>OY821784.1:7505000-8755000 GCA_963682175.1 Triglochin maritima
CAAAGTTACCATACCTTGAATATAAAAGCAATCATTAAAACAATATTATATAACTTAATTCATAACACATATCAAACATAACCATTACATCAACTTAGTTCTTAACAAACGTTAACCATTACAACAAGTCACTTCTTAAAAATATGTACCAAACATTTAATAACTTCAAATGACCAGAATTGCTTTGAATTAGATTTACAACAACTAAGATCACTCTCACATGACAAAATTGTATATATTAAGGTACACATCTTTGTACTTTTGGGATCAACTCAACATATACTCTGGGGATTTACGAAATTACCCTACACCTCTATTGGAAAGACCCACCTCAATAAATCAAATCCACACCACGAGGCAAGAAATGCCACAAATGCTCCATAGGTGAATTTCATAATGGGCTGAAAATTCAGGAAAAAATACAAATACGTTGAACAAAAATGTGATTAATGGATTCCTTGCAACTTACAAGACATAGATGAAGTTGGGGCATCCCAAATAAACAAGGTTCATGCTTTGTAATGAAGTTGGGGAACATAAACAAGATTAATGTTTGGAAACTCGCCACCGTCGGTAACCAAACCGGAGCACCAGAATCGTCATCGTCGTTGTCATCATCTTCGTCGTCGTCGGTCTCGTCGGAGGTTGCCCCAACCTCGTCTCTCCTACTCCCATGCAGAATCCATTCCCCTCTCCTCCTCTTGCTCCCCCTCTAGATCTCTCGTGATCCCTATCCCTATCCTTCCTCCCACTCCCCTTCCTCAACCTACCCGTCTTCGTCATCTCCAATCTCCCATCTTCCTCTGCAAAAACACTGAAAATCAGATCAAAACTCACAAAGATCAAATTTTGAAGGTTGATTTGGAAGAAAAGGATCCTCACCTGGGGAATCCCGGAGTCGCAAGCGTTGACGTCCCGTCCCTCAATTGACGGCAGCAGTGGAGGCCATCAACCCGTTCCTCACCTCCCGGCTCCTGTCCATCCCAATCAGGACTTTCGCCGCGTACCCAATACGTGGAATCCAAACGTAGGAAAACACCTTCACCGCAAAAAGAAGGTATTGTTGAGGAGAGGGGGTCTGAGCTTGAAGTTGGATTTGAAACAACATGAATCATATGGAGAGTATTTTGAATTTGAAACATTGTGCATACGGTGCTTTAATTGGGTTTGGTGTATGTCATATGGAAGTTGAGTATGTATTTGAGTAAATGCTAGGATAGGGATTGGGCTGGGTGAAAGGTTTGTGGAGTGACGTGGAATTCCACGTAAGGGTGCGTTTAGAAGTGGGTGAGAAGTTGGGTAGAATACAACTTTTCCCTTAAAATTATTTAGAATATCGTTTGTATCGAGGTTTTAAAAATCGGACAGACCGGACGGTTCGATCCGGTTCGACTGGGAACCGATGGTCTAGCCGTCGGTTCAGCTAAACTGATGGACGGTTCGAACATCTAGTTAATATTTACAGAAATCGGTTCAAACAGGTGTGATCGTTAATATTTATTCAGTCTGGTCCAACTTCGGGTCTAAAAATGCTGACGTCATCAACAGTCCGATCGTGATTCGACCACATTGAAACAAAACTAAAACTTTATCGATTCGATGACCGATTCGGTTCTGAAAACCTTAGTTTGTACGCTCCTTAGAACGGAAAAGATTCCTCGCTTTGGTAGTTTCTTGTCAAAGAAATTATTATTTATAGATTCGTGTTATTGGACTAAAAATAAGTCAATAAGTAACTACTGTGAGAAAGATGAAACCAAAGAAGGTGATAGCAATAGAAATTATTTTACAATATTTGAACTTCAACTCGCTGTCATGTGACTCTTCTAATCATAAAATAGGCATTCAACGCGACATGCAAGAGGGAATATGTATATTATATATTGATGATGTAAATAGTAGAAATACAACAAGACAGTGATCCAAATTTTATAAAACTAATCACATATTCAAATGGCATGTTCTTGTCTAACCAAAACAAACTCGCAATGTACAATATACTGCCCCAGTAAAACCTTGTCATGTTCTTAAAATAGAACATTACATAACAATAATCAGATAAGATATATACTTCAATCAGAACTCAGACGTCATTTAAGATAGCAGGAAGAGTAAAATCAAACAACATTGCCTTCCTCGGAAAAGCATGCATTTTCCCTTGGTGATTTTGGAACTTGTAGTTGGAAATCATATACTCATGTCTGTCCTATTCTCTTCTACAATCACGGCAGCAGGTTAAAATGTTACACACAAAATGATCACAAGGTTCAAATGCATGGCACATCCGCATAAACAATTGAAGATGCATGGAAAACAAAGAACTTGTTTTGATGATTACTCCACCTTCTTGATGTCATCCTCGGGATCACGGAGTGTCCCACAAATCCAGTCCATGAATACGGTATAATGACCGTAATTGTGACGATACGTTGTATGATGAATTGTGTGGTACCCAGCTCCCATGACACCCCATATCTTTCCATGGATGCAGTCGTGGATGTTTGCAGTCCATATGGCCTCTAGGAAGAGGAGAACCATGTGAGTCATGAACTGGGTGGGGACAATGAAAAGTGCGATCACATGAGGAACAGCCTGAAGAATCCCGTCCAACGGATGAAATGCCAATCCTGAGAGGAAACAGAACATGAATTATAAACAGATCATGCATGGTGTAATGAGTTGCAAAACCATCAAACAAAGTGAGTTAAAGATATCTACTCAATATCTCAATCATGGAGATATTATTACACCAATCCAAACAGAGTGCATCATGCATATATTAACTTACTTGACTTTGTAAAACGAGTAGTCTTTATAATTAGAACTAGTTGGTCTTATTGCTTCTATTTTTATCTAGGTGAATTTCTGTAACCATGCCTATAATGGCTATTGGCTAAAGTACCATGTCAAACATAAGAATATCAAAATATGGCAAAGATGCAGTTACAGGTGTAAACATTACAAATCAAGCATGGAAGTAATGAGGAAACCCAAGAATACAAAAAAGTGCAAAAGGCTAAAAGAAAAAAAAACAATCAAAACAAATTAGAAGTGTTTGCTGCCAACTAGGTATTCATATGTTTTGGAATTCAACTCGATGCGAATACGCAATGACTGGCTGAGGGGGGGAAGTGCAAAATAGAGTGGGGGAAAAAAATTAAGAAACATCTTTGGCAGCTTATGAAAAATTGAGGCAATTGCATACCATTTAGAGCATGCAGAGTACTTTTGAAAGGTTGCATCGTTTTGCAGATAGCTCCAATAAAATTAATATCACAATCAAATCATGACAGAAAATCTAAAAGCGCATAGTTAACTTCTAGGGAAAGAAAGATCTCTGTTCAAACCTACAAAAGATACTAGAACAAGTCACAAGATGTTACTTTTGACGAGAAGTTTAGATTCATGTCCTTCACACGAGTAAGGAAATCATTTTTTAATCTTTATTTTGTTGACAGTTCTCTAAATTATATCAAAAGATTTCCAATGACTTCTTAAGTTTTACTAGATCTAGTCTTACCTACTTTCGGTTTTGTGATTCTGAACTTTGATTTGTTCCTTATGTCAGAAATGATTGTATCTTCACTGATATTATTTATGAATAAGATTGTATATTGACAAATGCAGAGAGTGGAAGAAGCATTGAATGTATTGACAAAAGCAGCTTACCTGCAAATGGAGAAAGTGTGTTCTGCTTGTTATACACGTGGTGCGTTGCGTGAAGATACTTGTACAGTGGTTTTATGTCATGCAATTCTCTATGCATCCAGTAAATTCCAAACTCGCATATCACCAAATACGCAGCCACATAAGCAAAGTACAGTGGCAAACCAACTTCTGAAATACTAGAATAGCACATGGTCCAACCCTTCTCGACAAAATACTCTGAAAGTGTTGGAAGTGCACAATACCATGGCATAGCTTTCATTGCAACATATATTTGCAAAAGCATAGCTCTTCTAGAGGGTACAAAATCTGCAAAGAAAAAGAGTTCATACTTTTTTGGAGAACCATCATAGCTGAATCATTGACAGAACAATAACAAGAAAAACAATTCAACGATCTTCAAGATTTGTTTGCAAAGTTGATGGACAAGCTAGAGTAATAAATGGCAATAGAAAAGAAATTTAAGGTGGTTAAGAGGAGAGAATTGTCAACTATATGCTGAAGATAGTTAGTTGCCAAAAATATAGAGAATGGAGAGGACTCTAGCAAGAATGTCAAAGCCAATTATGGATGTAAGCCATATAATCTCGTGCCATTGTGCAACTTACTTTAGATGGATTTACATAAAGTTTAAGAATTTCTTATTAGTGTTTTATAATTTAATAATTTTTTAGGGTGATCGAATAATTTTGATTAAGTTAGTTATCGGAAAACTGATTTTGAATGTCATTAGCGCCTATGCCCCACAAGTAGGTTTGAGCGAAACAGTGAAGAAACAATTCTGGGAGGACTTTGACATTATGGTGAGAGAGATTCCTAGTAGTGAGAAACTTTGTATTGGAGGAGATTTTAACGGTCATGTTGGTAAAGATAACGAAGGGTTTGAACGTATCCATGGAGGGTTTGGGTTTGGTGTTAGGAATAAAGAATGAGAAGATTTTCTGAATTTTTCTATAGCATATGACCTCATGGTAGCAAATACTTTCTTTAGGAAAAGAGAATCTCATTTAGTCACATTTTGTAGTGGTCAACATCGAAGTCAAATTGATTTTGTGCTTACTCGAAAAGATGATCGACGATATTGTATAGATTGTAAGGTAATACCTGAAGAGTGTGTGGTGACTCAACATAAGTTGGTAGTAGCGAGCTTTCGCTTTCGTATTAGTGTAGTACGGAATAAGTGTAATAAAGACGTGAAGATTAAGTGTTGGAATCTTAAAGGAGAAAAATGTATGATATTTAAGGATAGACTTATGGCAGAGAGACCTTGGGATGTTGTAGGAGACGCTAATAGTATGTGGGAAAGTATGTCATCTTACATTCGTCGAGTGACTAAAGAAGTTTGTGGGGAGAGTAGAGGAGGTAGACTAGATTCGAGAGACACGTGGTGGTGGAATGATGATGTACAACAACGAATTAAAACTAAGAAAGAATGTTATAAGATGTGGTTTAAAAATAAAAATGAAACTAACTTAGAAGAGTATAAGTTGGCTAATAAAAAAGCTAAAAAAGCAGTAAGACATGCTAGAGGGGTTGTTTATGAGAATTTATACCAAAAGTTGGGATCATAGGAGGGAGAGGTTGGAATATATAAGTTGGTTAAAATAAGAGAGAAGAAAACTAGAAATCTTAATCAAGTGAAATGCATTAAAAATGATAATAATAACTTCTTAGTTAATGCGGAGGATATCAAGGAAAGATGGAGAGAATATTTTGATAAGTTGTTTAATGGAGAAAAGGATAACGACACTTTTGAAGTGGATGATACAATTGAGGAATTTAATAGACGATTTGTACGGAGGATAAGAGAAGTTGAGGTTAAGGAAGCCTTAAAAGGATGAAAATTGGTAAGTCTTTAAGACCAGACGAGATCCTGATTGAGGTGTGAAAATGTCTGGGAGATAAAGCAGTAACGTGGTTAACTAAATTGTTTAGTAGTATCTTTGAGAAAAATAAAATATCAAATGAGTGGAGAAGAAGTATTTTAGTGTCAATTTGCAATAATAAAGGAGATATTCAAAGTTGCACTAACTATAAAGGTATCAAACTCATGTATCATACTATGAAATTGTGAGAAAGAGTAATTGAACACCGTCTAAGGAAAGAGAGATGTGTTAGAGATAATCAATTTTGTTTCATGCCTGGAAGGTCAACGATAGATGTCATATTTCTTATTAGACAACTTATGAAGAGGTATAGAGAACAAAAGAAAGATCTACATATGGTTTTATTGATTTAACAAATGCATATGATAGAGTTCAAGAAATGTTATGTGATGGGCCCTTGAGAAAAAGAAAGTATTAACAAAATATGTGAATTTAATTAAAGATATGTATGAAGGTGTTGAAACTAGCATTAGAATTTGTGATGGTGTGACTAAAGTTTTTCCGATTAAGATTGGATTTCATCAGGGTTCAGCTTTAAGTCCTATCTATTTCCTTTAGTAATGGACGAGGTGACAAAAGACTTACAATGTGAGGTTCCATTGTGTATGCTTTTTGCGGATGATGTAGTATTAATTGACGAGAGTAGGGTAGGTGTGGAGAGAAAACTAGAGTTGTGGAGAAATACCTTAGAAACAAAATGTTTTAAACTAAGTAGATTTAAAACTGAATATATGAAATGTTGTTTCAGTACCGTTAATACCGAGGAAGAAAAGATTATATTAGATAGGCAAATGGTGCGTAGAAAAGATATTTTTAGATATATTGAATCAATACTTCAAAAAGATTGGGAGATCGATGAAGATGTTAACCATAGAATTAGAACAGGATGGATGAAATGGCGACAAGCCTCAGGTGTCTTATGTGACAAGAAAATTCCACTTAAGTTAAAAGGAAAGTTTTATAAAACCGCAATAAAATCTGCAATGCTATATGGTACGGAATATTGGGCCACTAAAAGACAACATATACAAAAGATGAGTGTATCTGAAATGAGGATGTTGAGGTGGATGTGTGACCATACGCGAATGGATTGGATTAGAAATGAAGATATTCGTGAGAAAGTTGGAGTTGCCCCAATGGAAGAGAAAGTTATCCAACACAGACTGAGATGGTATGGACATGTACAAAGAAAACCTATGGAGACACCTATAATTAGAGGGGTATTGAATCGGATCGAAGACATAAAAAGAGGGAGAGTCGGACCACAATTGACTTGGGAGGAAGCGGTCAAAAGAGATTTAAAAGATAGGAATGTTCCTCGAGAATTTGCATTGCATAGAACACGTGGAAGAAGGCGATTCACGTGCCTGAACCGTGACTCCTTAGAGTTTCATTTCTATCTTACCCCAACTAGTTTGGGATAAAAGACTTTGTTGTTGTTGTTGTTGTTGTTGATGAAAATTATGCAGTACATCAAAATAAAAGCAATATAAGATAAATCACATTCCTCTTATTGAACTTCTGTAAGGGTACTCTGATGTTTCAGTGGATCTCTAACAGCAAGAAATGCACTATTCCCTCACTAAGATGATCTTATATTGGGGAAAGGTAGATCCATCTCTACTTTTCTGCCAAATTTTGATATATCTATGCTAAATAACTGATAAGTGTAGTTAAGCTAAAATAATGTAAGAAGAGTCCAAGACACAACAGACGTTAGCAGACGATTACAATCACTAGGAAGCATGACTTCTGTTGTTATTAGTTTGGTGTATGTTGCATGTTAAAACATATACAAACAAACAAAAACCGGTCTAGTTTTCTACAATCTATATCTATTTAAAGAGAAGTCTGACATGGATTTGTCTTTTCCTCACCAATGGCGTGGAACGATGGAATAGGTAGTCATCCAAGCATAATCACATTTAATTTTTGTACTTATTAGTTGAAGCAAAACTCCACATTCGCCAAGTGGCTATTGCATTTCTATCCACTATGAACTTGAAGGCATCTTGCTCAAGAAAATGTCAAAGATCACTACAACCAACACCATGTCGATACTTATTAGGAAACATGAACTTGCTGAAGTAATTAGATGCCCCTTTCAGACATACCCTAATTATCTACATTTACATAGACAAAGACATTTTATTGTTTTTTCTTTTTCTACTGTGCTCAAATGAATCCTTCTCCTTTGACCCGAATATCTCAAATTCCCGTTACAGCTAAAAGAAATACAGATTCTAGATTACTAATGAGCACAACCGTACAACACTATTCCACTAGATTTACACTATAATCAAGTACCTGTAAACTCATAGCATGTTCCTTCAACCCAACTTCCATCAAAGCCTTGGAAGGTTATACAACAACAAAGCCTTTATCGTAGGAAGGTTATACATTAAAAAGAATGAATGGTTTTACAATTGTCATCATTGGTTTCAATGTTTCATAGACAAACTATTTTCTTTCATTTTCCTGCATTCCCTAGGCCCATGAAACTCCTACTAGTACCCAAAAAAAAAACACATATAAGAATACCTAAACTAACCACATGGACAAACTAAAAGTCAAAGACTGCATTCACAGAGTACCCCCCACACTAGAAAAACAGGGAAAAAATTTCTCAACCGTAATTAAGATCACGGGTAAGATCACTAAACCTCTCACTCTGGGAACTCTTCACTATGCTGGTTTTCACACTGGTTTCCACAGGCACTCTTGTACTAGATATCCCTCTCCAACTATTCCTTTCCAAGTAATCCTTTCCGGAGTTCCAAAACAAAGCTACAGAGGCTGGCTTTGATACCATCGATAGGACAACTCACCGAAAAACTGACAAGCGGTAGGATTGCAGATCAATACACATCCCACCAACCTCAGGTTGTTATTTTATGGCAGTGACTATTGAAGTTGCATCTCACCATTACCCAATAAGCACTAAACCAGTCATGGAAACATAATTAAGTCATACTGGCTCTGATACCACTGACAGAAGAACTCACCCCAAAAGTTAACTTCTTCCAAGTTAATAAATTTTCAAGATTACATCACCAAACATCACAACAACAAAAAATAAATAAAAATAAAAAGAATCACAAGCAAAATGGGAAATGGAGAGGAGGACCTTTGCGGATGTAAACGTTGGAGCGGAGGTAGTAGATGTAGACGGACCAGAGGATGCCGGAGACGAGGTAGATGAGCGTCCCGCCGGAGTAGTTGCGGAGCCAGGATCGGATCGGGCGGGGGAAGGCTCTCCAGAAGCCGCCGGGGAAGAGGGTCCCGAGGACAATGTCGTTGTACCAGTCGGACTCGTCGGCGAATCGGTGGAGGTAGTCGAGGTCCGACGACGCCATCGCCGGTCCCTAGGATTGGACTATAGTCTATAGGAGGAGGAGGAGGAGGAGGAGGAGGAGGAGGGTTGGAAGAAGAGGAAGAGTTGGAGTTGGTTGGGTCTTCTTTTTTCCTTCTTTTTTTGGGGTTTTTTGACAGGTACGATTAGGAATGTTTTCGTGCGTCGGAGAAATGTTGGGATTTATATGTAGTGAACAGAAATCAAACTTCGCATCAATGGTGTGGTGTAAAAGGTGCAGGCTTAAATGAAGATATTTGAATAATAAGTGTTGTTAAGGATTATTAAGAGGTATTAGTATCTTTTATTGTTATTTCGAAATGACTCTAAATTCTACGTAAGGAACCTTTTTACTATTAAACGAGATATTAAATATATAAATATATATATATATTACTTTCTCTTGTGGTTGTAAATAGGACGGGTTTGACCCACCTCTCACGTCTAACGTGGGTTGTAGACAAAAAATTATACCTATCCCGCATAACCTTTGATTTTTTGTATATAGCTTTAAAAACATATATCGATTTTTTTTCTTGATTCTTTGTATATAGCTTTTATCAAAATGAAAAATATTAAAGAAAATGAATTGAATTTTTGTATTTAGTTTTGATCAAAGAATAACTCACTACACCTCACCTAGGCTGAGTGGATAGCGGAGTTTTTTTATGACCCTGCCCCGCCTACCCATTTAACTTAGGCAGGCAAGTAGCGGTGGGGCAAAAACCCTCCTCGTCTCATCCCGTTTACACCTCTATTTTTCTCCAAATCTCCATTCTCTCTCTCTCTGAATTCGTCCCCAATCTCTTCATCCTCGTATCTTTCCTTCCCTCTAATTCCCTACATCTCCTTGTCAACTCACTAATCTATGATCCCAACGTGACAATCACTTCCCTTCCACCATTAGAACCCAATACGTGATGTCGAGTATTTTTCATATCAACCACCCTTAACGTATAGTTTGCCTCATCTCCTTTCTGCCTGCTAGCACTTTGTCCTCCTCTGCTAGCATAGGAGAGTAAAGTGCCAATGGGTAAAAAACAAGTCAAAATATAATATTTTAGAGGTTATGGGTACAAAGTGTCAGTTAGTGAAAGGACAATAGGGTAAACTGCAATTAACCTTTATTTAAGATACTTTAATGCTACAAAGAACAACGTGTAAATTTGAAACGATATCTTCCCCTTCATGTCAATCATTTCTTTGAGGTTTTCGTTTGTGTCAATTCAAAACAACTAATTTTGTTTTATGTCCTAATGTTATTATTTTAATTCTTTATTTATACTAATGACATTCTAACATTGGTCCCTCCCAACCCAATCAAATCGTAACTTATTCTATTTTTTGGTAACCGCTCCCTCGAAAATACTAGTATTTTGCAAACCAACTAAAATTTTGTCCCTATTAAGCCACTGACAAATAAGAAAACGACGGTCCAATAGAAAGGTCATTTCTCTTCTAAATTAAAAAAAAATCCAACCCATAGCACATAGAAAGACCACATAATGGTTCAAGTGTGCATTAAGATTCCATAATATACATCGATCCAATCTTTCAGATCAGCAGCCATACTATTTATCTTTATCCAAATCTGAAGTAAGTGCAGCAAGTTTATGCAACATCAACCAAACAACATAACCTGAACTCCAGCAACATTTCTGAAATTTTGCATTTCCAAAAAAATCTGCATTGTAACACCTTTTTTTTTGCATTTCATCACCAAACATTTCTGCATTTCAACATCATGCACCAAAAAAAAAATCTTGTTCATTTTTGACAAACAGGCAATCCTAAGGTCTAAATAATGTTTCCACTGCTTCAAAATTATTGTAACCCAAGTCTATCAACATTTGGTAAATTTTTTGCATCTCATCCCATTTATGGAAATCGGTATTGTTGTTGGAGTCCCCCCACCAGCAGCAACTTCATCTCCACAAGCAACATCAGATTGCTCACCAGTAGCAAATATTGGATCTTTCCTACCACCTATTGTTTCTTTTTCCTTCTGGGGTTTTGTACCTGTTGCACCACTACATGGATATAATAAGTTATAATTCCATTATGTTCAAGTTAGCGTATTACATTACCAAAATGGAAGATAAAATATATAAATTACCTAGCGGTCGATTGTTGTGAGCCACAAAAAGGTTGTTTGCATGTTCTTGCTCGATGCTTGAGTTGTCCACAATTTCTGCATTTGTGAGTTCTAGTAGTTTTCCTTCGTTCATTATGTTGGTTTTTGGCTAATAATCGTTAAATATGTTTTGATGATTAACTAACATATCAATAAACACATGTAATCTTTTAATATCATCACATGCATATATTGTATTTCTAACATTTCAGGAAACAAGTATGGATCAAGACAAGAAATCAAGAATGAAGAGTAAATAAGTTTATATTTCTTGTTCTTGACACTTGAATTCGCCAATTACAAGAGTCACTTGAAAAATAACCCTTCCTTTCTCTACTGAGGCATGAATTCGCTAATTACAAGAGTCATTCTCACAAATAGCTATAACTCTTGTAGGATCGCTCTTATAAAACCTCAAGGAGCACTCATTCACAATAGAATATTGCCTTAATGCAAACTTAAATACATCGCTACTACTAAATTCGGTGCCACTCATCCTCTACTCCAGATTTTGGTGGTCCATGTTGTAACGTCCTCAAACACAGTGGAAAATTTCAAATTTAAATCATACGATCAACGAGGACATTACGAAAAGAAATACACACACCAGTGCACCAACATATAATATATATATATATGTGAACGAGTTTACAAAAGAATGTGATTACATCAAAAGATCATATACATAAAATATACACAAGTAATCACAACCACCTCAAAATATAGGGAAGCAGGATCAGGTCTTGAGCGCTCCCTCCGCCGTCACCACCCACCTAACGTCGCTCTCGGCCTGAAAGCAGACAATAAATGCCTGAGTTTCCATGAGGAAACCCAGTATGCCAAACCCTAACACATATATGGACAGAATGAAATATGCAAAGAACCGTAAACACCACAACCGATACACCCGCTAAGTTCCCGGGACCTCTCTCCCGGCCATAGCCCAACAACACGGATCTCAAGGGTCTTCTCACCCCAACCCACCAACACTCGTGCACACAAGGCACCGCCGGTCCAAATCACGGCCAAACAACCCCCTCATTGCCTCAGTGTTACCGGAGCCACGGTTTTGCATCATTCGCCGGAGCCACGGCTTTGCCTCAACTACCGGAGCCACGGCGACAATTATCACAATCCACCTCCACGTGTTACTACTAATCGCTATAGGGCCGGCATATCCTCCGTCGCCCCAAAAAGGGCTGGCAGACCCGTCGCCTTCTAGTCAATCAATAGCAATACACACACACAAAAACAGTGCAAAACGGTCGAACGAAAACTGGCTTCCGGTCGACCGATCCTCACCCAGAGAACTGGACCAACCGAAAAACCCGCCAAACGGTCGACCGACAAAGGGGGTCCCGGTCGACCGCAAAGCACCAGTAGAAATCCATTTTCGCAAACAACAGTGAAACGGTTGAACAACCGAACCCTATCGGTCGACCGAAAACAACCAGTAGAACTCACCCAGAGTCCGCACTTCACGGTCGACCGAAACCACACTTCCGGTCGACCGACCATTAAGTTAACTTAAACGTCGGTCGAACGAGTCAAACAAGCGGTTGACCGTTTAGAGGGTCAACGCCCCAACCGACATACAACAGTACTTTCGGTCGACCGGCAAAGAGGTCCCATTCGACCGAAAATACACATGACGTCTTTCTCTCGCTAAAATTGCACAACCGGTCGACCGCCCAAAGGGCATCGTTCGACCGGTGCGAGGGATTCGCCCAAAATACACTAGAACCGGTCGACCGAACCAAAACACCGGTCGACCGATTTTAGTGCAGAACCGACTGTGCAGGTCCGACGAGCCCGAAACGGCCTACCGTCGACCGCTCCCACTCCCACACTAATACTAGGTGAGCTTGAAAGCAAGTTTGACATACCTTAAGGCTTGAAGAAGCCTTTGAAGAAACGACGGCGAGCTTTCCACGCGAAAACACCTCGCAACCGGCGCTTCTCCGACGAACATCCCACAACGACGATCCCCGCACTTCCGGCGTCTCCCACTCTGATCCTCGCCTCCACCAACACCGGCGAACCACTAGAAGAGAGAGAGACGAATCTAGAGAGAGAGTGAGTGAGAGAGATATGTGCGAGTGAGAGAGTGAGTGGGGAGAGAGAAACCAACCTTTATATACTTTTCCCCGAACCGATCTCAGCCGTCCATCTCAATCCATCATTAATCCTCTCCTAAACACAATTAGCACAAAAGCAAGGATTATGATCTAACACATGTGACTACGTGGAGGACCATCTTCTATAGCAACAAGCTCTCACTCATCCTCTATTCTAGATGACTCCTCTTCATCAGTACTCGGAAGCTCTCTACATGAGTCTGTCTCCTCATCTGATGCCATGACCAAATCGTCATCCGAGTCCTATGTAACATAAACTTCAAGTTCACCTTTTCAATTTTATCATACATCGACGTTACTTGGGAATTATTTTGAGTGTAGCTTAATGGAAACATGAAACTTAAAGTTAAACCACATGTCCAACTTTAGGGTCCATTGAATAATTAGAATGGTCCAACTTGACCGTACCTGTACCGCTCTTTTTTAAGATTAATTTCAAATTTTCTAAGTCGTTTATCGTTCATGTAAGTACATAAACTAACCTCATTCGGTTAGTGTCAATTTTCAAATATGTGTATTCTCAAATGAGTTCCTTCTATTTTCTTAGTTTACGTTCAAAAAGAAAAGTGATCCTAAATGAATCAACTTCTTCAAAGGAAAGGGAGTTCCAATTCTAAACCAGAATCTTACTTGAATACTGATGCCAAAACAGATTAAAAAATTGTTCTTATAATTAATTCTACAATTTGTTATAACAAAGTTTAGGAGAGCATCTTAGCAAATAAAAGTAGATAAATCCTATTCATAAAACACCAAACGGACAACTTGTGTGAAACAAGTTGTCATAAATCGATGGGCTACAATCCAGCGGTTTATTTTCGGGGGACTACTTTGATTATTTTGTCCTTCTCAATTTTTATGTGGTAGCCTTTGTTTCATTTATTTTATGTATTTGTGGATCTAACCGGTGTTATATCCCTAACCCATGCTTAGGGACTAATCCCGGGTTTAGTGGGTGTTTGCATGGGGAAGAGGTGACGTGAACAGTGGCGGCGTGGAGGTGATGGGTTGGGGTGTGTAGGGGGTTGTGGATGAGGTGATGGTGAGGGTTGGGTGTTGGGTTTTAAGGAGAAAACTCTCTTTCTCTCTTCCATTCTCTTCTCACTTGCACACTATCACTCTCTTCCTTTCCTTGTGCGGCGAGCAGCAGCGGAGGAGGCGGCTCCAGAGGCGTGCGGAGGTGGACGCGCGAGGAGGACGGAGGCGCGAGCGAGGCTCCGGCAAGTTTCGTCGTTCTCTCTAGGTATGTCGGTTCTTAGTGTGTTTGGTTGTTGCTCACCCTCGTGGGAGGGTTTTGTTGGTCGGTCGGGGGAGGTCGGAGACCTCTTCGGCGACGTGGTTGCGTAAATCATCGGCTGACGCGAGGTCGAAGACGACCAACGGTCGACCGGGTTCCTTCGGGCGGTCGACCGATGTAGTGTATTTACCCGACTTCAACCTTCACCGGTCGAACGATGCCTTGTGGCGGTCGACCGGTAGTGCATTTTGTTGGTGAGTTGGGATTCCTTGTTGTGTTTCGGTCGACCGGGTCCTTGGGTACGTTCGACCGGAACTTAAGTGTACTAGATTATTTCGCATGATTGTTCGACCGTTGTTATGATTGTGTTCGATCGTTATATGACTTAGAACTGCTAGGATGTCCTGGTAGTTTTCGGTCGACCGAGACCCCTGAGTCGGTCGACCGATAGTTTGAATTGATGTTGACCAGACTTCGGATTTTGACCTCATATCGGTCGACCGGTTTTAGATCTCTGTTCGACCGTTGGGACTTAGGTTTTGCGCAGAGAGTTCGACTGTTACAGGCTTTCGGTCGACCGATTCCCTTGCGGATGCGGTCCACAGAAACCCGTGTCCTCGCCTTGTGCGTGAGCCGGAAGGTGATGGTGGGCGCGTACGCGTGCCTGCCCAAGGATTGCCGTGTGGAAGAGTGTGGGTGTTCGGGACGTGTCACCTCCATGTATGGATCGTGACTTGATGTGATGGATTGATTGGACTCATTGTAGAGTAGCAGGCCTGAGGGATCGCAGATCCCAATGTATGATGTTTGTGCGAGCACGCAACTGTCGTTGGGTGAGGTGACTACCGGTCTGGTTGGCTACGGAGGTCGCTGTCCTGCTTTTATAGCGGCGCGGTTGGTGTTTGCGACTCGTGGAGCCTGATGACCTGACAGACTTCGCTCTGGACCCGTCTGATGTTGTGCCGGACGTATTGATGGACCACTGATGCTGTGTCGGTGATGCCGCCGATGTTGTTCCGACGATGATGATTGATGGGCTGATGTTGTTCCGGCTATGTTCCTCAGATGGGCACCTACTGAGATGATGATTGATGGACTGACCGAGCGACGGCTCCGTTGATGTGGTTTCGACCACGAAGTTACAGATCTGTTTCTTATGGCGCGGACTTGGCGGATGCTCCTTGCTGAACCCCATGATTAGTGTAGCCGCGTGTGGGGAGTGTCACGTCATGTTCCGTTAGACCGTATGTGCCTACGGTAGGTCTCCTCGGGAGACCCAATGATGATTGTCGGACTGATGTCCTGTGTTACCCTTCGGGGGAACTGTTTTCCTTACGGTTGATGACATGACATGCTTCTAGTATGATAGGTTCATTTGTATTACTGCATGCATATAGGTGAGCTTGGCATACGGGGTTTCCTTATGGAATTGTTGTTATATCTTTTTCAGGACCACAGTAGGTCCAGTTGGGTGGTGATCAGCGGACGCACGCATCTTGGGATCAGATCCTCTCTTTCGGACTACTGAGATTGACATGATTATTTTTATCTTCATTGTTGTTCTGTTGTAATCATGTATCGTTTTGACAAACTCTGATGTACTATGGTGCACCGCTTATATGTTTTATGAGAAGTAACAGTCTCGTCTTTGATTATTGGTCTCTGATGTCTTGATGTTTAATTTTTAAATTTCAGCTGTTTCGGGATGTTACAACCGGTCTTCGTTAGATTGTTTAGGAATTGGAATATTAGCACATGCATGTATAAGTTTTATACAAAAATCAGTTCACAGATAAAGATATCTCGGGAATGGAAGTACGGAATTGATCTCATCGACACGGGCAAGATGTCGGAGTTAAACCGGATCTATTATTATTTTTTGCCCAAAAAAATAACAATATTGTAATTGTATTATCGCGACAAAAGACAAATCGGAGCACACGTTAATTATCAAGGAGATTAAGGTGCAAAACTACGCAAGATCATGAAGAACGCGTTCTGAAAGACATTAACGTGCCTAATGCAAAATTGGAACAAAGAAAAAGATAATGTTGATTTTGCATAGAAAATGGACAATAAAATATAAAATGTGGTTGAAACTTGAAAGGGAGGGATGGATTGGAGAGAACACTACTGTTCTGTGGGGGCAACATTGGGTAAGCTTGGCCTTCGTCTTCCATAAAAATATAATTTGTTACTAAAAATACATGTTAATCAAAATTTCATTGACCATCAAACATGATCGCATCAAATATATAATTTCAATGTTACTAAATCTAATTGTTACATCCCATTTATATTTATATTTTTGAAAATTTAGCCTTTTTTTGTGCAAATAATCGGCAATATCTGCATCTATTCAGCTAACCATCCCAAAAAGCAAGGGTTTGGTCCGAGAGAGATAGAACCTTAGTTCATAAATTGCAACACTAATTGTAATAAATGATTTGGATAGTCATTGGACTATCATACATAATTTCTTCGTATGCAATCATGAGTCAATGATGCAAATATTAAGAGGTCGTAACTAGAATAAGTATTAATATTGTCGCATTTCAATTATCAAATCACTTAGAAATACTTCAAATGCATTTTAGCCTTAAAATAAAATTTCATTTTCAATAATCAAATAATAAAAGATTTTTAATATAATTTTAAATAGCAAAACTTTCTTAGAAAATTAGTTTGTAATCTCCCAACATAAGTTGATCGTTCAACGGTGTAGGACGTCACACTCATATATGATCTGCCGTTAATGATTTAAATTAAACTATACCACTTATGAAATTCACGTATTGGTCGAATTAACTCACACCTAACTTGTCGATGGTAGTGCTAGGAGTAGTAAATCAGAAATATTAGTCCTTAAAATTATTGTTAAAAATCAGAAATAATAGTCAATATGTTGAAAATTAACTTGACGAATGGGAGACAAAAATGTTTCCAAATTGAAAGTTCGTGAGAATTAATATAGCACTTTTAAGGTTCATGGTTAAGTAATTAGGTTCATAATTAGGGGGCAATATGTAAGTACACTAATTTTGATTATTTTGTCTTTTGTTCTATTTGTCGTTTTGTGTTTGTGGAATCATGGATCTATTTCGCCTTGGTTGGATTGTTTATGATCAACGTACGTGGGGGCACTTGTCAAGTTGTCATATCCTGTCTGATCTCAAATATAATATATCTTAAAATATATATTAGAGTTGAGATTATATACTTAATTTGATGCTTCTTCGTCGCATAATCCTCGATGAAAAATAGGTCGGGAACTCGAGATGAATCAATCACTACATATTTGATACATATTATCACGAATTAAACGAATTGAAGCTAGATGTTTTTATGCGATTATTAAACATGTTGAATATGAACAATCATATAATCCTAGGCATTCTTGTTTTTTTATATAGTGTATAAATTTCTTGGAGAACTTGACGTCTCTTTATAAACAAACTCAGATCTTCATTTCGAGTTTTAATACTTAGAAAACTTTACACATACTTAGTAGTGCAATGTCAGTTCGGAGTTTTAATGGAACTCGGCACTATGCTTGCCGAGTTCTATTAAATTGAACCGACAAAGTCAAATATCAAGTTCTATTTGAACGTTTTAACCACATATTGGAACGTGCACGTACAGTTCCCAGTCTAAAAATTCGTAATGAACTCGGCGTCTCGGACAACGAGTTCTTAAGACAGAACTCAACATATTCATTTAAATAAAAGTGAACTTTCCTTTGGACTATAAAACCAGCCCCCCCCCCCCCCCCCCAAACACGAGTTCCACTCCCATCATGTTTGGTTTCGAAACCTAACCTAGTTTTTCCGTTTTCACCATTTTTCTTCCATTTTTATGTATTAAGATGATGTTCATTTTGTGCTTAGGTATTAATGGAGTGTTTTTGTTGGTTTAGGAACTCTTTTAGGAGCGGATTTGTGTTTTTATGGTTATTTTTTTTCTTGATTCTTAGTACATTATTGAATTTAGGTTTTGTTGATTGTGGGTTTGATTTGGTAATCCCAAAAATCATTGAATTTAGGTTTGATTTTTGTGATTGAAATCCTATTTGTCGTTGTTAATGTTAATTTTTTTGATTTGTTGTAAGACATTTTGCATATTACTGTTGTTTTAGGAAATATATTGTTGTTGGTGTTGATCCTATATTTGATAATGTCATGATATATATTTGTTGATGTTTACAAATTTTTTAGGTGTTGAGTAAAGAATGTATGTGGTTATTAGTAAAAAATTAAATGGGTTAGAGTTGAGAAATATGTGAATTAAATATGTTGTGGTTTGAAGAAATATTGTTATTTAGAGGTTGTGAAGTTGGATGTGTTGTTTGCGGTATTGCTTTTTTTTACAATGAATGTTCTAATTTTTCAAATATGAAAATATAGGAGAGGTTCTCTCAAAAATTTAACAAAATGTTAATAAATGAAGTTATTATGTTCATTATATAGTTTTATAATCATTGAATTATTCATAATGTTATTTAGTTTCATTGCAATTGATTTTGTTTGAAAGATTATGTGATATTTAGAGGTGTTTACTTCTACACACGACCGAGGTAATTTCTAAATCCTTGCAGTATTTGCAAAGCTGAACATGTACAGTCCCCGAGAAAGTAGAGAGCTAGAGAGTAGAGATTGTTAGATCTCAATTTACAATTCAACACTTGCGATGTTTTTAAAATTTGTTTAATGTTTGATTAACGTTTGAGTTGTTTGTAGTTGCATCAAGTTTACGAGTTCCATGAAGAATTCCATAAAATCCACGAGGTCATCAGAGATCATAAGGCAGACTCCTCAATGACTACAAACAAAGTTGAAGGAAAGAAATGAAGGTTGTCTTCATGTGTTTTGGTGTTAAAGAACACACACTACGGTTGAGTCAAGATCGCGTCGTAAAAGAAGATGATATTATTATTCCACATACACAAGACATGGGATGATGGTCTAACTCAGGATACGGAGAGACAGCAAATGCGACACGCGGTGGGGGGATGCGACCGTGGGAGTGGACGTGCTCATGCACATCCTAAAAATATTAATAGATTGAGGGGTCACTTAAGTTATATTGAGTGAAACAATTGGTTGAAATGTCACTCTTTTATTGATTGCTAGAATATTGAACGATATTACTCTTTTAATGATAATTTGTTGTGTAATTTGGAATTATTTCACATGTTTCTTGTGTGGATGCAACTTTGGTTGTATTACTATGGTTTTCATTTGGTGTATGTTTTCGAAATGTTTTTTAATAGGAAATGATTTATCGTCGAATGAATAATCAAGTTCCAAATCTGTCTAAACAGAAGTCGACAACTTCATTGCCAAGTTCCAAACCTGAGACGTTGAGTTCTATTTATACTAAAAAAGACTCGTTACCACCATGTGTCGCGACATGATGACAACCAGTATAGTTTGGAAAATACTTTTAAAAGATGTCTAATTTGAAGGGAAAAAACTTTTATTTCAAAAAAATGTTCATATATATAATGCATTTTTTCGTGCAATTATCAAACCGATACAAGTCAAAACTACCAGTTGTCATTGTATGGTTTATTCCCACGTAATAGAAGTACACACACTATATTATACTAATCAAGAAATTAGTCCTGATCAAATGAACTAGATCATTAGAAAAACCACCACAGACCCATGTCTAACTGACTTTAGTATATTCTATACGTCTTAATAAAAATAAACATCAAACGGTACTTAATTAGTTGGAAGTTTCTGGCTTGAACGTGAACAGAGATGAGTTTCCTTTGTCGTTTCTTCTCTGTTATCATATTATTTTATTTAGACTAAGAAAAGCCCATTTGGAAGAACAAACCTTAATCTAATCAGAGCCAACCATGATTTCTTTAATAAGCCAACAGTTTTAACTATAGTAGTTTCGTGTAATTTAAAATTAAAACTGCAGTTTTAACTGACTGCAGGGAGGATGTGTTTATAGATCGTCATGTAAAGTTTTTAAGATGTGACTGGTTTAAGGAAATTACATTAACCTTAGCTAAGTTTGGTTTGTCATAATTGAATTTAATGAAACCAATTCCATGTAATTAAATTACATTAGCATTGATTTATTCGTTGTAATCGAATTACAAGTTTTGGTAACATTGAAATTCACCACACCAATCTCAACGTACCGTACAAAATAATATATGTAACGTCCAGAGCCGGGACAAAGACTTACCATTCTTAAAGAATTTTGTTCTTGAAATTTGGATTCAATATAATCTCGTTTGTAATTCATATATCCATATTAACATAAACTCTCACATAATTAAAACGGTTTGATCCAAATTGAGTCATGTCAAGATTAATTCTCAAATTTAAATTCAATTTTGTCCAAATCAAAACAAAAATTTCAATCCAACTCTCATTAAATCTAAAATTCATCTCCAACTACTTATTCATAATTTGGATAGCAAATCCAACTAAGTCAAAAATTACATTTTGAACCCAAGTCCAAAATACTCTAAATTCATATTCAAAACAATAGTCGATACTTCTAAATCCAAATTCTCAAATTCCAATCCAGTCGAATTTTCTATTTAAAATCCGATTGTACTTGATTCTGATATTCCTACAATTTTCTAATCTACATTCAACCAAAATCCGATTCCGACTAATTCTGAGGATCGTAATGCTCTGATACCATTTGAAACGCCCCGAATATCAAAAGAGACATACATGTGTTAATACGATCCACGATCCTGACCGCTGCGTTAATACGATCCACGATCCTGACCGCTGCGCACTTGATATTTAATTCATCTTATTGGCCCATAAATAATCTGAAAAAATATAATCAATAATTTGTGAGCTCGACAACCCTCAAGTTCCAACCGTCAATTAATCAAAATCAAAATCATGTGGAAAATAATAAAGAATATGACATTCAGTCAATGAGCACAAACAAGAGACATGTATAACAAATAATATGCATGCATAACAATCTGAAACTCCCAATCGGATTCGACCACATCATGTGCTTCTGAATCTATCAGTCAGTCAGACGCACACTGGTAGTTCCACACTAACAACAAGCAGCGTTTTCCTCTCTCGGGTGGCTCCACGTTGTCTGCTGGGTAGCTCTTTCCTAAGTGACTTAGTCAGAAACATACATACAACCACATAACTTGTCGACCGAAACACCACCACGAAATCATATGCATATTAATTAAATCAATATTGATACTCAACATGCATGCAACTACGAATATCAAAAGAGACATACATGACATGAAACTGAAGAATAACCAATCAGTACTTATCTGACTCGCAACCACTAGATTTTCACAAACCACGTCCAAAATCCATCAATTTCCTCATCTTCTTCTTTTACGACTGATTCCTCTCAAATTTCCTCTCTCACCTTTCACCCTTCCTCTCACGCATCAACATGTGTAAAGGCATGGGTGAATTGCACTCTTACCTCATCTTCATCTAAAACCACATAAACATCCAATACTTGATTACTTTTCTTAAAAGATTTGGGTTCTCACAATATAGTAATTCTATAGTTTTGGTAATTGTCACTAAATATATTTTCAATAATATGAGCAGTTTTGAGTAAATTGAAAACATTTAATTACAATGTATTGTAAATGGATAAAAAAAATTAGTAACATTGAAATTCACCACACGAATCTCAATATGCCGTACAAAATAATATACTAATTTCATAGTTTTGGTAAATGTTGTTAGAAAATAGTCTCACGTCGGTTAAAACGATGAATTTCTCCTGGGTTATAAGTTGGAGAGTCCCTCCACTCATCACCAATTGGTTTTGAGTTGGATACTCACACTTTAATATGGTACCATAGCCTAAAGGTCCAACGACCGGCTTGACACATTCGCCTGTATTGTTATCCACGCGTAGATACGGATAATTACACGGTATTGTAAACGTATAATTACCACACACTCCATAATCCAATTACCTTGAAAGGAGTGTAACTGGCCTTTCTAATTTGATTACGTAGTGATTATAACTTCTAATATTATCAATCAAACATTGTAATATAATTAATAATTACGTTACATCCTTAATTACCACCAACCAAACATCACATTAGGATTTTTAGTTTAGGACTCCGGGATGCCTACGCACATCCCCACCCCTATTCCCACGCATGTACAACCTGACATTCCAGCTAGGATCATGGGTGATTTTGTAATTTCAGTCATTCCCATCTTTGGTTATTTCTTGTTATTTGTACTGTTTTACAACCTTGCATGTGATTACTTTACCACACTTGAAATTCAATACTATATTTGCCTTGGGAAACACAGTTAATTAATCCATAATTGTCTACTTTTAGGGTTTTAGTTTTCTGTGTTTTTCTGTTAGAATTGCTTGTCGGTATTTTTATGTTGAAATTAAGGTCGAGGACAAATGAATTTAGACTAAAACTCAAATCCCAAACCAAACAAGATTGATACATCCGAACTAAAGTAAGCTGACTGGAACTTGATTTAGATATTTTTCAAAGTGTCTCGTGAGGATGTCGTTGTTTTTTGTTCATGCATGAATTATTTTTTTGTTTAATGTATTTTTATTTTGTTCGAGGTGATCATCAACGAATGTATTGAATGCAGACCGAATATTAAAATGATCTGAGTGGAAGTTATTTGGTTTGAAATTTTTACCTAATAAATAGAATATTGATCTACATATTAAAATAATCTTGAAGCCGAAATTGTGTTCTATCTATACCCCTACACCATAAAAATACATCAAAAATGTAGGTAACTTGAATTCAATAACACTAATTGAATAGAAGAAATTAACTTGAGATCCAATTAGTAGAAGGGATGGTAGGTTGGGGTAAAATCTAGCTCCGTTAGGGAAAAATTATTTTTGTAGGACGAGTAACTTAGCGTAAATCGAATGGATATAATGTTGGTGCGTGGGGGTAATCCTGGATGATAACTGGGGTAAGTTGAATTTAATAGCAATGTAATTTGGAATAAATAAAAGGATTAAGGATATGGTTTGTGGGGTAACTTTAATTGATAGACAAGGTAAGTGAAATTCAATTGCAAATTAACCCTAATTCATATCCATGCAAGGGATAGGTTGGGGTAAACCTAGTTACGGTAGGGGTAATTTGATTAAATAGGACAGGGTTAACTTTCTTTAATCATTAATTAAAAATACACGCGTCAATAGTTGAGAATACTCAAGAATATGTTCATATGCTTAACATACAAACTATTAGATACTCTTTAAGAGTTGACAAATAGCCACAAACAATAGTTGAGAATAACCACCAATGTTCTTGTATTTACCATGGTCAACTGGTTGTATTATTAAGCCACAAAAGTTGTATGTAGAGACATCGCATGTTACCCTAGTCAACCTACTATTGAATTCAACTTACCCCGTCAATTATTTAACGTTACCTCTCTAATGTATTCAGCTCACCTCGTACATTATTTTTGTTTACCCCATTTTTTAATTCACGGGGTAAACGGAATTGGTAATTACAAGAACATTGGTGGTTGTTCATTAGCAGAGTCGACATATGTTCCTCATTTTATTGCCAGAAATATCTCCCTTGCTAATGAATGCAATTGGTAGACAACAAATAACGATGAAATTTTGTGCTTTCTTTGTAGAGTAGTTCAAATCTCAAGAACGATATATGGAATTGTTGTAAGGTCTAACGATTGAAAATTTGAGTTACTGGTATCTAAGCCGGATGCAGGGTGACCTCAATCAAAAAACCGATAAGCTGCAACTCTTCCTCCACTGACATAATACTTCAAGACAGTCCATGGACACTAGCTGCAAATATTTTACATTTAAATGAATCACCGTATAAGGGCATTGCACAAGGGTTTGGATCCTAATATGGTGAAGAAAAAAAGCTGCTCAGGTAATACTAGGATAAAGTCTAGAGTAGAGGAAAATAATTCAATCTACCCCTCCTATTGAATCAAATTACCCACTCGTGACACTAAATTTACCCCAATCGATCATCCATTATACCCTTCAGATCTATAATTTCCCTGTGTGGACTTCAACTTACCCCGTTTATTATTCAGGTTACCCGGCTATTGGATTTCACTTACCCCGTCTAGTATTTACGTCTAAATTGGTATTCAAAATTCAACTTCCCCAACCAACCAATTAGGATTACCTGACCGAATTTAGCAGACTAAATTCCACTATACTATGGTTAACATGCTATTGAATTCGACTTACCTCGTCATTTACTTAGGGTTACCCCTCTATTTCATTCAGCTTACCTCATGTATTATTTTTGGGTACCCCGTTTTTACATTCAGTTTACCCCCATCAACCAATTAGGATAATGGTTCTTGGGGGTAAACTTATCGATTGTCGGGGTAAGTTAAATTCACGAGCATGGTAAATTGGATTAAATGGAAGATATTGAATGGATTGTTATTACCCTTGAATCATGTTTACATCTTTTCTCCAATGCTTTACGTTTTACATAAAATTCGTTAACTTACATAATTATCGTTCTACATTATTATCGTTTGTGAGGTTAGAAGGACTACTCACATTGTGTGCAAGGTGTTAAAAAAGTTTATAATTGTGTGTCATTGCATAAGACATCCATAAACTATTAGCAATGTATTAAATGATGGTTTGTGGGGGTAATCCTAAATGACTCATAAGGTAACTTAATGTCACTATGAAGGTAAATTGGATTACATAGTTGGGGTAAATTTAATTGGTCGACGAGATGATTTATGTTATTACAAGGTAATTAGGCATGTAGGCTTCTTTTGTTATTACAACTCCAATCCCAATCACCAGGACAAAAAAAATTCAACAAAACCTCACACACACTTTTATCCAAACTATATAACACATAAGTTATTAAAACTCTAATATTAATCACTCCACACTATACATCAAATATAACCAACATAATAACCATAATCTTAACTAATGAAATGGAGAGAAAAAACCCAAAGAAAATACAAGTTCTATCAATTATGGATACCCCTACAAACAATAATTTAATTCATTCTATTTAATCGAAGTTACCCTGCTATTGAATTTAACTTATCACCTGTTGCAACTAAATTTACCTTAACATACCATCGATTCTACTAAAGTTACCATGCTATTGAATTCAAGTTACCCCCACCCCACCACGAAACATTATTTAATATATTCTATTTAATCCAAGTTATCAGATGATTGTGGGAAGCTGGAAAGAAACCATTGTTAGAAACACATGGAAAAGTTGAAAAAACACGACAAGTATATAAAGTCAACCGAAAAAAGAAACATGTACACCAAACACATGAATAAAATGTGTGGTAAAGCAACAAACATATCAGTAAAACACATCAATCTTTATCACCAACAATTAACAATTACTATCACAAAATATAAACAACCAAATCATCCACCAGACATGAAAAAAACAACATCTAAGCCTCTGTTAGCCCCAACATGTCCCTACATGACACGTTTTCCATGCTCTCGAGAATCTAGCTCATTGTCTTGCAGTTCAAATCCAAAAGCGGTCGGGTAGAACAATATCTCTGCAACTTGAAGTACCATGACTCTAGTAGTCAGGAAAGCATTGGTCCCAGCAAATGCCTGCAAGGTCACATTCACAACACTTAATGAACAAAAGTAAAAAATAAATCAGATTTAACCATTGCACAGGTAGCAATGAACATGATAAATGTTTACAACTTCATTCATGCTGCAACTTGTTCTACGCTTCTAAAGGATGAATATGATTTGAACTCTAACCATAAAAAATGTAAGAACTTAATCACCAAAGAAAACCCAAATTACAAAAGATTCCAACTTAAAAAAACACAAGATCCAAAACAACGAGGATCGATCAAAATCAATTTCAAGGAGTTTGACACATAGAAGCTACAAGATCAATCATCGCTTGAACAAATACAAATAACACGAGACAAACGCAACAAAATTAAACAAAATAGGTTGTAGGTGGAGAGAAGCCTCCTCCATGGTGACGGAAATAGATTTTTATGGTCGGAAAAGCTCACAGTGAGGGCCTCCTCCATGGTGACGGAGGAGGACGCGGTGGCCATGGCGATCGGATCGAGGAGCTTTGGCGAGCTCCAACTCCACACCACCTTCAGACCATAAAAATCTAACCTTTGTTCCCATGCCAAATCGATGGAGAGCTTGACAGCAGAGGCCAAGGATGAGACACTTGGAATCTCGGGTGGTTCGGGTCCTCGGCGAAAGGGGAGAAGTAGGAGTAGAAGCCAAAGGCAGAGGAAAACCTCTCTGGAGCGGTCCACGGCAGCAAGGTCGAGGTTGGATTTGGAGATATGCTTGCTGGAGAAGAAAAAAGAGGAGATATGCTTGCTGGAGAAGAAAAAAGAAGATGAGAGAAGATATGATTGCTAGAGAAAAAAGAGATGACAAGATTATGACATGTCAGATAAATACTTTGTTTATTCTTGAGATTTGAAATTCAAAATGTGGACTGATAACACGTCAGACGTGGCACGTCGGCTTACACGTAAGATGCGTGAGTTTTGCGTGGATTTTGGTGTGAAATGCTACTTTTCCTTTAGTTTACAGAACTCTAGTTCTAAAATCTCTAGTATGAAGAAGTGGATTGATGGTGATTGATTTCAAAGTTTGTGGAAAGTTCGTGGTGGATGAACTTACAGACTTTCATAATTTCTGGAATATTTTTTTGACTTCTTGTGATATCATTTCATGTATATAAATAAATCGTGATGTCAAGATCTAGTTCATAATTTCCAACATATCAAAGATTCAAATCACATGGGAGCTTGCTTTGTATATTGTAAGTCCTAATTACTATATTAAATCCTAACAGTCACAGTAGATAAAATATAAAAAAACAACTTAACAACCCCTAACTAGTGGGGACAAATAAACACAAGCCCAAGTTTAACACCAACGGAAGTATATCCCATTCACACATTTAGATCAGAAATCTGAAATAGTACTTGATCAGCTCATGCCTTTCTGAACATGAATTGTTTTTTTTTCTCATCTTCTTAATTTGTTTACAGACTATTGGGTCTAAAACAAAGCCCATCCAGTAGATCAAACAATGTCAACAGTTAAGGGCTGTGAGTTTATAGTGTAGAGAGCCCATCACACACTTCCTCTATTGAGCTCATAGTTTTAGTTTGATTTCAATATTAACTTGAAAACAATCCGATAATTACGCAGGTAATTGAAAAACGAGATATGATTCCACAATTAATTGAAAACAATAAAAAAGAGATTCAATAGGATTTGATATTATTATGATTTCACAAAATCCATTTCCTGAATTCTACTCGAAGGTCTTGGTTCACCGCAATTAATGGTGTAATGTAATCTAATTATATCCATGGTTACATTACGTTGCTTGGTTGAGAAAATAGAATGTTGTAATCGTGTCATAATCTAATTATGTAATTGGATAACATCGTTGTAATACATTATATTCCAATGTGATTTACTCATTAATGTCATCAAAACTAAAATTAGAGCTTATTGAAAGTATGCCCCAAAGCCACTCCACATTTAGCAGATTTATTAAATAAAAAATTGTTTTTTAAATTACATGGTAATTCCTGTGTCCGACCTAATTTCCAACCAAATCCGATCTCCGTTTCGATCCGAAGTTCACGTAAATATAGGTTTAAGAGTGCATTAGGGATACAATGAAAAAATTACAAAAAAACGTTGAATGTGTGTTTAAATAATAGATTTTTTAAGTTTAAGGGGACAAAGTGTTACAAAAGAAAATTTCAAAGGGGATAATTGTTAACTTCAAAAGTTCAGGGATGCAAAGTGATATCAATGTATAGTTCAAAATGGACAAATTATAATTAACCCTTTTCAGAATTACCAACCCAATGGCTATACGAGCTAGACGTTGACGTCGTCACACCCGGACGCTAGACTATCGGTTCTACTCCAAATTATAAATCCTCGCATTGAACAAAGATAGGTCATGCTGATCAAGAAGCTGCGAAAAATTAACGTAAAATAAAATAACACTCGCTAGAACTCGAAGATGCAGCCACAACTCATGACAAAGAAGTCTATGTTCTGAACCTAATTTTTCCTCCATTTTCCTCCAGAGAAGATCAAAGCCAAGCTATGAGCAAGGTTAAGGTATTACGTGACATATACCATCCTAACACTTCATGGAGTAAACTTAAGTTCACGGGAAACTATTTTTTTCCTTACCACTTGTCTTTATTAATCTTTTCGTTGTCTTATTTAACTTCAAGGCACCCCATTCCTATCAAATACTACGTTGCCTGATTAATTGCTTTTCGAAATCCCATTAAACATATTAAGATGTAGTAAATTGCATCTTTCAAAAAACAATTATTTATTAAAATATCATATTTAGCAAGAGTGTATATTCATATACAACCCAAGTTTGGTAGATACGGTTTAATTAGATAAATCTTTTCCATACAACCTGGGTAGACAAAACCAAGGACAAAAATCTAGTACGATGCTATGTTGTTTCCCATCTCAACTATGTAAACTCCCTGGCATCTTGGAACTAAGGCTATAAAAAAGGCGGGTTGCAAGCAAAAAAAGACAATCCGTCACCCGCATAATAAGCAGGATTTGTTGTAATTTTCTCCTAACTCATCCCACATAACTCACAACATGCATAATCCAATAATCATACATCCATTTGGTTTGTATTTAGCTTTAATCTTTTTGTATTTAGTTTTGATTTTTTTGTATTTACCTTTAAAAACATACATCGATATATTTTTTCTTGTTTTTTTGTAGCTAGTTTTGATCAAAATGGAAAGTGTTAAGAAAAATAGATTGATTTTTTGTATTTAGTTTTGATCGAACAATAACCCGCCAAACTCGCTTAAACTACTCACCTCGCCTAGTCCACCTTTAGGCGGGGCGGGTGGTATTTTTTTGGGTTCTTATACACGGACGCGCGCGTCCAGGACGCGGCTTACGTGACATCTAGTCAGCAGTCCAGTCAGCTGCCCAATCAGCGAAAATAAAAGCGCGCGTTTTTTCGAAAAATGGGAAGACAGCTGTGGCTTTCGTGCGACGGTTCCTTCTCTGACGTATCGATAAGACCGGGAAGGGACATCAGACGCGCCTGTTCACATCCCGACTTGCGAAAGAAAACCAAAAACGTTTCTGATCTTTCTCACATTCCCTTTCTCAACTTTTCTCCGATTCATCACCCCAGTTCTTCACCGTAACCCTAGATATCCGTCGACCAAATGGATTCTGCACTTCAAGCTTCTATTTCGGGGGTTGTGGTGCACTAGGTTTGTCGTTTTTACCGTAACATTGAATTGCGATACTCTAAAAAGGAATGTTCTCATACGGTTGATGTCTTCCTAGGCTTCTACGCATTACTTCCAGCCCTCCAAATGTTCGTGGACCCCAATAGAGAAGGTCTTTGGGAAGTTGAGAGACGCAGAGAAAGATGCCTTCCGGGCTACACCCTTCGGTCACTTCATCAACCTCTCCAACGTTCCTGTCGATAATGACATTATTGATTGGTTCGTGGAACACTATGACCCCGAGGAGGTGGGGTTGAGGATCGGCTCTGGGGTAGTACACTTCACCGCCGAAGACGTTGCCCTAATTTTGGGGCTCAGATTACATGGGAAGGCTGTCAGAATGCAGCCGAAGGAAGTCGCAACCCGACAGGGGGAGATTCTCAACAACACCCAACTATCTGCCCAGATGATGGCTACGAGATATTTGGTTGATGAGGAGGAGGAGTACGTCCGGCTACTCATTTGTTACATCTTCAGCCATTTTTTGTTCTGCGATGGCACTCTTCGAACCAAAATTTGGTTCCTCGACCACTTGGCCGACTTCACTAGGCTACATAAGTACGCGTGGGCCGAGGCTGTTCACCAGACACTTGTGAGGGGCCTGAAGAAGGCAAACCGGGATCTACGCGATAGGAGATCTACCGGTTCTTCTATTTTAAGAAGGGGATACGTCGAGGGGTGTGTTGCTGTACTACAGGTAATGAAGTTGTTCCTTTTTATGTTATGTCTGTTCCTTTTTAAGTTTCGCTTGTTCCTTTTTAAGTTTCGTTTGTTCCTTTTTAAGCTGAAGTTGTTCCTTTTAAGTTCAAGTTGTTCCTTTTTAAGTTTCGCTTGTTCCTTTTTAAGTTTCGTTTTTTCCTTTTTAAGTTTCGCTTGTTCCTTTTTATGTTCAAGTTGTTCTTTTTTTATGTTTCGCTTGTTCCTTTTTATGTTCAAGAATTTCCTTTCTGTTACAGTTGATCATTTTTAAGATTCGTTTGTCCTTTTTAAGTTTCGTTTGTTCCTTTTTATGTTGAAGTTCTTCCTTTTTATGTTGAAGTTGTTCCTTTTTAAGTTCAAGTTGTTCCTTTTTAAGTTTCGCTTGTTCCTTTTTAAGTTTCGCTTTTTCCTTTTTATGTTATGTCTGTTCCTTTTTAAGTTGAAGTTGTTCCTTTATAAGTTTCGCTTGTTCCTTTCTAAGTTTCGTTTGTTACTTTATAAGTTGAAGTTGTTCCTTTTTAAGTTTCGCTTGTTCCTTTTTAAGTTTCGCTTGTTCCTTTTTAAGTGATGTCTGTTCCTTTTTATGTTGAAGTTGTTCCTTTTTAAGTTCAAGTTGTTCCTTTATAAGTTTCGCTTGTTCCTTTATAAGTTTCGTTTGTTCCTTTTTAAGTTGAAGTTGTTCCTTTTTTAGTTTCACTTGTTCCTTTTTAAGTTTCGCTTGTTCCTTTTTAAGTTTCGTTTGTTCCTTTTTAAGCTGAAGTTGTTTTTTTTTAAGTTCAAGTTGTTCCTTTTTAAGTTTCGCTTGTTCCTTTTTAAGTTTCGTTTTTCCTTTTTAAGTTTCGTTTGTTCCTTATTAAATACAAGTTGTTCCTTTTTAAGTTTCGTTTTTTCCTTTTTAAGTTCAAGTTGTTCCTTTTTAAGTTTCGCTTGTTCCTTTTTAAGTTTCGCTTGTTCCTTTTTATGTTGAAGGTTTTACTTTTTAAGTTCGAGTTGTTCCTTTATAAGTTACGCTTGTTCCTTTTTAAGTTTCGTTTTTCCTTTTTATGTTGAAGTTCCTTTTTAAGTTGAAGTTGTTCCTTTTTAAGTTTCGCTTGTTCCTTTTTAAGTTTCGTTTGTTCTTTTTTATGTTGAAGTTGTTCATTTTTAAGTTGAAGTTGTTCCTTTTTAAGATTAGTTTGTCCTTCTTAAGTTTCGTTTGTTCCTTTTTATGTTGAAGTTGTTCCTTTTTAAGTTCAAGTTGTTCCTTTTTAAGTTTCACTTGTTCTTTATTAGGTATGGTTGTGCGAGAAGTTCAACCTGGCAGAGCCTAAAATGGGAGGCCATCCTAGGTGGAATCGTTGGTCGAGCATGTTTGGAAAACGGCTCATCCTGAAGAAATGGGAGGAAAGGGGTATCACCCTTTCAAAAATTTACGAGGGAGACTTCAATAAGACTGAGTCGACGACCCTGACTCAGAAAGAGAGGGAATCATTGGTCAGGCTGAAAAAACTCAGCCAACCCTACGAACCAATAGTGATTGTCAGTCAACAAGCAGCGAACCTAGGCTGCAATTGAGGGACTGCAGCATCCCTCGGGACCCACTACGGGAAGAATTGGAGTTTGCAATGTTGAAGACAAAATGACTTCAAGCAGAAGTTGCACTGAATGAGGCAAATGAAGAGGTTAAGAGGCTGAATGAGGAACTTAGGAAGTCCAGGGAGGAAAATGAGACCCTAAGAGAAGAGATTGCATCTCTTCGAGGATATTGTATAGAAGGTGGACAGGAAGGAAGAGATGATGAAAGGAGGGATGAAGAGCAGGAAAGAGAGGAGAATAGGAGGGAAATAGAGAATGAGATTGAGAGGGAAAGAGAAAGAGAAAGAGAAAGAGAAAAAGAAGAGAGCAGGAGAGAGGAGAAAAGGAGAGAGGAGGAGGAGAAAAGGAGAGAGGAGAGGGAAGAGGAGGAGGAGAAAAGGAGAGAGGAGAGGGAAGAGGAGGAGGAGAAAAGGAGAGAGGAGAGGGAAGAGGAGGAGGAGAAAAAGAGAGAGGAGAGGGAAAGAGAAGAGAAGAGGAAAGAGGAGGAGGAGAAAAGGAGAGAGGAGAGGGAAAGAGAAGAGAAGAGGAAAGAGGAGGAGGAGAAAAGGAGAGAGGAGAGGGAAAGAGAAGAGAAGAGGAAAGAGGAGGAGGAGAAAAGGAGAGAGGAGAGGGAAAGAGAGGAGAAGAGGAAAGAGGAGGAGAAAAAGAGGGAGAGAGAGCAGAAGAGAATAGAAGAGGAGAAGAGGAAAGAGGAGGAGAAAAGGAGAGAGGAGAGGGAAAGAGAAGAGAAGAGGAAAGAGGAGGAGAAAAAGAGGGAGAGAGAGCAGAAGAGAATAGAAGAGGAGAAGAGGAAAGAGGAGGAGAAAAGGAGAGAAGAGAGGGAAAGAGAAGAGAAGAAGAAAGAGGAGGAGAAAAGGAGAGAGGAAAGGGAAAAAGAAGAGAAGAGGAAAGAGGAGGAGAAAAAGAGGGAGAGAGAGCAGAAGAGAATAGAAGAGGAAAAGAGGAGGGAGGAAGAGGAAAGAGAGAGGAAAGAAGACGAGAAGAGAGACAGGGAGAGAAGAGAGAAGAGGAAAGCCGATGATAAAAGGAGGGAGGCCGAAGCTTCAAAGAAGAGGTTGAGGGAAGAGGTAGAAAGAAAGAGGGTAGCGGAGGATGAGGGAAAGGAAAACCCCCTCAGGGCAGACTGGGGAGCCAAAGGATCACGCTCAACGGCCAAAAAACAAGAAGATGAGGTGAAAGAAAGGAAGAAAAAAGAAGAGGAGCGGAAAAGGGGAGATAGAAGGCTCCAGAGGAGCATGAACAAAAAAAGAAAGCGGGATGGGAATGACGATTTCAAGTTGGCTCATCACGGGAGAGAGGATAGGCCAGACGTTGACATGGATGCATTGGGCACATTGAGCCCCGATGAGCTGGACATTGTACTGAAGGTGACCGCACCTACACATAACCAACGGGAGGTGATCTGGAGAGGTGATTCCTGTTTCTTCACACGTTTCGACCTGAAGGAGCTAATGACGAAGGGGATGGATTTGACCAACGAGGCGATAGACAGTATGCTTTGTGTACTTTAAGAGTGCCAAAAAACAGAAAACTACCCCCAAGAGGTAATTTGTATTCCAAGCTTCTATTCGGAAAGAATTATGATCGATCAAGGGAATACCATGATTGAAGAGTGGCTGGCGCCCAAATTACAAGGCCAGGAAACGGGAAGCCTCGTCATTGCACAACCATTGCTGGTGTCAGAACACTGGACCCTTGTAGTTGTTAATGGCTTAGACAAGGAGATCCTGCATTACAACAGTTGCAGTAGGGAGCTGGTACCAGATGAGGATCCTGACAATGCGGTAGGGGTACACGAATGTTCGGCCAAAGATGTGGGTGAATTCTGGAGAAACCGTCTTAAGGTGAACTGGCCATTGAGATACCTCAGGGAAACGTGCCAAAGACAAATGCCGGGAAGCAACGACTGCGGTGTTTTTCTATACTACTTGATCAAATATCTCATGCAAAAGGTCAACCCAACGGAAACGAAAACATCAAATGTCTCAGACAAGTGGTGCACTTACATCACTAAATGGATCATGTTTTGTTTCGAGTGGAACAAAGACATCTATGCTAATTGGGTAACTATAATGTGTAGCTAGATACCGCTTATAGTTTGAGATATTAAGTGTTTAATAACGCTGCCAATTTGACTTAGATCCTCCTATAAATCACACCACAAAACTGGGAAACAAGAAGCTTGATTTTGAGTTTATATGATGTGTCGGGTTTCATGTGAAAAAGGGACACGTGGTGAATCAATAAAATCAATGTCATGAGAATTGACATAATTAGAATCATAATAAATTCATATGAGGTGTATATATTATAGGGTGTAATAATTTAATATTACATAGGATAATATATTACATAAGATATGAATTTGCTAAAAACCCCAAAAGATCAAATTTTGTTGGAAATAAATCCAAAATTTGACAAAGGCAAAATCGGGGTCAAACACGGTAAACCGTTTAGGGTTCGGTCGACCGGGGTGTCTTCGGAACGGTCAACCGAACGGGGAACGGGTAAACACAATTGGTTGACCGAAATTGTCTGCAGTACCTAGACAATTGGGTTCGGTTAACCGAGCGTGAACGGTCAACCGAGAAAGAATATTTTTGGTAGACCGAAGGTGACACGGTCGTCCGATGAATGTTCGCCAAAAGAAATTTTGGTGTGTCAACGGTCGACCGAGTAAGACGCGGATCGTCCGAATTTTTCCAGAGAATTTTTTTCTCATGCAAAGTCGGTCGACCGTCTAGCTCACGGTCCACCGAACACGTGTTATAACCGAATGGTTCGGTTAACCGAGAAAAATTCTCAGACAACCGAACAGTGCGATTTTTGCCTGAATTATTAAGAGAATAATTAGATCATGGGTTGGATTAATTCCAGAATTAATCAAATGTTTTTATGGGTGCTTATGTGACAATTTGAGATTAGTTTTAGGAGAGAATAAGCAAGAGATCATGACTAAAGAATAGTTCTTGATGAGGATGTTTTGGGAGCCTATAAAAGGACCCTTCATCCCACTTGTTTATGTTAATGCAAAAATTCTTTCTCTCATTAATCTCTCCCTTAATCACCACGAAAATCTCTTAATAATTTTAAGTTTTGGAGATAGAAATCTCAGGAGCCTAAAGAAGGGTTATTAGCTAGATTCTAAGCCTAATTAGAGATTGATTGACTAGCTTCTTTCTCTCTAATCTTGTTTAGAGATTGATGAACACTTGGAGGCGAATCGGCGGGCGATTCAATGGGTAACGCGACTCCGAATCTTCGAAAGGTTTTAGAGAACCTTTGTGTATGATTCTCGCTTTGTGATTTATTTTAATATATGTAGGATTGCATGATATTAGAATAAACACAAAGTAATGTACATAAAATTGTTGAAAGTATGAAATCGATCTTGTATGTTGTATTAAAAAATTTAAAATATATACATACATGGGGACATGAATTCCTTCAGTACGTGCTGATGGCAACTGTGGATTTCGATGTGTTGCCGATGTCTTCCATGGTGGTCAAGACAATTGGTTGTACGTCCGTCGTGCGATTTCTTATGAGATAGGCGTGCATCCTATTTATGAGAACATCTATTATGGCAGTATGGTACAAGCTCGTCAACGAATTGATTGGGGCGGTGGACCTTGTGGCGATGATCATTATATAGAGGTTTGGTCTGACTTGTTCCCGATTGCAAATTTTTACAAGTGTGCAGTTATGTATTTCTCAGTGGGAACGGATGGTTCATTGTACCCGTGTCTTACTTGCTATAGTGGGAGAGTCTGTCTGCCATGATGACGTCAGTCAGAGAGTTGGTTATTGCTTATTTAGGGAGTTACATACATTTTATTCGTTTGGAATTAGCCGAGGATTTCCCAGTACCTCCTATAGCAACCCTGTGGTATCAAATGCGAGATGAGAGTGTTGCTGGATGGGAGACAAAGTACGATAGTAGAAGAGCGTATTGGGACCGATTACGTAGTACATTTTGATTGTAATTTGTTATGCATTTGTAATGTATAATATATCGTGTGTTTGTACTTATATCGTGTTATTTTTATCAGATTTTAAATTTAAATTACATTACATATACCAAACAGGTCTACGATATGCTCGTCAGAAATAAATAATAAAAGTACAACAGATAAAGAAAATAAGGAGAAAAAATGTTCGTCAGAAATAAATAATAAGAGTACAACAGATAAGCAAATACCAACAAATATAGTAACATATCAACATATAATAAAATAAATTATTTGCCAGCCAACTACAACTCATCATCCGAATCCTGGTCCGAGATGCCCAACTGACTGTTCCACTCCTCAATGAGGTCATCCCAATCTGTACATGCAGTTATCGTCTCCTCGTTCGGCATCCGGTCCCTGTGCTGCAAGAACGACTGTGTATACCGTTTTGTCATACTCATCCACTGTATGTAACATAAAAATTAACATACATTAACAATAAAAACAAAATATACGTTACAATTAAAATTTAAATTAGATAAACTTACCACATCGCCACAAGTCCTATCCAGTGGTCTCTCCGATCTGGGAATCGTACCGCGAACGATAACTGGATGTGAGCACCTACCGAACCACTGCAAATAATCTGCATCACAAGTGAAGGGGTCGCGACTACGTCTCATATCGTCCAGGTGAAGTCGCCCTACTCTCGGAAATGTCCTCCAAACTGATTTCACGCTCGAAGCGTTGTGCCTGACGTCGTACGTCGTCGCAATCGCAGACCGTACTACATGCTCTTGTGTTGGGATGTCAACCGGAATCACCTGAACGTACCCTAACTGACGCAAGACGTGATCAGGTAAATAAGGCTCTGTGATATCCTGATAACGAATAACGCCCATAAATGTAGTCCTCGGTACAGCTACAACAGGCTGAGGACCATACGGCAACCACTCCACCTAAACGTTTATAGATTAATAATAATAACTTGAAATTTAAATAAACGTGAATGATATATAAATTTTATACCTGCGATGCAGTCATCTGATCTAGCCGTTTACGAATGGAAATGAGTTGTCCATCGCTCTTATTCTCGGTCCAGACAGCCCACATATGCGAACGAGGATGACCATCCTCAATGATCTTCCACTCCCGATGCGGGTGGAAAGCAGGAAAATACTCGTATATCCAAGCCTGCAGTAGCGTAAGACAACCTGTAATGCCAGAACAATCAGCATGTCTTGTTATCCCCATCTGGTGATACATATATGTCAACGTTGTCGACCCCCATGAGTACTGACCAATGGTATATGGGTCCCTCGCCTCCAATAAGTCTCGTGGTTTGACTCTGTAACTGCTCTTGTCGACAAACAAGATGCAGTCTAGCAGTAAGAAGAGGTAGGCAATCATCTGCGTATCCTCAGTCTGTGGTGGTCGTCCCCGTCTGCAACAGTCGTCCACAACGTCGATGCTAACACCACCGCCACTGAGTCATCCTGCCCAAGACCATCAAGGCTGACCCTGAGCAACTCTGATACATACATCTTCAACTCAGACGTCGGTGCCTACGCACTGACCATACAACCCTCAACATGAATGCGTAGAATCTGGAAGACGTCATGCAACATGGTTGTCATCTCTCCGAAAGGCATGTGGAAAGTGTTGGTGTCAGGCTGTCACCGCTCCACAAAGGCCGAAATCAACATCATGTCAAGGCAGGAGAACATGTTGTACGACAAGTGACCCAATCCACTATCACTAATGGTCATTGTCATATCATCAGTCATCACTGAACACCAAGCTTGCAATGTCGTACAGGCTCTGTGCAGATTATGGCACTTTAGAACCTTCTGAGCCTCGCCCTCCCAAATGCAGCTAGCGATGTGTCCTCTGAAACTCGGAATGACGCTGTCATCTAAAGGACCACCGGACATCATACCCGTCACGATCCAAGAATCGTCTTCAACCATCTTCTTCTTCTGAGCTCGGGCGTCTGTAGTGCACGAACTCGAATCACCGGTCACAAACCGGCCACCTCGATCCTTCCTAATGACCCACTCAGCCGAAGGACTACAATGTCACCCCCGTCCTCGACCATACTGTTGTCTCGCCTCCTCCTGCGGCTCCAAGTCATACCGACCCCCATCGTCGTGACTCCACACCTCATCTGAATCATCATCGTCGTTGAAAAAATCCTCAGGTGTCTGACGACGACGTAAAATATATATCTCTCTCTCTCCTAACTGAAGCAGAAATACCCCGTCTACGTGGATGACGAGGACCTGACTCATTTGCTAAACTGTGTACAACGCGTAAGGGAATTGATTTTTCTTTTCCTCCACGGTAATCTGATGACTATTAATTCAATTTTAGAAATAAAATTTCGTTAATGGATTTACAAATTGATCATGAAACTAATTATAATAACTAATCAATTCAACTAATTACTAAACTAATCTAACTAACTAAACTAATTATTAACTTAATAATCATTTATTTAGCATTTATCACAAATTATAATCAATTTAAATTTAAAAAAAATCTGAAAAAATGGGGCGTCTGACGGAGGCGCCTCTCCCAAGGGAGGGGCGGCTCCGGCGGGCGCCCCCAGTTGGGGTTGGGCGTTCGGGGGAGACGCACGTTTGACTAATTTTATGTTAGCTTACAAAGTTTACAAGTGTGCCCGAGTAGTTCTCAAAAATAGAAGTACAATTGTACAAAGGTTCAATATCTCCATTTGCAAGTATACGCAAGCAAATAACCCAAGATTAAATATATTTTAATGCATGTTAATTTATGAACAAAGTCCAAAGGTCCATGACCACTAGGGGTGCACATGGGTCGGATTGGGTCGGGTTTTGACCAGAACCCGACCCAACCCAAAAAAATTGGGTTTAAGAAAAACCCAACCCAAACCCAAACCCGAACCGATTCGGGTTCAACCCAACCCGAACCGAAATTTTCGGGTTGGGTCGGTTCGGGTTGTACCCAAATTTGTCTTTATACACCATCTCAGTTCTTCCAACCTCTAGTTGGAACATAATCTCTTTATCACACTCAAACATCAATTGCTTGAATGAAATTCATGTTCCTCATCTCATTCCTCAACTAAGATGTGTTGTGCATGTTATTTGAAACTCCATTTTTATCTATAATACAACAAGAAGTCATAGTAACAACACAAGTTATAACAATCATCAAATCCATATAGTATCAAAAAGTAACATAGCTAATGAATTTCAGCACAATAGCAGAATGACGATGAATTCAACAAACAAATGTGAGCACAATTTAGATGAAAAATATAAACTAACAAAAAAACACAGTTTCAAACTTAGAAAATGATTGCCTCAACTCTCAAACACAAGCATAACATAAAAAGGCTAAATGTTTCTAGATCGATGCTGCATTTCAATATCAAACTTTTGCTTCTTCTAATCAACTCCAATATCCACCTCCAGCTTCTTCTTTTCATTTCCGGAACTTACCTTACATTTCTCCTCCTTCGTGACGTCTTTGTGAACTCGTAGTGCGGCCACTGTGTTGTTCATGTACACAATCTCAGCTAGGTGAATATGAGTTCGCATCGGATCGACAGAGAGGAGTGGGGCCGCGTGAAGGTCGACGCTCGCGGTGGGTGGGGTCGACGGAGAGGAGTGCGTGGGGAGGCGAGACCAACTTGCGTAAGGAGGAGTGCATGCGTGAGGAGGCGAGGAGAGGAGTGTGTGAGGAGGCGAGGAGAAGGGGAGGGTATAGGAGTGCGTGAGGAGGCAAGGGTTTGGAGGAAAGGGTTTGGAAAGAAAGGGTTTGGGTTTGGAGAGCTAAGATTTGATCCCTGATTTGAACGGTCCTGATTATTATGAGATTAAAAAATTTTGGGTTCGGATTGGGTTGGGTCAACCCGACACCTCAACCCGAACCCGACCCGAAAAATCGGTTTTCAGATTTTTTTCAACCCGACCCAACCTGAACACCTTCCCAACCCAACCCGACCTGACCAGTCGAGTTCGGGTCGGTTTTCAAGTTCAACCCGATGCGTGTGCACTCCTGATAACCACCTGTCGTGCCACATATAAGGGAGAATGATCATCCTGAATCTTGAAAATTTTCCTAGTTTGTAATGATCATTTTCGAACCTTCAAGAATTTTGATTCATTATGACTCTGAATGTGTATTTATTTACCTACTTACATGTAAAATATCTAATAAAATTCGAAATAAACCTCAAACCAACCAATCAATCTTAAGTTTTTTTGGAGTCAGCCTCACAAATTACAACTCCTTGAATGCTCTAAAAACAAGAAAAGGAAAAGAAATACAAGAGAAGATCAATCTAACTTACAGAGTTACAGTATAATAGTAAACATTAAACAAAGGCTTGTTTAGAGTCTTCTTCATTGGCGAGATCTGCATGCACTGGTAGTGCACAAGGCAGGTTGATGTTTATAATCAGATCAGAACTGTTGGGGATTCTGTAGCTACATGCCTAACTGCCTGTGGGCCAATAGTCATTAAAAAGATAAGTCACTAAACATGTTGCTTTACTTTAATTTTGTGTCAGTAATAATAGCCTCGTAGACTGGTATAGTACTGAACTCTAAGATCACTACAGCTGCAGATAAGGTCAATGTGAGCAGAGAGCATGCTAGGTTTAATTTAATCGAGCTACTTTTGTGTGTACAAAACAAAATATATCTGCAAAGTGCAAAAGAAGATGCTAGTTTGAGTGCTTTTGGATGTTAGTGATGGTGTATTTGACTATTATGTTAATTTGGTGGAGGTTATGACCGTTAATCCAAGGTGCGGTTAGTTTGCATGAACCAATATTGGAAAGTTTAGGATCCCAGGCTTTCAATCGAAATTAGATTATTTAGAAAAAATACAATTTTCAATCTGACGGAGGTGTTTGGATAATAATACACTATAAATCTATGTTTTTCTTCCTCCTGAAAAGGTGTTTTTTGAAGAAAAAAATGGTACATCTTTTTTGTCTCAAATATGTTGTGTATTTCTTTCTTCTTTGTTTCTCATCAAATCTTTGAATTTACAAAAAAAAACACATTTTTTAGCCAAGTACATTATTTGAATTGTATGTCAATTTGAAAATTATATTTTTGAAATAAAAAATTTGAAACCTTTAGTTACCCAAACGATACTTAATTTTATTTGGTTTTTGGTAGGAAGTGGGATAATTTATTCATTGTGCAAATTTTCAAAGATGAAACTAGGAGTTTCACTTGCACTTCCAAGAACTTTGAAGATGTTTCGTGAAGCCATTATTACAAAACCATGTCAGTAATTTGGTATTACACTCCTTTTTAGTTTTCTTATAAACACATCACACACTCACTTAAAGCGATATAAAATTTGTGTGCACCCGCAGACACACACACATATTTTCCAGAGACTATTGCAGCTCAAGGTTCTCTTGATTCTTGAGCATGCTCAATCAAGCGCTAAATCCCGACAAGCTAAAGATTGCAAAATCCATTTCATAATAACGAAATCAAAAAGGTTGGTTATTTCCTAAATTTGTGGGGAAATTTGGTAGGTCACCCCCAAAACCATTTTCATGTGTCTTTTAATGCAAACCCAAGCCTATCCTCCTCTACTTGTGCACCAAAGATATATCTTTTTGTCTATCGAACCATATATATATACATATATGTATATATATATATGTATATACATATATATATGTATATACATATATATATATACATATATGTATATATATATTGATTCGATAGACAAAAAGGAAAACAGCATTGAAGCAGCCACTGCCAACTCCACGTTACCAATGCTTAAGTGTTACACAACAAAATTTAAGAACTCCACTGTCCCATACATAAAACACACCAAACAGCACTGTTCACTATGGTGCAGCTTTCATGAATTTGGACCGCTATTCCATTAAACATTGTCTTCTTTGATTGCATGAATCATGTTTAGAGAGATAATAGGGTTGAGAAGAGTGAGAATAGATGGTGCGGCGTGTAGTTGTATAATTTAAAACGTTTTTAGATGAAAGGTAAGCTAATATTCCATTAGGAGGATCGACGTTAGAACCTCCGTTGAATGATACTTACATGATGCTCATCAATTGATGACTTTAAAGTACTTCTCCATGGTAATATGATCGAGAATATTGATTTAGTCGATATCTAGACATGATTTTTCAACTAAAACAATCCACGTGAATCATTTTTTTATTAGTTAATTTTCCCTGATTTATACTCATTCACTTCGTATTAGAACGTCCACAGAATCGTGATCACGAAGATCAAAAAATTTAAATTGGACGCACTGATGTCTCCTGACATCTACTTTTATACTAGATTTTGTGGATGAATACTAGTAATAACATTGTGTTGGAGAGAAAAGTGGAAGTTCATTGTCTTCTCGTAGTTTTATTAAATTTTCTAAAATTCACCTTACCACCCAAAAGTGTCGAAAAAAATGTTTTTGTAGTAAGTAATTGGCACTTATTAGGAGAACTTCAAGAAAATAGGGTACTTAGGGGTGCAAACCGGGCAGGTTTTCACACCGACCGGGGTTGGTCAATTTTAAGGGCGGGTTTGGTGGGTTAAACATGTTGATTTTTATGTAATTTAATTTAGACCCATAACATGTATGAAATAAAATTAAAATTCAAAACTTATAAAAATCATACAAAATCAAACATACAAACCAAGATGTAAAAGACTAAAATAGACTTAGTTAATAAAAAAATAAAGATAAACACATTTATTTTATTATAATTACAATATTGAACTTTTAAATAATATATTTATAATATATTAGCAGGACAAGTTAACCTTCAACCGCAACTCACCACGTTTAAACTAACAGGTTGGCAGGTTGCAAGTTGTGAAAAAACAACAACCGCAACCCGCCCCACACGTAGCGGGGCGGGTTGACGGGTCAAACCACCCACGAACAACCCTAAGGGAACTTGACCTCTAAACCGACTTTCCGTTGATTAGCAACCTGACTTTCGTATTACCTAATGAAGATTAAATAATATGGAACTCAAGTTCCAACATGAATTCCAAGTTTTTAAAGATATACACTCTTTAGGGTGTGATTGGGTTGCAATATATAAATTGTGGGAGATTCAAAACTTGATTTTACGACATCTTTAGAATTTATACTAGAAACGTGGGAAGTCATTCACGTTGCAATTTTATAAGGATTTGAAACTCACAAAACTTAGTTCTCAAAATTATTTAACATTTTCTTCAAATCAATCACCACAAAATCCATTCAGGAAATCAGTTCCCCACTTTCAGATTGTTTTTCTACAAACAATTCACACCTTAGAGTAATTTTCTCAATTTCCCACCCAAAATAAGATAAGTCATGGAAATGAAGTTATAAACTTCATCGAACTTCCTAAAGTTAAACGGAAACAATTCGAAAGAAATCTTGTATTAATTAAGTTTTCTTTTACCAAAATTTTATTAATTGTGCATGTTACTAAAATCTATTAGAGAACTTTAAAAAATAAAATTATTTACTCGTGATTAATGAACAAAATGGAATTAAGTTTAAAGTACAATGTTATGAATAATTTATTCTTATATAATTTTGTTATGTATTATGTAATTTCTTTTTTTATATTTCGAGTGTAATTTCATACTCATCGACAAACGAAAAAAAGATATACAAAATAAAATACACCAAACAAAAAAGAAAAAACTCAATTTAGGGGGCAAATGAGTCAAGTCGAGCAAAAATTTTGAGTCAAAAGTATAAACCTAAGCAATAAAAAAATCGAGTCGAGTATTCGAGCCGAGTCTTTGTTTTTTCGAGTTTGAGCGACTCGTTTATTGAAACAAGTCTAAAGAATTTTTTATTTTTCATAATTTTTATTATTCAAGCTAAACTAGAGTCGGTACTTTTTGAGTCGAGTTTCGAGCTGGAGCAGGTGTTGATAGTCATTCCTCATAAGGCTAGAAAAGCAAGTAAATTTCATACAATTGTATTTCAATGATAGGGTTGTCAACTCTAGTTCAAGTTCGAAACTGGACTTCAACTTGGTTTGAAAAAAACTTGACTCTAATTTACCTTGAAAATAAAAGATCTTAATAAAAAAATAAAAAATCTACCAATTTGTTTTAGTAAACAAGACGTCTCGAAAAATCTCAATTGCAGCTTTTTATTATTCATAGATTAATACTTAACTCATGTATTATATAAAAAAAATTATATTTCGAATGTAATTTCATATCGATCGACAAGCCAAAAAAAATTGATATACAAAATACAAATACACCAAACAAAAAAGAAAGACGACTCATCATGTTCGAAAAGTAAGTAAATTGCATACTCCATTATCATGGTCCATGGTCATGCCGTGGTATTTCAACGGACTGTCATTTTTGGTTTAAACTCGAAATTGGATTTCAATTTGACTTGACAAAAATTGACTCCAATTTACCTTGAATATAAAAAATCTTAATGAAAAATAAAAAATATCTTGAATTTTCATTTTTTATTATTCAAATAACGTTCAGGCACCGCCTAGGCGAGCCTAGGCGGCCGGCGGCGTCCGGTCGCCTGGGCGATCGCCTAGGCGGTTGTGCGACCGCCCAGGGCTGGGCGGTAATTTTTTTTATTTTAAATTCAATTAATTTTCATAAAATAGATAAAAAAATCAGGAAAAATCGGGAAAAATAGAAAAAAATACACAAATATTTTCTAAAACTACCATACATGTTTAGGCTTCGAAAAGACACCTAGTTCCTCGACCAAGGCCTCACTAGGCACCCCCTCTACCCACCTAAACACTTAGGTATACAATTTATTGCTCAGTAGTACGATTACAAAGTAACTCAGAGTTCATACAATAGTAGATAAAAGAGAAAGTAGAATTACAAGCTAACTAACTAATTCCATTGGACACATTGATCTAATGTCCAACTGGGAACCATATCATATCCTCCACCACCATCAGAGTCGTCGGAGTCGTTCTCATTCGGATTGTCGACGTAGACATCATCTTCTTCAGTTTCTTCATCGTCGGTTTGGACATATTGCTCGTCGATGTCCATCGGTGGTTGAGAACTCGATGCACCTGGATCTCTAGAACTGATGTGAACGATGGCATCATCCATGCCACGACCTAATAATGGCGCGTCAGATGCAGTAGAACACCGCGGGTCAGATGCAGTGGACATGGATCGAGCAAAGCGTCTCCGTGAAGAAGAATGTCCCAAAGCTGCTTCCTCGACATCGGCCCATGTAAGCTCCTCTCCAGCGAAGACCGGATCTTCAGTTTCTACCAACCACGGATGCTCGTCGAAGAGATCGTACTCCACACTGATGGGGTCATAAAATCCAGGCTTCTCCATCCTTTGCTGAAACCTTTGCCTTAACTTTTGGTTGTAGTTCACATACACCAAGTCATTCATCTTCTTCACAGCCAACCTGTTCCTTCTCGTTGAGTGCAACTGCTCGAAGACACTCCAATTCCGCTCACAACCTGATGCCGAACATGTCAATCCCAACACCCTCACGGCCAACCTCTGTAATGCAGTCTCTCCCATGTCTGCGCCATACGATTGCCACCAATCTATAGGTCTTCTTTCCGACCTTTGTCTGACGACCATATCCCTCGAGAATATTCCGAGGGAGTTCTTGTAACGATCAAGTAAACCGCAAATCTTGTCTTGTTCTGCAGGAGTGGGGACGAGCCGCTCTACGACATCCATGAATCCAGGCATATGCTCATTGAAAGCTATATTTCGATCCTGAGGTGGGACGGAGAAGAAGGTACCAGGGTTGAGTAAGAAACCAGCAGAATGTAGCGGTGATGACATCATCTTCCCTGGACCCCACCTGGTGTCGATGAGGTCGATGACTTGCTTGTACAACCTCGGGTTTCCGTCAAAGTTCCTCATGATTTGTTCTTTGGCTTTCTCCATTGCGTCACACAGATATCCCATCGCTGGTTTCTCATCGCCGTCAACAAGTCTAAGAACCTGAACCATAGGTTGTGAGGCCTTCAGTGCCTTTACGACGTTGGTCCAGAAACCACTTTGTAGAATGGTCTCGGCAACTTCAGTAGAGATCTCCTTCTTTTTCTTGTTCTTTATCCAACTTGCATTAGGATCGTTGTACCCCGGGGAAACAACAAAGGCTCGGAGTTTGTCTTTCTTCAGAAATAACCTTTGCAAACTCAGAAATGCGGTGGCAAATCTCGTGACAGCAGGGCGTAGCAGGTTCCCTTCAATGGCAATTCGCATCCTCTTCAACAACATGGCAGAGCTGTTGAAATGTTTGATGATCTTCCGAGCTAAAGCAATAGTCTTCAAAAACAACTTGCCAATATCCTCCAAGATGAGATCGATGCAATGCGCTGCACAGGGAGTCCAAAACAATCTCCTTCTTTTTTGTTGCAACATCCTACCGGCAAGTACGTACGCGGCGGCGTTGTCGGTGACCACCTGAACAACGTGTTCTTCGCCAATCTCGCCAACTACCTTGTCCATCAGCTTGTACAGGTAGTCTGCGGTGTGAGAGTGACCGGAAGCATCTACAGACCTCATGAACATGGTACCTGTCGGACAATTTACTAGAAAATTGATTATACTCCTACCGGACCTATCAGTCCACCCATCTGTCATCAACGTGCACCCGTATGTTGCCCAATCTTGTCTGTACGATTCTAGTATACCTCTAGTGTAGTCAATTTCTTGTTTAAGGCACGAGTCACTAACTTCATGATACGTCATGGGTTTAAGTCCGGGTCCGTAAGTACTAGTAGCGGATATTGCTTCCTTCCACTCAGGCGTCCTTACAGTGTTGAATGATATACCACATCTATAGAAAAACCTAGCCCATTTTTGATTAATTGTTTTCCTATCTTCTTTTCTAAAGGTTCTTTCGATGGTTGTTTGTTGGGGGCCGGAAACCACGTCCTTCCCACGTCCGCAAAATGGTGCCCACAAACGTTGTTTTTGTCTCTTTCGACCAGGAACGGGGCGAGAACGGGAGGTTGGGGTCGGAGCAGAACCGGAACCCGACCCGGTTTCTAGATCAAATTCTATGTTTTCTCGGTCTACATAATCATCAAGACATACATTTTCGTTTTGTAATGTCCTACTGTTTCTAATCATGTATGCAGTTATGTCTTGTTTAATAGAGTCAGGAACTTTATCACAAGGTCTAGCATTGCTACCGGGTGTGTGTGCAAGATGTTGTTTGTGACGGGCTATACCACCTCTAGTTTCCTTACCACATAACTCACAGACAATACAATTTTTATCATTAGCGCTAATGTAATGGGCAGTATTCCAACCGGGGTCATTTGTACGGGTAGGTCTTAGGTCATCGTAACTCTCGTGATGCATAGGTAGACTAGTGCCGGGTACGTAAGCCATATCTTAAAACTAGACTAATATAAAATTTAGACTAATATGAAAATAAAATACTAATTAATTTAATTCTAAAGAGAAGTTAGAAAGAGTGCACTTGATTTTGACGGTTGAAGAATGAAGAAACGGATCGGAGACTTCACTTTCCAACTTCAAAACTAAGCACCAGACCGGAGACTTAATCGCAAAACTTGATGATTAGGAAGGTTGATGATGAGAATAGGATTATGAAGAAGAAGAGAATGAGAGATGTGTGAAAAATGAAGAGGTTTGGATGGGTTTATATAGGATTTGGGGCTAGTGGCAAAGTTGTAATTTTTGAAAAAAAAAATAATAAAAAAATTAAAAGGAGAGAGCCGTTGGAGAGCCTCCAACGGCTCTCGCCTAGGCGATCGCCTAGGCGAAATGATCGCCTAGGCGATCGCCTATTTCGCCCAGCTCTGCTGGGCGAAAGGCGGTGGTCGCCCAGGCGACCACCGCCACCGGCGACCGCCTAGGCGACCGCCTAACGCCTAGGCGGTCGCCTACGTAAACGTTTAATTCAATATATATATATATATATATATATATTAATAATATTGATTAATACTTGACTCTTTGAAAACAAGAAAGGACTCGAATTACAACCATACTTTAATAAAACCACCCCTCCAACACCCAAAATTTACAACCCCACCCCCAAACCCCAAACAAAACCCCACTTCTCTCTCTCTCATCCTTCCCACACCCCACCAATGGCGCCGTTCCCACTCTCTCTCCTCTTCCTCCTCTCTCTCCTCCCCGTCACCTTCTCCTCCTCTCTCTCCTCCCTTCTCGCCTTCAAGTCCGCCACCACCACCCCTACCAACTCCCTCTCCACCTGGACGTCCTCCTCCACCTCCCCCTGCCACTTCCGCGGCGTCACATGCCTCCGCGGCCTCGTCATCCACCTCGTCGTCGAGAACGCCTCTCTCTCCGGCCCCGGTCTCGTCCACCTCACCTCCCTCCCCCACCTCCGCCTCCTCAGCCTCCACTACAACCTCCTCTCCGGACCCATTCCCGACCTCTCCGGCCTCTCCAACCTCAGACTCCTCTTCCTCTCCCACAACCGCCTCTCCGGTCCGATTCATGCTTCCGTTTTTGGCCTCTCCCGTCTCCGCCGTCTCGATCTTGGATATAACCTTCTCTCCGGGGGGATCCCGCCGGAGGTCGGGAATCTTGATTGGTTGCTGACTCTCCGGTTGGAGGGGAACCTTCTGGAAGGTGGGGTTACGGAGGTTCGGATTCCGAGCTTGAAGGATTTTAATATTTCTTGGAATAATCTCTCCGGCGAGATCCCGCCGGCGCTGGCCGGCTTCCCGGTCTCGGCTTTCGACGGGAATGTGGGGCTCTGCGGGAGGCCGTTGGGGAGGTGTGGGGTTATGAGTAGTGCGGTAGTGAAGCCACCGGAGATGGGATCGGCCGAGCCGGCGACGGCGGTGGTGTCGTCGAATCCGAACCCGGGGGCGACGGAAGGGGATGGATCCGGTCACCGGGGCGGGAGGATGAGTCACCTAGCAGTGGTTCTGATCGTGATCGGGGATTTCGCCGTTTTGGCCGTTATCTCCGGTTTGTTCTTCTGCTACTTCTGGAGCAAGTACTGCGGCGGGAGTCCTCCTCGGATCCGGGAGTCGGAGAAGATAGTGTACACGGAGAGCCCTTACTGTGGCACTGCCGGCAATGTGGAGGCCGGGAAGATGGTGTTTTTCGAGAACACGAGACGTTTCGAGTTGGAGGATCTGTTGAAATCCTCGGCAGAAATGCTGGGGAAGGGAGGGCACGGGACGACGTACAAGGCGGTGCTGGACGACGGGGGTGTGGTGGCGGTGAAGAGGTTGAGGGAATTGGCCGGACCGGGATCGAGAAGGGAGTTCGAGAGTCGGATGGAGGCGATCGGACGGCTTAGGCATCCTAATCTCGTTGGACTTAAAGCTTATTACTACGGGAGCGATGAGAAGCTTCTCGTGTTCGATTACATGCCCGGCGGGAGCCTATTCGCGCTGCTGCACGGTAAGTCAAGTTCGCCTGACCTTCCCGCCGGTCTCTTTCTCTCTCTTTTTTGACCGTTGGTGGATTTTGGGGTCTGTGTCGGTGTGAAATGACGCAATTAACCTTGGATTCTGGTTATTAGAGAGGGTAGTCTTGTTATTAGGGTCTTGGTACTTTTGGTGCTTTAATTGGGAGTCCGTGAAGCTTTGATGATGATGGTCTTCTTGTCTTTTGTTTTGTTTTGTTGCCCACTTCTGTCCATGGACGTTACTAATTGCCCTACGAACAATAAAGAATTACAGGAATACCACCCAAAGTACACTTAATTATTGCGGGAGTAGCATGAATCAGTAGCAGATGGTCAGTCGATTTCCGTTCGTATGTTCGGGGCTATTTATGATATTGGAATAGACATTGTACTTTGATGTTTGATCAAAATAGTCTGCTTTTTACTTGCGTGGGGGGCTGGTTGGACAATTGTGATAAACATAAACTAGGAAAGCTTCGATCATATCTTCTATTATTAAAGTTCATGGATTTAGTCTAATGATTAATTCCATAATATGTTAAATCAACTTCACACAAATTTGTGTGAGTTGTCATCTTGAACTTGATTAATTCTATAATAATGCAGATTCACCGCGCTTGTGGTCGTGATTAGTTTGGGATTTATATTAATGTGTGTTATTGAAGTGCAGTAAAGCAACAAAAATAAGAGCTGAGGTAGTTTTTTGGCTAATAAAACTTATACAAGAAAGACTTTGTCTAGAGTTCAGATTGAATTTTAATGTTAACCTGTTTGAGACTGTCTGCTGAACATATTGAAGTAGAACTACAACCAACTGGATTGAGTTCACCTCGACTTGGTGGTTATCAAACGAATTCAGTTTAAACACGTTTGCTGGTACCAAAGATTTAGTTATACACTGCTTAGAGTATAAAATATCTGAAGGGATGATGGATGGACTAAATTTCAAATATTTTGTTCATCTTATGCAGGAAACAGAGGTCCAGGGCGGACACCCTTAGACTGGACAACACGTCTTCAGATCGCTGCCGGCGCTGCCCGTGGCCTCGCCTTCCTCCACCAAGACCGCCACTCCCCGAAACTCTCCCACGGGAACCTAAAATCCACCAACATCCTCATCGACAAGTCAGGCAACGCCCGTCTTTCGGACTTTGGCCTCTCCTTCCTCCTCCTGGCCTCCCGCCCCAAACCCTCCCACAAGTCAGATGTCCACGCCTTCGGGGTAATCCTCTTGGAGCTACTCACTGGTAAAGAGAGTGGCACGGTTGACTTGCCGCGGTGGGTACAGTCGGTGGTGAGGGAGGAGTGGACGGCGGAGGTGTTCGATCTGGAGCTGATGAGGTACAAAGACATCGAGGAGGAGATGGTGGCAATGCTGCAGTTGGCGATGGCTTGCGTGGCAGCAGAGAGAAGGCCGAGCATGGCCCATGTCGTGAGAATGATAGAGGAGGTGAGGGGCGGGGAGGTGTCGCCCGGGCACGAGTCGTTCGAGTCCGTTTCTGATTCGCCATCCATGTCGGAGGGCACGGTGGGTTGAGGAACGAGGACGGAAGAGTTGTGTTATTATTGATTGATTTGGTGTTTGCGTTCGGTTGTGTTAATATTGCTGTCATTGAGTGTGTTTAGTTATGTTATGTTATGTTATGTCTGGGTTTGGCTTTATGTTGTTTTTTGGTAATCATTGGTTTGATTTAGATTTATGTAGAGAATGGTATGTTATGGTAGGAGCAGAAATATTCACGGGAGCATGCTGGATATATTATCTTTTTTTGATTATTTTTTGGTCTGAGAAAGAGATAGGGTTGTGGAGAAGAATTTCCAACTGCGGACCTGACGATCCTGTAACAATTGCTTGTGCATATTTTTAGGTTGCTTCTCGAGTTATTCAACTTGTTAAATTTGATTATTAGACTTACCAGCCAGTGGGGCAAAATATAACCAATGGTTGGGTGAATTTGTGGAATAGAGGACTTCTATATGGACTTCTATATGGCAAGCATCAGAGCTTAAATCGGAAAGAACATCCAAATTGGAAGTTAACACGGCATATAACGGTTTAATTTTTGGAATGCAGCAAGTTGTGGGATTTTAACTACTCGTTAGTGTAGGACCTTAAGAAGTTATAGCGAGCCTTACAAGTTTCAACCTTATCTATGCAGAATTGCCGATCTACACAACGCTTTTGATTTTGTCGAATAAATTTTCAGCCCAAAAGCTTATTACAAGCCTATTGGGGCACATCAATCTAGTTTTAATGAAAATAACTGCCATCAAAATATTTTAACATTAGGTTGAAATTAAACATTAGGCTAAACAACATTTAGGTTATTTTTGGTTGGCTGTAATGGAGGTGTAATTTAATCCAATTACACCTTGATTATATTACAATGTTTGGTTGAGAATATTGAAGATTTTAATTACTGCATAATCCAATCATGGAGATAATTGGATCACATAGTGTAATTGTAATCTAATACATTCCACTGTATTTAAACGTTTCCAAAATACTCCAAGCATGTCATATATTTGAAACTTAGCCCCAATCATGCTGGAAGTCCACCCGAATTTTGATGGATCTCTGGACATTTATTGGAACTATTAAAAATATTAAGTATCTTTTTAATTACATTGTAATTCATGAGGTGGATTTCAATGCTACCCAACGTTGTAATTGAATTAGGAGTAATTAAATTTGTGGGAATGTAAGATTTGGATTCCATACAACTTAATTAAGAACCAAAAATAACGCATTGATGAATTGTAACGACATCTCCACGTACTTGTGGGGTTCATAGAGACTCCTGGGAAATAACTATGGGTTGTTATTATTTGTGTCTTCTTAGGCGTCTACAAACAACTTCAAACTCTCCAAATGTGCGTGGACACCGATAGAGAATGTGTTGAGAAAGATGAAGGACGTTGAGAAGGACGTTTTCCGGGGTAACCACTTTAGTCACTTCTTAGACCTTGCTAACTTTCCGATCGATAATGACATTGTCGATTAGTTCGTGGAAAACTATGACGCGAACAAGGTTGGATTGAGGATCGGCTTTGGGGTAAACTTTTTACAGCCGAAGATGTTGCCCTACTTTTGGGCCTAAGAGTCTGTGGCAAGACAGTACGCATGCAACCAAAAGACGTCGCAACCTGAGCGGGGGAGAACCTTAACAACGCCAAACTTTGTGCTCAGATGTTGGCTACAAGTTATCTGGGGGATGAGGAGGAGTACGTCCAGCTCCTCATTTGTTACATCTTCAGTCATTTTTTTGTTCTGTGATGACACCCATCGAACAAGAGTTTGGTTCCTGGACCACTTGGTTGACTTCAAACGGCTACACAAATACGCGTGGACGGAGCCTGTTCACGAAACCCTTGTGACGGGCCCGGAGAAAGCCAGCCGGGATCTACAGGAAAGGAGATAGTCTGGTAACACAGCTACAAAGAAGGGGAACGTCGATGGGTGTGCGGTCGTACTACAAGTAAGCGTCCACGTTTTCTATCTTCAGTTTGCTTGTCATTTTTAAGTTATAGTTTGTCCTTTTTAACCTGTTGGTTTGTCCTTTCTAAGTTATAATTTGTCCTTTTTAAATTCTTCGTCTGTCTTATTTAAGATCTGAGTCTGTCCTTTTTAACATATTTGCGTGTCCTTTTTAAGTAATGCTTTGTCATTTTTAAGTTATAGTTTGTACTTTAAAAATGATTCTATTGTCCTTTTTAAGACATGAGTTTGTCATTTTTAACCTGCTCGCCTGTCCTTTTTAAATTTTTTGGTGCCCTTTTTACGTTATTGGTTTGTCCTTCATGGCTCGCTTGTCCTTTTTAAGTTTCACATGTATCGGTGCCCCCTTTATTTTTGGTGATTCTTTTTAGCTTCTTGAGTTGTCCTTTTTAACTAGAGGTTCCACCGAAGGAGAAGGAATTCATGGTCTAGCTCAAAAAATTAAGCCAACCCAAGGCACGGAGACTGATTGCCCTTCAACAAGCACCGAATGAAGGGTGCAATTGAGATAGCAGCATCCCTCATGACTCATTGCTTCAAGAGTTGGAGTTGGCTGTGCTGAAGACGAAATGACTGCAAGCCGAAGTTGCCCTGAAGGAGGCAAATCAAGAGGTTAAGAGGCTCTATGAGGAGTAAGGAAGTATCGGGAGAAGAATGGGATGTTGAAGGAAGATATTGCATATCTTCGAGGATATGGGGAACAAGGTAAAGATAGAGAAGAAGAGGAAAGAGAGGAGGAGAATTGAGGATAACGAGGAAGAGAAGGAAAGAGGAGGAGAATAGGAGGAAGAGAAGGAAAGAAAGAGGAAGAAAGTAGAGAAGAGGAAAGAAGAGAAGAGGAGGAGGAAGGCGGAGAAGGAAAGACAGGAGGAGAATAGGAGGGAGGAAGAGAAGGAAAGAGAGAGGAAGAGAGTAGAGAAGAGGAAAGAAGAGGAGGATGAGGGAGGCCGGGAAGGAAAGACAGAAGGTGAGAGAATAGAAGAAGAGAGAGAAGGAGAATGAAAGAAAGAGGGTGAGAGAAGAGAAGAAGAGAAAGGAGGAGGAGAAGAGGAGAGAGGAGGAGAATGAAAAACAGAGGGAGAGAGAAGAAAAGAGGAGAGACGAGGAGAGGATGGAGGAGAAGGAAAAAAAGATGGAGAGAGAAGATAAGAGGAGAGTAGGGAGGAAGAAAGAAGGAAAGAGGAAGAAGAAAAGAAGAAAAAGGCGGAGGAACACAGAATGAGGGACACAGAAAGAGAGAAAGAAAGAAAGAGGAAATAATAAAAAAAAGAGGATGAAAAGGGCCAAAGGACATCGCTCAATGACCAAAAGACAAGAAGATGAAGAAAAGGACAAGAAGAAGAAGGAGGAAAAGGAGCGGAAGATGGAAGAAAGAAGGCTCCAGAGGAGCCTAAACAAAAAGAGGAAGAGGGGGAGGATGAATTCAGGTGGCTCATCGCAAGCGAGAGACAATGTCAGACATAGACATGGATGCATTGGCCATGTTGAGCACTTATGATGTGAACATACTATTGAAATTGATCACACTACACACAATCACAAACAGGTGATTTGGAGAGGTGATTCCTGTTTTTTCAAACGTTCTGACCTAAAGGAGCTCATGATGAAGGGGATTTATTTGACCAATGAGGTGATCGACAATATGCTTTCTGTACTGGAAGAGCGCCAAAAAATAGAAAACTACCCCCAGGAGGTACTTTACATTTCAAGCTTCTGTTCGGATAACATTTTGAATGGCCAAGTCTAGACCATTGAAGAGTGACTCGCTGGTCGACTACAGGGCGTGGATCCTGTAAGGACCATCATCGCACACCCAATGCTACTGGACAAACATTGGACTTCATTGGTTGTTCTGGGGAGCTTGTTCCAGATGAAAATCCTGACAGTACGGTAGGCGTACATGAATGCTCGGCCAAAGACGTGAGTGATTTTTGGAGGAACTGGCTTGAGGTGGACTATGCACTGAGATACCTGAGGGAAACGTGCCAACGACAATTGTCGGGGAGCAACGACTGCGGTGTTTTTGTGTTATACTGGATAAGGTGTCTCATGCAAAAGGTTTCCCCGACGGAAGAGATGGACCCCAAGAGACCACTTGGTCAGGGGTGAGTTGGCCATGAAGTTACTGAGTGACTCCCGTGCCTGCGTTGAGTTTTGATTTATAGTAGTCGTGTGGAGATTCATATATACATGTATAGATTGAACACTCAGTTTTCCTACTTCTGATTATAGACCCTACGTTTACAAGGGCAACCCAAACATCACAAGTGAATCCCCACGCTAAAAAAGACAAACATCTACTTAAAAGGACAAACCATTACTTAAAAAGGACAAACCTTCCACACAAAAGACAAACTCCTACTTAAAAAGGACACACTCATGACTTACCTGGAACAACTGAACCATTGTCACGAATATACGTAGGCCTAAAAAGGACAAACCCCCGCTATAAAAAAGACAAAACCCTACTTAAAAAGGACACACTCATTACTTAGCTGGAACAACTGAACCATTGTCACGAATTTACGTGGGCTTAAACAGGACAGACCCCGTTATAAAAAGGACAAACTCTCAATTAAAAAGGACAACCCGCCAATATAAGAAGGACCGACCCAACTGTAAAAAATGACAAAACCATACTTAAAAGGGATAACTGACCACATCAAAATCATGTGTTCAAAAGGACAAATAGAAGTGTTAAAAAGTACAAACGGAACACGTACTGAAATGTTACATCATTTTTTCATGAAGTTTTGAAAGTTAACAATACAAACATTACGAGCTCGTTGCTCGTAATACAACCTCATGTCACAATCGCCAAAATCTAGATCCCATAGTCTCGGTGCGATCTGATGCATGGGGATTTGTCATTCCTTCGATTAGGGTTGTGCATCCGGTCCGGGCTGGTTGGATTCAATCTGGTCCGACACCAAAATTTTGCCTTAAAAACAAAAAAAAAACAAAAACCGGACCAGATCGGAATCGGAATCGGAACCGGAACCGGATTTTCAGAAATGTCCAGATCGGAACCCGGACCAGTTGGTTTCGGTCCAAAAAACCAGACCGGACCGAGTTTTGCACAACCCTACCGTCGATACTTGCTCTTCTCTTCGGTGAGGTTCCTTTTTTGGCTTCTTTGAATAATCTTCTCAGTTAAAGAAACCCGACGTCTAGTCGGTGGTCTCCTTGGACGGGTGACTTTATCTGGATTGCGCACAGATGTAGACAGGGTCCCAGCTTCATCAACTGTAGTAAGGCCCTGGGTTGTGTTCATACGTGAACTCAGCCACTCCATACACTTCACGACCTTTAGATATCTTTCATGGGAAATGAATGCTTTCTGTGCGATCCAAGTCCTCTCTTACGAATTCCTCTTCCTCGAGCAACTTCGCGTCCTCCACTAATCTGATCTCCGTTGCGGGCCGAGATCACGTATTTACACCACAAGATTTGCGACACCCTCGCCTAGCTTAGACCACCTTCTCACAATCCGAGAAGAGCTTCACTCGGGAAGCTAGTACAACTCTTGAAGGAAAAACTTCAACAAACTAATCTTGGGCACTTGAAATGAATGATGCAATCAATGAGCTTGTTTCAAGTGAGTAGATGTGAGCACAATGATGTTTAGAGAAAAATGAGAGTAGTAAGAATGTTTGATCTTGGAGAAAGATTGGTGACCTTAGAAATATATTCTCAGCTCTATTTATAAGCTCTAAACTTAATCTAACCGTTAGGATTAAATAGGTATAGAGTTGTGTAATAATACACAAAACAAAAAAGCACAAGGCACTGTGCGGGATAAATCGGTCGACCGAATCGGTCTCAACGGTCTACCGGAATCAGTCCAGAAGTCAAGTCCAGAAAGTGCCAGAAACAAACGATCGACCGAAAAAGAGGGCGGTTGAACCAACTGGGCTAGAACATAAGTTAACAGTCGAACAGATGTTAAGGTTAGGTTGACCGTTTGGGAAACAAAAGGTTGTCTGTTGAAATCCGGTCGAACCAGATGGTTCTACCGGTCGACCGATTTGCCTAGAAATCCTGTTCTACAGAATTTTCTATGTTTCGTCGATTTTCTATTGAAGTCGAATTGATATGGACTTAGTTGTAAGACTTCTATAGGTTCCCTAGGGGTCATGCAATACAATTCATCAAAGATTTCAAGTGTCAAAATAGCCTAAGTACAAGAAATAAAACCATATCTACTCTTCATTCTTCATTTCTTGTCTTGATCCATATTTGGTCGGAAATGTTATAAATACAATATATGCATGCTATGATATTAATGAATTACATGTATGTATTGATATGTTAGTTAATCATCAAAATATATTAACGATTATTTAGCCAAAAAGTCAACAAAGACATCAAAAAAATTGACGTCCGTCGAAAAACGGGGTGTAAATAGATTCTCAAACCAAACAAAAATAATTGGTAGCGTCTGAAACGAGTTGCTGCTTTTCAAACACCAAAAAACATGCTTGGGACAATAAATTGCATCTGGGTGTTTCGTGAGACCCCAACGCAGGTTTTTAAGTGCCCCCCAAATAGACGCTGATTACAAACTATACCTGACTATCATTACATTCAGCAGGTTATACTACAATACGTGCAATGAGTTATTTTTTATGGGGTAATACGTCTCAGAATAAAAAAAAAGAACAAACTAAGGAAAGTCTAAAACCACGGTAGAAGATTGAGGACCTTCCTAAAGTTCAACATCTTCACTACCAAATCAATTCAATATGGCGCATCGTCGGATAAGTCAACCCCAGTCAAACTCCGATTTGGATACTTTCCGCTATTGATGGAGATCAACGGTCGGAACGAGTATATATTTTTATTTCATCAACTCTACTACATCACCCTCATTTTAAATCTGAACTTTCCAAACATGCGAATGAACATATTGTGATTTGATATCTTGTTTTGAATATCTTAGGACAAAAGATCTCCTAACTGAGCTACCCCCAATTGGTATTTGTAATGGAGGAGAGAATGCATGTCGACACTCAAAGTTGTTCTCTTGCCTTTTGAGTTTTCACTCAAAATAAAAGCCTCTTTCGAATCTCTCTGTGGACCAATTTGAATAATTAGGCTTTGTGCTGAAGCGTGACCCAATTCACAAATGGGCCTCTGTTGGATTTGACATACTTTGTCATTCTGAAGCCCATAAAATAAGCATTTGCGAGAGAAAAAATTGTATCCGATTTCTCTCCATTTACTTGAGCAATTGAGCGGCAAGTGCTTTCAATATAATCTAGATTTTTAATATAATTAAAAATATAAATCGTAAATCTTGATCTATGCGCTAGCTTTTTATGCACGCCGATAATCTTAGAATTAGGGAGCCATTTCGTATAAGATCAAGTGATTGGATTTTGCAAAAAATATAGCATGTTCGTTTTTTTTAACCTTGGTAATGGTTGTCCTTAAGAAATAAGTATATTTCAAGATCAGAATATATAGGTTAAAATTACATGTCTTGTGTCTTTTTTGGTCCTTTTCAAAAAACTGAATTACTCGTTTCCATGACAAACCACTTTGTTTTAGTAGTTTATGAGACAAAAAAAAGCATGTGCTCCACCTTTCACGGTAAAAACGTAACATAGATAGTGACGTTGTCTGTTTCCATCGGTCATATGCGAAATATAGCATATGCGGGCCACATCGGGTTGGCCGCATCAGGAAGATGTGATGCGTTTCTTCACCGTATCGCGCCTATATCCGCATATGCGGACGTATTTCTTACTACCCCTCATTAGTAACACATGTATCTTTCCTATAGCAGACCTTCCAATATACGGTTGCGATTCCTTTGTTTGGTTGTGTTATCATGTCTTCATTTGTTCCATTGGAGAGAGTAGAGAGATGGAGAAGCCTTCAATCTCATCAACATTTTTCTTTTGCAATGTTCTTTTCCTTCGTGGTTAAGGTGTCAACAACCACTTCTCAACTTTAATGGCACTGTTGTTCTTTCTTAGGATTCATAATTTCTTTGCTACTAAAATGCACCCTTTTTTAATTACACGTTGATGATAGTATTAATTTTGAAATTAAAATTAGCAAAAAGAATGAATCATGAGTTGCAAATATTGTTTAGAAGTTTTTTGTTTTATTTTGAAAGCATTATGCATTTTGTAATGAGATCCCAAATATGTAATCATATATTGGGGATTGATCTCTGACCCTAGTTAATCCAAGATTAGTTCTACCAAGTACCAACTTAGCTAACTTCATTTGTTAATTATTTTGAAGTACTGATACTGCAGAAAACATAGTGTCTGTTTAGATGAAATTTTTGTACATCCGAGCTAGTGAATTAATATTTCAAGATTTATAAATGACATTTTTTACCTTTGTGTTACAAATAAAACTTAGTATGTGTTCCATCTTTTATGGTAAAATAATATATAGCATAGAATAGATAGTGTTGTTGTTTATTTCTAATATTTATTAGTCACATATCTATTCTTGTTATTGTAAAAGTTTCAACATATGTTTCTGATTCTTTTGTTTTGGTGTGTTTCGGATGTCTTGGTTTGTTCCTCTCACAAAGGGAAGAAAGTTTTCCTCAGTCATGTTAACATTTCTCTTTTGTAATATATTCTTTTCCTTTGTGGTTAACGTTTCAGCAACCATTTCTCACCTTTAATGCCAGTGGTGTTCTTTGTTAGGATTCATGATTTCTTTTCTACAAAGTACCCTTTTGTAATCACAATGCAGTTTAACATTAGAAATCCATGATGGTGGCCAAGTCACAGTTGTTCATTCACACAGGGTTTGTTCTTTTAATCATTTTGAGAGGTATAAGATCTGATGTTAGACTTGCGTGAGTCGTTTTAATGTTTTTTTTTTCACGTACTTAAGTGTTACATCGCGTCAACTGACTAATGCCCTTGTGCTTCTTTCTTTCTTTCTTTTTCAATATATTGGAGGCTCGTATAAAACCTTTCTTTTGGAGGCAACCCTTGCACATTCTTACTATTCTAGAGTACTTTGTGGTGAAAATTTTACAGTTTCAAGATTTAAAAATGACATGTGTTTATCATCTATGTTAGAACTTACAAATACACCCACAAAATGGCAGATGTAAACTAGCAAAGTCCAACTTTTGTTTGTGAGCATGAAGACACTAGCGTCATCTTCAAGTATGGACTTAGTTTTGTTCGGCTCAAACCCCACTGCTAGTAGTGCACCTTGAAATTTTAAGCATCCACAAAGTTTACTTAAGAGTCGGAGAAAAGCAAGAGAAAAAAATATTAACTACCTAACCATTACCATTAATATTGATGTAACACTTAGGATTCGAAATTTCGAACCTCCAAATTTTTATTTTCAATCACCCATTCTTCGATTCTATCCTTGTTACTGAATCGTAAACTTTTACACTGCATTTGTCGGTCACAATTGTAAATATTATTCTTATTTTAACATATCTAAATTAAAAAAGTTAGTTGGAGTATTTTAGATTAACGAGGTTAGTTTAATGAATAGCGTATTAGAATCCAAGCTGAAGATGACAATCATGGCCATTTGTTTTCTAGTGTGGAAGGAAAAGTTCCAGTAAATGTGGACTCCATGCCAGCAATCCAACAAGTCTTTTGTCGCAAAGTGGAACAAATTATCCCATCCACATTCTATCATTTCTATCTTATCCATCTTAAACTCATGGAAACAACTAAAAAATATATCATTCGTATCATCTACCACATGTGGTCCATGTGGGTAGATATTATCAATAGAAAACCATTCTGACCCAACTTTGCCAGAGTTAAGACATGTCTGATTTTCAAATTAAAAAAAATTTGACTCAGTGGATACACTTAAAGAACCCAATCATAACAAAGAAGTTTGTGAGATTCTATAATGAAAGAGATCTACTATAATAACGACTCTTTAACCCTTCCAGATTTTCCAGACATATAAAGTGCTATTTAAAGTAAAAGTGACAAGTTTTACTCTAAGAAGTGGCTATCTAAATATCCAATGAATATGATAGATTTTCGTTGAAAGCTATTGGCCATGACTACAATTATTGTTGAGAAAATAGTCCTACATTGCTAAACACAAAAAGTGTACAACACTATATAATAAAGTTGAATCCACTATCCTTCACCTAAGTGCTTAGGTTTTGTTGAGGTGGTGGACCAACCAAATTTAACATGGTATCAGAGCGGGTCGATTGACCTGTGGGGGCTCACTCCAACCTATATTGTTCACGCGTAGACACGGAGAAAATTATCCCGGTCACGCGTGCGGGGGAGTGTTGAGAAAATAGTCCTACATTGCTAAACACAAAAAGTGTACAACACTATATAATAAAGTTGAATCCACTACCCTTCACCTAAGTGCTTAGGTTTTGTTGAGGTGGTGGACCAACCAAATTTAACAATTATAGCTGAATTAGTATAGGTATCCAAGTCATAGTATAGGTATCCAAGTCAAAATTAATTAGTAACGAATAAAAAGATCTTCTAACTTATAACACATGAGAAAATATTTAAACTCTTAAATGTAGGACCCTTCTCTAACATGAACTTGATAAATAGACTTCATAGGTGATAGACCATATGATGTTCTATGTGATCTGAGAACATATATATGGTCACATGGACAATCTTTATGCTTAGGGGGGAAATCCTAAATATGTAGTGGTGCGGTCATGGGACATTACTGAGTTCTATATTCAACAGCGAATTTAATATCTAATTACATAATTTCATGTAATAGTTTGTTACAAAATACAAGTTTGATAATTATTTAGTACCTGTACCTGTTGAGAGCTTTTTACTTCGTCCTCCTACTCTCTTGTATAGGTTGTTATGAGTACTGTACACGTGTCAGACATAGTCTCATGTGTTCCTAGACTGTACACGTGTCTCCTTAGGTGAGTGATCCCATTAGTAATGTATATATATGATTGGGCTTCCCTTGGTTGATTAAGGGGAAACCAGTATTTACTTCCTGATCTTCATCTCAACAGTACCTACTCAAAGATAAATCTCTAGCAACATAATATTCTAAACTTCAAAGTGAAAAACAAATTCATCTCTATGGTGGCATCTTTGAAGTTATGATTTTGTAACTTGGATACAAACAAAAAAGGCTATTTTTTGTGTGGAATAAAGAGGGAGAAAGTACAAAGTAATTATGAGATCTAGTCAGTACCTTACTTTAACCATCCACTAGATTCTAGAGTTGCATTTTCATTTGTTTCACTTTTATTCGGACTATTTGATGTATGTTGCGATTTGATCCAACTTTTGGCATCTTTTCTTTCCCTTATTGCATCGAATGAAATATAAGGTGTACCTAAGAAACCTTTTTTACTTTATCACTTTCATTTATTTTTTACGTTATATTTAGTGGAATGATAATACCATATGCATGTCCACTTAGCGGGAGATAATGTTGATTAATTTTTGATGAGTAGTGGTTAAGAATATCTATTCTTATTGTCATAACAGGTGTCTAATGTTGATCTTGGAGTTACTAAAATATTCATGAAGGAAAAAAAGTTATTAATATTACCTAACATCATTTTCCTTTATTACCTTTTGTTCCCCCATTTAATCATTTTATACTAATCAATGAGATAATGGCTTTAGCTAAAACAGAGTAAATATATTAGCTAGCAAGGTCACATATTTTAAATCCCCAGTAAATTACATCAAAAGTACTTAATGTTACAACTTCTCCTAATCATCATCTTATATCTCTAATTAAAACCAACAATCCATTTTAGCACACTTATATTAATTTACTTATGTTGGAACATCTTAGCTTGATATTGAGTAGGCCTTACAATAATCAGAACGGAGGGCTTAGTCACTCATTATGGTGAGTAACACGGGAGAATTATAGGAGAAAAAGATTAAGAGGAAAAATGAAATAGTACAAATAAACCAATGATTAAAAAAACTATGCAAACATCAAACTACTAATACTACAACGAAAGAAACAATAAGTAGAACAAGATAACAATTTTTTTGCTTTAAGAACTCTGAAAATTTTGTAATTACACTTCTAAATTTATTTTTTTAAAGAGAAAGATATCGTTGTGGAGAATGGCCTACTCTCTCATTTCCACCTCATTTATATAGCCAATACAAGTAGGATTTTTTGTCCTCTTAATTCCATAGTCTTCCACGCCTTTTACAAGCTCATTAGGTTTCGACGTTGTGTCTGGAAATTTTCTTTGTAACGAGTATTAGATTGCCTTATTTAGATATCAGAGGAGAAAATTATGTCTAAATTACTGATAATCTGTCAATTGTTCGATTTCCAAATACAATATGTTTTGACATGTGTTTCTCACCCTCGTATCATTGACATTTGGCACATCTTAAGAGATAGAGATACAAATATTTGGACCTATAAATAGTCTTTCCACAACATCTTGAATCACTGAATTTGGATTTCGGTAGTAAATGATATGACATATTTCACGAAGTGTTGTCTGGAACCAAATCTTTCCAAATTCATGTTGATTGCTTAATCCGAATTTCACACCTGAAATTTAGATATTTTCTCATTATTTGAAGTACACAAGAACACATAAATGTGTGGAGTGTATATTTTTGCAATGACTCTCAATTTTCTTTTTTATAAATATGCATTTAAGTCCATTCGTACTCTGATATTTGTGACAATTTCAAGAAGAGAACACTCAGAAAGTGGTTTAGAGATTGGATGATTCTCCATAAACAAGATTATCCCTAAATCCTAAAATCCTAAATTTGATGGTGGCTAAACCTACCTCACTAAGATTGGTGATTCTCAACACTCCAAAGGCTCTCTCATACTAAACCTAAAACACAAAAGGGTATTTATAGGAGAGGTTTAAGGAACGCCAAAGGGAATTATGAATGTCCAAAGTGCCCTTGACCAATAATGACCGTCAATTGGTGGCCCCAGAAATCCTATTGGCGGTCCATTGTAGTAAAAATCCAACCCAGTTTCGTATGGTTGTGATATTATTTATATTTTAGAATGTTTCATTAGTCTCACACCGGGAGATTGTCCTCAGTTGCCTTTTTCATGTCTATAAATAGAACTCATCTTATTCCTTTGTAAACCACAGATTGCTTGATGATCATTCTCTTTACTTCGAGTAAGCTTTAGAGCAAAACTTAAGTAGAGGAAATGCTACTTGTAATGTGAGTTATCAATAAAAGAATTTCTTCGTTTTGTTTTAATGTTGTCTATTTTGAATGGTTGCATGTTTAGCTTAGTCTTGTTTTCTTAATCTTAGTATAATTAGTTAGAATGTTATTCTTTCTTAGTATAATTATTAGTTTAATGTGTAGTGAGTAGTTTCATCCTCCTTTGGGAGTGGAGATGGTGTTTATACATGTATGAAGAATGAGAATGAATGTTTCTTATGCAATATGTGATGAATGTGAATGTATGCTTGTTTGTTTAAATTAAAATATTTAACTTGATGAGTTTTGCCACAACTTTTAGACACTTCTCATGTTTGTTTAGGTTCTTAATAATCAACTTGTTTATGCTCATGTTAATCAACTAGGTTAGGGATTTAATTGATAGGTTTTGCCACAACCATTAGCACTTCCTATGTATGAAAATACAATCTATACTCTGTCATATCAAATGCATTTTTCACCACCCTATTACATGTGTACACACACTCCACCTCTTAGGAATTTTCTTTACTGAATTTCATCTCGCTTTGTTAGCTGCTTAGTTTAGTTTTAGTCAATATATCTTGAGTTATCTTTCTCATTTGTTAGTTGCTAGTTTAGAGTAACCAAACTTTTTCTCTCATTATTTGCCACTTGATTTATGAAGAACTAGAGTTGATACACCTCATGATGGATTTGACCCGTACTTGCCACCACTTTATCATGGTCGTGCACTTCGGTCGACCAACAACTCTTCGGATGATCGATCTGCATAGTTTTTTCAAGGCACACTTCTAATATCAATTACGAATTCATTTTTTAACTATATTAGATTCTCAAATTAAGGGGATAAAGAAAACATACATTGTAGCACACGTGACCCTCTTTGGGACACCGACAGCAAGTCTAAGTCACTGGCTACAAGTCCAATTGATGTTTGGGACACCCACGAGAGCACCGTCTGGAAATTTCAACGGCTACTAATCCGAGTTTACTCAAAAGGAGGGGCGATACGCTAGTCATCGTCATTATAATTTATTAATTACAATTATTTTTAGTGTAAGCAAATCAATTGTCCGCCAATACAACTTCCAAAGTAATGTTTCTGGTTGCATTATTGTTAAAGGAGGAGAGTCTAAAAAAACTTGAAAAGTGTTTTTCAAAAGGTGGTGTTATGAAATCCAAATGTCTTATGTTGATTCACATTCTTTGACCCCCACCATTCAAGTAGATTTTTACTCTTATTAATATGGTGTAATTTCATTTATTTGGTTGTAACCCCTACTACCTCTGCATCCTATATACAGGAGGCTATTGTACACATTTGTAGACACAGGAAAAAGAAATATATATCTCTCACCTCCTCCAATCTTTTCTTATTTAGATTGTTTGTTTTACAACACGTTATCAGCACGACGTTCTAAGCCACTGAAAAATTGATGGAGCATGAGTCTGATAGTTTCTTCTTCGCTAAACGAGGTAGAACTACAAAGGAGTCATGATGGGTGAGAGTCACACGTTTTCATAATGCATGCACATGGATTAACAAGTTTTCATATTAGAGAGAGTAGTCCTCGTGTAAGTAATTTAGTTCTTTCTCTATCACCTTGGTATAAGTTTTCTTCGTTGGAAAATATGTTGCCTTGAAATTTTTGATTTTCTGGGATGGTGGTTTCCAAATAAAATTTCAACATTAGATGGACTATCAAGAATCTGAGGTGGGTGTTCTGTTTTCGGCCCAAACTGTTGATTATTGGATCTTGTTTTTCAATAGATTGTTAGATTAATTACTTGATAGATCATCTCATGTAAATCTTAATTTTGTATCACATACTTGCATATTACGTGTTCAAGCTGATATTTGATGCATGTGTTCAATTCATACTTTAATATAAGATAGATGCGTCTATGCATCACGTTGCTAGAGCTATTCTAGACTTTACTTATCAAAAACTATGTTCATATCAGTTTTGAATAAATTACCCATAAAAATACTATTTGTACTCTATCGTGATTTCCACAAATAATATGTTGCCAAAGATCTACCGTATTGGTGCCCTAATTTTGAGAATCTTAATATTATCTAATGCATTTGGTTCTTAATATATTGGTAGTATATAAGAGAAAATATTTTGAGTTCTTAGTTAATATATTACAAAAGAAAACTTTAAGAGACTTGCTTCTGTTGAGATTACTCCTTCCTTGGAATGCATTGATAAAATTATTTGAGACTTATTTGGCAACAAATGTTTATTTTGCAGAATTCGATATTTAAGAGTTGAGATATTGAGCAAAAAAAGCCCCTAAAATTAAATTGAAGTTTATATGGAACTTTTTGATTGTCTAAATTGATTTTATAATTTAGCTCTCACTTTTGATGAAAATGTTATCACAATATTACATACTTTTTACTTTCCATTGTTTTCTAAAGGGAGTGTAATGTTTTGTTCCTTTATTAAGATAATTGATATTCAACGACACAAGAATTTGATAATTATTATGCATTACATGTGGACCTTGACAAACAATGATTGTATATTGAATTGGCTTTAATTTCTTTCGTACCAAAATGACATAATACTATTCATGGTTGAGATTGATTATTTGCAATCTATGTGTGTGGCATATGATTTATTTATGCTTATATATATGATATAATGTGGTATATTGCAACAAAATTTGGGTTTCCATATTACGAAAGTAGTTATTTATCATATGTCATGCTATTATTGAAAAAGAAGCACTTCAGCCCCGAAAGAAAAAATGTAATCTTGAGATGCAAGTATATAATGACATCAAGATTGTATATTCATGTGAAAAAAGTTATGAAAATGCATAGCAATCCTTGAAGGATTCTTATGAGCATAAAAAGGATGTGCAAATGCCAAAACTTCATAAACCCATCAAATCTCATTCCCTAAATCTAGCTTTATGCATGCCAAAGGGCCATAGAGAGTTGAGATAGGAAAATCTTCTATCCATTTCACAAGTTAATGACCCGATACTCCAGTAGTAGTACGGGAACAAAAAAAATCAAGATAAGACGAAAGTTTTGTTTTTCCTTCGCAATCATTTTTCAAGAAAATGACTTCCCAAATATCATGATCTATTCTCGTGCCTGAGTGTGAAATCACGGAATCTGTCTAATTCATTTGCTCCATTACCTGAAGTGAATGTATGAGCGCGTGAAAAGTCTTACAAAAGCCCAATATAATCATGCGATCATGGGATGAGATAAACAACAAAAATAATTCATGTCCTTATGGTATATAAATTTGACAATCAAAAAGAGTTTATTTGTTGTTATGTGTGTTTTATTTGATAAGTAATATATACTCCATCTAGTAGATATACATGACAATATGCTGGAATATCAATATAACAAATGACATTATATACCATGATACAAATATTTTGGTTTGTATTCTTGAGTCGATAATCATATTTTCATAATTATTATCTTTATTTAGTTGTTATTTCTGTTGAAACTATACAATTTATATTGGTTAGTGCTCTCATTATTCCAATTTCCATGCTTTTGATTTTTATTCACTCGTGATGAGATTCTTCTAGACATTAATGATACACATGCATATGGTAATATGTTATAATTTATATCTGAAACACTTATACCAAGTCACATTGAAATAAATTGACGTTGATATGATTTAATGCATGGTTCTTATTTTGATTATATTATGTCATTGGAAGAACATTGTCATTTATGTTGTAATAGTTGCATAAATAATTTATCTGAAACAAATATTTTATTCGGCTTAAAATGAAGAGTATGGATACTTTCCGGTCTCATATTTGACTTAAGATCATGAAAGGTGATTTATGCATCATGTATAGTGTTGTTATGCACACTACATTAAGAGATAAATATTTCTCTAATTTGATATTAATGAGAATAGCCAAAGCCACTACTGTACATGGTCGTACGAGATTAGTAGAAGAGGCTCGAGAAGAGTCATATCTACTACAACATGTGGAATTATCTTGACTTTAAATGATGCATTTTATTTATTATGTTTCAAGAAACTTTTTGAGTTTCAAATCGCCGGAATGGCTTGTATTGAGACTATAGTTGAAGTAAAGAAAAATAATTTTATATTACTACAATCATGTCAGGCAGGAAAATTGATATTGAGAAAATTACCTGACCTTTTGAACGATGTGTCATTGCACACATAGTGGCTTGGTCAAAAGACCTGAACTGCTGAATCAAATGAATATTGATTCTAATAATATATGGTATGACTGATTGGGTCAATGAGGATAAGATATGATGACCAATTTTGCTGAAATTTCATATGACCATCCACTGAAGAATGATAATATTCTTCAACAAAGTGAGTATCTATGGACTATCTTTTCGTGGAATATGATTATTATGTGTCATTGTATTTTGGATCATGTGCTTGAAGCACACGTTACGAAACATCGTGGAGGAAAATATCATACACGGTGGAAAAATAAATTGTGCAAATATGAAGTAATAAGATATTCAAATGACTCTCAAACTAGTTAACTAGAGATATCAGCCCAGAAGTGCCTACATGAAATTATCATTTGTATTCATTATGGGTATCGGAAATGATCCTGTAATTTTGATAACCTGCTTGACATTTACTAGTTAAACAAAAATGAGGTCATTTTTGTTGGTCGATTTGCACACTAAAATGAGAGTCCCTCTGTTGATAAAATGTCACTTAAGATGAATCATTTTTTATCATATCTACCAATATTTTTCTTAGATCAAGTTCATATTATAAATACTCCCTTATTTTATATACTTGTATGATATTGAATGAAATGTTTTCCATCTGCGATTTCTTTTACATTACCACCTCCACAATTTAATGACCTCAAATTGACTTGGACATTTTAGCAGGATTCATATGCCTGATAATATTAAAAAAATTGAAGCCCATGTAGGGCGATGTATTTTATTGTACAACCCAACATTTATATATATAGAGACATATTTTTTTTGACATTAGGGGGAGAAAGCGAGAAGTTTAAAGAATGTCAAGAAAATGTACTATGTTGAACTTGAGAATATACGTACAAGTATCGTTGAACTTAAAGTTCATAAAATCATTATTAACTTGCAATATTTAGCAAGTAATTGTCATACATTTTTTATCACAAAAGAGTGATTATGTCTTATATTACTAGACATAAAGCTCATAATATAAAGTGAAGATTTCCATATGATAAAATATATTTGAACTCAACCAACGCCAGAAGCGTGGATTATAACATATTAACAATATTTATGGAAATGAAAATAAAAATTAGTCACTCATTACACCTCCTGAAGAGGTTATTTCTGAAGAATATAAACCCAGTAAAATAAAAACAGTTGCTAGCAAATGTAACAATTCTGGGAATAAATAACGGTCAAATCCTAATGTTTTGGGAAACGACGATGATTTGATTATTATAAAAGTTGCAATCAACTATGTGAATATGAGAGAAACATAAAAAGGTTATTGCTGGAGAGTAATTTGACTTCTTAGAGCATGCTAATTCATGAGAAAATCTGGATCCAGAATCTATAATATTATAATATTATAACAATATAAAAACTAGACTCGCTTGTTGGACATGTAGTCCCGATTTCTGAAAAATGTGAATAGAAATCATATTACAATAATATGGTGGTACATTATAAAGCAAGTAGTGACACAAGAGTTTTTCACAGGACCCAACATTTATTACGATATTACTTATTCTCTCGAATTGTATAACATTACGTTAAGTTACTTGATCAGTATGACATAAATATAGATAAGCATATGACATATGTCATGACTGCAAATTTTGACAAGTCACTTGATATATATATATATATATATATATATATATATATAGTCACGACATATCTCAAGACAAATCATAACGAAGAGTTGCAATATAATTTATGAAAAGATCACCGTATGAACAAAACAAAGAGAATGTGCATATCATCTCGAAGAATGATAGGAAAGCAACTCCTGAAGAGATTAAACACCCGTGAAATATTTGAATGATAAATGACAGGAGAAAAGTCAACTATTCGATAAGCAGTTCGAACATTCTCTAGAAGAGAATTGTTACAATGATTCAAATATATAAAGATATATTATTCAAAAAAAGTTCACATGGAATTATCAATATTTACTTACTATATTCATGAGATAAATATTTACCTCAGTGATGATTCCTATATGTCTAATCCACAACAACAAAAAATCACAAATTATTTTGTGCTATTGCGGAGACGTTGCAATGTTTATGCAAGTTGGTGAACTACGTATCAGAGCGAGAAAATTTCTAATATCATCCCTGAAGTACGATTATCCCTAAAGGATAATGTCAGAATGCCTATAGTTGTACTCTTTTTTCCTTTTCTAAGTTTTTGTTCCACAAGGTTTTACTTGACAAGGTTTTTAACGAGACAGTTTGTACAATTGTGTTAGCGTATGACATGCACTCTTTTTCCCCTAGTTATTTTCCCGTTGGGTTTTGTAGCAAGATTTTTAACGAGACATGAACATAATGTCATATTATTTAAGAGAGTTTGTAAATGTATATTAAACCATGAGGAGAATTATACGGTGCACTCTTTTTTCCTTCATCAAGTTTTTGTCCCACAGAGTTTTACTTGGCAAAGTTTTTAACGAGGCAGACCGATCAAGTGACAGCTGATCAGATCCAATCAAGCGAGAATTTGACAGATTTATTTACAAAGTCATTGCCCACCAAAGTCTTTAAGAAGCTTGTCTTCAAAATTGGTGTTCGTCGTTTGAAGAATGTATGTTGAAGTGAGGGGAGCATCATACGCGTTGCACTCTTTTTTCCTTCACCAAGTTTTTATCCCATTGAGTTTTTCTTGGTAAGGTTTTTAACGAGACATCATCCCTAACATATAAATGTGATCATCCAAGGGGGAGTGTTATGAAATCCAAATGTCTTATGGATGATTCACGTTACTTAACCTCCATCATTCAAGTAGATTTTTACTCTTATTAATATGATGTAATTCCATTTATTTGGTTGTAACCCCTACTACCTCTGCATCCTATATATAGGGGGCTATTATACACATTTGTAGATACAAGAAAAAGAAATATATATCTCTCCCTCCTCCAATTTTTTCTTATTTAGATTGTTTGTTTTACAACATGTAATACATAAATCACAATCTAATGTCTTTTGAAGTGACTTGGATGTAGATGTCACGCGGAAGCGCATTTAGAAATTTAACAAATGAAGAACAACAAACAATTCTTCAAGTTTATGCCGCATCTTCTTGAATATTTATTTGTTACCTTAGCCTAACGAGCTTTACTGGAGTCAAATCCAACCATTAGTTTGACTAATATCTACAATTATTTGGTCAACGGGATAAAAAGAAAAAAAAACGAAGTGTAGCTTTAAAAAACAGCCTACTACAATGGAATCCAGGAACGTGGTCCAACCATCTTGATGGGTTTTTTCTTCTTCAATATTTTAGTCTATATCATCGACTAGACGAACGGTTGTACAAACTTTTCTTTAAAAATAAAAATGATTAGATTTGCAAATACTAACCACAAGGACGAGATGAACCGATGTTACGTAGGTACAAGACGCACAAATTCACTCTTGAAACTCGTTGAGGAAATTAATGGAGACTCCTTCAACCTACTATGTAAGCAAAAGTATATTCACAAGACAAGAATTGCATATACGCTTATAAGATCTTTGTGATCATGGCGTACAAAAAAATTCTGGATCTAGTAAATAATCAAAATCCATCATTTGAAATGATGCATGCCAAGTTTGTTTAAATTGAACTTCGTGAGAAAAATGTAGTTGCCCCGCATTTTCAGACGTTATTTTCACAAACAAATTAACATGAAAACAAAAGAAGAAAAACCGAAAAACCAATCGGTAATGGGAATTGGGCAGTGTTACCCCTAGATTTTACTGATTGCGGCGGAAAAAAGGTGTATAATGTTCTTACCTTAATCTTTCAACGCTCAAGGTTAATCGGATAACCCTCCAACTCGATACTAAATGGTAAGAGCGCAATGCAAAGTCCATTTAAATCACTAATACACAATAATCGGTTTACACAATAATCGGTTAGGGTTACTCTAACGTCCCGTTCCCGAGCCCACACCTAGCCCGAGTCCTGGTTCGTCACCCAGGAACCTACTGACCTACAACTCCCACATATTGTCACAAAACTTAAGTAAGTGTTGTGGTAGTGGATCCATGTCATTATAACTCACCCCGACATTTTTATGTTTGGCAACGTGAAACTAATATTTGGGATGTTACAACATACCCCACTTGAACACCTGATGAACGTCCTCGTCAGAGTCAAGTCAGTCATTCAACAGACGTTGTGGGATTCTAGAGGCGGCTCCCACCATTTTCGTGTAGCACTTAGTTCCTACAATTTCACTTGGTTCAGGCTCTGATACCATATGTAACGTCCCGTCCCCGAGCCCGAGTCCCGGTCCATCACCTAGGAGCCCACGGACCCACAACCTACCTATTGTCACAAAACTTAAGTTGGTAAGTGTTGTGGTAGTGAATGCATGTCATTATAACTCACTCCAATATTTTTCTGTTGAGCAATGTTGGACTAATATTTGGGGTGTTAAAGTTACACACTGGTTTTAACTTAATATACCGAGTTTCCGGTTTTAGTGTTGCTAAGTTTCACCGAATGGAGAGCCTAATTGCATCAGATAACTAATTTCTTGATTTCATGAGCCAGATTGCCCCAAATATGTTCTGAAGGTTGACTGATGGACTCATTCAATCCGGGTCCTTGGTTGTTGGTTCAATTGGTTTTATTTTCCCAACTTTCATCATTAGCACTTCAGGTTTTTCTTTGCTAATCAGGGGACTTACTCAATTAAACTGAATATCATACCAGGACTGAATAATCACTATGGTATATATATTTGGATCTCATAACTCTCATATTACAAAGGAAATCACTCTTATACTTTGGGAAAGCGTTGAAAGTGAAGAGGGGATGGAGAATGAGGTAAAAGTTAAGGTTGTTAAAAGTGTTTTGAGGGTCGGGATTTCAGTTCTTAACCATGTTGAATAGGGTGTCCTTTTTTATTTGAACTCGACTCACTTAAAAAATGAGCTCAAAATCATGTTTTAATTCAACTCATATATTAACAAACTGAGCTCAAGCTTGGCTCGTTTGGTCGTTTATTCATTTGTTAATGAAGTTGCTTGACTCATTTAGCTTATTAAAACTGAACACCTCTACCATTTAAATATATAAGGAAGATAATATGAAGAAAAATTAATATACAATACTTTCTATATTTTTAAAAATATATAGAGTAAGAAACCAAAATAGGCTTAAACATTTATCTGGTGGATATATTTAATTTATTATATAATTATAGTATTAGCTATTAAGTGTACTGGAAATTTTAATGTATATGTATAGTATAATAACTTAAACGAGTAGGCTAGTACATAGCTATACACGTACACATTTAGGAGTATGAGTTCGAGCATGACCATACTCGTCTTGTTTATACACCTATGATAAGTCTCACGTCTAGCTCTTTGTTGTGCTCCTAATATCTAATGATGCACATTGGGTCAAGTCAAACTGATAAGCGACGCATAATGAACTGATTGAGTTAGATTGGGTTGAGTTATTCTAAACTTGGTCGGTTTGGGTTTCAAACTTTTGTAGAACCCACCAATTCGGGTTGGAATCAATTCCAGGTGCTTGGTTAAATTGAATCATCTTAAGAAACGAAATATTTCGATTATATACATATATTATAACTTATAGAGGTACCATGTAATGTAGGGTTTTTGCCTGGGTACACTTTGGAACAAGCAAAATCGGCTCTACCCTCATGTTTTCGTTATTCTTTGCATACACCACTAACTTCTACTAAATTGCGTTTGTAAACTCCCACCGTTATTATCTAAACGACGTTACTACATGATTTTGATATTTGGTAATCTTGTGAACTTATGAGTTAACTTATTTAGGAGTTTTTACTTCAGTACAGTTCCGAACAAGAATAATTGGATATTTGCTTCCCATTTTTTTGCTTATGTAAGTTTAGTTCTTGAACTTTCATGTAGATGTCCGTTGTATACTAGTGGTTCACGTAATCTTCCGAAAACGCCACCACCTTAGACCATGTGCACTTGGAAAGTGGCAAAAAAATATTTTCTATCTTCAAAGGGAAGCCAACAAAGAAAGAATGAAAAGCATAATTCAATCTCATTTTTATAACGATCTATTGTTTGTGCATGTTATTAGAATCTAGGATTAATTACAGTTTGTCCTCCTGAACTATGTCTTGGTATCACTTTGCCCCCCTGAAGTTTCAAAGTTAACAGTTACCTCCCCTGAACTTTAATTTTGTAACACTTTGCCCCCATTGAACTTCAAAATCTCATTATTTAACACACATTCAACGTTTTTTTCCTAATTTTTTTTGTTGTATCCCTAATACACTCCTAAACCTATATTTACGTGAAAGTTTGGATCGAAACGGAGTTCAGATATGGTTGAAATTTGGGTTCGATTGACACTCAATCCGACCCAAATTCCAACCATATCCGACCTCCATTTCGACCCAAACTTTCACGTAAATATAGGTTTAGGAGTGTATTAGGGATACAACAACAAAAATTAGGAAAAAAAACGTCGAATGTGTTAAATAATGAGTTTTTGAAGTTCAAGGGGACAAAGTGTTACAAAATTAAACTTCAGGGAAGGTAACTGTTAACTTTGAAACTTCAGAGGGGCAAAGTGATACCAAGACATAGTTAGGAGGGCAAATTGTAATTAACCCTAGAATCTATTAATGGAAAATTAAAGCATACATTATTTGATTATGATTTATTAACAAGACGATATTCATTTTTAGATATATTATTATGAATGACTTTAAGAACACGATCTATAGTGCATGGACAAAGGATAAGCAAGCAAAAAACAAAAAACTCGAGAACAGATATCCAATTGTCCTTGTTTCCAAGTGTACTAACCAAAGATCCATATATTAATTAGCTCAAGTGGGGTTACTAAATCCATAACAATATAAATTGTGTACAAACACAATTTACAAGGTAAGATCTGTACTAGGGCTGAGCAAAACCCGTACCGGACCGGTCGGTTCGGGTTCGGTCCGGAAAGTTTTGTTTCGGTTCCGGTCAAAAACCGAATTTTCTTAAATAAAAAACAAAAAAAGACCGGTCAGGACCGGACCGATTCAGTCTGGTCCGGTCTTCAGTCCTTAGGAATTCGGTCCGATCTGGTCTGGTCTTCGGTCCTTAGGAATTCGGTCTGGTCCGGTCTTCGGTCCGGACCCCGGACAAAAATTCGGTCCAGTCCGGTCCGGTCTGGACCGAATGCTCACCCCTAATTTGTACGCAAGAGGAGAAAAAAACTCGGTGGCGAAGCCAATTCTACTAGTTTTAAAGTGTACACAAGAAAGAATTTTCATATTATATAAGTATTTTTATGTATTTTTTGCAACATTTTGATATGTATTTATGTTTTTTTTGTTGCAAAAAATGTGTTTTTCTTGATTAGATTGTTTTTTAGGGTTGTAAATGGCGGTTCGTAGGTGGATATAGAGTTTACCCATGATCTTACCCGCTTAATTAATCGGTTCGCGGTTCGGTTAGAAACGCGTTTATTTTTACATCTACCTATTTTATTTAATTAAACGGTTTTGGGCGGTTAAATGGTTAAAACTTAATGGATTCTAAAATCGATCTAAGAATTGAGTAAATTGTTAAATGGCTAAAAAATGTCAAATGGATAAACGGATAACGAACTAAACCTATAATACTTACAATATTTATCATCAAACATCCATAAATTTATAATCAAAACCTCCCAAAATCTATAATCTTTGAATTTTAGGGTATTTTTGAAAATAATAATACAAAAATATATATATATAGTATATATGACAAAATATTATATATATTCATTATGTTTCACAGTTAAATGGTTAAACAGACGGGTGAAATCATGTATCATTACCCGTCCATTTATTAAACGATTATGATTTTCACAACCATTATCAGTTCATTTATTAAAAGGTTATGATTTTGACAACTCGTGACCATACCCGCCCATTCGGTTAGGACGGTTAAACGATTTTGACCCTACCCATTGACAACCCTAGTTTTTTTATACAATATTGATGTGTAGTATCATTTTGATATGAACTATTTTTGCACAAAAAAAACTAATTTTTATTGATTATATTTGGGATTTTTTTTGATCGATTTGGTTTTTTGTTATGGTAAAAAGGAATTGGGGCAACCTATAACGGAACCGATTGGGTTAAATCGGTTCAGTTCTACGGGTCCACCATGTCGGCCATTATTCTCTACTCTCTAGAATCGACAATGGATCAAGTATGGTTAGTTCAAACCAAAATTAAACTGAATTAGGTACACTTTTTTGATCTATGGAAATGATTTATGAATTCTTTTTAACACGTCTTTTATGACACCTATGACCTAGAGAGACATGATTCCTTCGTGCACGTGGAATCTTTTATCAACTATTTAATTTGTTTTCAAAATTAATGACGTGATAATCTAAACATCAGTTGGTTTCCCAATGCATGTGACTATTGACATTTCAAGACGCATAAATGTGTGTCCCTACGGGACTGACTTGTTCCACAGGGGACTGATATGTGTTCCTCGTGGGATTAAGATTGGTGTGTGTCCCTCGTGGGACTGGTGTGTCGCATACAGAACTGGGACTGGTGTGTGTCCCGCAGGAGACTGATGTGTGTCCCTTGTTTGCATTTAAATTGCCTTACTTTGTGGGAAAATCAATTGTCTCTTACTTTAAAACACAAAGGATAACATTGATAGGGACGTCGTGGGCGTCTCGGACGCACCACGTAAGGACTCTTGATCTATTTGACTCTCACCTTTGGTACGTAACTATTCCGGCGGACATACACTTTTTTCAGGCAATGAAGGCATATGTATGTTGTTCCATGTGACTTTTGCTTCTTTTTTTAAACGCACGTGACATTTCTTTGTAAAACCACATCGTCAATAACAACAAAAAAACCCAACACTTTACCACGTCCACAGAGAACCACCAAATTAGCAACAAAAAAGGTCAAATCCATGGTATTGGTGCAAATATTAAAAAAAGAACAAAAAGGTAATGCTTCAATTGCCCGGGTTCAGCTCTTCTTGCCTGCTCCTACCCCCTAATTCTCTTGGGCCGCACCGGCGCACCTAACCTCGCCTCTGGCCTCTGGGCACGTCGGAACCGCATGAGTTCACCGGGGTGGAGCACGGTCCGCCAAAATCAGCGTAGTTCCGGTGCTATTGTTGCGACGGAAGGTTTTGGTTGGGGGGTAAGATAGATTGCAAGAGAGAGAGAACACCCAATCCAGCGAGTGGCGACATGAGAAACGCACGTGCGGGTCCCATCCCACCACGCTCCACCTTGTGCGCGCTTCGTGCCATCTCAGATTCTCTCCCGTCTCGCTTCCACACACACACACCTTATCTTCTTTCCTTCGAATTTAATGACCCAAACCGAAGCATGCACGAAAACGATTGGCCGAACCTAGTTTTTTTTTCTACAAAGCCTATTTCAAATTTTCTAATTAATAATATCGTAGCAAATAATTCACGTGCTTTTTTTATAAACAAGTTGATATCATTAATTAACTATTTATGCAAAAATAGTTACGAACCGATCGAGTTTTATCCCAGTATGAGTTTGAATACATGGATAGAGAACCTAGTCATCCCAAATCACGATCTAGTTATCTAAAAAGCAAACAAGATACAACCCAAATTTTTTTTTTTTTTTTTTTGCAAGTTAAGCTACAATTTTGTAAGAGAAGAGTCTATGAGCGTTAGCGAGACGTGATGGGTTGTTTGGGAATAACAAGCTTCTGGTGGTGTCTGAGGAATCTACATTCTTTGTAAATTGTAAAAGTACTCAAACCCGAATAATTTACGTGTTGGGGGTTTAATTCTTAGTTCATGTTAAGCCAAGACTAAAGTTTTACTAGTTGAGCTAACTTCTTGGTGGTAGAATATAACATAATTTGTGCTTTCTTAACTTGTGGTTGAGTCATGATTGATAGTTTTAATTTAACATGACAAATATTTATGTTTTTCTTGAGTCGAGTTCCAGATGGAATACTTTTTAGGAACATTTTAAAGTTAAAATTGTAGTTATTTCGTCTGTCCGATGCCTTTTCAGGTAACTAGCGCCGCATCAAAATTGAAAATGGTAATACTACTTGGAAATATCAAGCGTTGGTTGGTGTTTGAGGCGTCTAGGTTCTGAGTAAATTATTCAAATCCAATTTGGACACGCAAATAATATTTGTGGCGCCATGGAAGCTGTAATTTCTATTTTACCAGCGTCAAAGCGAAAGCAAGTTATAATTAATTAGCGTCTAGTATTTGTATAAATTTTCGCTCACTCCCAACTAACATCTACTGCATTTTTTTCTAGGAAGAACTAGACGCAATTGGGAAGTTGTCAAACGGTACCTTTGGTATATATGAACAAAAAGTATCTTATGTGCTAGTAGATTATCCAAAGTAGTTCAAGATAATGACGAAAAATTGGTATTTATTTTTTTCCTTCTCCGATCCCTCTTAATTTTCTAGGTGGATTTGATGGACATGATCCACAATATATTGACTTTTTAGGGCTGTAAATGGACAGTTCGTGGGCGGTTATAAGGCTTACCCATGACCTTATCTGCCTAATTAAACGGTTCACTGTTCACTTTAAAACCCGTTTATTTTTACCTCTACCCATGAACCTACCCGTTTAATTTAATTAAATGGTTTTGGGCGGTTAAATTGTTACATGGTTAAAACTTAATGGATACTAAAATTGATATAAGAGTTGGGTAAATGGTTAAATGAATAAAAACTTGTCAAACTTGATAAAAACATCATAACATCCATAATTTTATAATCAAAACCTCCAAAATTCTTAATCTAAACATCAACAAATTCATATAAAACAACATCAAACAACCACACAATACAAACAATTATGTGTATATAGTATATATAACAAAATATTATATATATTCATTATGTTTCGCGGTTAAATGGACAGATTAAATCATGTAACCTTATCCGTTCATTTATTAAACGGTTATGATTTTCACAACCATTATCCTTCCGTTTATTAAACGGTTATGATTTTTACAATCCGTGATCCTACTCGTCGATTCGGTTAGGACGGTTAAACGGTTTTTACCCAACCCATTTACAACACTAATTAACTTGAATGACCATTTTAGCCTTATGGCATGGACATCGCAAACATGTAGGATGTCAACGTAAATGGATTTTACCCATGCATGATGATGTGAATCTCACCCACTGATTAACCATCCTATTTCTTTACATTACCTGCATAAGTGCTGGTTTGTTGAATATTCTTTAGCTCAGAAACTTCGGATTTGATTTTTTTTCCAATTTTTTTCTTCTTTTGGTGACTTGAAAATCATTTTACACGTATCCATACCAATTTATGGCCTCGTGAGTGAATATATAGGTCGAAATACTTCAAGATACATCTCCCAACTAAGCTCTATCTCAAAAAACAAGGTTGTATTTGAAATTTGTTTATAGAATCTCACATGCTCAACTGTCCAGGTTTGACCTAGACTCTATTGAGTGACGTTCTACGGAAATAAATCGCATCATCACATAAGTTGAAGAACCGGAAGGCGAGCACCTTCATAGCAGAGTTAACGAGGCTTAGTCGCCCGGGGCGCCCACTCGGGCGTCCCCGTCAGACGCCGGGCAACCATTGGGTGGGGGACACTTGTCCCCCGCCCATTGGTCCATCTTTTTTTTATTTTAGTGGAGGATTAAGGATTTGTTGAGTGTAGGAAAAAGAGTGTAGGGTGAGAGGGGGTGGGGGTAGTCCGGACGTGGTTAAAGTTTTTTTTTTTGGGTGGGCTGGGTGAGCTGACGTGGTAGAGAGAAGTTGACGTGACAGAAAAAAATTACCCTCGGACACTGCTATCCATGCTGTCAGCATCTAAAGGCGCCTCGAGGAAGAAGAGTGACGCCATGAGTTCATTGAAACATGCATCATTCGCCGCACCCCATCTTCAACCGCCTCCTAAGCACAACTTAGTGTTGAGTGACGTTGGATTTTGTTTTGTTTAAAATCTAGTTCTTGCTGCTGCTTGTTTGCTTCCTGTTTCAGTCGGACCGACTCACATTTTGATTTCGGCCATAACTTTGTATTTTGTTAATGATTTTAACAAAAAAAAAACAAAAAAAAAACAACAACAAAATGGACTGGGAAAGTGTTTTCCCAGCCGACTTGTGCTGCCCCGGGGTGCCCCAGCACAGCCCTGCCTCCCACGGTGGGGGAGAAAATCGGGCACCCAATCCCAAAGTGGTGGTCTGAACCATCTTATCTTAGGCAAATTCGAGGCGTACGTCCGCTTATATGTTAAATAAATAGATGTGGTCACTGCTGCCTTTAATTTTTAATATAAATTGACTTCCAGATATTCTCACCCCAAACATTCGGTAACCTCACCGCGAGTGGCCACACCCCAATCCGACGTGTTCACGATATCCTCGCCGCCACGTGCCCACCGCTCTCTCCCCCTCCGACTTCCCGTGCCTCTCCCACCTATAAAACCCACACAAAAAAAAAAAAAAATCGAACAAAAGAAGCCAAAACAAACCCACCAGGAAGAAGAAGAAAGAGGAGAAGACTCCGGCGAAACCAAACCCTAGTTTTCGCGATGGCGACGCCGTTGACCGGCGTGATGGCGCTCGTGCCGCAGGAGTCCCTCGCGTCCATGGATCCGTCGTCGTCGTCAGCGGCGGCGGCGGGGAGGTCGTTTCTGGAGAACCCGATTTTGGTGTTTTTGGTGTTCCAGAAGGCGATTAGGTTGGAATTGGAGAACATCCACTCGGCGGCGGTCGCGCTCGCCACCGACCGCGGCGGGGATCTGATGGCGCTGGCGGAGAGGTGGAGGTTCATTTCGGATATTTACAAGCACCATTCCAACGCGGAGGATGAGGTATGGGTTCGGTTTTGGGGGATGGGATGGTTGTGTCTCGTCGGATTGTCAATGTGATTTTGGATTGGGTTTGTTGGAGTAGGGTTTCGACGGAACCGTGTTTCGGGTGGATTTGGAATTTATTAAATTGGTTGGCAGGAAGCGGTGGAAAACTCAGAACTCAATTCCATGACTTCTTTAGAATTTAGAGTAGAAGCGGGAGAAGTCATTCGCAGAACTCATAGAACTCAGTTCCCATAATTATTTCAAGTTCTTCTGCAAACAAATTGTCAGATAGACATTCTGGAAGACAATTCCCCCAGTTTCATGTTGAGTTCTTGCAAACCAATCGTAGCCTAAGAAGATGAAGTCTGCAGCTTAAATATCTGCGTTCTGTTTGATTGGATCTTTGGTTTCGATGTATTTCTGGTTATGGTGTTTTGGTCTTTTCTTTGGTTACGAAAAAATGATAGATAAAGGATGTAATCTGTTTTGGAAGATGATAAGGAGTGTGAGAAGTAAATATCAGAAGAACAGTAGGGACGGACATTCCGGGAAGAAATCATGAAAATATTGCTTTCCTTTTTGTTTCCGGTTGTTATTGCCTTAGAGGAAAGCATAGACCACCCGATCAAAAAGAAAAAAAGAAAGCATACACCACACTTATTTATAATTCAAAAGTTGAAAGTTGTTTGGTTTCTCTTCTACTTACAACTTATTGGTTACTAATTAGAAAACAATTTATTGCTAGGGAAGGAAAAGTTGTTCGAAACCAACATGAGATGCACCAAAGTTCAATAACTCAGCAACTTGGCATTAGTTACCGAAGTTAGTGTTGAAAATGGAATTTGTGTTTGTCTACGTGTTCGGTGTCAAATCATACCCATTTGATTCCAGAAACAAAAAGCAAAAGTTCTTTCTTGATGAATAGGCCTATGAAATTCATATTAACATTCAACCAGTTTCATTATGCGAGGCTCACTCGAGGGCCAATCTCCATCCCGCCAAAGGAAACATTTGCATGCCTCTGTTTGCTTCTGGCAGCCATTTTCGAGTGAGTCCAAGTAGTGAATGTTGGATACTGAACTCCATGATAGGTAATCGGTCAAAGAACTAAAAATAAAAATTCCAGTGTGGGTTCAGTTTTCTCTCTGCTGCATATTCTAATGGTTGTTTCTACTTTCTACAACATTAACAAAGGCTAAAATTAATAATGAATAAATGCTAAATACCAAACATGGCCTTGTTGTTTACACTTAGCATGGAAAGCTATGCCTCAAAGATGCGTTCACTAGAATTTTAGAGTTCTGGGAATCATGGTTTGATTAAGGAAGAAGTAGCCAACCTGCATAGAGACCTTGCAAAATGCAAATATCAAATTTTGCAGATTTACATGTTGAGGTTCTACAGCTCATTAACAAGTTGGACTAGGCCATATTGATGTATGCGTGTAGGAGTCCACTGAATATTAAGTGAATATATCAAAATAAAACCACCTTAAATATTCGAATTTGATGTGCATATAACACCTACCATTTTTAAAAAAAAGATATGTAGCATAGGATAATTGAATAGCAAGGGTTGCATTCTTGTAGTTGAAACTGTAGTGTCTTGTGCCACAAGTCCTATTTGATCTCTAGAGTGGTATATTCATTAGCTTGGAGAGTCACATATGCATGAATTTGTTTTCAGGATTTGGTCAAAGGGATTTCTTCTCTCAGTCGAAGGGATGTTTGTAGATACTTCATAATATAAGAACCTGCTATGCAGTGTCTCTTCCTTCTTCTAGTGATAAACAGGAACGAACTTAATAGTCTAATTGTGAAAATTCTAAAGACACTCCAACCCACTAGTCAACCAAGTAGCTTAAATTGGCACCATCAACCCACTACTCATATCCAGGGGGGCCACGTGCACTTATGGGATTCCACTAAGTCTTCTCAGTCTGTATTTCTATGGCTTGTTTTTTGATTGGAAATACCTGATTAAGTTTTCTAAATGCCCAGGTGATTTTCCCAGCACTAGATGAACGTGTTAAAAATGTTGCACATACATACTCTCTTGAACACAAGGGAGAGAGTGATCTTTTCCATCAAATGTCAGAGCTATTGAAGTCAAGCATGCAAAATGAACATAGTTTCCGAAGGGAGCTTGCTTCATGCACCCGTGCAATCCAAACATCCCTGAGCCACCACATGTCCAAGGAAGAGGAGCAAGTGTGTCTTTGCATTGTACTTTTATTTTTAGATCATACGCAAATTACATGTTAAAATCTTCAGTGTTGCATAATGTCTTATAACAAATGTGGCTCTACCTGCAGTTTAAGCAATAAAATTACTTGTACTTTTATTAAAGAACCAGTATAGATGAATTCGAAACATCATCTACATAAAAAACTTTCTTAATGTATGCGGTTTTGGGGAAAAACTGTTATTATTCATATTCAGTATATCAAAGTGCAACCACTTTCATATTTTTTGTCATGGCCTGGATAAAAGGAGTACCTGTATTCACTTTTGGCGTATGAATAAGATGCACACATGCATTTGATGTTCAGTTTTTTAATACCCTGCTGAGACTGTTTTTCAGTCTGTTCTTGCCTTATGGGAACGGTCAGCAGTTGTTATTTAACACATTACACAGCACGTCTTTTACTTTCCCTTTGAAAAATCAAACCTTTGTAGTGGCACTCAAAATTTGTGCCATCTTTATTTAATTTGGATTGAACAGTTGAGCCGGTCTAAAGACTAAGGTAACTGTGGCAGGTCTTCCCATTGCTTATAGAGAAGTTCTCTTTTAAGGAACAGGCAGCTCTGGTTTGGCAATTTTTGTGCAGCATTCCTGTTAATATGTTAGCAGAGTTTCTTCCATGGCTTTCTTCTTCAATTGCGCCGGATGAACACAGGGATTTGCTGATATGTTTACGCAAGGTAGTCCCAGAAGAGAAGCTTCTTCAGCAGGTACTAATTTCTATCCGAGCATGACACTTTAAACCAATTTCTCCTTAAAACCTTAAACATATCTATGTAATGAAGGTGATATTCACTTGGATGGAGGATAAAAGATCAACAGCTTACCGGGTTTCTGAAAAAAATTCTCTGTCGACGCCATTACCTCATGATTCTGGACCTTCAGAAGTAAATAAAAGTGAAAATGGGTCGTGTGCATGTCAATTTTCCAAAAATGGGAAAAGGAAACATCTAGCTTCAGAGTCCAATGGAGTTGACCTGACACCAGCGCATCCAATAAATGAGATTTTGCATTGGCATGATGCCATAAAAAAAGAGCTGAGTGATATTGCTGAGGAGACAAGAAAGATACAACGTTGTGGTGACTTTTCTGATTTATCTTCTTTCAATACCAGACTGCAATTTATTGCAGATGTATGCATCTTTCACAGGTACAATTTTTTACTGTTTGCATATCTTTGCTTTAAGGTCATATCCCTTTTCTTACTTATAATTCTAATATCTTCGGTACAGCATGAATCATAAAATAAAATAAAAAATACAGAATTTTGTTGAATGTATAATTTGCCCATTACTGGATTTCAAACTTTTTCTCCCTCAATGTTTGCTACACTTGCAGTATTGCTGAGGACCAGGTTATATTCCCAGCAGTTGGAGAGGTATCTTTTGTTGAGGAGCATGCTGAGGAAGAAAGTCAGTTCAACAAATTCAGGAGCTTAATAGAAAGTATGCAGAATGCTGGAGCACATTCAACTTCTGCAGAGTTCTATTCCAAACTTTGTTCGCATGCTGATCAAATAATGGATACCATACTTAAGCACTTCCATGACGAGGAAGCCAAGGTATGATGATACACATGCATGCTCCCCTACTGCTTTTCTGCTGAAATTACAATTAACTGACTTCGCCATTTCAGTTTCTTCCTTCTGCTAGGTTGCACTTTAGTTCCCAGAAGCAGAGAGAGCTTCTCTACAGAAGCATGTGTATGATGCCCCTGAAACTGCTAGAACGTGTCTTGCCATGGTTGGTGGCTTCTCTAAGGATAGAAGATGCTGGGTCTTTTCTTCAAAACATTAAATTGGCAGGTTACCATGAGTTCTTATTGCTCTCTTTGATAGTAGTTTTTTTTCAGTTCGCTTTATGGATATCATATGATGCAGGTTCATCATCCAATCTGGCACTAGTTACACTTTTATGTGGTTGGGCATGCAAGGGCCGTTCTCAGGTTTTGTCCAAGCCCGGAAATTTCACATGCCTATCTCCAACTGGAAGCAGTTGTATTGAATCAGCTCAGTTTGCTAATGGGAAAAGCGATTGTGGCCAAGGTTGCTGCTCAGTTAGACCAACGAAGCGCATCAGTTGCTCCTACACACCTGAAAATGCTGCAGTGTCCGATCTTTCAAATACAGCAAATACCAACATTTTTTCTTGCAACAAACAGCGCTGCTGTATTCCCGGTTTGGGAGTTAATCATGGCAGCTTGGGGATCAGTCCACATTCTTCAGGAAAGCCCCTGCGTTCCTTGTCGTATAACTTCTCTGCTCCTTTATTTAGTTCCAGCCTCTTCTTATGGGAGACAGACATTTTGGCATCTGATAATGGAACCCAAGCACGCCCTATCGATAGCATATTCAAGTTCCATTTAGCAATACGTAAAGACTTGGAGTACTTGGATGTTGAGTCTGGGAAACTCATTGGCTGTGATGATTCATTTCTAAGGCAGTTCAGTGGAAGGTTCCGTTTATTATGGGGTTTGTATAGAGCTCATAGTAACGCTGAGGATGACATTGTTTTTCCAGCTTTAGAGTCTAAAGAGGCTCTCCATAATGTGAGCCACTCCTACACCATTGACCACAAGCAAGAAGAGAAGCTATTTGAAGATATATCTGATGTTCTAGCTGAGCTGTTACGTCTCCATGAAAATGTGGATCATTGTGGAGCAGACTCAACTGCGAATTCTATTGACATCGACTTTGTGAAGAAGCACAATGAGCTCGCCACAAAACTTCAGGGAATGTGCAAATCTATTCGGGTTTCTCTTGACCAACATGTACTAAGAGAAGAACTTGAATTGTGGCCGTTATTTGGCGAACACTTCTCTATTGAGGAGCAGGACAAAATTGTTGGTCGCATAATTGGGACGACAGGAGCTGAGGTGCTTCAGTCAATGTTGCCCTGGGTTACATCAGCTCTTACTCAAGAGGAACAAAACAAGATGATTGATACCTGGAGACAGGCTACCAAAAACACCATGTTTGATGAATGGCTTAATGGATGGTGGAAAGGAAGTCCATCATCACCTACAGACTCCTCTTCAGATAACAGTTTTGATCCTCCTGGTTTGTGGTTTTCCTTCTTGTCTTTTGTTTTGGACAAGAAACAATATGTTTGTCAAGAAAATTAAATGTTCATCAACTTATCTGCACATGTAAGGTTTCATGGGTATCTTATAGCGTGACAATATGCTATTTTTCACTTTAGGGGCTGACATCCAAGAAAATGTTGAACCCAGTGAAATGTTTAAGCCTGGGTGGAAGGATATATTCCGAATGAATCAGAGTGAGCTTGAGGCTGAGATTCGGAAGGTTTCACGAGATCCAACGCTTGATCCACGAAGAAAAGCATATCTTATTCAGAACCTTATGACTAGGTTTGTTTGACCGAATACAAATAAATTGCTTGTTGGTCTAAAAAGTATTAGCCGTGCATCGTACTATCATAGCTAAGTACTCTGTTTTCTTGCAGTCGATGGATTGCTGCTCAACAAAAGCTACCTCATGAAAGAGTTGGTGAGGATGGTTGCTTAGAGGTTGGATGCTCTCCTTCATATAGTGATGCAGAAAAACAGATATATGGTTGTGAACATTACAAAAGAAATTGCAAATTGGTAGCTACATGCTGCAATAAGTTGTTTACATGCAGGTTTTGTCATGACAAAGTTAGTGATCATTCAATGGACAGGTAGAGTGCTTTCCTGATTCAACTTCTTTGTTGCTTATCGTTAATCTTATATCCAATTATTGCACCTCACAGGAAGGTAACAGCAGAAATGATGTGCATGCGCTGTCTGAAGATTCAACCGATTGGGTCAACATGCAAGACCCCTTCATGCAATGGGTTTTCAATGGCAAAATACTACTGTAGTATTTGCAAATTTTTTGATGATGAAAGGTATGTTAATAAATTGGTTGTTCAAGTGTATGATTGCAATAAAGGCATGTAAGTTTTGCTAGCTCAAGCTAACAATTAGAAAAAAACTCAAGATTTTTGCTTGAAATGAATGATTGTGGAAAATTAACTATAGAACAAAGGAACCTTCTATTAGCCTTATAGTTAATAGTGTTTCCTTTATTGCGCTTTTCGTATTGTACGAAAAACATAACATTTGATCAAAGCAATTCATTCCAACTCTACTAGCTATAACAAATGTCTATCATGGTCTTGCATATTTACCTGTGTCAAGTAGTAACAATCAAAATAGAGCTCATAGCCTCATAGTTACAATAGTCAAATATCTTGTGTCGTGTACTAATCGTGTCATATACGTACATTGTTCGTGTAAGTCTTGTATGCTAATCCATCTCCAACCTATTCAAGAATAGTGTTGTTGGACCCTTATCCAAATCCAACATGTTTATGATTGTGTAAACCTGAAATGTTTCAGTTCCATAAAGTTTCATGAACCTTTCTACACAAACCTTCCATTTCCATACTAGCTTCCAATTCCTACATTAAATTCAACTAAAGTTACATTCTAATCATATATATACCTTTGTCACTTATATAACTTTTCCAAAGGTCATGTTTCTTAGGGTTTTTTGTTTATAAAAGTGAATTTAAATATAATTTTTAAATATTGTAACTTGTAAGTATGTAAAATACTAAAATCTCTATACATAAGTGATACTTCTGCATATTCCATGAAGTAATCATGTGTGCTTGTATTTGTGTACCCAAGTACATGATTAGTTTTCGTGTATCCATCATGTTAATTGTGTCTGCCCTTAAATCCGAACCCGACCCATTTATTTATCATTTTACAAGCTCAAACCTGTTTATTAATCGTGTTACAATTTCGTAATCCTTATTTGCTCAATTTGTGTTGTTTTTCATGTTGTGTAATCTTCCCATGTCAGAAATTGCCATGCCTACTCATTATGATATTGATGATGGCATTATTTTTCCAGCTCTGTCTTCTTTTTTTTTCCTGTAAAAGAAAATTATATAATGCCTTCCATACTGTCATGGCTTCAAAAAAAAAAAAAACTTAAACAAAACAGCAGCTTTTTTGAAAAGTCAGAATTGAAGCAAAATGTTCTTCACAAAATGTCACTGTAGGAAACTAGGAATTTCACCCTTAAGTTGCAATCTTAACTTTATGTAAACTGTGCATTGATGAATTATATGCTTAAAAGAGTGACGGGTCCCTCTTACCTAAAAAGTCATTTGCTAAACTTTTATTAGATTCATCGGTAACTGCAGTATTTATTTCATAATATATGCCAGAGTTTGCATCATGTATCCATGTGTAAGAAACTGGCTGTGAAACTTGACCTGCAACTACCAACTTCATGGTTGTAAAGTTATAGTTCTAGCTTCTTAAGAAAGTGTGAAAAATGTAAATGCAACCTACTTACGCTTCTTTTTATTTCAGAACGGTTTATCATTGCCCATTTTGTAATTTATGCCGAGTCGGGAAAGGTCTTGGTGTCGATTTTTTCCACTGCATGACGTGCAACTGTTGCCTGGGCATGAAACTGCTGGAACATAAATGCCGTGAAAAAGGTTTAGAGGCAAATTGTCCCATTTGTTGTGATTTTCTCTTCACTTCAAGTTTAGCTGTCAGGGCTTTACCCTGTGGCCATTTCATGCATTCATCTTGCTTTCAGGTAATGTTCTCTTTAGTATTGGATCTTTCCATCTGTTAAAATAAACTTGTAGAAGATTATTATTTCATTTGTTACTTCATCATCCTTTTAACTTGCAGGTGCACACTCACAGCCATTATACATGTCCCATATGTAGCAAATCTTTGGGAGATATGGCGGTAATATAACTTTGTTCTTTTATATATTACGCGCTTTCCATCTCAACATCAATTTGTTTTATAATGCTAGCATACAATGATTGATCTTTGAACATTTCATTTAAAAATCAACATTTTTTATTGGAAATTTGTGTCATGTCATCATGCATAGAAATGCTAGAAAATGCTTATGCAGGAAAGTAACATTCATGTGGCTTGATGTTTCAAAAGTAGTTTTGACAAAATTCAATGCTACATCAACATAACCCCAATGCCTCAGAAGAGTCTCCCGCCTAAGCGAGGGGGGGGGGGGTCGGATGTATGCAACCCTACCACTGTAAAACAGTGAGGTTGTTTCCAATTGACCCAAATGATTTAAATGCAACTGACCATCCGCGATTTCACAATAAAAGAAATGCAGCTCGTTTAAATAGCCATTAGAATTCAACGCTGTCTAGGTAATATTAGAAGGCACCAAACAGATTAATATTAGTTAGTTTGTTTTAGCCACGACCTTATCCTTTTTCTGGCATTGTATCTGCTGTTGTTGCCCATTGATTATAAATTTGTTGATCATGTTAACACCACTCGATCTTTTTGCATCTTGGAAATGTCATGTCAAAAGCTTGACATCAGATACGTATTGTGATTTCTTGTCCTGATTTTTGTTATTGTCAACATTTTTAATTGTTTGCGAGAATGGTATTCTTAATTCTCATAAATTTATATTTTATCTGTAATAATTCTCCCATTCTTAATTCTTATAAATTTATATTTTATCTGTAATAATGTTAAAATCTGTTACTTTCTACGATTAATTGGGCGATCGCCTAGGCGTTTGTGCGGTTGCCCAGGGTTGGGCGACCCATTTTTTTTAATTAATTTTTTTCTTCTGTTTTAAACTAAAAAATCAGGAAAAATTGGGATAAATACCTAAAAATTATAGAAACAAACATTACATGTTTGAGCTTCGAAAAGACATCTAGTTCATCGACCAAAGCCTCACTAGGTACCCCCTCTATCCACCCAAACACTTAGCCTTTTTATTTTATTAATGTTAGAGTTTGTAAGACAATTTAGAAGGCAAAACAATCACAATACAAGTTTCCTAAACTCTTAGTCATTCCAATTGGACACATTGTTCTAAAGTCCAATTAGGAACTTCAGTATCGTCATCTTCCTCCGAGTCGTTTGGATCGTCAATATAGACGTCATCCTCGCCCGTTTCTTCATCATCGGCCGCAATGAACTCTTCATCGACATCCCGGCGACCTTCAGAACTCGATGCACCTGGATCTTCATAACCATAAGAAATTATGTTAGATGTCTTCATCTAATCCCTCGCTTATGAAAGGTGTAGTTGAGGACGTTGTGGATCGACGGGTCCGTCTTCGTGAAGATGGAGGTCCTAATGCAGTTTCCTCCACCTGAGCCCACGTTAGATCCTCCCCAGGGAAGACTGGATCGTCAGATTTGGCTAACCAAGAGTGTTCCTCCAACAGGTCGTAGTGCACATGAATTGGATCAAAGAAACCGGGACGTTCCATTCTTGTTTGAAATCTTTGCTGCAACTTCTGGTTGTAGTTCACGAAGACCAAATCATTCAACTTCTTCGTTGCTAATATGTTTTTTTTCTTCGTGTGCATTTGCTCGAACACACTCCAATTACGCTCGCAAGCTAAAGCCGAAAAGATGCTCCTTTCGCATCAGCATCCTCCCAGCAGCTACGTACGCGGCGGCGTTGTCAGTGACCACTTGCACCACATTCTCTTCCCCTACTTCTTCAACGATATTGTCAATCATCTTGAACAAGTAGTCGGCCGTGTGACTGTCCTGAAGCGTCAACTGAACGTAAAAATATTGTTCTTGTGGGCCAATTCACTAAAAAGTTTATCAAACTCCTACCGGACTTATCGGTTCATGCATCCGTCATGATTGTACAACCATATACAAATATTGCCTATATGTAGTCAGAACACCCCTAGTGACTTCAATTTCTTTTTTAAGGCATGTATCACTTACTTCATGATAAGTGATTGATTTTAGGTCAGGACTGTATGTGGAGGTGGTGTCAATGGTTTCCTTAAATTCAGTTGTATTAACAACATTAAAAGGAATTCCACATCTATAAAAAAAATTGGCCCATTTTTTATTAATTGTTTCACGGTCTTTTTTCTTGAAATGTCGTTCAATTGTGGTTTGTTGGGGTCGGTTAGCATCGATTCCGGGACGACTGCAAAATCGATCCATTGGTCCCCATGTATTTTGCCTTCTTTTCTTTCGAGGAGGCACAGGGGGTTGGGATGTTGGGGTCGTACCGGAATCGGTACCCGACCTTCCCGTCGGTATGTCATCTCCCAAATCAACATAATCATCTAAGCATGCATTTTGATTCATTTGAATTCTACTAGTATTAGACATGTAAGTAGTTATTTCAGTTCTTAAAGTGTCAGAGACTTTATCACAATGTCGTGCATTACTACCCGGTGTGTGTGCAATATGTTGTTTGTGGCGAGTAATACCACAATTAGTTATTTTACCACACAATTCACAAACTAATGATTTTTTGTCATTTAAATTTAAATAATAGGCAGATATCCAACCGGGATCATTACTTCTACTAGGTCTTAAGTGATCATAATCTACGTGTCATTGGCAAAATTGATCCAGGTACGTAAGTCATTGCTTGTGATTCTAAGTTAAACAAAAATTAAGCTAAAGAGAAGAGTTAGAAAGTGTGCACTTGATTTGATGGAAGTGAACAAAAACTTGAACGTCAGAATTCGTGAACGTCGGAATTCGTGAAACCTGGAATTCTTGAGCACCGAAGTAGTGGAGTTGGAAGTTTAGAGTTTGAGAATTAGGATTGAGAGAATGAAGGTTGTAGGAGAAGGAAATGAAATGGATGATGGGGTATTTACAAGAACAAAAGTAGGAAGGGAGGCATAAAAAAAAATATTTTCGTTGCTGCTGTAGCAACGGCTAGAAATCTAGCCGTTGTGTTGTGCACAGTAAATGCATGTGCCGCCTAGGCGACTAGGCTACTCGCCTGGTCGCCCAGCCTACTGGGCGGTAGGCGGGTGGTTGCCCAGGCAACCCCCACTTGGGGAGGTCGCCTAGGCGCCCGCCCGCCTGAACATTGATTAATTACTACAACTATGTTTGTTGATTTAATATCAATGCCTTTTAGATTTTCTGTACTTATATGATAGTATTTGTCACCTATATAACATGTGCCAAACGATTCATGAAGGGGTTGAACTGAGTTACCCATTCCCGTTATTGAAATAGAGTCTTAGTTTCAAGTTCATCTTTATGTATAGAATGTGCCATCCCATGCATGAAGAATTTGATTGTTTTCTAGATTTTTACGGTTTCTTCCGATTAGCATTAGTATTGTTTTGATTATAGCTCCATAGATATGTCTGGTCCACTAAAGTTATCCATTATCGAGGATTTACGCTCGTCAGTACAGTTTGCTCATCACATAGAGCTTTGCACGCAGGTTTATTTTGGCATGCTTGATGCTCTACTAGCCACCGAAGTACTTCCAGAGGACTATCGCGATCGCTGCCAGGTAATCATCGAAGCAGCTCTTTCATTCACAATCATAGATAATTTGATTTTTCTATCTTATTCAGGACATACTGTGCAATGACTGCTGCAAGAAAGGAATGGCTCGCTTCCACTGGTTGTATCACAAATGCAGTTTTTGTGGGTCTTATAACACACGGGTAATCAAAACCGACAACAGTTGCTCCCGGAGTTAGTTGATGAAACCTTTGCTCTTTTTGTAATAATGACGCGCTGTAATCTTTTTCCACTTGTAAGCATGAGTTGCTGTCGCCAGCTAAAGAGCTGAGCTTGTAGAACACGTATACGGTATATCGTTGTTGCGTATTAGATCAAATTTTGCGTTACTTATTTTTCGTACTCGGAAATTGTGCACTTTTATAGTTCTTTGGGTTTTATAGGTCCATTCCATGAACATGGTGCCCCACTCAATTAAAATAAGTACTAATTACATCATTGTAAATTGTACTTCAAATCGTGGAACCGGACAATCGCAATACAAAACTAACGCAATGTGTCCACTGCGGCGCCTTGTTAAGCTGATTATAAAGTTTTTATGTTTAAGCACATGCTGAATGTTTAATTTGTACACGTTAAAGCTTGTGTAATACAGTGTTGAGTAGTTGGATCATTGTCACCGTAAAAATGGCTGCATGTGCAGCAACATGGTGAATTGGTGATTGTTACATGTTTGTAGTGTGCTTTACACAACTTTTCTTCGTAAATCACATGTGGATCTGTGGATTTCTCATGGTTTGTGTTGCGCATGCAGCTGACTATGATCCAATTACTGAATACAACAATCTATTAGATTGTGTTTTTAAGCACCATGATGCAATCATATCACATATTAACTGGGCATGTATATTTCTAGGTTTAACAGGTGTGGTGTGCAATTTGTTTTGGCTGAACGTTGTTGCCCCCAATGGTTAGTTCAGAAGTGATAGCAAAGACGGTAACGGAAAACATTTTCGATTAAGTTCAACATCAGGTTAAGTCCAATTCCAAATAAAACGGTTAAGCGCTGTTCATATTTAAATGAATAGATGATTTTATTCACCAAACAAAAAGGCAGATGAAAAGAATTTGCTTAGTATAAAATTACAATACAAACAACACTATGTGACAATCTTTAAAGACTTCGAATGTCCTTTTGAGCATATGCTTACTGTTCGGAATGACGAAATGTATAACTTCCTCTACACTGTAGGGTTAAGAGCACGTTCGATTTCCTCCAGTGATCTGCCCTTCGTCTCCACGACATTGCCTGCTATGTAGAAGACTGCTGACAGACATACCGCCGCGAAGCCCAAGTAAACTTTACCGATACCAAACTTGTTAACGACACTCAGGAAATAGGGGCCGATGACAAAGTTAGACACCTGCTCAAATTGTTCAAATCAAAATGAAAGCATTCCATTGAACAAACCACCAATGTTAGATGCATCTTCAAGAAATTCAGAATGACTTAAAGTGGTGTTCACTAGCCTTTTTCATTTTTGTTACAATGAAGTTTGCTGTAGTAGTTTAATCTAGAACATCAAGCTTTCTTGTGCTTTACAAAAAATTAATTCAAAACACAATCCATATTCACTAAAGTTTGATTATTCATCGTTGTTATTCCAAGACTACGAATCTACCAACTGGATTGGTTTCAGTTGGTAATATTTACGATAGATGTTACCATGACAACTTATATTGACCCAGTTGATAGATTTCTAACCTTCGAATAACCAAAATTAAGAATCATACTTTAGTGAAACGGGTTTTATCTTAATTGAACTATAGTATGGTGGCAAAAGACTGAAACTATAAATGGAGTCTTACCCAGTGCATGCCCAAAGACAAGGCCACAGCCTTAGCTCGGATCCTTGAGGCAAAAATCTCTGGAAGTAAAAGAGCTGGAACCGGACCAGCACCCAATGAAAACGATAAGACGTACCTGTTTTCATGTAATCAGAAACTAAGTGTTTGGTTTGCACCACAAATAGCAGAACAAATACAAAAACGAACTAATTTTCACTTACAGGACAGTTCCTATAACAGCAAGAGGTCCAGAATAAGCTGCGAGAGCCTTCCATGTGAAGGTTAGAGAAAGAAGCAACATCGAAGCAGCCTTATATTTGCATAATGAAAGCAATGAGCAAACAAATACACCAAATGGAAGAGCACGAGGTAAATTAGTTTAGGAAAAGTTTTATACCATTCCAAAGAAACTAGTCATTAGGAGGCTTTTTCTTCCTACTCTGTCCATAAGGGAAGATGCGATGGCCGTTCCTGCAAACCCGTGGGAAGCGAATTACTTAAAGATGAAATGAGATCAAACATGATTATATCAACTTAATTGTATATGAGGGGCCAAACTAACTAACCAAAAACATTTGCTGCACCAACAAGAGCGCTTGCTGCAACATCAGAAGCGATACCAGCACTACGAAACACAGCAGTCGAGTAGTAGACTACAGCGTTTATTCCACCTAGCTGCTGAAATAGGAAGAGTGCTGCTCCTACACTCACAACTGGAGATACATACTCATATTAGAAACAACAAGCATCTACATAAATATGAAAAAGAAATTTCAACTTTTGCCTTCTAAAATCAGATAATAACCATGGTTTTTTTGTGATGAAGAATCGAATGGTTATATACTAGAATCTTACAAACAATTCAGGACCTGAGCCACTAAAAAAAGTGAGGTTGTTTCTAATTGACCTAATTATGCGAAGTACTATAAATGTGCATTAATCAAACTACCATGAGGGTCTACCGGATTCCCTGTTCATCACCGAGCGATAGAAATCGAGGGCTTTGCGCTTGTGGATCTTGCGATCCAAGTATGGCATATGGGTAATCTCCGCAAATAATGCGGCAGTTAGCGACTATGTCGTGTCATTGATGGAAAATATTAGAAGACATTGACTCAGGCAATCCACTTGAAGGGTACAGTAAAAGGAGTTGATTAAAGATGAGACATAGTGCAGAGTCTCATCCCCATAAAGGAGAGGGGTCCACCCAAGTTTGGCGATGCGAACGTCAAAAGAAAAGGTGAGCAATATCAGAAGTTAAAAATCACAAGTGCACAACCACGTTGAAGCTAAATGGCAAGTACCCGAAGTTTGGCAAGTACGGATCGATCAACAGGGAGCTAGAGCTAGTCATTGTCGACCATACTCGAGCGAGAAGAGAAAATGAGATGTGAGTGAGTGTATCTTTATTAAATTACGCTAATAATTTGTATAACAAATGCGATTAATCACAGAGGAAGTGGAGAATGTATGCAAAAGTATAGATATGTGACGTGTGTACAATAAAGCTCATAATGATATGAAGAACATAAAATCCATAAATGACCACAACCCCAACTATATCTCCACATAAATTGAGATTTATCACAATCATTAAAACATACAAGACATTAATCAAGATAAGGCCAACAAGACAACATGCTTCACATGTCATTATTATCTCTTTATTCACTTCAATCTTATCCTCACATCATCATTCTCATCAAGTACGTCTACAAACCAAAGCATGTGCTAAGTATCCATTAGGATCATTAACACATCAAAAGTAAGAGTAGAAACTCAACAAAATGTCTATGAAAATCATATGAAGTTTCAAGATTAAGATTAAACAAACACATATATTAACTAACTACATCCACACTTACATCAACCTCCACCCTCAATGGGGATGGACTACCCATTAATTATATTAAAACAAAAAAACAAAACATGAACATGTAAAGAAATCTAAATCTAACTAAGAAAATTGAATAAAAAATACATCAAATAAAGACAAGAACATTAAAAACATGGAAATAAACTTGATTAATAAAGAAGATTACAAACGGTGGTTTTCTCCTCTCCTCGACTACACTATTAAACAAGAAATAAAACACTGATGAAGGGGAATGAGAGGAAGATGGATCATTTCATAAGAAGAGTTATAAGTATTTATAAAAGATTATAAGGTTTGGATTGAATCTGGATGCTCCAGAGTGCTCATACCCGAATACCATACCCGCGGGAGAAATTTCAGGTTCAACGGATCCCAGGTCATCCGCCACTGGTGGACAAAAATTCGGTACTGGCAAATCCGGTTAACTCGGTCCGCCTCAAATTCTCCCAGCAGATTAAGTTAACTTTGAAGCACGTGGGGTGAAGCCCTAGTTCAGTCGTCTCGAGCCAATTTAGTCTTAATTGTTGAATTACTCATCGGGTTGTGTCGAGATTATGGACTTTTGCAATGCTTTAATGTGCGATTGCATATTAGGTATGCAGCCGCACAATGCGGTCAAGAAGTGCGACCCTCGCACAGTTGCACCAAAGACGGTGCAACTTGTGCATTGCGACATATATGACCCAACAACTAGTTTTCGCACTAGTCGAGTATCCGGTCGCACAACACAAAACTCCCAACGGCCAAAATGGGGGAAAATGCTAGTCTCCTCACAACTCTCATTCTCTCAAAATATCTCAAGTTTTAAACTCTCAATCGCTTCCATTCTCCATCTTCCAAGTGCTCAAGCTTCACATTCCGGGGTTTGGCTGAACGAAAGACAGATTTGGTGATCATAGGTTTTGGAAGCAAAATTTTGCCGAACTTCGATTCCACCGCAACCTTCTTCTGTCTTCTCTCATCCAAGTGCACTTTTTTCAACTCTCTTAATGTAATATTTAATTTTAGTGTATAATGACATAGTGGACATAGTGATAATAAATTTCCATTGAACTATGAAGAATTTAACCATGTTCGTCACAAAATTAAACGACCCGGGATGAAAAATCGCACATTATCTTTTTATTGAACATAAATCAAAACTTGTATGTGAATTATGTGGTTTTGTTAGTAGTGGTGGTATAAATAGACATAAACAACATATTGCTCACCCAGAAAGTTTAATTGTTAAACCATGTGCATATTTATGCATCTTCAATTTATCGTGAAGAAATTGAACAAAATTTAAGATCCTGATCTAGAGCATATCACAATGAAAAGGCAATTTTAAACGGTTATATCGACTTAGATGACGTGAAAGGGTTCGAGGGCCCCGAGTCCTATTCCAATTAAGGACGTGGGACTGGTGGTAGTTCATCTTCCGCCCCACGTCCCGTGGTTAAACTTCGAAAGAGGCAAAGGAACCAATCAAAATGGGAACCAATGGATTGTTTTTGTCATGGACGTTCCGAGGACGTTGTCAACCGAAATGAAGGTCCCGCCCAAACCACCATATACAACCATTTTAAAAAAGAAAAGAAAAGAAGTAACATTACTTTGGGCTAAATTTTTCTACATAGCATGTTTGTCTTTTAATGCATGCGGGTACAAAGAATTTGAAGATGCAACTGATAGAACTGCTAGATTTGGACCCAGTTTGAAACTGATGACCCCACACGTGGTTGTTGAACCATGTCTGAGAGAAGAAATTGAAATAAAAGAAACACTACTAGATTCGCATAGGAAAGATTGAAAATATATAGTTGTACACTTGTACAATTATGACTGATGGGTGGACTATTGGTTGTAGTCGTAGCATAATAAACTTTTTAGCTAACTGCCCCACATACACCATATTTTTGAAATATGTAGATGCATCTGCTCGCTCCCGCACCGTAGACTACTTGTTTAAGTTGATTAATAAGGTTGTGGTGGAAGTGGGTATGAAATATGTCGTGCAGGAAGTCACCGACAATGCCATCGCTAATGTATCCGCTGGAAAGATGTTGATGTTAAAGAGGAGGTCGTTACTCTGGACCACATGCGCAACTCACTACATCAATCTCATCTTGGAGGACAACGACAATTTGTATATATGAACCGTTACCACAGGTCGGAAGATTGTCAATTACTTCAAGACGCGCAATTAACTGAACGGCCACATGAAAAAAAATCATTCAAGGGAATCTGATTAGTCCATCTGTCATCCGTTTTGCCACTGCATTCTTGACACTCCAAAGGCTTTGGGCGAACGACAAGCTTTGAAGACCTTCATTGTGTCAGTTGAGTTTGCCAATCCAAATGTTTTTTGGCAAAGGAATGCCAAAGTGAAGATAGAGACCAATCAGGTCTATGAAGCCATCATATCGACGACCTTCTGAAACGTCACCAATGCTCTGAAGGCAAGCCAACCGTTGGTGAACAATCTTAGGCTAGTGGATGGCGACGAGAAACCCACAATGAGTTACCTATGATACCCGAAATGAGTTACTTATACGATGCAATGGAGAAGGCGAAGTTGCAGATCAAGAACAACTACAAGGTCTGATCACAATAATACTAGCCCGTTATTGAGGTCATTGATAGAAGATATGGACACCAAATGTCAAGTCATTTTTACACTATCGGCTTCCTCTTGAACCCGACTACATTCTTCGGTTGTTAGAATCGATCAGAAGTCAACAATACTCACTTAACGGGCTGGTTGGATGTTCTGAAGAAGACGATCCCAAACCCGAAGACCAAGATCACATAACAAGGCAACTAGATCGTTACAAGAATAGCGAAGGATTGTTTCGTCGAGAAGTTTAGGCGGCAACGAACCACAAAGATGCCTACTGATTGGTGGTCAGATTACGAAAGCGAGGTCAGTTTCGGGAACCGATCTTGCAAGGAGTTAAACCCTTAAAATTTTGGGTCTCATTTGCTCAGCATCCGTATGTGAGAGAAACTAGAGTGTGTTTGAGCAAATATACACAAAAAGAAGGAATCAGTTATTAATGAAGCAGTTGAATGATCTGGTGTATATCAACTACAACCAGAGGTTGATGCAACGATTCATGGAGAGGAGGGACAACCATGCTTCTACGACCTTATTCAGCATAGATTATGACTTGATGTAAGATCATCCTTGGTTGGTAGAAACAAATGATCCAGTCTTTGTAGGAGATGATCTGACAAGGGAAAATGTGGAGGCTACCTTTGGTTCGGCACGAGGACAACCACGTCGTGTAGCAGCAACAACTTCCAGAATTCTACAAATTGTTGTGGAGGACTTCAACTTCAAACATCACCATGAATCATTCACTTCGTCAGCGGTGCCGGTTTGAGACATAACTAGCAATTCATGGGTACAGACGATGAGGTAACTAAGGAAGAGATCTATCATGACGACCCCGATGACTCAGAATACTCCGACGACGTAGAGGATGACATCCCTCGGTGGGTTAAGGACCAAACAAATCCGCTGACTGCTGTAGACATAAATCACAACCACTCCCTATTTAGTGCTTTCCTGTTATAGTTGTTCAATTGCACTTATAATTGTAATACTTAAAAGTTAATAAATGAAATATATCTAGTGGTTTGGTGGGTAGATGTGACTTCCAGTGAGGCAAGGCGCCGAGGAACTGATTGTTTTGTCGAAGCCAAATCACCTAGGTATTTTATACATATTGCTCATAATTGTTCCTAATTTTTTACAAATTTTCCCTATTTTTGTAATTAAAATAATATTAGTTTTGATAGTTGTGTGACCGCTTATGTGACCCTGGGGCACTCAATTGCACAGGGTCGCAAATGCGACATTAAACATTGGACTTTTGCACTAATTTTTTATTATGATTAGGTCCTTTCGGGTTTTCAATTAGGTTCTTCCTGACTTACAATCAAGTCCTTCGGTATTACAAACAAGTCTAAAAAGTTTTCAAATCAATCATTTTTTTCTTACATTCAAGTCATTTTAACTTTTTTTCTTATTTATTACCTAAAACCTAAAATATATGCAACACAAACCCGAGTAACACAAATATTGGGTAAAATAATATATATATATATATATATATATATATATATATATATATATATATATATATATATATATATGATATGCTACCAATGAAATACTCACTTATATTTTGTTAGTCCTGAGCAAAACAAAGAAAGAAAATACGAAAAATGAAAATCACAATTCATTTTCGTAGGAATCACGGTTGCATCTAGCACATGCAACAAATCATTAAACCCATTGTCGCTAAGAAAGAGCGGTGTCTCGTGAGTGTTTTCAACGAATATACTCGTAAAATCTTAATATTGATGCATTATTCAACCAAACAACACAACTCATTGAACAAACTTTTGTCGGTCATTGAACACGGTAATCGGATAAGCCGACTCTACATTGTATTTCACGTCCATGTACTTAGCCCAGATAGTGATTCGTGCAAGTTAATTAACGACTTAACAGTGTTCAGGTGGGCGGTCTCCTAGGCGAATAGGCGACCACCCGCACACCTTGTGTGCGGGTTGTGTTGTCGCCTACGCAACCAGGCACTGTGCACAACACAGAGCCTTCTTCCTCCCTCCTTTCGCCGGAGCAACGATGCCGGAGGTGGTGGTGTCGCCGCCGGTGACGTCAGAGCAACGACGCCGGAGGTGGAGGTGGTGCTAGGAGAGTAGGAGGTGGATTCGTGAGATGAAATCTTGACGATCCGTTTTTATATATTTAAGATGCCCATTCATCTCTTCCAATCATATAAATACTTAATGAGTTAACGATTTAAGTTTTTTTGAGGCCAAACATATTGATCTTTGTTTCTATAATTTTTGGGCATTTTTCCTTACTTTTTCTGATTTTTTATAATTAAAACAAAACACTAAAAATAAAAAAATTGGTCGCCCAACTCTGGGTGACCGCACAAACGCCTAGGCGTTTGGGCAGGCCTAGTCGCCTAGGCGTTCCTTAAACTTTGGACTTAAAGACATGGGCATTCTTAAGATCCTAAAATGATACATCGTGTAAGTTTTTTCTCAAACTATCATTTTTGGTGTGATCGTTCACTTAAGACCAAGTTCCGTGCCTCATTTTCTGTGAAGACTTCCACTATCACGTATACTTTCCCCAAATCTCCATGTACGACGATCTCCACCACTCGTGTAACAGGAATTCGACCAGTGCATCTCAAGTCAGACAACTCAAAAGCAATAGGTATTAAGTCCCATCAGTCTTAATTTCCTTAGTAGTAGGAGTCGTACAAGAAGAGAGAACGTTTTACTTCATTATTTCTAGTTCTACAGATAAACCAAAAATCCTACACTAAATGTTTCACAAAAAAATTTAAGAGACCCTAATATCAACAAAAACTTTTTTACTAACAAACACGATATCCTACAACAGAAGAAGACTCACTAGGTTCAATGTGAATTTATTTATTTATTGAGTACTGAAACACTATGATTACACTCTAACCGAGAGAAAACCGATGTGCATTTTTACTAATAAAAATATGACCTAAAATCGATATACTAGATATCCTAATGTATCATGTTCAAGTCAACTTTGAGAGTTTTTTTAATGTTTAATTAGCTTCTCAATAGTTTTGCAAATGTTAAAACACACGCAAAATCACAAAATATTTTCTTACGCAAACACAACGGTTTTGAAAGAAATGGAAAAATTTAATAATTTCGCAAGCAAAAGAAAACAAACCCAAAGATCATGATATCACAAAATATATCAATGTAAAATACAACATGCTATCATAATCCTAACAGGACAAACAAAAGAAAACAAAAGAAAAAAATACTTGGCTTCATATATACAAATGATAATCACCCCTCATGCACAAACTTAAGTCATGCATTGTTCACAATGAATGAAACGAATAAAATGCAAGGCAAAGCCGACTACAATCACCTCTGTCGGTGCTGAGAGGAAGACGCCCCATAGGAGCATGAATCCTCTGTCTGTAGCTTCTTCAGCATCTTGTAGAGCTTTTGATTCTACTCGATAGCACAGAGTTCTACTCAAATACGAATAACTCCCCGAAGTCGTAACTAAAAAAAAAAGTCTCCGAGTCCGTAGAGCTGTTGGAGGAGTGGGCACGACCGTCCTCTTCATTATTTTGATCCTGCCAGTAGTCGGGAAGCGAATGAGAATAAGAGGATGTGATTTTCACGACATCAATTGCGACCCCCTCTGAGTCAATGAGACTCTGAATGTGGTGCACCTCTGAGTCAATAAAAATCAAATGTTTTGCGCTTGTTGATCTTGTGATCCAAGTATGGTATCTGGGTAATCTCCACGAATAATGCGAGAGTGAGCGAATATGTCGTGTCATTGATGGAAAATATTAAAAGATGTTGATTCAGGCAATCCACTTGAAGGTACAATAAAACAAGTTGATTAAAGATGAGACGTAGTATCGACTCACATTCCCATATAGGAGAGGGGTCCACAGGTGCGTAATTATGAACGCAAAGTCGGATTCTACCATACCTACGGCTTACCTGAGGCGAGCTTTTCACGACGTCTACTACTACGATGACAATGTTGGGAGGGTTGCAATGACAGTGTCGGAAAAATACCACACAACCTGGGCAACTAGTCCCCCAAAGCGTAGCGGCTGGGGACCACTCCAGTCCAACAACCAGGAAAAATAACACCCGACGTTGCGCCAAAGGATCCGCCAATCCTACCTAAATCCTGCCCATGTGGCGTGGTGAGTATCCGTTCCAGACCATAGATTGCTTTTGTGCAGCTTGTAAAATCAGACATAGCCTTCTTATTTGTTTCCAGGGAACCGGATCTGCCCGCACCCAGACGCACCAGATCCGCCAGTAGCAGATTTGAACCCGCCACTGGCGGACTAGAGTCATCCCTAGTTGCTGCACTTTAGGGGACTGGTTGCCTGGGTCGTGAGATGTTCTTCTGACCAAATCGTATGTGCGCCAGCATTCCAACCTTCTCACATAGACCGCAAGTATGGTAGAGTACGACTTTGTGTTCATTATTACGCGCCTGGGGACCCCTTTTGACGTTCGCATCGCCGAACTTCAGTGGACCCCTCTCCTTTATGGGGATGAGAGTCAACACTATGTCTCATCTTTAGTCAACTTTTACCGTACCTTTTAGGTGGATTGCCTAAATCAATGTCTTTTAATATTTTTCATCAATGACACAACATATTCGCTCACTCCCGCATTATTTGCGGAGATTACCCATATGCCATACTTGGATCGCAAGATCCACAAACGCAAAACACGATTTTTATCGCTTGGTGGTGGGACGAGGAAACCCGGTAAACCCTCATGGTAGTCTGAGCAATGCACATTTATATAAAAATGTGCATGTTGCTGCTCGGTGGGTGAGTAAGAATATCCTTGGTGTACAACACCACTCCACGTTTTCACAATAGATAAGAAATGCAAATACTTTAGATAGTCATTTGATATAGTCCATGATGCTCCAAATGCCAAAAAAAATAAATCTTTGACACAATGGAAATGGACATCTCGGTGTACATTAACAACATTTATGATATAAGTTTTAACTAAAAAATTGATGTGATTTGATGGCAGAAATGTGAAAATATAAGTACATAATTAGATGAAATAAGGTGGAAGTCTTATTTGAGGAAGATGAGCTTAGACACACATTCAGATTTTCTCAGCCAAAGAACTATTCTAACTCGTCTCATATTAATCAAATGAAAGGAAGAGAAAGTATACCTTTCCTGTAGCGCTTGCTGAAAAGATCAAACCACCCAGCATCAGGCTCTTTAGACCCTTGGCTACTTGCTCTTAAGTCAAACATTACATCAACAACCTTTTCTTTTCCAAAGAGCGTCTTAATCGATGCTTCAGCATCTGAAATTCTTCCTTGCTAACACAACCAAATGAGATGCAAGTTATGAGATGAAGAATTGGCACAACGATTGGTTAAAAATGTAAAGCTCATACATGGAATGTATTTTAGATAACAGTGGCTGTGGATGAAACCTGAAAAAGCCAGCGAGGACTTTCCGGGGAGAAGAACATTCCCAGAGCCATTAGAATTGAGGGAACAACTGCAATACCAAACATTGTCCTCCACCTGTTGAAATAAAAATATCAAACGTTAGATAGCATGACATTATGAAGCATCATTTTATCATGAAGCTCGGCTAGAAAATTTTAAGAATGATACACAGTTAATCAGGGGACACTAGAAAGGCTTAAGAGGAATGCTTATATATATTCCTACATAAATGATGTTAGGTTGGTCATCTACCTCTTTGGATTCAGCAATATATGAGAGTTAGTAGACATTACTATCATTGTAATGACCCTAACCTTGCTTAGGGTTTAATTGGTGATTAGGTGGGCTTAATGGTGGTGTTTGCATGGGGAATAGGAGTGATGGTGGAGGCATGGGTGATGTGAAGAAGGCATGGGCTAGTGGTGCAGGGGGATGGGTTGGGGTGTTGTGTTGGAAGAAAACACCCATCTCATCTTCTCTCCCTCTCCTTCCTTTCTTCTTCTTCTTCAACCTTTCTCCTCTCCATCCATCTCTTCCTCTCCCACTGTGGCTCGAGCGCCGGTGGAGAAGGCGCGCGAGGCAAGGGCGTGCTGGGCTTGGTGAGGCACGAGGAGGAGGGCGTATGTGGGGTCGCGGTTCCGAGGTGTCGGCGTGTGAGCTACGGTGTTCTTCGTCGTTATTCGCGAAGAGGTATGCCAAGTTCTTGCATTAGATGTCTTTGTTGCTCACCCACGTTGGGGTGGAGTTGTAGTCAGTCGCAGGAGGTCGGAGATCTCACCGACGGCGAGAAACGGCGTAAAATACTTGGCTCGTGCAAGGTTGCTGTCGACCGGTGCTTTCGGGTGGTCGACCGGTTTAGTGTATTTTGCTCGACTTTAACCAACACCGGTCGAACAATGTCTTGTGGCGGTCGACCGGTCGTGCTTGTGCTGGTGGGTCGGGGTTTGCCTGGATGTTTTCGGTCGGACAATACCCCTGAGCCGTTCGACCGTTGCTTCGTGTTTCGCTTGGACCGGACGTTGACAATCCAAACGTCGAACGTTCCTGACCTTTTGTCCGACCGGAACTTAAGTGAACGTAATTGTATAGTATGTTCGACCGATTTTTGTATTTTGTTCGACCGGAAGATGACTTAGACTATTAGGATGACTCTGATAGTTTTCGGTCGACCGTGACCCCTGAGTCGGTCGACCGAATAGACTTGTGTAATTTTGACCAGACTCCGGATTTTAACCACGTTCGGTCGACCGGTTTTAGACTTTTGTTCGATCGTTGGGAATCAAGTTTTGGGCACAGAGTTCGACCGTCGTAGGCGTTCGGTCGATCGATACTTTGTGGAAGCGGTCGACCGGTATACCTTTTCCGGTCGACCGTTTGAGCCTAGAATTGAATCCCGGTCTTAGTGAAGTGTCAACTCTGTCCACGGAAACTCGTGTCCTCGCTTGGAGCGTGAGCCGAGAGGTGACGGTGGGTACGTTGCGCGTGCCTGCCCAGAGACCGTCGTGTGGAAGAGTATGGATACTTGGGGCGTGTGACCTCTGTATTATAGAGGGTGACGTAATTTATACTTTGATTCTCTCATTAGAGTAGCAGCTTGAGGGATCGTGGATCCCATTGCTTTCAGCGGGCATGCAACTGTCGTTGGGTGAAGTGACTACAAGCCTGGATGGCTACGGAGGTCGCTGCCCTGCTTTTATAGCGGCGGATTTGGTGTCTGCGCATGGAGCTCGATGATCCCGCGGACTTCGGTTCGGATCTGTCGATTGTCTGGCCCTCTGTGTGGCGGATATGTTCGACTAGCCATGATAGACAGTGATTGCACGAGCCCGTGCGGCCTGTGTGGCGACGGGAGGTCCCCTGTGCGGCCTGTGTGGTGGTAGGGAGGATTGTGCGTTGCATGTGTGGTTGCGGCGATGGACTGCCGATGATGATTTCCGACAAGTAGCTCGATTGGACACCTATCGAGTGAGATACCGTGCGGTCTGTGTGGCGCCGGTGATGGACCGACCTGAGTGACGGTTCCGTTGATGTGGTGGTGGACCACGATGTTTTCAGATCTGATTCTACTTGCCCGGAAGTGCAAACGCCTCCTCACCAATCCCTTTGGCTTGTGTAACCGCTTGTGGGGATGTGTTGCGTATTGTCCGCTAGACCGTATGTGCCTACTGTAGGTATCCACGGAGACCCGAGATTTGGACCGTGTGGCCTGTGTGGCGCCAGCGATGTTGGTGGACCGTGCGGCCTGTGTGTTGGCGGCGATGTTGTCGACCGTACGACCTGTGTGGCGATGACGATGTTGTAGACCGTGCGGCCTATGTGGAAGCGGTGACGATTGTAGACCGTGCGGCCTGTGTGGCAGCGGGAACGATTGCAGGACGGATGTCCGGTTTGACCTTTGGTGGGAATGTTGTTTTATTGCTTTGTATTTTATGCAAAACTATACTAGTATGATAGGGTATATAGGTGAACTTGTCATACAAGATTTTCTTATGGAAACTCAGGCATTGTTATGTTTATTTTCATAACTGCGTTAGGTTCCGACAGGTGGTGACAGAGGGAGATTGCACTTTGGGACTGGATCCTGTTGTCTGCCTATTTTAGGTTGTCGTGATTACATGTATTATGTTTTTCGTATTCGGATGTAATCACTCTTTTGACAAACTCTTATGTAATATGGTGCACCATATATATTTGAGTATTTTTTGAGTAATGTCCCCACTCTTGATGGTCTTTATCCTTGTGGTTTCTTGATTTAAAAAGTTTAAATTTTTCGTTGTTCGGGGATGTTATAATCATAATATGCAGTCTCTATAAATTCAACCACCTTATAAGAGGCAGTGGACAAAACTATCTTACAAAGTACTCTACACTTTTCTGTCGATGTAGTTTGGGACAATCAAAAACAACCTCTTTGTTACCGAAGGGGTAAGACCACGTACATCGACGACCTTCTCATCCCACCCATGGCTGGAACTTCTTCAGAGGCTTTGGGTAACTTTGACGAGGACATGGAAAATACGTAGGAAATGGAAAATATTGAGGGTGGCTAATGGCGGAGTAACCACTGGATGAACTGCTTTCGGAAAAACTTGTCTATGCAATAATTCTGTAGTTGTGTTCAACATACAACATGGGTAAGAGACATCAAGGAAAATAGTGAGAGTGGCTAACGGCAGCAGAACCACTAGATGCCCATCAAATTAACTAAGTGATAGCCACCAATGGCTCTCTGAGGTGGCTTTCTACTTCTACATCCCAGGAGTTTATCTTCCTTAGTTGTACATCAGCCATCATATCTACACACCCCAATTAGATGCTCGGCATTATAGGTGTAATAACTCTTAATATTCTTCCATCTATGTTACAATTGTAATGTTATATGTTGGCGCAGACAAATCCAATAATAACTAAAAGAGTATTTCCTCAAGTCATATAACCAAAACCAGAATATCATAAATCAGACCAATATTCAATTGTAAAAATAGCGATTGTCAATCATGTGGCCGACAAGATTACAAGAGAGAACATACCACAGTGGATTTGCAGCTAATGGCAGCCCAGCAACAAGAGCAGCGAGAATTCCTATACAAATGAAAAGCTGGTTGACAGATCCAAGTGTTCCACGAATTTCGGTTGGTGATATCTGGAGGGACAGAAGAACAAAGATACCAAATTATCAATTATTTTCCAAATAAGAACTGGACATCAGCAGTCAACACGATCACTGAAATATGAAGTACCTCGGATATGTATAATGGAACTATGGCAGAAGATATTCCGATCCCAATGCCAGCAAGCAAACGACCAATCAGCATTGTCTCTACAGACTGCGAAGTGGCACTGCATTGAACATCGTAGACATTTAGATGGAAACTAAACGTTGCAGAGTTCAAGAATGTTGTAGGTAAATAAGCAAAAACTAACCACAGAAATGTGCCAACTGCTAGAGGTATGGCATCTAATTGAAAAGTTCTGCATCGGCCAAATTTATCGGCTAATGATCCTCCGGTGAAAGAACCAACGGTTGCACCGGCAAGTAGCGTGCTCACAATCCATCCTAACAAATGCAAGAACCAAGTAATGAATTCCAACTAACATCAAGAGAATGGACAGATCTGACAACAAGATTATGCTTAATAGTGGATATTTTTTGTACTTCGGAACTAAGGTCTAAATATTCATGTTATTTATAAAAATCTTGCCTTGTAGCACGGTATTTTCAGCTATTGCAAGATCCTTGGACAAATATTCAAGAGCTCCATTGACCACTCTGCAACAATGCAAAATTAGTACAATTCAGTATTTGACCTTTTCAAACAGGGAAAATCACATTGAAGTTACAGTAGTTATGTAATGTAGTTAAATCCGAGATATTAATTGAACCTAGTGATATTGGAGCAGAGACGAATAATAAACTTTTTGGAAATATTCATACCCAAGATGGTATCCAAACAGAATAGCTCCTAGACAGGCAACACCAACATAGGGCAATACTGTCCCTGAGGATTTAGCCATCGGATTGACAGCAAGTGTACCCCCGACATCCCCATCACCAGCATAGAGCTTCTCAGTATCATCAAGATCACCATCTGTTACAAAGAACGGTACAGATGAAAGAAAATAATTGTTAAGAAATAAGAAACAAAAACATCTAATAACAAAAAAACAGTCCGACCTATTCATTGTAACAAACATAACCGAAATAACTATTTCAAAGGTAATTAAGGTTCAAATTGATGTACTTTAACAGAATAATAATGGAGAGACAAACACACCAGAAAGCTGTGCGTTGACGGATTGGTTCTTCCCTGTAGGCCTAAAAATTGCCCCAACTCCCCTTCTCACCATAGCAATCTCTGAATCCATTCTAAATTGGCCTCGACGTAATCCACAACAAAATCCACTCTCCGGCATCAGCTGCCTGCTTCTAAAGCTAAGACTTCTTCGTTGAAGTGCACCAATAGGCGATCTGTAACGCTCCCCAAGTTCAGGAACTAAATTCACTCGGGTGGCAAGAGTAGAAGCTTGCACCATTGCTTATCCTCCCTCTTCTGCAAGACCAAATTAACATCAAAAAAAATTCTCAGCATATAAATATAGTAATAGGAAATAAAGCAACAGAACAATGTCAATAAGAGTCAAAGTTTAAGTGCAACAAGCAACACAAAGGTTGCGTTTAGAAACTGCATTTCCAAAATTTAAATTAATAGAATCAAAACATCCAAAATGGTAGAAATTCATCAATAGTATAAAATGGATTGGGTCTGGGAATCACTGTATAATACATTGGATTCCTTGAAATCCAAATTAACTAAAAGCAGAACCAAATCAAAATGTGGGTATGCAAGAAAACCACAGAAAAAACCCAAAACCAAGAAAATTCCACCATCAATGCCCAAATCAAGACCCAAAAAAGAAACCCAAAAGGAAAAAGATCCGAACTTTGGCATCGACATGTCGGAAGCATGCAAGAACAGGAGGCAGCAAAAATCTAATCAACAGTGGAAGCAAAAAAGAGCAACTTTTTTTTCTTTTTTTGGGGAAAAGAAGGTCAGAATCCACCACTACAAGGGATGTGGAAGTCAACCCAACGAAAAAAAGTTTAAAATACACATCACAATCCACCCATTAAATTCATACCTCACACTTCTCTTTCCTTTTGACTTTTCTGCTTTCGATCTTTCTCCTCTCTTCTCCTACTCTTCGCCTCCAGTGTTTGTTTGACGTTTGAGTTACGTTTTGGTTTGTTTAAGGGTTTTGTTTCTATTTTATTTTATTTTATTTTTTGGTTTTGGGGTTTGGAAGTAAAATGTTGGATTTGTGGAGAAGTGAAGGTATAATGCAAATTATGGAATCGGAATCTATGCTGAAATGGAGATGTGATCCGAAACTGACGTGGTCGGGTCCGATCTTTGTGGCTGACGTGTACGTGGGCTTCATGCGAGCGACCTTTGTTGTTTTGTCGCGGTTTCATATGCTTGATAACTTCACGTAATTGTGCAAGTTTTGAGGATCAGTACTAATGATGTTTATTTTAATAATAACTGGTTTCATTTCATTTCATTGTAATAAAAAGTTTCTGTTATTATAAAACACAACAACCCAACAACAAAAATACCCCCCCCCCCCCCAAACTAGGATTTAAATGTTTTACAAGTCTGCACCACCAATACAAAACACAGTCGTACGCTACTAAAAGAAACTAGAAGAGACCCAACTACGCCTCGTTTGCTGGCCCAAATGTCGATGCCTGCGGTAGAACATCATATCCCTCGAAGTATCGCACTCGTTCCTCTTGGGCACGACGACTCACCTCCTCCGCCTATAGTCGTCTTGAGCATCATCCTCAATATCTACCAATATTTGAATTTTTGCAATCTCGCTCTCAGAAGGTTTGGTGTAATCATATGTGAGTTGACCTCCCACCAAACGGGTTTGGGTAATTGCAGGTACATTGTCGATTGTCACCATGTTTGTTGGTGGGATGATCAGGATATTTCCATTGTGCATCGGCACGAACTCTAGTCTCAATCTCTTTTGGATCGATTGCTACAAAGGCTCTCCTCCTCATTTTAAGGAATCTGTCCACAATTCAAGTAGAGTACTAATCATGTTTAACTTAGTAAAATAATTGTTGGAGTTGTCTCAAAGTTCCGACCAATGGAATCAAGAATCAAAGGATGGATGGAGTCAAGCAAAGAGCAATGTCATGTCGAGGAAAACAACATAGAAATCAACACGAGCATGGATGATTGGATGCGAATAGGAGCTTAAATAAAAACAAAAATGGTGGAAGTCCAGTTTTGGGCTAATGCCCAAACCAAGTGGTTGCCCAGTTTGGGGTGCGGGTGCACCTTAATTTTCGATTTGATTTTGGCTATCTAGACCAAATGATGGAGGAGAGATTATTACACTAGCTAAACTACCATTAACTAAGAAAAGAAATCTAAACTTGAGGAGGGGAGGTGAGTAGTGAGGTGCATGTGTGTGTGTCATACACCAAAAGTTTAAGCACAAGTCTGGAGTGTAGACATACAAGTAGAATCTAGTGTGAAATCTAAGTGTAGGATACACACAACTACATGACAAACCATGAACATACATGTCTCATGGTTGAGATGTTTATCAATTCATTTACCACAAGTGCACATCGTCGGTGAAGACACGGCAAGTATGAGTCGTACCACGAGGAGTTGTGTGTCGTTGTTATCACCATACTCAAATGTGAGAGAAAAGTAGTTGTAAATGATTATGCTAAACTAACTAAATTAGACTAAGAATGAAACAACAAGAAAACTAAACCCCCTTGGAGTGAAGGTGTGTAAAAATGTGTGTGAGTGGGTGTTCCATACAATTAGGCAAGTTTTAAGGATCAGTACTAATGATGTTTATTCTGATAACAAGGTGGTTTCATTTCATTTCATTATAATAAAAGTTTGTGTTATTATAAAACACAACAACCCAACAACAAAAATACCCCCTTTAAACGAGGATTTAAATGTTTTACAAGCCTACACCACCAATACAAAACACAGTCATACACTGCTAAAAGAAACTAGGAGAGACCCAACTACGTCTCGTTTACTGGCCCAGATGTCGATGGCTGCGGTAGAACACCATATTCCTCGAAGTATCGCACCCGTTCCTTCTGGGCATGACGTCTCTCGTCCTCTGCCTCTAGCCGCTCTCGGGCATCATCCTCAATATCTACCATTCTCTGGATTTCTGCAATCTCACTATCAAAACGAATATGGTGTAATCATATGTGAGTCGACCTCCCACTAAAATTGCTTGGGTAATTGCAGCCATGTTTGTTGGTGGGATGATCAGGATATCTCCGTTGTGTATCAGTACAAACTCTAGTCTCGCTTTCTTTTGGATCGAGTGCTGCAGAGGCTCTCCTCCTCATTTTAAGGAACTTGTCCACAATTCAAGTAGGGTACTAATGATGTTTAACTTCGTAAAATAATTGTTGGAGTTGTCTTAAAGTTCCGACTAATGGAATCAAGAATCAAAGGATGAATGGAGTCAAGCAAAGAGCAAGGTCATGTCGAGGAAAACGACAGAGAAATCAACGGGAGCATGGATGATTGGATGCGAATAGGAGCTGAAATCACAACAAAAATGGTGGAAGTCTAGTTTTGGGCTAATGCCCAAACCAATTGGTTGACCGGTTTAGGGTGCGGGGTGTGTTGGATTTCGTGTCTTATGCTTGTGTGTGTCTATATATATATATATATATATATATATATATATATATATATTATATGCAAGCTGGATCGATTTTCATATTTATGCAATAATTATGTACAAAACTTCCTTAGGAACATTTCAATATATCATGTATTCTACTCAATATTAAAATGCATAAGTTAATCATACCTAAAAGAGTTGTCAAACCCCTTTCAGTTGCCGGAAGTCGAGTTGCACCTTGAATCGTCCGAGGAATTTCCTCCAAGTGTTCACCAAACTCTAAACAAGATTAGAGTGATCGAAGCTAGTCAATCAATCTTTAATTCAAGGTTAGAATCTAGCTAATAACTCATTCAATGCTCCAATGAGTTTAATCTCCAACACTTAATTAATAGATAGATAATTTGATGGGAGGATGGAGAAAATATGGAGATGAGAGATTTTTGTATCACACAATAAAAACGAAGGATGAGAGACCAATTTATAGGGTGCTCTCCAACTCACATCATGTGCAAACCTCTTACACATGATTCATATTAATTTCTCCTATAAACCAATCATATTTTGACACATCATCATCCCATAACTACTGATTGACATCATTTCATGCTCATATTTGTATCTTATATCCATTATCTTTCACCTAAACAATGCTATGTCACGAGTTTTATGTTTAGTTTTCAGGAATAAATAGGTTTGAAGAGATGAAGCATAAAAGGACCCAAAAGCTGGGAAAAAGGACTGAATTGTGAGATCTAGGGACCAAGATGCAAGGGAGAAGGACCTGATTGCAAGACAGAGGGACCTAAGAGTAAAACAGAATACTTCACACAATTATGGGGAGTATTTTAGCAATTGGATTCGGGTCGGAGCTCCAACAAACGAAGTAGATGCATCAAAGACCACCAAAAGCACAAAGAAAAGCCCAGAATAAAACTCAACTGGATCCGGACATTTTGGACCGCCAATTGGCGGTCTGGAACCGCCAATTGGCGGTCTGGATTAGTCCAGATCCGCCAAGATTTCTCCTGGACTTGTATTAATGTTCGTTTAGGCTATTTTTGGTGTTTGTTTAGTCCCACATCGGGGGATTGTCCCGGATTAGCTTTTTCCATGGCTATAAATAGAACTCTTCACCTCCTATTGTAATCACTTCATATTTTAAGTGGTTATTCTTCCTACTAGAAGTGAGGCCTTGAAGCACACACTAAAGTAGGAGGATGCTACTTTTAATGTGAGTCATTTTATCAATAAAGTTTTGTGTTTATTTCATTGTTTGTTTTATGCTTCTTTTATTGTTTGTGCATGTTTTAGTTTAATCGTCTTTTAATTCTAGCTTAGTTTTAATATGCTTTCTTTCCATAGTTTAATAATTAGTGTAATGTTTAGTGAGTAGTTTCATCCCCTTTGGGGGGTGGAGTAGATGTACATACATGCATTAGAGAATGAGATGAATGCTTTAATTTCAATGTGTTGATTAAACATGAATGTATGCTTGCTTGTTTAGGATATAATTTATAACTTGATGAGTTTTGCCAAAATGATTAGACACCTCTCATGCTTGTTTAGGTTCTGAAATAAACAACTTGCATATGTAAATGTTAATCAACTAAGTTGGTGAATAGATTGATAGGTTTTGCCATAACATTTAGACACTTCCTATGCTTGATAAACACCACTTTCATGTGCTTAAAGAATGTATTCTACACCCACATCTTTGCTTGTGTGCACTCACTCCACCCCTTAGGGGTTTTCCATTTCCTGAAATTCCAGCATTCTTGTTTTGTTCTTAGCTTAGTTCTTATTTCATCATTTGTTTGCTTCTTTCACATTTCATACTTCTTAGCGTAGAGTAGCGTAACCAACTCTCTTCTCCATTATTTTCGCCACTTGATTTCGTGCAAACAAGAGGCTGCTCACCTCCCTGAGGACGACCCGTACTTGCCACCGCTTCATCGCGACCGTGCACTTGCGGTTTAATTAAAACGTTCAACAAGTTTTTGGCGCCGTTGCCGGGGAGGTGCCAGTCCAGACTCTTGTTTGGACGATTCGAGTGGATTTAATTTGTGTGTTGTAGTTTTTCCTTGTTTCAGGAGACTTGAAGTCATCAGGAGGAACACCTGGAGAAGTTTGGTGTGAATCTGAGCATTTAAGACCGCCAATCAGCGGCCTGAGACCGCCAATTGGCGGTCTGGTAAGCTCGTTTTTGTCTCTTATGTCTTTGGTTGGTTTTCATAATTGATGTAGTGATCTGGGATTTAATTTGGCATGTTTTGACTTATAGTTTGTTCCCAGAGCCATAATCAACCTCCTTTAAGCAACTTGGACCCTAAAAACTCAAAGCAAAAGATTAGTCATTCTTTTTGTTTAGGCCATGCATCATGTATGTGACTTAGGCACTTAGATTGTCTTTTATCTTAGCTTTATTTTCTATTGCTGAGAGCTGGCGTGAGGTACGCACCTTCTACTCTCATTCATGCATTTCGTATGAACATGCATTAGTTAGTAGGAAGTGCATTGCAACAAGTGTGAGTTGAGCGTTGTTTGGAGTGTTGATTGCTAGATTTAGGACTCCAAAACGCTACTAAGGAGGGGCTGTCCCGTAAAAGATAAGGTGGGGGATTTCATCACCCTTTCCTTCGCCCCAAAAACCACACTAATCAAGAGCCTAATTTTAAAATCAAGTAGACATTGACCTTAAGGAATTCGGACGCATTAGGAGAGTGATCCGGTCCCGACCGTCATGACCTGATCGGCGTTGCCCACTTTGTCGATAGTAGGAGAGACGAGATCCCCGGATCTTGGCTCACTTGCTGGGCTTTGTGGTCCTCGTTGTAGGGAGGTGAGGCGTGTTGAGGCCGTGTGACCTCGCAGTTAGGCGTCGTCTAGCTGTAAGGACCTATAGCGACCTTAGAATTGCTTGAGCCTTGTTTGCTTGTGTGCTTCTACCTGTACCCATCCGCCGTAGTTTAAGGACTTCTTCCCTTCTCTCCTGAGTCATTCTTTCTCTCCTGTGTTCCCTCTTCTTCTCTTCTACGTACATTCTTCATTTGAAAAAAAAAATTTTTGTTTTGTGTGTGTGCACCTTTGTGCATGCTTTCGTGGACACGAGACGAGAGTGGTCGTTTGACGAGGAGCGTTGTCAATCCGACTTCGATCATCGATTTCTCGACACCTTCCTCCTCTCGTGTCACACGCAGCCTGGGTTCAATGGCTGCTAATTTCCGTGAGGAGGAGCAGTTGCTGGACCCACCTATTCCACCTGTGCTTCCAGTTGTCGTTCCCATACCTCTTCGTGATCGATGCTACCCGAGCCGTACCGCTCTACCCTAATGCATCGTATTACCAGAGGCTAATGGGAACCATTTTGAGGTTAAGCCTCAATTCATTTCCATGCTCCCTCATTTCACTGGGAAAGGTGACCCCTATATCTTTCTCAGGGAATTTGAGGAGGTCTGTGCTATGTTCAAGCTGCAACAACTTAGCACAGACTCCATCCATCTTAGGCTCGTTCCTTTTGCACTAAAGGATGACGCCAAGAAGTGGTTGTACAGCAACCAGGCGAATTTCTTTAGGACTTGGGATGAGTTTCAATCTGCATTCCTCAAGAAGTACTTTCCTAATCATCGGACTCAAAAATTGAGGAACGAAATCAATTCGTTCTATCAACATGAGACCGAACCATTTCATGCATATCTTGAGAGGTTCAAAGAGCTACTATCCTCGTGCCCTCACCATGGCATTGAGTTGTGGCGTCTTTGTCAGATTGTGTATGAGGGTCTTCACATCCCGTCCAGAACGCTCCTTGAGTCCATGTGTCAAGGAGAGTTCTTGGGAAAGGATGAAAGGGAGGCATGGGCCTTCCTAGAAGACCTCGCTGAGAAAACCATGCAGTGGGAGAGTGTGAGGGAACCACCTGCATCATCTAGTATAGGAGCGAGGATCGCGAATGCAAACTCAACTAGATCGGGTTCCGCATTTGCTATCGATACCACTACGGCCACCGAGGCACGCATGGCGGCCTTAATGCGCCGTATGGATTCGATTGAGCTCCAAAACCAACAAAGTGCATCTCACATGTCCACATCTGGTCCAGTTCCTTGTCATTCATGTGGTAGGATAGGTCATGTAGAGAGCGAGTGTGAGTCCATTCCTCCTGAGATGGAGCGTGTCAACGCCGTCTACGATAGAGCCAGGAATGACCCATACTCATCATCTTATAATCCTGGATGGAGGAACCACCCCAATTTTTCATGGAACCAAACTAATGCCCCGGGTGGTCCTTCAAACTCCTTTAGACCACCTTACCAATCACACCAACCTCCCATGCATGCACAATCCTATCAGCCACCCCAAGTGCAAACCACCAATCAATCGGGTGTCCCAAATTCCAATAATATGGAAACCCGATTCAATTCGCTTGAGACCTTGACTCGTGGACTTGAAAACTCAATGAAAAATTTTATGTCTACCACAAGTCAAGTTCTCACTTCAAATCAGCAGACCATGAAATCTCTAGAGCTTCAGATGGGCCAATTGGCTCAGTCTGTACATGAAAGAGAGAGAGGGTCTTTTCCTAGCCAGCCTGAGGCTAACCCCCGTGTGTACCAGCAACAACACATGCAAAATGAGAATATGGTCCCTCGGGGGAGGCAAGTGAACCATGTGGAGGAACCTGTTCACCATGTCAATTCCATTGTGACCTTAAGGAATGGAAAACAGGTTGACAATCACATTTCCTTGCCACACCCACCACCATCTATGCAGCCCCTCAGTGGGAATGGTGGTGAAGAAGAAGCTGAGGGTGAGGGTAATACACCAAAGCTTTCTTCTCAGGCACAACAGAAAACCTACCTGCCAAAAGCTCCTTATCCAAGTAGGTTAAACAAAAAGCAGAGTGACAACATGGACAAAATATTAGAGGTATTTAAGCAAGTGAAGGTTAACATCCCCTTGTTGGATGTCATCCAACAAATACCTCAATATGCCAAAGTGTTGAAGGATCTCTGCACAACCAAGAGGAAGACCAATGTTCCTAAGAAAGCATTCTTGGCTGCAAATATCAGCTCACTTTTGTCCAATCCCACCTACACAAAATACAAGGACCCTGGGTGTCCTACTATTCAGTGTACGATAGGGGACACTAGACTGAGCAATGTTTTGCTTGATTTAGGATCAGCGGTAAACCTCCTCCCATTCTCTGTTTATCAACAGTTGAACTTGGGAGAATTGAAACCAACTAAGATCACCCTCCAATTAGCGGATAGATCCATTCGTATTCCCATTGGGATTATCGAGGACGTGCTTATCAAAGTTGGAGATTTTATATTTCCAGTCGATTTTGTTGTCCTCGATACCAATCCTGTTGCGAACACCCACTCTCAAATACCTTTGATTTTGGGTAGACCATTTCTGGCAACCTCCAATGCCTTGATTAATTGTAGAAATGGTCTCATGAAGCTCTCATTCGGTAACATGAGTGCCGAGTTTCATGTGTTCAACTCTGGTAGGCAACAAGAACCCATGGATGAACCTTTAAATCTAAATCTCATCCGCCAATTGGAGAAAGCACCACAAAATCAACGAACACCCCTAACCCCAATGCAACCCATTGAGAATGTTCGTGGGCCCAGCGAAAACTCATTGCATGTCTTCCCAATGCAACAGAGTGAGCTGGCCTCGAACATGAATGTCCAAAGGGAGTGTTCGTTGCATGATTCAGTTGAGAGTACTAGTGAGAGTGAGACACCTCATCATATGCCTATACCAGAAGGTGTCTCTACCTCATGTCCCATGGCCATTGAGCCATTTGAGCTTCATATTGACTCCAACAAAGACCCACCTATGACCGAGCTTATGCTTGATGATCTAAATGATGGTGGGAGGTTCTTGTTGGATGACTTGGGGAGAAGCCCCATTCTTAGTGATGCAGGTCTGTTGCATCCATCGAATGAGCTTGAGGAACTCATTCCGATGCACCCGCCTATTGGTTGGAGGGTTTTCTTCGATGAGCAATTAAACCCTAGTGAGGCAACACAACTTCATTCTTTGTTGCCCACACCCGACCAATATCATGAGGGGTTCGAGCCTTTCAGCTTTGACCTTTCACCCCTCATGACACCTCAGAGTACCAGTGGAGTTTGCCCATCTCGGCAAGTCTCTGGTCCTCAAAACATGATGTTCTCATTTGATGTTTCTTGACCAAATGATTATGAGAATATCTTGGTTGTAAAAAAAAACAAGAAAAAAAAAGAAAAAGAAGAAAAAAAACAAAATAATAAAAGACTCATTCAGTGAGCATCGATTGTTGTGGGCCCCAACCCTTGTGTACTTGGGCCCCAATTTCTTCACGTATTTATCTCCATTCTTCAGCTTCTCACAGGTTTTGAGGGAATTTGGGTTTGTGTCCATCAACATGACCCCGAACGTCCCTTTGTACTTCATGTTGGTGAGATCTTTCCTTTTTCATGCATGTATCCATGTAGTATCTTGTTCACATTCATTGAGGACAATGCATGAAGTAGGTGTGGGGGGTGTTTTACGTGTGTACATATTCGAGTCTTTTTCCTTTGGTTTTCTTTTCTTTTGTGGGTACTGCTAGGGTCATGTTAGTGTGCCGCATTTAACATTGATATATCTGCTTGCCATGATCCTTGGGTGACTTGTCTTCTTTTGCTTGCCGAGTGCTTTAAAATTTTCACATTTCTTTCAAAATCTTCATGTGTTTGCGAAAGAAAATGTTTTGTGGGTTTTTGCGTGTGTTTAGCATGTGCAAAACCGTTCAGAGGCAAAGTAAAAAGAAAGCTCCCAAAATTGTCCTGAACTTGATGCATTAGGATTTCTAGTTTACTGGCTTTAGGTCTTATCGAGTCGTTAGGATGCACCCTGGTTTTCCCTCGGGGGGCGTGTAATCATAGGGTTTCAGCACTCAAACCTGAACCTAGTGAGTCAAATAATTCGTGTCTGTTAGTATAAGGAAGTTTGTCGTAGTCAAGGGCCATTAATCTCTTTTTGTGAAACTTAAGTGTAGGGGTTTTGGTTCCCATGTAGATAAATGAGTGGTGTTCTCTCTTCTCGCACGGCTCCTATCACTCGGGAAAGTAGGTCTGAGGGGACTTTGTGCCTGGTGCTTTCGAGTCATCTGACTTGGGATGCACCGACCGAACTCCCGTTACACGGGTGGTAGGGATCGCCCTATGTGGAGATTTGGGGGAAGGCGTACGTGATAGTGTAAGTCCTCATAGGCAATGATGCACGAAACCTGACCCTGGGAGAATCAAACACCAACCAATAAATGCTCCAAAGAAAAAAAGAAAAAAAAGAAAAAAGAAAAAAAAGGAGTCAAATAAGAACCAAAATGGACTTTACACATTGTATCACATTCAGAAGTCAAGGTTGCCCATGTCTTTCACTCAAGTCCTTAACTAACTTTCACGAATAACTCATTAGGCTAGGTGTGTGGACCGATTACATTTATAGAGTCGACCCGTAGTATTACCGCGTCCCATGATCGACAAAATAAGTCCAACGAGTCGTGTAGCTAGATTGATTAATGCATCTTGTTCGGATTTTGTGGGTATATCCGCTGAAAACCCTCAGGAGACAACACTCCTCCTCCTTGGCGACAAGGAGGTTTAACGGCTTGTTGCACGTGCTAAGTGCAACCGTGATTCCTACGAAAGTGAGTTAGGATTTCTTGTTTTTCGCATGCTTTTCTCTTCCTTTGTTTTGCTCGGGACTAGCAAAAGTTAGGTGTGGGGGTATTTGATTGACATCATTTCATGCTCATATTTGTATCTTATATCCATTATCTTTCACCTAAACAATGCTATGTCACGAGTTTTATGTTTAGTTTTCAGGAATAAATAGGTTTGAAGAGATGAAGCATAAAAGGACCCAAAAGCTGGGAAAAAGGACTGAATTGTGAGATCTAGGGACCAAGATGCAAGGGAGAAGGACCTGATTGCAAGACAGAGGGACCTAAGAGTAAAACAGAATACTTCACACAATTATGGGGAGTATTTTAGCAATTGGATTCGGGTCGGAGCTCCAACAAACGAAGTAGATGCATCAAAGACCACCAAAAGCACAAAGAAAAGCCCAGAATAAAACTCAACTGGATCCGGACATTTTGGACCGCCAATTGGCGGTCTGGATTAGTCCAGATCCGCCAAGATTTCTCCTGGACTTGTATTAATGTTCGTTTAGGCTATTTTTGGTGTTTGTTTAGTCCCACATCGGGGGATTGTCCCGGATTAGCTTTTTCCATGGCTATAAATAGAACTCTTCACCTCCTATTGTAATCACTCCATATTTTAAGTGGCTATTCTTCCTACTAGAAGTGAGGCCTTGAAGCACACACTAAAGTAGGAGGATGCTACTTTTAATGTGAGTCATTTTATCAATAAAGTTTTGTGTTTATTTCATTGTTTGTTTTATGCTTCTTTTATTGTTTGTGCATGTTTTAGTTTAATCGTCTTTTAATTCTAGCTTAGTTTTAATATGCTTTCTTTCCATAGTTTAATAATTAGTGTAATGTTTAGTGAGTAGTTTCATCCCCTTTGGGGGGTGGAGTAGATGTACATACATGCATTAGAGAATGAGATGAATGCTTTAATTTCAATGTGTTGATTAAACATGAATGTATGCTTGCTTGTTTAGGATAGAATTTATAACTTGATGAGTTTTGCCAAAATGATTAGACACCTCTCATGCTTGTTTAGGTTCTGAAATAAACAACTTGCATATGTAAATGTTAATCAACTAAGTTGGTGAATAGATTGATAGGTTTTGCCATAACATTTAGACACTTCCTATGCTTGATAAACACCACCTTCATGTGCTTAAAGAATGTATTCTACACCCACATCTTTGCTTGTGTGCACTCACTCCACCCCTTAGGGGTTTTCCATTTCCTGAAATTCCAGCATTCTTGTTTTGTTCTTAGCTTAGTTCTTATTTCATCATTTGTTTGCTTCTTTCACATTTCATACTTCTTAGCGTAGAGTAGCGTAACCAACTCTCTTCTCCATTATTTTCGCCACTTGATTTCGTGCAAACAAGAGGCTGCTCACCTCCCTGAGGACGACCCGTACTTGCCACCGCTTCATCGCGACCGTGCACTTGCGGTTTAATTAAAACGTTCAACAAGTTTTTGGCGCCGTTGCCGGGGAGGTGCCAGTCCAGACTCTTGTTTGGACGATTCGAGTGGATTTAATTTGTGTGTTGTAGTTTTTCCTTGTTTCAGGAGACTTGAAGTCATCAGGAGGAACACCTGGAGAAGTTTGGTGTGAATCTGAGCATTTAAGACCGCCAATCAGCGGCCTGAGACCGCCAATTGGCGGTCTGGTAAGCTCGTTTTTGTCTCTTATGTCTTTGGTTGGTTTTCATAATTGATGTAGTGATCTGGGATTTAATTTGGCATGTTTTGACTTATAGTTTGTTCCCAGAGCCATAATCAACCTCCTTTAAGCAACTTGGACCCTAAAAACTCAAAGCAAAAGATTAGTCATTCTTTTTGTTTAGGCCATGCATCATGTATGTGACTTAGGCACTTAGATTGTCTTTTATCTTAGCTTTATTTTCTATTGCTGAGAGCTGGCGTGAGGTACGCACCTTCTACTCTCATTCATGCATTTCGTATGAACATGCATTAGTTAGTAGGAAGTGCATTGCAACAAGTGTGAGTTGAGCGTTGTTTGGAGTGTTGATTGCTAGATTTAGGACTCCAAAACGCTACTAAGGAGGGGCTGTCCCGTAAAAGATAAGGTGGGGGATTTCATCACCCTTTCCTTCGCCCCAAAAACCACACTAATCAAGAGCCTAATTTTAAAATCAAGTAGACATTGACCTTAAGGAATTCGGACGCATTAGGAGAGTGATCCGGTCCCGACCGTCATGACCTGATCGGCGTTGCCCACTTTGTCGATAGTAGGAGAGACGAGATCCCCGGATCTTGGCTCACTTGCTGGGCTTTGTGGTCCTCGTTGTAGGGAGGTGAGGCGTGTTGAGGCCGTGTGACCTCGCAGTTAGGCGTCGTCTAGCTGTAAGGACCTATAGCGACCTTAGAATTGCTTGAGCCTTGTTTGCTTGTGTGCTTCTACCTGTACCCATCCGCCGTAGTTTAAGGACTTCTTCCCTTCTCTCCTGAGTCATTCTTTCTCTCCTGTGTTCCCTCTTCTTCTCTTCTACGTACATTCTTCATTTGAAAAAAAAATTTTGTTTTGTGTGTGTGCACCTTTGTGCATGCTTTCGTGGACACGAGACGAGAGTGGTCGTTTGACGAGGAGCGTTGTCAATCCGACTTCGATCATCGATTTCTCGACACCTTCCTCCTCTCGTGTCACACGCAGCCCGGGTTCAATGGCTGCTAATTTCCGTGAGGAGGAGCAGTTGCTGGACCCACCTATTCCACCTGTTCTTCCAGTTGTCGTTCCCATACCTCTTCGTGATCGATGCTACCCGAGCCGTACCGCTCTACCCTCATGCATCGTATTACCAGAGGCTAATGGGAACCATTTTGAGGTTAAGCCTCAATTCATTTCCATGCTCCCTCATTTCACTGGGAAAGGTGACCCCTATATCTTTCTCAGGGAATTTGAGGAGGTCTGTGCTATGTTCAAGCTGCAACAACTTAGCACAGACTCCATCCATCTTAGGCTCGTTCCTTTTGCACTAAAGGATGACGCCAAGAAGTGGTTGTACAGCAACCAGGCGAATTTCTTTAGGACTTGGGATGAGTTTCAATCTGCATTCCTCAAGAAGTACTTTCCTAATCATCGGACTCAAAAATTGAGGAACGAAATCAATTCGTTCTATCAACATGAGACCGAACCATTTCATGCATATCTTGAGAGGTTCAAAGAGCTACTATCCTCGTGCCCTCACCATGGCATTGAGTTGTGGCGTCTTTGTCAGATTGTGTATGAGGGTCTTCACATCCCGTCCAGAACGCTCCTTGAGTCCATGTGTCAAGGAGAGTTCTTGGGAAAGGATGAAAGGGAGGCATGGGCCTTCCTAGAAGACCTCGCTGAGAAAACCATGCAGTGGGAGAGTGTGAGGGAACCACCTGCATCATCTAGTATAGGAGCGAGGATCGCGAATGCAAACTCAACTAGATCGGGTTCCGCATTTGCTATCGATACCACTACGGCCACCGAGGCACGCATGGCGGCCTTAATGCGCCGTATGGATTCGATTGAGCTCCAAAACCAACAAAGTGCACCTCACATGTCCACATCTGGTCCAGTTCCTTGTCATTCATGTGGTAGGATAGGTCATGTAGAGAGCGAGTGTGAGTCCATTCCTCCTGAGATGGAGCGTGTCAATGCCGTCTACGATAGAGGATGCTACTTTTAATGTGAGTCATTTTATCAATAAAGTTTTGTGTTTATTTCATTGTTTGTTTTATGCTTCTTTTATTGTTTGTGCATGTTTTAGTTTAATCGTCTTTTAATTCTAGCTTAGTTTTAATATGCTTTCTTTCCATAGTTTAATAATTAGTGTAATGTTTAGTGAGTAGTTCCATCCCCTTTGGGGGGTGGAGTAGATGTACATACATGCATTAGAGAATGGGATGAATGCTTTAATTTCAATGTGTTGATTAAACATGAATGTATGCTTGCTTGTTTAGGATAGAATTTATAACTTGATGAGTTTTGCCAAAATGATTAGACACCTCTCATGCTTGTTTAGGTTCTGAAATAAACAACTTGCATATGTAAATGTTAATCAACTAAGTTGGTGAATAGATTGATAGGTTTTGCCATAACATTTAGACACTTCCTATGCTTGATAAACACCACCTTCATGTGCTTAAAGAATGTATTCTACACCCACCTCTTTGCTTGTGTGCACTCACTCCACCCCTTAGGGGTTTTCCATTTCCTGAAATTCCAGCATTCTTGTTTTGTTCTTAGCTTAGTTCTTATTTCATCGTTTGTTTGCTTCTTTCACATTTCATACTTCTTAGCGTAGTGTAGCGTAGGTTAGCATAATCAGTCTTTCTCTTCCCTATTTTGCCACTTGATTTCGTACAAGCAAGATACTGCTCACCTCCCTGAGGACGACCCGTACTTGCCACCGCTTCATCGCGGCCGTGCACTTGCGGTTTTAAATAAAACGTTCAACAACTACCATTGACCAAACTAGATTAAATCCAGCTATTGATCAGCAATAACGTCCTATCAATATGTGCAAAAACGTTGGCAAGCGGTCAACTAAAAGACCTAGTCAGTCGACCGTTCTGTTATCTGGAAAAAGTTCATGATAATTTCGATTGACTGTCGTCTTCACCGGTCGCCCGTTTCATTACTAAGAAAAGTACCTGATAATTTCGATCAGACTACGTTACACGTCAGTCGATCGTTCCCTTACCAAGAAAGTTCCTGATAATTTCGGTCAAATTGCGCATCCATCCAAACTCCAATGGTCGACCGGTCATGAAACGGTCTACCGATTTCCTCTGTTTTTGCCTTTCACAAAATTTGGATTAACATCCAATAAAATTTGAGTTTTGGGGTTTTAGAAAATTTATATGTTATAATGTTGCAGATCACATTATATCATGTAATATATTATCATATATAATATCAAAACATTATACCCCATAATATATATATCTCATACAAATTTATTTCTTATTCTAGCCATGTTGTAATGACAACATATTAATTTTATCATTTTACCATATGTGTATATTATTTCATATCATATGAAATTCAATACATCACATAAAATATAAAATTACATTTCTTGTTTCCCAGTTTTGTGGTGTGGCCTATAAGAGGATCTAAGTTATGTTGGCATTGATATAAACATTTTATATCATAAACTATAAGCGGTATCTAGCTACACATTATAGTTAACCAAATAACAAAAATATTTTGTTTACTCGAACAGAACACTGTCCATTTAGCGATATAAGTAATATCACTTATGTTTATCCATTGCCTCATGATATCATGAATATTGTACAAAGTAGAAATGTATCATCTTTATATTATATATTCTTTTCTTGATTTCTTTAGCTAATTATAAATATGTAACTATACATAAGTTACATTGTGCACATTATAATTCTACTTTATTAATGGGTTCGTTAATATTATCACTCAAGTCAAGACGGACAATGATAATCTTTTGACATATCATCTTTTTCCGGCACAAGTTATGTATAACTAACTATTAACTTTACTACTATACGTAATGACGGTTTTTTATAATAATCAAATTATACACTTCTCATGTGAAAAGATATATGTCTCATAACTTAAGATTCAAAGATACAATGAAAACATTAATGACACAAACACAATTTAATAATGTTTCATTTGTTAAGTCAATTCAATATATGAAAGGAATCACTTTCCATTTCATATACTCATGTCGTTAAATACTTGTAGAATTACAATATCCTTTAACCAACATGACAATCTTATCTCTCATGTCGTTAAATACTTGTAGAATTACAATATCATTTAACCAACATGACAATCTTATCTCTCATGTCGTTAAATACTTGTAGAATTACAATATCCTTTAACCAACATGACAATCTTATCTCGGTAATTAATGTCCCATGTTAATCACCATGATTGTGAATTATTTTTTATTTATGTAAATCATTATCTTTTAGAGCTCTATGAGTAAGAACCAAGAGCTTTTTCCTTAACACTTCCGAAAGACGAATACATTAATGAAGGAACAAAAATATTTATACATTCAATTCATAATAAATGCATATAAAAGTAAACTTTAGAACACACATTCCTTTCAGGGTGCACCTTAATTTTTGATCTGATTTTGGCTATCTAGACCAAATGATGGAGGAGAGATTATTACTAACTACAATTACCATTAACTAAGAAAAGAAATGACAATAAAATAATCATTAATCTAAACCCAAGGAGGGGAGGGGAGTAATGAGGTGCATGTGTGTGTCATACACCTAAAGTTTAAGCACAAGTATAGAGTGTAGACATACAAGTAGAATCTAGTGTGAAATCTAAGTGTAGGATACACACAACTACATGACAAACCACGAACATACATATCTCATGGTTGAGATGTTTATCAATTCATTTACCGCAAGTGCATGATGTCGGTGAAGACACTGCAAGTACGGGTCGTACCATGATGAGTTGTGTTTGTCGTTGTACCCACCATACTCGAATAAGAGAGAAAAGGAGATGGAGATGATTATGCTAGACTAAGAATGAAACAAGAAAACCAAACCCCTTTGGAATGAAGGTGTGTAGAAGTGTGTGTGTGTGTGAGAGAGAGTGGGTATTCCATACATTTCAAGTCAATTCCATACAAAGATAACCATTACAAGCAACAACATAAACTCTAAATCTAGCATGAGACAAATACTTAGTGTAACCATTATCACATATAATACAGGCTTAAGCATGCTACAAGTATAAATCTACATTAAGCATATGGAAATGACACAAATAAAAAGAACACATCACCACACAACACATAGTCTACATCACCTCTACCCCAAATGGGGTGGATCTACTCTCTACTCATAACAACAAACATGGAAATGAAGAAATAAATACTAAACATGACAAGAATATGAAACCACTAAATCAACCAACAAAATATAAAAATACTTTGATAGAAAGAAAGCTAAAGAAGAGAGAAACTCAAATCTAACATTAGATTAAACAAAAAGTAATATTACAATCTTCATCCACCATCATTCCTTTATAACCAAATTGGGTAAACTAAACATATTCTAATGGAGAATGGTGAAGTGGAAAGGTAGGAGAAACATTGTTATTTATAGAAGAAAGACAGATGTAGATAAATTTGGGAACAATCCAACGCATGTAATCGATTTCTCTATGGTTTGGTGCATCCAATTAAACAGGTCTGAGACACAGGAGATGTTGGGGTGCGTTTGGACCAAAATGATCCGCAAGTGGCGGATTGTTTATGTTCGATCATCCCCGATTTTCTTTAGCAACTTAAGTTGTCAATTTCACATGTGGGTGCACTCCAGGTCCGGTTTCCCAAATACTCTTCAAGATCATGGTATTGAGGGATTTTTGTGCTAGAAATATTTCCTTTCTTTCATGACCCCCCGATTTTCATCTGGGTCATTCCTGAATTGCAGATTGGTCACTGAGCATGACGAACATGTCTAGGATGCTTCAATAAGGTCATTTGCATTTCAGTCATCTTCTCTTCATTTCTCTTCTTTATTACCTGAAAAACATCAAACAAACACTCGAGTAGCACAAAATTGGGATAAAATAAAAGATACATAGCATGAATGCACTCTATGATATGCTATTAATCATCTCACATAAAGCCTAAAATGGTTTTAGATTCTCAAACATGCAATAAGTTCCTATTGTGACCATTAAAGCATCAACCAATCCTACATCCAACCTAAATCATTCATGTAAACATGCATCAAACATGGATTCATACATATTTACACAAAACTCATTCACAAGCATAGAAACACATAAGATGTTGTTGGCTTTTTTTGGCCTTACTCTATGTTTTGATGATTTAATCAACCTAATTTTAATTGTGATCATGTAGAGTAGCGCACATGTTGCATTGCATATATATATATATATATATATATATATATATATATATATATATTGCTTTATGCTAACCTCTACAGGTGATCAAAACTCAAGGAAGAAAGGAAATCAAGTCAAGACATGTAATCAAGCTCAATTGAAGACATGTATTTTGCGTTTTCTTTGAGTCTTAGGAACTTGCGTAAATTGAGCATACTTGAGATAAAATCAACTTAAACACACACTAGGTTCCTTAGAGAAGTCACATACAAAAATTCACAAAATTTGGACTTCAATAGATCACCCAAACTAGAACCGGAAAACACTTAACCTAACCTGAACTACCTGGACCAAATCGGTCGACCGGAACGAGTTCTTCGTTCGACCGATTGGGTTGTTATTTCTGTTACAGGATTTAGTGTTAAGACCGGTCGACCGTTTACACCTTTTTGTTCGACCGATCACACGTGTCACATGACCGTTTGATTTGTCGTTTTTCTACAACAGTCGGATTTCCCAAAACCCCAAACTTACCAAACATCCGGTCGACTGAAACCTTTCTAGAGGTCGACCGATCAAACATATTTTTGGTCTCCCTAAACACCCTGGACTAATTCGGTCCGAACATGTCTTTGACCCCGGTCGACCGAAACTCAATTCTTCTCAAACCCAGAAGTGTCTGGACTTATTCGGTCGAACCAACCACTTGCCTAGTTCGACCGATCCCATTTACTCAAACCAAAAACTCTTGAATGGTCGACCAATCCCCTGAAGCCCGTTCGACCGTTTACTTAAGTGAACTTAAGTCAAAGCCTTATTTGACCAACCGGTCGACCGGCGTGTCCGATTCGGTCGACCAAATTTGTTCTGAATTGGGTCCTACGGAATTTTGTTTAATGTATCTTACACAATCTTTACCCAATTCATCCCCAACGGCTATATTATCTCTAATGCTTATATATAGAGTCGTAAAACACATTTTAACACAACTCTCCCACTACTATTTGTCCAATACATTAAAGAGAAACTCAAAACACTCAAAGCCTCAAACCTTCCACACTTTAGTCATAAATCCTATTCTCACTCAAGTGTGCTCAATTTTAGAGAGTGTTGTTCCACTCAACTAATTTTCAAGAACCAAGGGTCTTGGTGAAAGCCCAAGACAAGAGTATAGACTTCGGTGAGAGCCCAAAGTATCCCTCTCGGATTGTGAGAGGAGGAGCCAAACTCGGCGAGGGTTGTTCGCGAGCTTGAAGATTGTAAAGGCGTTCTCTCCCGGCCCGGAACGGGGAGTGGTGAGTGAAGTCGTGAGCGGAGCTCGAAGTGTCAAGCGGAGCTTGCAAGAGAGGACGTAGGCGGGTGGCCGAACCTCTGTAAAAATCCCCCGTGCCCATTGTGGTTTGCATATCTCCCTCCTTACTTACTTGTTAAGTTTTAAATTCTGCTGCATATCTTCTACATCGTTAAACAAGTAGATAATTAGCTTAAAAGTGATTAGAATTGTAGACCCTCTAGGTCCCACAGATGTAACATATCAACTTAGATCTAAGCATGTAATAAGTACCTAGTGTGACCATTAACTCATTTACACCAAGTTCAAACATGAAACAATTATAGATCTAACATTAGGCATATGAAAATGACAAATTAAAGTGCAAATCATCAACACAACCATTACATACATCATCCTCCACTGCAAAGGGTGAATCTACTCTATACACATGCTAAGGGATATAAAAATAGAAAGAGTAACATTAAACATGCATCAACATATAAACTACAAATCTAACCATTAGATGGAACTGAAACATGCATAGGAAGGAAGCATTCAACATGGAGAACAAGAATCTTACATTAGATCGAAGAAAAAACCAAAGTTACATTCTCCATCCACCACCTTCTGTTTATGTGTTTGTGGAGAAATCAACGCGAGCATGGATGATTGGATGCGAGTGGGAGCAAATGATGGCAATGGATTAGTTCTGGTTCGGGTACAAGGAGAACTGGAACTAGATCCATATTATATTTGGGTTCCCAAAACCAAACCGGATCTGGGTTGGTTCCCAAATTGGGTAACCATAACCGGATCTGGTAAAAAACTTGTAAAATTTTCAATTTTTACCTGTATAAACCCTTTTTTCCTTTCTTACAATAACTTTTCGGGTTAATTTTTTTACTTTAATAACATATGATTCCATATTTGGTTCCAGTAGCTAGAATGACAATCGAATCGGAACCAGGCCGGTTCCAGTAGCTAGAACCAAAACTGAACCAGAACTGAACCGGAACATGGTCGGTTCCCAAATTCGGTAACCATATCCGACCTATATCTGTTTTACCCCGGTTCGGTACCACCAGATTCAATTCCATTTGACCGATTCCAGATACCTGTTGCCAGCCCTACTTGCAGCCTAAATGGGTAAAAAACTAAACCTAATTATGGTGTAGGTGGAGAAAAGGATGAAAGGTTGAAGAAACATGATTATATATTGGTCTTACACTGACGGATAAGTCTCCGTATGAGTATTATGTGGGTAGCTACCCGACAAATTGATGGAACTTACACCGACGGATATGTACTGTCGGTGTAAGTCATGTCCAGTATCCATAACAAATCTATTGTCTCTTTTCGGGTTCCGATTTCCCTGATCAAAAGAATCAATATTTTTCATCATTTGTCCACGACACTTTCATGCATTCAGCCATAAACACATAACCAGAAGAACTCATATATGCATTCATCTCAAACAAATTTATTTAAATAACAAACTACAAACACCAAAGTTGTAACTATATTGAAATGACGTTTTCATTTCACGAAGTAGTCGAACAAAGTTTAACAATGATAGTTGACAAACAACACAAACACTAGGCCGTTAAACCTCCATGTGGTCCATGATCATCATTTCATCTTGACGCGGTGGTGGTGTGCAAATGGATATGATATTAATATCTTGCATATTACAATACGTTATATCTTAAGACAATACTTCGTATAAACCTTGTAAATGTAATACATATTACTAAATTCTGATTACAATATCTGAATGTTATAACCCCCATTCGCCATCAAAAAGTCGATGGTGGATTGCAAGGTCGTGATCTTGCCTTGTGCCTCCGCTAATTCGTTACTCACTCGCTTTAGATCCTTCTTATCTTGAATACTTTGCTCAACCTTTGATCTAGCGTTGAGCTTTGCTTGGGATGACATTTGTGAGGTATGTACATGTCTGTGGGTGTGACGAAGCTGAAGTACATTCTCACACATCCATGCTTGTCGCTCATAAGAGTCCTGATCGGGTCTTCGACGACAGCCGCCGAAGTGATAGAGCTCTAAGAGATCATCTCACCCAGTCCTGTAGAGCTTCTAATCTTTCTTGTAAGTATAAAATATCAGAAATTATAAATGAATTCAACCAAACAACATGAAGTATTTGAAAACTAATATGAATATAAACTTGTAATGACAAAGTTGCTTCTGGATTCTTCTTGTCATGCAGTCGAATGTACATATGTACGAGTAGACTCAGGAGCATCTAGGTTTTTGCAATCTGCAATACCATTAAAATAAAAAATATTGTCAGTTTATATAAAATGTTTTGAATCTATAAGAATTTACAAATTGAAAATAAAGTATTACCAGCTTCTCCCTATGTCACACCACAAACTTCATACCACACCGACGTTTAGTCATACCTGAATTCCAAAGTAGTGTAATTTATCATCAATCGCATAATAAAATTATAAACTAGAAATCAAATAATTCAGACATTTGGTTTGTCATTACATTTGTGAACGTAGATGTTAAAATGTGCATTACTCCACCAGTTGTTCTAAATCCGGTGTAACAAAATCTACCACATTAATATCGTCTAATTAGATTCTATCTTGTACTCAGGAACTTCAGATGTTTCAGGAATGAATTCAAATTCCCAGTGAATGTCTGATTAGTTCTCTTGTCATACATTCAACTTCTGTTTGAGGTCATGATTCTATTGATTTAAAATGGAAAAACATGTTAATTAAACCTAAAATAACAATTTTATAGAAATTTTAGCAGAACCCCTCCTATATTTTCATTAATGAAAATTCTTCGAAGTCCTGAATTGACAAGAAAAAACATTTTTCGATATCCATCACATTTACATTCATATCATGCATTCACAAGCACCTCCAACTCATTGTCAACTAATAATTTGTATTATTATGTTGCAAATATACATCATCACCTAAATCCTACATTTCAAACCCAAATCTAGACCCCTAAAGGTTGGGCCCGATAATTTTATATATATATATATATATATAATATTTAGGACTTTTGAAGGTATTTTAAGTGGTATTTTACGTCTTTTTAGAGATATTTAAAAAAAATAAAAATACATTTTTAACGGGTCGTGTCAGGCCCATAACCCAACCCGTTAGACGTGCCTGGGCCAGATATCTAGCTCTACCTAAATCTGGCATCCAACTCATCCAAAATTCAATTTCTCACGACCCCACCTTCTCTTAAATCCTAATCACCACTAGATTTCCACCAGCCATAAACATCTCTTGTCCTCATCACACGAGTTAAAGGAGACAACACGACAATGAGGAGGAGGAGGCGACAAGTCAAAGGGGAGTGGCGTCAGTACAACAAGGCACTAGGGCGGCGACACAATAGGGAGAGGCGGCGATCAGAGGTTAGGGTTTGTGAACTTGGGGGTTAGGGTTTGGCTGGAGAAGAGGGCAGTGGAAGGGTAACTCGTTTTTAGCTCCTGATATAAACTTTAACCGTCGGTAGGTATCAATTGGTGAATGTCAATAACTTCCGTCGGTGTATACATGGGATTAAGTTTGTAACGGTCATTTTTCAAACAATTCACCTACGGATATATCCGTCGTATAATTTTTCAGAAACGTACACTGACGACGTGTATCTGTCGGTGTATGTACTCATCTAACGAAAGCTGCAAAAAATATATTCCGATGGATCTTATCCATCGGTGTATAAACGTACACTAATGATGAATTTTACCACTAAAGATTGTTAATAATGATGTATATTACCACTATGTACCAGCACCGAAGAATGTTTCACCGCCAGATAACTTTATGTCAGTGAACCTTGTTTTCTAGTGAGTCAAAGCTTGTCTTGTAAGCACTGGAATTGTGTGTGTGACAACAGTTTTGTGAGCACATTAGCGATCTTATCAAGAGAGAAGAGGATTAAACATCTAATAAACCTTACTTCATCATGAACAAAGTGAAAATCGATTTCAATGTGCTTTGTTCGTGGGTGAAAGACAAGGTTGGCAGTGAGGAATGTGGCATCAAGATTATCGCACCACAAGGTAGAGCAGCGCGAGGTATAACCAATCTCGTAAAGAAGTGAACGAAATCTTTTTAATTAAGCAATCATATCGGCAAGAGCGTGGTATTCAAATTGTAGGATCCTGAGGGTTTTTAATACTAATCACTTTTAAGCTAATTACCTACTTGTTTAATCAATCAAGATATGCACAGCGGAATTTAAAATAGACAAGTAAGTAAAGCCAACCACAATGGACTCGGGGTGTTTTACAGAGGTTCGGCCTCCCTCCTACGTCCTCTCTTGTAAGCTCTGCTCGACACTTCGAGATCCGCTCACGTCTTCACTATCTACTCCCCGTTCCGGGCCGGGAGAGAATGCCTTTACAAAACAAGCACCGCGAACACCCTCACTTGCTTGACCTTCTTCCTTTCACAATCCGAGAGGGAACACTTTGGGCTTTCACCGAAATCCTTGCTTCTTGAACAATAAATGAGTGGGACAACACTCTCTAAATATTGAGCACACTTTGAGTAAGATTTGGCTATGATCAAATATGTGGAATTTGGACTTAGAGTGTGGGATTGGGGAAATTTGAGTTTGGGAGTTTCTCTCTAATGTATTAGACAAGTAGTATTGGGAGAGTTTGTGTTAAAATGTGTTTTACAACTCTATTTATAAGACTTAGAGAGAATATAGCCGTTGGGGATGAATCGAGTAAAGATTGTGTAAGATACACTAACCAGAAATCTGCAGGACCCAATTCTGCTTAAAATCAGTCAACCGAATCGGGTATACCGGTCGACCGGTTGGTCAAATCATGGCTATGACTTAAGTTTACTTAAGTGAACGGTAGAACGGGCTCAGGGGATTGGTCGACCGTTCTAGGGTTTCTGGTCTGAGCAAATAGGATCGGTCGAACCAGGCAAGTGGATGGTTCAACCGAATACGTCCAGGCACTTCTGGGTTTGTGAAGAATTGAGTTTCGGTCGACCGAGGTCAAAGACACGTTCGACCGAATTAGTCCAGAGAGTTCAGGGTGACCAAAAATATGTTTGATCGGTCAACCGCTAGAAAGGTTCCGGTCGACCGGATATTTGGTAAGTTTGGGGTTTTGGGAAATCCGACCATTATAGAAAAACGACAAATCAAACGGTCATGTGACACGTGTGATCAGTCGAACAAAAAGGTTGGAACGGTCGACCGGTGTTAACACGTAATCCTATAACATAATTAACAACCCGATCGGTCGAACGGAGAGGTCGTTTCGGTCGACCGATTTGGTCTAGACAGTTCAGGTTAGGTTAAGTGTTTTCCGGTTCAAGTTTGGGTGATCTATTGAAGTCCAAAGGTTATGAAATTTCGTGTGTGACTTCTCTAAGGAACCTAGTGTGTGTTTAAGTTGATTTTAGCTCAAGCATGTTCAATTTACACAAGCTCCTAAGACTCAAAGAAAACGCAAAATACATGTCTTCAATTGAGCTTGATTACATGTCTTGACTTGATTTTCTTTCTTCCTTGAGTCTTGATCACCTGTAGAGGTTATCACAAAGCAATATATATGCAATGCAATATGTGTTCTACTCTACATGATCACAATTAAGATTAGGTTGATTAAATCATCAAAACATAGATTAAGGCCAAAAAGCCAACAATCTCCCCCTTTTTGATGATGACAACCTATATCTTAATACATAGAATTTTTAGATGTAAACTATGCATATAAATGCTCCCCCTATGGATGTGCATAGTTTTTGTTCAATTTAAATCAAATTCCAAGTTACCCCTTAATTATCTCTCCCCTTTTGACATCCATCAAAAAATTATCCGATTTAAGTTCAATGTGGATGTCTTGTAATGAAGTTGCTCCCCCTAAATTGTGCACTTCATTACACTAAGGCAATGATATTCATTAAGCTCCCCATATCAATATGAATATGATTTTTCATTTAAGTTTATTTTTATTTCTCCCCTATTAACATCAATCAAATATTACAATATAGCATGTGATGTTTACATTTCCCCTTTTGACATCCATTTAGAAAACATTTGACTCTAAAACTATGGATGTGATTCAAATTTAAGATTTGCAATGAATGAATATAAGATATGTCAATTAAGCATATAACCTAGACTAGAACCAATTTGATTGAAAACAATTTATAGGATAAAGAAATTTATACCCATTTGAAGCTCGAATTGGTTCTATCCTTCATTCGGTGATGCAACCGGCTTTGAATTCGACTCTTCAGCTCGCCCGGTCACCACCGATTTCTTCCTCAAGCACCTACAAGTGTAGATTTTGGTACCCAAACAACTTTGGGTCCTTGAATGTTAGCTTTGGGAATCCAAATCATTTTGGTTTTAGGAGCCCACACACTTGAATAGCTATGATTAATGAACATATGCTTGTCATTTAGTGTAGTGTGAGATACATGGTTCTTCAATTTAGCATTGTATCCTAAACCATGTTTATCTAATGATTGTCTTTGACTACCTAAAAGCATGTCAAGCATCTTGGTTCCCTTTGTGAATCTTCCTAGATCTTTTCTTAATTGCACATTGCAAGCATGAAGATCTAATTTTTCAACATCTATAGGTGTTGCTTTTAACTTATCAAGAGTTGATGCATTAGTTTTAAGTTTAGCGATCACCTCATTCTTCTCATTCATGATTATTTCAATTTGGCATTTGAGATCATTTATTTGCTTTCTAGCATTTTTGTTCTTTTTGCAAATAATCTCATGTTGTTTAACTAAGTCATGGAATGCAAATATGATTCTTTTTGAAGTTCCTCGTGTGAATATGATTCTTCTTTGGAATAAGAACTATCACTAGCATATGACTTAGATGAGCAAGAATGTGATATCGTAGAGTAAGAGTTAGAGGATACCTCACTTCCTTCATCTTGAATTGTCATGTAGCACATGTGAGCATATTCCTTTGTTGATGAAGATGATGATGATGATGATGTATCGTCCCAAGTAGCCTTGTGAGCTTCCAATCTCTTCTCTTTTATTTTACTCCTCTCCTTTTCTCTCCCTTCTCTCATTTTTCTTCTCCTTCTCTTTTCTCTCATTTTCACTCTCTTCCTTCTCCTTCTTTTCTCTCTTTTCACTTCTTCCACCTCTTCTTTCATTCTTTTCTTCTTTATCCTTCTTGAGGTATTTGAAGAAGTCTTTTGCTAGGACTTCAATGTCCTCATATTTTACACTCCTCCTTGGTTGGTCAATATTTGCATGTAATCCCAAGGTAAGTTTGTTCTTGGAGGCTTCCTTCTCCTTCCGATGGTTAATTTGGAGCTCATAAGCCATGCGCTTTCCAATTAACTCCTCCATCTTGAGTTGGGAAAGGTCGTGTGCTTCTTCAATTGCGACCACCTTATCTTCCTAATCGTGGCTTAGCGACCGGAGGAATTTCCTTGTCATCTCTCCTTCATTTAATTTTCTTCCAAGAACCAAAAGAGAGTTAGTAATATCGGTGAAGCGAGTGTTCATTTCTCGTATGTTTTCACCGATTTGCATAGAAAAATTCTCATATTTATGCATGAGGAGACTAATGCGGGTTTCCTTGGTTTTGCTATCCCCCTCATGATGTATTTGCAATCTATGCCATATTTCATATGCACTTTCACAACCCCTAATTCTATTGTATTCACCCTCATTTAGCCCACAATATAGAATGTTCATTATTTTAGAGTTCATTTCAATCTCTTTCATTTTGGGCCTTGTAAGTGAATCTAATTCATCTTCATTTGGGGGTGTGTATGGATTTTGAAGAAACATCAAATACTTAAGGTCATTTGAAATTAGGAATATTTTCATCCTATTCTTCCAATAATCATAATTTCACCCATTTAGCAAAAGAGGTCTAGTAGTGCACAATCCTTCTATGTGATTAGATGATGTAGAAGCCATGCTAAAATTACGATTAAGTATGAGAATTAGCTCACAAGGCTCTGATACCAAATGTAGGATCGTGAGAGTCTCTAATTCTAATCACTTTTAAGCTAATTACCTACTTGTTTAATCAATCAAGATATGCACAACGGAATTTAAAATAGACAAGTAAAGCAAACCACAATGGACTCAGGGGTTTTTACAGAGGTTCGGCCTCCCGCCTACGTTCTCTCTTGCAAGCTCCGCTCGACACTTTGACTCCGTTCACGTCTTCACTATCCACTCCCCGTTCCGGGCCGGGAGAGAACACCTTTACAAAACAAGCACCGCGAACACCCTTGCTTGCTTGACCTTCTTCCTTTCACAATCCGAGAGGGAACACTTCAGGCTTTCACTAAAATCCTTGCTTCTTGAACAACAAATGAGTGGGACAACACTCTCTAAATATTAAGCACACTTTGAGTAAGATTTGGCTATGATCAAATATGTTGAATTTGGGCTTAGAGTGTGGGATTGGGGAAATTTGAGCTTGGGAGTTTCTCTCTAATATATTGGACAAGTAGTAGTGGGAGAGTTTGTGTTAAAATGTGTTTTACAACTCTATTTATAAGCATTAGAGAGAATATAGCTGTTGGGGATGAATTGGGTAAAGATTGTGTAAGATACACTAACCAGAAATCTGTAGGACCCAATTCTGCTTAAAATCGGTCGACCGAATCGGGTATACCGGTCGACCGGTTGGTCAAATCATGGTTATGACTTAAGTTCACTTAAGTGAATGGTAGAACGGGCCCAGGGGACTGGTTGACCGTTCTAGGGTTTCTGGTCTGAGCAAATAGGATCGGTCGAACTAGGCAAGTGGCTGGTTCGACCGAATACGTCCAGGCACTTCTGGGTTTGGGAAGAATTGAGTTTCGGTGGACCGGGGTCAAAGACACGTTCGACCGAATTAGTCCAGAGAGTTCAGGGTGACCAAAAATATGTTTGATCGGTCGACCACTAGAAAGGTTTCGGTCGACAGCCAGAAAGCTTTCGGTCGAGCGGATGTTTGGTAAGTTTGGGGTTTTGGGAAATCCGACCGTTGTAGAAAAATGACCAATCAAACTGTCATGTGACACGTGTGATCGGTCGAACAAAAAGGTTGGAATGGTCGACCGGTGTTAACACGTAATCCTATAACATAATTAACAACCCGATCGGTCGAACGAAGAACTCATTTCGGTCGACCGATTTGGTCCAGACAACTCAGGTTAGGTTAAGTGTTTTCCGGTTCAAGTTTGGGTGATCTATTGAAGTCCAAAGGTTATGAAATTTCGTGTGTAACTTCTCTAAGGAACCTAGTGTGTGTTTAAGTTGATTTTAGCTCAAGCATGCTCAATTTACACAAGCTCCTAAGACTCAAAGAAAACGCAAAATACATGTCTTCAATTGAGCTTGATTACATGTCTTGACTTGATTTTCTTTCTTCCTTGAGTCTTGATCACCTGTAGAGGTTATCACAAAGCAATATATATGTAATGCAACATGTGTTCTACTCTACATGATCACAATTAAGATTAGGTTGATTAAATCATCAAAACATAGATTAAGGCCAAAAAGCCAACACAAACTCCTTCGATGACTGAGATATCTGAGGAAAGCACAATAGTTAGAGGCATTGTGTGTGCCTTTTAGATAGCGTAGTAGTCACTTGACAAAGTCCTTATAGTTAAGTATTTAAATTTACTTCTATTTTATTTGTAAGGTATGAATGTCGTTATCTTTATGTATATCCATTTACTAAATTCCGTAAGTTATGAATATGTATTTTTATATACCCAAACAATTTGTATTTATCCATGTGTGTATCAAGCTAGTCCAAGTACTAGTTAGGTGGGGATGGGAGGCAAGTTCAATCTCATAAGTAGAGTGATATTATGGGGGTGTTAGTGCCGCGGAAAGCTCTGGAAAATGATTTTCGAAGTCAAACGGAAAGCAGAAGAAAACAGAATCCATAAAAAAAGATTCCCTTTGACCGAATTCTGTTGCTTGCGTTTGAATTTGGAATTCAACAGAAAACATATTCTGTTGTTTGTGTCTTTCTCTGGAATCCGACAGAAAACTGATTATGTTTATGCATATCATTAAAAAATATGTGAAATTTTATAACTACAGTTTAATTTATAAATATTTTTTTTTACTCTAATCTCAATGGTATTACAATCCAAACAACATTTAATTTATAAATGAAAATATGTTGTTTTAATCTCAAAGAATTTTTTTCCTCCCACCATTTTTTATCTTACACCTGTCAAGATCATATAATTTTATGTTAACGCCTACTTAGATGATACAAAAATTCAATACAATTCAAACATTCAAAAATAGAATGCCTAAAAATAACATATCACACAAAGATTTTTCAATTGTACAAAAACAAGCTAAATAAAATATTACAATTGAAAAGTTAATATTCAATCAAACAATTAATACGGGTACATTAACAAACTGACCACAAGCGAAGTTCATTATTACAACTGAATTCTTAATTTTCACTCATAGCTACACTTCAACCATTCACCACGTATTTCATTTGGTAGACATGATGAATTCTTCTTTCTCCTTGTTTACTGCCAATTTTTGTAATCTCTGTAGCAACCATTTCTTCCTGGACTGAAGTTTACCAAACTGAACTAAATCAGAAAGATATATATGCATTTGTGGTTGTTCATGACAGGGAAGGGATTTTCTCTTGGGTTTGTCTAGCAAAAGAATGGCATCATCTTTGACCACTCATCTGCTATTCTTACAACTGCGGCAAAAAAAGAGTTTGAACATTGCTTTAATGGCCTAACAAATATCATGTTCATGTTACAAAAGCATTAAGATGAAAAACGAAATCCATGAACAAGCATTTGAATCATCAAATAGTCAAACCCATTTCCAGAAACTACCAAAATAACCATTCATTTCAGCTTAAAACATTCAACAACCACTGCAATCACGAAATAGTCTACTAAAAATCTCACAGCCAACTATCACTAACAGTTCATAACAAAAACATAAAATACCAAATAACCACTCCGATCCTCAAATAGTCAAACCGATTACTAAAACCAACCATCAATCAAGCAATAACAAATTATGAACTCAACAGATTTCCACAACAAAAAAACTCAAATACATCGAACAAACCATTTGCAATCCTCAAATAGTCAAACCCATTACTAAAAACCAACCATCAAGCAAGCAACAACAAATTATGAACTTCATTTTGAAAATGATCGTTAATCCACGAATGATCTGAAACCCTAGAAAACCAAACCAAATCCAAAACCCACCAACCTAACGAAACCAAACCATGGTAGATGAAGGTAGATAAATGATGCATTGCATACATTGCATCATATGTCTTTCATTTAGATTACTTTTACATCAATAAATGCTACTAAGGTATGTGTTTAGTCTTATTTACAGAATACAGGGACCTGAATGCAATTTACCCACATCCCGAGCATAAACGCGTGCAAAAGACTCATTTCTATCATAAAGACTAAGTTCAAGATTATCGGGTTACGAATGGAAATGTATCCAAGCATAAAAGTATTCAAGTCCTAATTGCAAAAAGAACAAGGACATAAGCACAAAAGTAACCAGGGACTTAACTGCAAAAAGTCAAGGACCTAATTGCAAATCACGAGTAGCTTTTATTCTCTTGGAGAAAATATATAGAAAAATCAATGTATATCTCCAAATATGTGAAGGAATTAATCCGGAGTTCAAAAGAATGGAAAGAATCAATCCAGACGCGCAAAGAAGGATCAAATCATACCATAAACATTCAACCAAAATCCGGACAAAATCAGGCCAGATTGTGCGGCGTTTCCGCCGCACCACACATACAATATGCGGCGTTTCCGCCGCCCAAGCATCAATCCGTGTGCTCCAATTTCGTCCAGTCGTGTCTGGACACGTGTACTTTCCAATATTATACCTAGATCCCTTGTAGCAACTATAAATAGACCCGAGAACGATGTTAGAAGGGTCCTGAGTCTTTGGTGGTAGTTTTTATTCTTAATCTTAGTTTTGTAATCTTCTTTTCATTAATAAAATTCTGTCTTTTATTTCTTACTTTTAGTTTTCTTTTATAATGTCTCAAGGACCCCTTCTTCCTCCTTCTATGAGTTTCTAACTCCTTCCAAAGGGTGGAGGTGACGGATTTAGGGTGAAGAGAAGATGAATAATGTTATTATTTTAAGTTCGTATTAGTCTATTTTGATTACTTGAGTTTATGTTAAATCATTTATCATATAATGCTTCATAACTAATATGATTTATTATAAGTTTCTGAATTCTCTAATCTAAACCTTAAATCTAAACCTCCACCCGACGGAATTCACCTCTTTGTTCTTGTTTTAGTTTTAATTTTTCTTGTTCTTGCTTTAGATAATTAAAAATCAAAAATCTCAAAACCCAATTATTTCTTCTCTCCTTCTTCCCCTTAATCGAAAATCACACAAATAACAAGATCTCTCCCTCCTTGTGTTCGACCCGTATTTGCCACGTCTTCATTGACGTCGTGCACTTGCGGTATAAATTTAATTCTCTCATCAAGTTCTTGGCGCCGTTGCCGGGGAGGCGATGTAGATTTTGTTGTTTTTGTATTTCCGATTATATTCTGTTTATCGTGTGCGCGATATAACTATTTGGATTTGCGTTTCAGGAGACAACAGAGCGCGCGGTGAAATCTGACCGCAATCTGAGCCATCTAGGCGGCGGAATCGCCGCACCATCAAGAGTATTTGCGGCGGAATCGCCGCACAACCTAGGGATCCAGTCTTCAAATTTTGAGGGCATCGTCTGCATCTTCGGGTGGTCGTATTGAGCTACTGGAATCTCTGAGAGCAGGCGGTGAACCTGTCTGAGCATTGCGGAGGTAACTTTTCTTGCCTTTCTCGTAAAATCTGAATTGTTGAAAAGTTTCCTTTCGTAGAATTGCACGTGTTAGGGTTTAAAATTCCATAATTGGCAATATTTCAACTCTGACCTAAAATTCGCAAAATTAGAAAGACCTTAGTGCATGCATCATATAATGTTTTGTTTGCATTATTCTTGCTAAATTCTTGCAAATCAATTTCTGTTGAAGAGTGCTGGAGGCAAGGTACGTATCGCGGTTTTTAACGATTGCATTTAAGCATATAATTTAATTTGCATACAACCTTGCAATTGCCCCCATTAAAAAGACCATTGTTTGACTATCTTTGCTAGATTTAAGTTAAACTTTCTTAAGGGCAACTCCGTAGGAAAAGATACGGTGGGGATTTCATCACCCTTCCGTGGCCCACAAATCACAATCCTAAAGTGTCACCCAAGCCTTAAAATTTAAAATCAATTAGACATTGGCCCCTAAGGACTCAGACTCAATTAAGGAGGAGATTGGTTTGACTTGCTATGACCTGAAGCTAATTGAATTCAATTTGGTGTCTAGAAAGTGTTTTTGTGTTGACGTAAGTCTTCCAAGCGAAGTGGTTGTCTAATTGGCACCGACTCTGTCGGAAGCGCCCCCACTAGCTATACACTGCCTGGCCAAGTTGGTTTGATTAGTGAGGGAGGTGAATCAAGCGAATCAATTCGACTCAACCAGTTAGGAGTCGTCTAGATATAAGCGACACTAGGTCTAGGATTGTTTGAACTGTGCTTGTTCAGAAAACTTCTGACCAACCCGAGAACCTATCTTTTAGAGTTAAGTTTCCTTTCTCATCTTTCTTCTTTCTATTGATTGTTTCCCTTTTGAAGAAAAATATAAAAAAATATAAAAAAAAATTGTAATTAATTCTTGAAATTAAATTTGGAATTTAAATTTCAAATTTGAATTCAAAAATTGATTCAAACCGGTGCACTCAGATTTGGGTTCGGGACTTGAGTAATCGACTCTCACGAGTTCATCTAGATTCCAGTCTGGAGCTTAGCCCCAATCTACCTGTTGCACCACCTCACTCGGATCCAATGGGTGAGAATGTTGTGAACCCGCCCATAAGTCTGAGGGATCGATGCTACCCAACGATGGCTGCTCAGCCATCGTGCATCGTTATGCCCACCATACAGGGTCGCGACTTCGAACTTAAGGCACAATACATGAGTATGTTGCCTAAGTTCACCTCTAGGGAAGACCCATATCTCTTCCTTAGAGAATTTTAGGAAATCTGCTCTCTTATGCAATACCAGCATATCTCTGAGGAGGCAGTGCGTCTGAAATTCGTGCCTCTAGCACTGAAGGACGACGCTAAGAAATGACTATATAGTCTAGCCGAAAAATCCATTAAAAGTTGGGCTGAGATTGTTCAAGTATTCCTAAAAAAATATTTCCCCAACCATAAGACTATGAGGATTAGGAATGAAATTGTTGCATTCGTTCAATCTGAGAGCGAGCCGTTCTATTCCTATCTAGAAAGATTTAAAAGTGTGCTGACCCAATGCCTTCATCACGGAATTCCAAGATGGCAACTGTGCCAAATTATTTATGAGGGATTGACACCCACATCTAGGGTTATGGTAGAATCCGTAAGCCAAGGGAACTTCATGTCAAAAAATGAAAATGATGTCTGGACTTTTCTTGAGGATTTAGCTGAAAACAGTATGCAATGGGACAATGCTAGAGCACCGCTTAACCTGAGTATTGGATCTAGAATAGCAAGTCAACCCAAACCAGGAGTCGTAGTTGTAGATGCCAATGTAGCGGCTGAAGCAAAACTAGCTACCCGAGTGAATCAAGTCTCGTCTATCCCTTGCTCTAGATGTGGTCAGACTGGTCATTTAATAGAGGATTGTACGGACTGGGAACAAGTTAATGCCACGTTTAACCATGCTAGAAATGACCCATACGCATCAACCTATAACTCGGGTTGGCGTAATAATTCCAATTTCTCATCAAGCCAACAAGGTCAACCTCCTAGACAACAACCAAACCCGTATAACCAAAATAATACATCATCTGGGTTTAGTAACAATGGAGATTATGACGTTAGGTTGACAAGCTTGGAAAATTTGATGAAGACTTTTATACAAACAATCAACCAGTCCTTCCAAAGGCTAGAGACACAAGTCAGCCAACTCGCACAAATTGTAGGTGCAAGAGAAAATGGTCAGTTTCCAAGTCAACCTGAGGTGAATCCTAGATCTAATAATCAATATCAGCCCTATCAACCACCTCTAGGAAGTAACAACTCGAGACCAGTTCAAATGGTTAATGATGAAGGACCGTTCCAACAAATAAATGCAGTAGTATCACTACAGTCTAGAAGACAAGTTGATAACAATGTGGTAAATCCTAGAACGTCTAATCAATCTAGCCATCAAGCAACCACATATGACCTAACCATTGAACCTGACGTCCAATATGAAACGCCCAACCTACCTACTCAAACTGAACCCATAGCTCAACCTGAGCGAGTCTATGTTCCTAAAGCTCCATTCCCCAATAGACTCAAGAAGAACTCAAGTGCACAAATGGAGAAAATCTTGGAAGTATTTAAGCAAGTTAAGGTGAATATTTCACTCTTAGATATGATTCAACAAATATCTGCCTACGCTAAATTCTTAAAAGATCTGTGCACTAAAAAGAGAAAAACGAACGTACCAAAGAAGACATTCTTAACTGCAAACATAAGCTCTATTCTGTCAAATTCATCTCCTATAAAATATAAGGACCCTGGGTGCCACAATTTCATGTGCAATAGGAGATACTTTTATCAGCAAAGCCTTTCTAGACCTTGGTGCTAGTGTTAACTTACTCCCGTTCTCTCTCTACGAGCAACTCAACCTTGGTCCACTAAAACCCTCTAAGACAACCCTTCAATTTGCTGATTGCTCTATTAAGAAACCAAGAGGTATAGTAGAGGATGTTTTGATTAAGGTTGGTGAGTTCATTTACCCAGTGGATTTTGTCGTTCTAGACACTGAACTTGTTGTCGATCCTAAGAGACAAATCCCTGTGATACTAGGCAAACCATTTCTAGCCACTTCTGAAGCTTTGATAAATTGCCAAAATGGGCTCATGCAACTATCTTTTGTAAACTTAAAAGCTGAATTTAATATCTTTCATGTTGATAATGAGCCAGAAATAGTATGCAATCAAAGTGATGTTGTGATGAGATCGCGTATTTATAAGATTTCTGAATCAAATAAATCATCACAAAATCAAAATAGGAAGTAAGAAAAAGGGGAGTAATTCTTCTACCCAACCACCATCACTCGAACAAACAAGAGAATCAATACATGTGAGAGGTGTGGAACCTTTACCTCAGGGCAACATGGGGAACAATTCAACTGGATACATGCACCAACATGGTGACATTCAATCCAGTTCTGATTATGGTTGACTCTGAACAAATTCCATCCCTCCACCGCAGTTCACCCAGGTAATAAGTGCATTTGCTTTATATTTGCATACATTGAGGACAATGCATGATTTAGGTGTGGGGGGTTTTTATGTATCTATCTATCTATTTATATTTTTGTTAAAAAAATCAATGTTCCATGACATAGCTTAAGATTGAACCACCAAAACCCGAGTACAAATTGCATTGAGTTTTTGTTCCTTATTATATAGTTCTGCTTGTAAAAACCATGACATAAATCTAAGTTCCAAAGAAATAACCCATTACCCTTTAAGACATGTATGCACTTAAATTGGATGAATCAAATTTTTGAAGTGGTTGATAAAAAGCAGAGGTTGAGGAAAATATACCAAGAAGTGTGGACTTCTAATAGCAATTAAGCCTTGAGGAAAATAAAAGTAAAAATAAAGGAATAAAGTGAGGAAAGCACATTTTGCAAAATGATTACAAAAGCCCAAGCCTTTGAGTCACTGGTCCGTAGGGGTATCTTAAAACCCGATAACTTGAGTCTGCCAGCTCGGGATTATCGACCAAACTCGCTACACGAATGCAAAAAGGGTAAAAGTGTCAGAAAAAGCAAATGTGTTGAATCACGGAAAAAGGAAAAAAAATACTTTAAGATACTCAAGGCCCAAAGCTATAAGAATGATTCATGTCATGGTTGATCCGAATGATACTTCACCACCAGAGGAGGCGTGCAAAATAATTTAAGTGATAACATGTGTAGAAGGGTTAGTGGTGTGAATATTGGAGGAATGAAGACCAAGTCAGATTTTTTTATGGGTGAGACTTATATAATAAGCATGCAAGAATTCTAAGTAAGATGTATAAGGTTAAGGTTGAGATATTGAGAGCTATTAATAAAATGTTCAATTAAGACTTTGTGGGTGTGTCAACTGAAAACCCTCACGAGACAAAACTCGTCCTCTAAGGAAACTCAGGGGTTTAAAGGCTTGTTGCACATGCTAAGTGCAACCGTGATTCCTACGAAAGTGAGTTAGGATTTCCCTGTTTTCATTTTTTCTTATATTCTGTTTTGCTAGGGACTAGCAAAATCTAGGTGTGGGGGTATTTGATGCATTGCATACATTGCATCATATATCTTTCATTTAGATTAATTTTAGATCAATAAATACTACTAAGGTATGTGTTTAGTCTTATTTACAGAATACAGGGACCTGAATGCAAATTACTCATATCCCGAGCATAAATGCGTGCAAGAGACTCATTCCTGTCATAAAGACCAAGTTCAAGATTATCGGGATTCAAATGGAAGTCCATCCAAGCATAAACGCATTCAAAGACCTAATTACAAAAAGGCCAAGGACTTAAGCACAAAAGTAGTCAGGGACTTAATTGCAAAAAGCCAAGGACCTAATTGCAAATTATGAGTAGCTTTTATTATTATGGAGAAAGTCTAAAGAAAAATCAATGTGGATCTCCAAATAGATAAAGAAATAAAGTCGGAGCTCAAAAGAAATGAAAGAATCAATCCAGACGTGCAAAGGATATTGGAATCAAAACATAAACACACAGGAAAAATCCGGATTAAATCAGAGCGAATATTGAGGCGATTCCGCCGCACCTTATGTGTAATATGCGGCGATTCCGCCCCCCCCCCCCCCCCCCCCATGTGGATCCGTGGCTCCGGATTTTGTTCAGTCGTGTTTCGTCACGTGTACTTTCCTATTTTATACCTAGGTCCCTTGTATCGGCTATAAATAGCCCCGAAACGTTGTGTAGAGGATGTTCTTAGTTTGATGGCTGGTCTTTAGCTCTTAATTTTAGTCCTTAGTTTTAGTAATAAAATTCTGTCTTTTATTTCGTTTTTAGTTTTTTTTTGTAATTCCTCTAGGACCCCTTCTCCTTCCCTCCATCTATGAGTTTCTAACTCTTTCCAAAGGGTGGAGGTGACGGATTTAGGGTGATGAGAAGAGAATAAAGTTATTATTTTAATTTCGTGATTAGTATATTTTGATTACTTGAGTTTGTGTTAAATCATTTATCATGTAATGCTTTATAACTAATATGATTTATTATAAGTTTCTGCATTCTCTAATCTAAACCCGATATCTAAACCTCCACCTAACGGAATTCACCATCTTTGTTCTTATTTTAGTTTAATTGTTCATGTTTCTTGCTTCAGATAATTAAAACCCAAAAATCTCAAAACCAACTTATTTCTCTCTCTTACTTTCCCTTAATCGAAAATCACAAAAATAACAAGATCTCTCTCTCCTTGTGTTCGACCCGTATTTGCCACGTCTTCATTGACGTCGTGCATTTGCGGTACAAATTTAATTCTCATCACCTTACGTGCACAAACAACTCCTTTTTGTCAGTCAAACCGAAATCATTTTACTTTCCGTTCCATTCCTTCAAATTCCCTGTGCACAAACCCCCCATATACAACCTACCATGATAAATTAACTGAATTGTTATTCATCGCCGGAAAACTACTTAAATCACTCGTGTGAATTACCATTTTGCCATTCTCTCATTTCTACTTATATAACTCCTCATTTTACTCTCCTTTCACCACTCTCTCTTCACCTTACTCTCATAATCATCAAAAAGAATGACTCGGAGGCCAGGAGGAGACAACAGACACCCCGACGTACTGAAATTTGGTAAAATGTCTCATTTATTTTAAGTTTTAAAAAACAATTGGGGCGGGGCGTCTGCTGGGCGGGCATCTACCGGAGACGCCCCACCCTTGGGTGAGGCGTCTGCGACAGACGCCCTTTTTTTAGAAATTATTATTATTAATTGATAATTAGTTAAAAATAATTAATAAATTTGTTAATTTAGATGCTTAAATCTACATAACAACATCTTATTTGTAAAATTTAATTAATAGTCATCGGGTTATCGTGGAGGAAGAGGAAAATCCATACCTCTACGCGTTGTACATGCCTACGAGGAGGATTCAACACCTCGCCATCCACGTAGACGGGGTATATCTGCTTCAGTTAGGAGGGAGAGGGATAGTTTACGTCGCCGTCAGACACGTAAGGATTCGTTCGACGACAAGGAGGATTCGGATGAGGTGGAGAGTGACGATGGGGGTCGGTATGGGATGGAGGAGTAGGAGGAGGCGAGGCAGCAGTATGGTGGAGGACGGGGGCGACATGGTAGTTCTTCTTCTACTGAGTGAGTCATTCAGAAGGGTAGAAGTGGTAGGTTTGTGACCGGTGATTCGAGTTCATGCACAGCAGACGCTCGAGCTGAGAAGAAGAAGACGAATGAGGACGATTCTTGGATCGTGACTGGTGTGATGCCTGATGGTCCTTTAGATGGCACCGTCAATCCGAGTTTCGGAGGCCAGAGCATGCAGTGCGGTCTACGATTGCCACGATGTACGACGTCAGGCGCAATACTTATCTGTTGTACTCTTTTTTCTTCTGACGAACATATCTTCTCCCTATTTTCTTATATGCTAAAAAAACACGATATATGTACAAATACACTATATAATCGGGAACATATTACACATTAAATAAATATAATAATTTAACAAATACATTAAAAATTACAATCAAAATGTACTACGTAACTGGTCCCAATACGCTCTCCAACATTCTTACACGCGTCATCGATTGTTGGAAATACTTGTGTACTCACAAAAAGCTCATTGTAATCTACCACATCACCATCAAAATCTTGCAACAGAATCTGAAATAATTTAAAATAACACAACATAAATAAATTTTTAAAAAACTTGGGGCATCTGGCTAGGCCAAGCGTTTGAGTTAGCTGCCTGCCCCAAGGCGGGGCGGGTTGGCTAGGACGCCCCCACCATGGAGGGGGCGTCCTAGCCAGACGCCCCCACCTTGGGGCAGGTAGCTTAGACAGACGCCCGGGATGGAAAAAATCCCCGGTTTACCTGGCCGGATTTAGGCGCTTCGCCAGACATTTTCGTAGTGTTGGTCATGGGAAAGTGAAGAAAACTTAGGCAGAAAGCTTATTTAAAGAGACGGGACGAAATATGTATTAAATGAATTGTAAATAGCAAAATGGTAATTGTTGGGGCAATTTAAGTATTTTTCCGACGACGAATGGTAATTCCCTAAATTAAGGGAATTACTATTCATCATCCGGTTTTTACTTAAATCGTCCGTCTAATTACCATTTTGCCTTTCACAGTCCATTTAATACACATTTCGTCTCGTCTCTTAAACTAAGGTTTCTGTCTAAGTTTTCCTCACTTTACCGGCACCAACACCACAAAAATGTCTGGTGAAGCATCTAGATCCGACGAAGTGAGCCCAGCAAAAATGTTCATCTCAGGCGTCTGTCTAAGCTGCCACCCCATGGTGGCTCCCGCGGGCACCCGCACGTTTGGGGGGTGCTCCCGCGGACGCCCACCCCAAAAAATGTTTTTTTAAACTTGAAATAAATGAGACATTTTACCAGATTCTAGTGCACTGGGGCATCCGTTGACTCCTTTCCTGGCCTCCGAGATATTATTTTTGATGATTATGAGGGGAAGATGAAAAGAGAGTGGTGGTAGGAGAGTGAAATGAAGAGATATATAAGCAGAAATGAGAGAATGACAAAACGGTAATTCGCAAGGACGATTTAAGTAATTTTGGGGCGACGTTTAACAATTCAGTAAATTAAAATTAAACCTTATTACTTATCACATGGGTAAAAAATAAAATTAATGTCTATTTTTGCTCCCTTTCCGAGTTTTTGCATTTTTTTAGTGTTGTAAATAGGACAGCGCGAGGCAAATTTTTACCCCACTGCTACCCACACCGCCTAAGTTAAGTGGGAAGGCAGGGCGTGGTGAGACGGACCAAGAATTTAGCAACCACTACCCATCCCGCATAAGGGTTGATTAGGCTGGTGTAGGTTAGGCGGGTTAAGTGACTTGAGTCTTTAGATTTTTTTATCTTTAATTATAAATTAAAACTTGTAAAATTTTATGACTTAGAACTTGTACAACCATAACAAGTTCATATATATCACCCCCGATAAAAAAATATTTATATATATTGCCAAGCCACCTGGATAAAAAATACATATAGCGTAATCTATTTTCACAATATATGACACTTAAATAAACCACACGATAATATGCATGTCCAATAGAAACATAAAAAATCTTAATTATATAAGGTAGAATTAATGTAAATGTGTAATACATACTAAGTTTATAGTCTTCGTACTAAAATCTTAATTATATATCCAATGTGGTTGTAGGAGTTTGTATAACCAACTTTGTCGTGACACTCAAAATTAAGGCATTTTAAAGTTGATTTTTTAAATCAAACTTAATCACATGTATTGCTATCTCTTAAGCTATAACGTACTAAAAGTTTAGGTCAATCGAAGTTAATTTCACCGTTGATCTAAAATGTTCATATTTTAACGGCTGAAATTTACTGAATTTTAATGTTTTCGGATCAAGGTCTACGATGATCCATTTGATCTGAATTTTTACCACATATTCCTTACATATGGTATATCCCACCCATAAATTTTTATAGAAAAAATTAACCGAAAGTAGCTGAAAATGGGGTGTCATAGTCAAGATTATATTGATTAAATAATTAATATTTTATGTGGATAACGGGTTAGACTGAGCGAGTTGAGAGACAACTGCAACCCGTCTCATTTATTTAGTGGGTTAGACTGAGCGAGTTGAGAGACAACTGCAATCCGTCCTATTTATTAAGCAGGTAACCAAATTGTGGATTAAGATTTTTTTGGCCGCAATTGGATTAGACGGAGTGGGACTGCAAATTAAACCCACCCATTTACGACTGTACCTGTTAGGGTCGAAAACTGTTCTCAGTCAAACTCAGCATGTGAGCCCTCCTCTCTTTCCCTTCATAGAATATAAAAATAAGGCCCGCCCAACCTGATCCGGCCAAACCTTACACCCTGTCGTTACTTTCTATTCCATCCTTGCCAGCCAAGTTTTCTTCTTAAAAAATATTGCCAACCAACATGTTTAAAACTAAATTCACCACTAAGCTCCAAAACACACACATCGCTGGTGTCAACTTGCATTAACGGTCCATCAAACCAACCCCATAAACACCTCCAACAACAAAAATGCCACTGACCAAAGTGGCCTATGCCAAGATCATCAGAGATAAGTACCAATCTGGGTCAAATATTTTGTCGTCGTTCCTGGATAGACAAACTCACCTGTCACCTTTTTTTAAAGGATTAGTAAAATGGATACCCACAGTTTGCAAACTTTGTGAGGTAACACCAAAAGATAGAAAGAGTAATTTCTTCTTGTGGATGGTATGAAAACAAGATCTTTGCTGTAGAATGACCCGAACTCTTCGCGATAGCAAAACAAAAATTTATTTCGGTCGCAAACTTCTTTGGAGTAAACCCCTTCCAAACCTCTTCGAAGAATGGAAGATTTAACGGAAACCCAAATACCTCACACATAATATATCAGGTTTACCCTACAGGCCGGGAAAGATCTTCGGAAGTGTATCCTGAACAAAAATGGAAAGTACACATCAAGAAGTATGTACCACTTCCTGATCAATGCAGGAATCAAATACCCAATTTATAAACAAATTTAGGGAACTTGGTGCCCCACCAAGGTCAAAATTTTCACTTGGATTCTAGCGCAAAACAAAGTGTTAACCAAGGACAATCTGATTAAAAGAAAGATCAATGTGACCCGCAAAACAAAGTGCGGGGACGAATCTGAATCAGCAGATCACTTGTTCTACACACGTAGATTTAAATAATAGGAGAGAACACTCCTACGCCTTCCAATTAACGGTTCAAAATTGACTTGATTTAGGGACGTGAGATTGGAATACGTTAATAAATGTGCTACTTTGGACAATCTGGAAAGAGAGAAACAATAGAACATATAAGGATAAATCAACTGACATTGATTGGTTAATTAGTAAATGTTTTGATCTATATGATTATGAATGTTGGACAGGCACGTTAAAGAGGCAATGCGAACTACTCCAACAAACCTTCGGTATCCAAAATGCGAGGACCATCTTAAAGATCATAACCCTCGTTAGGGTGCTAAGTGGAGATTAGGAGGGAGGTTTGCTTGGGGAATAGGAGGAGTGATGGTGGTGGGATGGTGACGTGTTGGGGAGGCACGGGTGCAAGTGTTGTTGGTGGAGTAGGGGTATGGTTGGGTGGCTGCTGTTGGTGGGTGTTTTGTTGTAGCAAACATTTTCATCTTTCCCTCTCTTCTCACGTTTCTCTTCTCCTTCCTCTCTCATTTTCCAAATCTTCTCCACTCAATTCCTTTCCTTTCTCTCATCATCTCCCTCTCCATATATTTTCCAGTGGATCAGAGGTGGATGCGAGAGCTCCGGTAGTTGGTGGTGTGCTTGCGCGTGTAGGTGCGCTGAGTAGAGATTGACGCGAGGAAGAGGACATGTGTGAGGTTGCAGTCCGGAGGCATCGTCGTGTGAGCTCTGACATTCTTCGGCGACTTTGGAAGAGAGGTATGTCAAGTTCTTGCATTAGAGGCTTTATCACACATGTATGTGAGGTTTGACTCGTCGTCGGAGGTCGGTGACCTCGTCGGAGACGAGAGGCGGCAAGCTGTTCTGTTAAGGTTAGGAAGTTGCTGACAAACGGTCGACCGATGTTGGTTTGCGGTCGACCGATTGTAGTGTAAATCTTCGTTTATACCCAGTACTGGTAGAACGATGCATTGCGATGGTCGATCAATCGAGCATATTTGATAGGTTGGCGAGTTACTGAAGTTTTTCGGTCGAACGGCCCCCCTGAACCATTCGACCGTTGTCTTTTTTACTTGGTTGGATCGAACATTGACCATCTAAACAGTTGACCGCTCGTGACCTCTGTCCGACCGGTAACTCAAGTGAACATTTGGTTCGGTCGACCATTTGGATATGGTTCGATCGTTTGAGACTTAATGATTGTAGGAAAGACCTTGTTAGTATTCGGGTGACCGGTTTATACCCCTTGTTCGACCGTTATGACTAGACTCTTATAGGATTGCTCATGTTAGTTTTCGATCGACTGGGGCCCCTGAGCCGTTCGAACGATTGCCTTTTTATTTAGTTTTGATCGGGCGTTGACCACATTTTGGTCGACCAGTTTATATCTTTTGTTCGACCGTTGGGGACTAAGTCATCAGCCCTGACTTCGACCGTTGTAGGTATTCGATCGACCGATTCCCTTAGGGGAGTGGTTGACCGTTTGAGCCCAGAACTGAATCTTGGTCCTAGTGGAGTGTCAGCTCTGCCCATGGATCCTCGCTTAGAGCGTGAGTCAGGAGGTGACGGTGGGTGCGTTGATCGTGCCTGCCCAGGGACCGCCGTGTGGAAGAGCGTGGATACCCAGGATGTGCCACATCTGATTTATGGACTGTGGGACCGTTGATGCTTTACTTGACTTTATTAAAGTAGTAGCTTGAGGGATCAAGGATCCCACTACTTTCTGTAGGCACGCAATGGCACCGGCCTGGATGGCTACGGAGGTTGCTACCCTGCTTTTATAGCGGCGGAGTTGGTGTCTGCACGTGGAGTTCATTGACCCTGGGATTTCGGTTCTGATCTGTCGATTGTTTGATCATTTGTGTGGCGGATAGGTTCGACTGGCCTTGATAGGCGGTGATTGCACGAGCCCGTGCGGCATGTGTGGCGGCGGGAGGGCCCCTGTACAGCCTGTGTGGCAGCAGGGAGGATCGCGCGTGACCTGTGTGGTAGCGGCGATGGACTGTCGACAATGTTTTCCGACAAGTAGCTCGATTAGGCACTTATCAAGTGAGTTAGATTGTACGACCTGTGTGGCGGCGGTGTTGGACCGACCTGAGCGACGATTCCGTCGGTGTGGTGGTGGACCACGACGTTTTCAGATTTGATTCTACCAGCGCAAAAGTGCGAACGCCTCCTAACCGATCCTTTTGGCTTGTGTAGCTGCGTGTGAGGGTGTGTTGTGTATTGTCCGCTAAACCGTATATGCCTACGGTAGGTCTCCACGGAGACCCGTTGTTTGTGGATAGTGCGGTCTGTGTGGCGCCGATGTAGTTGTGGACTGCGCGGCTTGTGTGGCGGCGGAGACGATTGGGGACGGATGTCCGGTTTTACCCTTGGAGGAAATTGCTGTATTTATTGCTTTGTTTTCATTTCATGCTATACTAGTATGATAGGGCATATATGTGAGCTTGTCATACGGAGTTTCCTTATGGAAACTGAGGTATTGTTGTTATGTTTATTTTCAGGACCGCGGTAGGTTCTGGCGGGCGGTGACTGAGAGAGATTGTACGTTGGGACCAGATCCTGTTGTTTGCCTATTTTAGGTTGTTGTGATTACATGTGTTCTGTATTTCGTATTCCGATGTAATCACTCTTTTGGTAAATTCTTATGTAATACGGTGCACCAGATATATTTGAGTATTACTATGAGTAATGTCACCACTATTGATGATCTCTATCCTTGTATTTTCTTTGATTTTAAAAGTTTAAATTTTCCGTTGTTCGGAGATGTTACACCGCCTTGGGCGAACCACCTGAAGCACCAATCTTGATGAATTGGAAGAGGAAGTCACAAGCAACACAATTACGGGAGAGCCAACACAACTTGAAGCGCATGCTTACTTGGGAGACACCTAAATAGGGTACCTTGGCTTCCCTTATTTGGTTGCTGATGTGATTGAACCCGCGTGAGCAAATTATCTGGTGCTTTCTTATACGATTTGTATTACTCAGTTCCGATTGGTGTGCTATCATGTTCACTTGTTCCAATTGGAAGTAGGCTACGTTTTGTAGTTTTTCCAGCTGTGGATCATGCCTGGGACTAAACTTTTATATAATGCAATTACCCAACTTAAAAAAAAACCAAAAAAGCTAATCTTACCTCCACATTTATCTAACCTATTACATGTATATAATTTATAATATAATATATATATTATATTATTTAATTATTAAATTACAAACCACATACGCATCTACCTTGCATCCGCATCCTGCATATCTCAGATGCGGTGTCTTACCGCATCGAATCCACATCCTGTATTTCTAGACGGCAATTCAGTAATTGTTTTCCACATTTATAAACCTTTGTAGTGGCAATTCAGTAATTGTTTTCCACATTAGTGGTCTTTCCGGCATTTTCCAACATCTACAGATCATAGCAACGGCTACCTGCTCCTCCAATACACCCTTCCACCGACCATTTCTGGCTTTTCCACTTCTACCCCATTCTAATCCTCCCGCGCCACCACACTTTTCCACTCTAGTAGTCTAGTTACGTACAATAGTTGGGTAGTTTGAATTTTTACTCCTATAATATAACTTTGGTTCTCAGAAGACCCTCAACAAAAGTCAATATATATTCGTAGAAGTCACTAAAATTTTACTTATCACCTATATAACATAAATTATATTACAAGTCAGATTTGGTAGGGATGTGATTAGTTTGTAGAAAGTTGTGTTTAAGTAACAAGTATGGTTCCAAGAACTAAAACATACTTCTAACTTCCTAATAATTGATAGATGTGTAGATATACAAAGTGGAGAGAACTCATCTAATTGGTGTCATAATGAGATATAATTCAGTCATTTGGTAGTAAGAGAAGTCATTTCGAGTTGTAATTTTGTAAGCCATGATCTTCATGATTTCTGAGTTTTCCTTGTAAACCAATTTCTCAGAAGTCCATTTCTCCATTTTCTTAAAGTATTTTTGCAATGCAATCACCTCTTAAGTGAGATTATACAAAAAATTGAATCTCTGTAACTACGTATACAATACCATATTAATTCAAAGATTGATATGTTGTTTTTCTTACCTATATCACAAGGTCAATTTCCTTTCTTGACCATTTTAGAACATATGAATTTATGTATACTACTTCCGAGATCATATAAATCAAATGATGTTTGAGTACTTTTGCCAAAAATAATTATCTAAACCAGTAAACATATCACTTAATTAGGAGAGAAAATGCAATTTATCCATTAATCTAATACAAACCACAAAGCATGACTAAACAAAGTACCACTATATATATATTTGTCCCATGAAGCCATGTTCCCAGAGAAGAAGACTAGTAGTGGTGAGTGGTGATTGGAGAAAGCAATGGCAAGAAAGAAGAGGCAAGTGGAGCTCACAAGAGCACTGAATCTAGTAGTCTTCAGAGTTGGAAACGTGATGAAATCCATCACCATCCAAACCAAACTCATTAGAACCAAGAATCTGAAGCGCTTCCTCAGAAAGCCAACCAACAGCAGCTTCAAGCTTATGAGGCACTACAACAACACCCACACCCTTCTCAACTCCCACCAGTTTGAGTTCTCTCCCTCCACCACTCCTCTCTTTGCATGGACCAAAAGAAGGCCATTCAAGAAGAAGCTTCTCTCGTGCCTTCTTTGCGACCGAGTTGGCGGTAGTAAAGAGAGTAGTGAAGTCGGGTCGGAAGAGGAGGAGATGATGATGGCGTCTAGTGCTGGTGAGGAAGAAGAAGAAGAAGAAGAAGAAGAAGAAGAAGAAGAAGAAGAGAATGTGGATGTGAGAGCTGAGAAGTTCATAGAAAGGTTCTATGAGGAGATTAGACTGCAGAGACAGAAGTCTGTGGTTCGGTCCGGTGCAACGATCCACTCATATTAGGAAATTGTCATGTCGGACCAATTCTTAGATGTTTGTGTTTTGTTGAATCAACTCTGTGATGTCGTTGCATTTCGGAGGCAAATCAAGGTCGCCTTAGCTGGTTGAGTTTGTATGTCGTATTCGGAACTCATGATAGACGTTTCAAGTTCAAGATGTCATTGTCATTGATGTACAATCTAGAGTATGCGGAGACTGATGTTAAAACACAAGTTCTTATTTACCCATATAGTACGTCATTATAATCATGTTATTTACTTAGTTGTAGTGATTCTATCAATGTTTTGTCATGTAAGGTCTAATGAAGATATCTGTAGAACTGTGTGCTTTTCTACATATGTTACGAAATGATTGTTGGAAAAATGTTGCTTAAGTTCATTGTAGCATTTCAGAAAATATCAATCATCTCCAATAAAGTATGAAATTTTGGGATTATATTTTCAAATATATTACTTAGAGATAATCAAGAAATTGTATATAACTTAGGAGATATTTAAACTAATTAAAGGTAACAATAAGTCTACATTTGCAATTTCAAACAAGATGTTGAAATGAATGACTTGTAAAATATAAAAATAGAGACATGATTACAAAACATAAAAATTATGCATGTTGTAATGTCTTATATGTCAAGTGTCACATTCCTCTTAAATTGTCGACAACTCGCTTGATTCAGTCGTCACAAGGTAGGCATTACATATTTTGAAAAATAATACTAGTTTTTATTATTATGGTGTTTGTAGATTTTTTCGCAACAGTAATTTTTTCCTCTGCCGTGAAATGAATTCCGACCGTGATTGAAGATGATCCGCAGGACAGGCATTAAACAATATTTCCCATGTCATTTGTGTTTTGAATCAACATTAGTGCTTGGCTACGTACGGCTGGCGTGTTTGGTTTTACTCTAGCTGCTTTGTTGATGTAGAGTATAGTGCAGGAATCGACTCGCTCCGATCACCGTCGGAAATCCATCCGGGGTCGCCAGAATCCACCAGCGTGCAAGAAAATAAAGTAAGCAATAAAATGACTCTGGAAACTTCTTGCTTTTCCTTTATTCTCATCTCATCATTTTTATATTTACAACTCATGCAACCAACGTGGTAAGGTTATTCGCGGGGCGGGTTTGACCCACCAGCCCGCCCCACGTGGGGCGGGTTGCGGTAGAATTTTTTTCTACCCGCGACCCGTTAACTTGTAACATGTTAACCCGCCAGTCTAAACGAGACGGGTCGTGGTTGATGTGTAACCCGCCCCGTTAACCCGTTTTACCCGTTAAATACATAATTATAAAATAAACATATTTATATTTCAGTATTTCTTACGTTGTCTCAAAAATTTCGCTCAAACATTATCCTAACTAGAAATTTTGATCGTGATGTTGATCTGCTAAATGGGTCCTTCATGCTTGCTTTACCTATAACCGACAAACTTTAACATTAGTAGGAAGAGTCACTTGATAATGTTTTGACTGATAACACTTTGAAAACAAACTTTGAGATCACTGCTGGTCCACAGGCTTGTTCGATTGATTGAGAACGTTTTTCTTTACCTTATTTTGATTCCTTAATGACTTAATCTGCTTGAAGCGCGCGTCTGCCTTTTTCCTTTGTAAAATCATCGTGCATCTCACTGTTAATGCCTAATTATTCTTAATGATTTTAATATTTTATTTTTGATGGAGGTATTATTTTTAATGATCAATTTAAGTCATGATATGAATAGGTAGATTTTTCATGGTTATGTCTTTATGTTACTGATTTTTCTATGTGATTGATTTTTCCTCAATCTTGACTTTTTTACCCGTTTCACCCACTTAACCCGCCCCACCTAACCTACCCTTGAGTGGGGCGGGTAGCGGTCGATTTTTTTTTACCCGATCCGCCCAGCCCTGTTTGCCCGCCTAACTCTGGCGGGGCGGGTAGCGGGCGGAGCCAAACCCGCCCGCCCCATTTGCAGCCCTACAACGTGGTCATATCACCCTCAACTAACCACGTGGCCCACTAAACTTTAGCTACTCACTAGGAAATCTAACCTCACGTGCCCTTATCACACCACATTTGGGCACACTCACATGACTTGACTTGTTTCGTCAAATTAACTCGATCTGGATCCGACGACTCAAATCAGATTTATTGGTGGTGCTTGGATGGCATCTTCCTCTCCAATTTATCTAGCAACTCCTCTGATATGTGTTCCGCATCAATCCCTTCCCCTTAAATCAGACTCGCCCTCGAGTAGATATCGACATAGCGTGGCTCTGACGGTGCATGATACTTAGAGAGGTCGGACACATTGAATGTCTTGGAGATACTAAAGTCTGGAGGTAGATCAATGATATACACATTGTCATTGATCTTGCGTAAAACTTTATACGGTCTATACTTCTTTGGGGACAACTTGTGGTGCGAGTCGAACGGGAGGCGCTCCTTCCTTAAATAGATCATAATAAGGTTACCCACCTCGAAGACAACATAACGGCGATGTTGGTCGGCTGCCGCCTTGTATTTCGCATTAGAAGCAGTCAATCGCTTCGCGACTTCTTCCTGCACTCTTTGAATTTCAGTAGACATCTGAATGGCTAAAGGATTCACTTCCTTTACCTTTGGAACAAGGATTAGATCAACAACATGACGAGGAGTGGCGCGATATACCACACTGAATGGTGAAAACCCTGTAGAGTTATGAATGACGCTGTTGTATACATATTCCGCTTGCGGAATGGCTCGATCCCATTGGCACAGCTTGTCCATACAAAGGTTGCAAAGTAAATTACCAAGTGTGTGATTAACAACCTCGGTTTGGCCATCACTTTGTGGATGAGCGGTGGAACTATACTTGAGACTAGTATCAAAGCGCTTCCACAAAGTTGTCCAGAACACAACCAAACACTTGGTGTCCTGATCCGATACGATGGAAATCGGAATCCCATGAAGTCGGACCACCTCTTAGAAGAAAAGTCAAGCAATGTGGACGACATCCAACATACTTTTGCAAGGAATGAAATGAGCCATTTTTTAAAAACGATCCACTACCACAAAGATCGAGTCCACACCGCGTTGAGTTCGAGGTAGCCCCAACATGAAATCCATGCTAAGGTCTTCCAAAATTCCCACCAGAGTAGGTAGAGGCGTATACAACCCGGTGTATTGCGCATGACCCTTGGCTTGCTGGCAAATGAAGCAACCACGCACCAAGGTTGCCACTTCTTTTCTCAGCTGGGGCCAAAAAAACGCTCAGCCACTGTCCATGTCGTTTTGTCGCGACCAAGATGACCCTATAGACCCCCAGAATGAGCCTCTCAGATAACTTGTTCACGCAGAGAAGTTCGGGGAAGGCACAACACACTGCCTTTGAACAATAGCCCATCGAAAATATGAAAGTTGCCGGCTGAAATTCTGCGTGAGCATTTACTCCACAACTCGCCAAAATCTTCACCATCTTGGTATAGGTCACGCAACAAGTCTAGCCTAGCAATCTCAGTCTGACGGCTTAAAGCATCAACTAATACGGTTTGAGACCCAGATTTGTGTTTGATTACATATGAGAATTGTTCCAAGTTCGAGGCCCACCGTGCATGCTTTTGATTCACATGTCGTTGTTTTTTAAAGTAGCACAAAGATTGGTGGTCTCTATAGATGATAAATTCCCCAGGAATCATATAAGACTACCAAGTCTTTAAAGCTCGAAAAATGGTGCAAAGTTCTTGCTCATACATGGACCGTTTTTGTCGTGCTTTGTTGAGCTTCTCACTGAAGAAAGTAATGGGACAGCCACCTTGCGACAAGACTCCCCCAACACTAGCACCACATGCGTCACACTCCACTTCGAAAGGTAAGTCGAACTTTGGAAGGGCAAGAATGGGAGGAGATGTGAGCTTCTCCTTGATGAGTTTAAAGCTCTCCTTGGCTTCAGGAGTCTATACAAAGTTACATTTCTTCAAACAATTGGTAAGAGGAGCCATGATAGAACTGAAATTCCAGACAAAAGGACAATAAAAGGTTGCGAGGCCATGAAAACTCTGCACCTCGGTGGCTGAACCAGGCGTGGGCCTTTCCTGAATTGCCCGAACCTTCTCCTCATCGACTTGGACTCCTTCAACGCTGATTACGAATCCTAGAAAGACCAACTTGCTGGCGAGGAAGTGATACTTTTCGAGGTTCACGTGAAGTTGGTGGTCATGGAAAGTGGTGAAGAGTTGGTGTAGATGTGTGAGTTGCTCTTCCTGACCACGGCTATAAACCATGATTTCATCAAAGAAGACAATGACGAATACTCCAATATATGGCTACAATACATGGTTCCAGAGTCTCATAAACGTGCTCGGTGCATTGGAAAGGCCGAATGGCATCACAAGCCACTCATACAACCCATCTTTGGTTTTAAAGGCGGTCTTCCATTCATCTCCGGGTCGGATCCTTATCTGGTGGTAGCCACTCCGAAGATCAATTTGGAGAACAGTACTCGAGCTCCACCCAACCGGTCTAGCATGTCGTCAAGGCATGGATTGGGAAACGATAACGGATGGTGATCTTATTGATAGCTCGGCTATCAACACACATTCGCCAAGTGTCGTCTTGAAAGGAATGTGTTCTAAAAGTTTTACTTTTATATGTCAATTATTATGAATTGAATGTGCAAACATTTTGTTCCTTGATTATGGTATTCGTCTTTTGGAAATGTTAAGGAAGAAGTGCTTGGTCCTTAACCGTAAAGCTCTAAAAGATAATGGTTTACATAAATCAAAAGTTATTCACAATCATGGTAATTAACATGGAACATTAATCACCGAGATAAGATTGTCGTGTTGGTCATCGATTGTTGTAGCTCTACAAATAATTGACGACACGAGTATATAAAAGAGGAAAAAATTACTTTTATATATTGAATAGACCTAACAAGTAAAACATTATGGAATTGTGTTTCGTGTCATTAATGTTTTACTGTGTCTTGGATCCTAACATGTGAGACTCATATCTTTTCACTCAAGAAGTGCTTAATTTGATTATTGTCAAAAGTTATCAATGAGTATAGTGATAAAGGCAATAGTTGGTTGAACATGACTTGTGCTGGAAAAGATAGCTAGTCAAACGATTATCGTTGCCCCTCTTTTTTGAGTGATGATATTAGTGGGCACTTTGATAAAGCAAAATTATAACGTGCAGAATGTAACTTGAGTTAAGTTACATAGTTATAATTAGCTTAAAGAGATAAAGAAATGAATAATACAAAGGTGACACATTTCTACTTTGTATTTATTCTTAATATCATGAGGTAAGGGACGAACACAAGTGGTGCACTCACATCACTAAATGGATCGTGTTCGAGTGGAACAAGACATCTATGCTAATTGGGTAACTATAATGTGTAGCTAGAAACCGCTTATAGTTTGAGATATTATGTGTTTAATATCCCTGCCAATTTAGCTTAGATCCTCCTATAGGTCACACCATAAAACTGGGAAACAAGAAGCTCAATTTTGAGTTCATATGATGTGTCGGGTTTCATGATAAAATGGACACATGTGGTAAATGAATAAAATCAATATGTCATGAAAATTGACATAGTTAGAATCATGAATAAATTCATATGAGGTGTATATATTACGGGGTGTAATAATTTAATATTGCATAGGATAATATATTACATAAGATGTGAATTTGCTAAAACCCCTAAAAGATCAAATTTTGTTGGAAATAAATCCAAAATTTGACAAAGGCAAAATCAGGGTCAAACACGGTGAACCGTTCAGGGTTCGGTCGACCGGGGTATCTTCGGATCGGTTAACCGAATGGGGAACATATAATCACAATTGGTTGACCAAAATTGTCTAGAGTGCCTGGACAATCGGGTTCGGTTAACCGAGTGTGAACGGTCAACCGAGAAAAAGTATTTTCGGTAAACCGAAGGTGACACGGTCATCCGATGACTATGCTCCAGGAGAAATTTTCGTGAGTCAACGGTCGACCGAAGAGAAGACGTGGTTCGTCCGAATTTTTCCAGAGAAATTTTCTCATGCGGATTCGGTCGACCGTCTAGCTCACGGTGCACCGAACACGTGTTAAAACTGAATGGTTCGGTTAACTGAGAAAAATTCTTGGTCAACCGAAGAGTGTGATTTCTGCCTGAATTATTAAGAGATTAATTAGATCATTGGTGGATTAATTCCAGATTTAATTAAAACATTTTAGAGGATGCTTATGTGGCAATTAGATATTAATTGTAGGAGAGAATAAGCAAGAGATCATGACTAAGGAATAGTTCTTGATAAGGATGTTTTGGGAGCCTATAAAAGGACCCCTCCTCCTACTTGTTAATATTAATGCAAAAAAATTCTCTAATTAATCTCTTCTCTAATCACCACGAAAATCTCTTATTAATTTTGAGTTGAGGAGATAGGAATCTCAGGAGCTCAAAGAGGGGTTATTAGATAGATTCTAAGCCTTATTAGAGATTGATTGACTAACTCATTTCTCTCTAATCTTGTTTAGAGTTTGGTGAACACTCTGAGGCAAATCGGTTGACGATTTTACGGGCAACGTGACTCCGGATCTTCAAAATGTTTTAGAGAACCTTTACGTATGATTCTCTCTTTGTGATTTATTTTATTAAATGTATGATTACATGATATTAGAATAAACACAAAGTGATGTACATAAAAATTGTTGAAAATATGAAATCGATCTTGTATGTTGTATTAATTTTTTTTTAAATATATACATACATAGGGACACGAAATTCTACACGTCTTTCTTGGGTGTAAGGAGTACAGGAACTCCCTAGGGACTGAGACTATGGCGAATAAAGCCTTTGGAAAGCAGCTCCTCGATTTGTCGAGTCATCTCTTGCGCTTCAACGGGGTTCATCCGATAATGCGGTAAATTCGGGAGGTTGGAGTCAGGAATCAAGTTAATATGGTGCTGAATATCCCTCATCGGAGGTAGACCATGAGGCAGCCCCGGACTCACAATGATAGCAAATTAATCTAAGATTTTCTGCACACTTGCATGGTACACTATGGGCAGACCCATTGCTGCCTTTGACCACCAATGCTAGCACCATACGACTTGCGGTTGTGCTGCCCAAGAACTCGCTCCAGTTAGCCAAAGAAAGTAGAGATTTGCTGCTGGACTGGCTATGAGTTCCATCTCCCTCACTTGGTAACACGGCAGGTATCGCGATCTTTTTCCCATCCCACCAAAAATAATACAAGTTTTTCTGGCCTTTGTAAGTAGCATCGACATCAAACTGCCAAGGTCGCCCCAACAAAACGTGACAAGAATCCATATCAACCACGTCACATTGGACCCAATCAGAGTAAGATTTGCCCAAAGAAATCGGGATGCGGCATGTGCTCGTGACTCGAACAACCGGCCCTTTGGTTATGCATCCCACATCGTACGGCTGGTTACAAGGAGTTATTTGGAGTTGCAAGTATTCAACAAGCCACTTCAACATGATATTTTCACTACTACTTTTATCAATAAAGAGGTGACACACATTGTTGAGAATTGAGCACCGAGCATGAAAATTTTACTTCCGTTGTGAGTTGTTAATCTCGGAATTGGGAGTGAGAAGCAACTTTCTAACCACGAACGAAATTAGTTTCCCCATCCTCTTCGGACACCTCGGCATTCTCAAGACCGTTGTCCTCATCCGAGACGTCACCTTCTCGTGCCACGACCGCAACGGGTTTGCAATTTGGACAAACATTAGATTTATGCCCCAATTCATTGCAACGGTAACAACGATCAAGTGTGGGACGCGAGTATGGGTTTAATGGAGTTACCTTGGGAGTGGGGGGCCGCCAGGTTTGCCGAGCCAATGCCACTAGACTTCCATTGGTTGTTTGACGTGCTCGTACTGGCACGTTCCGAACCAACAACCCCATCACCGATCTCACCTCTCGTGGTCTCCACCGTAGGTCGCCGGGCAACGCTCCTCAAGCATGATCCTTCCGCTCGAAGTGCCATATGGTAGGCCTCCTCAAGAGTAAACATCTGATGCAAGCTAAGTTTATCTTGAAGCGAATACTTGAGACTGTTTACATACCTAATTGCTTGTTGCTCATCGGACTCGGCGAGGTCACATCGAGACGAGAGGCGTATAAATTCCTTAGTGTATGCCGCAACTGTGCGCGCTCCTTGGATGCGGTTTTGGTATTGTTGAAAGAGGCGTTGGTGGTAGTCCGGAGGGAGGAAGCGGGCTTGTAGCAACTTCTTCATCTTGTACCACCCTCCGTCCCGTAGCTTATAGGTGACAATCTTGACTTGCTTGTGCTCCGGCACATCCATCATCTTGAGGAAACGCTCCACCTCATACATCCACTCCAAGAATGCCTCGATATCGAGGTTGCCGTGGAAGAACGAGATATCCACTTTCAAACAATATTCGTCCTCATCACGTCGCGGACGTCGATTCCCACCTCCCCTACGAACATGGTGCCCAACGGGTTGCTCCAACTCCTCTTCACTTGAATCCCGAACACCATCGTGCGAGCGCAAGTCTCCGACCTGGTCGCATCCCATGTTCACCTGCATGGTGGCGATTGCTTCCCTCATCTTACGGAAACCTAGCTCCATCGAACGTTGATGTGTTGCGAGGGCTTCCCAAATTTGTTCGCCTCCCGCCATGATCAACGTCGCTGCCTGATGAGAATTAAATTTATACCGCAAGTGCACGGCCGCGATGAAGCGGTGGCAAGTACGGGTCGAACACAAGGAGGGAGAGATATTGTTGTTTTTGGATTTTCGATTAGAGAGAGAGAGAACAATAATAAGGTTTGAGATTTTTGGTTTTTTAATTATATAAAGCAAGAACAACAAAAACAAATTAAAAATAAAGCAAAGATGGATGGGAGTCCAGCAGGTGGAGGTTTAGATTTCGGGTTTTGATTAGAGAATTCTGAAACTTATAATAAATCACATTAGTTATATAAAGCATTACATGATAAATGACTCAACATAAACTCAAGTAATCAAAATATACTAACACGAAATTAAAATAATAACTTGATTCTTCTTCTCATCACCCTAAATCCGTCACCCCCACCCTTTGGAGAGAGTTAGAAACTCATGGATGGAGGGGAGGAGAAGGGGTCCTAGAGAAACTACAAAAGAAAATTAAAAACACAAAATAAAAGAAACATAATTTTATTGCTAAATTATGGAACAAAACAAGAACTAAAATTAAGAACTAAAGACCAAAGGACCTCACAACATCGTTTCAAGGCTATTTATAGCCGATACAAGTAACCCTAATATGAAATAGGAAAGTACACGCGTCAACACATGACTGGACAAAATCCGGGGACACGGATCGCAAGGCGGGCGGCGGAATCGCCGCATGGTATATGTGTTGTGCGGCGGAAACGCCGCATAATTAAGTCTGATTAAATCCGGATTCTTGCTGAGTGTTTATGGTATGATTTCAAAGTCATTTGCGCGTCTGGATCATTTCTTTCCTTTCTTTTGAGCTCTGAATTAATTCCTTCATATATTTGGAGATCCAAATTGATTTTTCTTTAGAATTTCTCCAAGATAATATTTTGGTGCTTTAATTGCAGTCGGGTCCTCGGCTTTTTGTAATTCAGTCCCTGGCTACTTTTGTGCTTAAGTCCTTTGCCTTTTTGCAATTAGGTCCTTGAATGTTTTTATGCTTGGATGAATTTCCATTTGAATCCCGATAATCTTGAACTTGGTCTTTATGACATAAATGAGTCTCTGGCACGCATTTATGCTCGGGATATGGGTAATTTGCATTCAGGTCCCTGTATTCTGTAAATAAGACTAAACACATACCTTAGTAGCATTTATTGATATAAAATTGATCTAAATGAAAGACATATGATGCAATGTTTGCAATGCATCAAATACCCCCACACCTAGATTTTGCTAGTCCATAGCAAAACAGAATATAAGAAAAATGAAAACAGGGAAATCCTAACTCACTTTCGTAGGAATCACAGTTGCACTTAGCCTGTGCAACAAGGCTTTAAACCTCCAAGTTTCCTTAGAGGACGAGTTTTGTCTCGTGAGGGTTTTCAGTTGACACACCCACAAAGTCTTAATTCAACATTCCATTAATAACTCTCAATATTCCATTAATAACTCTCAACATTCCATTAATAACTCTCAACATTCCATTAATAACTCTCGTGAGACCTTTATACATCTCACTGAGAATTCTTGCATGCTCATTATATAAGTCTAACTCATAAGATTTTTGACTTGGTCTTTGTTCTTCCAACATTCACACCACTAACCCTTTTACACATGTTATTACTTAAATTATTTTGCACGCCTCCTCTGGTGGTGAAATATCATTCGGATCAACCATGGCATTGATCATTCTTTTAGCTTTGGGCATTGAGTATCTTAAAGTATATTTTTTTTCTTTTTCCGTGATTCAACACATTTGCTTTTTTTCTGACACTTTTACCTTTTTTGCATTCATGTAGCGAGTTTGGTCGATAATCCCGAGCTGGCAGACTCAAGTTACCGGGTTTCAAGATACCCCTACGGACCAGTGACTCGAAAACTTGGGCTTTTGTAATCAGTTTGCAAGATGTGTTTTCCTCACTTTATTCCTTTATTATTTCTTTACTTTTATTTTCCTAAAGGCTTAATTGCTATTAGAAGTCCACACTTCCCGGTATATTTTCCTCAACCTCTGCTTTTTATCAACCACTTCAAAGATTTGATTCATCCAATTTAAGTGCATACATGTCTTAAAGGGTAATGGGTTATTTCTTTGGAACTTAGATTTATGTCATAATTTTTACAAGTAGAACTATATAATAAGGAACAAAAACTCAATGCAATTTGTACTCGGGTTTTGGTGGTTCAATCTTAAGCTATGTCATGGAACATTGATTTTTTATATATTTTTTTAAATCTTTTTTTAAAGAACAGAATATATATAGATATATACATAAACACCCCCTACACCTAAATCATGCATTGTCCTCAATGAATGTGAGCAAGATACTACATGGATTTATGTATGAAAAAGGAAAGATCTCACCAACGTGAAGTACAAAGGAAAGTTCATGGCTCGGTTGATGGACAAAACCTAAATTTCCTCAAAACCTGTAAGATGCTAAAGAATGGATAAATACGTGAAAGCAATGATGCCCAAATACACAAGGGTTGGGGCTCACAACAATCGATGCTCACTGAAGGAGTCTTTTATTGTACTTTTCTTTTTTTCTTTTTTCTTTTTTTAATATATTTATATATATAACTATGTACAAACATAAGTTCCCATCTTCATTTGTCAAAAGACATCAAATGGAAACCTCAAGAGTGGGTCAGTGCACTTGGAAAGGGAACATGACACCACGTGGGGCCAGAATACGCATGCGTGGGCCGTCTTCACAAAAAGCACTAGATGAAATGAGAGGTTCATGAATTGGACGCAAAAACGTCTCATTCAAAGGATCAAACTGAAAGAGCTTGAACCTCTCAAGAGTTTGGGAAATAAGGGGCAACAGAAGAAGAGTTTCTCCCGTTGCGGTGTTGAAGTTATGATCGTCGATCCAAACTCTCCAACCAACTGGCTGGTGCATCGGAACGAGGTCAAGAACCTCATTAGGCATGTCCGACACACCAGGCGAACAAAAAGTGGGTCTCGTACCCAAGGTATCTTCCAAGGAACTTCTAATACCCTCATGAGCTATGTAGTTGTTTGATGTTCCATCATTTCCAAGATGATCAGGAACAATGGTGAGAGACAGACTCTCATCAGGTTGTTTGAAATTGAGGGTACTAGGGAGATCTTGCTCCACCAGAGGTGAGTCCTTAAGAGACAACATGAAGATCATGTGGCTCAAGGGCCACGGGACAAAAAGATAGGGAACAATCCTGTGCCGACTCATAATGAAATTGGTCCATGTTTTTCTCAATTTGAATCGAATCCTCCACTAAGTGATCGTGAATTGAAACCCCAAGTCCCTCAGACCGACTAGGAGTTTGACTTTGAAAGATTGTGCTTTGAATTTGTGGATGTGGTGGTGGTTCGATACTAAAAGATGAATCCTCATGTTGACAAGAAAAGTTACTCTCCTCACGTTTACGTAATTGCTGCGACATTTGACTCAATTGCGGTACCATATTGTCTACGGACTGTTGAGTAGTTTCCATGAACATAAGGAAAGTTTGTTCTAAGGAATCAGGTATGCGGTCAACTATGAGGTTTGAGTCAAAACTCGGGAAATTTTGAGGTTGGGCGTTGGTGGGCTGAGAATAAATCCAATGATTTGACGTGGGGTGTTGGTAGAATTCTGGGTATTCGGGAGGAGGATACTGGGGTGAAAATGAAGTATAAGAATTTGGATATGAATTGTCTCCCCACGAATCCATCACTCTCGGGCTATACGCGGATGCGTAATGGTCATATTGAGCATTTTGGGAAAAGGTATGCTCATACTCAGGCTCTGGGGGAACATAAGGACATTCCCTGATAACATGACCACTCAATCCACAATAGTCGCACGGTACGGCTACTGGAGCCACCGGTGCACTCATGTTGTCTGCCATACGCATGAAGGAGGCCAAAGTTTGTTGTAATGTCTCAGTTTGTTGACCAGCATATGATCCGACATAACTAGATTGTGGTCTAGCAGTCGGTGCCTCTCTCATGTTACCCCAATATGAAGATTGCTCAGTCACACAATTAGGATTGTCCCAACCATATGGGGTGTTAGTCTGAGCCACCCCAGGTTGTATGGGTCCAGAAAACCAGGACGAATTGTCCTGGTCCCAATAATGATATGGATGGTCGCCCATGTAGCCATCCATCTCAACAAAATACTCTCGAGTCAACCACTCTTACCCTCACGAGGCTAAGCAAGCACAAGTTCTCGACTCGACCCTAAAATGTTAATAGAGAGTGTAAAGGGGAGGAGACTAGAACGTAGAGGTAGGTGAGAAGAAGATGACTCAAAGGAGAAGGGAAACTTAACTCTAACAGATAGATGAGAGGGTCGGTCAGAAGTTTCCCAAACAAGCACGGTTCAAACAATCCTAGACCTAGTGTCGCTTAAATCTAGACGACTCCTAACTGGTTGAGTCGAATTTATTCGCTTGATTCACCTCCCTCACTAATCAAACCAAATTGGCCAGGCAGTGTATAGCTAGTGGGGGCGCTTCCGACAGAGTCGGTGCCAATTAGACAACCACTTCGCTTGGAAGACTTTCGTCAACACAAAAACACTTTCTAGACACCAAATTGAATTCAATCAGCTTCAGGTCATAGCAAGTCAAACCAATCTTCTCCTTAATTGAGTCTGAGTCCTTAGGGGCCAATGTCTAATTGATTTTAATTTTAAAGCTTGGGTGACACTTTAGGATTGTGATTTGTGGGCCACGGAAAGGTGTTGAAATCCCCACCGTATCTTTTCCTACGAAGTTGCCCTTAAGATAGTTTAACTTAAATCTAGCAAAGATAGTCAAACAATGGTCTTTAATTGGGGGCAATTGCAATGTTGTATGTAAATTAGATTATATGCTTAAATGCACTCGATAAAAACCGCGATACGTACCTTGCCTCCAGCACTCTTCAACAATAATTAATTTGCAAAAATTTAGCAAGAATAATGCAAACAAAACATTATATGATGCATGCACTAAGTTCTTCTAGTTTTGCCAATTTTTAGGTCAGAGTTGAATTATTGCCAATTATGGAATTTAATCTTAACACGTGCAGTTCTACAACAAGAAATTTTCCGAAACTAGAAATTACGAGGAAAGAGGCAACAAAGGTTACCTATGCAATGTTCAGTCGGGTTCGCCGCCCACTCTCGAAAATTTCCAGTAGCTCTACGCGTCCACCCAGAGATGAGTCGCGTCCCAGAAAAATTTGAAGCTCAGATGCTTCAGGTGTGCGGTGGATCCGCCGCAAGTGGTGCGGCGATTTCGCCGCCCTTATAGCTCCAAATGTGCCCGGATTTCGCCGCGCACTCTGTTGTCTCCTGAAACGCAAATGCAAATAGTTAGATCGCGCACACGATAAACAGAAAAAATCGAAATCACTAAAATAAACAAAAATCTTCGTCGCCTCCCCGGCAACGGCGCCAAAAACTTGATGAGAATTAAATTTATACCGCAAGTGCACGACCGCGATGAAGCGGTGGCAAGTACGGGTCGAACACAATGAGGGAGAGATATTGTTGTTTTTGGATTTTCGATTAGAGAGAGAGAGAGAACAATAATAAGGTTTGAGATTTTTTGTTTTTTAATTATCTAAATCAAAAACAACAAAAACAAATTAAAAATAAAGCAAAGATGGATGAGAGTCCAGCGAGTGGAGGTTTAGATTTCAGGTTTTGATTAGAGAATTCTGAAACTTATAATAAATCACATTAGTTATATAAAGCATTACATGATAAATGACTCAACGTAAACTCAAGTAATCAAAATATACTAACACGAAATTAAAATAATAACTTGATTCTTCTTCTCATCACCCTAAATCCGTCACCCCCACCCTTTGGAGAGAGTTAGAAACTCATGGATGGAGGGAAGGAGAAGGGGTCCTAGAGAAACTACAAAAGAAAATTAAAAACACAAAATAAAAGAAACATAATTGTATTGCTAAATTATGGAACAAAACAAGAACTAAAATTAAGAACTAAAGACCAAAGGCCCTGACAACATCGTTTCGAGGCTATTTATAGCCGATACAAGTAACCCTAATATGAAATAGGAAAGTACACGCGTCAACACATGACTGGACAAAATCCGGGGACACGGATCGCAAGGCGGGCGGCGGAATCGCCGCATAATTAAGTCTGATTAAATCCGGATTCTTGCTGAGTGTTTATGGTATGATTTCAAAGTCATTTGCGCGTCTGGATGATTTCTTTCCTTTCTTTTGAGCTCCGAATTAATTCCTTCATATATTTGGAGATCCAAATTGATTTTTCTTTAGAATTTCTCCCAGATAATATTTTGGTGCTTTAATTGCAGTCGGGTACTCGGCTTTTTGTAATTCAGTCCCTGGCTACTTTTGTGCTTAAGTCCTTGGCCTTTTTGCAATTAGGTCCTTGAATGCTTTTATGCTTGGATGAATTTCCATTTGAATCCCGATAATCTTGAACTTGGTCTTTATGACAGAAATGAGTCTCTGGCACGCATTTATGCTCGGGATATGGGTAATTTGCATTCAGGTCCCTGTATTCTGTAAATAAGACTAAACACATACCTTAGTAGCATTTATTGATGTAAAATTAATCTAAATGAAAGACATATGATGCAATGTATGCAATGCATCACTGCCGGTGGTGGAGGTTTGGTGACAAAGCGAGATGGTTCTGGTACCACCTGATGTAGAGTATAGTACATGAATCGACTCGCTCCGATCACTGCCGGAAATCCATCTGAGGTCGTCGGAATCCACCAGCATGCAAGAAAGTAAAGTAAGCAACAAAATGGCTCTAGAAACTTATTGCCGGTCATTTATTCTTATCTCATCCTTTTTATATTTACAACTGGTCACATCACCCTCAACTAACCACATGACCCACTAAACTTTAGCTACTCACTAGGAAATATAATCTCAATTGCCCTTGTTACACCACATCTGGGCACACTCACATGACTTGACTTGTTTCGTCAAATTAACTCGATCTGGATCTGGCGACCCGAATCGGATTTATTGGTGGCGCTTGGATGACTTCTTCATCACCAATTTATCTAGGAACTTCTCCGATATGTGTTCTGCATCATATGTTTAACCTTTTAATGTGTTAATTTTTTTAATATGCCTTCGGTTTTTCTTTTCTGAATGTTCCGCCTAGTACATACTCTTAAGTCTTAATTTCTTTTCAAGTGTATTTTTTTGTACGATACCTTCTAATCTTTGATCTTTTATATCTGTTTAACTCAAATTTGATAAGATTTAAATTTCTTGGAACTTCTCGATCTTTTCTTTTTTATGCATTTAATCTTTATCTACATTGAGATTGTATATTGTGGTCTATGTTGGAACTTGATTCTTTTTTGTCTCCATATTGTAAGTGTACGTACGTATTTCGAATGAACATGTTTTGGAACATATATAGGCATCATTATATACAATGAAAAATGTTGATTTTTAATCTTTTACATTCATTCATGCTTTTCTTTGTGGTTTTTCCCTCTTCGACGAGGAATAAATGCATTTGCAAAAGAATATGTACATATATATATATATATATATATATATATATATATATATATATATATATATATATATATAGTGTGCGTGAGATCCACTAATTTCAAAAAAAATTGACACTCGTCTTGCAATCCATCTCAACCATACATCAATAGTTCATATTCGTCGGTTCACTTCCCCCAACTCATGACAACCAAATAAAGGTACCAACTACCAAAAAAATAAAAGTTAACATTAACTTCTTATTAAAAAAATACATGACTGATGTCATTCCCATGTTAGTATCAACGAGCTTAGCACCATGAGCCCCAACCGACCCACCTTCAATCCCTCGTCGTCTCCTTTTCCTCCCACGACGGTTGTTCTTCTTTGATCACCCATAAGTTGGAATAAATTGTGTACTTCCATCATGTTAAACCCCATTATATTTAATATGTAAGACTATTGAAGCATTAAATTTCCTTATCAAGACTATTGAACCATTAAAAATAAAATACACGTCGTGCTTCAAAAAATAAATATCTGCGTCATCAATGATTTGGAAACCATAAAACCACTTTTCTGTTACCAAATATTATCTTTCAAAAATAGGAAGTAAGTTCAATAAATAATTACAAATTCACAAATAAGAATTTTCTCCTTATTATCAAAATATGATTTTTTTATGCTATCTTTTTCTTTCTATGGTGCAATTAGATTGGGAGAATAAGAGAGGAATTAGGGGAATTAATATTCTGCTGCCAAATGTGCTTGGATTGAGGGGAAATTAGGGGTGGGGAGTCCATTACTCCCATGTAGGAGTAATCCATTCCTTCTCTTTATGGAGTAAAATTTTCTTTTTTCCTTCTAGCATTTCTATCTGCTACAAATATATTATCGGTCGATTAAAATAGGAAATCAACCCAATTGATATTAATTTAGGTTGGCCGGTTGAGTTTTCCCAGTTTGAAACTATTTCTCCATTAAAAATTCTCATAGCATACTAAAAAAAATTATCCTAAAAGTTATTATCCACTAAAACACCACTCTTCTAAAAGTTACCTCCGAAATCTTTCTCTAATTATAAACGACAGGTTAATTTTAATTACAAGTAGTGGATTGTAAATCCGCAAACCTCTAACCCGAAGTTGTTACTAGGTCCTAACCTTACCCTTGGACCAGCTGGTCCTGGGATGCTCAATAGGTGTTGTTCTCTTTCAATTAGTCGATCAGAAAGAATCATTTCAACCTAGAATGATAGGATCAAAACCGTTTAACCGTCCTAACTGAACAGATAGTTAGGGTGACGGGTTAAAAATCATAACCGTTTAATAAATATGCAGATAAAGATTGTGAAAATCATAATCGTTTAATAAATGGACGGATAAGGGTACGTGATTTCATCCGTCCATTTAAACGTTTAACCGCGAAACATAATAAATATATATAATATTTTGTTATATATACTATATACATATTTTTTTGTATTTTAGTTCCTCTTTGTACATGTAGGTGTTAAAGTTGTTGATGCAAATCTTGGGACAATAACGGATTTGGATAATGGCAAACTTGAAGCTACAGTGGAAGTAACGACTATTGTAGACGTCGGTGAGTTCTAAAAATACTCCAACTTCATATTACTTATATGATGTTTCTAAATTGAAACATGTCTTATAACTTAAAAGTTATTTTGATGTTTGTCATTACTCGTTATGTGTGGATATTTGATGTTATTTGATATGAATTTGTGGATGTTTAGATTTTGAATTTTTGAATGTTTTTATTATAAATTTATGGATGTTTGATGTTAAATATTGTAAGTATTATAAGTTTTGTTTGTTATCCATTTATCCATTTGACATGTTTTTACGATTTAACCATTTATCTAATTCTTATATCGATTTTAGTATTCATTAAGTTTTAACCACATGACTATTTAACCGTCCAAAACCGTTTAATTAAATAAAACAGGTAGAGTCATGAGTAGATGTAAAAATAAACGAGTTTCTAATCGAATCCCGAACTGTTTAATTATGCGGGTAGAATCATGATAAGCCCTATCACCGCCCACGATCCGCCTTTACAACCAGCCTTACAGTGGATACAAATCAAGTTCAGATTTATTTGATTATTGACCCAGTTGAACAAGTGTACTGATTTAAGTTTTTAAAATTTGCATTTCAACTTGTTTTCCCTGAACATGGCCAACTTGTGCAACAAACCTTTTTCCTACCACCATCTTCATCTTCGTGTATAACCAGCAGATTCTCATATCACAATTTCCATCATTTTGAACTCAACAAGAATTCATCATGGATGTCAGAAAAACTTCTGCCTTAAATGTTCCAAAGTCAAAACAAATGCAGCAAATAATTCATTGATACATTAGAGTTACAACCAAAACATCAAATGTGCACATCATCCCTTGACGTCAACACCTACAAGTTGGACCTATAAACAGACACCTACCACCTGGACAAAAACACAATAATCAGTACTACTGAAAATCTACAACAACAAAAATAACAGCTTCAGCATGTAAGGAGATCTAATACGGTTTCATCTACAAGTGCTTGAAGGACACTGCTCTCAATCTCCGTTCCAGCTTCAAATGCATCAACCTCAAAATCAGTCCACTTTCCAACTACATGGTTCATGTCCTTCTCAATTACATTGTCAAGGATCTTTCCCGTTAAAACTCCTATGCTGAGCATATCTGTGTAAATTTCGGTAGAGAGCTTGTCACTGTTCGGAAACAAAGACAGCTTCTCCAATGACTTGTATCCAGATTTCCAGTAATAACTGTATCTCGAATCCAGGTATTCAATCACATAATCAAAAAGAAAACTTTTGAACTCCGGCAAGTTTTCCAGGTCAGGGAGACTCGAAATGCAGCTGGCATTTGTATTGAGAGTGTCAGTAAGTGTTTCCAAGGCATCAAGGATGACGGAACCAATAAAAGATCCGATGTTGACTTCGGATTTGTTAGATGAAATGCCTCCTCCAAAAAGTAATTCCATATTTGAAATAATTTCTCCCACACATGTGGGTTTTTCATCCGAAAGACCGGAATCAAGCAATCGGCTATTGTACATAAATGAGATAGCATCCAAAGATGCTAAGAATTGGTTGTTTTCTGCTCGTCTGGTAGTAGAAGTTGCAGAGTCTGAAAGATCTGCATCAGGTTCAAATGATTGTGACTCGATCCAGGAGCTTTTGGCAAATCCAAAATGTGATTTTGAACCTGACATATAACAGAAGAGATTATCATAATTTCTGTTTAACTGAAACAGAGTAATAAATATGATGCATTACATAACATTTGTCCATTGCATTTGGAGTAGATCCCCCAAATATCAAGTTACGTAACTTTACTTCAACAGCAATATTAAAAGGTAGCGTAGTATTCCACAAATTCAAATGTTTTCACTTTCAGTAAGCATACGTAAAGCAGCTCCAGAGTTTAACCAGATGCAGTAACAAGAATGAAAATGCAGTAAACTAACTCAAATTATACAAGTTTCGGCATTACAATTAAAAATGAATCTGAGTATTCAAAATATAATACATAACAACAAATCTAAGTTTAAAGAAAATATTTATAGAGTACTTACACATGTAATATATTAGATGAAGTAAGATTTTACAACTACGGAACAAGGTTAGGTTTCTCTTACCCAAACATATATTTTACTAGCACTAGTTGCAGTGCTTTACAAGCTTAATCCTATGATGCGGGAGCTGGAAAGCATCTAGATAATTTCTCGATAATGTAATTACTACTACCAAAAAAAATGTAATTACTCAATACTTGAATATATAGATATAACTATACTGTACAAGGGCAAGGTAGTACCTGTGTTGGTGGTAACACTATCAGAAAAGCAGCTGTCAGTGGAAAAAGAAGCTTCAAGAATGGACACTGGGCTGGGCTGATCACAGTCACTACCTACAGAAAGCACAGCAGATGTACCTGATTTTACCCGTTCCTGCATGTCACATTACAAACATAAACTCGCTGATTAGAATATAGGAACTGAAGAAACGGAAGGAAAAAAACATATTATGTATCCTGCACTTTTTAGTTTTTACTTTTGAGCTTTAGACACATACCAAAATCTTGATGCACTTGGCAATCAATCACGTTAGTACGTTACTGTTCACGAACTAATAGATACATAAATGACAGTCTTTAGAAGAAAACAATTCCAGCCAAGCAAACGAACCTGCGATTCGTTGAGTTCATGCCACTGAGGACCAAGGCTAGAGGTTGGCTCCGGACTAGCACAAACATCTTGATCTATTTGGTTGAACTTGGATTCACACTCAACCTCTTTGTCCTGAGTTAATGGCCTTCCCTTGGTCAGAGCAGAGATCAATTCCTCAAGAATAGAAGCTGTCGATCTTTCTACATATGCCTCATCCCCTCCTGCCACCCCACGATCTAAACAATTTAGTTCTCTAATTTTCTGCTCTAAAAGAGCACTAAGCTCATCTCCCCTTAAAGCTGCAATCTTTGGAGATGATGAGTTCTCCACTTTTGAATCTTTGGCTGAACTTTCACGCTGTGAACTATTAACATGTATGTCTTGGCCTTGCTCCTTCCGATGTTCGACAGAAGGATGTGATGAACGAACGTGTTTGGATGGTGCTTTAAATGTAAAAGAAGCAGTGCCGGAATTCTTATTGGCAGCATCAGGATTGCCCTCAGGATATTTTATTGTGTTGTTTTTTGGACTGTTCCTGTTTGTCGAATAAACATTTCCTAGCTCTGTTCCTTCAGTGGGAATCCTTTCCTTCCGGGTAATTCTGTGCTTCGGCACTGCAGGTTTTGAATTCTTAAGCATCCGATGTTCGTTATTTGCTTTATGCCCTATGCCTGCCCTTCTGTAGATTCCTGCACTACGGGTGGGAGCCGTCACAGTTACCTTTGCTGGAGCATGAGTGTTCAATTTTTTATTCAAGGAAATAAAATCTTTAGCTGCACTGAAAGAATCCAAATCTCTTCTATTCTGCTGCCTCCTACAAGTTTTGGGCAACTCAGCTATAATATCTCTAACATGAGGAGCCTGTTTATGTCTGATGTTACTTGGCCTAAGAGAACTTCTCAAGCCAGCATCCACCTTGAGCTTCCTTTGGTCATTATCATTTCTTGAAGGCCGCTTTCTTTCTGAAAGCTCTCGGGCTCCAGTCTCACTATTAGATTTAGTTTGAGCACCCACAGGAAGCAATCTTACGTCGCTTGAACAAGATGCAGCTTTTGGATGGCTTAAATTTAAAGAATCCTGTGAAGATTTACTAGGAGAAACGCCCGAGATGGGATAATCAGGCTCAAGAAAAACAGGATCCCCCATGCTTGATTTTGAATCCACATCATCTCCCAGAACATCACAGACATCACAGCGCTTCTGCCGGCTCTGATGTATGCTGAAATGCTCAGTAGATTCCTGTACGGATGCAATCTCAATTTGTTCGATGTTTGCTTGCAAAGAATCCACATATGTGAGAGCACATTTCGTTCTTCTACTATGCTGCAGACCAGGCTCTAAAATTCTAGCAGCAGCCTCCATTAGGCGAGCAGTGCTCTTCCTTGTACGGAATCTTGGGCTTTTAACTGGGGATACGAGCTTATGGTGCTGTTTTCTCGTCCTAGACAACAAGCTCCTATTCGACGGCAATGTATCGCCGCTAAACCTGGTGGAAACAGGCAGTCTCTCAGAAAATCCTGTCTTTTGCAACTTCTGCGGCCTCGTCTCAATCTTGCCTCGAGGAGCCATCCCCAAATCAAGGTCTACATCATGGCGAGACGAACTGGTACCCTCGAAACCATCACAGCCATAAGCAGAATCTACAGCCTTCCTTGGCTTCTCCTGAGGCAAAGCCGGCATGGACTCAAGTCCCATAAGCCGTGCCACCAAACTAGGCGCACACATTCTGCTGCTTGGAACCACATTACGAGAACTACGAGCGCATTGTGCACCATTCTCTGGCGGCTTCCTCGTGTTCGGAAAACCGCCTCGATTTTCATCAGCAATCTGATAAAACAATTCTTTTAGGGGGGATAAACATCGGAACAATAACCAAACAACGTACACAGAAAAAAAAAATTGTGGTACCAGAAGGAACTTAGCCATGGGCATTTTCTCATCACCACCAAACTTCTTAGAAGACCTTCCCATAGACCGGACTAAACACAAACAAACCAACAATTAACAACATGAAGGAAAATGGGACAAAATTTCCAAAAACAGCAAAATCTTCAACAATTACCGGGTGGAAGAAGCCTTTTGGGGAAAAGCTTCTTCTTGGCGAACTTCCGGTTCCAATCGAAGAGTTGAAAGAGAATCCCAACGCATCCGCCGGGCCGATGCGCTGGTCTCTTCTCCGCCACAATCGCCATACTCGACGAACAAGTAGAAGACACCACCACTCCATTCTTCCTCGAAACCTCCATCTCATCCACTCCAAAACCCCACCTTTTTTTCCAAACCACAAAAAGCTCAAACCTTTCCACACAAAACCCCACCAAATCAACCTCCCCAAACCATCACTAATCCCTCCCACTCAAAACCCTAGCTTTCAGTCGTCTCAGTCACCAAAACCAAAAAAAGCTCAAACCTTTTCCACCCAAAACCCTACCAAATCAGCCTTCCCACAACATCACTTTTCTCTTTCACTCAAAACCCTAGATTCCACACAAAAACCCTACCAAATCAACCTTCCCACAACATCACTTATCTCTTCTACTCAAAACCCTAAATTTCACACCAAAACCAAAAAGCTCACACCTTGACTCTCAAAACTCTACAAACTCCAGAAAGCTCAAATCTTTACGACCAAAACCACAAACCTCCGATTTTCGACCCGAAATCTCAAGATCTACGTCAAACGAGGCCGGCATTGGCACGCAAACCCTAGAAAATAGCGCAGGATAGGGTGCTACACTGCGCCGGTGGGGGGGGGGGGGGGGGGGATGGAGCGCTATGGTGCGCCACGGGAGTGGAAACTGTGGTGGTGTAGACGTGTAGTAGAGTGGGTGTTGGAGTAGGATAAAGGTTGGGTTAGACCGCAGGCGCAGTGGAACGCTTTTGGCGTTTCGTTGGGAGGTGAAAGGGACGGGTCGGATTCATCTGACGCTTTTTAATTTCCCGGGAAATTGAATAATGATACAAAAAAAAACGTTTTTGTCATAATTTTGGTGCTTATATTGGAAAGGAAAAAAATGGGTTGGATTTGGAAAAAAAATTGTCGCCTAATATTGAAGTTGGGGAATGTAACACGGGAGATTTTTTTTGATACTAATAGTTTGTTTTTGGACAAGTCATATTGTTATTTATTCACTAGCAACAACATTTTTGGTTGATTTTTAGTAAATTCACAAAGATTTTGAAAAGTAATTGCCAAACGTAAAACGTAAAAACAGTTGAAAAGATTTTTGGAAAAACTGATTTTTGAAACTTTCAATTTCTATACATTTCTCTCTCCGGAAACTTAATTGGATGATGTTTTTTATTGTTCCCCGTTGAATTTACTTTTTTGTTCCCACTATTCTTACAAAAAAATATTATTTCAAATATTAATACTTTACGATATAACAAAGCAATATTAATCTAAAAATTAATATAATCTAATTTCAAACTATTTATATAATAAAAACAAATCACGTCCTTCCACATTTTCCGTAATTAATAATAATAAAATCATCTCCAATGCCTTCATTTTGTTAAAGTTGATTTCCTAATTAAATGTGATTTCATGATCAAATGCTACGTTCTTGATTTTTTGTGTTTTGAATAAATAATGAACATAAGAAAAAATATTTTAACATTATAACTTGCCAAATATTGTTATATTTAATAAAAGGTTAGCTTTAGGTTGAAATGGTATTATAGTAATCTTTGCAAAATCAAAATCTAAATAGTCGAACAAAAAAATTGATAATTTTTTTCTCAAAAATCGACCTTTTGGAGATATTGATTAGATTTTTCTCTAAGGTCTCAATCATAAAAGTTTTCTTTTTTGAAATAGTCAGATCAATCATAAAAGTTGTTGTCTGCATGGTTCCACTGTGTGAGGTGCCTAAGACCATTGTTAGGGCACCCTTAACGGAGGTGCCCCGCCTGGGTGCCCTGGTCGGGCGCCCCTCGGGTGCCCGCCCGGGACACCCACCTGGGCGCCCTGGTCGGGCCCCCCTCGGGTGCCCGCCCGGGACACCCACTCGGGCACTTGTCGGGCGTTGGGCGTCTCGGGCAGACGCCTGGGGTGCCCTCGGGTGGGGGGCACGTGTCCCCCCTTATTTGTCGATTTTTTTTAATTTTTAATTATTTAGTGGAGGTTTTGTTATTAATGGATTGAGTATTTGTTATTAATGTGGGGTAATAAATTTTTGCAAGTGATAAAGATTCAAAAAAAATTGCAAGCGAGACCCCCGAACGACCTGTCGATGTAGTTTAATAGTAAAAATTAAAAAAATTCAAGTTAAATAGAATATATATATTAATACGACAATACCATAAGAACAATACATTAATAATACTGAAATACGAACTACAACCAACCACACGAAACATATGTTAAAGAAAATACAAACCATACGAAATACAAACCACACGGACTACTACAACACGAAATACAAACTAAGGGAAATACAAACCATACAGACTACAACAAACTACACGTACTCATTCTCTTCTGCCCAGGCGAGAAGTTTATCGAGTACTTTTTTATCATTCTCCGTCGGGTTGTCCTCCTCATTAGAGAGTGAAGCATGCCCAACTTAGTTTTTTTTAAATGCCTCTGGAAATTCCTTTCCGTTAATTCCTCCTGCTTGGAGAAACCATCTTCTCTGACTTGGGCGATGTATTGAAGCTGTTGTGCGAGTTCTCTAACATCGGTGTCGCCTTCAGGGCGTAATGCACTCTTAGCCTTTTTTTGCCTTCTTCACACCTTCTGGGCGTGTAGACGACCCCGGCATCAGCTCTTCTGCATCCGAGGGTGATTGCGTCCTGGAGCCATCCGTGCTCTTTCTTTTCCCAAGGCTTCCTGACTGGGGACTATTTTCATCGTGCAACTCCGGAGACTCCCAGTCAACACGCACGACATTAGCTCCGGATATCACAGACTCCCATTTTGGGTACCTACGCAACATAACTCAAACATCAAAATAAAGAAATTTAGGCCCATGTGTTTGCTTGTATATCACGTGCGCTTGCCCGACAACATCGTCGTCTTTCTGGCCGCTCATTTTCCGTCGGAATGCCTGATCGAAGCACCCGACCCACTTTCACAGCAGGTACAATTCTCCTCCACCGTCCTTGTAAAGACTCTGCATTCCTCTCAGGGAGGCATGTGCCTTCCACGGAGATGTCGTACACACGTTTCACTCTAGCCCACAATGAAGTAGACTTCTGGTTTGTCCCTGTCACCGCATCGCAACTGATTTCCATATATGCAGAGACAAGTCTCTCGTCCTCAGTTGTGGTCCACATCTTTGGATTGGCTTTGGCAGTTTGGACTTGCTTACGGCGGCGTCACTGTGGAGGTGGGATGGCGGTGTGGCGGTGTGTCGTGGTGGGGACTCATCGTCGTCGTGACCCTCTTCTTCAGTGTCCGCCATACTCTGACTACTTTGTTGAGACATGTGTCGGCCAAACATCTGGAATTGCGGTTGATTATGTGGGAATGGTGGTGCATATTGAGAGAATTGTGGGAATGGTGAGTTTTGGTCTGGTGGTGGTGCGTAGTGGGAGAAATCTGGTTGTTGGAATTGTTGTTGGTAAAATGGACTCGGGCGCCCAAGCGGGCTCCCATTAACGGGTCGAGCGGCCTCCGGGTGGTCACCCACCCAGGCGTCTGCTCGAGCGGTGGGCGTCCCGATTGGACACCCTGGGTGCCCTCGAGTGGGGGGCATGTGTCGTCCCCCCATTGGTCCATTTTTTAAAAAACAATTAGTGGAGAATTTGTTATTAGAAGTAATTGATAATGTATTGGGTATTTTTTATTAATGTGGGGTGATAATTTTGATTATTGTGGGATCATTGTTCAATCACGCTTCTACTTTTCAATCACGCGTGCACTATGTAATCACCCTTGCACTATGCATTCACACGTGTACTGTGCAACAAATTCCTTTATCAACTCCCAACTATAAATACATCTATCTATCTCCTTAACTCCTCACATCTTCTTAAATTCTCCACTCCTATTAACTTCTTATCTAAATGTTGGATAATAGTTCAAACCTCGCTCAATCCGACGATGACAATTGCAGTGAGAAATTCGATCTGATGGAGTGTGCTATTGATTTGGCCGCTCGGGCTGTGTACGAACAAAGTACACGTCCTAGGCATCGTCGAAGGAGAACGACGAACCCAAATAGAGATCGTGAACTTGGTTACAAACACCTTATGTGAAAGGAATGTGTTCTAAAAGTTTTATTTTTATATGTCATTTATTATGAATTAGATGTGCAAACATTTTGTTCATTGATTATGGTATTCGTCTTTTGGAAGTGTTAAGGAAGAGACGCTTGGTCCTTAATCGTAAAGCTCTAAACGATAATGGTTTACATAAATCAAAAGTTATTCACAATCATGGTAATTAACATGGAACATTAATCACCGAGATAAGATTGTCGTGTTGGTCATCGATTGTTGTAGCTCTACAAATAATTGACGACACGAGTATATAAAAGAGGAAAAAATTACTTTTATATATTGAATAGACCTAACAAGTAAAACATTATGGAATTGTGTTTCGTGTCATTCATGTTTTACTGTGTCTTGGATCCCAAGATATGAGACTTATATCTTTTCACTCAAGAATTGCTTAATTTGATTATTGTCAAAAGTTATCAATGAGTATAGTGATAAAGGCAATAGTTGGTTGAACATGACTTGTGCTGGAAAAGATAGCTAGTCAAACGATTAACGTTGCCCCTCTTTATTGAGTGATGATATTAGTGGGCTCATTGATAAAGCAAAATTATAATGTGCACAATTTAACTTGAGTTAAGTTACATAGTTATAATTAGCTTAAAGAGATCAAGAAATGAATAATACAAAGGTGACACATTTCTACTTTGTATTTATTCCTAATATCATGAGGCAAGGGACAGACACAAGTGGTGCACTTACCTCACTAAATGAATCGTGTTTAGTTCGAGTGCAACAAAACATCTATGCTAATTGGGTAACTATAATGTGTAGCTAGATACCGCTTATAGTTTGAGATATTAAGTGTTTAATATCTCTTCCAATTTAGCTTAGATCCTCCTATAGGTCACACCACAAAACTGGGAAACAAAAAGCTCGATTTTGAGTTCATATGATGTGTCGGGTTTCATGATAAAAGGGACACATGTGGTGAATGAATAAAATCAATATGTCACGAAAATTGACATAGTTAGAATCATGAATAAATTCATATGAGGTATATATTATGGGGTGTAATAATTTAATATTACATAGGATAATATATTACATAAGATATGAGTTTGCTAAAACCCCCAAAAGATCAAATTTTGTTGGAAATAAATCTAAAATTTGACAAAGGCAAAATCGGGGTCAACCCGGTAAACCGTTTAGGGTTTGGTCGACCGAGGTGTCTTCGGAACAGTCAACCGAACGGGGAATGGGTAAACACAATTGGTTGACTGAAATTGTCTCGAGTGCCTGGACAATTGGGTTCGGTCAACTGAGCGTGAACGGTCAACCGAGAGAAAATATCCAGGAGATATCTTGGGATATTTTTGGTAGACCGAAGGTGACACGGTCGTTCGATGAATATTCGCTAGGAGAAATTTTGGTGGGTCAACGGTCGATCGGAGCAAGACGCGGATCGTCTGAATTTTTCTCTTGCATATTCGGTCGACCGTCTAGCTCACGGTCCACCGAACATGTGTTAAAACCGAATGGTTCGGTTAACCGAGAAGAATTCTCGGTTAACCGAACAACGTGGTTTTTTGCCTGAATTATTAAGAGAATAATTAGATCATTGGTTGGATTAATTTCATATTTAAGAAAAGTTTTTTAGGATGCTTATGTGGCAATTTGAGATTAAATTTAGGAGAGAATAAGCAAGAGATCATGATTAAAGAATAGTTCTTGATAATGATGTTTTGTGAGCTTATAAAAGGACCCATCATCCTACTTGTTTATGTTAATGCATAAATTCTTTCTCTCATTAATCTCTCCCTTAATCACCACGAGAATCTCTTAATAGTTTTAAGTTTTGGAGATAGAAATCCCAGGAGCTTAAATAGTGGTTATTAGGTAGATTCTAAGTTTAATTAGAGATTGATTGGCTAGCTCCTTTCTCTCTGATCTTGTTTAGAGTTCGGTGAACACTTGGAGGCGAATCAGCAGGCGATTCGACGAGCGACGGAATTCCAGATCTTCTGAAATGTTTTAGAGAACCTTTGGGTATGATCATCTATCCTTTGTATATTTTAATATGTGTAGGAATCCATGATATTAGAATAAACAAATACATGTACGTAAAATCAATGAAAATATGAAATCGATCTTGTATGTTTGTATTAATTTTTCTGACAACCCTATGTATTCTGATTCTCTTTTCAGGGGAAGATTTCGGATGCATTCACAATGTTGTTGAAGCATCTGATGTCTTCTTCCAACGAACACCGGATGCAACTGGTAGAATGAGCATTTCCGGATTACAAAAAACAATGAAAGCAATATGAATGCTAGCCTATGGCGTGGCAGCTGATGGGATCGATGAGTACTTACGAATGAGTGCAGCAACATCCAGAAATGCCCTCCTCAAATTCTGCGAAGGTGTTATTAACAACTTCGGCCCTGAGTATTTACGTCGACCAACTACAAATGACTTGGCACAACTACTTTACGTTGGTGAGCAACGTGGGTTCTCAGGTATGATGGGGGGTATCGATTGTATGCACTGGGTTTGGAAAAACTGCCCGAATGCTTGGAAGGGACAACATCAAGGGCGTTCTGGGAGAGCAACCCTCATCCTTGAGGTTGTGGCATCGTACTACTTATGGATTTGGCATTCCTTCTTCGGAATACCGGGTTCAGCCAATGACTTGAACGTCCTGCAACAATCTCCAGTTTTCGACGACATACTAGAAGGTCGAGCTCCACCTGTAAGTTATGAGGTAAATGGTGTTCAATATGATATGTGATACTATCTTATTGATGATATTTATCCACAGTGGACCGCCTTCATTCAATCCATCTTTCACCCTCAAACCCTGAAGCACAGGTTGTTTGCTGAAGTGTAGGAGGGAGCGCGTAAAGATGTAGAACGCGCTTTCGGAGTGTTGCAAACGAGGTAGGCGATCATAAAAACCGACTCTTTCCTGGAGTAAGGACGTACTATCCAAAAAAATGAGAGTTTGCATCATCATGCATAATATGATTGTGGAGGACGAACGCGAATCTTATGTCAATTTTGGAGATATTCTCGAATTTATGGAAGATCGTCTTGAAACTTCAGCTGAGGAAATACCATATTCTGTCATCCGTAAAACCGTATTCGTATCCGAAACTTGATATCCGGGAACTTGCGAAGCGAATATGAATATTGATACATCCGATTCGTAAAACATCCGATCCGATATTGAATATCTGTATTATAAGATCCGTATCCATATCCGTATATGTACCCATATTTGCTCAATATCATACATAACATATATATGTATATATTTTTTTAAAATTTTAAAATTTGTCCATATTGGTAATTAATTGTAACTTAATCTGGAAAAATTTATATCTGAAATCCATGTTCGTATCCAGGATGGAATGTCCATCAATTTGAGGGGTGAATATGAATATTGTTGTATCCGATCCGAATAATATCCGCTTCCGAACTACATATCCGTATTTCAACATCCGTATCCATATTTGTATCATATACTTATGCAATACATTATTATACCTCGAAGTATTCATTTTTCAACATTGTGATTATATTTTCAATATATAGTTTAAATTTATTTATTCAAATAAAATACATCTACTAATCACATTTATTCGAGCATTGAATATTGTTATCATTTTCAGAATATGGAGTTAAAAGTTAAGATAAAGTAAATTAATATTTGAAACCAAATAAAGTTATAAATGTGACTATGTATAAGAATTTATCTAAGTGAAAATGAAAAATGTTATAAGATGGGGAATTATGTTTACCGATGCGGATATTATCCGTATTCTCTCCGAATCCGTCAAATATCCGAACGAATATAGACTTTTCATATCCGCAAACAATCCATATCCGAATCTGTAAATTTCATACGGATACGAATATGAATATACCTATATCTGATCAGTATCCGTATCCGATCCGATGAAACCCCTAAGGATGGGATTGACTTTTCAGATTTAATTAATATCAATGAAACATAGCAGAGAAATTCATGTACTAGAAACATCTATTGTCGAAAATTATTTTGTAAGGTTAAGCTAGGGGTGTAAACGGGCCTTAATCGAGCGAGTGAGATCGGATCGAGATCGACTCGATAAGGAATTTCACCCGCTCATCGCTCGCTCGATAAGCGATTTGAGCAGAAAAACACGCTCGTGCTCGTCTCGCCTGATGCTCGCGAGTCGTTCGCTCGCTCGATTACTCGTTATTTTTTTTGTTTAAACCTGGATTTGCATGCAAACTCTGCTTTCTTGTTCTCGTGAGTTTGCATGCAAACCTTCTTGATAGTGTTCCTTGAACATTTCTCAAACCGAGGATTCAGATATGTGCAGAACCAGTTAAACCACTCATGTTGAACAATTCTGAACGGGTACTCATGTACAATGATCATCTTTGCAATCATCTCCCTGCCTTTCTTTGGTTCATACGGCCCATCAGACACCTCAATCACATTGCTTCCACTACTAATGGACAAGAGTGATTGGTTATTCATCATTCCTGGAACATAACATACTTCTTTGTGACGATTCATGCTGGTGGTAGTGCCACTTTTCCCCTTTGAGTAAGACTTCTTGCATGCTTTGCATCTCACTCGTACTTCCTTTTTGCCCTTGAAAATCATCTCGACCTCCTCAAAGTCTTTCCAAGCCCTTGATGTTAAATATTTTCTTCAGCAAGATTTTATTTGAGGGAATTTTATCTAATTTACATCTCCAGCTCATGGTAGATATAAATAAAACTCAACAACTGCTTTCCATTTCCTTTCAAATTTTCAACATATTACATCATGTTTAATCGACCATGAGTTATGACAAGGTTAACAGAGACTCCAAAAGAGTAGCAACACAAAGTAACTAGTAAAGTAACTCGAGACGTATCATTTTCACGACCTTACCCGTTGGCCAATTCGCATTTCATTTTAGAAATCAATGAAAATAACTTTTGGAAAAATAAAAACACCAGAAAAAATACATAGTTGTTAAATTAACATGAAAAAAGAGACATTTTGTTTGGGTATGAAAATGATTAGCTTTTGATGTTGGCGGATTGGAGGCGAAGAAGGAAACCTTAATCCGAGTGTCGGCTGTGAAGAACGAGGCTGAGAACGAGGAGGCCGTCGGAGGCCCGGGGAAGAGGAGGCGTGGGGGTGGTTGTCAGAGGCCCAGAGAAGAGAAGGCGTGGGGGTGGTCGTCGGAGGCCCGGAAAAGAGGTGGTGGGGAGGAGGCGACGGTGAGATTTTAAGGCTTTAACGTGTGTGTGTGTGTGTGGGGGGGGGGGGGGGGGGGATTTAAGGGAAGCATTGTGAATGACCTAACAAAAAAGATTTTTTTTTACTCTTTTAGACTTTTAGTGTTTAGGACTTTAGTTTTAAAAAATTTAAATGGTTTAATAGTAATCCCACCTAATATGGATAATTGTAATTGGATATAGTAAATATGATAATTGAGTATTTTAACGAACGAGCAATCAAATGTCGAGCATCGAGCGAGCACGGTTTGCTCATGCTCGACTCGTTAGTAATCGAGTCGAGCACGATTCAAGGAAAATCGAGCGATCCGTCGATCTTGAGCCAAACTTGACAGCCCTAGGTTAAGCTAACAACGTGAAATAAAAAAAGAATTAAACAAAGAAATGAATAAATCTCTCCCACAAAAACACCCTGCAGTGGAGATCTGTCACCTTTTTTGGTGACTAAAAGTAAAACCTACAAAATACCAAATCTTGGTAGGACATCACTGTTGGGACCATTTATTCTTGTCTCACTTCCCAACTAATAGTTGTTGCAATCGTCTTTAATTACTTACTTGAACTACTGGTTTACTGCTTTGTTTATAATTAAACAAATGTTGATCTACTGATTCAGCTCTTCCACCAAATCTCTGTTTGCATTCCTAATCGAGTTTAGTGTCACTCAACTACGCAAGAATAAACAAGTGCTCATGAATCATGATTCAAAAAATCATATAAAATATAATGAATTGCTATTCGTCGCTGGAAAATTACTTAAATCGTCCGTAAGAATTACCGTTTTGTCATTCTCCCATTTATACTTATATATCTCTTCATTTTACTCTCCTACCACCACTCTCTCTTCATCTTCCTCTCATAATCATCAAAAATAATGTTTCAGATGTCAGAAAAGGAGCCAACGGACGCCCCAGTGTACTCAAATCTGGTGAAATGTCTAACTTCTTTTTAGTAAAAAAAATATAAAAAAAATTTAGGGGGCGTCCGCCGGAGCCGCCTCCCATGGGGGAGGCGTCTAAGCCAGATGCCTCTATTTTTTAAAATAAAAAATCTAAACATTATATTGTGTGTTATCTCAAATCATTTCAGGTTCCGTTCCAAATTTTTTGGTATTAATGTGGTGGATTGCAGTGAGTTTTTAAGTAAGTTGGGAAGTTTTACCAAATACCACCATGACAGGTCGGTCGGGGGTCTCGGTGAAATTGTTGGATCTAGAAATTTCAAGATATTCATCACTTACAAAAAAACTCATTGTAATCCAACTCGTTACCATCGATATCTTACAACGGAACCTCAAATAATTTGAGATAACACATCGTATAAATTTAAGATTTTTTTGGACGGGCGTCTACAACAGCCACCTCTCCCATGGGGGAGGCGTCTGGGTAAAATGCCCCCCATGAGGGAGGCGGCTGGGCAAGACGCCTCGTCCAAATTGTTTTTTTGAAATTCGCGTGATTTAGACGATTCGTCAGACATTTTTGTGGTGTTGGTACTGGTAAAGTGAGGAAAACGTAAGTAGAATCCTTAGTTTAAGAGACAAGACGAATGAGTATTAAAAGAATTGTGAATGATAAAATCGTAATTAGACGGACGATTTAAGTAGTTTTGGGGTGATGAATAGTGGTTCCCATTAATATATGAACACGCCACATTCTTGAACTCGTGAATCAAGGTTTTCTTTGATTGGCTTCGAAGTGTTGATATTCTATTTTCTATTAATCTGCAGTTTAAAACAATCTTAATCCAAGTTTAAAATTTCTTTTATTTTGAAGTGAGAATTATATAATGATATATGCCGTAATTTTTTAATATAATAAAATTTAAATCAAAAATTAAAAAAAAAGGGAAAAATCGAAAAGTGATCGGATCGCGGTTCACACCCGCGATCCAAGGGCACGAACTTCTATAAAACCCCCCTCCCACTCCATTCTCTTTCATTCCATATTTCTCACTCCCCCACTCTACACAGTCCTCGAATTAAGTTGATTTACAAATATTTTGCCCAGTGATATCAAATTTTCTGATTTGTGGGGCTTTGTTGGTGATATTTGAGGTAATTTTTTCCTTTTTAATTTGTATTATCAGTGATTAATACAAAGTAATAATGTCAAATCTTGAAGTAATTTTAGTATAAAACTGATGAAAAAATATTGCATTGTAGATTGACGAAATGATTGCGGTAAGTATGTACTTTGGCGGTGATATAACTCAAAATGCAAGTTATGGTGTAGAGTACACGATAGGTCCAAGACTTACACTTTCAGCGAGCGAAAATGTAACCTTAGAAGAAATTAAGAGTAGGATTTATCAAGGTTTGCATTGTAGGATTTCGTGTTCCCATATATGTATATATTTTAAAAAAATTAATATAACATACAAGATCAATTTCATATTTTCAACAATTTTATGTACATAATTTTGTGTTTTATTCTAATATCATGTACCCTACATTTATTAAAATAAACCACAAAGATATAATCATACCTAAAGGTTCTCTAAAACCTTTTTGAAGATTCGGAGTCACGTTGCCCGTTGATTCGTCCACGGATTTACCTCCGAGTGTTCACCAAACTCTAAACAAGATTAGAGAGAAATGAGCTAGCCAATCAATCTCTAACAAGGTTTAGAATCAAACTAATTACCCCTCTTTAAGCTCCTGAGATTCTTATCTCTAAAACTTAATTTTACTAAGAGATTTTCGTGGTGATTAGGGAGAGATTAATGAGAGAAAGAATTTTGCATTAGTATTAAACAAGTAAGAGTAGGGGTCCTTTTATAGTCTCTCAAAACATCCTCATTAAGAGCTATTCTTTAGCCATGATCCCTTGTTTATTCTCTCCTAAATTAATCTCCAATTTCCACATAATCACCCACAAAAAACGTTTTAATTAAATCTGGAATTATTCCACCCATGATTTAATTAATCTCTTAATAATTCAGGCAGAATCGTTCTTGTTCACATCTTATATAATATATTATCCTATGTAATATTAAATTATTACACCCCATAATATATATACATCTCATATGAATTTATTATGATTCTAGTTATGTTAATTCTCATAACATATTGATTTTAATTAATTCACCACATGTGTCCTATTTTCTAATGAAACCCGACACATCATATGAACTTAAAATCAACCCTCTTGTTTCCCAGTTTTGTGGTGTGACCTATAGGAGGATCTAAGCCAAATTGACAGTGATATTAAACACTTAATATCTCAGACTATAAGCGGTATCTAGCTACACATTGTAGTCACCCAATTAGCATAGATGTCTTTGTTCAACTCGAACCAAAACATGATCCATTTAGTGATGTAAGTGCACCACTTGTGTCTGTCTCTTGCCTCATGATATTAAGAATATATACAAAGTAGAAATGTGTCACATTTGTATTATATTCATTTCTTGATCTCTCTAAGCTAATTATAACTATGTAACTTAACTCAAGTCACATTGTGCACATTATAATTTGGCTTTATCAAGGGGCCCACTAATATCATCACTCAATTAAGAGGGGCAATGATAATTGTTTGACTGACTATCTTTTCCAGCACAAGTCATGCTCAACCAACTATTGCCTTTATCACTATACTCATTGATAGATTTTGACAATAATCAAATTAAGCACTTCTTGAGTGAAAAGATATAAGTCTCATATCTTAGGATCCAAGACACAGTAAAAACATTAATGACACGAAACACAATTCCATAATGTTTTACTTGTTAGGTCTATTCAATATATAAAAGTAATATTTTCCTCTTTTATATACTCGTGTTGTCAATTATTTGTAGAGCTACAACAATCGACGACCAACACGACAATCTTATCTCGGTAATTAATGTTCCATGTTAATTACCTTGATTGTGAATAACTTTTGATTTTATGTAAACCATTATCTTTTAGAGCTCTACGGTTAAGGACCAAACGCCTCTTCCTTAACACTTCCAAAAGACGAATATCATAATCAAGGAACAAAATGTTTGCACATTCAATTCATAATAATTGACATATAAAAGTAAACTTTTAGAACACATTCCTTTCAATCTCCCACTTGTTATCAAAGTTTTCTCTCACATACATTATCAATGTATAAAACAATAATAACTAGGGTAACCCTCTCTAATCACTCATCAAGCCAATCCACATGGTTCCTCAGACCCATGGACTCGAAATGCATTTGGCCCTTGGCTTGTGATAAGGGTTTGGTGAATGGATCAGCTGTGTTGCGGTTTGTGTCCAGCCATAACAGGTTTATTTTGCCCTCGTCGATGAAGTCACGTGTGACAAAGTACTTACGATCCATGTACTTCACTTTGTGGTGTGATTTGGGATCCTTGATTTGCGAGATAGATGCACTATTATCGCAAAATAGCTCTATGGGTCCCTCGCACGAGGGAACTACTCCAAGCTCTTCAAGGAACTTCTTAATCCACACTCCTTCCTTGCTCGCTTCAGCGACAACCATTACTTCGGAAGCGGTGGTTGAGTCGGCCATAATGGTTTGCTTCCAACTACGCCAGCTCACGGCTCCACCACTTAGAAGGTAGACGTATCCTGATTGCGACCTTCTATCGTCGGGTCACTCATGAAACTCGCATCTGAATAGTCCTCGGCTATTAACTCCCTTTGTCCTCCATAAACAAGAAACTTATCTTTGGTCCGGTTAAGGTACCTCAGAATATTCTTGACCGCAGTCCAATGCTCAGGACCTGCGTTGGATTGGTGACGACTTGTCACGCTTAGAGCATACGAGACATCGGGTCTTGTGCAAGTCATCGCGTACATGATCGATCCTATTGCCAAAGCATAAGGGATATCTTTCATGTACTCCAAGTCTTTACGTGATTCAGCACGTTGAGACTTCTTGAGTTTCACACCCATACTTATTGGCACACTGCCCTTTTTGGAGTTGTTCATGCTGAACATTTCCAATACCTTGTCAATGTATGTACGTTGACTTAGGCCAATGAGTCTACGGGATCTAACTCTATATATCTTGATTCCCAAGATGTATTGAGCCTCACCCATATCTTTCATCGAAAATGCAGATTTCAATGAACTTCTCGTTTGCTCAAGCAAAGGTATATGATTTTCCATAATGAGTATGTCATCGACATATAAGATTAAGAACATTATGTGGCTCCCACTAACCTTCTTGTATATACAAGGCTCTTCCTTACTTTGGACGAAGTGAATCTTTTTGATTTCTTCGTCAAAGCGATTGTTCCAACTCCTTGATGCTTGCTTCAATCCATAAATGGATCTTTGAAGTTTGCATACTTTCTCGCTATTCTTTGGATCTTCAAAACCTTGAGGTTGTACCTTGTACACATCCTCCTCCAAGTTCCCATTAAGAAACGCCGTTTTGACATCCATCTGCCATATCTCATAATCATGAAATGCGGCAATAACGAGCATAATCCGAATAGACTTGAACATGGCAATCGGTGAAAAAGTTTCATCATAGTCAATTCCTTGAACTTGAGTGAAACCTTTTGCTACAAGCCTCGCTTTGTAGGTTGTCAAGTTCCCATCCATGCCCATCTTTCTCTTGGAAATCCATTTATTTTGTATGACCTTTTTCCCTTGAGGAAGGTCAACCAAGTTCCACACTTGATTATCATACATGGATTCTATTTCAGATTCCATGGCCTTGAGCCATAGTTTGGAGTCCTTTCTTTCCATTGCTTGTTGAAAGGTCGAGGGATCATCGGTATCTAGCATCATGATCTCATGAAGTCCCAAATACATATCGGGTTTCTTCCTTTCCCTCGTTGACCTTCTAAGTTCTTTTGGTTCTACGTGTACTTCTCGAACTTCTTCCACAATTTCTTGTGGAGTTGGTTCGTGTTCGATTCTCGAACGTACACTAGGTGGGGAGGATTGAGTTTCTCTCATAATTTCTTGCGAGGATCTCTCACTCACGCTCCCACTAACCAAAGGAACCTCGGTTGGGTCTTCATGATCTTGAATGTCACCATTCATATCATGATCTTGTAGAGTATATTGAGTCTCCTCAAGCACAACTCTACTCTCACTACTTTTTATTCTTTCCAGAAATTTCTTTTCTAGAAATACGGCATCCCTCTTTACAATCACGCGATTGGAGGTTATATGCCAAAAGTAGTATCCTCTTGTCTCACGAGGATAAACTATAAAGAAACACTTATCCGCTTTTGGTTGAAGTTTGGTCGACATCAATCTCTTGACGTAGGCCTCACAATCCCAAATCTTGAGAAAATTGAGCTTAGGTGTTTTACCACTCCATAGCTCATAAGGCGTTTTCTCTACGGATTTGGATTGAACATTATTTAGTGTGTAAGCCACAGCTTCTAGTGCATAACTCCAAAAGTAAAACGGCAATTCAGCTTGACTCATCATTGATCAAATCATGTCGAGTAATGTCCTATTCCTCCTTTCGGATACCCCATTCCACTAAGGTTTACCGGGAGGGGTGAGCTGTGGTACAATACCACACTCCTTTAGGAATGAGTCAAATTCGGTACTTAAGTACTCACCTCCACGATCCGTTCGTAGAGACTTGATTTTCTTGTTGAGTTGGTTCTCTACTTCATTCTTGAATTCCCTGAACTTGTCAAAAGATTCACTTTTGTTTCTCACTAGATAAATATAGCCATAACGACTATAGTCATCCGTGAACGTAATGAAGTACCTAAAACCGTCTCTTGCACTAGTATTCATCGGACCACATACATCCGAATGTATCAAATCCAACAAGTCATTCGCTCTTGGTACTTTCTTCTTGAAAGGCCTCTTGGTCATTTTTCCCATTAGGCAAGGTTCGCATGTCTCCAATGATTTAAAATCAAGTTGACCAAGAAGGTTAACTTCTTGCAATTTCTTGATGCGTTTTTCATTTATGTGACCAAGACGATAGTGTCACAAGAGTGTATCATTCACGTGAGTAGTTTTAAGTCTTTTGTTATTGATGTTTAAGATTTGTTTATTATTCAATTCAAGCAAATAGAGATCATTCCTCACGAATGCATTTGCATAGAAAATACCATTCTTCGATATAGACAAGCAAGAATTTGAAATATTTATATTAAAATTATCCATATCCAAACATGATACAGAAATAATGTTCTTGCTAATCGAAGACACATAATAAACATTCTTTAAACATAAATCTAAACTACTAGATAATTGAAGCTCCACAGAACCTTGTGCAATCGCAGCAACGCTTGCACCATTTCCGACCTTCAGAATCATCTTGTTCTTCACGAGTTCCTTCCTATCCTTTAGTAGCTGCACATTAGAAATTATGTGAGCACAAGATCCGGTATCAATTACCCAATCATGGACAGAGGTGGCTAAATTTATCTCAATAACAAATATACCTTTGACCTTTTTGGGGCGCTTACGTTCAATCACTCCATTGTCAAGGTCTTCCTTGTACTTGGGGCAATTTGGCCGGATGTGTCCCTTTTCACCGCAGTGAAAGCACTCCGTGTTGAGAGTCAGAGATTTCGAAGAATTCCCCCTCGAGGCGCTCCCACGAGCACATCCTACTCCCTTGCTCTTGATTGACGTATTTTTGGTGAATTTGCCTTTACCTTTGATGATCTTCTTGCTCCCTCCATGGACGGCTAGGACGTGCTTGTCCCGACCCTTGCCCATGTCAACTTCATCCGTTTTGAGAGCGTTGTGAAGTTCCTCAAGACTCACCCCTTTCTCACACACATGATAGTGCATAATAAAGTCCTTGTAGGACGGGGCTAGAGAGCCAAGAATCAAATCTTCCACAATGTCATCGGGCATCGGGGAAGAGAGCTTCGACAACTTCTCAAGGTACCCTTGCATCGTAAGAAAATGCATGGATACCGATGTTCCCTCCGCCATGTGGCACCTTGTGAGTGCGATGGTGGTCTTATAGCGCTCTTTTCTAGCACTATCCATGAACATCTTTGTTAAAGCTTCCATAGTCTTCTTGGGTTTTGAATCTAAGTATTTCGCTTGAAGCGAGTCACCCATGAAGGCTAACATTAGACCGTGAACCTGGTTCTCTTGGTCTTCCCACTTTGCTTTTGCCTCTCTCTCTCACTATCGTTGCCTTCTCATTTAATTTTGGGATTTCACCATCCAAAATATGAGATAGTTTCTCAAACTTCAACACGATATTGAGCTTGAGTTGTCAGCTATGAAGTTTGAGCCATCATTTGCCAAATGATGTTTTTCAATCATAGATCGCACAATAGATTGAATATTTGACATTTCTACAAAATAAATTATATGGGATTTAATGTCAATTTTATGTTTAAAAAAAATAATACCGCAAATAAAAATTTGTCCATAAATGCAGCAATTCAAGATCCTATCAATTATAATATAAACTAGCTAAGGGCTATCAGATATATTATAAAATCAAGGTAAGAAAACATTTTTCTAATCATAAACATTTCGAAATATCGCAACTTTTGCATTTTCAAACTCTTATGATTCTTGTCGTTTTAATTAAGAGGGAATTTGACTAATCCTCGTAAGAAAAACTTTCTTTCTCAAAACCGAGCTAGGGTTCCCGGTTTTGTTAAGAAAACTTATTTCATTTGATACGAGATACGTTTATCCATTGTATTCACAGACAAATATACTCGGTGTCCACTAAGGGTGAATCACACCTCGTACATCTATTCATGGCACAAGAATAGACAACCTTATATCTCCCACTATTCCCAAAGATGGAGGAAGCTATCTCCCGCTAAGGGCGAGCAGAATATCTCTCGATCGATGACTGCTAATGGATGAAATAAGAAAGAAAAATACTCTTAATTTTTGGTTGGACAATTTAAACATTTATATGTGATTTTAGAATTTAGGTGATCATGCATATTTATCATCTATACACATCCTAACATTCATCCATACAATCACATATATATCAAGCACACAAACATAAATAAATCCACTCACACACACATTGTGTGAGTTTATATGTTCCCACGTCCTTGATCTTTGATCCTCGATCATTGCGCTTCTTCAGCGTCTTCCTCTTGCACCATGTATGTTGATATTGCAAAAATATAAACATGCATCTCTCAATTTTGAAAATTGTCTAGTGTAAGTCCTATGTAAAAATCCTCTCATATGTATGCATATACATAAAAATGGAAATTTGGCTTTTACATATACATAAGCCCCTGTGATTGAATAATAATAACATACACATTCATTCATTCATTCACACTGGCTTCATCGGAACATATAAACTCACATATCCCTGCATAAGAGAACTCGAGCAATGCATGTACATACACTATATATTACTCGATTTAGTTTAGCATGCATCTCTAAATCAAACAATTCTAAAATCATTTGAAATCCATTAAAAATGATTGTATGCATCCATAGTTCAAAACATAAAATATTTGAACCATTGTTTATCCAATTTCCAAAAAAAATAAAAATTTAAAGAAAGATAAACATATGCCTTTTTTCGTTTTGTCGATTCCTTATAAAATAATCATTTAATTAAAAACGAAAATTCTATAAATTAGACATAAGTCTAAATTTTAATTCTAACATTCACATGATGTGTTTCAAAACATTTAAAACTATCAAAAGAATCAATTAGAATTAAATCAACAAAACTATCGGAAAACTCGAAAAAGACATAGAACATGAATTGTTTCGATTGTAAATGGTAAACTAAAATTAATTATATAGTTTATCATTGAAAATATGAACCTGACTTTGATACCACTGTAGGATTTTGTGTTCCCATGTATGTATATATTTAAAAAAAATTAATATAACATACAAGATCGATTTCATATTTTCATCAATTTTATGTACATAATTTTGCGCTTTATTCTAATATCATGTACCCTACATTTATTAAAATAAACCACAAAGATAGAATCATACCTAAAGGTTCTCTTAAACCTTTTTGAAGATTCGGAGTCGCGTTGCCCGTTGCTTCGTCCACGGATTTGCCTCCGAGTGTTCACAAAACTCTAAACAAGATTAGAGAGAAATGAGCTAGCCAATCAATCTCTAACAAGGTTTAGAATCAAGCTAATTACCCCTCTTTAAGCTCCTGAGATTCTTATCTCGAAAACTTAGTTTTACTAAGAGATTTTCGTGGTGATTAGGGAGAGATTAATGAGAGAAAGAATTTTGCATTAGTATTAAACAAGTAAGAGTAGGGGTCCTTTTATAGTCTCTCAAAACATCCTCACCAAGAGCTATTCTTTAGCCATGATGCCTTTTTTATTCTCTCCTATATTAATCTCCAATTTCCACATAATCACCCACAAAAAACGTTTTAATTAAATCTGGAATTATTCCACCCATGATTTAATTAACCTCTTAATAATTCAGGCAGAATCGTTCTTGTTCGGTAGTCCGAGTATTATTCGGTCAACCGAACCATTCGGTTATAACACGTGTTCGGTGCACCGTGAGCTATACGGTCGACCGAATCTGTATGAGAAAAATTCCCTGGAAGAATTCGGACGAACCACGTCTTGTAGTCGGTCTACCGTTGACGCACCAGAATCGCTCCTGGGACATAGTCATCGGATGACCGGGTCACCTTCGGTCTACCGAAAATATTACTTCTCGGTTGACCGTTTCCAATCGGTTAACCAAACCCGATTGTCCAGGCACTCTGGGAAATCTCGGTCAACCAATTGCGCTTACCCGTTCCCCATTCGGTTAACCGATCCGAAGATGCCCCGGTCGACCGAACCATGAACTGTTCACCGTGTTTGACCCTGATTTTGCCTTTGTCAAATGTTGGATTTATTTCCAACAAAATTTGATCTTTTGGGGTTTTTAGAAAATTCACATCTTATGTAATATATTATCCTATGTAATATTAAATTATTACACCCCATAATATATATACATCTCATATGAATTTATTATGATTCTAATTATGTTAATTCTCATAACATATTGATTTTAATTAATTCACCACATGTGTCTTATTATCTCATGAAACCCGACACATCATATCAACTTAAAATCAACCCTCTTGTTTCCCAGTTTTGTTGTGTGACCTATAGGAGGATCTAAGCCAAATTGGCAGTGATATTAAACACTTAATATCTCAGACTATAAACGGTATCTAGCTACACATTATAGTCACCCAATTAGCATAAATGTCTTTGTTCAACCCGAACCAAAACATGATCCATTTAGTGATGTAAGTGCACCACTTGTGTCCGTCCCTTACCTCATGATATTAAGAATATATACAAAGTAGAAATGTGTCACATTTGTATTATATTCATTTCTTGATCTCTCTAAGCTAATTATAACTATGTAACTTAACTTAAGTCACATTGTGCACATTATAATTTTGCTTTATCAAAGGACCCACTAATATCATCACTCAATTAAGAAGGGCAATGATAATCATTTGACTAGCTATCTTTTCCAGCACAAGTCATGCTCAACCAACTATTGTCTTTATCACTATACTCATTGATAGCTTTTGACAATAGTCAAATTAAACACTTCTTGAGTGAAAAGATATAAGTCTCATATCTTAGGATCCAAGACACAGTAAAAACATTAATGACACGAAACAAAATTCCATAATGTTTTACTTGTTAGGTCTATTCAATATATAAAAGTAATATTTTCCTCTTTTATATACTCGTGTTGTCAATTATTTGTAGAGCTACAACAATCGATGACCAACACGACAATCTTATCTCGGTAATTAATGTTCCATTTCAATTACCATGATTATGAATAACTTTTGATTTTATGTAAACCATTATCTTTTAGAGCTCTACAGTTAAGGACCAAGCGCATCTTCCTTAACACTTCCAAAAGACGAATATCATAATCAAGGAACAAAATATTTGCACATTCAATTCATAATAATTGACATATAAAAGTAAAACTTTTAGAACATATTCATTTCATGCATGTCGAAGAATCTCGGTACTCGATTGATATTCAATGTCGTGTCAACATTGCACCGACTGGTTTCTTTTTTTTAATGTGATGTCCGTAGATTACGAGAATTCCTGGAAAATTGCCTATGAAATTCGAGGACAACTTATTCAAAAATGGGAATGATGGAGCTATATGTTAAGTTGAATCCTGTGGAAATTGATTGGAATGTTGAGATGTTTGCAGGTGACCAACCTGGTAGTAGTAGTGGTGCACGGTTCGTATCTCAACAATCATGTGTTGCAAACACCATAGCATAAACCAGTCGACCTGCGAATAGAACTTCTGATTTGAATCCACAAGAAAGAACAAATTTCGAGCCGATATCGATTGATGATTAAGAAGAAATGATGACGAAGATTATAACATTGAGTCAGAGGACATGAATGAATCATCAGGTGAGGAGGATGATGAGGTTGAGGGGGATGAAGATATTGGTCCGAATGTAAATTGGTTAAGCCAATTCAACCCATTTAGAAGTAGGGGTTGGGTTAACCCAGCTAAAAGCTTTAATGATTGTTCTAGTTGCGTTCCTGCAGATACGTCCTTTATAGAAACCAGCATAATAGTTGAGGGTCCGTTAGCTGAGAATCTAGCCTTCTCATCGAAAGAGGCTCTAAAGAACGACATATCGAAATGACATAATGACAATAATCGGGAGATCAAGGTGCAAGACAGCAGCAAAACCAAATATAGGGTAAGATATAAAGATGAAAATTGTAGCTGGATGTTGTACGCTGCACGAACTGACTCTGGTGATGCATAGGCGATAAGAAAATGTCCGTACAAGCATATATGCAGGTCTACAGCTGCCCAATTCGATCATGCTCAGCTGACTGCAAAGATGATGTCCGATATCATCCGTGAAGACGCCGAAAATAATGTCTCGCTCCCGATTAAACATGTTCATGGTCTGGTAAGAAAAGTATTTTGATTGACATCATATCATGCATATATTTGTGTCTTATATCCATTATCTTTCACCTAAACAATGTTACGTAACGAGTTTAATGTTTAAGTTTCAGGAATAAGCAGGATTGAGGAGAAGAGACAAAAATGACTCAAAATCAAGGAAAAAGACTGAGTTGCAAGACTTGGGGACTGAGATGCAAAAGGGAAAGACCCGGATGTAAACCCAAAACACCAATGAGCAAATCAAGAAACTTCACACCATCATGGGGAGTAGTTTGACAATTCGATTCGGGCCGGAGCTCCAGCAACCGACTTGGATACATCACACATGAAGAAAGTCATCCAAGAAAGCCCACACAAAATCCAGACTGGATCCAAACCGTGTAGACCGCCAATTGGCGGTCTGGGTTGCTCCGGATCCGATGTGGTTTAGTCGGGTCATGTATTATGGTGTATTTAGTCTATTTTTTGTATATGTTTTGTCCAATACCGGGGGATTGTCCCCGATTGTCTTTTTCTTTGACTATAAATAGAACTCCTCCGCCTCCCTTGTATAAAACACATGCTTGGTGGCCATGAAGTGAGCCTTGGAGCAAAATCTCAAGTAGGGAGAGACTACTTGTATTGTGAGTTTGAAATTAATAAAGTTTTCCTTTAGTTATGTTATTTTTTTCTTAGTTTAATTTTCTTTCATATGTCTTGCATGCTTCTTTAGTTTTATGTTCTTTCAATTAGCTTCTTTAATATTTCTTGCTTGCTTAGTTTAATGTCCTTTAAGTATAATGTTTCATTTTGTTAATGTAGGTTGTAGTGTAATGATTAGTGAGTAGTTTCATCCCCATTTGAGGGTGGAGAAATATGTGATGTGATTATGTAAGTATTAGGTGTGTGTTATCTTAATCCTTTGAGCCTTACATGATTTCCATAACCATCTAATGAGATTTCACTTTTGTCTTTGATATGCTAATGCTCTTGAATGAAACTTAGCATATGCTTAGATTAGTGAGCCTATTTTATGGGGAATGATGAGGTGAGGATAATGATGAAGTTGATAAATGAAACATTACTTGTAGTTGCATGTACTCTTGTTGCCCTCACATTGATTAATGTCTTGTATGTTTTAATGATTGTGTAAATCTTATTTCATGTGGAGAGATAGTGGGGTTTGGTCTTTATGCATGAGTTCATTTAACTTCATTCCAATTATTGTCCCTTATGTTTTAATGATAATGTGTTATGTTATTTCATGTGGAGGCAAAGTTGGATTTAGTTTGATGGTTTTCATGCACTACATGTTGTGACGAGCACAATTGAACACACACACTTACACATATATTTGTATTCACATTCTTTCTCTACCCTTTATGGGGTTTAGTTTATTGCTTATTTTCCAATTTCTTTCGCATTGTAGTGTAGTTTCGATCATAACTCCTTTCTCTCCTTTGTTTCCCACTCGCCTTCGAACTAACCAAAGTCGACACACCTCCCTGTGGACCGACCCGTATTTGCCACCGCTTCAACGCGGCTGTGCACTTGCGGTTATTTTAAAACGTTCAATCATATTTCCATGTGTTAATCCAAAGTACAATAAATTATGGCGTGCTCGCAAGATTGTTGTGGCATACATATTTGGATGTTGGTCGGGTTCATATGCTTTGTTGTCTCAATTGTTAAATGCTATTAAACAATCAAATTCTGGGAGTAAAGGTGTAGTTCATTCCGACCCTTTACCATGTGCTGGTGCCCGTCAGTTTAAATGTGCAGCATGGGCTTTTGGTCCTTGTCTTCAGGCTTTCCAATATCTACGTCCTGTTATCAACATAGACGCCTCATTTGTAAAAGGTAGATATGAAGGAAGGTTACTTGTTGATGTTGGGTATAACACTGAGAATCAACTTCTGCCTCTTGCATTTGGGCTTGTTGAGAATGAAAATATATCTAATTGGGGATGGTTTATGAGATGGTTGCGACGAGAGGTGATTGGAGATAGGAAGATATGTGTCATATCTGATCGACATCCTGCAATAAAACACATTTTTTGGAATCCCAGTTATGGTTGGCACGAGGACGCAAATGAAGCAATTCACCGCTTATGCACACAACACCTTGGCGAAAATTTACTTAAAAATTGTAAGAATTAGTCTGTAGTTGACACCTTCAAAACAGTATGCAGACATAATAGTCCGTGGGATTTCGAAGCCAGTTTCGATCAAGTTGAGTATTGGAGTAAAGATGCATTACAATACATAAAAGGGATTGGGAAAATAATATGAAACCAATGAGCATGAACCTGAGGTTCCTAGTAAGTGGTCGTTGTGTCACGACGGAGGCCAAAGATGGGGAATAATGACAAGCAATGGTGCAGAGTGTCTAAACAATGTATTCAAAGAAGCTCGTGGTTTACCCATTTGTGCAATTGTAAAGGTGACATACTATAAGCTTTTGGAGTGGTTCAACAACAGAAGGCAACATGCACGTGTGTTGGCACAAAAAGGACACATATTTTCAGAGAGGGTCACACAAATATTTGAAAAATCTACAGCAGTTGCATGTCAACATGAGGTGAACATTACTGATTTGGATACAGGGGTACGAGGTCATATCCAAACATGAAATAGTGGGCAGAACTGGAAGTAGGAGGGATCGTATTTACAATGTGGTTCTACGTGACGGCACCAGCCCGTTGGATGCCACGTAAACCCTGAAATGCAGCCCGTTGGATGCCACGTAATCCCTGAAATTATAGTTTGATAGTTAAACATTAACACACAACAAAACTAGTCGTCAAATTCGTTAAAAAAGCATACCATTCGTCGAATACGTGGTCCACCAGGAACGTAACTGAGGTCCTCGATGGAATCACGTGGGGCTGGCAACGGCCTGTCCAAATCTAACTCTATTTGGCCTCGTATGTAGACTGTGCTCATACCATTATGCTGAAACGACTGACTATACCGTTGATTCTCTCTATGATCATAGGGTTGGTTTTCCTCAAAAAATTGCGGTTTATCCCACTCCCGTATGTAAATTTGATGTTTCGCTGACCAATCATCTTTCTGCCGGGCCGTATGAACTATCTTATCAAGTCTTTTCAGCTATGTCTACGGATGAGGCTCTGGCGGTGACGTCGTCTGAAAAAGTCCAAATTGTCTCATAGTTCTTTCTGGAAAATTTCATGATATCATCCAAAAATGAATCAAGGGCACTCTCGCGAGCCAATACGCAACATCAATAAGTACACGGTCAGGAAGCAATGTCAAATATTGATTATACGGCTGCCAGTTTACATGCTCATCCAACATACATTCAAACTCATTTCTATAAGGTGTGAGGCAATTACGTGCGGTACTAACCTCATAAGTCTATGAGTATTGTCACTTGATAGCAAATGGGGGTCGCGATTCTGGGTCTTGTCCACCTAGACACTTAGCAAGACCCACGTGTCTCGGTCGGGCTACAGGAAACCAAGTCCAAGACCAGTGCCGAAGGAGTAATAATGCACCGCCAATGTTCTTATTACCAGTTTGACATTAAATGGACAAGTTACGATATAAACATGAAAGAACAATTGCACCCCAATTGTACACTAACAGTTTATCCAAATCCTGCAAAAGCCTCAAATACATAACTAGAACGCCTGTTCTAGAGCTATCGGGGAAAACCATGGATTCGAACAAATCTAAAAAGACAGCCCGTGTGTATCGAGCCACCTGCTCGTCTGTGGGATTATCCGGGAGATTCCTGTAAATGACCCGCAACCATTGCAAACTGATGCTAAATCCCGATTCTTTGAAAATTTGTGGCTCATATGCTCTCACCGTTCACTTACATTTTCTCATCATGTCGGCATTGATAGCAATTCCAAAAGCATTTTTAATTAGCTCCTGACTATCTCTATCACAGTGCCAGATTATTGGAAAACCAGTGATATGTAGATCCCATAAGCAACTCACATCCTGCAATGTCAGTCCAACCTCCCCAACCGGCAAGTGGAAAGTGTGAGTGTCATGACGCCAACGTTCTACAAGTGCAGTAATCAATCTGCGGTCTATCCTTGTATGTCTTATTTGAGCAAGTTGATATAGTCCTAAAATTTTGAGTATCTCACTAAAACTCTCGTGGAAAGGAATGACCGGACGATGTGCACGACATTCCAAAACAACATTTGGTTATAATATATTAAAATATTTCGTGAAAAAGACACCAACTAAAAATATGTAATTTAAATATGTAGACAAATTAACAAAATATGATTTTTGTTGGTACTTACATTTGCGCAAATGTCATTGACTCTGAACATGCAATTTGTTATTCCGAGAAGTGGGGAAATAGACTCTTTGTCCACTGCATCATTATACTCACGATCGTTTGTACAGAGCGACTTCTACTAAAAAGACTCATTTTGACAAAAATCTGTTCACGAAAATAAAAACAAAATTAATTTTAACAATGTAAACAAAATGAAATGAGCAGGTTTCATAACAAAATGCATGTTAAACAAATGATGAAATGTATAAAAAATTAATTATAATGATAAACTGTTACATAAATTCAACTAATATTTAAATTAAATTTAATATAAAATAAAAAATTATTCCGAATATTTTCTATTTAACAAAGAAATTAAATTTTAATTATAATCATTCTTAAGTAAAACATAATAAATAATACGAAAAATTAACCTGGATCCCAAAATAAGAACTCTGATGAATTATGTGGGTTACGTATTCGGAATAGCAGTCAACGTCAGAATAAAGGATAATTTTGTTAAAAATAAATTACGATGAGCTGATGGTAGAGAAAGCTAAGAGAGGAGACAAGAGAAGATGAGAGGAGCGCTTGAAATTTTTTGCCCACGGATCGTGGGTGTAAACCGCGATCCGTTGTTACGCGGATACTTTTCAAAAAAATCCGATTACTTTTCAAAAAAAAAATCCTATTTTTTATTTTTTATTTGAATTTTATTAAATTAAAAAATTCGGAATATATGTGTTAGGATGGGAGACAACGGAGTGGAAAAAACAGAAGTCGAGAGAAAATGAAGTTTTTCTTGTTTAGTTTAAAGTTTGAAGGCGAAAAAGAAGACAAACGAAGATAAATTCTTCTACGTAAATTGGAATCAATTTTCTCTGCAAAATGGGAGAGTAACAGAGACAAAAGAAAGGAAAAGTTGTGACTAATATTTATGTTACCAAATTGTCCTTTACGTTTAAACTTAATAACCTAAGAAAAATATGTCTTTTTGCCTACATATGTAGTTTAGTTATTTTAAGGCGATCAATTTCTTTTTCTTGTTTTTATGTTCCTATTCAAACAAGAGAAATTTACTTTATGTTTTTTTAGAAGGACCCATTGTCATTACCGTTTAAATAAAAGTTTCATATGTATGCTTTAAAGACATAGGTAAAAGAAAGTACCATTAGGAGTAAATGATAATCTTTGAAATCACAAGTAGGTTTGGTTTTACCATCATGACTTTTGTTTTAAGGATGTAGTAGCTTCACTGATTCTAATAAGGATGGTCGTCAAGGGAGCTATCTCCTCGGACCTATATTCCTTGGGTAGTTGTCATTTTGTGTCTCCGTTGAGTTGATAATTCCACTACCTTATTCATCTTCCTCCATCTTCTTTTGTTTCTCTGGCCTCCTTATTCTTATTCTTCATCTTCTTTTTCTTATAAGAATCTCATCTTGGACTAAAAACATGACGGTCATAACTCCGCAACCAAAATATCAACCAAATTAAAGCCTACAGATCATCCTAAATATACAAACCACAACATATATTACAAATCTCAAACAAAACATACAACCCAACAAGTACAAACTGGACACTTCTTAGGGCACCCTCAATGAGGGTGTCGCAGGATCGTGCAGTGGATCCTTGTCCCGCCCCTGGCATGGGGTGCGTGGGACTGTTCCTGCGTGCAGGAACAGTGGAGTGGAGAACACACGTGAGTGGTTTAATTTTTGGTTTTGTTTTGATTTTTTTAGTTAATTACATGATATTAGTTATTATTATTTTTTATTCAGTTAAATATTTCAATAATTTTCTCAAATCATTTAAATATTGTTTAAAGTAATTTAATTTATTATTCAACTAATTTTTCTCAAATTAAACTTAAATTGTTGTAATACATTATTAATATTTAATAAGATGTTGTTTTTGATTTTTCAAATTATTAATTAATTACGTTATTGATGATTTTCTTATTTATTAATTAATTACGTTTAAGTTTTGTAAATAAATTAAGTTATATTGGATGTTGGGGGAAATATAAAATAATGGAGAAGAAAATGGGGGGAAGAGAAAGTAGTGAGATAAGATCACTATTGAGGAGTGAATAGTGTAAAGATTGTGAGAGTAAAAATCGTGTCGATGTGGATGAGAAAATGTTGATTGTGATCTTTAAAACAAGATCACCGTCAAGAATGGTCTTAGAGTAACAAGTAAGTTACACTCGTCGGTCTACCACAAAAACATAAGAAAAAAAAGTTAAAAGTAGAAAAAACACCCCCAAAGAGACATATCCAACGGTTGCCGTCCTAGATCTACATCTACTGCAGGAATTGGTTCCCATAGGTAGGAATGAGATTCCAAGATCATTGAGAAACTCATGATTCCTACCGTGAGCGAAAACAAGTTGTTTCTAGTGTTTGATCATATGACAAAATTTACTACATGTTCTTGCAAAAGTTAATATGGCAGATTAATCCCTAGTTTTAGACTACAATAAAAAAGTTATTTGGACGTGATAGGAGAAAAACTTAAGCAATCTATGATGTTAAAAAATACCTAATTAGAATATTGTCATTATTGTGCACGGTGGTAAAAAAAACAATCATTTTGGTAGTCTAAAAAAAACCTAACACCAAAATCAGTTGAGTGTCATATATTGCTTATTTATATAAGACAATTTCTTAAACCAAACTATACATTGGGTTAATTATAAATTTCTTTATTATGCCTACTACATAGTTTATTTCTTTTCCTCTACTGAATGTGGGTAATTTTCTTGTATTTACACAATTATGTAAATGCTCCACATCTTTTATATTAAATATCCGTACTATCTTATCGTGATTTTACCTAATTTAGGTAATTTTCTTGGATCATATTGTTTTGTATTTGGCCAAATTTAGGGAATTTCTCAGATATAGCGAATCAGGTAATTTCTTGTATTTACCTAATAACTATCTCACATTTTACCTAATGGAGGGTCATGTTTTGGTCATACCCCATATTCCTAATTTCATTGTGTAATTTCACTGGGTATTGGTTATTGTTTTGTATTTTAACAAATTTTGGGAATTTCTTAAGTTGTAACTAATTAGGTTATTTCCTGTATTTGGCACAACTTATGTAATTTACTGGATTCTTTTTAAGGTTTTTTGTTATTCTTCTGTCACTCGGAAACTTTTGATTTGCTGAAATACCATCTAGTTACGACTATTTGCCCAGGAACAAATAAAATAAGTTGTTAACATCCAAATGTCATTTTGATTTATTTTTTGTCACTCTGTTAACTTTTTTCGTTAATGGTGCTACTATTCCGTTAACAACGTTAAAAAATTAATATTTAATTGTATATTTTACAATTTCACCCTCGAAAACTTAATTAATTTTTTCCTCATATTTTTTTTCTCTCTCTCCTCTTTCTCTCTCCTCTCTCCTCAAAAAAATTCTCAAAAAATTCACCTAAAAAATTATGAAGTTAATTACAAGTCCGTGAGTGCGCTTGGAATAAGTGTATACATTTAGGGGAGAAATAGTTCAGAACAACCATTAGGAGTAACATTATAGGAAGATAATAATTATTTTCCCCCATGTTTGGCATGTCACAGGAAAATTTTCATGGTCTAATAATCTTAAAACTTGAAAAGCTCAACATTAGTACAATCGGGTGAATTTTGTTTTTGGTCGTCCTATAATACATTTATACCAAATGTATGCATTCGAAGTGAAGAAAAATAAAAAATATCATAAATTTTAGCACACGGGGAGAACGGAATGAACCTCATTTCAAGCGTACTTGACGTGGTAAAAAATAGGAGTGATTTTTCACCCCAGTTACCCCGTACCAAGTGCACCATAGTCCATATACTTAAAGTTTTTTTTTGTTTGAAAAGTTACTTGAATGGGTAATTTGGAGCCTAAGGGTGAGTTTGGGTGTAACTCTCAGATGTCAGCTTCTAGGAATGCGGATGTAGGAACTTATTCTTCAGGATTGAGAGTTGTTTGGATAGGTAAAAAATTTCTGGTAGTATGTGATGTATTGTCAAAGTAAATTCCTAAATTGTCCATAAATTTTGATTAAATAAAAATTTATTTTAAATTCATTTTAATTTTTTCAATTTTCTTTCTTCTGAAAATATATTATTTATTTATTTATATTTTTTAAATCATTTTTTTAACCTATGATTGATCTCCAAATGATGTATGGGTAAATTGGTTCAAACAAAACAAGAAATACGAAGGAGTTGATGAACTCCTCCACCCCAGCTTCTCCCTTCAAGCATAAAAGTTGTGTTGGGTGTCGCACCAGGAGGCGGGTTTCCCAAGATCTCCATCTTGTTTGGATGTGCGAGGAGTCCTGTAGCCGCGCCTGTAGCGTGGGGGAGGGGGATCACCTGCATCCAAACGGGTTCTAAGAAAACGTGTAAAATCTTGTATCCAAACAAGAATCAGAATCAAACAAAAAATATATACCCAAATCATGTTTCGGACCCACACAGCAACCGCAGGTGGGATCCAAAGTTTCCAAACGGACCCCTTTGTAATTGTGAAGCTGAAAGATTCAAACAAAGTACTCCTCCAAATTAATATTATAATTCTAAAAAATCCACACAAAGTATGCATGTTTCTGTAGATCTCACAGTGGACACAGCAACTAATCCTTGTTTAACGCGAAGTTTACTGCAAGATTTGGATTCAGCCTGCAACCATAAAATAATAATGGCATAAAGTTGGTGGTCAAAGGTTACAGCTGGTAGGTATCCAAGGGAATTTCTTGAGAAATGGAAGCATGGAAAATAATTTAGAAAGGGAGAGAAGGGTGGTCGTTTTCTCCACCGACTGCAAGTCTGCAACTGTTTAACTATTTGGTTCCTACTTGAATGGTTCCAAGGGATTTCAGAGTTTCTTTTATTTTTGTAATTGAGTAGTTACTGTTAAGATATAAAAATCATGTTATGGTCCACAAAATGCTTTGAAGTATACAAACCAATTTTTCTTTATGAGGTTACAATCTAAAAAGGGCGTATCAATCCATAAAGTTCCCAATAGCAATGGACAACAACATTAACAAGGAAATAAGGACCCAGCAAAACAGTAGCAACAACGCTCACGATCGGACGTCTCGAGGCAATGCAAAATGCACCTCTTCTTCACCAACCGAGTGAAGTGACCCACGATCGGACGTCTCAAGGCTCAATCATCCGCTTCAAACCCACCATGACCAACAACGTCGTGAGTGGGAGTACCAAGATTTGCTCCCAATGTTGGCGGCATGGGAGGTGGAGAGTCCAATGCTATACGAATTGCATTTGTTATCGGGTCCTTCATTGCTAATGTCTGAGCTCTCTTGACAGCAAGATAACATCCCGAAACAACGGAAAATTTAAAATTTATCATCAAGATAACAGAGACCAATAATCAAAAGACAAGACTGTTATTTCTTATAAAAACATCCAAGCGGTCACCATATTACATCAGAGTTTGTCAAAAAGCTACATGATTACATCAAATATAACAAAAGAAAGTACAAGTAATCTTGTCGACCTCAGTGGTCTGAACGTGAGAATTTTGATCCCAAAATGCACGTGCCAACTGTCATCACTCAACTGGACCTACTGCGGTCCTGAAATAAAACATGCAACAACAATGTCTGAGTTTCCATAAGGAAATCTCATATGCCAAACTCACCTATATGAATGCAGTAGTACAAATGAACATATCATACTAGTAGCATGTCATGTCATCAACAGTAAGGAAAATAGTTCACCCGAAGGGTAAAATAACACATCAGTCTGACAATCATCATCGGGTCTCCCTCGGAGACCTACCGTAGGCACATACGGTCTAACAGAACAAGACGTGACGCTCCCCACACGCGACTATACTAATCATGGGGTTCGGCAAGGAGCGCCCGCCAGGTCCGCGCCATAAGAAACATATCTGTAACTATCGTGGTCAAACCACACCAACTGAATCGTCGCCCGGTCAGTCCATCAATCATCATCTCAGTAGGTGCCCAACTGAAGAAAACATAGCTGGAACAACATCAGCATCAGCAACAATCCTAGCTGGAATAGCATCGGCCCATCATCACCGGAACAACATCGGCGACATCACCGACATAACATTTGTGGTCCAACATACGTCCGGACCGAAGTCCGCCAGGTCATCAGGATCCACGAGCCACACATCATCATACCCCTCAGGTCTGCTACTCTACTATGAGTCCATCAATCCATCACATTAAGTAACAATCCATACATGAAGGTGACACGTCCCGAATACTCACACTCTTCCACACGGCGGTCCCTGGGCAGGCACGAGTAATGCACCCATCGTCACCTCCCGACTCACGTACTAGGTGAGGACACGGATTTCCGTGGACAGTGTTGGCTGAAAGGAATGTGTTCTAAAAGTTTTACTTTTATATGTCAATTATTATGAATTGAATGTGCAAACATTTTGTTCCTTGATTATGTTATTCGTCTTATGGAAGTGTTAAGGAAGAGACGTTTGGACCTTAACCGTAGAGCTCTAAAAGATAATGGTTTACATAAATCAAAAGTTATTCACAATCATTGTAATTAACACGGAACATTAATTACCGAGATAAGATTGTCGTGTTGGTCATCGATTGTTGTAGCTCTACAAATAATTAACGACATGAGTATATAAAAGAGGAAAATATTACTTTTATATATTGAATAGACCTAACAAGTAAAACATTATGGAATTGTGTTTCGTGTCATTAACGTTTTACTGTGTCTTGGATCCTAAGATATGAGACTTATATCTTTTCACTCAAGAAGTGCTTAATTTGATTATTGTCAAAAACTATCAATGAGTGTAGTGATAAAGGCAATAGTTGGTTGAGCATGACTTGTGCTGGAAAAGATAATTCGGTCCACCGTTCATGCGCACAAACAGTCGACCGAAAGAGGTAATCCGGTCCACCGTTCCCATGGGGTTCGGTCGACCGAAAGTCTGCAACGGTCGAACTCTCTGCGCCTAACCTAAGTCCCAATGGTCGAATAAGAGTCTAAAACCGGTCGACCGAAACGTGGTCAAAATCCAGAGTTTGGTCAAAATCATATAAGTCTAATCGTCGACTGACTCAGGGGTCCCAGTCGACCGAAAACTACTAGGGTCATCTTAGCAGACTACGTCATCAATCGGTCGAACAGTGCATAAAAACAGTTGAACAAGACATAAGACAACTTAAGTTCCGGTCGAACCAAACAAAGAAACGGTCAACCGAAATCCAATAGGCAAACCCCCGACCCACCAACACATGTACTACTGGTCGACCGCCACATGGCATCGTTCGACCGATGTTGGTTAAAGTCGGGCAAATACATTAAACCGGTCGTCCACCCGAAGGAACCAGTCGACCGGTGGTCGACAGCAACCTTGCGTCAGCCAAGGATTTTACGTCGTTTCTCGTCGCCGGTGAGGTCTCTGACCTCCTGTGACCGACCATTACATCACCCCCCTCACGAGTGAGAAACAAAACAAACTAATAAGCCGACATACCTTTCGAAAATGACAAACCCGCAACGTCGCCTCCAGGAAAGAAACCACTCTCACGACCGCCTCCTTGCGCCGTCCTCATGTGCCGACCTCCGAAGCTGCCTCCTCCACCGGAGCACGATCAACTGAGGGAGAGAGAGAGAAAAAAAAATGGAGAGAGTGAGAGTGAGAGAGATGTGAGTTTGCTTTAAACACACCACCCAACACCACCACACACCCCACCATCCCCCTACGACCCTCACCCACGCCTCCATTGTTCACGCACACCCCCCATGCTGCCATCCCATCACCACTTCTCTCCACCTAACACCAATTAGCACCCTAATTGGGTTTAGGGATCTTACAATCCACCCACCTTATAAGGATTTCGTCCCGAAATCAAAACAAACTACTCACCGAAAAGCTTCGAGTATTGCTTCCGAACTTCCTCCTCGATCTCCTAAGTGGTCTCGCGCTCGCTGTGATGCTACCACCTGACCTTCACCATTTGAATGGTCCTCCTCCTGAGCTGGTGATCCATGCGATCGACAATCTCAACTGATCTTTCCTCAAGAGACAAGTCCTGCTGAATCGCTGACACTGCTATCTCAATCACATGAGCTAGATCTGCACCATACTTCCTCAGCATCGACACGTGGAAGACGTTGTGAAGACCCGAAAACTGTAGTGCAAAGCAATCTGGTAGGCAACCTCTCCAACTCGGTCGAGGATCTCAAACGGACCAACATACCTCGGACTGAGCTTCCCCTTCTTCCCAAACCTCATCACTCCTCGGGCTGGGGAGATCTTCAGAACACATGGTCGCCCACCTCGAAACTCAACACTCGTTTGCGTCGATCATCATAACTCTTATGCCTGCTTTGTGTCGTGGCCAGTCTCCTCCTGATCACATCAACCTTCTCTAAATGCATCTGCACGAGCTCTGGCCCCACTAACTGCCTCTCGCCCACATCGCTCCAACATACAGGTGATCTACAAGGCCTCCTGTACAATGCCTCGTCATGGTCGTCCCAATACTAGAATGGTAGTTGTTGTTGTAGGCAAACTCTATCAGCGGCAAGTGCTTGTCCCAGTGTCCTGCCCAATCCAGTGTGCATGCCCTCGACATATCCTCCAGGGTCTGAATCATCCTCTTTGACTGACCATCTGTCTGTGGGTGGAACGTTGTACTGAACCTCATACGCGTCCCCTAGGCCTACTGCAAACTCCCCCAAAATCTGGAAGTAAATCTTGGATCTCGATTAGAGATGATGCTCACTGGTACTCTGTGCAGCCTAACTATCTCCTCCACGTACAACTTATCTAGACCCTCCAAAGGCAACGTGGTCTTAATCGCTAAGAAGTGCGCCGACTTGGTCAGTCGATCAACTATCACCCAAATCGCGTCGTGGAATCTCATCGTCTTCGGCAACCCCGTGACCAAAAACCATCGTCACGTGCTCCCATTTCCACTATGGAAGCTCAATACACTGCATCAGCCCTGCTGGTCGTTGATGCTTAATCTTCACCTGCTGACACACTAAACATCGATCCACAAACTCTGCAATATCCTTCTTCATGTCCTTCCACCAGAAGTTCTGCTGCAAGTCCTTATACATCTTCGTGCTCCCAGGGTGAATGACATATCTCGCTCTGTGTGCCTCCTCCATGATGTCATCTCTCAGCCCATCGACCTTCGACACCCAAATTCGACTCCTGAACCTCAGACCAACATCAACGCCCGCGCTGAAATCTGATCCATTTCTGGCAGCTAACTGTAGCAGACCAGCTAACTCCTCATCATCATGCTGAGCCTGAACGACCCGTGAGATGGTCTGCGGCTCCACCCAAAGCCCAACAATCACTTCTCCCTTAGAGCCCTCTGTGAACGACCTCCACTCTAACAACGTCTCGAGTAGCCTCCACTCCTGAATGCACAAACTTGCAACTGACACCTCCACCTTCCTGCTCAGTGCATCTGCAACAGAATTTGCCTTCCCCGAATGATAGGAGATGGTGAACTCGTAATCCTTAAGGAACTCGAACCATCTGTGTTGCCTCATATTCAGCTCCTTCTGCGAGAACAAATACTTCAAGCTCTGATGATTTGTGAAGACCTCCAACTGCTCCCCATAAAGATAATGACGTCCGGTCTTCAACGAGTGAACCATCGTTGTTAGAGTGGAGGCCATTCACAGAGGGCTCTGAGGGAGCACAACCAACATTTGCTCCAAAAATTCACATTGTCTTCTAATGTTGCCAGGTCTTCAACACGTGAACCAACGCTACATTTATTAGAGCACAAATGTAGGTTGTGTTGCTATGCATAGGAAGTACCTAATGTTTAGCAAGACCTATCCAAATCACTAACCTAGTGGATTAATATGGCAGAAACCATCAAGTTAAATGTTCTCTTTAATTCAAACAAGCATACTCACATTCATCTCATATACAACATATAACATTCATTCCATTCTTCATGACATGTATAAACATCAACTCCACCCCCAAAGGGGGATGAAACTACTCACTACTCATTAAGAAAAGAAGAGAAAACGAAATTAAACTAAGCATGCAAGAATTGAAATAGACAATATAAAACTAACTAAGAAAATTATTTATTTACATGACTCACATTATAAGTAGCATTCTTCTTCACTTGAGTTTTGCTCCAAGACTTACTCTAAGTAGAGAGAATGCCACCAAACAATGAGTAAATACAAAGGAGGAGGAAGAGTTTTATTTATAGTCATAGAAAAAGGTATCCGGTGACAATTCCCATGTATGAGACTAGACACATACTATAAATGGACATAAAACAACATAATCGAACACCCGACTAAACCATGAATCATTTAGAGACATTTGGACCGTCAATTGGCGGTCTGGATGCCTCTGATCGAGTCTAGATTTCAATGGCTCGGTTCTGGCTTGATTTCTTGATGTTTGATGGACCTGATTTGGTTGTTGATGGTTAGGCCCATATTGCCAAAATACTCCTCATGATGGTGTGGAGCTTCTTGATTTGCTCATTGGTTCTTTTGGTTTTACATACGGGGCATTTTCTCTTTTATCTCAGTCCACAAGTCTTGCAACTTAGTCATTTTCCTTGCTTTTAAGGTATTTTTGAGTCTCTTTTTCTCAAACGTGTTTATTCCTAAAACATAAAATTCGTTACGTAGCATTGCTTATGCTAAAAATAAAAGATATAAGACACAAATATATGCATGATTGTTGTCAATCAAATACCCCCACACCTAACTTTTGCTAGTCTCGAGCAAAACAAAGAAAGGGAAAAATGAAAGAAAGGAAAAGGCATACGTAAAACAGGAAAATCCTAACTCACTTTCCTAGGAATCACAATTGCACTTAGCATGTGCAAGAAGCCATTAAACCTCTTTGTCACCAAGGAGGAGTGATGTCTCCTGAGGATTTTCTGCGGATACACCCACAAAATCCGAACATAGATGCATTATTCAACCTAGCAACACGACTCGATGGACTCATTTTTGTCGATCATTGGATATCGTAATACTACTGGCCAACTCAATATAAGTATTTAGTCCACAAACCTAGCCTAATGAAACATTCGTGCAAGTTAATTAAGGACTTAAGTGAAAGACATGTGCAACCTTAACATCCTCAAGCGATACAAAATGTAAAGCCCATTAAGGTTCTTATTTGCATTACCATTTTCTTTTATTTCTTTTTGGGTTTTTTCATTTTATTTTTGTCTAGTTGGTGTTTGATTCTCTCAGGTCAGGTTTCGTGCATCATTGCCTATGAGGACTTACACTATCACTATCGCGTACACCTTTCCTAACATATCCACATAGGGTGATCCCTACCACCTGTGTAACGCGAGTTCGGTCGCTGCATCCCAAGTCAAATGACTCGAAAGCACCAGACACTATGTCCCCTTGGACCTAATTTCCCGAGTGGTAGGAGTCGTGCGAGAAGAGAGAACTCCTACTCACTTATTTATTATCTACACATGAACCAAAACCCCTACACTTAGGTTTCACAAAAAGAGTTTAAAGTTACATGACTACGACAAACTTCCTTATACTAACAGACACGAATTATTTGACTTACTAGGTTGAGGATGGACTTCTTTGTTTATTTGAGTACTGAAACCCTATGATTACTCTCCCCTCGAAGGAAAACCAGGGTGCATCCTTACGACTATATAAGACCTAAAGCTGGTGTACTAGATATCCTAATGTATCTTATTCAAGTCAATTTTGAGAACTTCCTTTTACTTTGCCTCTCGACGGTTTTGCACATGCTAAACACACGTAAAACCCACAAAACATTTCTTTCGCAAACACATGAAGATTTTTGAAAGAAATGAAAATTTTAAAGCATTATGCAAGCAAAAGAATACAAGTCACCCAAGGATCATGACAAGTAGATATATCAATATTAAATGCAGCACACTAACACGACCCTAACAATGCAAACAAAAGAAACAAAATAATAGGAGAAAGACTTGACTATGTACATACGTAAAACACCCCCACACTTACTTCATGCATTGTCCTCAATGAATGTGAGCATGATACTACATAGATTTATGCATGCAAAAGAAAATATCTCACTACCGTGAAGCACGAAGGGCAGTTCATGGTTATGTTGATGGACACAAACCTGAATTTCCCTCAAAACCTGTGAAATACTAAAGAAGAGATACAAATACGTGAAAGAAATGTGGTACAAATACACAAGGGTTGGAGCCTACAACAATCATTGCTCACTGGTGGAGTCTTTTATTGTGTTTTTTTAAAATATAACTATGTACAAAAATAAGTTCTCATCTTCATTTGTCAAAGACATCAAATGGTAATCTTAAAAGTGGGTCAATGCACTGTGAATAGTAACATGACACCACGTGGGGCCAAAATACTCATGTGTCCCCCCCCCTCACAAAGAGCACATGATGAAAGGAGAGGTTCATGAATTAGACTCAAAGACGTCACATTCAAAGGATCAAACTGAAAGAGTTCGAATCTCTCAAGAGTTTGGGACATATTGTGCAAAGGAAGAAGAGTTTCTCTTGTCGTAGAACTGAAGTTATGATCGTCAACCCAAACTCTCCAACCAACATGCTGGTGGGTTAGAACGAGGTATGGAACCTCGTTATGTATGTCTGACCTACCAGGCGAACAAAAAGTGGGTCTCATATGTAGGATCTACTAGGCCCTAATATTAGTCTAAAAGGTGGATGAATAGACTAATTACAATTTTTTAAAACAACTATGTCAAATTAAAAGTTAAGCAAATAAAGATTAAGTAAAGGCATGCAAACCAAAAGATCAATATATAGAGGTTTGGATCCACCACCGGATCCTAGTCTTCTCTTACGAAATGCTCTTCCTCGAGCAACTTCACGTTCTTCACTAAATTCAATCTCCGTTGCGGGCCGAGATTAAGCATTTACACAACAAGCTTTGTGAACACCCTCAATCTTTGTTTTTTGCTGGTAATTTGTATTCCATTGCTATAATTTGTATTTTTTGGTGTTGTAGTTGACGACCACTTGACGTGAACTTCTCCGAGTTCTTGATTTTATCCCAGAGAATTCTCTGATTTTGATCTCATTGTTCTTGAGAGTCAATTGGAGACTTATGTTCGTGATGTCAGATCCAATCCAGAATTTGGAGATTTGAAAAGTTTAACAGAACTCACAGAGAAGATGGTTCAAAAGAAGAAAATTTTAACTTTTCCGTTGGTTTTCTTGTTGATTACCATGACATTGGTCTTGCCAGTTGCAACTGCAACAGTTGAGAGAGTGTTTTCGGCTATGAATGTCGTGAAAAATAGATTGCGGAACCAAATGAGAGACGAATGGGTTAATGATGCTCTTGTTACGTACATCGAACGAGAGATTTTCGATACGATTAGTGATGAAGTTATAATGAAAAAATTTCAAAGCATGAAACCTCGTAGGATTACATTGTAACAAACATATTTGAAGTTAATATAAATCTTTTTTAATTATTATATTATTTTTTGGTTGATATATTTTTAAAGGGTGCTCACCCCTAAATATCGTCTTGGGTCCGCCCCTGGTCTCTAGTGTGCTTGAAGAACATATTTTGATTTAGTATTGTTCTAACATTCCTAATGGTTTACGGTGGTGTGTTATGCACGACAACATTTGACATTTTATTCAATAATATCATAAGAATTTGAGATGGTATATTGTGTGGGAGTACCTCTTGTGTCTGTTCTCTTGTTGAAGAAGTTCATGCTTCCTGAAGGACATGCATCTTCTCTTTTTGGGTAAGAGTGAGGGTTGGTGTGGCCTCTTCGGCACCATTTGTTGGCTTAACCAGTGTGTTGAGCATGCCTGACTCATGCCCTTTCCAACCATCGTTGTTGTCAAGATAACTTCACGACAGGTCACTGTAATCTTATTGATATGTCAAACAATAGAAGAGAATTCTATTGTTATTTCCTTATTTTCCAATATCTCACCGTTGAGTTTGGTATCTTTCCGGTCGACGGGTGGAATTTGTTACCACCCAAAGTATTACTAGTACTATGATTGACATCATATCATGCATATATTTGTGTCTTATATTCTTTATTTTTAGCCTAAGCAATGCTACGTAACGAGTTTTATGTTTAAGTTTCAGGAATAAACATGCTTCAGAAGAAGAGACTAAAAAGGACTTAAAAGCAAGAAAAAAACTAAGTTGCAAGACTTGTGGACTGGGGTGAAAGAGAAGGACACGGATGTAAAACCAAAAGGACTAATGAGGAAATCAAGAATCTCCACACCATTATGATGAGTATTTTGACAATTAGATCTAGGCCCAAACATCAACAACTAAATTAGGTTCATCAAACATAAAGAAATCAAGCCAGCAACGAACCACTGATGAGATTTTTATTTATACCGCAAGTGCACGGCGTCGATGAAGACGCGGCAAGTACGGGTCAAACACAAGGAGGGAGAGATTCTTATCTTTTTGTGATTTTTGATTAAGGAAAGAAAGAGAGAAATAGGGTTGGTTTGAGATTTTTGGATTTTTAATTTTTTTCTAAAGCAAGAACAACAAAAACAAAAACTAAGAAGAAACAAATAAGGATGAGTCCAGCGGGTGGGAGTTATGAATCTTTGAGTTAGATTAGAGATCACGAAAATTATTATAAATCAAGTGAGATATTAAGCATCATATGATAATTGATTTAACAAAAACTCATGTGATCAAAATACTAACAAGAAATTAAAATAAAAACGATCTCTCTTCTCTAACCCTAAATCCGTCACCCCCACCCTTTGGAAGGTTTTAGAAACCCATGGGGAGAAGATGAGGAGAAGGGGTCATGGAGATCATCGAGAGACTATGAAAAAAAAAGTATTATACTAAACTACGATCTACGAAAACAAATGCAATTATTCTAAGCATGCAACAAATTATTCTAAGAGAAGAGTAAAGAACAACTAAATTATTCTACTGGAATTAAGAACATGAAATATTAATCTAAAACTAAGCTTACAAAAGACAATGGAGAAATAAAAGGGTAGAATTTTATTGCTTATAGAATGGAAATACCAAAAGTTTTTTTTTTCACAACAATATTTCGGGGCTATTTATAGCCGATACAAGGAACCCTAAGTATGCATAAGGAAGGACACGTGCTATTACATAAGTGGACGAAAATTGGAGGCACGGATCGCAACCTGTGCGGCGTTTCCACCGCACATTGACCGTAAGATGCGGCAGAATCGCCGCATGGATGGTCCAGATTAATTTGTGCTTTTGCGGGTGTGTTTTTGGTATGTTGTAGGTGGCCTCCACGCGTATAAATCAATTATTGCATATCTTTGGAGATCCGAATTTGATTTCTTCTTGAATACTCCTCCAAAATAACTTTTTAGTCCTTCTAATTTGCGATTGGGTCCCTGGCTTCTTATGCAATCAATTGGACTTCAACTTGAGCTTGAATCTCTAGCTAATTGGTCTTTGTGATCCATCTGAGTCCATTGCACGCGTTTTAGCTCGAATATTGGTAAATTGCATTGTAACTCCTGAATTCTGCACAATTGCTCAAAACAATACCTTAGTAGAATTTATTTATATAAAAACAATCTAAATGAAAGACATATGATGCAATGTATGCAATGCATCAACCACCGAAATCCATACTCAATCAAAGCTATCTGGACCGCCGATTGGCGGTCCAAATTGGTCCAAAAGTTTCATGGTTGAGTCGGGGTTGTGTATTATGTTGTTTTATGTCCATTTATAGTATGCGTTTAGTTCCATACCGGGGGATTGTCCACGATTACCTTTTTTCATGCCTATAAACAAAACTCTTCCCCTCATTTGTAGTCACCAATTGCTTGGTGACATTCTCTCTACTTGGAGTAAAGACTTGAAGCAAAACTCAAGTGGAGAAGAATGATACTTGCAATGTGAGTCATGTTAATAAAATATTTTTCTTAGTTTGTTCTCATGTTGTCTCTTTTTTCATGCATGCTTAGCTTAGTCTTGTTTCTTTAATCTTAGTCTAAATTAGTTATAATGTATCATTCTCTTAATATGAATGATTGCTTAATGTGTAGTGAGTAGATTCATCCCCTTTGCTGGGTAGAGATGATGTACATATATTTTGTGAAGTTTGGATGTTTGATGAATTTTGGATTGTGTAAACTTGCATGTTTGTATGTTCATTTGGGGTATTTTAATTATCTACATGTTGGGGAATTTTGATGGGTTTTGCCATAAGATTTAGACACTTCCCATGCTTAGTTTCCCCATGTTTATTGACTGAAATTCCTGTTGGATATGCTACATGTTAGTTATGTGTTTCTATTTGATTGAAAAAACTTTATTTTGATGGGTTTTACCATAAGATTTAGACACCTCTCATGCTTAGCTTTGTTTTTCACATGAGTTTATGGTTTTTGATGAGTCTTGCCATATCTTTAGATACTTCTCATGCTGAGTCTAATCTTATGATATTCAAGTAGTAATTGCTGATACATTGTGTGAATGTATTGATAGGTTTTGCCACATCTTTAGACACTCCATATGCATGAAGACACACACGACACACATACATGCTTACATGCGTCATTCATCACTTATTTCACTTCATATGTGCACACACTCCACCCCTTAGAGGTTTTCCTTACTGAATTCTACCATCCTTTTGTTAGTTGTTTATCTTAGTTTTAGTAGTCTTGTGCTTTCATCTTTCTCCTTTGTTAGTTCCTAGTTTAGTGTAGCTTAGGTTAGCATAACCACATCTCTTCACCCTTAGTTGTCACTTGATTTCTGGAGAACCAGAGGCTACTCACCTTCATGCGGATCGACCCATACTTGCCACCGTTTCATCGCGGTCGTACACTTACAGGCTAAATTTAAATCATTTAAACATCCTACCTCCGGTTTCAAAGATTTCATGTTGCTTTTCTCTCATAGGAAACTGAAGTGTCTTTTCCTTTGCAGTTAACTACTTAGGAGTCATCGATCCTTGTCGAGTGCACATTGCTTGTGCAAATGTTCTTCTCCTCTTAACCCTATTATCAACCATAATTCGTTGTTGTGGTTGGGGGGGGGGGGGGGGGGGGGGGGGGGCACAAGGCATATAAGCTCAATGTTCTAGGCCTGAGTATGTGACCCTGTGCGACCAAGTGTGTCAGGGTCGCATATTCGGTTGTATGGTCACATATGCGGCCGCACAACTGTAGATTTTTTTAAAAAAATTAAATGAGAAAAATATCAAAAAAGTGAAAACAAACGGGAAAATTTGGAAAACATATAAGAAACCACAAGGAGATAAAGAGAAATATATATAAATACCTAAGGTGATTTGGCTTCGACAAAACATCCAGTTCCTCGGCGTCATTGCATTACTGGAAGCCTCGTCTACCCACCAAACCACTAGGCACATTGTCATTGAATACCTTTTAACTAGTACAAGGAAATATGTAAACTTACAGTCTTAGATATAACACACCAAAAAAACTAATTATCTAACACAATTAGTAGTTGTGACCGGCGTCTACAATGGAACTGTTTGATCCTTAATCCACTGAGGTACGTAAAAGTTTGTATCATCTTCTATGTTGTCGGAATATTATGAGTCATCTGGGTTCTCATGATAGCTCTCATTTTCCTCGGTTTTCTCATCGTTTGTACCCATGAATTTCTCATATATATCTCAAACCAGAACCGTTGCTGATGTGGATGTCTCATAGTGATTTCTAAAGTTGAAGTCCTCCTTTACAACAGTTTGTAGAATCCTAGAGGTGGTTGTTGCTGCACAGCGCGATCGGCCTCGTGATGGACCAAAACTAGCTTCCTCGACATCTGCCCATGTCAAGTCATCTCCTGCAAAGACTGGATCCTTTGTTGCCACCAGCCAAGGATGATATTCGATCAAGACATAATTTAGGCTCGTAGGGTTGTAGTAATCTCGTTTGTCATTCCTCTCTATGAACCTCTGCCTCAACCTTTGGTTGTAGTTTACAAAGACTAGATCGTTTTACTTCTTTGCATTAATACGATTCTTCTTTTTGTGCGAATGTTGAACAAGTTAGATCCAAACTTTAGCTGTTGCATAAACACACTCTAGTTCTATCACATCTGAATGTTGAACAAGTTAGATCCAAAACTTTAAGTGTCACTTCCTTCAAATAACGGTTCCATACTAACATTGCTTTCATTAGGGGTGAGCTTCGGTCCAGGACCGGACCGAACCGGACCGAACCGGACCGGACCGAAACCCGAATTTTCGGGAAGTCCGGACCGAAGACCGGACCGAATAGGTTCGGTCCGGTCCGGTCCGGTCTGGGTCGGTCCAAAACCCGAATTTTCCCCTTAAATTTTCGGTCCGGTCCGGACCGAAGACCGAATTTCCAAAATGTTGTGGACCGAAGACCGGACCGAAAAAATTCGGTCCGGTTTGATCCGGGTGCCCGGACCGGACCGAATTTTGCTCACCCCTAGCTTTCATAATCAGACCACCAATCAGTAGGGATGTTTATGCTATGTTGTCGTATCATGATTGCTTGACCAAAAATTCCTTCACTCTTCTTGTATTAATCAAATTGGCTTGATATGTGATCTTGGTCTTTGAGGTTTGGAACCAACATCTCCAAAACATACAACCATCCTGGCAAGTGAGTGTTGATTATCTTTGATCGGTTCTCACAACCGAAAAATGTAGTCGGTTCAAGAGGAAGTCGGCGGTGTACAACACACTCGACATTTGGTGCCCCGTATTCTATCAATGACATCAATAACAGGTTGGTATAATTGGGATCTGAATTTGTAGTTGTCCTTGATCTAGTACTTTGCATTCTCCATTGCATTGTACAAGCAACACATTGCTGACTTCTCGTCACCATCCACCAGCCTAAGAACAATCACTAACGGTTGGTTTGACTTTAGAGCGTTCGTGATGTTGTTCCAAAAGGATCATTGATATGATGGCTTCGTAAATTTGATTTGTCTCCCTTTTCACTTTTGCATTATTTTGTCAAAACGCATCTGGATTGGTGAACTCAGTTGACACAATGAAGGTTTTCAAAGCTTCCCGTTTCACCCAAAGTGTTTAGAGTGTCAGGAATGTGATGGCAAAATGGGTGATGACGAGACGAATCTGATTCCCTTAGATGATTTTTTATATCATATCGTTAAGTTGAGTGTGTGCCTTGAAGTAGTTGTGATCATCTGACCTATGGTAATTGTCATGATGTACAACTTGTCGATCTCCTCAAGATGAGATTGATGCAGTCAGTTGCACACAGGGTCCAAAATAACAACCTCCTCTTTGACATCAACATCCTCCCAGCGGATACATATGCGGCGGTATTGTCAATGACGACCTACACCACATATTTCTCTCCAACAACCTTATCGATCAAGTTAAACAAGTAGTTTGCGATGCGGGAGTGAGAAGAGACATCTATAGACTTCAAAAACATGGTGGTTGTGGGACAATTAGCTTAAAAAGTTATTATACTTCTACCACAAGTATCAGTCCAACTGTCAGTCATAATAGTAAATCCGTAAATCTTCCAATCTTCCCCACATGAGTCTAGAAAAGTTTTTGTTTCTGTAGTTTCCCTTTTCAGACATGGTTTGCCAACCTCGTGTGGAGTCATCGATTTCAAATTGGGCCCAAATCTAGAAGTTCGATCAATGACATTTTTTAATTCTGTGAATGAACATGCATTGAAAGACAAACATGCTCTATAGAAAAAAATTGGCCCAAAGTTAGGTTACTTCTTTCCTCTCCCCTTTTTTGAAGTTGTTATAATGGTTGTCTGATTGGGACCTCCATCATTTGGATCAATGACGACATCCTCGGGACGTCAACGATAGAAACAGTACATTTTCGAGGATGAACCAAGGGACGTGGAACGGGAGATGAATGAACACCACGACCTCGACTAGAATCCGAACCGGACCCGGTGCTCCGAACCCCTCAACATCATCTATGTCTATAAAACCATCTACAATAACTCTTTCGTTGTGATAAGGTTTGGATCTGGCTCATAAATTACGTTCAATTTCTTCACGGTAGTAATTGATGCAAATGCACATGAAATGAATGGGTTGGGGGAAATTTATAGATGGAAGTAAGGGCGCGATGCAAATTTCCCCTCTTTAATCAAGCTTCCAACGGTTATATAGCGTTGGAGCATGCGACATTGTTTGTTGCATTGTCTGTACTTTTGCGACACAGTGTCTTTGGCCCAACGACTAATTGGGCAACTAGTCGTTGGGCCAACACGGTCACATATGCGACCCCCCTCCCAATTCGAGCCACATAGTGCGGCCGAGTATGTGACCACACTTTGGAACATTGTATAAGCTTATTGTGTCCCTTAGTTCCAGAGTAGAAACATAAGAGATGTTCTTACTTTTTTTTGTTGAGGGCTTCCTGCCTCCTAATTAATTTTCTTTTTTTCTTGCTTGTAAACATATCATAAGGTAAAATTTGAATCAAAGATGGTCAGGTTTGTACTTCAATTTGTGATTAATTGGTTCAAAATCTGAGTCAAATTGTAACTTTAACATAAAGATAGATTAGAAGTATGTTTGACAAATAATACCAAATATTTGAGAAAAATGATAATATGTTGGAAAACAACATTTTATCGACGAAGATGGTCAAAGTGTTACAGAAATCATAGTTCGAGTGAGTGGACAATATAACGTAGAGTGAGTCCCGCCGTGAATTGTTTTTGTAAGTTAAGGTGATCGCCATGGCGATTCTGTCTCACAAAGCGGTATTTTATTCCTTCACAGGGGATTAATAATCTCGAACATGATTTTTCCCCCCTTGAAACTGTGAGCATATATATGATTCTATTAGTAAGTTATAAAGGTTTTCCTTATTGTTTAGTTATAATGGATTAGCTAATTCGTTTTATCATCCTTATTGGGCTTGCTTTAGATCATTAGTGCTGTAATCCATAATGACCTTACGATACAAGGCCCATGATACTGAAACTCAAAGTACTTAAATAAAGCCTGTGCAGATGGTTATTGAAGCTCTCTTTGCAAAAATTACTAGGAAATTTTTTCTCTTAATTGTGGATTTTCTTCTTCCTCGGAATCCATGTATTAGTTGATCTTGATAAGTTGTTATTTAGAGATTAACAATTCTCACAAAATTGGAGCTAAACTATTGATTTACGTAGATAGTTTTTGGGATTTAAATTCCTTTCTATTGTATTCGGGTGCATAAATCACACTCAATTCGGTACAGTACAACTTACCAACCTACACTGTAGTGAACGGTCGGCTATAGGCCCAATAGCTAATTTAAGCCGACCTAAAATAATCCAACCATTATTATCGTTGCTGACAAGATAAATTTCAAAAACAAAATAAAACGTTTGCTGACAAGATTTACAGCCAAAATAGTTTCCCTACATCAATGGTCGATAATTTTTGTATGATTTTTTTATATTCCAAAATGAAATTTGGGAAAACACTTTAAAAACTTGGGAAGAATAATTCCATCTCCCGTAATTTAGATTACTACGTGACAATTATTTTGGACTAAAAATAATTAAAGAGTAGCGAGACACTACACGTTGTTTAGGCCATCCTTAAAGGGATCGTCCCACGCGGATGACCCCAGATGACAGCGGATGACCCGATCATACGCGGTCATCACCAAGGATGACCCGGTCTTTGGTCGACCTGGTCGGTTAGCTGATTTTTTTTTTGTTTTGAATTTTTGTTTTGTTTTTTTTTTGTTTTGGTATTTGTTTTAATAATTAAGGATTTATATTTTGATAAATAATTAAGGGTTAAGTAGTTGTAGTTTATATTTTGATAATAATCTGGATTACGGTTATGATTTTAAGTATTATTTTGTAAATTGGTGAGTATTTATTAAATTTTATTTAAAAGAACTTCAATAGAAGATAATTATATTTCCCAAAATGGTTTGAAGATAATTATATTCTCAGACAAGATTTGAATTCGGTCAGAGTAAAGGTATCACGTACGTACTGTAGATTGTCAGATTGACAAAATAAGACATCACACGTGTACTGTAGATTGTTAGATCGACAAAATAATGCATCATGCGCGTATTGTAGATTGTCAGATCGACATTATAAGTAAGGAAGTGGTAAAACATATCTAATTCAATGAACTCTAATTTAAGATACTGAGCGACCTCCTCCTCCTCTGACGATGCATTCGACAAGCTTTGGAAGCAAGTAAGCACAAAAGCACTCGAAGAGCTTGAGCGTGGGGCGACTAGTAGGGTGACTCGTGGGCGTAGTCGTGAGGCTCCAAGGCGACGACGTGCTACGACCCAAAACCCCGATAGGGATCAGGAAGAAGGTTACCGTCGTATTATTTTTGATTATTTTGCTGAAAATCCTGTGTATGGTCCTCGTATTTCCATAAAAAGATTCAGAATGAGGAAGCAAGATCGGAAGCGGCAGGTCGAATGAGCATATCAGGCCTACAAAAAACCACTACAGCTCCGCGAATGTTAGCTTACGGTGTTGCAGGCGATGCCGATGACGAGTATTGACGCCTTAGTGAGGCGACGACAAGGATGGCTCTCCAGAAGTTCGTAGAAGGAGTGATAGCCAACTTTGGCGCTGAATACCCGAGAAGACTCACTCCAGAAGACATGGCAAGACTACTTCACGTTGGTGCGCAACGCAACTTTTCAGGCATGATGGGAAGCATCGATTGTATGCACTAGGGGTGGAAAAATTGACCAGCAGCTTGGAAAGGACAATACCAAGGTCGGAGCGGCAAGGCAACAATTGTGTTAGAGGCTGTAGCGTCGTACGACCTTTGGATATGGCATAACTTTTTTGGCATTCTCGGCTCCAGTAACGATATCAATGTACTTCAACGATCTCCACTTTTTAATGACGTGTTCGAAGTACGTGCGCCGCCCGTCCAGTACGAGCTGAATGGTCGTCAATATGATATGAGATATTATCATACAAATGATATCTACCTGCAGTGGACGACATTCATGAGGTACATCACACTTTCACAAACTCCCAAGAATTGGTTATTTGCACAATACTAGGAGGCAATGCGTAAAGACGTAGAACGTGCGTTTGGAGTATTGCGGGCACGATGGGCAATCCTAAGGAGACCCTCTTGTGTGAAATGTGGACCTCCTAAACAAAATAATCACCGTGTGCATCATAATGCACAACATGATCGTGGAGGACGAGCGTGAATCTTATTCTATGATTTATGATACAACTGAGTTTGAGCAGGATCACGACATATCGGGTTCGGAACCAACACCTTATTCCACTGCACGGGTCATGGACATTAATGCCTACATGAACAACAGAGACCGAGTTTGTAATAAAATCTAACATCTCGCGCTGAGGACAGACTTGATCGAAAACATCTGGCAGCGATTCAGCGGAACCGACACTTAATTGTGTTTTATGTCGTGTAATATTTGAATTATTTCGTATGTTATTTGGTTTATCTATTGTATTTGGTTTATCATCTTCTCTGGTGTAACCGTACGTTTACTAAAAATAATGTAATATTTGCTTTCTTAGTATTAATGGTATTTAGTATTTGGTATTATTAATATTTTTGTTAAATATAAATAATTTTGGAATATAATAAAAATTGAGAATAAAATTATGATGTTGAGGAAAAAGAGTGAGATGACCTAGTTCATTGTTAAGTGGTGAATAATAAGGAAGAAATAAGAGATTAGGTCATGATGAAAAGAAAGAAGAGAGAGTGGATTAACAGGTCTTAGAGCATCCCTTAACGCGCACTTTCTTCGGTCGTGACCAGGGCGTCACGAGGTCGTGACCGGGTCGCGTAAGATTTTTTTTTTAACGGGGGAAACACAAAGGGCGAAGATGCCCAGGTCACTGCCCCGGGCGTTGAGGAAAATTGAAAGCTGATGTGGAAGAGAGAGAAAGTTGATTTTGAAGAGAGAGAGTGCTGATGACCAGGTCGTCCAGGTCATGGTTAGTGATGGCCTTAGTACACAACTTCAATGCCGCTTGACATGACCTTCATGTCAGCGAATCACGTGATAACACGGTTCCTCCCAAAGACTCAAACAAAGCGACTGTAGTTTGGCAAGATGTTAGTGGTTAAAAACTAAAGAGGCATTCTATGTTTTGATACGACAAGTGTTAGAAATTTCTATTTAGTGGATTTACATATTTATTTAATTAATTGTACTATATAAGCCCGATCATGGTTTAATATGAAATTAAATTACATGGGCTTCTAAAAATATCCATTAATAATAATGGGTCAAACATACGTAGAGCCCATTTCCATTTGGTTGTGATTGATGGCCACAACTCAATTATAAATAGGAGGGTCATAGTCCCTAAGCCTGACACAATAAATGACAACAATTGTAATAATATACAATTTTCTATTTCCTATCGGAGAGATCATAAGAAAGTGTTAGGACTTAAAAGACCATCATCTGGGTGATAATTTACACTTTCGCTATGGATCAATATAAGTCTTCTAACACATTTTATTTTGCAAATCACTATCTATTGATTTAGCATAGTAGATTATGTTATTTTTTATTTTACAGATTTTAGTTTTTCTACAACAAATCCTTCCGCAAGCAAACTGATCAACAACGGCTTGTTCCGTAGATAACCAAAAGATCATATAAGGGTCATTTTAGATTTTTGATTGGCACATGTGCGATAAACCACAGACCACGTCGATGATGGATGTTTGAATACACCTTGTGGTTTAATGATTAAGAAATGTAGATGAATAGAGGGTCCTTATCGAATTGTTTAGTGTAATACTAGCTAGAACTCAATCAACATACGATTGCCCCACAAATTAAGAATCACAACATCTTTGCTAAATTCATGATCCCTACAACTAATATTCATGTCAGAAATATACTAGGGTTGTTTGTGCACAATAAATGGACAGAAAATGGATTATGCAGTTAATTGAAAAATAAGGGAAAATAGAAATCAGTGGAATTCATTTTCCTTTTGACTGAATTCCAATTGTTTGTGCATGTCGTTACACTTTATTGGAAATCAAAAAATTTGGAGGACGTCAACGGCTGAGGTCAATGGGGGGGATGTCGTTGGATGACTCTCATTGAAGGGGTTAAAGAAGGAGGGCAAGGTAAGGAAGGACGAGAACTAGAGTTTGGGGTGTTTTCCCTTGGTTTCTTTTGGGAATCGAGAAAACAACCAAACTTGTTTTCGTCTTGGGTTCTTTTATACTTGGAAAACTAATGGAAATCATTATCATTTTTTTAGGTTGCCACAAACACAAGGAAAATCTTGGCCATAGAATTTGAATTTCCCCCCTTGAATTTTGTGTGCACAACCCCCCTTAGATTCCAATTAGCATAGTTGACCCTACGAAAAATCTGAAAATCGACGTTCCCCGCTGGTTAAGTAATTACAAGAAGATCTCATATACAATGGACACTAACTCACAATGAAATTATAAGGATTGAACTAGATAAAAAATGTCTATCTATAAAGTTCCCTTATGAACATTATAAAAACAACAAAGTATAACCAGAGGGGTCATTGCATCTTTAGTGAGTTTGAATTTAGAACTCAATTAGCATAACTAACCAGAGGAATTACAACACCGTCGTCAAGACCATGCTACTTATAACTAGGGGTGCACACGGGTCGGGTTGGGTTTGGTTTGGACCAGCACCTGACCCAATCTGAAAAATTCAGGTTTAGGAAAAACTCAACCTGAACCTGAAACGATTCAAGTTCAACCCAATCCGACCCGAATTTTTTTATATTAAAAAAACTTCTCACAATACTTTGTAGTTGTACATCTAAGACATAAATTTATCTCTTGTTTTATCCAACCCTAGCCGAGTGAGCAATTATTTAGAAGCTTTGAAGTTGTTGGGCATGCATAACTTTCATTCACACAACATTGTTGTGGTAGCATATTGTGAAATTGTTTATTCGTGATATGACTACCACATCTTTACATTTAAAAAAAACTTGGGGTTCCACTCGGGTCGGGTCAACATGACCCTACAACCCGAACTTGACCCGAGACCATCAGTTTTCAGATTTACCAACCCGACCCGAACCCCTACCTAACCCGACCTGACCAGTCCGATTTGGGTTGATTTTCGGATTCAACCTGACTAGTGTGCACCCTTATAATAAATACTTAGTCCATACTAGATCACAATTAACATATGTAACCTGACGAAAATGTCTTGGTTTAAATATATAAGGTCGTGAATTCGTGATATCAATTTACCACGGCCTCTAAACCCGTAATTTTTTTAATTAATAAACATTTTAAAAAAAATCAAAAAAAAATCAAAAAAAAAAAATCAAAAGTACGCAGATCGCGGGTCGAACCCGCGATCCGTGTAGTTTTTTTTTAAATTTTTGTGTTTTCAGTTATTAAGTTTTTGAGTTTTGAGATTAAGTTTTCAGTTGAAATCACTTAATTTTTGAGTTTTGAGATTAAGTTTTCAGTTAAAATCAGTTAATCTCAACTAGTTTTTATTATCTTCTCGGGTTCCCACGACACTTCTCTTCTAGTTTTTCTTCCATTCGGGGCTCGCATAACACTTATTTCCTAGCTTATCTTGGAGTCAGGTAAATTTTACACAATTTTTTTACTTAAGAATATTTTAAATTAAGATTTAATTTCTTTGTTAAATTAAAATTATTTGGAATTGTTTGTTATTTTCTATTATATTTAATTTTAAATATTAGTTGTATTTATGTATCTGTTTATAATTAAATTAAATGTATATACATTTAAAATTTGTATAACGTACATTTACGAAATTTAATATATAATATAAGTATTTGGAATAGTTATTTATTATTTTCTGTTAAATTAAAATTTAAATATTAGTTGTATTTATGTGTTAAATTGTTATAGCTTTCGTTATTTCTATAACATGCAATTTGTCATGAAATGTATGAGTAAATTATTTTTTAATTATTATAATTAATTTTGTTTTTATTTTCATGAACAGTTGTTTTGACAAAATGTGTCATTTAAGTAGAAGTCGCTCTGTACAAAACGAACGTGAGTATAATGATGCAGTGGATAAAGAGTCTATTTCCCCACTTCTCGGAATATCAAATTGCATGTTCAGAGTCAATGATATTTGCACAAATGTAAGTACAAAAAAATCATATTTTGTTAATTTTCTAAATATTTAAATTACATTTTTTAATTGATGTATTTTTCACAATATATTTGAATATATTATAGCCGGAGGCTGTTTTGGAATGTCGTGCACATCGTCCAGTAATTCCTTTCCACGATTGGTTTAGTCAAGCACTCAAAAATTTGGGATTATATCAACTTGCCCAAATAAAACATACAAGGACAGACAATAGATTGATTACTGCACTTGTAGAGCGTTGGCGTCCTGAGACTCACACTTTCCACTTACCGGTTGGGGAGGTTGGATTAACATTGCAGGATGTTAGCTATTTGTGGGGTTTACCTATCAGTGGTATTCCAATATATTCAGGCCAATCCTCTTCCTTCCCGTACACATCGAAGTGACCCTCCCATGTGTGCACTAGAGAGTTGACATTGTAGTACGAATGTGTATATTCATTGGCATTGTAGTTACGTGCGGCACACACTGCCAAAACATGACTGCAAGCGATACCTGTATTTTGTAGTCCCCGACACTTACACTTCGGTCTGGTGTCGTCACGTAGAATCACCTTGTAACTACGATCCCTCCTACCTCCAGTTCTGCTCACTCTTTCATGTTTGGATATGACCTCATATACTCCTGTATCGAAATCAGTTATTTTCACCTCATGTTGACATGCAACTGCTGCAGATTTTTCCAATATTTGTGTAACCCTCTCGGAAAAGATGTGTCCTCTTTGTGCCAACACACGTGCATGTTGTCTTCTGTTGTTGAACCACTGCAACAGTTTATAGTATGTCGCCTCTACAATTGCACAAATGGGTAAACCACGAGCTTCTTTGAAAACATTGTTCAGACACTCCGCAGCATTGCTTGTCATTATTCCCCATCTTTGGCCTCCGTCGTGACACAACGACCACTTACTAGGAACCTCTGGTTCATTCTCATTTGTTTCATCTTTTTTCCCTATCCCTTTTATGTATTGTAATGCATCTTTACTCCAATACTCAACTTGTTCCAAACTGGCTTTGAAATCCCACGGATTACTGTGTCTGCATGTTGCCTTGAAGGCGTCAACTGCATATTGATTCTTACAATTTTTAGCAAGTTTTCGGCAAGATGTTGTGCGCATAAACGGTGAACTGCTTCATTTCTTTCCTCGTGCCAACCGTAATCGGGATTCCTAAAAATGTGTTTAATTGCAGCATGTCGATCAGATATGACACATATCTTCCTATCTCCAATCACCTCTTGTCGCAACCATCTCATAAACCATCCCCAATTGGATATATTTTCCTTCTCAACGAGCCCAAATGCAAGAGGCAGTAGTTGATTCTCAGCGTCATACCCAACATCAACAAGTAACCTTCCTTCGTATCTACCTTTAAGAAATGAGGCGTCTATGCTGATAACAGGACGCAGATATTTAAATGCCTGAATACAAGGACCAAAAGCCCATGCCGCACATTTAAACTGACGCACACCAGCGCATGGTAAATGGTCAGAATGAACTACAACTTTATTTCCAGGATTTGATTGTTTAATAGCATTTAACAATTGAGGCAACAAAGCATATGAACCCGACCAACTTCCAAACATGTATGCAACAACAATCTCGCGGGTACGCCATAATTTATTGTACTTTGGATTAACACCTGGAAATATTAATAACTATAAATAGAAGAATGAAAAAAATAATTACCTCAAATAACACCAGGAAAGACACACGGATCAGAAAAATTGATATCACCGGGCACAAATTCAAAACTGTGTGGAGAGTAGAAGTGGAAATGTGCGAGGAATTGAAAAAATAATTAGATTTAAAAAAAAGGATGGAACGTGTATTTATAGGAGCTCGCGCCCACGGATCGCGGGTTCGACCCGCGATCTGCGTACTTTTGATTTTTTTTTTGATTTTTTTTGATTTTTTTAAAATGATTATTAATTAAAAAAATTACGGCTCTAAACTAGGCTCAGTAACATCCAACAAAAGAAAAATGACTATATTAAAAATTGCTAGAAACATATTGAATATGGTACGCAAACGAACCGATTTTGATAAGATGAATTTAAATATATGTTTACATCCATCTAAAACCTGTTATTGTTATCCAAATAAAAGAGGATCAGAACTACAAAAACCTCTTACTGTTAGCCATTAAAAATCGTGGAGCATCCAGTTGCGTATAGCTAGGAGGAGCGTCAACTTCTAATGTTTCTAATTTGAATCCTATAAAATTGCAAAACATAGTAAAGACTACTTTATTTTGAAAAAGGTTAAGAAATAAGAAAAGTTAGTAAATACTTAAACTTCAACGATTTGGAGAGAAACATTTACATAAATTTAAATACTTAAACTTCAACGATTTGGAGAGAAACATTTACATAAATAAATAAATGATAAACGTGATTGAGGTTTTTTTGGTATGATCTGAACAGGAATTTTGGGAGAACGTGGTGAGAATGACTGAGATTTTATACGTTTTTTGGAACCGAAAAGGAAGTGACGATTTTCGTTGGTACACTTAAATGCACTAGTGAATTTGCATGAATCATTTATTGTGTTTTAGATATTGATACCCACGCAACTGTTTTTTGTTGCGAAATCCAATCTCTATTGATCCAATAGCATTAATAAAAAAGCAACGGTCCAATCCGGCAACCTCATTTAAGTCCAGTAAGGTTGACCTCATTGGAAAAGGTCAGGGTGTAAAATTACAGGGACATGATGTCAAATCATCAGGTCTTCAAAATTAGATTTAGTAATAATTTTAAAAAGTACTTGAAACATAATAAATATGGTACTAAAACGAACGAGTTTTGATGAGAGGATATCAAATATATGTTTAATCCCTCAAAAACGTCTTATAGTTATCTACACATGAGATTGAAACAAACTAGTTGTATGATAAAGTGAGAATGTAAGAGGCTATTATTTTCATACGTGGGTGCTCGGTAAATCTTGTTTGAAATTCGATCAAAAGTATCAAAGACATAAATACAAGAGACGAAGTTGGCCAAAACTCCAAAATCGAGGGAGGTACTTTAGAGTTGCATTTGATATTTTAACGCAAATTGCAATTTACAGAAGATAAAAAAGGCCCTGAATAGACAAAGTTGGAAGTAATTAACAAAAATAAAGCATTTCCAATCAAAATCCAATCCAACCGTTGGATGCCAACTGACACACCATATTAAAATTTAAAGAGACAGAAACCAAACCAAACCAAACCCTCTCCATTCCCTCAAAATTCGACCGTTACATCTCCAAACACAATGGAACCACTCCTCTCTCCTTCTCCTCCTCTCCTCCTCAAGCGCGGCCGCAACTACGCCGCCTACTCCCGTCTCCGAGACTCCAAACTCCACTCCAACCACACCCCTCAGAGACCCAAGAAGCCAACCACCAAGTTATCCTCTTATTCTCCGGTCGTGGCGCGGTCGGTGCCCGACTTGGGCGCGGTTTTGCGGAAGGAGAACCGGAGGCCCCCACCGACCCCGTCCAAGATGAGGCCGTTTGGGTCCCCTCTGCCTCCGAAGGGGAAGATGTCGGCGGATGTGAGGAGGAGTTATGGGTGTTTGAAGGAGCTCAAGAGTGGTAGTGGGGGGGTTGGGAGGTATGGGTAAGTTTCTTTTTTGGTTTTTGAATTTAGATTCGATGAGAGTTTGTAATCTTATTTTGTTTGGGTGGGAATTGTTTTCAGTGATTGTTAGTTTTGTAAGGAATTTATGCAATTGTTGATTTATTTTATATTTTGTAAAAGATGGCCAATGTGTTGATCACCTTAGGGTCTTTTAGGGCATTTGCTTTGGCCATAAACTTGGGTTTAATATTTGGTGTTAATTCTTAAAGAAATCCCATACAAGTGCACACTTCCACACCTAAATTGATATTAATTTTGACATGATTTGAGAAGTTATGGAAGAGAGTCTACGAGTTTCTACCGAAGTTTCTTTGTCAAATTGAAGTTGATTAATTGTCCCCACACCCATAGGCCATAAATTTGATTTCTCAAGGACACGTACCTTTACCTGGCCCTAGAGTTGGAACTTGGAACTAAAAAAATAATGTGTATGGGCCTATTGGGATTCCCAAATGGAACCACTAAAGCTTTTAGAAAACAAAATGACCCACTTTAGGGTTATTGGACTGTATTGTATATATCTTATTGGGCTTGGTCTGCAAACCCTCATATTATATAAAGCTATAGAAGATTAACCAAAACAAAATTAATTCAGACCACTACAAAGAAATATTAAAAAGTTAAATGGATACAAAAAACCATAGTGGTGTAGCATAATGATGAACTAACCACTTTTGGACTCTGAAGTGTTGATAGCCAATTTGATCTCACCAGCTTTGCTTTTTTCTTTATACCCTTTCTAGAATAGAAACAACAAAAGGCAGGGGAAGAGGAAGTGGGTTGTGAACTGAAGTGTTGTTTGGTTGCCATGTTGGCGTGATTGACGTTGAAAGACAACCCAACACAATCCTTCCAAGTGGGTGTTTGTGCTTGTGTTGGGTTTGGATCATTTCATTTCATATCTAAAATCAAATCTACTAATGCTCCTAGTCTCAAAATTGTTGGGATTAATTTGGAGTATGGTTGTGACTAAGCAAGCTTGTCTATTTGGAGTTTCATTTTGGATTTCTAGAAACAAATTTGTTATGTCACTTGTACGGGTACTTTTGATACTTCCAATTCTAAGCACTACTTGTAATGAATGTCATCTCGTTATTTGAAAGGGTCATTGGCCGGTACAAATACAATGAACGTCTAATTATATTATTACGCAACAGAATTTTCATATTGAAATTTATTCAGTTAAACCTTTTGTCCTATATACGTACTTAATACATATCTCTTTTCGTAATTTGTTACTTTTTCTCATTGCCTTTGCCACTCTAGTAGGATCCTAATCAAGCTATGTTTATGTTGATGGTATGCAACGTTTACCACTTATGTCTATGTAGAGATGTGTTTGCTTTATAAGTTGCATTATTAGCTTGAATATACTTATCCTCAAGGGTTTTGTTTTCATGACGACGACATTTAGCCAACATCTACGCGCGACACGTATATTGATCTATGTTGTGGTGGTGTATATTTGCTTGTGAGATGTTTGTTAGGAGATTTGATGCTGCAATAATGTTCAAAATTGCAACTCACACACCTATCAACAATAAAGTAATTAATGTAGGGGGAATTACTGTGGGAGCAAGAAAGTCTTCTCCCAACTCCCAAACAAGACGCACCTTGTCTCCTAGAGGATCACCAAGCACAACCCGACAAACCTTCCTCTCAACTCACGAGTCACCACCTTCCATGGGGACACAGTCTCATGTATGTTATGCAACTTGTCTTGTTTCACCAACCCATGTTACTTTCCATATCATTATTCAATTTTAGGGTTAGATTAGATGGAGATCATCATCAGATTCCCAACCCCACTGGGCCCACCCCAAGTGACAAGACATTTTCATTCAAATGAGTCAGACGAAGAGAGCACAACTGCCAGTACAACAGTGTAGGATTGCTGATCTTGGGGGTTTCGATCATGTCATATCTCTGGTGCTTTCTTGGGCACATTAATGCTACTAGTTTTAGATGTGCAATTGTGGAGGTCAAGACTCCCTAGATGTGATGGCTACCTTGAGACCACCAATCATTCCTTGTGAATTATCATCAAGATACTCACAGATATCCTTGTCCTTCAATAGAGATTACTGGTGCTAATTAATTAATCTCTTCGGGATCTCATGCATGCCCTCTAATTTAATACTTCAATTCTTTATATTTTAACTTTGATTCGATTCGAACTCAACTTGAAAATCGTTCGATTCTATTTTAACTTGAAAATGATAGATCTTGATAAAAAATATAAAAAATTCCAAATTTAGTTCGGTAAACGAACCGCTCGAACTTGGAAAAAATTGATGTTCAATTCGATAACTCGTTTGAATTTTTTATTACTTCATTTATTTAAAAAAAATTATATTTAGTAATAACATAAGATAATACTTATGACTTGAAAATTCGTTCGACTCGGCTCATTTGCACCATTGTGCATGTATCAAACTAAATATAGCAAGTATTAATTTCCTTACACAATATAGCAAGGAATTGAACATGAACTCTACTTAATATTACACTAATGGCTTTCATAGATGCATATGATAATTAAGTTGATAACGATTGTGATTTCCTTGAGGAGACGATTAAGGTTGTGCTCAATTCACTTGAGCAAGAGATGAATTCGCAATATTGCTCCATGTCCTTTGAAGATTAGTGCCTATACCTTTATGATTTTCTTGGTTTCGGGAACCCAAAAAACAATATATAACATATCATATGCTTGCAAAGATATTTTTGTAAAATCAAACTATATATCTTCGGGTTATTAAAAGCCAACTTATGTTAGTGCATATTGTAATATAACTTCAAGAATTCAAGTTTAAATGACTATAACCTTCTTCTAGTTTCTCTTCGTTGGTTTTGTGACTTAAAAATAATCTAGGATCTTTTGCTAACTCGCAGATGAATTAGGTAGAATATATATATACCCCCAATAGTAACACTGTAACTAGTTTGTGGTGGTGTGTCTGAAGATAAGATTACTCATCCTATTGATATTGATTTCTTAAGTGGGATGATTATGGATGTCATGTGCCTTAAGTTAGGTCCTCCAACCATAAGATAAAATCATTTTCTTGAGTTTGTCTCTTTCAGAAAGAGCAAGATGAAGTGACCCGGGCCTTAATTGGCTGTAGTAGTCATGTTACCCACATCTACCACTCTACAGCCTTTGGGATTCTCTTGGGTTTTGCTCACAGACAGCCTAATGTCACTAGTCTTTATAAAGAAACCCTCAACAAAAGTGCACAAGTTTTTTTTTTGATTCAATCCCAATTTTTCACATCCATAGATATTGCACTTTTGCCCTCTCTCTTGCAAGGATAAGTATGGACTATGGAGTGTAGGCTCCTCCTTTTCCATGTTTTTGTTTTTGTTTTTGTTTTTGTTTTCACTTAGATCAACTATAGGAGTCTTGTAATAGGAGTCTTGTAATCCAAGAAGTTGAAGCTAGTAGGCCCCATGCATTTGCATTCATGCTGCATGCATGCATCCTTTCATACACTTTGATAATAGTTGAGCCAAAAAGACATCACTGTAGGAAACATGTTCAATTGTCCTAGAAATGTCAAGTAATATAGATTGATAGGTGCAAGTGTGAGGAAGAAGCACATGCAAAGACTTCCTTGATGCATGGGGAAAATATGCACTTGGTCGGATGGGTCTCTCACAAGTGCATGTTTGTGGTTCCAGTTTACAAATGATTAACATGGGACCACTGTGCTTCTCAAATCTTTGTATGCAAAGCATTTAAACTCTGGTTGGTAAGAGCAATCTTCCATATGGTACAAAGTTTTGGGGATCACCCAACATTTCACATCTTTTAAAACTTTGGATGATCAACATTGTGGTCTTTTTTCCTCAAAATCTAATATAGAATGGCTCCTTTCACTTGATTGAAGTGATTGGAGATGGCAACATTTGAGATCGCAGAATCAAAATCATGGCCCACATTTTTAACCCTGATCAGACCCCAACAAATGTTAGAATACGTATATAAACATGAGGTCGTACTTATTGTCATTAAATTATAGGATGTAGTTCCCATTTACTTGGCAACCATTCCTTATTTTACTTCTTTATGGCTAATTAACCAATGTAATGGAATACCAACATACACAAGAAAGGAGTAAAGAAGGTGTTATTTATGTTAATTATTAGGGTTGATATCTTCTTTTTAGATTTGTTGCAACTAGAAAGAGTGTCAACAATCCAACCAATGTGGTAATCCTTTTTTTGCTCTACATTACCTTCCTCCATAGGATATTGGCTAAAGAGATTGGGTGGGTTTCACTTAAAGTCATAGAAGTGATTCTTTAGGCTTTATATCATGGGGGTGATGACCTAGAAACTAAACCTAGAACCTTTGTCTAGAATGTTAGGGAAGTCTAGAACAAACGGCGCAATTAAATTCCACCATGTGAGTTTTAATTAAATATATGTGTACATGTCGTCACCGAGCTGATTAACTTATAAATTTCAAGTGTCGTTCGTACTAATCGACAATAAAAAAGAAAGAAGGAAACATTATTTTCCTTGCTAAACGGGGTTTGAAAGCTTAATTTCATTTGTATCTGATTAAACAATATTTGTTTTTCGAAAAACGAGTTATCAACTTTTATTCATGAATTTCGAATTTGTACACTACAACTATTGTACGACCAACAATCAACAGTAAAAGTTGAAGGGAATGTGTTCTAAAAGTTTTACTTTTAAATGTCAATTATTATGAATTGAATGAAAAATCATTTTGTTCCTTGTTTATGTTATTCGTCTTTTAGAAGTGTTAAGGAAGAGACTCTTGGTCCTTAACCGTAGAACTCTAAAAGATATTGGTTTGCATAAAACAAAAGATATTCGCAATCATGGTAATTAACATGGGACATTAATTACCGGGTTAAGATTGTCGTGTTTGGTCATAGATCATTGTAGCTCTACAAGTGAGTGACAACACGAGTATGCAAAAGAGGAAAATATTACTTTTGTATACTGAATAGACATAATAAGTAGAATATTATAGAAATGTGTTTCTGTGTCATTAATATTTTACTGTGTCTTTGGTCCTTTGATATGAGACTTATATCTGATCACTTAAGGAATACTTAATTAGATCAGTGTCTTGAACTATCGATAAGTGTAGTGTAAATGTATTGGTTAGTTAAGTACAACATTTGTTGGAGAAGATAGTTAGTCAAAAGACTATCATTGCCCCTCTTAATTGAGTGATGATATTAGTGGGCCCCTTGATAAAGCAAAGTTATAATGTACACAATGTGATTTGAGTTAAGTCACATATTTATAACTAGCTTAAAGAGATCAAGAAATGAATACTAATACAAAGATGGTACAATACTACTTTGTGTGTATTCTTAATATCATGAGGCAAGGGACGGACACAAGTGGTGCACTCCATCACTAAATGGATCGGGTTTTGGTTCGAGTGGAATTAAGACATCTAACTAATTGTGAGCTATAATGTGTAGCTAGATACCGCTTATAACTTGTGATATTAAGCTGTTAATATTACTGCCAACTTAGTTTAGATCCTCCCATAGGTCACACCGCAAAACTGGGAAACAAGAAATGAGGATTTTGAGTTCATAAGATGTGTCGGGTTTCATGTAGAAAATATGACACATGGGGTGAACAAGCAAAATCAAAATTATGTTGTGATTAATAACATAATTAGAATCTAAATAAAATTCATATGTGATGTAAATATTATGGGGTGTAATGATTGATCATTGCATAGGATAATATGTTACATAAGTTGTGAATTTACTACTAATCCCGAAATGTCAAATTTTGTAGTGGTTAAACCGAAATTTGACAAGTCTGCAAAACAGTGCTCCAACGGTCGACCGGTTAACAGTACACGGTCGACCGATCGGGCACGGTCGACCGGACATGTCTCGACCGATAACAGGGAATTTTCATCTGTTCGAACGGTCGACCGAAAGTAATCGGTCGGTCGACCGAACATCGAGATAGAATAATTCCTGTTACGAACGGTCGACCGAGTTATTGAACGGTCGACCGAAACATGGTTCGAGCGGTCGACCGGTCCAGACGGTTTTCAGCAGAATTAATTTAAGAATTAATTAGATCATGCATGGAATTGGTTCATAATTGATTTAATTCGTGGCTAATATTATTTATTATTAAATAATGGATGGTTAGATGGAATTTTGCATGAAATCATAGGCAAGGGGTTGCACATGAATATGTAATTTGGAGAGAGCTTATAAATACAAGTTTATCTCATTACCTCCAAAAATTAATTCATTTATTACTTATGCAAAAATTCTCTCTCCATAAATCTCCACGAAAATCTCTTAATTCTTAAGTTTAGTTTTAATTCTTAAGAGATCATCTTCTCAAGAGAATTAAAGAGGGGTTAGTAATTGGATTCTAAACCCTATCGGAGATTGAGAGACTAGCTTCCCTCTCTCTAATCTTGTTTAGAGTTTGGTGAATACTCGGAGGCATCCGGCGCAGCGAGGAACATCCTCAACGTCTCCGAATATTTAAGAAGTTTTAGAGAACTTCTAAGTATGAATTTCGGAGCCCATATTTGTTTTAATAAAGTTTTGAAACTAGTTATTGAAACAAATTGATACATGTATGAAATAAATCATTGAAAATTGTAAATTGATCCTTATCGTGCATAAAAATAAAGTTTCATCTAATTATCTTCAAATTAAACAGACTTGACGTCAGAGGAGCATATAAACAAAAAAATAATAATGCAGTTGACAGGTGGATGCACATGGAAGATTAAGCAACTCCGAAGATTGATCACGTATATAATTGGGTGTCTAGCTATGGGGTTTGGCTTAGAGAAAGGGGGCTTGCAAAGTTGTCAATATGACGTGTGTGTATCGTCAAAGAGACTTTAGATAAACAAATCTTTTAGCGTTTGGATCATATCGACGTGTTAAATAATGCCCATCTAGATAATTGATGCAACGGGTTAACAATAAAAAATTAAATACCCTCTCGTAATGGCGAAGAGAAACCAAGGTCAAAACAAACCATTTGACAAATATATTAATAATATTTATGATGTGTATTGGCTATGTCATGTGGGACATTTTTCATTAACATCTAGGATCAAGTCATCTTTGGGCTTTCTTCCATTTGGATGGAATTGCACGCATACTTCGCCTTTATTTTTATTTATTTTTACTTTTACTATGATATGATTCAATTTTACTATGGAATCACATAAAAAATGTTCAGTAATTGTCAATATAACTATTAATCTAGTTCTCATAAATTAAGATAAGTAGAACCAAAAAGATGTTTTAGAATATGATGTTATAGATTATAGGGATTTCATCTAATACATTTTCCTTGAGGGAGGTCCATAATACACTAGGAGTGGGATAAATATATGATTTAGGACGACTAGTAGCAGAAAAAACTACATAAAGAATTTACTCAATACAATTTTGCACGATATCATAGAATCTTGGGTCTTCGATAGATAGGACGGTAATTGAGTAGGATAAAAACCGTTAAACCATTCTAACCGTTTAAACATTCAGACTACGGTTCAACAACTGACCAAATCAACCGTTTTTTTTTGTTTTTTTCCTGCCTAAACCGGTACGATCCACTTTGGTGAGGACTTCGGTTTTTTTCAGTGAACCGACCGGTAACTTCCAGTTTTCAGTCGAACCTAAGTCCAACCGTCGATTCGGTTTTTAAATAGAAGTTTTAGTAGAGAAAATGGTTGCAAGTGCAACAATCAAAAGATCATCTTCAAAAAAAAATTGTTGTTAAGAACTGTTTGCTCAATAAAATAGAAGATCATCGGTTGAACAATAATTTGGTGGCTTATATCGAAAACAATTTGCCCAGTAAAGTTACCTATGATGCAATCGTGTATCGTTTTCGAAATATGAAAACTCGCCAAGGTCAATTGTATTTTTTATTAATCTTTTCTCTTTATGTTTTGACCCCCTATACACAATTATTCATGGTTCTGCCATTGCATTCAAGCCACGATTTAAATCATTTTTAGATAGTTAGGGTCATGGATGTTACTGTAATTATTTTCATGCATTTATGATGTAAAATTAAGCTTAAAAGAGTAAAGTATAACAAATCGTGTCTAGTTTTCTTGGGGACGACTCCTTTAAATTCAATACAAAAACTCTATGTTGTGAGCCTGTGTATCTCACTCGATAGGTGCCCAATCCAACTACTAGCCGGAAATCATCATCGGCAGCCCATCGCCGCTACCATACAGGCCACGCGCGATCCTCCCTGCTGCCACACAGGTCGCACAGGGGCCCTCCCGCCACCACACAGGGCGCACGGGCTCGTGCAATCACTGCCTATCAAGGTCAGTCGAACATATCTGCCACACAGAGGGCCAGACAATCGACAGATCCGAACCGAAGTCCGCGGGGTCATCGAGCTCCAAGTGCGGACACCAACCCCGCCGCTATAAAAGCAGGGCAGCGTCCTCCGTAGCCATCGAGGGCGGTAGTCACTTCACCCAACGACAGTTGCGTGCCCACTGAAAGCAATGAGATATGTGATCCCTCAGGTCTACTACTCTGATGAGAGGGTCAAAACACAACACTACGCCACAGTCTATCACCAGAGGTGGCACGTCCCAAGTACCCACACTCTTCCACTCGACGGTCCCTAGGCAGGCATGATCACGCACCCACCGTCACCTCCTGGCTCACGCACTCGGAGAGGACACAGGTTTTCGTGAACAGAGTTGGCACTTCACAAGGATTGGAAAATCGGGTTCTGCGCACAAACGGTCGATCGGAAAAGGCAATCTGGTTGACTTTTCCCATGTGGTTCAGTCGACCGAAAGTCTGTAACAGTTGAACTCTCTGCATATCACCTAATTTCCAACGGTCGAACCAAAGTCTAAAACCGGTTGACCGAACGTGGTCAAAATCCGGAGTCTTGTCAAAATCATATAAGTCCAATCGGTCAACCGACTCAGGGGTCTCGGTCGATCGGAAACTACCAGGGGCATCCTAGCAGTCTAGGTCATTTATCGGTCGAACAAGATATAAAAATCAGTCGAACAACATATAACACAATATGTTCACTAAAGTTCTGGTCGGACCAAAGGTCAGGAAAGGTCGACCGTTTGGATGGTCAATGTCTGGTCCAAGGGCAACACGAAGCAACGGTCGAACACCTCAGGTGTCTCGTTTTACCGAAAACTCCCAAACAATCCTCCGACCCACCAGCACATGCACAACCGGTTGACCGCCCCAGGGCATCGTTCGACCGGTGTTGGTTAAAGTAGGGCAAAACACTAAACCATTCGACCACCCAAAGGAACCGATCGACCGTTGGTCGACAGCAACCTTTCGTCAGCCAAAGATTTTACGTCGTTTCTCGCCGCCGATGAAATCTCCAACCTCCCGCGACCGACCACCACTCCCCCCCAACATGAGTGGACCAAAACAAATAATGCAAGAACTTGGCATACCTTTCTTCTGAAGTCGAAGAAGAACGCTGGAGCTCACACGACGACGCCTCTGGGCCGCAACCCCACACACGTCCTCTTTGCATCAATCTCCACGTACGTCAACCTCAGGAACACACTCGTCGTCGCCCGCCAGAGCAACCGCAGCCTCCTTGGCCCTCCGATCGTCGATCACCGCGGAAGTAAGGGAGAGAATGACGTGAGAGAGGGAGAGAAAAGAAGTGATGAAGAGGGTTGTGTTTCTTAAATAGCAAAACCTACACCCACCCATACCCTTCCACCACTCCCACCATACCTCCTCCATCACACCAACATCACATCCACCACACTCCTCTCCATCACGTCACCATCACTCCTCCTATTCCCTAAGCAAACCTCCCTCCTAAACTCCAATTAGCACCCTAACGAGGTTTATGGTCTTTACATGCGGACTCGGGGATGAGACATTACTGTGTGGACGTAGGCAAATGCTCTCTCCTCCTTCAGGAGGATGTACATTGGACTTTAGTAGGTATCACCCATTACGGGCGGACGCCCATCAAGGGTTGTTAGAGTCTGTTTCGTTTTGCTCTATTTTATGCTTATAAAATCGCAATTCTTGATTGAGTCTCAATAAAGATGAAAGCAGAGTGGATACGAAACGGATGTAGCAACATCCATATTTGCATTCGCTCAAAAATTGGAATATGTATACGGATGCAGATTATTTGCGGATGTGAGAAGTGGATATCCATACGGATATCGGGTCGAATACAGATAAAATGCGGATAATTCTGCATCCACAATAAAAGTATTGAAGCTTGTAAAAATCCACTTTAGAAAATCTTATCTAACAAAATTTTACATGATGTCTGAAAAAAGTAACCATATTTAATGTAAAAATAACAACATGAATTGAAATTTAGGATATTATATAACGGAAAACATGTATAAATGAGTAATAACACTACAAATAATAATAGAAATAATATATGAGTAATAAATAATATATAAATACATGTATATGTAAATATCATATAAGAATTACAAACATGAATACATATATAAATATTATTAAACGGAAATGATATTATTCGGTTCGGATGTACCAATATCTATATTCGCTTCATTTTTTGCGGATATTCAATATGAATACGAATATATCATAGGATTTTTTTTTCTCGAATATTTTTTTTATTTCTAATATAGAGACGGTCGGATATCGGACACAAAGTTTCACCCCTAATATTTTCCATTTGCATCCAAACTTGTTATGTTTAGCCTTCTGAATCTACTAAAAGCAAAAGGTAAATTTTGTACTTATTAATATTTAAAAAAAATTGAGTTAAACTAATATGTCGTAATTGGGAGATAGCTCCATCATGCAAGTCCAACTACAAGGTTATTAAAAAAGTTACGTGAGTTTTGGAACATATAAAATGCAAAATCAACTTTAACCTAACGTATCATTTTTTTTCTCTCTTACCAACTTTTTAAAAACCCATTAAAAAAATATATATATAATAATTAAACGTGACATATCCCAGCTTAACGTGTGATCGTTAGATAATGAGTTTCAAGTCCGATCTTTCTAGAGTCTAGACTTACATATAAAGTAACTTTGTTCGAAATTGCGATAGACATTGTCATTGAATATCCAATTAGACATGCAATTGAAATTCTCAAGAAGATAATTAAATATACCAATACCATCAAATCTACCCAGAGGCGGATCCAAGATAATTTGGTGGGTGGAGCCACATACGGATCGGTTACGCATTGGTCGGGATTTTCTTTGACGCTCTCGACCTTAAGGACTCTACATAAAACAAATAAAAAGAAAATAATATTAACCCAGATCTTGAAGCTGTCGGAGGGGAGCGAAGAAAGGTGGAGATTGCTAGACGGGAGAGCCACCAGAGAGGACTGAGAATGGGTGGACTCCGGCTAGAATGGGTGGAGACTGCCAGACTGCCCAAGTTTAGGGCTAGTTTAGGCATATTTAGTTTTTTAATATAATAGTTGGGCACATGCTACATGCTATGCATGTGCTACCTTGAGAAATCGACTAAGTAAATTTTGTAAAATCAGAATTCAAGAATAGATATTTAAAATATAAGATTGCAAACTTTGCATGTAGTATATAATAGTAACATTATCTAACAGAAAAATAACGTCACATAATGAATCATTATTAATGATTGTACTTCTAAAACCATAACTAATGAAACAAAATTTTGGTTGTGTTTATCGATACATCCACCACATAAGCTACAAATTTATGGTTATTTGCAGAAAATAATACAAATATAGGACGGATGAAAAGGCACGTAGGACCAATGTATTTATTTTTGGGGGTTTTTGCTTGTACATACACAATTGCAAAAGGTGTTTATTGGACATTTGCTCCTTTGAAATTTTTGATTGCTCTAAAATATTTGCAAACTGAAATATTTACTTTGGTGCACTCCATGTTTAACATCATTGACGGATTTTTATTTTCTTCCGACGTTGTTGTTTTGGTGCACTCCATGTTTAACGTTGTTCATGACAAATGGAGAAAATAGAAATCCATCAACGACGTACATTGAGTGCACCAAAACAAATATTCCATTTTGTAAGTGTTTTGAAGCAATAAAAATCTTCACATGAGTAGATATCCAATAAGTACCTTTTGCAAGTGCATCCAAGCAAAAACCACGTTACCAAGAGGATAGAAATAGATACGTTAGACCTGGTTTGACTAAGTTTACGTGGGGCAAGTGCCCCACTTGGACCCAACCTAGGTCCGGCTATGCCTATACCTTCAATGAGTACTTGGTTTCACTTTGTGTTGGTTTATATTTAACTAAATTATTATTACGGAATTGTGGGGAAAAAAACGAGAGGGAAGGAAAAGTAATATTGGAAATATGTATAAGTTATATTTTTTCAAGAAAATATTGTTTTTTAAATATTATGGTGAGAACACACGAGTTACACGATGTGAATTGATCTCTTTGATGTGACGCACTTTGGAATTACTGAAATTCATATTTATATACGTTTTTGTGATTTTCACGTAGTTTCCGAAAACGAGGGCCCATTGATTTCCTTAAGTCCAAAAATGACAACTCGAGTACTTTCCACATCTTCTTACATCTGTTCACTGTAACAAGATCTTCCTCAAAGTATCAACCACCATGACCAATGGTAAAAAAACCCAACAGAAGGGCGTAAACAATTCACCAAATCCTAAAGAAATAAGAAACTAGAAGAACCTCTACCCAATAAGAAACCCTAGATACGTATGTCCCACACCAGTCAATTGTTTGTGCATGTTTTGTACATCACTTGCCACTGTTGTTCATGCATGTCCACACCTCCTAGATCTCTTCTTAATTTTATCCCCCTCATCACTTTTCGCTAAATATTTTCTTAATCACCTTCATTATATCTTAACACAACTTAATGATCTAAAAGTAACCCAGTTTAAGTATTTGGTCCCTGGACATATAAGACAGACAATCGTGTTCGATCGGACGAAATAATTTGGAGATTTAGTTGGAGTAGAGAAAATCCTAAACCATTAAACTTCGAAAACTAAGACCCCACCAACTTCTTGACAACCTACTTTCACTCCTTTCATAATCATAACACATCATCTATTACTTATTCTAATAATGTGCTATTAAGACAAACTTGCATAATTAATCCAACTAAAGCTAGCGTAGTTCATAGATATACAGTACTAACATTAATCATCTTCAAAGTAGACGCTGAGATTTGATTAAAGAAGAGCTGAAAAAAAATTAAACAAAAAAACCTTGCATCATCAAACTAATATCTTTAATGTTGATGATTGAGAAAACAAAGACCACCTCACCAACTAGAGAAGCCCAAACTAAACTAGTTATATAATTCACTCCTTTCCTAATCACAACATCATCCCTTGATTACTATATTCCCACCCCAACCCCACCAAAACCTAGTATAAATACCACACCCCATGCAAACTCATCCCCAACACCAACATTTCAAATCTCTTTCTCCAAACTAGTCCTTATTATTCCTTAATCACATTGATTTATATTCACGATCATGGCAGGAATGATGCAATACCAAACCAAGACCCCAACAACTCCAACCCCCCGCCTGAAGCTCTTCGGCTTCCAAGTCGACGACGAGACCTCCACCACCACCACCGCCGCCGACCCAACAAGCCCGACCCCCTCCTCGACCCCCACCGGCGACGGGCGCAAGTACGAGTGCCAATACTGCTGCCGGGAATTCGCCAACTCTCAAGCTCTAGGCGGGCACCAGAACGCCCACAAGAAGGAAAGGCAGCAGCTTAAGCGCGCTCAGCTCCACCACCACCACCACCACGCCGCAGCCGCCGCCGCCGGAGGAGGACGGATCATGGTGCAGTTCCCCCACCGGAACCCGATCGTCTCGTCTTTCCAACCGCAGCCCACTTGGGTGTACTGCTCTCGCCCTGCGCCTCCACCGCCCGCCTTCCACGTGTCGCATGGTGGCCCTCAAGCCGGGAGGATGGTCCCCTCGCTTAGCCGGTTCTCGGCCGGGCCCGAGGAGGAGGTCGTCGGATTGGACTTGCACCTTAGTCTTGCACCTGCTGGTAGGTCCTGAGCACGGTCGATGGGGATGGTATTTTAACAAAGTTGTGTACATTTTGGAAAATTTTCCTTTTTTTGCAATTAGAAATGCATTTTGTTACTCTGAATGGTGATTCGAGTTAGTGTCTGGTTGAAATCATTTGGGGTTAATTTGGATGCTTGATTTGCTACTTTTTGTGGAGTTTCTTCTTTTCTAAGTTCTAGGTGAGTTTTGAGACGTGTTTTTAACTATGGGTGTAACAAATTAGTTTTTGTTGTGATGTTGGTAAGATCCTAACGTGTATTCTAAGTTTTGGATGAAGCCAAGATTCTAATAATTCCTCTGGAGTTTGGAAGCAAATAACATGATTTTCCCCAGTAGGTGATGACTAATGAGAACAGTTTTGAAGCTTCTACTGCTATCTTTGTCTGCAGCTTAATTGCGAAAAAAACTAGCTTGCATACAATCATGCAACTAGCTTGCACCACCGATTTTCTTCGATTATCAAATAAAGGCTCCAAAAGAAATGCAAAAAAAAAACTCTTTCATAAATATATAATACTATCCAAAGACTCCAAACACAACAAAGAAATAGTCTTCAACTGCCACAACATGAAATAATGAGATAGATAAGTATATAGTCTTTGTGTGTGCATTTGATACTACTCCAAATCTGGAGAGTCAGATTAAAAACCCTTATAACTGGAATTATTGTCAGAAAAATGAAGGGTATATCCGGCCGTATATTGGTTGCAAAACATTTTACAAGATAATGACGCGAAGTTGTGAAAATTGCAAAAACCACCAGCAAAACAATATATATTCTAGGTAGTACGTACTTTCGGACGAGTAGACGAGTAGTACCTCAACATGTTCCATTTTTGGAGTAAAAAGTTGGTTCTCTCTCTTTGGTTACTTTGGGAGTGTGGAGAGGTTTAGATTTTGCTGTGAAATCTGCCACATTACGAGGACAAGACAGCAATAGTTTAATAGGCTTGGTGTCATCAAGAGTTTGGATTCTTCCAGACACCCCATAAAATAATGAGAAAGAGATCTAAATGTTAGATCATCCTAAGATTCGTATCCTCCCAAAATCTAGTTTTTTAACACCAAAACTCCTCCTGAAGTCATATCCTACCACTTCAACATGGACGTTAAAGGATCACACTACTTCAACACCAATAAAAAACAAACAATGGGAGATGAGTCCAAGAAGGAGAAGTTAGGGAAGATGAGTCTTTCAAGCTTAATAGCTTTGTACCAAGTCATGTGGAGCCTTGTTTCCTAATAGGATGAAATAATAAATTTCACTTGGGACCTATTCTTTATGTTTACAACTTTATATAGTATGTACATATACAGTACTAGATCTACGTGTAGTAAGATGATGTAAAAATTAGTGTTCTTAAAGTTGAAGGAAAGTATCTAGTAACTGAATATTGTGCTCATATGATGATAATTAGGGTTAGTTTTGTTAAATTTCTTACCATAAAGTAGCCAAGATAAAGGTCCGTGTCTCAGAGATCGACGCAGGTGACATACAATTGGTGCAACCATCTTTTATGGTCTACTCGGATTCCATACCTAAATGAATTATTATCCCTAACATTTAACATCAGCAATTGTTTTCCAGAACATTTAACATAAATTTTTCATAATTATTTGTTGAAAACTGGATTATGATATGTTTTTGTTATATTGATAAAGTGTTGTATTACAAGAGTTTTATAGGCTAATGATATAGTCGTTTGAGAATACAAGTAATGCTAGTTTCCTATTGTAGTTGCCTAAAACAGACGTTGCTTGGTCGGGAGAGATTTGGTTTATCTTTGATGATGATTTGATGAGGATACGAGATCATTGATTCGATGATGCCAGCTGAGGATAATGGTTCATCTATTGTATATTTTTAACACTCCCATTCAAGTTGAGTCCGAAAAATGTTGAAGGATCCCAACTTGTGAAGAATGCTTTCAAATTCCTTTTGATCTAAAAATTTGGTGAAGATATCTACGAGTTGGTATTGACTTGGGACGTAAGAAATCTCAATTTGCTTGGCTTGAATTTTTTTCTCGGATGAAGTGATAGTCAACTTCGATGTGTTTGGTTCGTTCGTGAAAAATTGGGTTCGACGCGATGTGTTGTGCGGTGTGGTCGTTACATAACATTTGCATTGGTTCCTGACATTGAATCTTCATCTCCTTTGGAACAACATTTTGATATTACATATCATGACTCTATACTCGACTTCAACGCTAGATCTTGCAACAACATTTTGTATTTTGCATATCCAAGTGACTAGATTTCCACCAACAAAGGTGCGAAATCTGGTTGTGGACTTGCGATCGTAGCTTTTAGCTCAGTCTGCATCAGATTACCCAATTATTGAGTTAGAGTTGTTTTGTTTCATTCATATCCTTTGTCTTGGAGTTTTCTTTAAGTATCTAAGGATTATATCTATGATATCTAAGTGGTGTGTGTGAGAGGTATGCATGAATTGACTTATTATACTTACAATGTAGGTGATGTCAGGTCTAGTGACAATGAGGTATATTAGCTTTCCTAAAGTCTTTGGAATTGCCCTATGTTTAAGGTCCACCATTCGTGGGACTCACCTTTCGGTTGGTCTCCATAGTAGTGTTAGCCGGTTTGGATCATAGTTTTCCCATTTCTTGAAGAAGATCTAAAACATATTTTCATTGAGATAGAAAAGACCCTTTTAGAGTGAGCAATTCCAATTCCTAAAAAATATATCATGAATCCTAGGTCTTTGATGTCAAATTTAGATTTTAGATATAGTTTTACTGAATTGATTTCATTATCACTATTACTTTTGATTATGATATCATCAACATAGACTAATATAATTATGGTGGTGTTGTCATAATGTTTGATAAACATAGAAGCATATGCAAAGCATTTAACAAAACCATAAGATAAAAGATAGTGACTTAGCTTTGCATACCATGCTCGGGGAGTCTGTTTCAATCCGTACATTGATTTGTGAAGCTTGCAAACCTGATTGTGGTAGGAATTGTAGCCAGGTGGAGGAGTCATATATACTTCTTCTAAGGTACCGTGTAGGAAAGCACTCCTTATAACATCCATCTGAAATAGGTTCCACTTTTGGTTAACTGCAACAGAGAGAAGAACATGTACCATGTTCATTTTTGCAACTGGAGCTAAGGTCTCCTCGTAGTCGAGGTCGTGAGTTTGAGTGTAAGCCTTAACAACTAGTCTGACTTTATATCTTTCAATTGTTCCATATCTCAGGCTTGCAGACAATTTATTTAGATCCATTTACATCCTACAGGTTTGATTCCTTCTTTCATGGGGACTAAGGTCCAAGTTTTGTTTGTTTCTAAGGCACCTAGTTCATCTTCCATGTCTTTAGCCCATGGGATGATTTATGACTTCATGATAGGAGGTTGGTTCCTTATGGTTATCTATTTAGCTTAGGAAGGCTTGATGTGTTGGTTTTATGTGATTATAAGACAAATAATACTGGATGGAGTAAGTTACATTGAAGGTGACAAAGTCTTGGAGTCTAAAGGGGTAGCGAGTTTGCCTAGTCCACCTTCTTCTTGGAGCATTTTCTTCTTGATTGCTTTCTTCTAATTGACCTATGTTTTCTCTTCTCCGAAGTCGTTGTATCTTTCCCTTCCCTCTTGATGAATGTTGACTTCCTCAAGGGTTCAAGGTAGTTCTTCGAAGTTGTCAAAAGCTGGTAGAGGAGTGTTGGAAGTTGTTGGGATGTCCGATCTCTCTTCACTGGTTTTGAAGTATGGCTCATCTTCAAAAAGGATACATCTCTCGAAATATAAATTTACAAGTTTGGGGATCATTACATTTGTATCCCTTCTTTTGAAACGAATAACCAAGAAAAATAGTTTTAACAGAATTGTAATCAGACTTGTCGGTCCTTTTTTGTGAACAAAACACGTGCATCCAAATATTCTAAGATGATCGATATTCATTTTTCTATTGTTCAAGAGTTCTAAAGGTTGTGTATTTTGAGTTGTGGAACTTGAGAGACGGTTTATAAGATAGACAACAGTTAAAAAGGCATCAGACCAAAAATATTTTGGAACATTATATTGAAATAACAAGGACCTAGTGATATTCATAAGATGGCAAATTTTCCTTTCGGAAACACCGTTTTGTTCAGGGGTATTGATACAGGTGGTTTGATGAAAAATTTCTTCTTGTTTTAGAATATGTTGAATATTATGACTTGTGTATTCAGAACCATTGTCGGACCTAAATATTTTGATTTTAGTATTATACATATTTTCTACCAAAGCAATGAATTCACAAAAAAATAGAAAAGACATCAGATTTGGCTTTTAGCAAATATAACCAAGTAGTATGAGAAAAGTCATCATTAAAAGTGACAAAATATCTAAACCCATTATTAGATTCAGTCGGGGTTGGTCCCCAGATATTTGAGTTGACCAGTTCGAGAGGTTTATCAGTTTTGTTTATAGAAGTATAGAACGACAGTCTGGTTTGTTTTGAAAAATGAAAGGTATCACAATATAATTCATAATTAAGCAGCGGAAATAATTGGTTCAAAACTATATGAGAAGGATTCCCCATTCTTTTGTGTCAAAGTTCATGATTAGACACATTTTGAATAAACAACACTTTATTCGGAATATCAAGAACGTAAAGACCATTGATGAGGGCGCTTCTACCAATCATATTCCCTGTGGTACGATCCTAAAAAAGTACATCATAAGGTGTGAATATAACATTGCAATTCAAGTTGTTTGTGATCCTCGCGACAGATAGTAAACTGGATTCAAACAATGGTACATACAATATATTTTCACCGAATTATGTGACTTTAAGTTGATTTTAATATTATTTAACACACTTGAGTCTCCTGTCATATGATCAGTAGCCCCTGAATTTATAATCCAACTTGCTTTTTGTTTAATCGTTTTAAATACCGCAAATGCACGGCCGCGTTGAAGCGGTGACAAGTACTGGTCGATCCTCAGGGAGGTGAGTAGCGCCTCTGGTTTCTCAGAAATCAAGTGGCAACAAAAAGGGAGAAATATTTGTCTATGTTAATCTACACTACACTAAACAACTAAGAAGAGAAACACAAAGTAAAGCAACTAACGATTACTTCTAATCAAAACTAAAAGAATGTAAAACTAAGCTGGAATCGAGAAGAGAAAGACCCCTAGGGGTGGAGTGTGTGCACACATGTGAAAAGATGGTGAAGAATGCATTCTATATGCACAAATGTAGGTAGTGTTTTCATGCATAGGAAGTGTCTAAAGGTCATGACAAAACCTATCAATCCATTCACTAACCTAGTTGATTAACATTCATATACACAAGTTGATTATTTCATAACCTAAACAAGCATGGGAGGTGTCTAAGATGTGTGACAAAACTCATCAAGGGTAGTATTCTACTCTAGCAAGCAAGCATACATTCACATTTATCAACACAATCAAAATATAAAGCATTCATATCCATTCTTTAATGCATGTATGAACATCATCTCCACCCCCAAAGGGGGATGGATCTACTCACTACACATTACTCTAACAATTAAACTAAAGAAGAAAATGAACATTCTAACTACTTTAGCCTACAATCAAAGAAATAAAACTAAGCTAAACATGCATAAAGAAACCACATAAGAACAAAACAATGGAAAAATTATTTTATTAGAGGACTCACATTGAAGGTATCATTCTTCTCCACCTTGAGATTTTGCTCCAAGGCTTACTCCAAGTAGAGAGAATACTACCAAGCAATGGGTAATTACAATAGAAGGTGAAGATTTCTATTTATAGCCATAGAAAAAGGTAATCCAGGACAATCCCCCGGTATGGGACTAAACAAATACCAAAAATAGACTAAATACACACTAATACACGCTTCACATGAATCTTAGCGGATCCGGACCAAAAGTGACCGCCAATTGGCGGTCTACAGTGTTCGGATCGCTCTGGATTTTCTTGTGGGCTTTTCTCGAAGGCTTTGTTTGTCTTTGATGCATCTACTTCGCTTGTTGGAGCTCCGACCCGAATAGAATTGCCAAAAATACTCCCAATGATGGTGTGAGGTATTCTTGTTTGCTCATTGTCCTTCGATCTTACGTTCAGGTCCTTCAATCTTGCATTTTAGTACTTGAGTCTCTCAACTCAGTCATTTTTCATGCTTTTAGGTCATTTTATGCCTCTTCTCTTCAAACCTATTTATTTCTGAAATTCAAACCTAAAACTCGTCGCGTAGCATTGTTTTGGTGAAATATAATGGATATAAGACACAAATGTAAGCATGAAATGATGTCAATCACTTTTTTTAGGTGATTTACAAAGTTAGCAATATTAGCAATAAGATGGTAGTTCATACCTGAATAATTACCTTGGTTTTGATTTTGACTCAAGTTCTGTTTTTTTAGCAAGTTATTAAGATGACCTAATAATTGGCCTTGGTGTTTACTCGGTCGGGTTCAAGCATCCAATTGGTGTCTGAGTCCGCAAGTTTGCGGATTCAGGTCTGGTGGTCGGATCTTCATCGGTTTCCCTTATAAAGTTGCTAGGATTCGGGTCTGACCTGACTAGGGTTTCCAGAGTTGTCGCCGCCTCTGTCTCTCCCACCCCTTCTCTCTCCCATCCCGTCCTTTGCCGTCGAACATGCGGATACAAGAACCAGTACCAGTTCTTGTTGTGGCCCTGCTTCTTGCAATTGTCGAAATATTCGTCCCTGTGATTTCCGTAGTTGCCTTTTCCTTTTGTGTTTTGATGTGCGGTTGGATTACGGATGGTGGCGAATGCTTGGTTTTCCCTTTCTATTGGTTGGTACATGGTTTTGAGTCAGGTTTCTTCTTGGTTGACCATCGCGATGGTGGAAAGGGAGGATAGCTCAGATGTTAGGAATATTTGGGATTTGATGGGCTCATAGCTTGGATACAGATTGTTCAAGAACTGGAAGATGTAGTCTTGTTCGGTGCGGTCTTGGATAGTTTTGATGTTAGTGCTTCGCGGCTTATATATACTGAACTCGTCCCATTTACTATTCACTTTTAGTGTTTAACAACGTAGAACTATTTGTCCTAGATATTTTCCTTTGCCTACCTTGCAAGGTTTATTTTATGTTGTTCAACCAATAATAATTGTTCCATCGAAAATTTTCAAAATTTTTGATTTGTTTTGTCAAATTAACCCATCCTTTTCCCATGCACACACATCCAAAATTTAAAAGTGGATTTGTATATGTGGTTTGACTAATTATATGACGGTGTCCAATGACTAGAGAAGATGAACTTGATTCATTTGAAAAAAAGCAAAGAAAAGTTTTTCTTGATAATGATATTCGTGTATTTACTCGTGACGATGACTTCTATCATAAACTTTGGTTTTCAGTCTCAGATAGCCTGATATGAGAATGCATTTTTCCTAGTTTGTGTCTGAAACATGCATCTGCAAGTCAAGTGACAAAATAAATTAATCTAGAAGATAAAAATCTTATAAGGTTGCATTAGCTGTAAAACATACGGGATTCAGAATGACATTTCTCGTTGCTTTTATCTTATAGTTAACATATATTACATATGGGAAATGTTTGTTGAACGCTTCGCGTCACGGACGCTGCAAACCCAGTCAGCAGAATGGCTGATGTGGGCAACCCAGTCAGCAGAAGCGGCTGAGTTCGCTCTCTCCCCAGAAACAATTTCTTTGTTTAGTTTATTCCTCGTTTCGTACAAATTTCGCCATCCCTCGCCATCCCTCATTAATGCGTCTCAAATCACTCCATTCTTTCATCATGTTGGCGCTCCTACACTCAACATTCGTCCTCCTATTTCTTCCCTTCTCTTTATTAAATTCATTTTTTTCCGGACACACACATCATTCATTTTCTTTAGTTTCTGGACAAGAACGTAACTTATTCCGGACACAGTTACTATTTATTCCGGACAGTTGGAATACTTATTCCGGACAGACGGAACACTTATTCCGGACAGACGAACTACTTACTCCTGATTTTTTTGTTGCTGTTGTTTTATTTTCCCGATGCGTCCACCATTGCATTTAATGCTTTTCAAATCAGCACGTCCTCCGTCTTCTTTCTTATTGTTTGGCGCGTCACGGAGATACAAATATGAGTGTCTAGGTTATTCCGATCCTACGAACCATTCCTTCTTCTCTCCTTCCTCCATTTTTGTTGTACTGTAATGGCACTCGTAAATGTGTCCTCACAGCCGGCTCCTGCCTCCAACGTCCCTCAAGTGATGATGAATTTTCCTTCCTTCGAAGAAGCCAAAGCATTTTACGTTTCATACGCCGATTCCTGTGGTTTTGGTGTGAAGATAAGGCAATCTCATTACGGTCATGGTGTTGTAATACGAGGCCACTCTTACTTGCTCAAAGGAAGGTAATGCTCCCGGAAACCAAGGTGAAGGTAGACCGAAACATAGGTTATCCGGTAGGGTCGAATGCACTGCGCGGATTAGTGGGGGTATGACATGTAAGTATGACATGCCTTTTGCCCCATTTGTGGGGGTAAATCACCACTACCAGTCCGTCCTACTCGGTTGCGCACTCCTCTCTTCCGAGACGACACAAAATTACATTTGGTTGTTCCAAACATGGTTGACGTGCATGAACGGTACGTGTTTTATTTTGTCCGGCTTTGTCCATTTTACGTTGTGTGCCTATCCGGTTACTCTTTACGTCGGTCTGGTTTACGTCTTTTGCTCGTCCGGTTTATGCTTGACGTCTGTCCGGTTTACGTCTTTTGCTCGTCCGGTTTATCCCTTACGTCTGTCCGGGTTACGTTTTTTGCTCGTCCGGTTTATCCCTTTCGTCTGTCCGGTTTACGTATTTTGCTCGTCCGGTTTATCCCTTACGTCTGTCCTGTTTACGTCTTTTGCGCGTCCGGATTATCCTTTACGTCTGTCCTGTTTACGTCTTTTGCTCGTCCGGTTTATCCCTTACGTCTGTCCGGTTTACGTCTTTTGCTCGTCCGTTTTATCCCTTACGTCTGTCCGGTTTACGTATTTTGCTCGTCCAGTTTATCCCTTACGTCTGTCCGGTTTACATTTTTTGCGCGTCCGGTTTATCCCTTACGTATTTTGCTCGTCCGGTTTACCCTTGACGTCTGTCCGGTTTACGTTATTTCTGTCCGGATTAACATATGTTTTTTATCTTGATCGCGTTGTGTGCAGATACAAGCCCCCCGGCGATCATAACAGACCAATGTGGCGCCATAGCTTCGGCTGTGAGGACTGTGTTCCCTGAAGCGCGGCACAGATTTTGTATATGGCACATAATGAATAAGGCCCCTGTGAAGCTGCCCAAGAAGTACCGGGAGCATACGTTGTTTGACCTCAACAACTGTGTATTCGATTCCAAGACTCCGGCAGAATTCGAGCGGAATTGGCAGGGATTTCTAGATGATTTCGAGTTGCACGACAATAATTGGCTCCGATCCATTTATGCAATTCGAGAGCACTGGGTACCTGCATTTTCGCGGGATTGTTTTTCCGCCGGAATGGCATCAACCCAGAGAAGTGAGGGTATGAACGCCTTCTTCGATAAGTACCTCACATCAAGGACGACACTTAAGCAGTTCGTTCAACAATACGAACTCGCACTACGCCACAAGTATGAGAAGGAAGCTCAGTCTGATTTCGATTGTCAGCATAAGGCTCCGCAATTGATTTCGAAATATCCATTCGAGAGGCAATTGAGCGAGTTGTATACGGTGGGTGTCTTCAAGAAGGTGCAGTTAGAAATTGGGAAGATGATGTACTGCGACATCAAGGATGAGTTCAACGAGGACGACACATTGCACTTCAACGTGACCGAACATGTATTGACACATATCCTCCCATTGTCGAAACGGTTCACAGTGCAAATTATCGATGAGAACTGGGTATGCGATTGCAGGATGTTTTATCACGTCGGTATCCTATGTTGTCACGTTTATGTTGTTATTGCCCGAATACGTCCAAACGCGTTGCTCCCCGAGTCTTACATCGTCCACCGATGGAGGAAGGATATCCGAAGGAGCTATGGAGTCAAGTTTCCTCTTCAAAGCGGCATAACGGGGAACGATGCGCTTCGTCGACACGACGACATAATGGGTCGTGCGCTTTGGATCGCCGAGGCCGCTTTCGACTCAAACGACAGACATCTTCAGGCGGTAGAGGCACTTGAGATGCTTAAGGAACGTATGCAACGACCTGATCCTGTGTTCGCTGGTACATCCGTTCTCAATCCGGATAAGACAATACGGAAAGGCAGACCGCCGAGCAAACGACGGATTTCTTTGTCTGAGAAAATAATTAAAAGTAACGTTAAGAAAATCAACAGGAAGAAGGCTCTACCCCCGTTACACCCTGCAGCACCCAAACCGGGGGATCACGATTTCGATGACTGGGACATGAATTTGCATTACGAGGGAGTTCCTCCTTGATTATTGTATTTGTCCTTGGTTGGAATTATTCCTATGTAATTTTGTTGAAAGTCATTGTATGTAATTTTGTTGAAAGTCATTGTATGTAATTTTGTTGAAAGTCATTGTATTATTGCATAAGATTCAACCCTTTCTTTGCTTGATCGTTTGTGAATTAATTTCTCATGGCGACAAATATATTAAGTAATTTTGGTTTGTTGTATGTCTGTCCTGATTACGTTATATGTCTGTCCGGTTTATGTTTTAATTAAGTCCGGATTAAGTGACCAGTATGTCCGGAATACGTAATTAGGCCGTCCGGATTACATTGTTTGTCTGTCCGGATTACGTTATATATCCGTCCGGAATAAGTTTTATTTATGTCCGGATTACGTTATATGTCTGTCCGGTTTATGTTTTATTTATGTCCGGATTAAGTGACCAGTATGTCCGGAAGACGTACTTAGGCTGTACGAATTACATTGTTTGTCTGTCCGGATTACGTTAATATCTGTCCGGAATAAGTTGTATTTATGTCCGGATTAAGTTACCAGTATGTCCGGATTACGTTATATGTCCGTCCGGATTACGTAACATCAATGTCCGGATTAAGTGACCAGTATGTCCGGAATACGTAATTAGGCAGTCCGGATTACATTGTTGTCTATCCGGATTACGTTATATGTCCGTCCGGAATAAGTTTTATTTATGTCCGGATTAAGTTACCAGTATGTCCTGTTTATGTTTTATTTATGTCCTGATTAAGTTACCAGTATGTCCGGAATACGTAATTAGGCTGTCCGGATTACATTGTTTGTCTGTCCGGATTACGTTATATGTTCGTCCGGAATACGTAATTAGGCAGTCCGGATTACATTGTTGTCTGTCCGGATTACGTTATATGTCCGTCCGGAATAAGTTTTATTTATGTCCGGAATAAGTTTTATTTATGTCCGGATTACATTGTTTGTCTGTCCGGATTACGTTATATGTCCGTCCGGATTACGTATCATGTATGTCCGGAAAAAAGAAAATCATTTATATATAAAAACCCAACACCAAATGTCCTTGTATTGATAAATCATTCAAATAGTCTATGTAATTTTAACATGTATACATGTATAACTTTGGGGAAAAAAAATTGTAACATTTTCAGGGCGTTTATTGTTGATCGCACATCCCAGAGTCTTCGAGTAAGAAATTGGCCAAATCGCCTCTAAAACGGTGAAGAACCTTGCTCTGCTTCGGCTTCGTCGGATCAGCATTCTCCATCAAACGCTTGATCCAGTACAAAACGTATGGCCCGCAGTCGTTACTCCCCGCTAGCTGTCGTTGGCTACCCTTCCTGTCAACTCTCAGTGGCCAGTCGACCGCCAAAAACCCTCGCCAGAATCCCGCTATCTTAGACGCGGTGCATTCATGAGTTCCGACAAAACGGTTAGGATTTTCACCTCTTTTAAGCGTGCGGGAGATGCTGTTGTACTGAATGAACTCTGATCGAGGTCCGTGGGCAACGAACAGAGTCCAGTGGCCGGACAAACAGCATGGTTGTGCGATGACGACTTCCTCCACATTAAGTCCTTCAATTTTTGGGAGTAAATAATCTTTCTTTATATCTTCTCCCTGTCCCTCGACAATCATTTCCGATTCGAAGGATGATAAGCAGACCACCTTTTGTTGCCCTCCTCTTCTGACGAGTACCTCAATTAGGCCGTCAAGAGTTTCGTTGGTGATTTCTGTGCCTCGCGAAATTATTTCCTTGAGATCACCCCTGCTGATAATGCTGAGAACCCCCCTCCAGATAATATCTTTTGCTTCTCGCTCGGGAGCCGTTGCATTCAATAAACGATGTACCTCATCATTGGTCAGCGTTCTCAAGGCGGTCTCATCCACATCTGGCCTCGTGGACGAAACATGGGCGGCCAGTGAATCTTTCGCTGTTTCTTCACTGGCTTCTTCGGGCCCTTTTGTTTTTGTGGTGGCTTCTTCGGCCTCCTTTATTTCTTCTTGTTTTTCTGCGGCAATCTTCTGTGCCTCATCTTGGCCAGATTTGCTTTGCGCTTCGTCTATGTGTTCTGTGCGCAAGCGTGGTTTAATGGTCCGCATTTTTTGAGGGTGCAAAAGCGGAAGCGCAACCCCAGCCTTCCTCTTTCTTTCCTCCTGTCTCCTCATAACTTCCTCCTTCCTTTCTTCCTCCTTCCTCTTCTCTCCCTCTTCCTCCCTCCGCTTTTTTCTCTCTTCCTCCTTCCTCTTCTCTCCCTCTTCCTCCTTCCTCTTCTTCCTGTCTTCCTCCTCCCTCTTCTCTCCCTCTTCCTCCCTCCGCTTTTTTCTCTCTTCCTCCTTCCTCTTCTCTCCCTCTTCCTCCTTCCTCTTCTTCCTGTCTTCCTCCTCCCTCTTCTTCCTCTCTTCCTCCCTCCGCCTTTTTCTCTCTTCCTCCTTCCTCTTATTCTTCTCATCCTCCTCCTCCCTCCTCTTTTTTCTCTCTTCCTCCTTCCTCTTCCTCCTCTCTTCCTCCTCCCTCTTATTCCTCTCATCCTCCTCCCTCCTCTTCTTCTCATCCTCCTCCTCCCTCCTCTTCCTCTCTTCCTCCTCCCTCTTATGCTTCTCATCCTCCTCCCTCTTCTTCTTCTCATCCTCCTCCCTCTTCTTCTTCTCATCCTCCTCCCTCTTATTCCTCTCATTCTCCTCCCTCTTCTTCTTCTCTTCCTCCTCCCTCTTCTCCCTCTCTTCCTCGTTCCTCTTCTTCCTTTCTTCCTCCTCTCTCTTCTCCCTCTCTTCCTCCTCTCTCTTCTCCCTCTCCTCCGCCTCCCTCCTACTTCTCTCTTCCTCCTCCCTCTTTTCCCTCTCCTCCGCCTCCCTCTTATTTCTCTCTTCCTCCTCCCTCTCTTCCCTCTCCTCCGCCTCCCTCTTATTTCTCTCTTCCTCCTCCCTCTTTTCCCTCTCTTCCTCCTCCCCACGGACTCTCAGCTCACGACACTCTTCTTGAGAGATCCGGAGTTCTTCCTCCAGGTTGTTAATTTTAACGGTCGCCTCCCTTAGTGCTGCTTCGGCTCGCAGCCATTTCGACTTCACCTCACTAAGTTCCAACTCTTGTAGCAGTGGGTCACATGGAATGCTGCATTCACTGAGTTGTATCCTTGGTAGAGTGGATGTTGAAGGTGTTTCCTTCGAGGCGACCGTTGCTTCTGCAGGAGTTGAAGGTGTTTCCTTCGCTGCGGGAGTTGCTGCTGCAGGAGGAAATTGATCCTCTGACAACAGTGAATGCTCCCGTGCACTGAGTTTTGGGGTGCCCTTCAACTCAAATTGGCCCGAGTATATCCGGGACAAGTTGATGCCTCGATCTTCCCATTTTCTAAGGATTTGGCGTCTGCTAAACATTTCGGTCCAACACTTGAACCGTGGAAATGCTGACCGGGGATCCCCCAATTTGAACTTCTCGCAAAGCCACACCTGAAAACAGGAATGAGTTAAAAAACAGAAACATAACTTCCCCAGGACAGTCTCATAACGTTAATCAGAAAGACCAAACACTAATTCCGGACAGACACAACTCTTATTCCGGACAGACACAACTCTTATTCCGGACAGACGCAGACGTATTCCGGACATACAAATTACTTATTCCGGACAGACACAAGACGTATTCCGGACAGACAAGACATTCATTCCGGACACATACAGGACTATTCCGGACTAGCAACACACTTATTCCGGACAGGCAACACACTTATTCCGGACAGAGACAACACTCATTCCGGACAACCTCAAGACACTTATTCCGGACAGAGACAACACTATTCAGGACAGACACAAGACTTATCCCGGACAGACACAAGACGTATTCCGGACAGACAAGACAATCATTCCGGACACATACAGGACTATTCCGGACAGGCAACGCACTTATTCCGGACATAAACCAACACTACTCCGGACTGACACAACACTCATTCCGGACAACCACAAGAGACTTATTCCGGACAACCTCAAGACACTTATTCCCGACAGAGACAACACTATTCCGGACAGGCAAGACAATCATTCCGGACACATACAGGACTATTCCGGACAGGCAACGCACTTATTCCGGACATAAACCAACACTACTCCGGACTGACACAACACTCATTCCGGACAACCACAAGAGACTTATTCCGGACAACCTCAAGACACTTATTCCCGACAGAGACAACACTATTCCGGACAGGCAAGACAATCATTCCGGACACATACAGGACTATTCCGGACAGGCAAGACAATCATTCATGACACATACATGACTATTCCGGACAGGCAACACACTCATTCCGGACCAAGATGCTTACTTGTAATACGGCAACGCAACCAGACACGTAGCCCTGCTTCATAGAGAAGTTCGCTGACGATCTCCTCCTCGAGAGGTCCCGTTGGGCTTCCTCCAGGCCTTCAACCAAGAAAGTGTGAACCGCATTTGCCCACGCATATCTCTTGAGGCGCTTGAGGTTCTTAAGGTGTTTCGTGTACCACGCTTTAGTTCGCAGTGATCCATCGAAGAACAAAAAATGATTGAAAATCATAGAAATAAGGAGTCGGACGTGCTCCTCCTCCTCGCCCATCTTGCTCGTGGCGGTAAGATGACCCAGTAGCTGGGTGTTGTCGAGGTTAACCCCGTCACGTTTCGCTACGTACATGGCATCCATATCCACTCTCTGCCCATGTACTCTTAGTCCAAGTAGAAGGGCGACGTCTTCTACCGTAAATGGGACCACCCCAGTGGCTATTCTCAGACCGACTTCATTGGCGTCGAAGTGTTCGACGAACCAACCCAGTATCTCGTTGTCAGTTGTGACGTGAGGAAAGCTGAGGAAGTGACCGAAAGGCGTCCGTTGGAAGACATTTTTCTCCTCCTCCTTCATCCGGTCGAACTGCTTGTGAAGGGCCGCGAAACCGCACTTGGTTTCGCGGAAGTAGTACGTGCTTCCCGTGAACCACACAAAAAAATTGTTAGAGGCCAATAATGAACCTTAAAATGAACCAGAAAGAACATGGTTGACAAAACACCTGCGCGGCTACAATTTCAGGATCAATGGAGGTTTCAGGTAGAGAAGGATCCATTTTCGCCTTGTCTTGGTTTTCAGAACTGGAATGGAAAGGTTTTGGAGCAATGAAGGTTTTGGATGAGCGTATGGAAAGGAACTCCGGGTGAAATGGGGAAAGTTACTCGAATGCTGTACCGCAGCTAATGATGTACGTGAAGTCGAACCGTCTAATCGTGATTTAGGGAAATGAACCGTCGCACGGAAATGAACCGTCGCACCCAACAATTCGTAATTTACATTTCCCCGCGCAGAAGTTTTGGCTGACTGGACGCTGAACTGGCAGCTGACGTGTTATTCCACGTAGGACGCGTCACGGACGCTCGCGTCCGTATATAACTACTCATTACATATTGCTCCATATAAAATGAGAGAAAAACTTGGTTTGGTTTGCTTCTATCCAGGTCTAACCTATTTTGTGAAAATTCACTGTAGATTGATAGAGGAAAATTTATTTTAAATTTATAATTAATTAAAACTATTTGTTAATATTTACGCTTAGTAAATGACAAGCTTCAAATTAAAGTAGGAAATTTACATAGATCCACTAGGTCTCAACCTTGTTTTTTTTGTTCCAATTAAGATTAAAGATTTTAAAAGAAAAAACGTCCTAACTAATAAAAAAAACCTATAGATGGAAGAACGATTACTTTGCCACACAAAATTTTATCCAATAATAAACTGAAAACACAAGTAGATATCTCCTAATTACAAGTTTCATTATATCTAAGATTAAATTATTAATATATACAAAGAAATTATCATTTTATCTAGTCTTGTTAGATCTTGCAAGCGTATGTATCAAGTACATACGTAAATATTTATCTCAATTTTAAGCGTAAATTGTTGGGTTTTGATCCGTGTCTAATGCTTTTGTATTAAGATCCATGTTAAAATTAAAAAAAGGCATTTATATTTTTGGAACCCGACGTGCACATTTGAGTACTTTGAATTTGAATAATCTCATAAGTAGGATAACATCACCAACCACATCTTGTAGAAGAAAGACAAGCCAAACAAACATCGGTTTAGATTCTAATTAAAATTAACTTTGTCTTTTGGGTCGTATGCTTAGAATAATGAAAAGATAGTCTCTCTTAATGGAAGTATTAGTAGTGCGTGATGAATATACTTTTGATTTAATTAGTGATTGCTACTTGCTAGTACCTTGATAAGATTAAAAATTAGTGTAGGTTGGGGTTACTTTACATGAAATGTCAGAAGTTACGGAAGTTTACTTCTAAATTGGCCGTCTAATATTCCCCATAATATTCGCTTTCAATCGCAAGATGTGAAGACTTCTACTATAATACAACTTACCCTTTTAATCAGGTTTAATATTTCATGATGGATCAATTGGAAATAAACAATCAAATCAATAGGGTTGAAATGAGAAGGCGATTAGAGTAGTTAGGATAATTAACAGGCATTCTAGAAAATTCAAAAAATATCTGTTTAGAGTTTCGTCTAATCTTCATCTTCTAAGGATTAGATGTAAAAACAATAAGATGTGAAAATTGGTCAACAGCGTGTCTTAAAAATTAGCCCGTTAACACAAAATAGAACAATTTACCCAGATTTTCTTTGATATTTTCTTATATATATTATTATTATTATCTCTGTGTGTGTGTCACTACCTTTCCGAAGAAGTACGAAAGTTTTCGAGTTTTATTGATTTCTTTGTTTTGATTTTGGCGCATTTCAAGTTCATGTTATCCTGGAATATAGCTTGTGGAGTAATTGGAAAGTCGTATGGTAGGTAAAGTCGCCACGATTACCTCAGAACAAGACCTTAGATTTATGTTATATGATTATGGATTATATCACCCTCATGGCCTCATTAGATAATGGAGAAGGGGCTGCTCGGGATCAAAAAAAAAGTTCTCATTCTAAGGATATTTCAAACACATTATCTTGACGATTTTAATTAAAATTAGTCACATGATCACTTGATAGAATACCATTAATGTAAAATTCATAGATCACAAGATGGTTGGTGAAGTGGCAAATTATCCAAGTCCTAGCATGTAGTGTCTAGCTCTAGGACTTCATTTACACCTCATCTCCTATGATGATGTATAATCAAAATGTGCTATGTTAGTCTTTTATCATAGAACTCGTAGACCTCAACTAACACATAAATTTCCATAATTTAAGGGATGTAGTGTTTGTTAAGAAACTATAGAAAGTTGGTTGTTTGTGGGACATGTAGATGGCCTTCCAAAGGTTTCAAAAGGAAACATATCTCTAAAAGAGAGATATGATCCTAATTATATGTTTCTCCGTTCCACGGGATTGCAATTAATTGCTTGACCCACCACTAAACTCAATGCAAGATATTAGTGAAGTTTTATTGGTGGATTATGTTTTATAATGCAAATCAATGAAAGTGGTCAAAAGGGTGGATGCGTTAGATAAGAAAAGAAGGCTTATGGGGTTTGGACGTGTGTAATCAAACTTAACTTTAACAAAAGAGAGTAGTTTGCTGTAAGCTTTGGTGATCCTAAAGTTGGGAAGTCATTGACAAAGTGGATCCATGAAAAGATATGGATTCTTTCACACCATGAGACTTGGTTGGGCAATATGTTTGGACTTTGATGAAAAATATTACCTAATCAAAACATCTTAACAATAACAATAATAATGCGGCTGAAAATCTCACAAAGGAAGAAAAGAAGCCAAACAATAACAAACTAAAATAAATTGCTTTAACATTGATAACGTCACTAGTGAGTCGAATGGGTTGAGATGATTTATGTCTGAATGGGGTCAAATCTTATATCCTTCTTTGTGGACCGATTTATGTTTGTAGAGAAAGTGTGCCAAAAACTCAATGTGGTTGTCGGCCACAAGTGATATATAATTGTATGTAAATTTTAAACCATATGAACTAGTCTTTGTTGTTGGGACTTTGATGGGGAATTTATTCTTTTGTTTATAATATAAGAGAACCATAATCTTGTCCCTGATTGTGCTCATTATTTTTGGTTTTTGTCTATCAAAGAAATTTTAAAAAATCCCTGTTTCAATAAATTGGAAATATATTCCACCCCAAAGCCCATAAGATGGAAAGGCTCTTTTTAGAGTAGTTGCCGTTATGAATTTATGACTACTTGCAACTCATAATCATAGGATGCTTAAACTAGCCAAAACAATTCAAACTTCCATGCCAAAAAACGAACAAAAATCATGGGATTGTTATGAAACAAAAAAATATCATACGGATGAGTCACTTTATCACTTGGTGTTACAACTTCTTATAACTTTCACATTCAAATGCAATTTAATTCTCTCATTGATGTATATTATATATCTCATTCATTAATTTGTTATTGCATTGTAACAATTATATCTCTTGTCTATATATAAATGCTCATTGTATTGTTTACGAGAGAGTAATGAAAAGTCATCATCATTATCTTCCAAATCTTCATGTCTTTTAATTTCATAATACGTTATTAGCATGATCTTGCATCTAGCTTGACCAATATTTAATGATGATGATCGTAGAATTTTTTTCTTGATTCGTGGATCCACTTGGTGGTGGGCTCGATTTGTGAATCAATTGGGTGGAGCACGAAACAAAGGTATGTGATTTAATATGATATATATTATGCATCCTTCAAACTATTGTTGTCAATTTGAAAGAAAAAAGGGAGTTAATATCATAGAAGTGTTAATAATATGTTTGACAAAATATTTTTAGTACGTACACAGATTATGAGAGATGATTTTATAACTGGTCATGCCACGAATGAAGTTTTTTTGCCGTTATTTGATTTCCTTTTCTTCCGGTGGTGGTGATGTGGTTTAGGCCCTCGTTCTTGATTCAACATGCGGTTAATAGTTCTTTCGTTTGAAAAAAAATATTAAGTACAATTTTAGTTTGTAACGATGACTTGGATTGGTCTGCACGTCTTCTCCTTTTTACCAGCCATGAATTCCAAAAGAAAAGAAATGAAAAAAACCATACTTTTGTGGTGGTTTATTCTTCTATGATTGTTTTACCAAGTGAATGTCTAATGACGTCTAATGGCTTTGGTCTGTGCATGTTGTTTCTCGTGCTATATGTTCTCTTCAAGCCATCTGTAATATGCAATGACATTCTAATGATAATAACATTATTTATTTGTGCATATGTCATATGTCATATCTAATGTATATTGTTTTGTTAGAAACTATAAGTGTTTCTTTTTATCAGTTTTATTGTGTAATCTTTTATATGATATTGATAATCTTGATTGTTGACAAAAGTTAAATATACGACGTTTGATAAAATTAACAATAATTTTACTTGTCGTGTTTTGGATGTTGAAATCCAACTTGATGCTCTTGGAAATACAAATGAGAAAATGATAAAAAAATAAGCATCAAATCAAGATAATACGAAAGTTGTGCTTTTACTTCGCTCATTAAAATGATTTCGAAAATATCATGATCTAGTTTCGTGCCCGAGTGTGGTTGAGTTCAATATTGAGTTATCAATGAAAAATCACGGAATCTGTCCAATTGATTTGCTCCATTCCCTAAAGTGAATGTTTGAGCGCCTGAAAAGTCTTACAAAAGTCTAGTATAATCATTTTGCGACCATGATTGTGGATGAGATAAACGACAAAACAATTGATGTTCTTATGACATAAAAATTTGACAATCAAAATGGGTTATCAATGTAACTCTCCACAAAACAAATATATTCTAGTTATCAGTGTTTTATTTGATATTTTATATAAATAATATATACTCTTTTTAGTAGATATACATGACCATATGCTGGAATATCAATATGAGAAATGACCATTATACACCATGATTCAAATATTTTGTTTAATATTCTTGAGGTTCATTTGATTATCATATTTTCATAACTATTATTTTTAGGCTTTTGATTTAGTTGTTATTTATGTTGAAACTATATATTTTATATTGGTTAGTGCTCTCATTAGTCCAATATATTTCCACACTTGTGAATTTTATTCACTCACGATGAGATTCTTCTAGATATTAATAATACACATGCATATGTTGCAAGCATATTGATATTCAACATTTTTATGTTAATTTGTCATGACTATTTATGCATATCATTATAATATGTCTTTTAATGTTCAATAACAAAGATAATATTTGCATTTATCATCTTAAAATGGCAAAATATACATGCATATGGTAATATGTTGATATGCATAATTACTATCTAAATGACTTATACCAAGTTACGTTGAAATCAATTGACCTTGACATATATGATTTAATGCATGAGTCTTATTTTGATTATATTTTGTCATTGGAAGAACCTAATCATTTATTTTGTAATAGTTGCATATAATTTATCTGCAACAAATATTTTATTTGGCTTAAAAGGAAGAGTATGAATATTCTCCGATCTCATATTTGATTTAAGATCACGAAAGATGATTTATGCAACATGTTTAGTGTTGTCATGTACACTATGTTAAGAGATAAGTGTTTGTCTTATTTGATTATAAGAAAAGCCAATCCCACTATTGTACATGGTTGTACGAATTTAGTAGGAAGTTCCAGAAGAGTCATATCTACTGTTACATGTGGAATTTTTTCTTTAAATGATGTATTTTGTTTATTAGGTCTAGAGAAACTTATTGAATTTCAAATCTCGAGAATGTCTTGTATTTAGACTACAGTTGAAGTAATGAAGAATACTTTTATATTACTACTATTAAGTCAAGTAGGAAAAATGTTATTGAGAAAATCACCTGACTTTTGAACGATGTGTCATTGCAAACGTAATGACTTGCTTAAAAGATTTGCACTGGTGTAACATCCCTGATCTGCACTCGGGACACAACAATCACACACGACTAAAACAAGTCAAAATGTGACATTAACAAAATATGATCAAATCGACGCTCAATTAAAATAAACATGATATCAAGTCAAGGTACAACGTGGAAGGGAAAATACAAGAAGTTGAAATCTTACTACATCAACGAGCTCACGGATCCAGTCCTCGTGTCCCAAGCCCAAGTCGCCTCTAGCCGCCTACCGTGTCCCACCTGCACACGCACAGACACGTTTGAGTCTTGAATCAAGACCCAATACACCACCCTAACCCGACACCAAACAAGGTCTAGTCGTCCCAAATGGCTCACACTAATCATGTGTCCCAAGGCAATTACACGCCTAGCAAAGCCAAGCGTGCACCTCGACACCACCGCGCATACAACCCACATGGCAACACTCAACCAACTCTCATGGTAGAATTATCACACAACCCAAGGAGACCACGCGCCCAGCTAGGCCGAGCATGTACCCTCGACAAAACCACACATCCGGCCCACAAGGCAACACCCTACTCCAACCACGAGCCTGAGCCCATGAGCAACGCTCCCAACGGTCACTCGTCACAACGCTGGTGAGCTGACTAGTTCCGCATCCGGCTTTAGAAGACGACCACATGCCCGAACCTATGAACAACACTCCCAAACAGTCACTCGTTACAACGTGGGTGGGCCCTTCCCGAACCGCCACAACCACTGGAGGAAAACTCTAAGCTCTAGTCATACGTGTCTCACACGTCATCCATATTACTCGATGATTGACATCATTTAATGCATTCATTTGTATCTTATATCCATTATCTTGAACATAAACAATGCTACGTAACGAGTTTTATGTTTTAGTTTCAGGAATAAACAGGTTTGAGGAGAAGAAGCATAAAATGACCTAAAAGCAGGAAAAATGACTGAGTTGTGAGACTTGGGGACTAAGATGCAAGGGAGAAAGACCTGAATGTAAAACCAAAGGACCAATAAGCAAATGAAAATACTTCACACCATCATGAGGAGTATTTTGGCAATTCGGGTCGGGCCTAAACTCCAACAACTTACTCGGGTGCATCAAACATGAAGAAAACAAACCAGCAAAGCCCAACCAAAATCCAGAGTGGATTCAGACTCTGTAGACCGCCGATTGGCGGTCCGGTCGCCTCCGGATCCGACACGCTTTGGGTATATCATGTATTAGGGAAATTTATACCTATTTTTGGTGTTGTATTAGTCCCACATCGGGGGTTTGTCCCTGATTATCTTTTTCTATGCCTATAAATAGAACTTTTCACCTTCCATTGTAATCACTACATACTTGGTGAGTATTTCCTACTTGAAGTGGAGCCTTGGAGCAAATACTAAAGTAGGAAGATGCTACTTGTATTGTGAGTCTGAATTTAATAAAAGTTTCTTTGTGATGTTGTTTGTTTCATGTTGCTTGCATACTTAGTTTTAATTCATTTCATTAATCTTAGTAACTTAGTTAATATGTTTTACTTTCTTAGGATAATAATAATTGTTATGGGTAGTGAGTAGTTCCATCCCCTTTGGGGGTGGAGTTGATATTTTATACATGCAAAAGAGAATGGAAATGAATGCTTTGTATGAAATGTGTTGATACACATAAATGTATGCTAGCTTGTTTAGGATAGAACTTGTAACTTGATGAGTTTTGCCACAAATATTAGACACTTCTCATGCTTGTTTAGGTTCTGAAATAACCAACTTGTATATGTCAATGTTAATCAACTAGGTTAGTAATGAGATTGGTAGGTTTTGTCATAAACATTAGTCACTTCCTATACATGAAAATACAACCTACATTTGTGCTTAATGATTGCATTCTTCACCATCTTCTTGCTTGTGTACACTCACTACACCCCGCAGGGGTCCCTCTTCCTGATTTTCACTTCCACTCTAGGTTCTTTCCATTTAGTTTGCTTCGTTAGTTGTTGTTTTCCTTTACATTTCTTGTTACTAGTTTAGCATAACTTATATTAGCATATCCACAAATCTTCTCCCCTTTTTCGCCATCTAATTTCAGTCATACGAGAGGTTGCTCACCTCCCTGCGGACGACCCGTACTTTCCCCGTCTTCACCGATGGTTGTGCACTTGCGGTCTAAATTTAAAACGAACAAACAAGTTTTTGGCGTCGTTGCCGGGGAGGTGTCAGTCCAGACTCTGGTTTGGACAATTCAGGTGGATTTAATTTTTGTGTTGTAGTTTTGTTTCTTGCAGGAGACTCAGACTCTCAAGGGAAGACAATTGGTGAAGTTTGGAGACGAACAGAGAAGTTAAGACCGCCAATCAGTGGCCTGAGACCGCCAATAACTGAGATAGAAATATGGGGCTCAATTTTTCTTGTTCTAACTTTTAGATTGATCCCAGATTAATAATCAATCTCCCTTTAATCAACTTAAACCCAACGCAAAAGATTATGCATTCTTTCTGGTTTAGGTCATGCATCATGTACTTGACTTAGGCACGTAGATTGTCTTTTATTTTAGCTTTACTTTTAGTTGTTGAGTGCTGGCGTGAGGTACGCATTTCCTATGCTCATTCATGCATTTCGTATGAACATGCATTAATTAGTAGGAATTGCATTGCAACAAGTGTGAGTTGAGCGTTTGTTTAGAGAGTTGATTGCTACATTAAGACTCCAAAACGCTACTAAGGAAGGGTTGTCCCATATAAGATAAGGTGGGGGATTTCATCACCCTTCCTTTCGCCCCAAAAACCACACTAATCAAGAACCTCATTTTCATAATCAAGTAGACATTGGCCTTAAGGATCTCGGGCGCATTAGGAGAGGGATCCGGTCACGACCGTCATGGCCTGATCGGCGTCGCCCACTCTGTCTATAGTAGGAGAGACGAGATCTCCGAATCTTGGCTCACTTGCTGGGCTTTGTGGTCCTCGTCGTAGGGAGGTGAGGCGTGTTGAGGCAGTGTGACCTCGCAGTTAGGCGTCGTCTAGCTGCAAGGACCTATAACGACCTTAGGATTGTTTGCGCCTTGTTTGCTTGTGTGCTTCTACCGGTACCCACCTGCCATAGCATAAGGACTTCTGGTTTGTGTGTGTGTGTGCACCTTTGTGCATGCTTGTGTGGGCACGAGACGAGAGTGACCGTTTGATGAGGTGTGTCGTCAATCCTGCTTCAGTAGTCGATTTCTTGACGCCTTCTTCTTCTCATGTCACACACAGTCCGGGTTCAATGGCTGCTCATTACCGTGAGAAGGAGCAGTTGCTGGACCCACATGTCCCACATGTTCTTCCTGTTGTTGCTCTCATACCTCTCCGTGATCGATGCTACCCAAGCCGTACTGCTCTACCATCATGCATCATTTTGCCAGAGGTAAATGGGAACCATTTGGAGGTTAAGCCTCACTTTGCATTTGCTGTCGATACCACTACGGCCACCGAGGCGCGCATGGCAGCCTTAATGCGCCAATTGGATTCGATTGAGCTCCAAAACAAGCACGATGTGTCACATGTGTCTGCATCTGGTCCAGTTCCCTGTCATCTATGTGGTAGGATAGGTCATATAGGAGGTGAGTGTGCATCCATTCCTCCTGAGATGGAACATGTAAATGTCATCTATGATAGATCCAGGAATGACCCATATTCATCATCATATAACCCTGGATGGAGGAACCACCCTAATTTTTCATGGAACCATAACAATGCCCCAGGTTTTCCTTTAAACTTCTCTCGACCACCTAACCGACCACACCAACCTCTCATGCATTCCCATCACCAACCCACCAGGTTTCCCAAATTCTAACAACTTGGAAACCCGGTTTAATTCGCTTGAGAACTTAACTCGTGGACTTGAGAACTCTATAAAAAACTTTGTCATCCACGAGTCAAGTCCTCACTTCGAACCAGCAGACCATCAAATCTCTCGAGCTTCAGATAGGCCAACTCGCTCAGTGTGTGCATGAGAGAGAAAGGGAGTCTGCCTAGCCAACTTGTGGCTAACCCCCATGCTTAACATCACTCGAACATGCAAAATGCAAGTTCAAGACCACAGGGGGGCAAGTGAACTAAGTGGAAGAACCTGTGGATCATGTCAATGCCATTGTGACCCTGAGAATTTGGAAGCAGGTCAACAACCACGTTTCCTTGCCAGTAAATCCATCTGTTCAGCCTTTTTGTGGGAATGATGGTGAGAAAGAGGCCGAGGGTGAGAGTAATACACCAACGCCTCATTCTCAGGAAATGTAGAAGACCTACCTGCCAAAAGCTCCTTATCCTAGTAGGTTGTCTAAGAAACAGAGTGACAGTGTGGATAAAATGCTGGAGATATTCAAGAAAGTGAATGTCAACATTCCTTTGTTGGACATGATTCAACAAATACCTCCCTATGCAAAATTCCTGAAGGATCTCTGTAGGACTAAGAGGAAAACCAACGTCCCAAGCAAAGCCCTTTTGGCGGCTAATGTGAGCTCGATCATTTCGAACCCAACATACGTAAAATAGGACCCAGGTAGTCCAACAATTTCATGTATCATTGGGGAGTCTCGCATTAATAATGTCTTGCTAGATCTTGGGTCAACGATTAACCTCTTACCAGCTTTTGTGTATCAACGAGTAAGCCTAGGCAAGCTCAAGCCTACGAAAATAACTTTGCAGTTGGTTGATCGTTCGATCAAAGTCCCGATGGGGGTGAAGATGTCCTAATCAAAGTTGGCGATTTCATATTTCCTATTGACTTTGTCGTCCTTGAGACCGAACCAATCAAGACTACTCACTCTTAGATTCATTGATTTTGGGTAGACCTTTTTTGGCGACGTCAAATGCCTTGATCAATTGTCGAACTAGACTCATGAAATTGTCGTTCGGGAACTTGACCGCCACATTCCATGTGTTCAATATGTCTAGGCAGCTGACATCTATCGAGGACCCCATGGAAATCAATCTTATCCGGGACATGGAAGAAGAATTAGAAGAAGAGTACTCCCTAATTCATGAAAATCTAAATGCTTACACCATGGATGATTTCGATCATGAAGAGGACGGGGACGAGATGAGCAATGTTGTACTTGTTATTCAGTACATGCGAGCTCCTCCTATCTTACATCTCGAGCTAGATATCACGCCTCGCCTTGAGGAGCCACCCACAATTGACCTTAAAGAACTCCCTAAGGAACTGAAACACATTTTTCTTGGTCATGATAGGTCATTTCCGGTGATTATTTCATCGATGTTGACTGGTGATCAGGAAGAACGTCGGATTCAAGACCTAAAGGAGCAGAAATCAGCCATTGGGTGGTCCTTGAAGGACATTAAAGGGATAAGTCCCGATGTCGTGCAACACTACATCTTTATGGAGGATGAGGCACGACCATGTCGCGACCCACAAAGGCGTTTAAATCCAACCAGGACAGAAGTAGTTAAGAAAGAGATCATCAAATGTTTAGATCATGACATCATTTTTCCCATTTTGGACAGTACTTGGGTAAGTCCTGTCCAGGTTGTGCCCAAGAAGTCGGGTATCACTATTGTCCAGAATGACAACAATGAGCTTGTACCCACACGACTTCAAACTGGGCGGCGAGTGATTGACATCATTTCATGCTTATATTTGTATCTGATTGGCATCATTTCATGTTTATATTTGTATCTTATATCCATTATCTTTCACCTAAACAATGCTATGTTACGAGTTTTATGTTTAGTTTTCAGGAATAAATAGGTTTGAAGAGATGAAGCATAAAACGACCCAAAAGTTGGGAAAATGACTGAATTGTGAGATTTGGGGACTAAGATGCAAGGGAGAAGGACCTGAATGTAAGACAGAAGGACCTAAGAGTAAAACATAATACTCCACACCATCATGGGGAGTATTTTACCAATTCGATTCGGGTCGGAGCTCCAAAAAGTTAAGTAACCGCATCAAAGACCAACAATATCAAAAAGAAAAGCCCACAACAAATTCCAACGCAATCCGAAGTTTTTGGACCGCTAATTGGCGGTACATATTACTCAGGATCCGCCCAAATTTCTCCTGGACTTCTATTAATGTTCGTTTAGGCTATTTTTGGTATTAGTTTAGTCCCACATCGGGGGATTGTCCCCGATTAGCTTTTTCCATGCTTATAAATAGAACTCTTCACCTTCCATTGTAATTAGCCATTGCTTGGTGGCATTCTCTCTACTAAGGAGTGAGCCTTGAAGCAAAAACTCAAGGTGGAGAAGAATGATACCGTCAATGTGAGTCATTTGTTAATAAAATAATTTTTCTAGTTTCTTTTAATCTAGTCTTTTAATTTGTGCATGTTTGTTTAGTCTTTCCTTTCCTTTTAAGCTTCTTTAATACTTCTTGCTTTCTTAGTTAACTTTCATTTCAATATTATGCTTTCTTATGTTAATATAGTTAGTGTAATGAGTAGTGAGTAGTTCCATCCCCATTTGGGGGTGGAGAAATATGTGATATAATCATGTAGTGTATTAAGTGTGTGTTATCTTTATCCCTTGAGCTTTATATGATTACCATAACCATCTAATGTGTTTTCACTCTTATCTTTGATATGCTAATGCTCTTGAATGAAGTTTAGCTTATGCTTTGATTAGTGGACCTATTTTATGGGGAAGGATAAGGTTAGGATATGGATGAAGTTAATATTGGAAACACAATTTCTAGTATATGTGCTCTTGTTACCTTTACCTTAGCTAATGTCTTGTATGTTTTAATGATGTAGTCTTATCTTAATTCATGTGGAGGCATAGTAGGGTCTAGTCTTTATACTTGAGTTCATTTAGCTTCATTCCAACTATTGTCTTGTATGTCTTAATGATGTAGTCTTATCTTAATTCATGTGGAGGCAAAGTTGGATGTAGTTTTATGATTTCATGCACTACATGTTGTGAGGAGCTTAATTGAACACACACACACATACACATCTTCATATTCACATTATTTCTCTACCCCCTATGGGGCTTAGTTTTATTGCTTATCTTCATTTCCTTTTTGCATCTTAGTGTAGTTTAGTGTAACCAACCTTTCTCTCCTTCTTTTTACCTCTCGCCTTCGAACAAACCAATCGTCGACACACCTCCCAGTGGACGACCCGTATTTGCCACCGCTTCAACGCGGCCGTGCACTTGTGGTTAAATATAAAACGATCAATCAAGTTTTTTGGCGCCGTTGCCGGGGAGGTGCTCTGTCCAGACGTTGGTTGGACGATTCGAGGGGTTTTTAATTTTTTGTTTTCAGTTTTTCTTAGTTTCAGACATTCTTAGAATCAAGGGGAAGAGACTGGAGGAATTTGAGAGCCAATAACGCAAAAGGGACCACCAATTAGCGGTCTGGGACCGCCAATTGGCGGCCTGGTGAGCCTCATTGTCTCTCAGATTTGTTCTGGTTGCTTGTTGTTTCATTTTAGTTATCTGGGAGTATCATTTTGCATGCTGTGACTTCTAGTTTTCTCCCAGATTTAATTTCTATCCCCTTTAATCAACTTGGACCATAAAACTCAAAGCAAAAGATTAGACTTCTTGCCATCTAGGTCATGCATCATGTGTAGATCTTGCATGCATTTGTCTTTTCTTTGCTTTACATTTTGTTGTTGATTGCTGGCGTGAGGTACGTGCACCCAAATCTCTCATTCATGCATGTTTCGATCATGCATTAGTTAGTAAGGTGCATCGGGACAAGAGTGAGTTGAGCGTTTGATTGGAGTGATTGATTGCTAGATTTAAGCTCAAAACGCGACTAAGGAGGGGCTGTCCCATAAAAGATAAGGTGGGGGATTTCATCACCCTTTCCTTGGCCCCGAAAATCACTCGTAATCAAGCCTTAACTAAAAGCAAGTAGACATTGGCCCTAGGATTTTGGACGCACTAGGAGAGTAATCTAGTTGAGACCGCCATTACCTGATCAGCGTTGCCTACCTTGTCAATAGTAGGAGGTACTGGATCTCCAGATCTGGTATCACTTGCTGGGCATTGTGGTCCTTGTTGTAGGGAGGTGAGGCGTGTCGAGGCTAGTGACCTCGAAGTTAGGCGTCGCCTAGCCTAAGGACCCATTGCCTTACATTGTTTGAGTCGTGCTTGCTAGTTAGGCTTCTACCTGATCCCTTCACCCACGCTAGCTTTAGGGATTCTTCCCTTCTCCTCTGAGTCATCTTCTTCTCACCTACTTCTACGTTTTAGTCTCCTCCCCTTTACACTCTCTGGTAGCGTTTTAGGGTCGAGTCGAGCACTATTTGCGAGCTTAGTCTCGTGGTGGTGAGAGTGGTCGACTCGAGAGTTGTTTGTTGAGATGGATGGTTACATGGGCGACCATCCATATCATTGTTGGGACCAGGACAATTCTTCCTGGTATTCCGGACCCATGCAATCGGGGGTGGCTCAGACGAACACCCCGTATGGTTGGGATAATCTTCATTGTGCGACTGAGCAATCTTCATATAGGGGTAACATGAGAGAGACACCGACTGCTAGACCACAATCTAGTTATGTCGGATCATATGCTGGTCAACAAACTGAGACATTACAACAAACTTTGGCCTCTTTCATGCATATGGCAGACGACATGAGTGCACCGGTGGCTCCAGTAGCCGTACCGTGCGACTGTTGTGGGTTGAGTGGTTATGTTATCGGGGAATGTCCTTATGTTCCCTCTGAGCCTGAGTATGAGCATACCTTTTCCCAAAATACTCAATGTGACCATTACGCATCCGCGTACAACCCGAGAGTGATGGATTCGTGGGTAGACAATTCTTATCCAAATTCTTATACCTCATTTTCACCCCTGTATCCTCCTCCCGAATACCCAGAATTCTACCAACACCCCACTTCAAATCATTGGACTCATTCTCAGCCCATCAACACCCAACCCCAAAATTTCCCAAGCTCTGACTTGGACCTCACTGTTGACCCCAAATTTGATTCCTTTAAACAAACCCTCCAAACGTTCATGGAAACCACTCAAACTTTATTGAAGTCCAACTTGAATTCCTTGCAAAATATGGAAATGAAAGTGAGTCAAATGAGACAACAATTCCATGAACGTGAGGAGGGTAACCTTTCTTGTCAACATGATGATTTATCTTCTGAAATCAAACCACCACCACATCACAAAATTCAAAGCACAATCTTTCAAAGTCAATCTCCTAGTCAGTCTGAGGGACTTGGGATTTCAATTCACGATCACTTGGTGGAGGATTCGATTCCAATTTAGAATACTATGGACCAGCTTCTTTATGAGTCGGCACAGGATTGTGCCTTATCTTCTTGTCTCGTGGCCCTTTTGCCACATGACCTTATTGTTGTACCTCCTAAGGACTCACCTCTGGTGGATCAAGAGCTCCCTAGTCCCCTCAATTTCAAACAACCTGATGAGAGTTTGTCTCTCACTATTGTTCCTGATCATCTTTGAAATGATGGAACATCAAACAACTACATTGCTCATGAGGGTATTAGGAGTTCCTTGGAGGATACCTTGGGTATGAGACCGACTGTTTGTGCGCCTGGTGTGTCGGACATGCCTAACGAGGTTCTTGACCTCGTTCTGACGCACCAGCGTGTTGGTTGGAGAGTTTGGATTGACGATCATAACTTCAGCAGCGCAACGGGAGAAACTCTTCTTCAGTTGCCCCTCATTTCCCAAACTCTTGAGAGGTTCAAGCTCTTTCGGTTTGATCCTTTGAATGAGACGCCTTTGCGTCCAATTCACGAACCTCTCATTTCATCTAGTGCTCTTTGTAAAGGGGGCCCACGCATGCGTATTCTGGCCCCGCGTGGTGTCATGTTCCCTTTCCAAGTGCATTGACCCACTCTTGAGGTTCCCATTTGATGTATTTTGACAAATGAAGATGGGAACTTATGTTTGTACATAGTTATAAAAAAAAGAAGAGAAAAAAAGAAGAAAAAAGAAGAGAAAGTACAATAAAAGACTCCTTCAATGAGCATCGATTGTTGTGAGCCCCAACCCTTGTGTATTTGTGCTCCATTTCTTTCACGTATTTGCATCCTTTCTTTAGCATCTCACAGGTTTTGATGGAATTCGGGTTTGTGTCCATCAACATGACCTTGAACTTCCCTTTGTACTTAATGTTGATGAGATCTCTCCTTTTTCATGCATAAATCCATGTAGTATCTTGCTCACATTCATTGAGGACAATGTATGAAGTAGGTGTCGGGGGTGTTTTACGTGTGTACATAGTTGAGTCTTTTTCCTTTGATTTTATTTTCTTGTTTGTGCATTTTTAGGGTCATGTTAGTGTGCTGCATTTAATATCGATATATATATGCTTGCCATGATCTTTGGGTGACTTGTCTTTTTTTGTTTGCCTAGTGCTTTAAAATTTCCACATTTCTTTCAAAATCTTCATGTGTTTGCGAAAGAAAATGTTTTGTGGGTTTTGCGTGTGTTTAGCATGTGCAAAACCGTTGAGAGGCAAAGTAAAAAGAAAGCTCCCAAAATTGTCTTGAACTTGATGCATTAGGATATCTAGTACAGTGACTTTAGGATTTATCGAGTCGTCAGGATGCACCCCAGTTTTCCCTTGGGGGTGAGTAATCATAGGGTTTCAGTGCTCAAACATTTAATGAAGTCCACCCTGAACCTAGTGAGTCAATAATTCGTGTCTGTTAACTTAAGGAAGTTTGTGGTAGTCAATGACCCTCTAAATCTTGTTGTGAGACATTAGTGTAGGGGTTTTGGTTCATGTGTAAATAAGAAATAAGTGAGTAGGTGTTCTCTCTTCTCGCACGGCTCCTATCACTCGGGAAAGTAGGTCTGAGGGGACTTTGTGCCTGGTGCTTTCGAGTCATATGACTTGGGATGCGCCGACCGAACTCCCGTTACACGGGTGGTAGGGATTGCCCTATGTGGAGATTTGGGGAAAGGTGTACGTGATAGTGTAAGTCCTCATGGGCAATGATGCACGGAACCTGACCCTGGGAGAATGAAGCTCCAACTAATAAAAAGAAAAAGAAGAAAAAATGTGAAAAGAAAAAAAAAGAAAAAAAATGGTAATGCAAATAAGAACCTTAATGGACTTTACACTTTCTATCACTTGAGGATGTTGAGGTTGTTCATGTCTTTCACTTAATTCCTTATTTAACTTGCACGAATTGTTCATTAGGTTAGGTGTGTGGACTGATTACCTATATAGAGTCGGCCCGTAGGATTACCGCGTCCAATGATCGACAAAATATTTCCAACGAGTCGAGTGTCTAGATTGAATAATGCATCTTGTTCGGATTTTATGGGTATATCCGCTGAAAACCCTCAGGAGACATCACTCCTCCTTCTTGGCAACAAGGAGGTTTAACGGCTTGTTGCACGTGCTAAGTGCAACCGTGATTCCTACGAAAGTGAGTTAGGATTTCTTGTTTTTCGTATACTTTTTCCTTTCTTTGTTTTACTCGGGACTAGCAAAAGTTAGGTGTGGGGGTATTTGATTGGCATCATTTCATGTTTATATTTGTATCTTATATCCATTATCTTTCACCTAAACAATGCTATGTTACGAGTTTTATGTTTAGTTTTCAGGAATAAATAGGTTTGAAGAGATGAAGCATAAAACGACCCAAAAGCTGGGAAAATGACTGAATTGTGAGATATGGGGACTAAGATGCAAGGGAGAAGGACCTGAATGTAAGACAGAAGGACCTAAGAGCAAAACATAATACTCCACACCATCATGGGGAGTATTTTACCAATTCGATTCGGGTCGGACCTCCAACAAGTCAAGTAACCGCATCAAAGACCAACAATACCAAAAAGAAAAGCCCACAACAAATTCCAACGCAATCCGAAGTTTTTGGACCGCTAATTGGCGGTCCATATTACTCAGGATCCGTCCAAATTTCTCCTAGACTTGTATTAATGTTCGTTTAGGCTATTTTTGGTATTGGTTTAGTCCCACATCGGGGGATTGTCCCTGATTAGCTTTTTCCATGCTTATAAATAGAACTCTTCACCTTCCATTGTAATTACCCATTTCTTGGTGGCATTCTCTCAACTAAGGAGTGAGCCTTGAAGCAAAAACTCAAGGTGGAGAAGAATGCTACCTTAAATGTGAGTCATTTGTTAATAAAATAATTTTTCTAGTTTCTTTTAATCTAGTCTTTTAATTTGTGCATGTTTGTTTAGTATTTCCTTTCCTTTTAAGCTTCTTTAATACTTCTTGCTTTCTTAGTTAACTTTCATTTCAATATTATGCTTTCTTTTGTTAATATAGTTAGTGTAATGAGTAGTGAGTAGTTCCATCCCCATTTGGGGGGTGGAGAAATATGTGATATAATCATGTAGTGTATTAAGTGTGTGTTATCTTTATCCCTTGATCTTTATATGATTTCCATAACCATCTAATGGGTTTTCACTCTTATCTTTGATATGCTAATTCGCTTGAATGAAGCTTAGCTTATGCTTTGATTAATTGACCTATTTTATGAGGAATGATAAGGTTAGGATATGGATGAAGTTAATATTGGAAACACAATTTGTAGTGTATGTGCTCTTGTTGCCTTTACCTTAGCTAATGTCTTGTATTTTTAATGATGTAGTCTTATCTTAATTCATGTGGAGGCATAGTAGGGTCTAGTCTTTATACTTGAGTTCATTTTGCTTCATTCCAATTATTGTCTTGTATGTTTTAATGATGTAGTCTTATCTTAATTCGTTTGGAGGCAAAGTTGGATGTAGTTTTATGATTTCATGCACTACATGTTGTGAGGAGCTTAATTGAACACACACACACACATCTTCATATTCACATTATTTCTCTACCCGCTATGGGGCTTAGTTTTATTGCTTATCTTCATTTCCTTTTTGCATCTTAGTGTAGTTTAGTGTAACCAACCTTTCTCTCCTTCTTTTTACCTCTCGCCTTCGAACAAACCAATCGTCGACAAACCTCCCAGTGGACGACCCGTATTTTCCACCGCTTCAACGCGGTCGTGCACTTGCGGTTTAAATAAAACGATCAATCAGTATTTTATATCCATTATCTTTCACCTAAATATGCTACGTGACGAGTTTTATGTTTGAATTTCAGAAATAAATAGGTTTGAAGAGATGAAGCATAAAGGACCCAAAAACAGGGAAAAATGACTGAATTGTGAGACCTGGTGACTAAGATGCAAGGGAGAAGGACCTAAACGTAAGACCGAATGACCAAAGATAAAAACAAAAAACTCCACACCATCTTGGGGAGTATTTTGGCAGTTAGATTCGGGTCGGAGCTTCAATAAACAAAGTAGATGCATCAATGACCGACAAAGAAATCCAGAAAAGCCCAGACTAAATTCCAGTCGGATCCAGACTTTATGGACCGCCAATTGGCGGTCTGGATCCTTCTGGATCCGCTCAAACTTCGCTAGCACATGTATTAGAGGATGTTTATTCTATTTCTGGTATTTGTTTAGTCCCACTTCGGGGGATTGTCCCGGATTGTCTTTTTCTTTGGCTATAAATAAAACTCTTTACCTTCTATTGTAATCACTTCACATTTTGAGTAATTATTCTTCCTATTAGAAGTGAGGCCTTGAAGCACACACTAAAGTAGGAGGATGCTACTTGAATTGTGAGTCATTTTAATAAAAGTTTTTTTATTACGTTGTTTGTTATACTTTGTTTAATTTCATTTCATTAGTTTTAGTAGCTTAGTTAATATGCTTTCCTTGCTTAGTTTAATAATTAGTCTAATGTGTAGTGAGTAGTTCCATCCCCTTTGGGGGGTGGAGTAGATGTTCATACATTCATTAGAGAATGGAATGAATGCTTTATTTACAATGTGTTGATAAAACATGAATGTATGTGTGCTTGTTTAGGATAGAACTTATAACTTGATGAGTTTTGCCAAAATGATTAGACACGTCTCATGCTTGTTTAGGTTCTGAAATAAACCAGCTTGTGTATGTAAATGTTAATCAACTAGGTTAGTGAATGGATTGCTAGGTTTTGCCATAACATTTTGACACCTCCTATGCATGAAAACACTACCCTTATTTGTGCTTAAAGAATGTGTTCAACACCCACCTCTTTGCATGTGTGCACTCACTCCACCCCTTAGGGGTTTTCTATTTCTGAATTCCAGTACTTATTTAGTTCTTTGTTTAGTTTGGTAGTTCATCATTTATTGCTTTCGTTCGCATTTCGTACTTCGTAGTGTAGTGTAGCGTAGAGAAGGATAATCAAACTCTCTTCTCTATTTTTCGCCACTTGATTTCTGATAAACAAGAGGCTGCTCACCTCCCTGTGGACGACCCGAATTTGCCACGTCTTCACCGACGCCGTGCACTTGCGGTTTAATTAAAACGTTCAACAAGTTTTTGGCACCATTACCGGGGAAGTGTCAGTACAGACTCTTGTTTGGACGATTCGAGTGGATTCGAGTGGAGAAGTTGGAGGCCAACCTGGGCACTTTGGACCGCCAATCAGCGGTCTGAGACCGCCAATTGGCGGTTTGGTGAGCCATGTTTTCCTTCTCTTTTCTTCATCTTGTTGCCATAATTTATGTAGTGATCTGGGACTTGATTTGGCATGTTATGACTTATAGTTTGTTCCCAGATCAATAATCAAACCTCCTTTAAGCAACTTGGACCCTAAAACCCAAAGCAAAAGATTGGGCATTCTTTCTTGGTTAGGTCATGCATCATGTATGTGACTTAGGCATATAGATTGTCTTTTATTTTAGCTTTATTTGCAGTTGCTGAGTGCTGGCGTGAGGTATGCACCTTCTACTCTCATTCATGCATTTCGTATGAACATGCTTTAGTTTGTAGGAAGTGCATTGAAACAAGTGTGAGTTTAGCGTTTGTTTGGAGAGTAGATTGTTAGATTAAGACTCCAAAATGCTACTAAGGAGGGGTTGTCCCATACAAGATAAGGTGGGGGATTTCATCACCCTTTCCTTCGCCCCCACAAACCACACTAATCAAGAGCCTAATTTTTAAAATCAAGTAGACATTGTCCCTAAGGATTTCAGACGCATTAGGAGAGCGATCCGGTCACGACCGTCATGGCCAGATCGGCATTGCCCACTTTGTCGATAGTAGGAGAGAGGAGATCTCTGGATTTGGCTCACTTGCTGGGCTTTGTGGTCCTCGTCGTAGGGAGGTGAGGCGTGTTGAGGCCGTGTGACATCGCAGTTAGGCGTCGTCTAGCTATAAGGACCTATAGCGACCTTAGGATTGTTTGAGCATTGTTTGCTTGTGTGCTTCTACCTGTGCCCATCCACCGTAGCATAAGGACTTCTTCCCTTCTCTCCTGAGTCATTCTTTCTCTCCTGTGTTCCCCCGTCTTCTCCTCTATGCACATTCTTTGTTTAAAAAAAAAGTTTTGGTTTATTTGTGTGCATTTGCGTGCATGCTTTCGTCGGCACGAGACGAGAGTGGCCGTTTGACGAGTCGTGTCGTCAACCCTGCTTCGGTAGTCGATTTCTCGACGCCTTACTCCTCTCGTGTCGCACACAGTTCGGGTTCAATGACTGCTAATTTCCTTGAGGAGGAGCAGTTGTTGGACCCACTTGTTCCACCTGTGCTTCCTGTTGTGGTTCACATACCTCTACGTGATCGATGCTACCCAAGCCGTACTGCTCTACCCTCATGCATCGTATTGCCAGAGGCAAATGAGAACAATTTTGAGGTTAAGCCTCAGTTTATTTTCATGCTCTCTCACTTCACTGGGAAAGGTGACCCCTATATCTTTCTCAGGGAATTTGAGGAGGTCTGTGCTATGTTCAAGCTGCAACAACTTAGCACAGACTTCATCCATCTTAGGCTTGTTACTTTTGCACTAAAGGACGACGCCAAGAAGTGATTGTACAACAACCAGGAGAATGCCTTCAGGACTTAGGATGAGTTTCAATGTGCATTCCTCAAGAAATACTTTCCAAATCATCGGACTCAAAAATTGAGGAACGAAATCAATTCGTTCTATCAGTTTGAGACTAAAACATTTCATGCATATCTAGAGAGGTTCAAGGAGCTACTATCCTCATGCCCTCACCATGACATTGATTGTTGGCGTCTTTGTCAGATTGTTTATGAGGGTCTTCACATCCCGTCCCGAACACTCCTTGAGTCCATGTGTCAAGAAGAGTTCTACGCGTATTTGATGCATTGCATACATTGCATCATATGTCTTTCATTTAGATTAATTTTATATCAATAAATGCTACTAAGGTATGTGTTTAGTCTTATTTACATAATACAGGGACCTGAATGCAAATTACCCATATCCCGAGCACAAATACATGCAAGAGACTCATTTCTATCATAAAGACCAAGTCAAGATTATCGGGATTCAAATGGAAGTTCATCCAAGCATAAAAGCATTCAAAGACCTAATTACAAAAAGGTCAAGGACTTCAGCACAAAAGTAACCAGGGACTTAATTGCAAAAAGCCGAGGACCCAACTGCAAATTACGAGTAGCTTTATTATTTTGGAGAAGTTCTAAAGAAAAATCAATTTGGATCTCCCAATATATGAAGAAATAAAGTCGGAGCTCAAAAGAAAGGAAAGAATCAATCCAGACGCGCAAAGGACAGCTAAATCATACCATAAACACACAGGAAAAATCCGGATTAAATCTGAGTCAAAAGTGCGGCGATTCTGCCGCACCATACATGTAAAATGTGGCAATTCTGCCGCACCCCTTGCGATCCGTGGCTCCGGATTTTGTCCAGTCGTGTCTTGACACATGTACTTTCCTATTTTATACTTAGGTCCCTTGTATCGGCTATAAATAGCCCTGAAACGTTGTTGTAAAGGGGCTTAGTTTTTGTTCCATATTTTAGTAATAAAATTCTGTTCTTTTAATTCTTGTTTTTAGTTTTCTTTTGTAGTTTCTCTAAGACCCCTTCTCATTCCCTCCATCAATGAGTTTCTAACTCTCTCCAAAGGGTGGGGGTGACGGATTTAGGGTGATGAGAAGAAGAATAAAGTTATTATTTTAATTTCGTGTTACTATATTTTGATTACTTGAGTTTATGTTGAGTCATTTATCATGTAATTCTTTATAACTAATATGATTTATTATAAGTTTCAGAATTCTCTAATCTAAACCCGATATCTAAACCTCCACCCACTGGACTCCCATCCATCTTTACTTTATTTTTAATTTGTTTTTGTTGTTCTTGCTTTAGAAATTAATTAAAAACCAAAAATCTCAAACCAAACTTATTTCTTTTTTTTTTCCTTAATCGAAAATCACAAAATAACAATATCTCTCCCTCATTGTGTTCGACTCGTATTTGCCACGTCTTCATTGACACCGTGCACTTGCGGTATAAATTTAATTCTCATCATTGGCGTCTTTGTCAGATTGTTTATGAGGGTCTTCACATCCTGTCCCGAACACTCCTTGAGTCCATGTGTTAAGAAGAGTTCTTGGGAAATGATGAAAGGGAGGCATGGGCTTTTCTAGAAGACCTCGCTGAGAAAACCATGCAATGGGAGAGCGTAAGGGAACTAGCTGCATCATCCAGCATAGGAGCGATCATCGCGAATGCAAACTCGACTAGATCGGGTGCCGCATTTGCCGTCGATACCACTACGGCCACCGAGGCCCGCATGGCAACTTTAATGCGCCGTATGGATTCGATTGAGCTCCACAATAAACAAGGTGCACCTCACATGTCCACATCTGGTCCAGTTCCCTGTCATTCATGTTGTAGGATAGGTCATGTAGTAAGAGAGTGTGCGTCCATTCCTTCTTAGATAGAACATGTCAACGCCATCTATGATAGAGCTAGGAATGACCCATACTCATCATCTTATAATCCTGGATGGAGGAACCGTCCCAATTTTTCATGGAACCAAAATAATGCCCATGGTGGTCCTTCAAAGTCCTCTCGACCACCTAACCAGTCTTACCAACCTCCCATGCATGCACAATCTTATCAGCCACCCCAAGCTCAAATCACCAATCAATCGGGTTTCCCAAATTCCAATAATATGGAAACCCGATTCAATTCGCTTGAGACCTTGACTCGTGGACTTGAAAACTCAATGAAAAATTTTATGTCATCCACAAGTGAAGTTCTCACTTCAAAACAGCAGACCATCAAATCTCTAGAGCTTCAGATGGGCCAATTGGTTCAGTCTGTACATGAAAGAGAGAGAGGGTCTTTGCCTAGCCAGCCTGAGGCTAACCCCCGTATGTACCAGCAACAACACATGCAAAATGAGAATGTGGTACCTCGGGGGCGGCAAGTGAACCATGTGGAGGAACCTGTTCATCATGTCAATTCCATTGTAACCTTAAGGAATGGAAAGTAGGTTGACAATCACATTTCCTTGCCACCACCACCATCTATGCAACCCCTCAGTGGGAATGGTGGTGAAGAAGAGGCTGAGAGTGAGAGTAATACAACAACGCCTCCTTCTCAGGCACCGCAAAAACCTACCTGCCAAAAGCTCCTTATCCAAGTAGGTTAACCAAAAAGCAGAGTGACACTATGGATAAGATATTAGAGGTGTTTAAGCAAGTGAAGGTTAACATCCCTTGTTAGGTGTCAACAAATACCTCAATATGCCAAAGTGTTGAAGGATCTCTGCACAACCAAGAGGAAGACCAATGTTCCTCAGAAAGCATTCCTGGCTGCAAATGTAAGCTCACTTTTGTCCAATCGCGTCTACACAAAATACAAGGACCCTGGGTGTCCTCCTATTCAGTGTACGATAGGGGACACTAGCATGAGTAATTATTGCTTGATTTAGGATCAATGGTCAATCATGTTGTGTATCTTTTCCGATATGGTCGAGAAATTCCTTGATATTTTGATGGATGATTTCTCGGTTCATGGCACCTCCTTTGTTGAGTGCTTGCACCACTTCAGCCTTGTTCTCAGGAGGTGTTCGGAAACAAACTTAGCCCTTAATTGGGAAAAGTGTCATTTCATGGTTACAAAAGGCATCGTTTTGGGTCACGTGGTATCTCGTGATAATATCGAGGTAGATAGGGCAAATATTGAGCTTATTTGTAAGCTTCCGCCACCCACATCGGTAAATGAAATCTGGTCATTCCTTGGACACGTCGGTTTTTACCGGCGGTTTATTAAGGATTTCAGCAAGATAACTCGCCCCTTGATGAGCTTGCATGCTAAAGGTACCTCTTTTGAGTTCACACCCGAGTGCATGACTGCGTTTGAGTTTCTGAAGTGTGAGTTGACATTCGCTCCTATTATTAAGGCACCAGTGTGGACTCTACCTTTCGAGTTGATGTGTGATGCATCCGACTATGCGATAGAAGCAGTTTTGGGTCAGAAAGTTGTCAAATTGCCTCATGTGATCTACTATGCAAGTCGTACTCTCAATGACGCCCAGCTCAACTACTCCGTTACTGAGACAGAATTCATCGCGGTCATATTTGCATTGGAAAAATTTTGCCAGTACCTCATTGGGTCGCACGTCATCATTTACACTGATCACTCATCTCTTCGCTACCTTTTGTCTAAAAAGGATGTGAAACCCCGTCTCCTACGTTGGATATTGTTGTTGCAAGAGTTCGACCATGAAATACGGGACAAGAAGGGATGCGAGAATGTCATGGCAGATCACCTCGCTCGCATCCCAGTTGATCTTTCACCGGACCCACCGGTGAACGAGTTCTTACCTGATGAGAACCTTATGGCAATAGCTTCACCCCCTGGTTTGCTGACATTGTGAACTATTTAGCAACCAGGGAGGTGCCGACTCATTGGACACACAGAGAGAAAGCAAAGTTCAAGTTGTTAGTCAAGCACTTCTATTGGGATGATCCCTACTTATTTAAGTATTGTGCCGATCAAATCATAAGAAGGTGCAACCCTAAAAACAAGATTCAGAGTGTCTTTTCCTTTTTCCATAAGGAGGCATGTGGTGGACACTTCGGTGCCAAGAAAATCGCTGCCAAAGTGCTCCAATGCAGCTTTTACGGGCCCACGTTGTTCCAAGACGCTTTTGCATTTTGCAAAGCATGCGATAGATGCCAACGTGTGGGCCGCATTTGAAGACGTGATATGATGCCACTCAATCCCATCTTAGTGGTCAACATATTTTATGTTTGGGGAATTGACTTCATGGGTCCTTGTGGTGGTTGATTATGTGTCGAAGTGGTTGAAGTAATCCCCACTCGCACTAACGATCGCAAGGTTGTGATCAAGTTTCTTAAAGAACACATCTTTGTGAGGTTTGGGACACTTCGTTGCATCATAAGTGATCGGGGGACACACTTTGTGAACCGATCCCTCGAGGTAGTGTTGAGGAAATATTCCATCACATATAAGTTGACCACACCTTATCATCCTCAAACTAGTGGCCAGGTGGAAATTTCCAACCGTCAACTCAAGCAAATTCTTGAGAAAATGGTTAATGCTTCAAGGAAAGATTGGTCGGTCAAGCTTAATGATGCATTGTGGGCTTTCCGTACTGCATTTAAAACCGACCTTGGCATGTCCCCCTACCGGCTAGTTTATGGCAAAGCTTGCCATCTTCCGGTAGAGCTTGAGTACCGGGCATTATGGGCAATCAAACATTTTAACATGAGTCTTGATGTTTCCGATGCCAATCGCAAGCTATACCTCAATGAGTTGGAGGAGTTGAGAAATGAAGCGTATGAGAATGCCAAGATCTTCAAATCCCACACTAAAATTTTCCAAGACCGCTTGATCCGAATCAAAACCTTCGCGGTGGGACAAAAGGTCTTGTTGTATAACTCTCACTTCCACTTGTTTCTGGGGAAACTTCAGAGTCATTGGTCTGGGCCCTTTATTATTTTAACCGTCTCCCCTCATGGGGCGGTTGAGATTCAGAATCCAAGGAATGGGGACGTGTTCAAAGTTAATGGACAACGCCTCAAACCATACTTGGAAGGGACCACGACATAGGTTGAGGAGAAAGTCGTGTCTTTACACAAACTCCCCGCGGATGTGGTCACTTGACGTGATCCATCCCTTCATTTGGTTGTACATATCTTTCTTGAAAAAAAATAGTGAAAAATAATCGAAGTGCCTTTTGGATATTTCCCTTTTCCTTTGCTAAAAACACGTGATGCCTTGCCCTACCCATTCTCCACCAAACGAAAAATGCGTTTCTCTCTTTTGGGCCGCCACCACGTGAAGCTCGTTTCCAGATCTCGCAACCAGACTGCTAATCGGCGGTTCTGGACCGCTAATCAACGGTCTGTTGTGGAGACTAGGTTTTTTTGTCTTCGTCGGGTCGTGTGCGTTTGTGTCTTCTGTTGGTTGCGCTTGGTAGCGAGTTTGTTTGCTGCTGGAGTCGACGTGTTGTGGTCTCTGACCCCCTTGCGCCGTTTTAGTCTTCGTCGCCGCGTGCTCCACCGTTAAAGCTCGCCTAGGTAGGTCCAGGTATGGCCAGCCCACATTTAATTCCAGAACTCAATTTTGCCTTCCTGAGTCGCGAATTTGGAGAACCCTTCTACGATAGAATCGTAGCCAAAGGGTGGTATCATTTGTTGTATGAGGGTGAAGAAACCGTGTATGTAGAGCCTCTTGTACACGAGTTCTTTACTAAACTCGAGTGTGACCAGACCGGACCACTCGAGTTTAGTGTCACTCTCTGAGGGTGAAGTACGTCGTGACACCCCAATTCATCTCCGACGCGACTGGGATCCCCTTAGTTGATGATCTCGTGCCCACCCGTGACATTAATTTTTACCGATCTATGCTTGGGCGTGGGCAACCCATTTCATCGCATGGGGGAATACCTAATGCGCACATCTACTCCAATGTGCACATTGTAGCCACGTGGGTGTGTAGGAATGTGTTGGGCCAAGAACGGACCTCCACATTTTTAACACGTAGTTTGCGAATAGTGTATAGTCTTATGGATGGTTCACCTCACTGCATTTGTCGAACGTTGTTCGACGTTTTGGTGAATGCTAAGCTTAAATAAATACATTGTTTGTCTACTATGGTTACCAAACTATGTCGCATGTTGGACATCCCACGATTTGAGCGCTTGCTGCGGCGCTAAGGCACCAACCTCGAGGTAATGAAGATGACCTCGTCATTTCGCCATTGCCTTCCGGAGGGATGGGTGCCTGATTACGTGGACGAGGATGTTAGAGACAGTTCCTCAAGCTCATCTGTGAGCTCGGGAATGCTCTTTAACACCGACATTTTGGAGATGGCGGTTGAGCAGTAAAACATAATTTTAGCCAAGCAAAACCGGAAAATTTATAGGAAATTGTCGGTTATTGAGCAAGGTGCCTCTTCGGGCACCTCTGGCTGCCGTCATTAGTCTGGTACACCATATCCATGCATTGGTGCCATTTTGCCATACATTGAGGACAATGCATGGATTAGGTGTGGGGGGGGGGTGTATTTTGACGTTTGTACATAGTTTGTGTGTCTTTTGTTTTTATTTCGTTTTCTTTGTTTGTATTGCTAGGGTCATGTTAGTATGCAGCATTTAATATTGATATATCTGCTTGTCATGATCCTTGGGTGACTTGTCTTCTTTTGCTTGCCTAGTGCTTTAAATTTTCACATTTCTTTCAAAATCAGCATGTGTTTGCGAAAGAAATGTTTTGTGGGTTTTGCGTGTATTTAGCATGTGGAAAACCATTGAGAGGCAAAGTAAAAAGAAAACTCCCAAAATTGTCTTGAACATGATGCATTAGGATGTCTAGTATAATAGCTTTAGGTCCTATCGAGTCGTAAGGATGCACCCCGATCTTCCCTCGGGGGGCGAGTGATCATAGAGTTTCAGTACTCAAACAAATAAAGAAGTTCACCGTGAACATAGTGAGTCAAATAATTTGTGTCTGTTAGTATAAGGAAGTTTGTCGTAGTCAAGGACCTTTAAACTCTTTTTGTGAAACTATAAGTGTAGGGGTTTTGGTTCCCATGTAGATAAATAAATAAGTGGTGTTCTCTCTTCTCGCACGGCTCCTATCACTCGGGAAATTAGGTCTGAGGGGACTTAGTGCCTAGTGCTCTCGAGTGATCTGACTTGGGATGCAACGACCGAACTCCCGTTACACGGGTGGTAGGGATCACCCTATGTGGAGATTTGGGGGAAGGTGTACGTGATAGTGTAAGTCCTCACAGGCAATGATGCACGTAACCCGACCGTGGGAGAATCAAACATCAACCAATGTAATGCTCCAAAGAAAAGAAAAAAGAAAAAAAGGAGTCAAAGAAAAACCTTAATGGACTTTACACAATGTATCACTTTAAGAAGTTAAGGTTGCCCATGTCTTTCACCTAAGTCCTTAATTAACTTTCACGAATGATTCACTAGGCTAGGTTTATGGATTAATTACATATATAGAGTCGGCCCGTAGCATTACCGCGTCCAATGATTGACAAAATAAGCCAATTGAGTCGTGTTGCTAGGTTGAACAATGCATCTTTGTTCGAATTTTATGGGTGTATCCGCTGAAAACCCTCAGGAGACAACACTCCTCCTCCTTGGTGACAAGGAGGTTTAACGTCTTATTGCACGTGCTAAGTGCAACCGTGCTTCCTACGAAATTGAGTTAGGATTTCCCAGTTTTACGTATGCTTTTCCTTTCTTTCATTTTTCTCTTTCTTTGTTTTGCTCGGGACTAGCAAAAGTTAGGTGTGGGGTAACACGCCTAGCAAAGCCAAGCGTGCACCTCGACCCCACCGCACATCCAACCCACGTGGCAACACTCAACCAGATCCTATGGTAGAATTGTCACACAACCCAAGGCAACCACGCACCCAGCTAGGCCGAGCGTGTACCCTCGACAAAACCACGCATCCGGCCCACAAGGCAACAACCTACTCCAACCACGAGCCCAAGCCCATGAGCAACGCTCCCAACGGTCACCCGTCACAACGCTGGTGAGCTGACTAGTTCTGCATCCGGCTTCGGAAGACGACCACATGCCCGAACCCATGAACAACGCTCCCAAACAGTCACTCGTCAAAACGTGGGTGGGCCCTTCCCGAACCGCCACAATCACTGGGGGGAAAACTCTAACCTCTAGTCATACGTGTCTTACACGTCATCCATATTACTCGATGACTGACATCATTTCATGCATTCATTTGTATCTTATATCCATTATCTGGAACATAAACAATGCTACGTAACGAGTTTTATGTTTTAGTTTCAGGAATAAACATGTTTGAGGAGAAGAAGCATAAAATGACCTAAAAGTAGGAAAAATGACTGAGTTGTGAGACTTGAGGACTAAGATGCAAGGGAGAAAGTCTTGAATGTAAGACCAAAGGACCAATAAGCAAATGAAAATACTTCACACCATCATGAGGAGTATTTTGGCAATTCGGGTCGGGCCTAAACTCCAACAACTTACTCGGGTGCATCAAACATGAAGAAAACAAACCAGCAAAACCCAACCAAAATCCAGAGCAGATCCAGACTATGTAGACCTCCAATTGGCAGTCTGGGACCGCTGATTGGCGGTCGTCTCACCTCCGGATCCGACACGCTTCAGGCAGATCGTGTATTAGGGAGATTTATACCTATTTTTGGTGTTGTATTAGTCCCACATCGGAGGTTTGTCCCTGATTATTTTTTTCTATGCGTATAAATAGAACTCTTCACCTTCCATTGTAATCACTACATACTTGGTGGCTATTTTTCTTACTTGAAGTGGAGCTTTGGAGCAAATACTAAAGTAGGAAGATTCTACTTGTATTGTGAGTCTGAATTTAATAAAAGTTCGTTGTTATGTTGTTTGTTTCATGTTACATGAAAATACAACCTACATTTGTGCTTAATGATTGCATTCTTAACCATCTTCTTGCTTGTGTACACTCACTCCACCCCTCAGGGGTCCCTCTTCCTGATTTGCACTTCCACTCTAGGTTCTTTCCATTTGGTTTGCTTCGTTAGTTGTTTTCCTTTACATTTCTTGTTACTTGTTTAGCATAACTTAGATTAGCATATCCACAAATCTTCTCCCCTTTTTCGCCATCTGATTTCGGTCATACGAGATGTTGCTCACCTCCCCGCGGACGACCCGTACTTGCCCCGTCTTCACCGATGGCTGTGCACTTACGGTCTAAATTTAAAACAAACAAGCACTAGACCACACACCTGAGTCTGTGAGCAACGCTCGAACAACCACTCGTAACAACGTGGATGAACAACCAATCCCCCAAACCTCTCACAGTCTCACGAGGCAAAGGGTAAATGCAATTTACTACCATTGAATAAATGATATTATAAAATCATAAGAGCAACATAATGAAATTATAGCTTTAAACTCACAATCGAAAGTACAGGGGTAATAGTGTAGTTTTACGAAATTTCCGTACCAAACAAAATTCTCATAAGCTCACGAGATAAATGATAAATTTTCCAATTTATAGAATTTTCTACAAATATAAATGAATTTCAGGGAAAATATGACAATTTTCCCTTTTTTTAAACATTCTTTCACAATTATAGAAACTTTAATATTGATTCAGCAATTAATCCAATTATTCATCATTTATTCAAATATAAATAATTCCAGGGTTTTTCCCATAATTAATCCAGTTATTAAACAATTACAATCATATTCAGGTTCCCAATGCAATTTGTCCAGTTATTAACTATTTAAACAAGTACAATTAACTACCATGGTTCATTCCGCAATTAACACATATTAAAATATTCAACTAAATATTTATAAAAACCAGGATTTTGCTAGCAATAATCCAGTCAGTTATTCTTAAATCAAAACTACACAGATTCGAGGTTTAATTTCAAAATAACCCAATACCACACACACACCCTAAAACCTAGACGCCGCCACCCTGTCGGCGCGGGCCCAATGCCCTACCGCTGGAATTCTGGTTCGACCAAAATTCAACAGACTCTTATTCCTTTCTCAAACGGTTGACCAAACCTTCCCTCAGTTCAACCGATTCTTATTTTTGCCTACACATGCTTAATTAGTCGACCGACTCCTTTTCCCTAGTCGACTGTGTCCTTTTGTCAAGTTGAATTAACCAAGTTCGACCGATACACATCTCAATCATCTATCATATCTTGCCACGTGTCATTGTTAGAGTAGAAACGGTCGACCGAAAGTCAATTTTGTTCGACCAATTGGTTTCTGTATTTGTATTAAGTATGACCGTTATACTTGTCGTATTATACCAACGGTCGTATACACATACTCACCAAACCCATTTTTCGTATTTGGTATATCAGTCAACAAAGACCTTCAAACGGTCGACCGGTTCGTGAAACTCTCCAGCATCAAACTTACTGGACGATTTCGGTCGAACCAATTCTCTTTTGCGGTCGACCATTATCTCTATTTACACTGTTTCATCCTGACAAATTTACCTAAATGGTCGACCGATCCTTCCATATGTTGGACCGTTCACTTATGTTCTAGCCCAGTTGGTTCAGTCGTTTGCACCTTAGTTCGAACGATCATTTAGTTTAACTAACTGGTCGACCAATTGTCCTGATTCGGTCGATCGTTGGTGTACAGCTTTGTGTCCTGTCATTCCTTGTTTTGTGTATTCTTATACAACTCTTTACCACTTTAATCCCAATGGCTAGATTAAGTTTAGAGCTCATAAATAGAGCTGACAACACAATTATAAGATCACCAATCTTTCTCCAAGCTCAAGCATTCTTACTACTCACATTTTGCTCTAAACTTCCTTGTGCTCACATCTTCCCACTTGAAACTAGCTCATTGATTGCATCATTCATTTCAAGTGTCAAAGATTAGATTGCTGAAGTATTTTCTTCAAGAGTCGTACTAGCTTTCGGAGTGAAGCTCTTCTCAAATTGTGAGAAGGTGGTCCAAGCTAGGCGAGGGTGTTTGCAAAGCTTGTGGTGTAAAGGCATGATCTCGGCCGCAATGAAGATTGGTTTAGTAGAAGACGCGAAGTTGTTGGAGGAAGAGCAATTCATAAGAGAGGACTTGGATCCGGTGGTTGGATCCAAACCTCTATACATCCGGTGTTTGTGGTTTGCATGTCTCTCCTTTATTTTTATTGTTCTAGCTTTTAATTTGAAATACTTGTTTAAAGAAGGGGAATTTGCTACTGTGCACCTCCCAAGTGACCTAATTGGTCAAATGCACCCGGTTTTTTGCTATTTCCTGATATGCACCTGTAATCCGGTCTTATTTGCTGATATACACCTCTGCCATTAGTGGACCCCACTTCGTCACTGTTACCATCCAACGACGTTAGAAAATTTGCAATTTAAACCTTGTAAAATCCAAATGTCCTTAATTGTAAACAGAAAAACCCCATAAAAATCAAATTGTCTAACACTCTCTACTTTTTCACTCTCCACTCTTTCACTCTCTCCCCTCTCTCTCTCTCTCTCTTGAATCTCTCTCCATTCTTTCACACACACTCTCTCACCCCTCTTTCTCTCTTTCTCCACTCTCTCTCATCACTCTCTCTAGAATCTCTCTCCTTTCTCCCTTTCCACTCTTTCATTCTCTCTCTTGAATCTTTCTCTCTCTCCACTCTTTCACTCTCTCTCTCTCATCCTGCTCTCTTTTTTGAATCTCTCTCTACTTTCTCCACTCTTTCACTCTCTCTTGAATCTTTCTCTTTCTCTCCACTCTTTCACTCTCACTATCTCTTGAATGTTTCTTTCTTTTCCTATCTCTCTTGAATCTTTCTTTCTCTCTCTCTTTCTACCTCCACTCTCTCTCCTCTCTCTCATCCCACTTTCTTTCTCTCCCTCTCTCTTGAATCTCTCTCCACTCTTTCACTCTCTCTCATCCCGCTCTCTCTTTTGAATCTCTCTCTCCATGAAACACAATCTCTCATCCCGCTCTCTCTTTTGAATCTCTCTCTCCATGAAATGCAACCTCTCTCTCTCTCTTTTGAATCTCTCTCTCTCCTTTCTCCCTCTCCACTCTCCCACTCTCTCTCTTGAATCTCTCTTTCTCCCTCTCCACTCTTTCACTCTCCCTCTCCTTTCTCGCTCTCCAATCTTTCACTCTCTCTCATCCTTCTTTCTCTCTCACTCTCTCCTTTTTCCCTCTCCACTCTTTTACTCTCTCTACTTTCTCCCTCTTCAATCTTTCACTCTCTCTCATTTCTCCCTCTCCACTCTTTCACTCTCTCTCATCAATTTCTTTTCTCCTTTTTTAATCTTTCACACTCTCGCATCCCTCTTTCTCTCTCTTGAATCCCTCTCTCATTTCTCCCTCTCCACGAAGATTGGTGAGATAGATTCAAGAGAGAGAGTGGAGAGGGACAAATGAGAGAGAGAGAAAAAAAGAGGGATAAGAGAGTGAATGATTGGAAAGGTAGAAAGGAGAGAGAGTGTGTGAAAGATTGGAGAGGGAGAAATGAGAGAGAGTGTGTGAAAGATTGGAGAGGGAGAAATGAGAGAGTGTGTGTGAAAGATTGGAGAGGGAGAAAGGAGAGAGAGTAAAAGAGTGGAGAGGGAGAGAGAAAGAAGGATGAGAGAGAATGATAGAGTGGAGAGAGAGAGAAAGTAGGATGAGAGAGAGAGTGAAATATTGGAGAAGGAGAAAGGAGAGAGAGAGAGAGAGAGTATGGTGCGTCTGGATCGTTGCTTGATTGACTCTGGATCGTCTCTGGATCGATGCTTGATTGAACACGGAATTATTGGATCATCTCTGGATAGATTATGGTTCGACTCTGGATACTCTACCCCACGTGCATCCTGGAATCAATCTGGATCGACTCTAGGTCGTTGCTTGATTGAAGCTAGAATCTCTAAATCGACTCTGGATCGACTCTGGAATCACTCTGGGTCAACTCTAGATCGACTCTGGATCGACTCAGAGTTAGTCCAGAGTCGATCCAGTGTCGATCAAAAGTCGATCCAGAGTGATTCCATAGTCGATCCAGAGTTAGTCCAGAATCGATCCAAAGTGATTCCAGAGTCAATCCAGAGATTCCAGATTCAATCAAGCAACGACCCATAGTCAATCCAGAGTGATTCCAGGATGCACGTGAGGGTACGCGGAGTATCCATAGTTGAACCATAATCTATCCAGAGATGATCCAATAATTCTGTGTTCAATCAAGCAATGATCCAGAGTGATTCCAGAGTCGATCCATAAATTCCAGATTAAATCAAGCAACGACCAGAGTCGATCCGGAGTGATTCCAGGATGCACGAAGGGTAAGCGGAGAATCCAGAGGTGCACCATACTCTATCTAGAGTGATTACATGATGCACTAAGGATACACTGAGTATCCAGAGTGGAACCATAAGCTATCCAGAGTTAGTCCAGAAAGGGCTCCAGGGTTAAACCAGAGATAATCAATGGACATTTAAGATCTAGACAAGGGTTACAAAATACATGCATTAACAATAATTCATAAGGGACAAATGGAGATAAGAAAGAAAGGGATGAGCGAGAGAGATGGTGAACAAGTGGAGAGGGAGAGAGAGATTCAAGAGAGAGAGAAATGGAGTAGAAAGAGAGAAAGAGGGATGAGAGAGAGAAAGGGAGAAGAGAGAGAAAGAGGGATGAGAGAGAAAGAGGAAGGAGATAGATAAAGAGGGATGAGAGACAGAAAGGGGGGAGAGAGAGAAAGAGGGAGGAGGGAAAGAAATAGCGAATGAGTGGAGAAAGGAGAGAAAGAGGGAGGAGAGAGAAAAATGGATGTTAGAGAGAGATTCAAGAGAGAGAGAGAGAAAGAATCAAGAAAGAGAAAGATGGAGGAGAGAGAGAAAGAAGGATGAGAGAGAGGGAAGAGTTGAGAGAGAAGGAAAGAAAGAAAGAAAGAAAGAAAGAGGGATGAGAGAGAGTGAAAGATTGCAGAGGGAGAAAGGAGAGAGAAACTGAAAGAGTGGAGAGGGAGAAATGAGAGTGAGAGAGAGATTCTAGAGAGAGTGAAATAGTGGAGAAGGAGAAAGGAGAGAGATATGAGGGATGAGAGAGAAATACAAGAGTGGTTAGAGAGATTCAAGAGAGAGGGAGGAGAGAGCGAGATAAAGAGAGATTCTAGAGAGAGAGTGAAATAGTGGAGAGGGAGAAAGGAGAAAGGAGAGAGGGAGAGATTCAAGAGAGAGAGAGAAAGGGGTGAAAGAGAGAGAGGGAGAAAGGAGAAAGAAGGAGAGATTCAAGAGAGAGAGAAAAAGGATGAAAGAGAGAGTGTGAAAGAGTGGAGACTGTTAGACAATTTGATTATATGTGGGGTTATTTGTGTCTACAATTAAGGAGAGTACTATTTTACGAGGTTTAATTTACAAATTGTCTAACATCGTTAGACTGTAACGGTAATGGAGTGAAAGGCAGTAACGACAGAGGTGTATACGTGTAATTAATTCAAATCGCAAGTGTATATGAGGCAATATAAAAAAAACCATGTGCATATTGCCAATTTGGACACCTGAGAGGTGTACTGTAGAAAAAACCCTTTAAAGAACTCATTTAGTCTATTCCACGCCCTTTTAGACTAATATTAGGGCACATTAGATCCTACATTTGGTATCAAAGCCTAGTTAATTGCATATAAATAAATTCACATTTGTAGCAATGCCCCCAACAACGCGAGGGATTCCACACCGGTAGACCTCCTTTTTTTATGGAACAAACTATGCATATTGGAAGAAACACATGATAATTTTCATACAATCATTTGATGTCAAATTATGGGTATTCTTTCAAATACCATACACTATAAACAAAGAATTAGAACTCTTGACCGATGATGAATTAGTGATGGAACAAATGAATACTAAACTCATGAATATACTTATGTGTGGTTTAACCGAGGAAGAGTACGGTAGAATTAATGCTTGTGATTCCGCATTTCAAGCATGCCATATGTTAGAGAGTCACTTTGAAGGTCGATCATCCGTTAAAGAAACTAGGATAGACTCATTCATGAAAAAATATGAAATGTTTGCAATGAAACTGAATGAATCCATAAGCAAGATGCACACTCACTTTACTCATATCAATAACTCCTTGAAGAACCTTGGTAAGGTTTTGGTTGAAAGTGACAGGGTATGCTAATTTCTTCGGTCTCTAACCTTGAAATGGGAGAAAAAGACTGCGGCAATTGAAGAAGACAAAGATCTCTCAAAGTTGAAGATGGAGATCTCATAGGAAGCCTCATGGCTTATGAAATTCAAATGGAAGAAAAAAGAGAGAAGGAGAAGGAACGGGAAGGGTCAAGACGGAAAGAAAAGACATATGCTCTAAAAGCAACCTCGGATTCGGAAGCAATCGAAGATGAGGACTCCAATGAAGACGTCGTCTTCCTAACCCGCAACTTCAAGAAGTTCCTCCCCAAAAGAAAATTTACGAAAGGACAATGAAAATCATCTCGGACGTTCACTTTCTACGAATGCAACAAAATTGGCCATACGAAGAAGGATTGCCCATTGCTTAGGCCGAGATATCGTGAACGAATAGAGGAAAAGAGACATCCCCATAGAAGATAAAGGGAGGAGAGACCAAGAATAGATAGAGAAGAAAGGCCTTTACGAAAAGACAAAGAGGAAAGGCCTAGAAGACAAGATCGTGATGATAACAAGATATGGGATCGTCACGAGAAATATGGGAAGAAGGCACTAAAGGCCTTGGGATGACTTAATCTCATCTTCATGAAATACCTTCTTATGATGATTTGTTATATGCTTTTCATGAACTTGCTGAGCGTTATGAAATGATTTGTCATAAGAACAAACTACGAAGAAAAGTGCATCTAGAGTTATCTATCAAATATGATATTTTAGCTAAGGAAAATGAAACACTAAATGATGAGATAAAAACCTTGAGATCCACAAAAGAGAGTCATACCAATGAAGATCTTATTTCCAAGAATGAACAACTCACAAAAGATCTAGAGAAATTCACCCTAGGAAGAATAATGTTTGACATGCTTCATGGCACCCAAACTCAATCCCTAACAAAACATGGCTTATTATACAAGGGAGGTAAACAAAAGAAATCCACCTCGTACTTTGTTAGAATGAACAACTATTTTGTTAAGAAAGTAAATTATTCAAATGTTTGGGTACCTAAGACCACCCAAGTTTGGGTACCAAAAGCTAACCCTCAAGGACCCAAACAAAGTTGGGTACGAAAGTCTTCACTTGTTTCCATGTTTGTAGATAAAAGCAAGGAGAAAGGGGAAGTGGATTCTCAATAGTGGTTGCTCGAGACACATGACGGGAGATTCCCAAGTTCTATCAAGCGTAAAACCTAAGAAGGGAGGAACCATCACATTTGGAGACAACGCTAAATGTTACATTGTCGGCATTGGTAATGTTGGCAACACTCCTGCTCCAACTATTGAAAAAGTTTTATTACTAGATGGTTTGAAACATAAATTACTAGTGTTAGTCAATTAACTGATAAGAATTTCCTAGTTGTGTTTGATAAACCTACATGCCATATCATTTCTAAACATGACATGAGAACCGTTTTCAAAGGTTATAGATCAAATAATATTTACATTGTGCATATTGATAACCTTAGCAATTTGAATTTTGAAACTTGTCTAGTTGCCTCACATGACGAAGCTTGGTTATGGCATAATCGATTGAGACATATTTGTAGGATCGTAATGGGGCTTAATTCTAATCACTTTTAAGTTAATTACCTACTTGTTTAAGCAAACAATGAATGCACAACGGAATTAAAAACAAACAAGCAAGTAAAGAAGAATGAAGGCAAACCACAATGGAGACGGGGAATTTTATAGAGATTTGGTCTCCCACCTACTTCCTCTCTTGCAAGCTCCGCTCGGATCACCGAGCTTCGCTCACGACTTCACTAACCACTCCCCGTTCCGGGACGGGAGAGAACGCATTTAGACCACATTAATAGCGCCCGGGCATTTCCCTGACGCCCTATTTTCTCTCTCAGTCACGTCAGCTTCTCTCTCCGCCACGTCAGCACAAACCAACCCCCTACAAAATCCTTAACTATTATCCAATCCACTCAGTCACGCTACAGTATTTGCTGTCACGTCATTATCTTTTTTCTCTTATCTAAAACTCTCACAACAATCAACAAAATATACTAATAATCATTATTGTAATCACTCAATTTAATTAATTCATTCTATTTGAATTAGCAATTAATATATAAATACGACTTATTTTTAATTTAGGAATAATTTTTTAATTAGTAAAGCTAAAAATACACGGAGAACAAGACGATAACATCGAATCTTGGCCCACTCAAGCATCAAAGATCTACAGTGTGCGCGTGACTACACGGAGCACAAGACGCTAAAATCGAATCTTGGAACACTCGAGCATCGAGGATCTACAGTGTGCACGTGACTACACTGAGCACAAGACAATAACATCGAATCTTGGACCACTCGAGCATCGAGGACCTACAGTGTATGCGTGACTACATTTGAATCTATATATACCCCCCCCCCCCCCCAACTTACTTCTCTACTTAACCCAATTCCTACCTTACTTCTTCCACCCCCACCTTACTATGTCTTCTTCAGAAGATAACGGTTCACCGTAGTACAATCGTTCTCCTCGTCGTCGTACCCCAACCCAACAATTTGTCCAACAACCTGCATTCCAACCATCCTACCAAAACCAATTTTTCCCACGCCCTGGGTTCTACCTAGACCATCAATATCAACAATTCGAACACAATCCACATCACCCACCATCTAAGGAAGAATGTGAAACCCAATTTCCAATGGGTATGTATACTCACCTCCTAAGTTGTGAGAGTAGTGCAAATGTAAGCCGTCAACCTGATGTGAATGACGAAAATGTTGTTCAACATCCAAGTCGCCAAGGAACGTCCAAAATCGCGATGATGAGGTCGCAAAAATCGTGGTCCACACAAGAGGATCAGAGACTCGTCTCGGCTTTCATGGTTGTAAGTGGCGATGTTGTGGTTGGGAAAAACCAAAAAATGAGGTCCTTCTGGAGACGTGTGGAGTGCCTCTTCAATGAATCAGCCAAACCAGGTGCAGTATGTAGGATCGTGAGGGTCTCTAATTCTAATCACTTTTAAGCTAATTACCTACTTGTTTAATCAATCAAGATATGCACAGCGGAATTTAAGCAAATACAAGTAAGCAAACCAAACCACAATGATGACACCGGATTTTTATAGAGGTTCGGCCTCCCGCCTACTTCCTCTCTTGCAAGCTCCGCTCGATCTCCCTCGAGCTCCGCTCGCGTCTTCACTATCAACCTCTTTCTAGGCCGAGATTAAGCCTTTTACAAAACAAGCTCGACGAACACCCTAGTGAGCTTGACTTTCTTCTCTCACAATCCAAGAGGAACACTTCGGACTTTCACTGAAGTCCTTGCTTCTTTACAACTGAGATCTTGAATGGAACACACTCTCTAACTTGAGCACACTTAGCTTAGGATGTGGAATTGATGCTAAGATGTGGAAGCTTAATCTTGGAGAGTAGGATTTGGGGAATGAGAGATTTGGGAGTTTCTTTCAGGTGTATTTGACAAATGGAAGTGTAAGAGTTGTCTAATTGTGTCAAGGGAACACCTATTTATAAGATCCTAAGGTATTATAGCCGTTGGGATTAAGTTGGGTAAGAGTTGTGTAAGATACACAAAACAGAAAACTGCAGGACCAAAAACTGTGTAAGTTCGGTCGACCGGATCAGGCTGAACGGTCGACCGTTTGGCAATTTTGAACTAAGTTTGGTCGACCGGTAAAAGAACGGTCGACCTCCAAAGGCTATAATATAGGTACACTTAAATTATCGGTCGATCGATTCACACCAGGCACTTTGGGGTTGACAAACAAGATCATATTCGGTCGACCGAAACAAGGAATACGGTCGACCGAAAACTGACAGGCACTTCTAGGTTTGTCAAGGAACATAAGTTCGGTCGACCGAACAAGGTCCTCGGTCGACTGATACAGTAAATGTATTTGGGTATATGGAGATAATACGAATACGACCGTTGGGTATAATATGACAAAACAAACAGTCGAAAAAATATGTTAACTCGGTCGACCGAAAAGGTCGGGACGGTCTACCAAACATGGGCAGTTAAACACTAATAGAATATATGATCACTCGGTCGACCGAACGGTTTGTTTCGGTCAACCGAATGTGGGCAGACAGTTCAGGTTTTGGTTTAGTGTTTTTCGGTCTAAGTTTGGGTGATCTATTGAAGTCCAAATTATGTGAAATTTCGTGTGTGACTTCTATAAGGAACCTAGTGTGTGTTTGAGTAGTTTTTAGCTCAAGTATGCTCAATTACACAAAGTTCCTAAGACTCAAAGAAATACAAATTACATGTCTTCAAATGAGCTTGATTACATGTCCTGACTTGATTTCCTATCTTCCTTGAGTCTTGATCACCTGTAGAGGTTAGCACAAAGCAATATATACGCAATACAACATGTGTGCTACTCTACATGATCACAATTAATATCTGGTTGATTAAATCATCAAAACATAGATTAAGGGCGAAAAGCCAACACAGTAGAGTGAAACAATGAGTCATTGAAGGGACGATGGCAGCGTACATTGTCGTGTATGAACCAATGGGTCAGTTGCTTTGACCAGGCAGTACGAGGGAAGAGAACTGGTTTCAACGAGGACGATGTCATCAAAGAAGCACAAATCATCTACGAACAAACACACAACACCAAATTTCAATACATTCATGTTGCCAATCGACACTGTCAACAGATGAAATGATGTTTGAACCAGGTACCCTAAATGGGAGTCTGTTGCGCTTGGAGTAATCACAAGAGTCGTCGCCGTAGAAAGTCCGGAGAGTTTGAGCAGCGGGAAAAGAAAAGGCACTGACGACGATGGGAGTCACGCGACACCTTCAACAGATGAAATTATGTTTAAACCATGTCCTCGTCCAGAAGGTGTTAAAAAGCAAAAAAAAGGAAACAACCAGTTCATGCGCAACTCGATCCCGATATGTTAGAACTAGGAAAACAAATTGAATATAGCTCAAAGTGAGAGAGGAGAAATACATGCGTTATGAAGAACAGGTGGAGAGGAAATGCATTGAAGCTGAGGCGAAGTTCCAAAGGGAACTCTACAGCAAGAAGCTCGACGTGCTATTCTCTCTGATGAAGAAGGAAAACAATGACAATTTCAATAAAGAAACACTTGCTGAACTCAAGGAGTGGGCTAAATCAAAAGGATTTCTTTAGGTGCTTTTGTTTTCATTTGGAGTTAATGTGTGTTTCATAGTTTATCAGTATTGTCTTAGTAGTTTAAATTCTGTATCCGCATGAGGACAACATTTCGTATCCGTATTTCTGTTGTATTTCGTATCCGTATTTGTATTGTATTTTGTATCCAAAGTTTATGAGTATTGTACTATTGTTTCGTATTTTGTATATGATTTTTTTTATTTTTAAATTTAATTGTATCTTAATAAATAAAAAACAATGTAATTAATCATAAAATAATTTTACAATTAATTTTCAAAACCTAATTAATTAAATTACAATTTAACTAATCAATACATTAACCTAATTATATATAACTAATCTTTTTCTTTTAAACAAAAAAAATAATTTTATCAATCCGGGGGGGCACGTTGCCCCGGATCGGGCGCCCGAAAAAGTGCCCGGGCGGTTCTGCCGGGGAACCGCCCTCCCGTTAAGGGAGGGCATTTCGGGCGCCCGGGCCAGGCTCCCAAAAAAGAGCACCCGTTAAGGGTGCTCTTACAACACAAGCACCGCGAACACCCTCGCTTGTTTGACTCTCTTCCTCTTACAATCCGAGAGGGAACACTTCGGGCTTTCACCAAAATCTTTGCTTTCTTTGACAAAGGAATGAGTGGGACAACACTCTCTAAACTTGAGCACACTTTTGAGTGGATTTGTCTATGATCAAATGTGTGGAATTTAGGCTTAGAGTGTAGGATTGGGGAATTTAGTGTTGGGAGTTTCTCTCTAATGTATTGGACAATATAGAGTGGGAGAGTTGTGTGAAAATGTATTGGACAACTCTATTTATAAACTCCTATGGTGTTATAGCCGTTGGATTAATTGGGTAAGTGTTTGTGTAAGATACACAAAATAGAAACCTGCAGGATGCAATTCTGAGTAAATTTGGTCGACTGAATCGGGCAGCACGGTTGACCGTTGGGCAATTTTGAACGAGGTTCGGTCGACCGATAATGTAATGGTCGAATGAAACAGGTTATAACTTAGGTACACTTAAGTTAACGGTCGAACACCAAATAGGGTTCGGTCGACCGAAAACTAACAGGCTCTACGGGGTTGGCGAAAATGATCAAGTTCGGTCGACCGATCCAAAGTCTTCGCTCGACCGGAAACTTCCAGGCTGTTGCACATTTTGGAGACAATTAAGTTTGGTCGACCGAAACAGGTCACGATCGACCGATAGGCAATTTGTATTTTGGGGTATTTGTGAATAATTTGAATACGACCGTTGGTATAATACGACAACCCTAATGGTCAGAAAAATATGTTGATTCGGTCGACCGAAAAGGTCGGGACAGTCGACCGAATGTGGGCAGTCTAAAACACTATAGCGTAATGATCACTCGGTCGACCGAAAGGCTTCGGTCGGTTGACCGAATGTTGGCAGACTGTTCTGGTTTAGTTTTAGTGTTTTCCGGTCTAAGTTTGGGTGATCTATTGAAGTTCAATTGATGTGAAGTTTTGTGTGTGACTTCTATGGTGAACCTAGTGTGTGTTTGACTTGATTTTAACTTAAGTGTGCTCAATTACACAAAGTTCCTAAGTCTCAAAAGAAATGCAAATTACATGTCTTCGAATGAGCTTGATTACATGTCTTGACTTGAATCATTTCTTCCTTTAGTCTTGATCACCTGTAGAGGTTAGTACAAAACAATATATATGTTATGCAATATGTGTGCTACTCTACATTGATTACAATTAAGATTGGGTTGATTAAATCATCAAAACATAAATTAAGGCCAAAAAACCAACAATATTAGTATGTTACAATTGCATAAATTATCCAAACTTTAATTGGTTTGAAGACTACCAAAAATTGATTTTAACAAGGTCAAGCTTTGTGATGCATGCCAATTTCGAAAACAATTTAAATTGTATTTCCAATCCTTAAACGTGGTGTCAACTTCAAAACCTCTTGAGCTTTTGCATTTGGATCTTTTTGGACCCTCACGAATTGTAAGTCTAAGAGGGAAAAGATATGTTTTTGTTATTGTTGATGATTTCTCAAGATTCACTTGGGTTTTGTTGTTAGCAAACAAACACGATGCTTTTGAAATATTTAAAAGTTTTTGCAAACGTGTTCAAAGGGAAAAATATTCTAACAAAATCGTTATTCGTAGTGATCATGAAGGAGAATTTGAAAATGATTTGTTTCAAAAATATTTTGAAAAATATGGAATTGAGCATAATTTCTCTTTTCCTAGCACTCTTCAACAAAATGGGGTAGTTGAGAGGAAAAATAGAACACTTCAAGAAATGGCAAGAACCATGCTTATGGAAAAAGGGCTTCCAAAATACTTTTGGTGTGAACCCGTTAATACTTCTTGCTATGTTTTAAATCGTGTTCTCATGCGACCCATTTTGAAGAAAACTCCTTTTGAGCTTTTGGCATAACCGTATTCCTAAAATGTCTTACTTCAAAGCTTTTGGTTCAAAATATTTTGTCCTCAATACTAAAGATAATTTGGATAAATTTGATGCGAAATCCGATAAGCCCATCTTTTTAGGGTATTCCGATAGGAGTAAAGCATATAGAGTCTACAATAAACGAACTAGTTGTGTCGAGGAATCTATACACGTCAACTTTGATGAATTGGCATGTGTAAATAACTCCTCTCTTGATGATGATTGTGTGGATATGATTAGACATGTATCATCACAATATGTCACACTTGAGTCTCATCAAGAACCTCCAAGTTCTCCTCAAAAGGACAAAGAGGAACTTCCCAAGGATTGGACCTATAGAAAGGATCATCCAAAGGACTTTTGTGATAGGAGATGTTTCTCAAAGTGTGACAACACCTTCTAGAGCTCTTGTAGTTTGTGACTCTTATGCATTTATCTCTACATTAGACCCCAAGAAAGTAGAACAAGCATGTAATGATGAGTTTTGGCTAATGGCTATGCATGAAGAGCTAAATCAATTTGTTCGAAATGATGTTTAGGAACTTGTCGAAAAACCAACTAACAAATCGATTATTGGAACTAAGTGGATATTTAGAAACAAACTTGATGAAGATGGAAATGTAGTTACAAACAAAGCTAGACTCATTGCTCAAGGCTACCTCCAAGATGAAGGGATAGAATTTGATGAAACATATGCTCATATTTCTCGTATGGAAGTCATTCGTATGTTATTAGCATATGCATCTTTTATGGATATCAAACCTTTTCAAATGGATGTCAAAAGTTCTTTTCTAAATGGATTTATTAACGAAGAACTTTATGTTGCTGAACCCCCTGGCTTTGTAAATGAAACTTACCCAAACCATGTTTTTAAGCTTAAGGATGCTATTTATGGCCTCAAACAAGCTCCTAGAGCTTGGTATGAGAGGTTGAAGAACTTCTTAATCAACAAAGGTTTCTTTGTGGGTAAAGTTGATACCACTCTTTTTGTGAAATCTTATGATCATGATCTATTAGTGGTACAAATATATGTGGGTGATACTATATTTGGTGCAATTAACTCGTGTCTTTGCGAAAAAAATTCTGAGCCTTTTTTGGGCGAGTTCGAGATGAGCATAATTGGTGAACTAAACTTCTTTCTCGGACTTCAAATCAAGCAAACTCTTGACGGGAACTTCATACACCAAGCAAAGTACACAAAGGAACTTCTAAAATGCTTTGGTCTTGAAGATAGCAAGTCATACAAGACTCTCAAGAGCACTAGCACTAAATTGGACAAAGATGAAAATGGCAAGGATGTGGATATCAAGAAATATCGAGGTATGATCGGATCATTGCTCTACCTTACTGCTAGTCGCCCGTTATCATGTTGGTTGTGTGTTTATGTGCTCCTCTTCAAGTATGTCCAAAAGAATCTCACTTAAATGCCTTGAAACGAATTTTTTGATATCTCAAAGGATCTCAAGATTTTGGTTTGTTTTACCCCAAGGCTAGGGCTTTTGATCTTGTTGCTTATAGCGACGCCGACTATGTCGATTGCATTCTAGATCGTAAAGCACTAGTGGTACTTGCCAATTTTTGGGAAAATCTCTTGTCTCTTGATTTAGTAATAAACAAATTAGTGTTACAGTGTCTACAACAGAGGCCAAATATATTGTCGTCGGTTGTGCATGTGCACAAGTCCTATGGATGAGGCAAACCCTCAAGGACTTGCAACTTGAGTTTCAAACTATTCCTATATATTGTGATAATACTAGTGCAATTAACCTTTCGAAAAATCTTATTTTGCATTCAAGAACTAAACAAGTAGAAGTAAGACATCATTTTCTTAGAGATCATGCAACTAAAGAAGACATAAAACTTGTTTTCGTCCCAACCAATGATCAATTAGCGGATATTTTCACAAAGCCTCTAAATGTTGATCAATTCCATCACATAAGACTAAATCTAGGCATGTGCAACTTAAATGATATATAACTTGTTAACATCATACCACAAATTCGAAAATTGCATCTTGTTTGAGTTATTCGTTGAGTTCTGTGGAGTTTTGATGTATTTTGGGCTATTTTTTCTTTCTCAGACACATTTCGGTCGACCGGGATTGGTGTTCCATTCGACCGGGTTGCTGAGTTGTGTGGTTTGATCCTTTTGGTTTTTGTCAGTCGAATGGAATATGTAGGAGTGAGCATCCGGTCTGGACCGGACCGGAATTTTTTCCAGGCTCCGGACCGAAGACCGGACCGGATGGCTTTGGATAGGTGACCGGACCAGACCGATCCGGTTCAGTCCGGTCCGGTCTGGTCCAAAACCGGACTGTTTAATATAAAAAATGAAAATCAGACCGGTCCGGATCGGACCAAACCGAAACCTAAATTTCAAAAAGGTCCAGACCGGAACCCGGACCGGATTATGCTCACCCCTAGGAATAGGTGTTCCGTTTGACCGATTGCTCCCTGCTCGCACTAATCCTTAAGTTCAGTTACGTGATCGGTCGAAACGTGTTTGTCTCAGTCGACTGGTGTTGCTATTTTTCTCCACTCTTTGTTCGATCGAATGTTCAATCAGTCTTACACTCTCTTTACTTTTGGTCCTTCGGTCGATCGATGCTGCTTTCTTGTTCGACCGAACTTTGCCAGGAAGTTTGTATTTTGCTCTTCCTTACCCGTTCGGTTGACCAGTCTCCCTTCTTGCTCGATCGAACATTTCCAGGCAGTGTAAGCTTATTGTGTTCGTTCGACCGATCAGCCTTCTTTTTTGACCGAACGTTTCTAGGTTGTTTGCTCTTTCTCGGATCGGTCGATCAATTGCTCCTTCGGTCGAACTTTCACCCAAATCGACTATATTTTTTTAACCTTTAGATCGACCGTTGACGCACTTTCTGCTTCTTTTAAGGCAAAATCGAGTCTCATTTTTCACTTTTACCTTCCCCTATTTTAACCCTAGCTGCCGCCCCTCTCCATACCGGATTGTGCTCTCCCATACTTGTGATTGAAAGCCATAAGCATAAATTGTTGCATGATTGACATCATTTCATGCATTCATTTGTCTTATATCCATAATCTTGAACCTAAATAATACTATGTAACGACTTTTATGTTTGAGTTTCAGGAAATAAACAGGATTGAGGAGAAGAGGCATAAAAGGACCTAAAAGAAAGAAAAATGACTAAGTTGCAAGACTTATGGACTAAGATGCACAATGGAGGGACCCGAACGTAAAACCGAAGGGCCAATGTGAAAATAAAGAAACTCCACACCATAATGAGGAGTATTTTGGCAATTAGATTCGGGCCGACACTCCAATAACCGAACCGAGTGCACCCCATGTGAAGAATTGAAGAACTAAAGAACATATCCGAAAATGGGTCGGATCCTGGAAAAATTGACCGCCAATTAGCGGTCCGTTTATCTCTGAATTCAACCTGATTTCTCCAGGATATGAGTTATGTGTTTATGTGTATTCTGGGAAGGTTTCATTAGTCCCATACCGGGGGATTATCTCGGTTACCTTTTTTCATGCCTATAAATAGAACTATTCCTCCTCATTTGTATACACCCATTGCTTGGTGTGATTCTCTCTAGTTGGAGTAAGCCTTGGAGGAAAAACTCAAGGTGGAGAAGAATGCTACTAGTAATGTGAGTCATTTAATAAAATAATTTTTCATTGTTTTGTTCTCATGTTGTCTCTTTTTTATGCATGCTTAGTTTAGTCTTGTTTCTTTGATGTTAGGCTAAATTTGTTAGAATGTCTCCTTTCTTCTTAAGTTTAATTACTAGAATAATGCGTAGTAAGTAGATCAATCCCCTTTGGGGGTGGAGATGATGTTCATATATATTGTGATGTTTGGATGTTTGATGAATTTTTTATTGTGTTTGCTTGTTTTGTATGTTCATTGGGGGTACTTTAATCATCTACATGTTGGGGAATTTAGATGAGTTTTGTCATACGATTTAGACACTTCTGATGCTTAGTTTTCTCATGTTTATTGACTGAAATTTCCTGTTGAATATGCTAGATGTTAGTTATGTGTTTGTATTTGTGTTTGTGTTTGCTTGCTTGATTGATTGAAGAAACTTTATTTTGATGGGTTTTTCCATAACATTTAGACACCTCCCATTCTTACCTTTGTTCTTCACATGAGTTTATTGTTTTTATGAGTCTTGCCATATCTTTAGACACTTCTCATGCTGAGCCTAATCTTATGTTAATCAAGTAGTAATTGTTGATACGTTGTGTGAATGGATTGATAGGTTTTGCCACATCTTTAGACACTTCCTATGCATGAAGATACACACACAACACACACACACACATACATGCTTACATGCCTCTTTCATCACTTATTTCACTTCAAATGTGCACACATTCCACCCCTTACGGGTTTCTCTTTATGATTTCCAATCTTTCGTGCTTTCTTTTGCATTTTGTACTTATTAGTTTAGTGTAGTTTATCTTTAGCGTATTCACATCTTTTCTCCCTTTATTCGCCATCTGATTTTGGTCATACCAGAGGCTGCTCACCTCCCTGTGGGAGACCCGTACTTGCCTCGTCTTCATCGACGGTTGTGCACTTACGGTCTAAATATAAAACGTTCAATCATTGCACAATCACATTATGTGCCCTCGTATTTTGGATCATGTGCCTGAAGCACACGTTACAAAGCATCGTGAAAGAAAGAACATACACGGGGAAAAATAAATTGTACGAATACGAAGTAATAAGAGATTTAAATGACTCTTAAATGAGTTAACTAGAGATACCAGCCAAGAAGTGCCTAAATGAAGTTATCATTTGTATGCATTATGGGTATCGACGGTGATCCTGTATTTTTGATAACTTAATTTACATTTACTAGTCAAACAAAAATAAGGTCATGTTTGTCGGCTGATTTGCACAATAAAATGAATCCCTCTATTGATAAAATATCTCTTAATATGGATCATTTTCGGATCATATCTACCATTTTTTTATATTAGACCAACATCGTATTATAAATACTCTCCTATTTTATATCCTTGTACGATATTGAATGAAATGTTTCCCATCTGCAATTTCTTTTACATAATTTTTTTTGGTTACCACCTCCACAATGTAATGGCCTCAAATTAAATTAGAAATTTCATCAAGATTCATATTCCTGATAATATTAGAATATTTGAAGCCCCTGAAGGGTGATGTATTTTATTATCGATTCCAACAATTATATATAGAGGCACATTTTTGGGCATTAGGGAGGAAAATCCAGAAGCTTAAAGAATGTCAAGAAAATGTACTATATTGAACATGAAGTTCATCAGAGAATATACGTACAAGTTTGATTGAACATGAAGTTCATAAAATAATTAACTTGCAATATCTAGCAATTTGTTGTCATACGTATTTATTGATCACAAATTAGTGAATAAGTCTTGTATTACTAGACATAAAGTGCATAATATAAAGTGGAGATCTCCACATGATAAAATATATTTGAGCTCAACCAACGCCAGAAGCATGGATTGTGTAGGAACGTAAATGCGGCTTAGTTCTAATCGATTTTAAGCTAATTACCTACTTGTTTAAGCAATCAAGGAATGCACAACAGAATTAAAAACTAAACAAGCAAGTAATGAGGAAATAATGCAAACCACAAGAAGGCACCAGATTTTTATAGAGGTTCGATATCCTGTCTACTTCCTCTCTTGCAAGCTCCGCTCAAACTCCCTCGAGCTCCGCTCCCGTCTTCATTATCAACCTCGTTTCGGGCCGAGATTAAGCTTTAACACCAAAAGCACCGTGAACACCCTCGCTTGCTTGATTTCTTCCTCTCACAATCCGAGAGGGACACTTCGGGCTTTCACCGAAGTCCTTGCTTCTTTACAACAGTGGGTTGAGTGGATCACTCACTCTCTAACTTGAGCACACTTAGCTTAGGATATGAAATTGATCTAAGATGTGGAAGTGTAGGCTTGGAGAGTATGATTTGGGGAATGAGAGACTTGGAGCTTTCTCTTGAGTGTATATGACAATAGGAATCGGAAGAGTTGTCTAATTGTGTCATGGGAACACCTATTTATAAGCTCATAAGGTGTTATAGTCGTTGGGGTTAAGTTGGGTATGGTTTGAGTGAGATACACAAAAAAGAAACCTGCAGGATCCTAATCAGAACAAGTTCGGTCGACCGATTGGCAATTTTGAACAATGTTCGGTCGACCGATAAGGGAACGGTCGAACGAAATAGACTATAACTTAGGTACACTTAAGTTAACGGTCGAACATCGAGTAGGGTTCGGTCGACCGTAAACTTCCAGACTCTATGGGGTTGACAAAAATGATGGTATTCGGTCGACCGAAACAAGGTCCACTGTGGACCGAAAACTTCCAGGCAGTTTGGATTTGTCGAGACATTTATGTTCGGTCGACTGAAACAGGTCCACGGTCGACCGATAGACAATTGTATTTTGGGGTATGGGTGAAAAATTAGAATACGACCGTTGGTATAATACGACAAGTCTAACAGTTAGAAAAGTAAGTTTAGACGCTCGACCGAAAAGGTTGAAACGGTCGAGCGTGAAAACACTATTTGTTTAAAGGAACAAACGGTCGACCAAAGTTTTGAAACCGGTCGACCGAATCAGTTCAGGGAGTTCAATATTGGTTTAAGTGTTTTCCGGTTCTAGTTTGGGTGATCTATTGAAGTCCAATTGATGTGAAAATTTATGTGTGACTTCTATAAGGAACCTAGTGTGTATGTGAGTGGTTTTTAGCTCAAGTATGCTCAATTACACATAGTTCCTAAGACTCAAAATAAATCAAGATTACATGTCTTCAAATGAGCTTTATTACATGTCTTGACTTGATTTCCTTTCTTCCTTGAGTCTTGATCACCTGTAGAGGTTAGCACAATGCAATATGTGTACTACTCTACATCAATTACAATTAAGATTATGTTGATTATGTGGGGATCGTATGGGGCCCTCTAGTGATCGTAATTAAACAAGATGCGGAATTAAAAACTAATTACGAACTAACAACTAATCATGCAAGGGTTATTCTAAGAGATAGAGAACTTGCAAACCAACGTTGAAGTCGACGCCCGATTTAACGAGGTTCGGCACCCTCCCCGGGTCCTAGTCCTCACTCACAAGCCTCGCTTGTGGTTTCCACTATCTGATCTCCGTTACCGGGCCGAGATCAACGCCTTTACAAAACCCGAGCCTCGCGAACAACCTCGCCTCGCCCGTGTCTCCTCTCACAACCCGAGAGGGAGCTTCCTTGAAGCTATTACAACTCTTGTGATTTGGATGAAAGAATTGAATCACAACTCTTGCTAATGACACTCTAACTTTGAGCACACTTGGATTATGATATGGATCTAGGAATACAAGTGGTGAAGTTTTGGCTTGAGTGTATAGGATTTGAGCTTTGAAGGTTTGGGAAAGATAGCACAAGGATACTTGATGTTTGGAGAGTGTAGTCCTTGTGTTGTGTTTCTAATGAGGTCCTTATATAGGCTTCAAAGCTCTTAGAGTCGTTGGGGAGTGGGTGAGAAAGTTGACCCATGAAATGTGATGATGTGACAAAAGTTCGGGCAGAATTTGCACGCTCCTCGGTAGACCGTTAACCCAACGGATTACCGACGATGGTCATTTCGGTTTACTGAATCTTATTCGGTTAACCGCTCACTCAACTCCAGTAGCTCTCTAACTAGCAACCCTAATATAATTCGGTTTACCGAAACCTATTCGGTGAACCGTTCCAAACTGGACAGTAAGATTGGTAGGGTTCTGTTTATGCTAAGTTTGGTTGACCGTGTATACTTCGGTATACCGAAGTAGTGCGGGAATTACGCTGACAAAGTGTGGGAGATTGGTTTACCAATAACGGTCAAGTTAAATAGCCATTTGTCTCCTAAAGCAATATGATTCGGTTGACCGAATGAAGTTCGGTGTACCGAATATGGATAAGTCAATTGGGCTTAAGGTCAAGATTTAAATACGACCGTTGGAGCAAAGTCCAAAAACCGGTCCAGGCTATTTCGGTCTACCGAAGGTGGTTCGGTATACCGAGGTGGTTATTCCAGGGAACACCTAAAGGATTCTACACGGTTGACCGCAAGGTGTTCGGTGGACCAAACTCTACAAGATTCGGTTTACCGAGAAGGGGTCGGTTAACCGTGGGGATACGGGACAGAATCCTAATGTGCTCAAGTTTACATTAATCCTTAGGACTCAAATTATACTACATTACATATTGGTCCAAAGCTTGATTACATGTCTTGAGTCTTTATCTTCTTGTCCCCAAGCTCCTTAGCTTGATTCTTCATCAACCTATTAAGAATATCGCAAGTACACGAATATATATGCAATGCATGTATTCATGTTTGCTTACTTTGATTGTCTAGGTTGATTGATTAAATATAGATTAAGATTAGATTACTTAATCATCAAAACTAAATAAAGATTAAGGCTAAAAAGCCAACAGATTAAATCATCAAAATATAGATTAAGGCCAAAAAGGCAACATACTGGAATATATATTATTTGTGGAAATGAAAAGAAAAGTGAGTCACTCATTACACCTCCTAAAGAGTTTATTCCTGAAGAATACATAACGGTCAAATCCTAGTGTTTTGGAAATAAAAATAGTTGCTGGCAAATTTAACAATTCTGGAAATACATAACGGTCAAATCCTAGTGTTTTGGGAAACGACAAAGATTTGATTATTATAAAAGTTGCAATCAACTATGTTGATACGAGAGAGAAACATAAAATAATTTGAAGTTATCATGGACTACTAATTCACCTTCTTATTAGCATGCTAATTCAAGAAAAATCTGAATTCATAACCTATAATATTATAAGAATGACAGAAGCATTCATATTTGAAATAAATGAAAGAAGGCGAACAATGTAGAACTAGACTCGCTATTGGGCTTGTAGTCTTGATTTCTGAAGAATATGAATAGAAATCACATTATAATAACATGGTGGTACAATACTATAAAGCGAGTAGTGACACAAAAGTTTTTTGCAAGACCCAACATCAATTATGATGTTACTCATTCTCTCAAAATGTATAATATTACGTTATATTACTTGATCAGTATGATATAAATATAGATAAACATATAAGATATATTTTGACTGCAAATTTGTATGTGACTTGATATTGATATTTATATAAGAGTCCCCGAAGGACTAAAATACGTATGGCAAATTATAACGAAGAGACGTGACATAATTTACAAGAAAGATCAACATATGAACAAACAAAGAGAATGTACATATCATCTCCAAGAATGATATGAAAGGAACTCCTAAAGAGATTAAACACCCGTAAAATATTTGAATGATAAATTTGAAATAAATATTGAAGAAAAGTCAACTATTTTTCGATAGCTAGTTCGAACGTTCTCTAGAAGAGAATTATTACAATGATTCAAATATATAAAGAGATATTATACAAAGAAAGTTCACCTGGAATTATCAATATTTATTTACTATATTCATGATATAAAGATTTACTTTAGTGATGATTCCTAAATGTTTAATCCGCAATAATAAAAAATCACAAAATATTTTATGTTATTATGGAGACATTGCAATCTTTATGTAAGTTGGTGAACTAAGAAACAAAGGGAGTGAGTTTGTAATTATCATCCCTGAAGGACGATTATCCCTAAAGGATAAAGCCCAGAAGGCTTATAGTTGTACTATTTTTCATTTTCAATTTTTGTCCTACAAGGTTTTGATTGGTTAAAGTTTTTTAATGAGAGTTTATGCAATTGTGTTAGCGTATGTCATGCACTATTTTTCCCTTAGTTATTTTCTCACTGGGTTTTGTACCAAGGGTTTTAACGAGATATAAATATAATGCAATAATATTTAAGAGAGTTTGTAAATGTATATTAAACTAAGGGAGAGAATTAATACGCCCTGCACTTTTTTTTCCTTCACCAAGTTATTGTGCCACATGGTTTTACTTAACAGTGTTTTTAACGATGCAAACCGAAAAACGTATATTAAAATGTGATCATGTAAGGGGAAGTGTTATGAAACAAGAAATATATAATCTGGATGAGTCACTTTATCACTTGGTGTTACTACTTCTTGATATTTTACATTCAAATGCAATGTAATTCTCTCATTGATGTATATTGTGTCTCATTAATTAGTTTATTATTGCATTATAACATCTATGTTTTGTCTATATATAGAAGCTCATTGTATTGTTCATGAGAGAGCAATGAAAAATCTTCATCATCTCTCACAAATCTCCGTCTTTTCATTTTATAAGAAAGATGTCGTTGATAACCAAAATAATTCAAAGTTGGATGCCACTAGAAGAAAAAGAACATGATCTATTGGATATCCATGGTTTATTTCGAAATGTCTGGCTTGATGTAAATCAATAATGTTAAGAATTCCAAAAGCCTTGTGGATGATTCACCTTCCCTAACCCTCAAACTTTAAGGTAGGTTTTACTCTTATTAACATGGTGTAATTCCATTTATTTTGGTTGTAACCCCTACTACATCCTCACCCTATATATGGGACTATTGTATATATTTGAGTACAAGAGAAAAGAAGAAATACATACATCTCTCCCTCTCCATCTCCCAATCTTTCATCTTTGTTGTTTGTTTCACAACACGTTATCAGCACGAGTGTTCTACCGCTAACACTAAAATCTTTGCTATCACTCAAGGTTCAAGGTATGCTTTATGTATGTAAATGTATTTGGTTATGTTGATTCAAGGTATTGGTACAACAATATTTATTCAGAGATAAGGATAAGATGATATCTAGATCTAGTCTTGTTTTACTTGTGTTACATTTCTTTATGCCACCTCGATTTTGCCCGAAAAGTAATCATGGTAAAAAGAAACTCCTAAAACATTAACATAGATAGTTGTCAATCTCTGATTAGATTTTAAGTTATATTGTTTTTCCTTGCTGGGCTTAATCATGTTCTTCTCGTGTGTGTGTGTGTGTGTTGGTTTTCCTGATATTTTGTGAATCTTCGAGTATATATTGTTGATTCCTCTCATGTCAATTAAGTGAAGCTTAATAGTTTTCATACATATATATACGTAGATGCTTATGGCACTACCATTGGCCACGAATCTTGGTACATATTGTTTGATATTGTTCTTTAGTCATGTGGTTAATAGTTACGAGTAGAATTCTTAATGCCCCTCAAATTCATAAATCAATACATATATGTAATTATGTTGACTGATTTTAATTTCCCTTGTTAGCATAGACATCGTAACTAATATTGTGTTTATATTATATATATAATATATAGTGCAACTTTTAGAGTTGTGTGGTGAGGTCAGTAGCCTCTCCTATGTATGCTCTCTTCAAGTTTTAAGTTTTACCCTTAATTTCACAATACAAATATTAGCATGTGTTGATGCTCTCTTCCGTATAGTACAAGTATACAATTGGAATAAGATCTCTACCGAAATATAAAAGATCTATTTTTATTCTTTTCGTTACCGGAGATGGTAGATTTTTTTATAAATATGCTAATAATGTTCACTTTTCAGTCTAAATGATATGGTATATTTTATATTCATTTGTTTTATTGAAGCTATTACCATGACAAACCTCACAAAGCTTGAATTTTCCACCCTTGATATCTCAGGGAAAAATTATCTCCCTTGGACTCTCGATGCGGAGATCCATCTTACGGCAAATAATCTTGGAGAAACAATTAAAGATGAAAATAAGGCCTCCCCGCAGGAGCGTGCCAAAGCAATGATTTTTCTCCGGCATCATCTCCATGAGGGATTAAAAGCCGAATATCTAACGGTGAAAGATCCGTTAGAGTTATGGAAAAACTTGAAAGAAAGGTATGACCACCAAAAACAAGTGATTCTCCCAAAAGCTAGCTACGAGTGGATTCATTTGCAATTACAAGATTTTAAATCTGTAAGCGAGTATAATTCTGCTATGTTCCGAATCTCATCTGAACTTAAATTATGTGGAGAAATAATTACTGATAATGATATGTTAGAGAAAACATTCTCCACATTCCACGCCTTGAATATGCTCCTGCAGCAGCAATATCGAGAACATGGTTTTAAGAAATATTCGGAACTAATATCATGTCTTCTTGTTGTCGAGCAAAATAATGAACTTTTGATGAAAAACCATCAAGCTCGGCCCACTGGTTCCACTCCATTTCCTGAAGTGAATGAGGCTAATCACAAATGCAAATGCGACCCATTCCCTGAAGCAAATGCGGCATCTTACAATCGTAAACGTGGACGTGGTCGTGGTCGCGCATATGGACGCGGGCAACATCAAGGACGTGGTCATGGACGTGGCCGTAGCCATCGTGGTGGTCATGATGTCAATGCAAATAATCATGGAAGCAATGCTAGAGGAAATCAAGTACAAAATCCTCCAAAGAAATATGAGAATGCTTGCTACAGATGCGGCATGACAAATCATTGGTCGCGTATATGTCGTACGCCCAAGCACCTTGTTGATCTTTATCAAGCATCACTCAAGAAGAAAAAAAGGTGCTGAAATGAACTTGGTTGAAAACAACCAAGATGGAATGATCATGGACACTCATTTAGATATTTCGGATTTTCTTTTAAATGATGACAATATCGATGTTTTTGTCAATGATGGAAATGTCCATCAAAATGCTTAGTTTGGTTTTCCTACATCCTATTTTCGATGTTTTTCATTTCCAAAAAAAAATGTAAGACTTGTGTCTTTATAATATAATATTTGCTTTTGTTTTTCCTTAAAATTTTATACTATAGTATTATGATACTATATCTACAAAAAGATAATTTTTGCTCTATTTCCTTTTTTTAGGACAAAGACATGGTTGATACTATCATGAGTGATGGAGATCAATGTCTAGTAGATAGTGGAACAACAAATACGATTTTGAAAAATACAACCTTCTTTTCCGAATTACATTTCTCGAAGACAAGTGTTAACACAATTTCTGGCACTAGTAATTTGATTGAAGGCTCCGGAAGAGCTTGTATTTTGTTGCCCAATGGCACGAAATTACAAATAAGTGACGCTTTATATTATAGTAGATCCAGAAGAAATCTACTAAGTTTCAAGGATATACGTCGTAATAACTATCATGTTGAAACTATAAATCAAAATAATGATGAATACCTTCACATTATCTCCATCGTGAATGGTAACAAAATCGTTTTAGAAAGGATGAAAGTCTTTTCATCGGGATTATATTGCACTTATATCACCCCTTTGGAATCAAATATGGTCACTAACCGGAAGTTAGTTGATCAAGTGCATTATAAACTTTGACATGATAGATTGGGACACCCCGGTGATATAATGATGCGAAAAATTATTGAAAATTCAAATGGCCATTCCCTGAAGGATATGAAAATTATATCATCGAAAGAGCTTTCATGTGCAGCATGCTCTCTTGGAAAACTGATAATCCGACCGTCCACAAGCAAAATTAAAGATGAATCTCCTTTATTTTTAGAGAGAATTCAAGGTGATATTTGTGGACCCATTGCCCCTCCATGTGGACCATTCGATATTTTTTGGTGTTGATAGATGGATCCACCCGATGGTCACATGTTAGTCTCTTGTCAACTAGAAATGTTGCATATGCTAGACTTCTAGCAGAATTGATAAAATTGAGGGCGCATTTTCCTGATTATCCAATTAAGAAAATCCGATTGGACAATGCAGGAGAATTTACGTCTCAAACATTTAATGACTACTGCATGTCAGTTGGTATTACAATTGAGCATCCGGTTGCTCATGTCCATACACAAAATGGTCTAGTTGAATCTCTAATTAAGAGATTGCAACTAATTGCAAGACCATTACTTATGAATTCAAAATTACCACAATCTATTTGGGGTCATGCCATTTTACATGTTGCGGCACTTATCAGAATAAGACCGACAGTTTATCATAAATATTCCCCTTTACAACTGGTCTTTGGTAGAGAACCAAATTTATCCCATTTAAAAATATTTGGTTGTGTGGTTTATGTCCCAATAACCCCACCACAACGTACAAAGATGGGACCTCAAAGAAGATTGGGAATTTACATCGGTTTTGAGTCTCCATCAATTATTAAATATTTGGAGCCATTAACTGGTGATATTTTTACAGCACGCTTTGCTGATTGTAATTTTGATGAAAAAGTATTCCCAATCTTAGGGGGAGAAAAACAGAAGATGGAAAAATATGAAATTACTTCGAATGCATCTTCATTGTCCCATCTCGATCCCCGTACAACCCAATGTGAACAAGAAGTTCAAAAGATTATTCATTTGCAAAGAATTGCAAACGAATTACCAGATGCATTTACAGATGCAAAGCAAGTTACAAAATCATGCTGAAAATGCACCAGCAAAAGTTGATATTCCTAAGTTGTCAAATGAGTTAAATATCCACCGAAAACGTGGACGACCAATTGGGTCAAAGGATATAAAACCAAGAAAAAGGAAAGAGAAAACGTAGCACCTGAAGATGTTACTGCTAATATTATCCATACCCCTGAAGAGGTAGTGAAAGAACAAAATGACAACATAGACCAACGAGAGACCGAAGTGTCTAAAATGAAAATGCAGATGAGATCTCAATAAATTATGTGCACAATCAGAAAAGATGGAATCGAGACGAAACCATCATTGATGAAAAAATTTCATATGCTATAGCAAATGAAGTAATGAATGTTGAATATTGTGAGCCAAAATCTATTGAAGAATGTCGACAAAGAAATGATTGGCCACAATGGAAAAATGCAATACAAGCAGAATTGCGTTCGCTTGAAAAACATAATATTTTTGGACCTGTGGTGCTTACACCCAATGACGTAAAACCGGTGGGGTTCAAATGGGTGTTCTCGATAAAGAGAAATGAGAAAATGAGATTGTAAGATATAAAGCCCGACTTGTGGCTCAAGGTTTCACCCAAATACCCGGTGTTGATTATGAAGAAACGTATTCACCTGTAGTGGATGCAACAACACTAAGATTTCTTATCAGTCTCATAGTCATAAATAGACTTCAAATGCAACTCATGGATGTGGTTACTGCTTATCTATATGGGTCATTAGATACAAACATCTATATGAAAGTCCCTGAAGGACTAAAACTACCAGAAACTTGTACTTCCAAACCGCGAGGGTTGTACTCCATACAACTAAAAAGATCCTTATATGGATTAAAACAATTTGGACGAATGTGGTACAATTGTCTAAGCAAAAGTCTTCTGAGCGAAGGATTCAAAAATGACTCCATATGTCCATGTGTTTTCATTAAAAAATCTTCATCTGGTTTTACAATTATAGCTGTATATGTTGATGATTTAAATATTATTGGGACACCAAAGAATATTGAGATTACAGCCCAATACTTGAAAACTAAATTTGAGATGAAAGACCTTGGTGTAACTAAATTTTGCCTCGGCCTGCAGATCGAGCATTTTCCGAGTGGAATTTTTATTCACCAAGCAAATTATATAGAGAAGGTGTTAAAACGTTTTAATATGGATAAAACTCATCCATTGAGTTCACCAATGGTCGTTCGATCACTTATAAGTGAAAAAGATCCTTTTTGTCCCCAAGAAAAGGGTGACAAAGTCCTCGGTCCTGGAGTACCGTATCTAAGCGCTATTGGAGCTTTAATATATCTTGCTAATAATACACGACCTGATATAAGTTTTGTTGTGAACCTTCTAGCAAGATACAACTCTGAGCCAACATATAGGTATTGGAAAGGAATCAATCATGTATTCTGCTACCTTAGTGGGACACGTGATATGGGGTTATTTTATAGAAAGGACACGAAGTCCGAACTTATTGGATATTCAGATGTTGGATATCTATCAGACCCCCACAAAGCAAAATCACAAACAGGATACTTGTTCACATATGGTGGCACCGCCATTTCATGGCGATCGACAAAACAGACCCTGACGGCAACATCTTCAAATCAAGCAGAATTGATTGCATTATATGAAGCTAGTCGAGAATGTGTATGGTTGAGATCAGTAATCCAACACATACAAAAGGAATGTGGTCTTGAAGGAATAAAGGACAAGCAACATTGTTATATGAATATAATAGCGCATGCATTGCCCAAATAAAGGAAGGTTATATCAAATGAGACATGACAAAGCACATTTCACCAAAGTTCTTCTCGACGCATGATTTACAAAAGAATGGAGAGATAGATGTCTGTCAAATCAGATCATGCGAGAATCTTGTAGATTTATTCACAAAGGCGTTGCCTGCTAAAGTTTTTGAGGGGCTTGTTCACAAGATTGGTGTTCGTCGTTTAAAAGAATGTTTGCTAAAGTCAGGGGGAGTATCATACGCGCTGCACTCTTTTTCCTTTATCAGGTTTTTATCCCACTGGGGTTTTCTTGGTAAGGTTTTTTAACGAGGCAGCATCCCTAGCGTATAACGGTGATCATCCAAGGGGGTATTAAGAATTCCAAAAGTCTTGTGGATGATTCACCTTCCCTAACCCCCAAACTTTAAGGTAGGTTTTACTCTTATTAACATGGTGTAATTCCATTTATTTTGGTTGTAACCCCTACTACATCTTTACCCTATATATAGGAGACTATTGTATATATTTGAGTACAAGAGAAAAGAAGAAATACATAAATATCTCCCTCTCCATCTCCCAATATTTCATCTTTGTTGTTTGTTTCACAACAAATAATATATTTTCTGAAGTTTTTATCGAAACCCAACCAGCCTTGGGTGAAGTTTTTATCGAACCCCAAGAAGCCTTCGGTGGACTTTATTGATCCCATTTGTAGTTTCATTACTATAATAAAGTGACAATGCCATTTTTGTATTTGAAAAAGAATCAACTGTGATCACTTAAGGACATATGGTTGGGAATAAAAATATTTTGGGTTCGGACAAGGGCAACAATCTAATGATACCCGTAAAAAAACATGTTAACATATATATTAACTTAATGGGCTTCAATAAGAACTGGATTACATTAGTTGTTGGGAAATAGCTCGCTTTAGATATTGATTTCTCAACCACACGTTTTGATATTTTTGTTTGTTGGTCCCCATGTGTATATGTATTTTAAAAAAATTAATACAACATACAAGATCGATTTCATACTTTCAACAATTTTATCTACATTACTTTGTGTTTATTCTAATATCATGCAATCCTACATATATTAAAATAAATCACAAAAAGAGAATCATACCCAAAGATTCTCTAAAACCTTTTGAAGATCCGGAGTCGCGTTGCCCGTTGAATCGCCCGCCGATTCGCCTCTAAGTGTTCACCAAACTCTAAACAAGATTAGACAGAAATGAGCTAGTCAATCAATCTCTAATTAGGCTTAGAATCTAGCTAATAACCCATCTTTAAGCTCCTGAGATTTTCTATCTCCAAAACTTAAATTACTAAGAGATTTTCGTGGTGATTAAGGGAGAGATTAATGAGAGAAAGAATTTTTTGCATTAACATAAACAAGTATGATGATGGGTCCTTTTATAGGCTCCCAAAACATCATTATCAAGAACTATTATTTAGTCATGATCTCTTGCTTATTCTCTCTTAAAATTAATCTCTAATTGGCACAAAAGCACCCTAAAAAATGTTTTATTAAATCTGGAATTAATCCAACTCATGATATAATTAATCTCTTAATAATTCAGGCAGAAATCGCAATGCTCCGTCGATCGAGAAATTTTCTCGGTTCACCGAACCATTCGGTTATAACACATGTTCGGTGCACCGTGAGATAGACGGTCAACCAAATCCGCATGAGGAAAATTCTCTGAAAAAATTCAGACGAACCACGTCTTCTCTTCGGTCTACCGTTGACTCACCAAAATTTCTCCTGGAGCATAGTCATCGGATGATCGTGTCACCTTCGGTCTACCGAAAATACCTTTTTTCGGTTGACCGTTCACACTCGGTTAACCGAACCCGATTGTCCAGGCACTCTAAACAATTTCGGTCAACCAATTGTGCTTACGCATTCCCCTTTGGTTAACCGACCCGAAGATACCCCAGTCGACCGAACCCATAATGGTTTACCGTGTTTGTCCCCGATTTTGCCTTTGTCAAATTTTGGATTTATTTCCAACAAAATTTGATCTTTTAGGGTTTTTTAGCAATTTCATATCTTATGTAATATATTATTTTATGTAATATTAAATTATTACACCACATAATATACACACCTCATATGAATTTATTATGATTCTAATTATGTCAATTCTCGGTTAACCGAACCATTCGGTTATAACACGTGTTCGGTGGACCGTGGGCTAGACGGTCGACCGAATTTACACGAGAAAAAATTCTCTGGAAAAATTCGGACGATCATTCGGACTATAAGCGGTATCTAGCTACACATTATAGTTACCCAATTAGCATAGATGTCTTTGTTCAACCCGAACCAAAACACGATCCATTTAGTGATGTAAGTGCACCACTTGTGTCCGTCCCTTGCCTCATGATATTAAGAATATATACAAAGTAGAAATTTGTCATCTTTGTATTATATTCATTTCTTGATATCTTTAAGCTAATTATAACTATGTAACTTAACTCAAGTTACATTGTGCACATTATAATTTTGCTTTATCAAGGGTCCACTAATATCATCACTCAATTAAGATGGACAATGATAATCGTTTGACTAACTATCTTTTCCAACACAAGTCATGTTTAATCAACTATTGTCTTTATCACTATAATCATTGATATCTTTTGGCAATAATCAAATCAAGGTCTTCTTAAGTGAAAAGATATAAGTCTCATATCTTAGGATCCAAGATACAGTAAATATTAATGACACGAAAAACAATTTCATAATGTTCGGTCTATTCAATATATAAAAGTAATATTTTCCTCTTTTATATACTCGTGTCGTCAATTATTTGTAGAACTACGATATCGATGACTAACACGACAATCTTATCTCGGTAATTAATGTTCCATGTTAATTACTATGATTGTGAATAACTTTTGATTTATGTAAACCATTATCTTTTAGAACTCTACGGTTAAAGACCAAACGTATCTTCTTTAACACTTCCAAAAAGACGAATACCATAATCAAGGAACAATATGTTTACACATCCAATTCATAATAATTGACATATAAAAATAAAACTTTTAGAACACATTACTTTCAAATACAACGTCTACAATTAACATTTAACAACTAAGAAAATTTGGCTTATACGTTCACGCTGTAACAAATTGAAGCAAAAGTAAGAATTACGCGTTGTCCAAAAAGAAACTAACTTCTATATGTGTGTGTAAACGAGCCGAACGCAATCTTACTTATGTTAAGTCCAACCGTAAGGTTCAGCTTATATAAACAAATATATAACATTATCATCTATATGGTTCAGCTTTGCATCATTACTTTCGTAAAATAAACAAATTAAACGAAACAAATGAATACAAATAAGGGAACTAGACATACTAGAAACTGTACGCAAAATAAAATTACTTATATAATGGGGTTGCTAGTACCAAAGCAATCGATTTTCAATACAAAATTACTTACAAAAATGCAGATATCTCACATCTGGTTCATCAAAATCTAGTCCAACTGACCTCAAAGTAGTCATGAAACCTCGCAGGCGAATTCATCCTACTATTTTACATAACATTGTACATCCAAATACATTCGTGTAACAGGAATCGAGAATTTGTCTCAGGCCACGTTCAGCACAAAAAACACAACAAACATGACAAATCCAAAGATCAAACCTTTCATTTCTAGAGAGAGAATTGAGTGACGAGGTCAACCCTTCAGCTTGCTTGGTGGAAAACTTGGTATTAAAGAAGAAAAAACACCCGAGATGAGCTACAGATTTCATGAACTTTGTAGAACGTTCAGGCTTTTCTTTCTGAACGGCTCAAGTTGAAATTGAACCATTTTTTCTTAGATTTATCCTTTCCATCCAAACTTCCGTTCTCTTCCGGACTCCCAGGGTTTGAAGGAACTCTCGTGCCACTACTAGAGCTCCCACTCTGGTCTAAATCTGTCTTCACTGACGTAAAGGAGGAGTGGATGGTTTCTCTTTCTTTTAGAAGCTCATCAACCTGCATGTGGAAGCAAATTAAAGATGGCAATTCTGAAGGTTAATGCTCTTTTGGAGTAGCAATAGTTGCTTTATTTTTATTCATCTTTTGGCAGTAGATAGTTGCTTTATTGAGTAGAAACAAAACCAAGAATCAGACAGTATGCAATATATCAATTGAAGTAACAACCGCCAAAGTTACAACTAGAAATACATAAAAAATAGATATACCTGCAACATATGTCAAAAGTGTTCTCACTATAAAAATTGTCGAGTCTTAGAGAGTGAGAGGTGCAGAGAAGCATGTTCGCGAGAAGCCTATCTAAGAACTTGTTGAGAAATTATCAAAAACTAAAAAGTTACAAGAATCTAATGCCCCCAAAAAACAATTAGCATATACAATTGAATATCTTACAAACTATATGTGCATAAGGTGAACAGAATCTGCGGTAGAACTGTTAGCTAATATTTTGGATTTTCGTTTGAAAATCGGTATTCTCATGGCAGGTTTGTTACTCATCAGTAATGAGTGACCAATTATATTAATAGATACTCCCAGCAGCAATAAACATAAAAAAAATTAATTCAAATTATTTCTAAACGGCTCTAAAATTCATCTGCTAAAAAAATGATCCCTACATACATACAGCTTGCTTTTCTTCAGTGTATCTGTTTGTTACTTCCTGAAACCGGGTCAGAGCCTACAACAAAACAAAGCATGACAGAACTTAGGACTGTTATATAAGAAACATGGTTAAAGAGTAGCAAAACTCTTACTTTCCGATACTCGAATTCAAATTGACGTAGATCATTTCTTTTAGTTAAAATAAGGGCCTCAATATCTTTGAGCTTCTCAGTTACATCTTCAAATGATTTTCCACATACAGCCTCAATGGTATAAATGGCAGGTTTGAAGAAGTTGTCACCTGAAAGATGAAGGCCAAAATCGTGAAGTGCACAAATTGGTTAGTTTTGCAAGGAATTGAAGCAAAGACAATGTGACAGGAGATGCACCATAAACAGTGAAGACATGGGGTCCAGGTTTTAGTGCTGATACTTCACAAGGCTGGAGACCATCCAATCTTTTGAAGAACGCAGCTTCAGGATCTTTAGCCATTGCCACCTGTGCATGATCGGTAGGAATTAGAAGAGTTAGTGTTTAGTACCTTAAAAAGCCATTACCTTGAAACATGTCTTTTACATACCGCATTTACCGTTGAGTCCATTCGGTAGACCTGAAAATGTAAAAAGTACATCCCAGCTGACGTGAACTTTCCTGTCTTTTCACTATCTTCCTGTGTGAAAGAGAAAATCAAAGGAGATTAACTAATGCCAATTTCAGTTTGCAAACTATTCTACAAGCTGGTGATAAATGCTGCGAACAGCTGAATTGTATGTTTCTAAGTTTTGAATTATTAATGGAAATTCAATACCTAAAGAATCAGCTGCTTGAAGTATCATTGGAATCAGTTGTTATATGCAAGTGCATGAGGGTAAACACTATCTACAATGATCTAACCATTATTCTGCTATGGACATAAACAAAAACAACCATGATGACTATTAATTGAATAAAAGTGCCAATCTGATATTACCATTAAACTGAAATGCTTAGAGACATCCCAGAACAGATACAGCACCAAAATTGTTTAGTATTCTCTCTTTGCACAAAAGGGGCAGGTACCAATATTCACCAATCAATTACACATGATAAATGGTCCAGGAAAACATCATCTTCACTAAAACCGACCCAGTTCAATGTTGACCCAACATTTTGAAGTTCATCTGAATAATTAAGTCCATGAGGAGTCATGGTCAGCAACTAAAATTCAAAAGAATAGAGAGGATTTCTACATTTTGTTCATTAAAACGACCATGGATTTTATAAACATACCACAATGCACCACAGCATGATAGCATGGCAAGTTCATCTAGTCAAGCCTTAATTAATTAAATCTTGATAATAGTTAACAAAAATAACAGTAATGCCTCCTAGTGTGTGGGTGGGCATCGACATTTTTGCATATTCAAGACTATCCGTGGTTGTGTCAAGTGACTCAACTCAACTTATAGGTAGCAAATTTAAGCTATACTTCGCAAATTACAAGTCTAATAGGCTAGAACTAGCTCAGCACAGAAGATGAAGATTGGTAATTTATATGTCAACATTAAGCCTAGTTGAACCCTTATAGCAGCATAACACTTCCATCTCTGGTCAGATTATGTTCTGAATCTATAAACTAAACAAGGGGACAAGAGGTCATGGAACAAGTCCATGAATAATTGATGCCCATATATGGGAATTCTGAACACATTACAGAGGTTCAACATGAAATGGTAGTATGAGTCCAAGTATGCACGATACCAAGTTTCTATCCATAAGTTCTTTTTTCTATCCATAAGATTCACTTATTTACCAGAAACCTACGTCAAATTATTTGATAAAATTTTGGATTGTCCATAACCTACTAACAATTCCTAGTGAAGGACAACAACCTAGAAAGAGCAAATCTATAATCAGGGTGAACCATGCTGAAGAATATTTGGACCAAAACTACAAGTCAATAACTATTCTTCAAGTTATGGACCACTGGACCTATTGTAAAGAAGCTGCAGTGGGATTGAACGAGTTGCCCCTCTGTATTACACAAAGTCATAACCAATGGAGTGATGGACATGCCTGAAGGGCAACATACAGAAGTTAAGGGATGGGCTACTGCTATTACCTGTAGTGCCAAACCATAGCCACCATGTGCTTCTTTTTCAAAATACAGAAGCTACAACAATGGATATCAAATGGTCAATCTCCAATAACTGCCATAGAAATAGCTAATACCCTAGGAATTCCCAGGCAGTTAGGTACTATTTATACCTTAAATTTACTTTGTGCAGCAGAAGTAACTCTAATTACAACCCCTGACTGAGCCTGCTCCTCGTTAATCGTCACACCAAAAAAATGGGCACATTGCTTTTCTACCTGTGTTTAACAAAAAACTAGAGAATGATACGAAGCAAAATATGTTTTGCAAGTGTTACTGTACAGCAATTGGTGCAGACCTTTCCACTTAATGATGTCCCAAGAGGAAGAGGTGTAATTCTCATAGTGCCATTTAGAGCATCCTCAATAACATTGGTAGAAATAGTCGTTTTGATGGGAACACCCAGCTTGCTGTACATATTCAGAATTGATTAAAGTTTCACAACAAAACTCCAGCAAACTAAAAGCATCCCTAATTATGGCAACATTGTTACCTGAATAATGCTGCAAACATTGTATTTACAGTGCCAAGGTTGGACAAATCGATTTCCATATCCATAGCTTCATTCTCCAAAGCCTAAATGAGGAATTCAACAATATAAAAAAATGACTTTTTTAACATAAGTTGTTAGTGATTTGCGTCTCTTAGTGGAAGAGTTACCTCAAGCAAAATCCTTACTGCAATAAATTACAGTGCCAATAAAAACCATACTAACCACTTGAGTGGTGGAGAAAAGCACAACAGAAACATGATAACATACCATCCTTTACTAGCGATTATTGAGAGAAATCCCACCAAATTGTATTGGTTTTCAATAAATTGTATTAGCATGATGTTTTCTTGCTTGATTAGTTGGCTCTACATACTACTAAACAAAACCAAAAATGGAGATCGTAGTAGAGTTACCTCAAATCCTGCCGTATCATATTGCCTTCTTTTCTCTGGATCTGATAAAATATTATATGAGAAGGCAATTTCTTTAAAAAGCTCTGAAGCTCCAGGGTCAGCAGAGTTCTTGTCTGGGTGATATCTACTCAAGCAGATTCCATTGTTAAAAAGGTATAGTTGTAATACGATAGTAAAAATAGAAACTACCGTTATGTAAAAGCTAGTGGTAGTAAAACTTAGATAGGTAACTTTGAGCATTTACAATTGTTCATGTTTGAATCATAAAATAAAATAACACCATAGAAACTGGTGATGAAGTCCAAATCAGAACCGCATTATCATCCAAACTCCAAAGTAACTAGCCACTATTATTTTTATTCGCCAAAAAAAGAAAATGGTTTAAATATCTAACGTCTATGAATTTAGGAAAATAAATAAATATGGTACTTATTTATTCAAATAATTTCATAAAATATCTTAGATAGTCTTATTGATATTTTACATTACACTTTGTGCTAACAGACAATAAGTAGAGCTATTGAACGATTCATGCTTATGTTTTATAAAATATATACCAAAAAATTCATTATTAATGAAAGTAAATGACATACTTTTTTAAGACAAACACAAAGCAAAATATCTTAAAATCTAAATCCAACAATGTAAAAGGAAAAATAGTATTGTCAAATTAATACATATTAATTTAGACCTTTACCGCTAAAACTGCAATGATAAGAAAACATAAATTTTAAGAGAATTTCAAAAACAAAAATAATTATATCATGGATCGCAATTGAACCAAACCTAATTGTCCCTTGCTTACCATTGCTTTCCAATGGGTCGATGTGGGAATTAGTATTGTTAACAAATCCCTATGGTCTGGAAAGTAAAGGAAAGTTGGTTAAATTTCCAACTATGGCACAAACATCAGCAATCTGTTTGGTCATAGGTAAAGTTTTAAACTTTTCATTGGTTTCCCTTGAATTTTGAGTGCACAAACCCCTACTAAACTAGCACACAGAATTGATAAGAGTGTTATAGCAACAAATCTGAACGAAATCGCATGACCTAGAGGGCTAGAAGAATCCATTTCTTAATTAATTGTAAATAGGTCTCTTATCTGTTCACATCTGGAAGAGAAGATTAAAAAATGGGTTATAAGTCATTATTAACAATCAAGGGTAAATGATCAACTGAATTTCAACAATCAATGCTATTTTTCAGAGATTATTGGGTAGAAATAAAACTCATTTATAGATGGAAATCTGTTAGAAAGTCTTGATATTCTAGCTCTAATGGTCAACTGCTGTTTCAACTTTAATAGAACAAGACTTTCGTACTATAAGTTCAAAAGATTGCAAGACAGAAGAACATCTAAAACTTTCTTCTAGAAAAGAAAAGAAAAATAATCAATTATTTTGTTCACGAGTGTGTTGAGGACTTGAGGTTTTGAAAACAATTACTTAGTCCAATACTTCTCCAGACACCAATTAATTTGGGATTAAGGCTTTTGTTGTTGTTGCCGTGCTTCTCCAGTCATGTAAATTTCAGTCATTAAGTAATTTGGATGCTTTTGTGAAAAAGATTTAAAATATAAAAGTTTCTAACCAAGTACAAGTATTATGCTTATGCAAAAATTCTTCGCACCATAGTAATTCATTCACATCGAAACTTCCAAAGTTCCAAATGTGCATGTTACATGTAGTGCAGGCATAGTGAATACAACATACACAGATTCTTTCTTCAACCTAATTTTACAAATCACTCCATCTTTAGTTCTACACTACGAACTAAAGAAAACATATAATTTCAACGAACTCTCTGGTTGCTCAGTATTTCAAATTACCAACAACAAAATTCACAATAAGAAGTTCACAAAAGGCAAAAAAAATCAATTTTCACTTTTTGATTTCTATCCTTCTTATATCCTCCCTCTCTAAAGACCATACTAGCACCCAGTCTCTCTCAATACGAAAAAGACAAAACCATTATTCTTTAGTTCCGAAAACCAGCGCAAACACATCCCATTCAAATTCAGCTCCGAAATAAACATAAATTTAGTCAACACTACGATACCACAATTACTCTTCAGCAGCCGAAAATAACTGAAATCAATTCAAGTCCAGGACCCTTACTTAAGAGCAAGCTTCCGGTAAGCGGTCTTAATCTCCTGATCCGACGAATCCTTCGGGACATTCAACACCTCGTACGGATCCCGACGGACGGCCGGCGTCGACGACCCTTCCAACTTACTCGTCGCCATCTCTTGAAGCCAATACAAAAACTAAACTTTCCCCAACTCCATCGACCGGAACCTAAACAGAAAAGCCATCAAGTTGGGGGTTTCAGATCCAAAGCCTCGAAGTGTCCCCAAAGGAGGGGAAACGCATACCGATCGGTGGAGCACGAGGAGGGGGGTCGATAGAGTGGGGGATTTCCGAGGAAACGCGACGGATTCGGCGACGGATCTCGAGGTGGGGGAGTTGAGGAGAGGTTTGGGTTCTCGGAGTTGCTGCCGCTGTTTTCTTGCAGGATTGGGTTGGAGTTTGGGGAGTTTAAAATCTATTACAATCGTACATGTAACATTTGAGATGATCAGTTGGACTGTCTCAACTTGTCTACTTTGTTTGTAGTATTGATCAAATGTAAAATACAAGTTGATCAAATGTAATTGAAGAAATGTAGATCATGTCAAAAATAAAGACACTTTGTATTGTCATGTTCTTTATAGATTTCCTTATTGTGTTGATGTTGGTTGTTTCAAAGGTTATTGAATTTTTTTAGTATCTAAATTTTTTAAAATCGCAAATTCACTATGAGTTCATTAAATATGGATCACCTCGAAGACGCGTGCAATATCACATTCGCATTATCTTCGTCATTTTTCTTACTACATTGCTCGTTACAAGTCCATTAACTATTTCTGGATATTATGTGTTTTATTTAAATTGAGATGTTCAAAGACTAGAGTTCAAACCTCTCTATCTAAACTCATGTCGCCTTTGTCATTTAAACCTACTTTTTATTAGTGGAATGATAGCATATCTTGCATTATATTCCTGTTATAAATATTTATTTTTACCCCCATATAAGCTATTAGGGTCATGTTTTACATGTTATAGGATTAATAGGTTGAAAGATCGAAAGAGAGAAATGACTTGATAAAAATGGTTATGGATCTATTAGACCCGTCATCGGTGTTGTCCATGTTTGATAACCTTCCCAAACGAGCTACGAAAATTGACAAGAGAAGGACATATGCTCCAAAATTTCTCATATTCGTTTGACATCGAGACAAATTCACAAAACAATGGTTAAAAACGTGGGGAACTTATCTTGACCATTGAATTGAGCTCGTCAATAAGATATTATACTCTAATGCTATAAGGAATGTGTAGCCTCCATTCCATTTTCCCCTTCTCTTCTCTTTTCTTCCTCCACTTCCATTAGTTTAGGTTAGGTTAGAATAGAGTAGATTAAGGTAGGAAGTCATGTAATCTTTACATTTCAAGCAATAAAAAGGGTTGTATTTCTCATTTCGGTTGTTGAATCTCTATTTGTAAGTGTAGTTTTGTGTTTTGTTGTTGTTCGTATTCTCTTCCCCTTTCCATTTAGCGCAGTTTTGTGGGTTTTATAGTTTCTTGTTTTCTTTACTTTGATTTCATGTTCAAGGAGTAGATCCACTCTTTGGAGTGAAGGTTGATGTATGTGATGATTGAGTATTGATGGATTTGCATTTTTTTGTCATTTTCTTATGTTTAATGCTAGATCTATACTTATATCATGTTTAGACAATGTAGATGCTAATGGTCACACTAGATACTTATCTCATGCTTAGATCTAGGTTTGGTAAATTACATGTAATGGGTTTGTCTCCTTTTGTGAATGAATTTGACATGAATATGTATGGATCCATGTTTGGTGTGGTTGTATGTAGGACTGATTGATATATTGTGGTCACACTAAGTGCTTATTGCATACTTGAGAATCTAAAATCAGTTTAGGCTTTATGTGAAACATGTATGTTCATAGTTTACCATGTAATTGTGTGTATCCTACACTTAAATTCCACATTAGCTTCTACTTATACGCCAAACACTTTACAATTGTGTTTGAATGTTTTATGCATGACACTCACACATGCCTCACTACTCACCTCCACTCCTTGGGCTTAGATTAGTGATTAGTTAGTTGTCATTTTTTCAGTAGATTTTAATGGTAGTTGTAGTTTAGTGTAAATCTTTCCCTGTCATTTTTGCCGATTTGATTATGAATTTAATTGTAATCCAAGCAACACAATCAATGTGAACCGACATGTATTTATCGTGTTTTCACCGACGTTGTGCACTTACGGTAATAATTAAAGACTAACATGGAACATCATTGTATTTTTAATTGTGCAATGGGTCGCATTCAAGCATAAATTAGACCCTCGTACAAGAAAATCCTCCCACTTATGGTCAATTTGTATATATCCCCTCCTTTCATAGTGAATTATGGTGACACCCCATGTGCAAGACTAAGGGCCCATTTGGCATGTGTATTGTTGATGGTGTTGGTGGTTTAATGGGTAGTTGTCAAACGGGTCCAGTTTCTATCTTCAGTTTTCCAGAAACCCGAATTTATCCTCGGATTTCGCACTCACATGTGAACAGGACGCTTGAAACCAGTTCACATATGTTTCCTTGGTTTTCCCCTTCCAATCTGACATAACCTTCCTTTTGACAAGAATACTCACCTTTACTCTCAACCACCAACCATCACTTTCCTCCCTCCACCTGTATGTCTCTCCCTTGCCCTAACCTCCTCCACTCCACCTTTTGTCATCCTCGAACTCTTCTTTTTTGGAGTTGTTGCACGTTCGGGTGTTTCATTTGCAAAAGATCCACAGTTGTAGAAGAATCTACCGAGGTTCTTCAACATGCACAACATGCCACGATGAGCAAGAACTCCACATATGCAAGTAGGGCGTCGAAACATGATGGACTCAGCGGTGCTCGAGGCTGACGACATGCGATTTCGACGACAGAAGAGGAGGCGAGGCTGTTGATGGCCTGGTGAGGTAAGGGAGGGGCATTTATGTAGGATCGTAAGGGTCTCTAATTCTAATCACTTTTAAGCTAATTACGTACTTGTTTAAGCAATCAAGATTATGCAGCAGAAATAAAACTAAAACAAGCAAGTAAAGCAAACCACAATGATGACACCGGATTTTTATAGATGTTCGACCTCCCACCTACTTCCTCTCTTGCAAGCTCCGCTCGATCTCCCTCGAGCTCGGCTCACGTCTTCACTATCAACCTCGTTCCGGGCCGAGATTAAGCCTTTTACAAAACAAGCTCCATGAACACCCTCACGAGCTTGACTTTCTTCTCTCACAATCCGAGAGGAACACTTTGGGCTTTCACCAAAGTCCTTGCTTCCTTGAACAACAATATTGAGTGTAACACACTCTCTAACTTGAGCACACTTAGCTTAGGACGTGGAAATTATACTAAAGTGTGGAAGTGTAAGCTTGGAGAGTAGATTTGGGAATTAGGAGACTTGGAGTTTTCTCTTAAGTGTATATGACAAATGGAAGTGTAAGAGTTGTGTAATTGTGTCATAGGAACACATATTTATAAGTTCTAAGTGAGTTATAGCCGTTGGGACAAGTTTGGTAAGTGTTTGTGGAAGAAACACAAAATAGCAAATTGCAGGGCCCAAAACTCTTGCCGGAGGGTGCTCTTGCCTGGGCGCCCGGGCAGCCCTCCCTTAACGGAGGGCTGTCCGGGCGGGGGGCCACGTGGCCCCCCCAATTGGTCGAAATATTTTTTTTTTTGTTTTTTTTTTGTGTTTTTGTTTTCAAAAAAAATTAAAAATAATTTAAAATCGTTTTTTCAAAAACAAATTATGAAAATAAGTTTTTTATTTGTTTATATTTTTGATAATTTTTTGATAATTTTTCGTGTTTTGCCTAAAATTTATCCCGAAATGACGTGTAGGGGAGAGAATGTAGGACGCTTGAGGTGTTTTTGAGTGTGGTTAAGAAAATTTTAGGAGGGTTGATTTGAGCTGACGTGACGGAGAGAGAAATTGACATGGCTGAGAGAGAAACTAGGACGCCCGGGAATTGCCTGGGCGCCGTTAACGATGCTCTAAGTTCCATTGTGGAAAGATTCTCACAATTAATTTGAAGGCTCGATAAAGTTTCAAAAATAATTAGGATTATCTTGAGGTTTGTAACGTTGTCAAATGAAGGGTCTAGGAATAAGTTTGTGTCATTCGCAAATTGAAAGTTAAGGATCGTTAAGGATCTCAAGTCTATTTGAGCCGATCGTAACCCCTTTTAGACAATCAAATAAAATGCCATTGGATTCTAAGCTAAAGTTTAAATTTTAAAACAAAATATTGATTATCCTTTTAAGATATTAACTTAGAGGAATGGTATTTATATTGCACAGTTGGATAGCAATTGTCGCTTTTAATAGTGCATGTCGATCGATGTCCGTCTAAAATGAATACAGAACGAGTATTTCTTAATAAAAACAGATACACTGCCTATACAATGGCAAATGGATGCACCTATCTGTACTAGATAGATTTGTAAATTTGGTTAAACAAACACAACAAGCTTGAAGATGTCCCGCTAACTTGTAGTTATGAAGGCCTTAGTAAATATGCAGTTTGCAGTACGATTGATCTTAAATTTTGTGCTGGACAGTATCATGCTTCAAGGATCTTGTTAGTTGCAAGATAATCAGGTAGAAGGATTGTTTTGGTTTTAGCATTAGTTTGTAACTTGAAAATTCCAGCATGACTTGATCATAAGAATGCCAAAACTGTTACACAAACCTGAACTAAGTGGTTCAGTTCTTGTATATTCCGATTGATATGTACCAAATGTGAAACTAGGCTTCGAATATGAAACGTTATTGTTTAATACATGGTTATAGCTTTTGCTCATGTTTCACTTGCTTATGTCCTCATTTTGCATGATTATGTTGCCATTTATTTTGTTCAATGAAACATTCTTTTTCTTAGTCTGAAATTTTGTGAAGGTATGACATCAAGTGATGAAATGTGTCAAATATGGCAAAAGGTTTCACTAGAAATATGGATGTAGTTAAATATAAGCATTTCATATTCAAGCAATGCTCCTCCTAACTGCTACTGAGGTTAGCCACTTGTACTTCAAATTAAGATGCTAATAAATTCATAACTAGTTTAAGATTACTTAAAAAGTAATGCTCAAGCATGTGTAAGATCGTGTATGGACTAATAATCTAATCAATTCTTTAATCTCTACTTAATTATGCAACGGAAATTAACAATAAAAGCAAGTATAGAAAGATAGGCAGACCACAAAGAAGACAACGATTTTATAGAGGTTCGGCACCCTCTCGGGTCCTATTTCTCTCTTGCAAGCTCCACTCGATCCCACGAGCTTTGCTCACGTCTTCATTATCCTCTCCCCGTTCCAGGCCGGGAGGTAACACATTTACAAAGCAAGCTCATGAACAACCATCATCGAGCTTAGTTTCTTCCTCACACAACCCAAGAGAGATGATCGCCGTTACGGGCCGAGATCAAGCCTTACACTTTGACAGCAACAAGAACAAGAGTATCAATACTCTAACTTTGAGCACACTTGAGTAAGATATGATTTGGGATCTAAAGTGTAGAAGTTTAAGCTTTTGAACGTGTGGAATGGGATTCTTGGATTGGGAGGGTTCTCTCTAATGTGTGAGGCAAGTATAAGTTGGAGAGTTGTGTAAATAAGGTATGAGAACATCTATATATAAGCTCCTAGAGAGATATAGTTGTTGGGGAAGATTTGGAAAGGATTTGTGTAAGATACACAAAATAGAAAACTAAGTTCAGCAAATTTGTCCTAGATCGGTCGATCGACACAGGATACACAGTCAACCATTTTCGTAAAAATAAGGAAATGTTCAAACCAACTAAATATACGGTCAAACCAAACAACTACAACTTAAGTTAACAGTCGAACTAAAACTAGGGGATGTAGACCATTCTAAGGGTTTTCGCAAGGGTAAAGGTTAATCGGTTGAATACAAAAAGGAAATTCGTCCGACCAAAAATAACAAGGACTTTGGGCACACAAAATAGTCTACATCCGGTCGACCGTTTGCTTGACGAAATTCGACCGGTGGCCAAGTATAAAATAGGGGTTAGGTGAAATATACGAATACGACTGTTGGAGAATACAAGTATAATGGTCATATGAAATACGGTTTAACGGTCGACCGAAAAAGCTAAATAGGTCAACCAATGGATCTAGGAAAATCATTTTTCGTGTACCGGTTAACTGGTAGAAACGGTCATATAGAAAACTAATTTCGGTCGACAGTTCGGCACATACAGATTATGTTTAGTTTGAGTGATTATCCGACTTAGGTTTGGGTGATCTATTGAAGTCCAAATGATGTGTAATTTGGTGTGTGACTTTACAAGGAACCTAGTGTGTTTGTAAATAGATTATAACTCTTGTATGCTTAAGTTCACATAGATTCCTAAGACTCAATTAAAAGTAAATCTACATGTTTTCTATTAGCTTGACACTACAGGAGAAATGGGTTTCACCGACGAAAATTATTCGTCGGTGTACATATCCATCCGTCGGTGGTAAGCTACACCGACAGAAATAGGGCGTCTGTTTAATCATTTAAACTACAGCAAGTGCACGCCGTCGGTGAAGACGTGGAAAATACGGGTCGATCCACGGGGAGGAGAGACCACTCTGGTTTTTCAGAAATCAAGTGACAACAACAAGGGAGAAGAGTTTGTCTAAGCTAATCTAGGCTACACTAAACTACTAAGAAGAGAAATGCAACGGAAAGCAATTAATGATTACTTCGAACTAAACTAAAGAAACTTAACACTATGCTGGAATCAGTAAGAGAGAGACCCCTTAGGGGGTGGAGTGATTACACATACAAAATAAGAAGGTAAGAATGTCTTCCTATGGGCACAAGTGGAGGTAGTGTTTTCATGTATGGGAGGTGTCTACTTATCATGGCAAAACTCATCAATTCAATCACTAACTTATTTGATTAACATTCATAAACACAAGATGGTCATTTAAGAAACAAAACAAGCATGGAGGTGTCTTAAGATTTGTGGCAAAACACATCTAGTGAAGTGTTCTATTCTAACAAGCAAGCATACATTCATATTAATCAACACATTTCAAGATAAAACATTCTTCCATTCTTAATTGCATATATAAGTATCATCTCCACCCCCCAAAAGGGGAGTGGTTTTACTCACTTAACATTAAACTAACTATTACACTAAGATAAGAAACATATTAACTAAGCTAGATTTAATAAAAGACAATTAAACTAAACATGCAAGAACTATAAAAGAAGCAACAAAACAAGGAAAACTTTATTGATTTCAGACTCACAATACCAGTAGCATCTCCCCACTTGAGTTTCTTGTTTCAAGGCTTTCACTTCAAGTAGAGAGAATGACCACAAAGCATGGAGTGATTACAATAGAAGGTGAAGAGTTCTATTTATAGCCATAGAAAAAAGTAATCTGAGACAATCCCTCGTTATGGGACTAAACAAATACCAAAAATAGACTAAATACACACTAATACACGCCCCTACATAAAGATTAACGGATTCGAAGCAACCAGGACCGCCAATTAGCGGTCCTAGACTGCTAATTGGCGGTCTACAAAGTCCAGATCCGTCTGGGTTTTTTTGGATGTCTTTGTTTGTCTTTGATGCATCTACTTCGCTTGCTGGAGCTCCGACCCGAGTAGAATTGCTAAAATACTCACCATGATGGTGTGAAGTATTCTTGTTTGCTCATTGGTCCTTCGATCTTGCATTCAGGTCATTCGATCTTGCATCTTAGTCCTTGAATATATCAACTCAGTCTTTTTTCATGCTTTTAGGTCATTTATGTCTCTTCTCTTCAAACCCATTTATTTCTGAAATTCAAACATGAAACTCGTCATGTAGCATTGTTTAGGTGAAAGATAATGGATATAAGATACAAATATAAGCATGAAATGATGTCAATCAGCGTCGGTGTACAAGTACACTGACGGATACACCGGCGGACAAATGTTGTCGGAATAGTTTTTGCTGCCAATTTTCCTGGCAATTTTGTGTGTGGTTTTCGTCGGAGAGGATAACACCGACGGACTTGCCGTCAGTGTACTAGTCCGACGGAACTATCCGTTGGTGTAGGGACACTGACCAATAAATTCGTAGGTTGTTATCCGACGAATGAGAATATACACCGACGGATATCTACTGCCGATGTAAGTTTCGTCGATATACACCGACAGATATCCGTCGGTGTATTGGAAAGTGAACTTTGTTTACACCGAAGGATATCCATCGGTGTAAACGCTTACTAAAATTCGAAAAGAACCTAATGGCTCTTCCCGAATTCCAGTTTTCCATGTTCAAAGAAAATCAAATGTGTTCCATTCATTCAAACAACACAATAATTCACACATCCATTCAAGAACTCAAGTCAAAACTAAACAATCGATAAAACATTCATTCATTCAAAAATAAGTTTGATCCACAAATGAGTTTGATTCATTCTATACATGATAAAAGTAACAGATTAAATGCACCGACTAAGCCGTCAAACCTCTCGTCCCTTGTTCTTCCATCTTGAATGTACTGGTTCTTGATGCTAGTTTCAAGAATGCCTTAAAATTGTCGACGAATGTTCAACTAACTCTTTGGTCATACATCCGACTTCTGTCTGAAGTCATGATTCTAATAATACAAGACAAGAAAATTGTTATCCAAAATCGATTACCAAATTCAAATTGAATCCAAACTTGAATTCAAAATCCAAACTTGAATCCAAAATTCAATATTGATTCATAATTCCAAATCAAATATCGATTCATAAATCTAAATTTAAATGCAAAATGAAATTTGTAATTCAGGATAGAATTTGTAATCCAAAATCAAATCCAAAAGTGAATCCTCAAATTGAAATTAAATCCTTAAGGCAAAATCGTATGTGTACTTAAATTTCAAATCTTAAATTCCAAACAATTTACTGAACCGCAAACACATCAAAAATTATTTAAAAGTCTAACTAAATTTCGGCAGAACCTCCCATATATTTTCGATACCAAAACTTTTCAGAAAACCTGTATTGACAAGAAAAAATGTTCACTTTTCAACGACAAGCATCACAACATCGTCAAATCATCAAACTTAAATCATACAATCCATTGCTAACATATTCAAATCTAATCTAATCCTAAATACAATTCTTTAAGGGTGTACTACTCCATGTATAATATCCTAAATACAATACAATCCTGAGGTCTACTTCGAATCACAAATTTCCAACCAACTTCCTCACGATCAAAAGTATCTTCACTGGTGTCTACTCAGAATATCACATTTAATCGTTTTATTAACAAAAACCCGAATTCAGTTCCAATCAAACAACATAAGGACATATTTAACTTCATTAACTTAATCGGTACGCAAATTTATTTAATCATACAACATAATGACATGTTTCTTCTTCAAGTTCTTCTATTAATGGTCTAAGTTTTAACTTTGATTACTAAAATTGTATGTATAAACAAGATGTGATAGAAAAAAAGTTCACTCATTATCTAAAAATAGTTCTCCTACTATAATTTCAATCATACTTAACTTATATTAGTTTCACTAAATGTCGCATTAATCATACAAAATTAATCATAAGACTAATCAAATATTAATCATACAATTTCACTAATTCAACGTACTTTAATCATACAAAATAACATATATATTCTAATTAAACGTACTTTAATCATACAAAATCACAAAATTGATCAAATTAATCGTAACTTCAATCTAATTAATCATACGAAATCACAATTTAATCCTAAATCTAAAAAATCGTAAAAAAATCATCATTTAGCAGGGGGTCGAGTTAAGGTGTGGGCGTGAGGGTGCGTAGGGAGAGGGGCGGAGGGGACATGCGGGCTAGGGAGGTGGTTAGGGTGGGGTTGGGAGGTGGTGGTGTTCGTGAAAGGAATGTGTTTTAAAAGTTACTTTTGTATGTTAATTATTATGAATTGAATGTGCAAACATTTTGTTCCTTGATTAATGTATTCGTCTTTTGGAAGTATTAAGGAAGTTGTTCTTGGTCCTTAATCGTAGAGCTCTAAAAGATAATGGTTTAAATAAATCAAAAATAATTCACAATCATGGTGGTTAACATGTAACATTAATCACCGAGATAAGATTGCCATGTTGGTTAAAAAAGATATTGTAGTTTTACAAATATTTAACATGAGTATATGAAATGGAAAATGTTTCTTTCATATATTGAATTGACTTAACAAATGAAACATTATGGAATTGTATTTGTGTCATTAATGTTTCATTATATCTTGAATCTTAAAATATGACTTATATCTTTTCACACGAGAAGTGTTCAATTTGATTGTTGTCAAAAGCTATCAATGAGCATAGTGATAAAGACAATAGTTGGTTGAACACGACTTGTGCTGAGAAAGATAGTTCGTCAAAAGATTATCATTGCCCCTCTTTACTTGAGTAATGATATTAGTGAGTCCATTGATAAAGAGAAATTATAATGTGCATAATGTGACTTGTGTTTAAGTTACATATTTATAATTAGCTTAAAAGATCAAGAGATGAATATATAATTCAAAGGTGACACATTGCTACTTTGTATAATATTCTTAATGTCACGAGGCAATGGATAGACACAAGCGATATTTTACATATTACTAAGTGGATCGTGTTTAGTTCGAGTGAACAAAACATTTTTGTTATTTGGGTAACTATAATGTGTAGCTAGATACCGCTTATAGTTTATGATATAAAATTGTTTAGATAATTGTCAACATAAGTTAGATCCTCATATAGGTCACACCACAAAACTGAGAAACAAGAAATATGATTTTATATTTTATATGATGTATTAAGTTTTATGTTATGAAATAATATACATGTGGTAAAATAATAAAATCAATATGTCGTAAAAACGACATGGTTAGAATAATAAATAAATTCGTATGAGATATATATTATGGGGTATAATGTTTTAACATTATGTATGATAATATATTACATAATATAATGTGATCTACAACAGTATAACATATGAATTTGTTAAAACCCCAAAGTCCAAATTTTGTTGGATATTAATCCAAAATTTGGTAGAGTCAAAAATAGTGAAAAAAAGTTGTTATGACTACATTTTTACCATATTTTTTCATATATTAATCAGAGAATTTTTACATATTAATGACTGGATTTAATCCACCTTGGTCAAATGTAGTTATGGGATGATGATGTGGCAAAATAAACAAGAGATCATATGTAAGTGGTTTCCACATGATGTGGTTTAGTGAAGAGATTAATAAGAGATCATGTGTAAGTGGTTTGCACATGATGTGGGTTAGATGAAATCCTATAAATAGGTCCATTCTCCCTTCCTTGTTAATACTAATGCAAAAATTCTCTCTCCCTAACCACTCCATTAATCCATCCGAAAATTCTCTTAATTATTCAAGTTTTTGGAGATTAAATTCTTAGGAGCTTTGTAGGAGTTATTAGCTAGATTCTAACCTTTATTTAGATATTGATTGACTAGATCTTTTCTCTCTAATCTTGTTTAGAGTTTGGTGAACACATGAGGCGAATCAGCGGACGATTCAACGAGTAATGCAACTCCAGATCTTCATAAAGGTTTTTAGAGAACCTTTGGGTATGATCATCTTCTATTTATTTTAATATATATGTAGAATACATGATATTAAAATAGTATATAGAATAATGTACATAAAACCATAAAAAATATGATAATCGATCCTGCATGTATGTATAAAATTTGAAAAATATATACATACATAAGGGCACGAAATCCTATAGTTCGGAGGGGCGGGAGGTGGTGTTGTTCGGTGGGGCTACCAGAAGAGGAGTTGCGAGAATGGCGGCGGGTCGGGATCGAGTATAGGATTTTTTGTTTGTGTAAGAGAAGAAATGAAATGGAAGGGAGGCCCCAAATCAGTTCTTGATAAAACCCTACACCGACGGACGTTATCCGTTAGTGTTATGTTATTGTCTGTTGATGTCGTAGACCACGAAATGGTCGATTTTCAAAATGATCTCTGATGGATGGTATCCATCGGTGATTTAAGGAACTTGTACACCGACGACTTATATGTAAGATTTCATGTTTAATTATACATATATATTTTCGAAATTTTTATGTATAATAAGGATCAATTACAATTTTCTTTGATTTATTTCATGCATGCATCGGTTTGTTTTAACATCTAGTTTCAAAACTCTATTAAAACAAACAAGGGCTCCGAAATTCATACCTAGAAGTTCTCAAAAACTTCTTGAAGATTCGGAGACGTTAGGGATGCTTCTCGCCGCGCCGAATGCCTCCGAGTGTTCACCGAAACCCTAAACAAGGTTGGAGAGAAAGGAGCTAGCCAATCGATCTCCAAACAAGCTTAGAATCTAGCTACAAACCCCTTCCTTAGCCTCTGAGATTTCTCCTTCCAAAGACTTAGAAAACTAAGAGAATTTTCGTGGGTTTCAGTGGTGAATTAGGAGAGAAAATAATTTCTGAATTGTGTGTCACAATTAGGGAGAATAAGGACCTATTTATAGGTTCCAATCTTACTCTTAATCATGGCTATTCTTTAGCCACGGTTTTATGACAATTTCTCTCACAAACTAATTCCATAATGCATTATATGCACCCACAAAACGTTTGACCAAATTTGGAGCTAATCCAACCATCGATCAAATTAATCTCTTAATAATCAAAGGCAGAAAATCGACCGCTGTTCGGTTTACCGAGTCCCACTCGGTTAACCGAATTTGTCACGATCGTTTAACCGAGTACGTGACGGATGACCGAATCTTAAGGGGAAAAATTCTCCTTAACCGATCGGACTCATTCACGTCTAAGACCGAGTGCTATTCGGTTAACCGAAAATATCGGAACTTGACATTGTTCGGTCGACCGTTTCTGGTTCGGTACACCGTACCAAAGTTCCAGGCACTTTGGTCAAGTTCGGTCAATCAATTGCGATTATCCGTTCCACGTTCGGTTGACCGATCCATAGATCCTTCGGTCGACCGAACCTCAACGGATTACCGAACTTCTACCTGATTTTGCCTATTTCAAATTTTGGATTTATTTCCAACAAAATTTGAACTTAAGGGGGTTTTAGCAAATTCACAACTTATGCAATGTATTATCCTATGCAACAATAAATTATTGCACCCCATAATATATGCATCTAATATGAATTTATCATGACTCTAATTATGTTTATATACAACATAATTGATTTTACTTGTTCACCACATGTGTCATATTTTCTATGAGAAACCCGACACATCATATGAACCAAAAATCAAGCTTCTTGTTTCACGGTTTTTGCGGTGTGACCTATGGGAGGATCTAAACTAAGTTGACAGTGATATTAAGAACTTAATATCACAAGATATAAGTGGTATCTAGCTACACATTATAGCTCCCAATTAGTTAGATGTCTTAATTCCACTCGAACCAAAACCCGATCCATTTAGTGATGGAGTGCACCACTTGTGTCCATCCCTTGCCTCATGATATTAATAATACACACAAAGTAGTATTGTGTCATCTTTGTATTAGTATTCATTTCTTGATCTCTTTAAGCTAGTTATAAATATGTGACTTAACTCAAATCACATTGTGCACATTATAACTTTGCTTTATCAAGGGGCCCACTAATATCATCACTCAATTAAGAGGGGCAATGATAGTCTTTTGACTAACTATCTTCTCCAACAAAAGTTGTACTTAACCAACTAATGCCTTTACACTACACTCATCGATAGCTCAAGACACTAGTCTAATTAAGAACTCCTTAAGCGATCGGATATAAGTCTCATATCAAAGGACCAAAGACACAGTAAAATATTAATGACACAGAAACACATTTCTATAATATTTTACTTATTAGGTCTATTCAGTATACAAAAGTAATATTTTCCTCTTTTGCATACCCGTGTTGTCACTTACTTGTAGAGCTACAATGATCTATGACCAACACGACAATCTTAACTCGGTAATTAATGTTCCATGTTAGTTACCATGATTGCGAATATCTTTTGTTTTATGTAAACCAATATCTTTTTAGAACTCTACGGTTAAGGACCAAGAGCCTCTTCCTTAACACTTCTAAAAGACGAATAACATAAACAAGGAACAAAATGATTTCTCATTCAATTCATAATAATTGGCATTTAAAAGTAAAACTTTTAGAACACATTCCCTTCAATCTCCCACTTGTTATTAAAGTTTTCTTTCTCATACATACTCAATGCATAAAACAATAATAACTAGGGTAAACCCCATTACATATCAATCATCAAGCCAATCTACATGGTTCCTCAATCCCATGGACTCGAAATGCATTTCGCCTTTGGCTTGAGATAAGGGTTTTGTGAATGGATCAGCTGTGTTGCTGTTGGTGTCCACCCATAACAGATTTATTTTGCCTTCGTCGATGAGGTCACGCGTCACGAAGTACTTACGATCCATGTACTTCACTTTGTGGTGTGATTTGGGATCCTTGATTTGCGAGATAGATGCACTATTGTCGCAAAATAGCTCTATTGGTCCCTCGCTCGAGGGAACTACTCCAAGCTCTTTAAGGAATTTCTTAATCCACACTCCTTCCTTGCTCGCTTCAGCGACAACCATCACTTCGGAAGCAGTGGTTGAGTCGGCAGTAGTACTTTGCTTCCAACTACGCCAACTCACAGCTCCACCATTCAGAAGGAAGACGTATCCTCATTGCGACCTCCTATCGTCTGGATCACTCATGAAACTCGCATCCGAGTAACCTTCAGCTATCAATTCCCTTTGTCCTCCATAAACAAGAATCTTATCCTTAGTCCGGTTAAGGTACTTCAGGATATTCTTGACCGCAGTCCAATGCTCAGGACCTGCGTTGGATTGGTGACGACTTGTCACGCTTAGAGCATACGAGACATCTGGTCTTGTGCAAGTCATCGCGTACATGATCGACCCAATTGTCGAAGCATAAGGGACATCCTTCATGTACTCTAAGTCCTTACGTGATTGTGCACGTTGAGACTTCTTGAGTTGCACACCCATACTCATTGGCACACTGCCCTTTTTGGAGTTGTTCATCTTGAACCTTTCCAAGATCTTGTCAATGTATGCACGTTGACTGAGGCCAATGAGTCTACGGGGTCTATCTCGATATATCTTGATTCCCAAGATGTATTGAGCCTCACCAATGTCTTTCATCGAAAATGCAGATTTCAATGAACTTCTCGTTTGCTCAAGCAAAGGAATATGATTGCCCATAAGCAATATGTCATCGACATATAGGATTAGGAATACTACATGGCTCCCACTAACCTTCTTGTATACACAAGGTTCTTCCTTACTTTGAATGAAGTGAAGCTTCTTCACTTCCTCGTCAAAGCGTTTGTCCCAACTCCTTGATGCTTGCTTCAATCCATAGATGGATCTTTGAAGCTTGCATACCTTCTCGCTATTCTTTGGATCTTCAAAACCTTGAGGTTGTACCATGTACACATCCTCCTCCAAGTTCCCATTCAGGAATGCCGTTTTGACATCCATTTGCCATATTTCATAATCGTGAAATGCGGCAATAGCGAGCATGATCCGAATAGACTTAAACATGGCAACCGGTGAAAAAGTTTCATCATAGTCAATTCCTTGAACTTGAGTGAAACCCTTCGCTACAAGCCTCGCTTTGTAGGTTGTCAAGTTCCCATCCATGTCCATCTTCCTCTTAAAAACTCATTTATTATGAATGGCCTTTTTCCCTTGAGGAAGGTCAACCAAGTCCCATACTTGATTATCATACATGGATTCTATTTCGGATTCCATGGCCTTAAGCCATAGTTTGGAGTCTTCCCTTTCCATTGCTTCTTGGAAGGTCAAGGGATCATTGGTATCTAGTACCATGATTTCATGAAGTCCCAGATACAAATCGGGTTTCTTCCTTTCCCTTGTTGACCTTCTAAGTTCTTTTGGTTCTTCTCGTGTCTCTCGAACTTCTTCCACAATTTCTTGAGGAGTGGGTTCACGTTCAACTCTTGAACGTACACTTGGTGGGAATGATTGAGATTCTCTCACAATTTCTTGTGATGGTCTCTCGCTCACGCTCCCACTAACCAAAGGAATCTCGGTTGGACCTTCATGATCTTGAATGTCATCATTCATTTCATGATCTTGTAGGGTATCTTGAGCTTCCTCAAGCAGAACCCTACTCCCACTACTTTTTACTCTTTCTAGAAATTCCTTTTCCAGAAATGTAGCATCCCTCTCTACAATCACTCGATTGGAGGTGATATGCCAGAAGTAGTATCCTCTTGTCTCACGGGGATAACCTATAAAGAAGCACTTATCCGCTTTTGGTTGAAGTTTGGTCGACATCAATCTCTTGACGTAAGCCTCACAACCCCAAATCTTGAGAAAACTGAGCTTAGGTGTTTTACCACTCCATAGCTCATAAGGAGTTTTCTCCACGGATTTGGATGGAACATTATTTAGTGTGTAAGCCGCAGTTTGTAGTGCATAACTCCAAAAGTGAAGAGGTAATTCCGCATGACTCATCATTGACCGAACCATGTCGAGCAATGTCCTATTCCTCCTTTCGGATACCCCATTCCACTGAGGTGTACCGGGAGGGGTGAGTTGAGGTACAATACCAAACTCCTTTAGGTATGAGTCAAATTCGGCACTTAAGTACTCACCTCCACGATCCGTTCGTAGAGACTTGATTTTCTTGTCGAGTTGGTTCTCTACTTCATTCTTGAATTCTTTGAACTTGTCAAAAGATTCACTTTTGTTTCTCATTAGATAAACATAACCATAACGACTATAATCATTCGTGAACGTAATGAAGTACCTGAAACCATCTCGTGCACTAGTACTCATTGGACCACATACATCGGAATGTATCAAATCCAACAAGCCACTCGCCCTTGAACCTTTCTTCTTGAAAGGCTTTTTGGTCATTTTTCCCATTAGACATGGTTGGCACGTCTCCAATGATTTAAAATCAAGTAGACCAAGAAGGTTAGCTTCTTGCAATTTCTTGATGCGCTTTTCATTTATGTGACCAAGATAATAGTGCCACAAGAGAGTATCATTCTCGTGAGTGGTCTTAAGTCTTTTGTTATTGATATTAAAGATTTGTTTATTATCCAATTCAAGCAAATAGAGACTATTCCTTATGAACGCATTTGCATAGAACACACCATTCTTCGATATAGACAAACAAGAATTTGAAATATTTATATTAAAATTATCCATATCCAGACATGATACAGAAATAATATTCTTGCTAATCGAAGGTACATAATAAACATTCTTTAGACATAAATTTAAACCACTACATAATTGAAGCACCACAGAACCTTGTGCAACCGCAGACACGTTCGCACCATTTCCGACCTTCAATTCTACCTCGTTCCTTACGAGTTCTTTCCTATCCATGAGTAGCTGCACATTAGAAACTATGTGAGCACAATATCCGGTATCAATTAACCAATCCTGGACAGAGGTGGCTAAATTTATTTCAATAACAAATATACCTTTGGCCTTTTTGGGGCGCCGACGTTCAATCACTCCGTTGTCAAGGTCTTCCTTGTACTTGGGGCAATTTGGCCGGATGTGTCCTTTTTCACCGCAGTGAAAGCACTCCGTATTGGGAGTTCGAGATTTCTGAGATTTCCCCCTCGAGGCACTTTTATGAGCACCTCCTACTCCCTTGCTCTTGATTGAACCACTTTTGGTAGATTTTCCATTTCCTTTACCAATCTTATGGCCCCTCCTATGGACAGCAAGGTCTTGCTTGTCCCTACCATTGCCCATGTCAACTTCAGCAGTTTTGAGAGCGTTGTGCAGCTCCTCAAGACTCACCCCTTTTTCACGCACGTGGTAGTGCATCACAAAGTCCTTAAAGGACGGGGCTAGAGAGCCAAGAATCATATCTTCAGCAATGTCCTCGGGCATTGGTGAAGAGAGCTTTGCCAACTTCTCAAGGTATCCTTGCATCGTGAGAAAATGCATAGATATCGATGTTCCCTCCGCCATATGGCACATTGTGAGTGCGATGGTGGTCTTATAGCGCTCCTTTCGGGCACTATCCATGAACATCTTAGATAAAGCCTCCATGGTCTTCTTGGGTTTTGAATCCAAGTATTTCGCTTGGAGCGAGTCACCCATAGATGCTAGCATAAGACCGTGAACCTGGTTCTCTTGGTCTTCCCACTTGGCCTTAGCCTCTTTCTCTTCATCGGTTAATCTCTCATTCCACTTTGGGATTGGACCTTCCAAAATGTGAGATAGTTTCTCAAACTTTAACACGATGTTGAGTTTGAGTTGCCAACTAATGAAGTTTGAGCCATCATTTGCTAAAGGGTGTTTTTCTATCATGGATCGTACGATAGGTTGGATGTTCGACATTTTTTCTACAAAATAAATCATACAAGTTTTAATGCCAATTTTATGTTTTAATACACATGCATACATATATCGAATATATAAATGTAAATGTTGCAAATAAAATTTTTGCCCATAAATGCAACAATCCAAGATCCTATTAATTGTAATATAGACTAGCTAAGGGCTATCGAATACATTACAATGTCAAGGTAAGAAAACATTTTCTAATCACAACCTTTTTGAATTTTAGCAACATTTAGCATCTTCAAACTTTTGTGACTCTTGTCGTTTTAATTATGAGGGAATACGACCTATCCTCGTAAGAAAAACTTTTTCCCAAAACCGAGCGAGAGCTCTAGGTAATGTTAAGAAAACTTATTTTCATTTGATACGAGATACGTTTATCTATTGTATTCACAACTAAACATACTTGGGGTTCACTAGGGTGAAACACACCTCATATATTTAATTATGGCACAACAATAGACAACTTTTATATCTCCCACTATTCCCAAAGATAGAGGGAGCTATCTCCCGCTAAGGGCGAGCAGAGTATCCCTCGATCAATGGCTGCTAGTGGATGAAATAAGAAGGAAATTTATTCTTAATTTTTGTTGGACAATTTAACATGTGATTTAGAATTTTAGGTTATCATGCATATTATTAATCATACACATCCTAACATTCAACACATTCATCACATGCATATCAAGATAAAAACAGAAATTAAACATTCACACAATCCACATCGTGTGAGTTTATATGTTCCCTTCGATCCTCGATCCCTGATCTTCGATCCTCGATCGATGCGCTACAGCGGCGACTTCCTCTTGCACCGGAGATGTAGATTTTACAGAAAATAAACATGCTCCTCACATTCGATAAAACCGACTAGTGCAAGTCCTATGTAAAAACCTCTCATATGCAAATGCAACTATCTAAAAGACGGAAATAGAGAGAATTTTGGCTTTTACATACATAAGCCCCTGTATAATAATAATAATTACATACATTTGTAGTGTCTGATTTGGAACATATAAACTCACAATCCTGCAAAGCAACTCAAACATCCATGCACGCAATTGCTATAAACTACATAATCTAATTTATCAATCATCCAGAATTCTCAACAATTCTTTGAAAAATATTTTGAAATCCATTAAAAACATTTTTCATACATCCATAGTTCACAAATTAATTATGAACCGCTGTCCATCCAATTTCCAATGGAAAGATGAATCGCAGTTTTTCGGTTTTGTTGATTCTCTTACAAAATAATCGTTTATACTTAAAACGAAATTATTGCAAGTTAGACTTATGTCTAAATCATAATTCTAGAAATTATATGTCATGTTTTAAACATTCAAAACATTTAAAACGAATTATTATAAAGAATTATTTCAACAAACATTTAATGACCGAAAAACCGGTAAAACGAATTGTTTAAATCCTAGATGGTAAACTAGATTTGTTTACAGCCATAAATCATGAGAAAATTGAACCCTAAGCTCTGATACCACTGTAGGATTTCATGTTTAATTATACATATATATTTTCGAATTTTTTATGTATAATAAGGATCAATTACAATTTTCTTTGATTTATTTCATGCATGCATCGGTTTGTTTTAACATATAGTTTCAAAACTCTATTAAAACAAACAAGGACTCCGAAATTCATACCAAGAAGTTCTCAAAAACTTCTTGAAGATTCGGAGACGTTAGGGATGCTTCTCGCCGCGCCGAATGCCTCCGAGTGTTCACCGAAACCCTAAACAAGGTTGGAGAGAAAGGAGCTAGCCAATCGATCTCCAAACAAGCTTAGAATCTAGCTACAAATCCCTTCCTTAGCCTCTGAGATTTCTCCTTCCAAATACTTAGAAAACTAAGAGAATTTTCGTGGGTTTTAGTGGTGAATTAGGAGAGAAAATAATTTCTGAATTGTGTGTCACAATTAGGGAGAATAAGGACCTATTTATAGGTTCCAATCTTACTCTTAATCATGACTATTCTTTAGCCACGGTTTTATGACAATTTCTCTCACAAACTAATTCCATAATGCATTATATGCACCCACAAAACGTTTGACCAAATTTGGAGCTAATCCAACCATCGATCAAATTAATATCTTAATAATCAAACGCAGAAAATCGACCGCTGTTCGGTTTACCGAGTCCCACTCGGTTAACCGAATTTGTCACGATCGTTTAACCGAGTACGTGACGGATGACCGAATCTTAAGGGGGAAAATTCTCCTTAACCGATCGGACTCATTCACGTCTAAGACCGAGTGCTATTCGGTAAACCGAAAATATCGGAACTTGACATTGTTCGGTCGACCGTTTCTGGTTCGGTACACCGTACCAAAGTTCCAGGCACATTGGTCAAGTTCGGTCAATCAATTGCGATTATCCGTTCCACGTTCGGTTGACCGATCCATAGATCCTTCGGTCGACCGAACCTCAACGGATTACCGAACTTCTACCCGATTTTGCCTATTTCAAATTTTGGATTTATTTCCAACAAAATTTGAACTTAAGGGGGTTTTAGCAAATTCACAACTTATGCAATGTATTATCCTATGCAACAATAAATTATTGCACCCCATAATATATGCATCTAATATGAATTTATCATGACTCTAATTATGTTTATATACAACATAATTGATTTTACTTGTTCACCACATGTGTCGTATTTTCTATGAGAAACCCGACACATCATATGAACCAAAAATCAAGCTTCTTGTTTCACGGTTTTTGCGGTGTGACCTATGGGAGGATCTAAACTAAGTTGACAGTGATATTAAGAACTTAATATCACAAGCTATAAGCGGTATCTAGCTACACATTATAGCTCCCAATTAGTTAGATGTCTTAATTCCACTCGAACCAAAACCCGATCCATTTAGTGATGGAGTGCACCACTTGTGTCCATCCCTTGCCTCATGATATTAAGAATACACACAAAGTAGTATTGTGTCATCTTTGTATTAGTATTCATTTCTTGATCTCTTTAAGCTAGTTATAAATATGTGACTTAACTCAAATCACATTGTGCACATTATAACTTTGCTTTATCAAGGGGACCACTAATATCATCACTCAATTAAGAGGGGCAATGATAGTCTTTTGACTAACTATCTTCTCCAACAAAAGTTGTACTTAACCAACTAATGCCTTTACACTACATTCATCGATAGCTCAAGACACTAGTCTAATTAAGAACTCCTTAAGCGATCGGATATAAGTCTCATATCAAAGGACCAAAGACACAGTAAAATATTAATGACACAGAAACACATTTCTATAATATTTTACTTATTAGGTCTATTCAGTATACAAAGTAATATTTTCCTCTTTTGCATACCCGTGTTCTCACTCACTTGTAGAGCTACAATGATCTATGACCAACACGACAATCTTAACTCGGTAATTAATGTTCCATGTTAATTACCATGATTGCGAATATCTTTTGTTTTATGTAAACCAATATCTTTTTAGAGCTCTACGGTTAAGGACCAAGAGCCTCTTCCTTAACACTTCTAAAAGACGAATAACATAAACAAGGAACAAAATGATTTCTCATTCAATTCATAATAATTGGCATTTAAAAGTAAAACTTTTAGAACACATTCCCTTCATTATATCCGTCGGTGTTAACAAATTCATCTGTCGAAGTAAGTTCTTGCGCAAAAAGTCTTCAACGCCCACATTTTTCTTAAGCGAAAACCTACACCGACGGTAAGTATCCGTCGGTGTATTACCATCAAATGGTAAAACTTTGTCTGACAGACGTTATCCTTCGGTGTTATTAATTATTTCCGTCGGAAGTAAGAATGTCCGACGGATAGTTGTAACTGTCGGTGACACGTATCCTTCATTGACGGATACATCATCCACAGATAAATATCCGTCGGTGATTCCCATATTTCTAGTGTGATTACATGTCTTGAGTTTGTTCTTTCTTGAGTCTTGATCACATGTAGATATTAGCACAATACAATATATATTCCATGCACCATGTGTGCTACAATACATTTGGTTGTGATTAAGATTAGGTTAGTTAAATCATCAAAATATAGATTAAGACCAGAAAGTCAACACAATGCTCCTCCTAACTTCACTTGTAGTTCATAATTTATAATTTAATTTTTAATACTTAAAAAGTACTAATAAATATAATTTTTAAACAATACCAATAGAATGAAGACAATGTTATGATTCATGAGAAGTGGTGACGAGATCAGGAAGAAACAAGGCATAGCTAGTTTAGTCAGATGAATCATGGTGGAACAATACTAGATAATTGCTCTGTTTGTGTTTACAATTTGGGTTTCACACCACCCAAACAAAACTTTTCGTTGAGAGGCATGGTGGTAATGAAAACTGATTTGCAACTATGGAATCATTGCAGAAGAAACACATTAGGTGTAACGTCCTATTCCGCACGACAAAGCGGAAGCTGAATATCACAAAAGAGACAAAAAATTTACGAGAAAGGGACATTCACAGGCAACAATTTTCAATAAACAATAGAAGAGGAAATTGAGCTCCATTAAAGTAAGGATTTGAATTGAAAACAAGGGTTCTATCACCATAAGATAGTCACATCTATACCCAAATGAGTTTACAAGAGTTTCAAAAAGGAAACATGTATGAATGAACCTACATTTCTCATGTATACGAGACAAGAAGAAAAACAATATCACCGCCATGCAACTACATGCCAAAATTTTTGCTAAGACATCACCACCTCATTTTGACGGTTTCCTACAAAATATGGGTCACAACAACGTGAGTTTATACTAGGGCCGGCAAATTCGTGTTTCGTGTCGTGATTGACACGAACACAAATTGACACGAATTGTTTTTCCTCGACCCGAACACGAACACCAATTAATAAGAAATAGTCGACACGAACACGAACACAAAAATCTAATCTTAAATCCGAACACGAATTTGGTAACCCGAACATGACCCACGTTGACATGAATCCATTTTTTCGTGTTCGTGTGGACACGAACACGAATTAACCCGAATAACTCGAGCTGACTTGTTTGACACGAATTAACCTGAACACGAAATAACATGTTTGACACCAATTATGACATGTTTGACACAAATTTACACAAACACGAATTAACCCGAACACGAACTAGCATATTTGACACTAATTACACGAATTACACGAAACACGAACCCGACCCGAATTACAGTTCGTGTTATTCGTGTCAACCTGAATTACACGAAACACGAAATACTCCAACCCGAACCCGACCCGAATTACAGTTCGTGTCATTCGTGTCGACCCAAATCGTGATATTTAGTGTCGGGTTCGGGTTCGGGTTCGGGTTCGGGTTCGGGTTTCGTGTCATGACCCGAATTGTCAGTCCTAGTTTATACAACTCAGTATGCCAAAGGTCCACTCTAGAACCAAAAACAATTGGTTAAATGATTCAACAAAATATATCATCAAAAATATTCAGAAAATGTAATTGCTACTAACAATAAATGAGCTGAAAGCAATACTGCAAATAATGCGAGCAATTGACATTAGCAATCAGAATATACTATCCAAAATTAATTCAATAAACACAACCAGATAGTTCAAATAAAACTTTTTACCAAAAAAGTACACAATTTCTGTCAATTCAGTTACAAAACAATTTTTGTTCGATTCTTTTTTCTTTTCGTTTTTCATCAGTGACACATAGAATTTCTGGCACGTACGGTCTTCTGGTTGATACATGGCCCGTCCCCACCCCCAATAAATAAATCATTTTAAGTTTTCGTGGGGTTCCATGTTCCATACATCAACTTGTGTCAATACGATATATAACAAATTTGTATTTGCAGTCCTACAGCCGCCAATTGCCCCGTCGGACCCAATACTCTGAAGAATTACAATACTCCGAACAGTTATAATAGTGTCAAAACCACTAATTTACCATATACAATACTTTAATATCGGCCATTGTAAATTCGTGGAACAATTGTTAACACATTTTGGAATCATCAAGAAAACTTAAACATTCAAAATTGCAGTATGGTAACCAACTAACTACTCATGATCCAAAAATAGTCTATTTTAAACTTCACTTAAATGGATTGAGAAAAAGGAAAAGCAAGTTTATCAAAGTTCATGCAAGCACTACGAAAATGTTAAAAATATACGATTGTGAGCTAACCATATATAGTATAAAACAATTGAAAATTAAGATGACAAATGGTACCAGGTGTAACGTTGAAGTAGAGAAAATGACCAGTTTTGGTTCCCGTGAATCATTGTTGAGTTACATTCACATGGCAGCACTTTAACTACAATTCCGTACTATCCAAAAAAATCTAATCAAAAGAAAATAAATCAATACAATTGCAATTTTTGTAACTTAAGCTCTTAAGACTTATTTAACATGGTTTATCATGAAGTTCTTGCAAGAAGTCAAGAGTGGCGGATTAAAATAGGTTCCATGTGAACATGGGTTTGGTCATTACTCACACATTCTATTGGATTGTGTTACATGAAGGCAAAACAAGTTACCTCCATAAGTCAAAACTTGTGCACATTAAGCAAGCTAAGTTACATAAACAATATACATACACACGTTTCCTTGTTATCAAACTAAATGTGGATTAGAAAAACTAAAGGTCACCTATCATTTAAATGTTCGAAAAACTAAAGGTCATCAACTAAGGCTGAAATGGTTTACCAAATCCAAACCAATCAAAGTATAAAACCAAGATCCAAATGCATACACAACACAAAGTCAATACACCAAGGTCGGATGGACCAAAAGTCTTAAGCTCCATGCTAATGGTGTCGGTTCCAAAAAGAGGACATGACATGGTTGTTATTCTCCTCTCATCCATAAAACTCACACAAAGAAAAATCATGTAAAGGTCATCCCATGGCTTCCAACTCTCAACTTGAAACCTCTCTCAACATAAAATCCAAGATATAAGAACTCCCAAAGCTTCTTTAACTCCTATAAGATCTATTCCTTTGAATCAAGAAACCAAGAAGATGACTCAGGAGAGAACCCAACAAACTCCTCACCAAGCTTGATACAAACTCTGATGAAACTTCCCAATGAGCTCCGGTGGACCAGCGGCTTGCTCCGGTGAGCTTAGACTATCTCCGGCGAGGCTCTGTCAAGCTCCGGTGAGGATCCAATGAGGCATTTTTCTCTCCCCCTCTCACACTATCTTCACCACCAAACGGGGCAAAACAAAACCTATCCCAATCTAATTAAGCTAATGGGAGAAATATCAAAAATACCCTCAAAGTTAAAGGAAAAGATAAATACTTTACATTAGGACTTGTGTTTTGGCGTTGCTACTTTTTGTTAGGATCAATGACCCTCTAATCACTGGATAAATTGCGGAATTAAAACAATAATTGAGGGATTAAGGGAGAAGACAATTGCAAACCACCAAATCGTCGACACCGGAGTTTAGGGAGGTTCGGCAACGCACCCGATTTTATTCCTCCTCCCAAGCCTCGCTCGATCCTCCGAGCCTTGCTTACGTTTTCACTAACTGGTCTCTGTTCCGAGCCAAGATCAACGTCGTTTACAACACCGAGCCTCGCAAACAATCCTCGCCTCCATCGTGTCTCCTCTCACAACCCGAGAGGGAGCTTCCTCGAAGTTTTCCAACTTGGTGATTTTTGGATATGGAATCATAATCTAACACTCTATACTTGAGCATACTTGGATATTGATATAAATGGATATGCAAGTGATGAAGTTTTGGCTTGAGTGTAGAAGAATGAGAGCTTCAAGATGAAGAGGGTTTGACTTTGAGTATGAGATCAATAAGGAGTGTTCAAGTATCCTAAAACTAAGATATGAGACCCTATTTATAAGTATTCAAGCTCTACTAGCTGTTTGGGAGTTGGTGAGATATTGACCAATGAAAAGCAAAGATTTGCTTAAAACTCGGACAAAGTTTAGACCAAGTTCGGGCTCTACAAATGGATTGGTCAAATATAAGTACTCAGTTGACCTTGACCAAATATACTTCGGATCACCGTTCACCAACTTCCAGTACATATTTTCAATTTCGCCCTATTTAATTTTGGTTAACAGAATTCCATTCGGTTCACCGTTCCAAAGTGGACAGTAAGATTGTTTGGACTCTAATTACTCAAGTTCGGTTGACCGTGTATACTTCGTTTGACCGTAGTTAGCATGAGTTTTGCGCTGACAATTAATGCTCAAACAGTCATTGGGTACAACGGTCAAGTGTCACGTGTAAATAGTCGTTGAGCGCCTAAGGCCAAGAAGAACTCGGTTGATCGATAGACATTCGGTCGCCGAATTTGGACAAGTCAATTGGGATCTAAAGCTCGATTCAAATGTGACCGTTGGAGCAAAGTCCAAAAACGGTCTAATGTTATTCCGTCGACCGAATGTGTTTCGTTCATCCGTTAGAACAATTTTAGAGAGCATCCTAATGTGTACTGATAGGCATGGGCGGATCCAGGATTGTTTTGACTTCATGTATTGAAATTGCTTCATAATTTCTTCGTTTTCGATAGACTGAAAAACATCATTTTCTTTGTACGTGATAAGATAATCATTTTGTGAATCGTTGCACCCCCTAAAGTTTAAAGGTGATAAGACTGGAAAAAAATTATCTGGATAAAAAAAGATAATGTGTACTACTATTTTCATAATTCAATCGTTAGACAATAAAATAATTTGAAGTACTTTTGAAAATTTCTTTTTGGTAGTAAAATCATGGATGAATATGCACTATCTGCATAAAACCAGAGCCCAAACTTAATAATGCAATACTCCTTTAACTGTGACATTGTGATACGAAAGCTTGTTAAAATAATTACGCAACTAATTTTTTTATTTGATGTACATACTTGATGTGCAGTTAGATTCATTAATTAATCAAATATGTACTTGTGGCTCTCCTTGGCATTAGCAAATGATTAGAATGGTTGGTAGACTACAGATCTACGTACAACTTTGATCCATAGTTTACAGGTGATTTGTTGTTTCAATTATATTATAAAAATAGAGTCAAGATCTAGTGAGTCTATGACTCATCAAATTTAGTTTAAGCTCCTTAATATTTCACTATTGGATCTTATTTACAGTTAATCTCATCATTCATTAGCATAACCGTTTTTCTCTTAATCTACCTTACAATTTGAAATGAGTGGTGGATATTGTAGGAGTTTAATTTAGAAAAATTAAGTTCTAGGCTCACTAAAGAATTCCTGTATAAAAATATAGTACAGCATGGTTAATTTTCTTGGATCTTACTGTGTGTATTTTAATAACAAGGTTTCGCCTTAAACTACTACACGATGAAGCAAGGATGGTACTAATAAATTAATGCACGAAAATTATTGAGAGATTACCAAAGTGATTAAATTATGATCTTTTTTGTGAATCCATCACAGTGAAGTTGAGTTCCCAACACTAATGAATGGAACATAGAAAAATAAAATTTAGATCCTTAACCTTATACAGATTTTGCTATTTACTCTGGTATGATTACTCATGTACGTGATGTATATTACTGATTCATCAAGTCGGGCCCCTAATTGTTGGGTGAATTTTTTAATTTAGTGGGTGGGCCCATGCCCACCCGGGCCCATATGTCCTGCTGATGGGTATGATCCGGTTGTTTGAAAGGTGTTCGATGAATCGAACTGGAAAGGTTTCGGTTGACCGTGAATTGTTCGGTTTATCGAATCTTGACGGGACAGAATTTTAATGCTTCTAAACATTATGGGCCCAATAAATAAAAAATTACATGTCTTAGTCCAAAACTTTGATTACAAGTCTTCATTCTTGAGTCTTTGTCTCAATACTCATTTACTTAATGAATCTTGAACAACTTATTAAGATGATTGACTACTTTGATTGACTAGGTTGATTGATCAAGATTAGTTTGATTAATCATTAAAATCAATATAACTTAAGGCCTAAAAGCAACACTTTTGACAAACCCCGACGTTCAATTTTCTATCCTTATTGTCTCCCTCTCTAAAGACAATACTAGCACACAGTCTCTCTCAATACATCTCTGCAATGTCAATACAAAAACGACATTGTGCCCAATTAGATCAACCATGATTCTAAAAGGATTGTGTGTTCTAAAAATTTACTTTTATATGTCTTTTATTATGAATTGAATATATAAATATTTTGTTCCTTGATTAATGTATTCGTCTTTTGGAAGTGTTAAAAAATATCTTGGTCTTTAATTGTAGAGCTCTAAAAGATAATGATTTACATAAATCAAAAGTAATTCACAATCATGGTGATTAACATTAGACATTATTAGTTTATTACCGATATAAGATTGTCATGTCAGTTAAAAGAATTGTAGCTTTATAAATATTTTAACATGACCTAATAAATAAAACATTATAGAATTGTATTTGTATCGTTAATGTTTTCATTGTGTCTTTAAATCCTAAGATATGAGACCTATATATTTTCACATGAGAATTGTGTAATTTGATTATTATCAAAAAATGTCATTACGTATAGTGATAAAGTTAATAGTTAGTTATACATGACTTGTACCGGAAAAAGATGATATGTCAAAAGATTATCATTACCCATCTTGATTTGAGTGATAATATTAATGAACCACTTGATAAAGCAGAATTATAATGTGCACATTGTAACTTATGTATAGTTACATATATTATAATTAACTAAAGATATCAACAAAATAATATATAATACAAAGCAATGTTCACATAGGTGGTAGGCGACTGCCCGTCGGCGTGGTCGCCTCGCTTAGGCGATAGCCGTTGGAGTGCCTCCAACGGCTGTCAACTTTTTTTATTTTTTTTATTTTTTCTTCAAAAATTACAAGTTTGCCACTACCCCCAAATCCTATATAAACCCCTCCAAACCTCTTCAATTTTCACACATCTCTCATTCTCTTCTTCTTCATAATTCTATTCTAATCATCAAGTTTTCGCGATTAAGTCTCTGGTGTGGTGCTTAGTTTTGAAGTTGGAAAGTGAAGTCTCCGATCCGGTTCTTCATTCTTCAACCGCCAAAATCAAGTGCACTCTTTCTAACTTCTCTTTAAAATTAAATTAATTAGTATTTCATTTTCATATTAGTCTAGTTTTAAGATAAGACCTACGTACCCGGCACTAGTCTCCCCATGCATCACGAGAGTTACGATGACCTAAGACCTACCTGTACAAATGACCCCGGTTGGAATACTGCCCATTACATTAGTGCTAACGATAAAAACTGCATTGTCTGTGACTTATGTGGTAAGGAAACTAGAGGTGGTATAACCCGTCACAAACAACATCTTGCACACACACCCGGTAGCAATGCTAGACCTTGTGATAAAGTTTCTGACTCTGTTAAACAAGACATAACTGCATACATGAATAGAAACAATAGGACATTACAAAACGAAAATGTATGTCTTGAAGATTATGTAGACAGAGAAAACATAGAATTTGATTTGGAAACTGGTCGGGTTCCGGTTCTGCTCTGACCCCAACCTCCCGTCCTCGCCCCGTTCCTGGTCGAAAGAGACAAAAACAACCTTTGTGGGGACCATTTTGCAGACGTGGGAATGACGTGATTTCCGGCGCCCAACAAACAACCATCGAAAGAACCTTTAAAAAAGAAGATAGGAAAACAAGTAATCAAAAATGGTATAGGCTTTTCTATAGATGTGGTATATCATTCAACACTGTAAGGACGCCTGAGTGGAAGGAAGCAATATCTACTACTTGTACTTACAGACCCAGACTTAAACTCATGACGTATCATGAAGTTAGTGACTCGTGCCTTAAATAGGAAATTGACTACACTAGAGGTATACTATAGTCGTACAGACAAGATTGGCCAACATACGGGTGCACGTTGATGACTGGACTGATAGGTCCGGTAGAAATATAATCAATTTTCTAGTAAATTGTCCAACATGTGCCATGTTCATGAGGTCTGTAGATACTTCCGGTCACTCACACACCGCAGACTACTTGTACAAGCTGATAGACAAGGTAGTTGGCGAGATTGGCGAAGAACACATTGTTCAGGTGGTCACCGACAACGCCGCAGCGTACGTACTTGCCGGTAGGAAGTTGCAGCAAAAAGAAGGAGATTGTTTTGGACTCCCTGTACAGGGCATTGTATCGATCTCATCTTGGAGGATATTGGCAAGCTGTTTTTGAAGACTATTGCTTTAGCTCGTAAGATCATCAAACATTTCAACAACTCTGTCATGTTGTTGAAGAGGATGCGAATTACCATTGAAGGGAACCTGCTATGCCCTGCTGTCACGAGATTTGTCACCGCCTTTCTGACTTTGCAAAGGTTGTTTCTGAAGAAAGACAGACTCCGAGCCTTTGTTGTTTCCCCAGAGTACAACGATCCTAATGCAAGTTGGATAAAGAACAAGAAAAAGAAGGAGATCTCTACTGAAGTTATCGAGACCATTCTACAAAGTGGCTTCTGGACCAACGTCGTGAAGGCACTGAAGGCCTCACAACCTATGGTCCAGGTTCTTAGACTTGTTGACGACGATTAGAAACCACCGATGGGATATCTGTTAGACGTAATGGAGAAAGTCAAAGAACAAATCATGAGGAACTTTGACTGAAACCCGATGTTGTACAAGCAAGTCATCGACCTCATCGACACCAGGTGGGGTCAAGGGAAGACGATGTCCTCACCGCTACATCAGCTGGTTTCTTACTCAACCCTGGTACCTTCTTCACCGTCCCACCTCAGGATCGAAATGTAGCTTTCAATGAGCATATGCCTAGATTCATGGATATCGTAGAGCAGCTCGTCCCCACTCCTGCAGAATAAGACAAGATTTGCGGTCTACTTGATCGTTACGAGAACTCCCTCGGAATATTCTCGAGGGATATGGTCGTCAGACAAAGGACAGAAAGAAGACCTATAGATTGATGGCAATCTTATGGCTCAGACATGGGAGAGACCACATTAAAGAGGTTGGCCCTGAGGGTATTGGGATTGACATGCTCGGCATCAGGTTGTGAGCGGAATTGGAGTGTCTTCGAGCAGTTGCACTCAACGAGAAGGAACAGGTTGGCTGTGAAGAAGATGAATGACTTGGTGTATGTGAACTATGATTGATCGTTTTATTTAAACCGCAAGTGCACGACCGCGTTGACGCGGTGGCAAATACGGGTCGTCCACTGGGAGGTGTGTCGACGATTGGTTTGTTCGAAGGCGAGAGGTAAAAAGAAGAGAAAGGTTGGATACACTAAACTACACTAAGATGCAAAAAGGAAATGGAAGAAAATCAAGAAAACTAAACCCCAAAGGGGGTAGAGAAATAATGTGAACATAAAGAAGTGTGTGTGTGTTCATTAAGCTCATCACAACATGTAGTGCATGAAATCATAAAACTACATCCAACTTTGCCTCCACATGAATTAAGATAAGACTACATCATTAAAACATACAAGACAATAATTGGAATGAAGCTACATGAACTCAAGTATAAAGACTAGACCCTACTATACCTCCACATGAATTAAGATAAGACTACATCATTAAAATATACAAGACATTAGCTAAGGTAAAGGCAACAAGAGCACATACACTACAAATTGTGTTTCCAATATTAACTTCATCCATATCCTAACCTTATCATTCACCATAGAATATGTCCACTAATCAAAGCATAAGCTAAGCTTCATTCAAGAGCATTAGCATATCAAAGATAAGAGTGAAAACCCATTAGATGGTTATGGAAATCATATAAAGCTCAAGCGATAAAGATAACACACACTTAATACACTACATGATTATATCACATATTTCTCCACCCCCCAAATGGGGATGGAACTACTCACACATATTTAAACTAACTACTCTAATAAAATGAAGCATTATACTGAAATGAAACTATACTAATCAAGCAAGAAATATTAAAGAAGCATAAAACAAAACAAGCAACAAAGCAAACACATAAAAGGAAATCAACTAAGCAAGAATTAACAAGCTAAAGAAAACATCTATTATTAACTCACTCAAATTACAAGCAGCTCTTCCTCCACCAGAGTTTTGCTTCAAGGCTTCAATCTTAGTAGGGAAGATGCCACCAAAGAGAGAGATGGATACAATGGGAGGTGAAGAGTTCTATTTATAAGCATGGAAAAAGCTAATCCGGGACAATCTCCCGATGTGGGACTAAACGAATACCAGAAATGGACTAAATACACACTAATACATAACCCAGAGAAATCTTAGCGGATTTGGGCCCAAAGTGACCGCTAATTAGCGGTCTACAATGTTTTGATTGGTCTGGATTTTCGTGTGGGCTTTTCTGGAATGCTTTATTTGTCTTTGATGCATCTACTTCGCTTGTTGGAGCTCCGACCCGAATAGAATTGCCAAAATACTCCCCATGATGGTGTGAAGTATTCTTGTTTGCTCATTAGGTCATTCGGTCTTACATTCAGGTCCTTCTCCCTTGCATCTTAGTCCCCAGGTCTCACGATTAAGTCATTTTTCCTGCTATTGAGTCCTTTCACGACTCTTCTCTTCAAACCTCTTTATTTCTGAAATTCAAACATAAAACTCGTAACGTAGTCATTGCTTAGGTGTAAAATAATGGATATAAGATACAAATATAAGCATGAAATGATGTCAATCAAACTACAACCGAAAGTTAAGGCAAAGGTTTCAGCAAAGGATGGAAAAGCCCAGATTTTATGACCTCATCAGTGTGGACTACGATCTATTCGACGAGCATCCATGGTTGGTAGAAGCTGAAGATCCGGTCGTCGTTGGAGAGGAGCTTACATGAGCCGATGCTGAGAAAGCAGATTTAGGACATTCTTCTTCACGGAGACGCTTTGCTCGATCCACGTCATCTGACGCGCGGTGTTCCACTGCATCTGACGCGCCATTATTAGGTGTTGGCAGGGATGATGTCATCGTTCACATTAGTTCTAGAGATTCAGGTGCATCGAGTTCTCAACCACCGATGGACATCGACGAGCAATATGTCCAATCCGACGATGAAGAAACTGAAGAAGATGATGTCTACGTCGACAATCCGAACGAGAACCACTCCGACGACTCTGATGGTGGTGGAGGATATGATATGGTTCCCAGTTGGACATTACATCAATGTGTCCAATGGAATTAGTTAGTTAGTGTAGGATTTCATGTTTAATTATACATATATATTTTCGAATTTTTCATGTATAATAAGGATCAATTTTCAATTTTCTAGAATCTATTGCATGCATCGGTTTGTTTTAACAAACTAGTTTCAAAAACTCTATTAAAACAAACATAAAGGAGCTCCGAAATTCATACCTAGAAGTTCTCTAAAACTTCTCGAAGATTCGGAGACCGTTGGGATGCTCCTCGCTGCGCCGGATGCCTCCGAGTATTCACCAAACTCTAAACAAGATGGAGAGAGGGAAGCTAGTCTCTCAATCTCCGATTGGGTTTAGAATCCAATTACTAACCCCTCTTTAATTCTCTTGAGAAGATGATCTCTTAAGAACTAAACTAAACTTAAGAATTTGTGGAATTTTCGTGGAGAATTAAGGAGAGAGATTTTGCATGAAAAGCAATATTAATTAAGATGTAGGAAGACAATGAGATAACCTCTATTTATAGGTTCTCTCCAAATTACCTATTCATGTGCAACCTTTTGCCCATGATTTCATGCAAAATTCCATCTAACCATCCATTATTTATTAATAAATAATATTAGCCACGAATTAAATCAATTATGGACCAATTCCATGCATGATCTAATTAATTCTTAAATTAATTCTGCATAAAACCGTCTGGACCGGTCGACCATTTCAAGGTGCGGTCGACCGCTCGAACCAATGTTTCAGTCGACCGTTCAACATTCGGTCGACCGTTCGTAACAGGAACTATTCCATCGCAATGTTCGGTCGACCGACCGATCACTTTCGGTCGACCGTTCGAACAGATGAAAATTCCCTGTTATCGGTCGAGACTCGTCCGGTCGACCGTGCCCTACCGGTCGACCGTTTACTGCTATCCGGTCGACCGTTTGAGCACTGTTTTGCAGACTTGTCAAATTTCGGTTTAACCCCTACAAAATTTGACATTTCGGGATTAGTAGTAAATTCACAACTTATGTAACATATTATCCTATGTAATGATCAATCATTACACCCCATAATATTTACATCACATATGAATTTAATTTAGATTCTAATTATGTTATTAATCACAACATAATTTTGATTTTGCTTTGTTCACCCCATGTGTCATATTTTCTACATGAAACCCGACACATCTTATGAACTCAAAATCCCCATTCCTTGTTTCCCAGTTTTGTGGTGTGACCTATGGGAGGATCTAAACTAAGTTGGTAGTGATATTAAGAGCTTAATATCACAAGCTATAAGCGGTATCTAGCTACACATTATAGCTCCCAATTAGTTAGATGTCTTAATTCCACTCGAACCAAAACCCGATCCATTTAGTGATGGCGTGCACCACTTGTGTCCGTCCCTTGCCTCATTATATTAAGAATACACACAAAGTAGTATTGTGTCATCTTTGTCTTAGTATTCATTTCTTGATCTCTTTAAGCTAGTTATAAATATGTGACTTAACTCAAATCACATTGTGCACATTATAACTTTGCTTTATCAAGGGGCCCACTAATATCATCACTCAATTAAGAGGGGCAATGATAGTCTTTTGACTAACTATCTTCTCCAACAAAAGTTGTACTTAACCAACTAATGCCTTTACACTACACTCATCGATAGCTCAAGACACTAGTCTAATTAAGAACTCCTTAAGCGATCAGATATAAGTCTCATATCAAAGGACCAAAGACACAGTAAAATATTAATGACACAGAAACACATTTCTATAATATTTTACTTATTAGGTCTATTCAGTATACAAAAGTAATATTTTCCTCTTTTGCATACCCGTGTTGTCACTCACTTGTAGAGCTACAATGATCTATGACCAACACGACAATCTTAACTCGGTAATTAATGTTCCATGTTAGTTACCATGATTGCGAATATCTTTTGTTTTATGTAAACCAATATCTTTTAGAGCTCTACGGTTAAGGACCAAGAGCCTCTTCCTTAACACTTCTAAAAGACGAATAACATAAACAAGGAACAAAATGATTTCTCATTCAATTCATAATAATTGACATTTAAAAGTAAAACTTTTAGAACACATTCCCTTCAATCTCCCACTTGTTATTAAAGTTTTCTTTCTCATACATACTCAATGCATAAAACAATAATAACTAGGGTAAACCCCATTACATATCGATCATCAAGCCAATCTACATGGTTCCTCAATCCCATGGACTCGAAATGCATTTCGCCCTTGGCTTGGGATAAGGGTTTTGTGAATGGATAAGCTGTGTTGCTGTTGGTGTCCACCCATAACAGATTTATTTTGCCTTCGTCGATGAGGTTACGTGTCACGAAGTACTTACGATCCATGTACTTCACTTTGTGGTGTGATCTAGGATCCTTAATTTGCGAGATAGATGCACTATTATCGCAAAATAGCTCGATGGGTCCCTCGCTCGTGGGAACTACTCCAAGCTCTTCAAGGAACTTCTTGATCCACACTCCTTCCTTGCTCGCTTCTGCGACAACCATTACTTCGGAAGCAGTGGTTGAATCGGCCGTAGTGGTTTGCTTCCAGCTACGCTAACTCACAGCTCCACCATTCAGAAGAAAGACGTATCCTGATTGCGACCTTCTATCGTCTGGATCACTCATGAAACTCGCATCCGAGTAACCTTCAACTATCAATTCCCTTTGTCCTCCATAAACAAGAATCTTATCCTTAGTCCGGTTAAGGTACTTCAGGATATTCTTGACCGCAGTCCAATGCTCAGGACCTGCGTTGGATTGGTGACGACTTGTCACGCTTAGAGCATACGAGACATCTGGTCTTGTGCAAGTCATCGCGTACATTATCGACCCAATTGCCGAAGCATAAGGGACATCCTTCATGTACTCTAAGTCCTTACGTGATTGCGCACGTTGAGACTTCTTGAGTTGCACACCATACTCATTGGCACACTGCCCTTTTTGGAGTTGTTCATCTTGAACCTTTCCAAGACCTTGTCAATGTATGCACGTTGACTGAGGCCAATGAGTCTACGGGGTCTATCTCGATATATCTTGATTCCCAAGATGTATTGAGCCTCACCCATGTCTTTCATCGAAAATGCAGATTTCAATGAACTTCTCGTTTGCTCAAGCAAAGGAATATGATTGCCCATAAGCAATATGTCATCGACATATAGGATTAGGAATACTACATGGCTCCCACTAACCTTCTTGTATACACAAGGTTCTTCCTTACTTTGAATGAAGTGAAGCTTCTTCACTTCCTCGTCAAAGCGTTTGTTCCAACTCCTTGATGCTTGCTTCAATCCATAGATGAATCTTTGAAGCTTGCATACCTTCTCGTTATTCTTTGGATCTTCAAAACCTTGACGTTGTACCATGTACACATCCTCCTCCAAGTTCCCATTCAGGAACGCCGTTTTGACATCCATTTGCCATATTTCATAATCGTGAAATACGGCAATAGCGAGCATGATCCGAATAGACTTGAACATGGCAACCGGTGAAAAAGTTTCTTCATAGTCAATTCCTTGAACTTGAGTGAAACCCTTTGCTACAAGCCTCGCTTTGTAGGTTGTCAAGTTCCCATCCATGTCCATCTTCCTCTTCAAACCCATTTATTATGAATGGCATTTTTCCCTTGAGGAAGGTCAACCAAGTCCCATACTTGATTATCATACATGGATTCTATTTCGGATTCCATGGCCTTAAGCCATAGTTTGGAGTCTTCCCTTTCCATTGCCTCTTGGAAGGTTAAGGGATCATTGGTATCTAGTACCATGATTTCATGAAGTCCCAGATACAAATCGGGTTTCTTCCTTTCCCTTGTTGACCTTCTAAGTTCTTTTGGTTCTTCTCGTGTCTCTCGAACTTCTTCCACAATCTCTTGAGGAGTGGGTTCAAGTTCAACTCTTGAACGTACACTTGGTGGGGATGATTGAGATTCTCTCACAATTTCTTGTGATGGTCTCTCGCTCACGCTCCCACTAACCAAAAGAATCTCGGTTGGGCCTTCATGATCTTGAATGTCATTATTCATGTCATGATCTTGTAGAGTATCTTGAGTTTCCTCAAGCACAACCCTACTCCCACTACTTTTTACTCTTTCTAGAAATTCCTTTTCCAGAAATGTAGCATCCCTCTCTACAATCACTCGATTGGAGGTGATATGCCAAAAGTAGTATCTTTTTGTCTCACGAGGATAACCAATAAAGAAGCACTTATCCGCTTTTGGTTGAAGTTTGGTCGACATCAATCTCTTGACGTAAGCCTCACAACCCCAAATCTTGAGAAAACTGAGCTTAGGTGTTTTACCACTCCATAAATCATAGGGAGTTTTCTCCACGGATTTGGATGGAACATTATTTAGTGTGTAAGCCGCAGTTTGTAGTGCATAACTCCAAAAGTAAAGAGGTAATTCCGCATGACTCATCATTGACCGAACCATATCGAGCAATGTCCTATTCCTCCTTTTGGATACCCCATTCCACTGAGGTGTACCGGGAGGGGTGAGTTGAGGTACAATACCAAACTCCTTTAGGTATGAGTCAAATTCGACACTTAAGTACTCACCTTCACAATCCGTTCGTAGAGACTTAATTTTCTTGTCGAGTTGGTTCTCTACTTCATTCTTGAATTCTTTGAACTTGTCAAAGGATTCACTTTTGTTTCTCATTAGATAAACATAGCCATAACGACTATAATCATCTGTGAACGTAATGAAGTACTTGAAACCATCTCGTGCACTAGTACTCATTGGACCACATACATCGGAATGTATCAAATCCAACAAGCCACTCGCCCTTGGGCCTTTCTTCTTGAAAGGCTTTTTGGTCATTTTTCCCATTAGACATGGTTGGCACGTCTCCAATGATTTAAAATCAAGTAGACCAAGAAGGTTAGCTTCTTGCAATTTCTTGATGCGCTTTTCATTTATGTGACCAAGATAATAGTGCCACAAGAGAGTATCATTCTCGTGAGTGGTCTTAAGTCTTTTGTTATTGATATTAAAGATTTGTTTATTATCCAATTCAAGCAAATAGAGACTATTCCTTATGAACGCATTTGCATAGAACACACCATTCTTCGATATAGACAAACAAGAATTTGAAATATTTATATTAAAATTATCCATATCCAGACATGATACAGAAATAATATTCTTGCTAATCGAAGGTACATAATAAACATTCTTTAGACATAAATTTAAACCACTACATAATTGAAGCACCACAGAACCTTGTGCAACCGCAGACACGTTCACACCATTTCCGACCTTCAATTCTACCTTGTTCCTTACGAGTTCCTTCCTATCCATGAGTAGCTGCATATTAGAAACTATGTGAGCACAAGATCCGGTATCAATTACCCAATCCTGGACAGAGGTGGCTAAATTTATTTCAATAATAAATATACCTTTGGCCTTTTTGGGGCGCCTTCGTTCAATCACTCTGTTGTCAATGTCTTCCTTGTACTTGGGGCAATTTGGCCGGATGTGTCCTTTTTCACCGCAGTGAAAGCACTCCGTCTTGGGAGTTGGAGATTTCTGAGATTTCCCCCTCGAGGCACTCGCACGAGCACCTCCTACTCCCTTGCTCTTGATTGAACCACTTTTGGTAGATTTGCCCTTTCCTTTACCAATCTTATGACCCCTCCCATGGACGGCAAGGACTTGCTTGTCCCTACCCTTGCCCATGTCAACTTCAGCAGTTTTGAGAGCGTTGTGAAGCTCCTCAAGACTCACCCCTTTTTCACGCACATGATAGTGCATCACAAAGTCCTTAAAGGACGGGGCTAGAGAGCCAAGAATCATATCTTCAGCAATGTCCTCGGGCATTGGTGAAGAGAGCTTTGCCAACTTCTCAAGGTATCCTTGCATCGTGAGAAAATGCATAGATACCGATGTTCCCTCCGCCATATGGCACCTTGTGAGTGCGATGGTGGTCTTATAGCGCTCCTTTCGGGCACTATCCATGAACATCATAGATAAAGCTTCCATGGTCTTCTTGGGTTTTGAATCCAAGTATTTCGCTTGAAGCGAGTCACCCATGGATGCTAGCATAAGACCGTGAACTTGGTTCTCTTGGTCTTCCCACTTGGCTTTAGCCTCTTTCTCTTCATCGGTTAATCTCTCATTCCACTTTGGGATTGGACCTTCCAAAATGTGAGATAGTTTCTCAAACTTTAACACGATGTTGAGTTTGAGTTGCCAACTAATGAAGTTTGAGCCATCATTTGCTAAAGGGTGTTTTTCTATCATGGATCGTACGATAGGTTGGATGTTCGACATTTTTCTACAAAATAAATCATACAGGTTTTAATGCCAATTTTATGTTTTAATACACATGCATACATATATCGAATATATAAATGTAAATGTTGCAAATAAAAATTTTGCCCATAAATGCAACAATCCAAGATCGTATCAATTGTAATATAGACTAGCTAAGGGCTATCGAATACATTACAATGTCAAGGTAAGAAAACATTTTTCTAATCACAACCTTTTTGAATTTTAGCAACATTTAGCATCTTCAAACTCTTGTGACTCTTGTCGTTTTAATTATGAGTGAATACGACCTATCCTCGTAAGAAAAACTTTTTCCCAAAACCGAGCGAGGGCTCTAGGTAATGTTAAGAAAACTTATTTTCATTTGATACGAGATACGTTTATCTATTGTATTCACAACTAAACATACTTGGGGTTCACTAGGGTGAGACACACCTCATATATTTAATTGTGGCACAACAACAGACAACCTTTATATCTCCCACTATTCCCAAAGATAGATGGAGCTATCTCCCGCTAAGGGCGAGCAGAGTATCCCTCGATCAATGGCTGCTAGTGGATGAAATAAGAAGGAAACTTATTCTTAATTTTTGTTGGACAATTTTAACATGTGATTTAGAATTTTAGGTTATCATGCATATTAATATTCATACACATCCTAACATTCACCACATGCATAGCAGAAATAAAAAAAACAGAAATTAAACATTCACATCGTGTGAGTTTATATGTTCCCTTCGATCCTCGATCCCTGATCTTCGATCCTCGATCGATGCGCTACAGCGGCGACTTCCTCTTGCACCAGAGATGTAGATTTTACAGAAAATAAACATGCTCCTCACATTAGATAAAACCGACTAGTGCAAGTCCTATGTAAAAACCTCTCATATGCTAATGCAACTATCTAAAAGACGGAAATAGAGAGAATTTTTGGCTTTTACATACATAAGCCCCTAGATAATAATAATTACATACATTTGTAGTGTCTGATTTGGAACATATAAACTCACAATCCTGCAAAGCAACTCAAGCATCCATGCACGCAATTGCTATAAACTACACAACCTAGTTTATCAAGCATCTAGAATCCCAAACAATTCTTTGAAAAACATTTTGAAATCCATTAAAAACATTTTTCATGAATCCATAGTTCACAAATTAATTATGAACCGCTGTCCATCCAATTTCGAATGGAAAGATGAATCACAGTTTTTCGGTTTTGTTGATTCTCTTACAAAATAATCGTTTATACTTAAAACGAAATTATTGCAAGTTAGACATATGTCCAAATCATAATTCTAGTAATTTCATGACATGTTTTAAACATTCAAAACATTTAAAACGAATTATTACAACAAACATTTAAAGACCGAAAAACCGGTAAAATGAATTGTTTAAATCTTAGATGGTAAACTAAATTTGTTTACAACCATGAATCATAAGAAAATTGAACCCTAAGCTCTGATACCACTGTAGGATTTCATGTTTAATTATACATATATATTTTCGAATTTTTCATGTATAATAAGGATCAATTTTCAATTTTCTAGAATCTATTGCATGCATCGGTTTGTTTTAACAAACTAGTTTCAAAAACTCTATTAAAACAAACATAAAGGAGCTCCGAAATTCATACCTAGAAGTTCTCTAAAACTTCTCGAAGATTCGGAGACCGTTGGGATGCTCCTCGCTGCGCCGGATGCCTCCGAGTATTCACCAAACTCTAAACAAGATGGAGAGAGGGAAGCTAGTCTCTCAATCTCCGATTGGGTTTAGAATCCAATTACTAACCCCTCTTTAATTCTCTTGAGAAGATGATCTCTTAAGAACTAAACTAAACTTAAGAATTTGTGGAATTTTCGTGGAGAATTAAGGAGAGAGATTTTGCATGAAAAGCAATATTAATTAAGATGTAGGAAGACAATGAGATAACCTCTATTTATAGGTTCTCTCCAAATTACCTATTCATGTGCAACCTCTTGCCCATGATTTCATGCAAAATTCCATCTAACCATCCATTATTTATTAATAAATAATATTAGCCACGAATTAAATCAATTATGGACCAATTCCATGCATGATCTAATTAATTCTTAAATTAATTCTGCATAAAACCGTCTGGACCGGTCGACCGTTTCAAGGTGCGGTCGACCGCTCGAACCAATGTTTCGGTCGACCGTTCAACATTCGGTCGACCGTTCGTAACAGGAACTATTCCATCGCAATGTTCGGTCGACCGACCGATCACTTTCGGTCAACCGTTCGACAAGATGAAAATTCCCTGTTATCGGTCGAGACTCGTCCGGTCGACCGTGCCCTACCGGTCGACCGTTTACTGCTATCCGGTCGACCGTTTGAGCACTGTTTTGCAGACTTGTCAAATTTCGGTTTAACCCCTACAAAATTTGACATTTCGGGATTAGTAGTAAATTCACAACTTATGTAACATATTATCCTATGTAATGATCAATCATTACACCCCATAATATTTACATCACATATGAATTTAATTTAGATTCTAATTATGTTATTAATCACAACATAACTTTGATTTTGCTTTGTTCACCCCATGTGTCATATTTTCTACATGAAACCCGACACATCTTATGAACTCAAAATCCCCATTCATTGTTTCCCAGTTTTGTGGTGTGACCTATGGGAGGATCTAAACTAAGTTGGTAGTGATATTAAGAGCTTAATATCACAAGCTATAAGCGGTATCTAGCTACACATTATAGCTCCCAATTAGTTAGATGTCTTAATTCCACTCGAACCAAAACCCGATCCATTTAGTGATGGCGTGCACCACTTGTGTCCGTCCCTTGCCTCATGATATTAAGAATACACACAAAGTAGTATTGTGTCATCTTTGTCTTAGTATTCATTTCTTGATCTCTTTAAGCTAGTTATAAATATGTGACTTAACTCAAATCACATTGTGCACATTATAACTTTGCTTTATCAAGGGGCCCACTAATATCATCACTCAATTAAGAGGGGCAATGATAGTCTTTTGACTAACTATCTTCTCCAACAAAAGTTGTACTTAACCAACTAATACCTTTACACTACACTCATCGATAGCTCAAGACACTAGTCTAATTAAGAACTCCTTAAGCGATCGGATATAAGTCTCATATCAAAGGACCAAAGACACAGTAAAATATTAATGACACAGAAACACATTTCTATAATATTTTACTTATTAGGTCTATTCAGTATACAAAAGTAATATTTTCCTCTTTTGCATACCCGTGTTGTCACTCACTTGTAGAGCTACAATGATCTATGACCAACACGACAATCTTAACTCGGTAATTAATGTTCCATGTTAGTTACCATGATTGCGAATATCTTTTGTTTTATGTAAACCAATATCTTTTAGAACTTTACGGTTAAGGACCAAGAGCCTCTTCCTTAACACTTCTAAAAGACGAATAACATAAACAAGGAACAAAATGATTTCTCATTCAATTCATAATAATTGACATTTAAAAGTAAAGCTTTTAGAACACATTCCCTTCAGTTAGCTTGTAATTCTAATTTCTCTCTTATCTGCTATTGTATGAACTCTGAGTTACCTTTGTAATCGTACTACTAAGCAATAAATTGTATACCTAAGTGTTTAAGTGGGTAGAGGGGTTGCCTAGTGAGGCATTAGTCGAGGAACTAGATGTATTTTTGAAGCCTAAACATGTATGGTATTTTTAGATAATATTTGTGCATTTTTCATATTTTTCCGATTTTCCTGATTTTTTTATCTATTTTATCAAATTTAATTGAATTAAAATTAAAAAAAGACCGCCCAGGGTTGGGCGGTCGCACAAACGTGTAGGCGATCACCCAGGCGGCTGGACACTCCCGGTCGCTTAGGCGTTTCCGGAACATTGATACAAAGATGTTACCTTCCTACTTTGTAGAATATTCATGATATCCTGAGGCAATAGATAGATGCCAGTGAGATTACTTATATCGCTAAATGAATCGTGTTCTGTTCGAGTGAATAAAACATCTTTGTTATTTGGGCAACTATAATGTGTAGCTAGATGTCGTTTATAGTTTATGATATAAAATATTTATAATTGTCAACATAATTTCTAAACGTGAAGCCCAAGCCAAATAAGCAAATAAAAAAGAAACAAATAAAACCGTCAAAATATCAAGAAAACAACAACATGACCATAAAGTGAATAGTCCAGTTCCTAAAATACCTAAATAAAAGCATAAAATAGAACAGTCCAGTTGTTTTTGCCCATATACATAAATATACCTACCAAAGTCTGAATCTTTTCACCAAAATCAGCAACCAAACACAACAAATGTGATTAGATGTCATCCACCAAAATCACAACAAATGCACTAGTAAAAATCATGAAACACAATCCCAACATAAACAATGAAAATAGCAATACCAATTTTTATGCACCAGAAACTTTGAATTTAACCCGAAAAGTAGGGCAAAACAACATAAAAAAGAAGTATTTACTAGGGTTTCATACCTTCCGCGAGGAGAATCCGCCTGCAAGAGCAAATAGAACATATCATGATCGTAACTTGACGGCGAAACACACGAGTTGGGATCGAGAAACAAACGATTCGACGACACCAGAGGAGGCGAGAGGTGGAGGCGACACCGGAGGAGGCGGAGGTGTTTGGGTTAGGGTTAGGGTTTGCTTTGAAGAGTTGATACTTCTATTTATATGTTGGGTAAATTATAAAACAAAGAACACAAATTTTCATATTACATATGAAAGATAAATTGATAAGATTAACCTATTAACTCATTAAGTTGGAATTAATTAGCAACTACATACAAATTGTTAAGTTTTAATATATATGTATATATATGTTATGTATGATGTCAGACATACAAATACGGATACAAATCTTATAATATAGATATTCAATCTCGAATCAGATGTAATATTTGCTCTGCGAGTTTCTGGACATCAAGTTTCGGATACAAATACGGACTCGGACGAATTCTCAAATTTTGAAGATCGACTACACCATGTTAGAGTGCGTTTTGCGAAACACCCTTATTCAAAACGCCGTTGACGCGCTGGAAATCTGAAAGCGACGTGACGATGGGCCTCGCGGACCTCACTGAAAGGCCCAACATCCACCTAACCGCTTCCACCACAGATGAAAAACCAACCAACCAATCCCGCTCCCCACTCCTTCCCGCTCGCACCCTCACCCTCCCCAATCCAACGGCCCAAATCACCCCACCTTCCGATCCAACGGCCCACATCCCCTCCCCCCCAACCAAAACCCTCGTGCTCCCATTTCCGCCAACATAAATACCCCTTCCCCACCCCAACCTGATTTCTCCTTCTCCTTCTCCTCTCCTTGTAGGGTTCTGGCAACGATGGCGTCTCCGACGACATCCTTCACCATCCCCTTCCCGACCCCGACCCTCCGCTGGGCCTGCCGGAAGAGGCTCCGTTGTGTCAACCCTTCGAAGCCGTCCCCGGAGAGGGCGGATCCGGCGCCGGAGTGGCAGAGGCCGCGGACGCCGCAGAAGGAGGAGGCGACGAAGGGGGAGGGGAGGTTCCTGAGGTCGAGGGTTGGGGGAGGCGAGAAGAAGAAGGTGGAGTTGTGGGTTTCGCTTTCGAGGGAGGAGATCGAGGAGGACTTCTACTCGTTCACTGGGGCGAAGCTGCCGCGGCGGCCGAGGAAACGGGCCAAGTCGGTTCCGGGCCATCTCTTGGATGTGAGTTTGCTGGAAATTTGGGGGTTTTGGGGAGAAAACTAAAAATCTCTGTTTTTCAAAAAAAGTGTTTCTTGGAGGAAAGTTCTGTTTTTTGGGTTGTTTGTGTAACTCATGGATGTGAGTTTGCCGGAATTTAATTTTTTGTTTTGTTTCTCTGCTTCGTTTCGGTGAGTTTTTTTGGGTTGAATATCTGGTTTTTATCTGATTTTTTGGGTCAAAAGTCAAAACATGGGTTTTTTGGTTAAAGAGGGTCTGTTTTGGCAATAAATTGTGTTTTTTGGTAAAATCTAAATATTTTGGTTAAATTCTGGTTTTAGGTTTGGCAGAAGGTTTTTCCAGGTGATATTGGATTTTTTGTTCGCTTTTCTCCTTTCTGTGGATTTTGGTAGAAAACTAAAAATCTTAGTTTTGCCAAAAAGTGATTTTTTTTTGTTTGGTTTGGCTCCGGCAGAGGGGATTTTCCATGTCATGGATGTTAGTTGGCCGGAAAAAATGGCTTATTCTTCGTTTTCTCCGTTTCTGTGTGTTTTTTGGGGGTGAAAATCTGGTTTTTATCTGATTTTTTGGTTGATAAAAAGATTTTGGGCAATAAATTGTTTTTTGGTAAAATCCAAATATTTTGGTCTAATTTTTTTATGTTGGGTATTTGGTTTGACTGACTTTTTTGTTTGAAAAAAATCTTTTTTTTTTGGGTAAAAATGTATTAAAAATGTATTTTTCCGAGTAAAACTTCCAAATATTTTGGTTAAATTCTGATTTTTTTAGTTTTGGGTTTGGCAGAGTGTTTTTCCAGGTGCGTGGTTGCCTAACTTCGTCACTCTAGAGATGTACAAGGTTCCAGAAGGGTAAGAAATCTTTTTCCTTTTTTTTGTCTCTGAAGGTGGTGATGGGTTGTGTTAATCCGAAGCTTATTTGTGGATTTTGGTTTGGGTTCGATACAATAACAGAGGTAGATGTTGATTCGACTGCGATTCGTTCTTTTGGGGTCGCAATACTTTTTGTTACACATACCACTAACCATGCAATGGGAAGGATTGGGCTGAATCTTCGTTCGGGTTCGGGCAAGGATTTCACGGTACTTGTTTCATAGATTTGTCTTACATTTTTATCTGTCATAGCCACAGTTTTAACCTTTAACCTGTGGAAAGCAAATGTGAAGGTTTCTTTGTTTGTGTATTTACAGCTGATCTGTTAAAGTTCCCCCTGCATTGGGGTCACCATTATTAATAGAGTCCTTATACACGGACGCGGGCGTCACGGACGCGCCCTACGTGGCTTCAAAAAGTGGAGGAGTCAGCGTCTACTCGGATTGCCATGTCACGCTTTCCTTCCGAACGCGCCTTAAATTGTTTTCAAATTTTTTTGACGGTTTTCGAAGAAGGACGGTTCGTTTCCATATTAGACAGCGGCAGACACCCTACGAAGACGGTTCGGATACCGAGGAAGATAACATATCCAGAACTAAAGGGAGACTCTTGCTTTCTTTCTTTCTTACCTGTGAACGTAGGAAGCGCACCTGTGAAGCTTTCCCGACTTTCTTTCCCTGTGAAGCGCACCTTCTAAACGATAATGGAATCTTCAACTCCGGCCGTCGATATCGAACACGTCCCAGAAGCGGTGGGTCTCTAATTTTTCCTTTCCCTGGGTCGTTATTTTTTCTTTCCCTGGGTCGTTTATTAAATTATTGGTTTTAGGGAATTTCATAATGAGGCAGGGGAACGTCGAAGGTTGTGTTGCCATACTACACGTAAGTTTTTGTTCCTGCTTCACACTTCCTCTCTTCCTCTTTTTTTGTTTTTGTTCTTTTCGGAAGACGATGTGTGTCTGTTCGGAATACGTTGTGAGTCTGTTTGGATGAAGTGATGGGTCTGTTCGGATTAAATGGTGGGTCTGTTCGGGTTAAGTGGTGGGTCTGTTCGGATTAAGTGGTGGGTCTGTTGGGGTTAAGTGGTCGGTCTGTTCGGATTAAGTGGTGAGTCTGTTCGGAATAAGTGGTGCGTCTGTTCGGATTAAGTTGGGTGTCTGTTCGGATTAAGTGGTGGGTCTGTTCGGATTAAGTGGTGAGTCTGTTCGGAATAAGTGTTGCGTCTGTTCGGATTAAGTTGGGTGTATGTTCGGATTAAGTGGTGTGTTTGTTCGGATTAAGTGGTGCGTCTGTTCGGATTAAGTTGGGTGTCTGTTCGGATTAAGTGGTGCGTCTGTTCGGATTAAGTGGTGCGTCTGTTCGGATTAAGTGGTGCGTTTGTTCGGATTAAGTGGTGCGTCTGTTCGGATTAAGTTGGGTGTCTGTTCGGATTAAGTGGTGCGTCTGTTCGGATTAAGTGGTGCGTCTGTTCGGGTGAGGTGGTGCGTCTGTTCGGATTAAGTGGTGGGTCTGTTCGGAATACGTTGTGAGTCTGTTCGGAATACGTTGTGGGTCTGTTCGGATTAAGTGGTGGGGCTGTTCGGAATATGTGGTGGGGTTGTTCGGATTAAGTGTTGGGTCTGTTCGGAATACATTGTGAGTCAGTTCGGAATACATTGTGAGTCTGTTAGAAATACATTGTGAGTCTGTTCGCATTAAGGGGTGGGTCTGTTCGGATTAAGTGGTGGGTCTGTTCGGAATAAGACGTGTGTCTGTTCGGAATAAGAAGTCCGTCTGTTCGGATTAAGTTGGGTGTCTGTTCGGTTTACGTTTAATGTATGTTCGGATTCAGTTGTCTTTCGAATATGAAGGTACGTTGGTATAGTAGTTCTCATTTTTTTCCTTTCTATTTGAAGGTGTGGCTTTGTGAGAAATTTAAATTGGGGGAGCCCAGAACTGGAGTTTTCCCACGGATGAAAAGATGGACGGAGATGTTTGGGAAACGATTAACCCTGAGGAAATGGGAGGAACGTGGAATTACCTTACATCGGATTTACGACGGCACGTTCGACCTGATGGGGGCTCCATCAATGAGTGAAAGGGAGCTGCAACTTATTGGTCCTGTTCGAAAGAGCTCAACTTCAACCGTCAGTTTGCCAAGGCTCCAACTGGCAGACTGCAGCATTCCATGCGACCCGCTGCTCCAAGAATTGGAGCTGAGTGAGGTGAAGACAAAATGGCTGAGGGCCGAAGCTGCCCTTAAGAAGGCCACAGAACAGGTACACGACCTCAGGGAAGAACTGAGGATTTCCCAGGAAGAGTGTGGGAGGCTCAGGAAAGATATTATATATCTTCGAGGGACAGGGACAACTGGAGTCCCTGGTGGGGAGAACGAGCGAGAGCAAGAGGAGGAGAATATGAAGAAGAAGGAGGCGGAGGAAGAAGAGAATAGGAAGAGGAAGGAGGATGAAGAAGAAGAAGAAGAAGAAAAGAGGAAGGAGGAGGAAGAAGAAAAGAGGAGGGAGGAGGAGGAAGAAGAAAAGAGGAGGAGGAACGAGAAAAGAAGAAGAGGAAGGAGGAGGAGAAACGAGAAAAGAGGAAGAGGGAGGAGGAGGAATGTGAGAGAAAAAGGGAGGAGGAAAGGAAGAAGGGAGAAGAGGGAGGAGGAGAGGAAGATGGGAGAAAAGAGGAAAATAGTGGAGAAGGAGGAAGAGAAGAAGAGGGAAGAGAAGAAGAAGAAGGAGAAGGAAGAAGAAAGCAAGGCCCAGATAGCAAACTGGGTCGCGAAAAGAAAACGCTCGACGGCCACCGTTGAGCAGCAGCTGAAGGAAGGCGAACATCTGGCCAAGAAGAATAAGAAGGAAGAAGAGCAAAAAAGAAAAGATAGAGCGGCTCAAAGGAGCCTGAAGAAAAAAAGGCCGGATGTTGACATGCCTGCATTGGGCACGTTGTCAGTTGATGAGGTCAAAATGCTACTGAACCTGACCGAACCCAACAAGGACAATAGGGAGGTCATCTGGAGAGGCGATATGTGCAGTTTAAAACGCTCCGACCTGAAGGAGCTTATAACGCCTAGGATGGATATTAGCGATGAAACTATCGACGCTATGCTATCGGTGCTCGAAGAAAGACGCCACCCAGAAAAAGTTATATGCATATCCACATTTGAGTCGGGGCGAATTCTTGGAGGGCAAGGCAGAGAAGTTGATGATTTTATCCTCCCTAAAATCATAGGTGCGTCTCCAACACAGACCGTGATCGCACAACCATGCTGGTCTTCAGGTCATTGGACACTGGTGGTTGTCTATGGCCCGTCCAAAGAGATTTTGGCATTAAACAGTCTCTTTAGGGAGCTAGGCGAAGGTGATGATCCGGAGCAGACTGTAGGCCTACATGAATGTGCAGCAGCGGATGCGGCTGTATACTGGAGGGATCTACTCAAGGTCGACTGGCCCCTGAGAATCCTGAGGAAAGAGAGCCAACAACAACCACCGGGGAGCAACGATTGCGGCGCCTTCGTTTTATACTGGATAAGGTGCCTAATGTTCAATCTTGACCCTACGAAGGAGAATGACCCCAATACCATCCACTCTATCAGGGGTGAATTGGCGGTCATGTTACTTAGGGATCGTCGGTCGTGTGTGCAGGTCTAAACAGACAAAGATATTTTAAGTTTTGTTTATTTTTTGGTTTACATGTACAAAATGTTTACATATTCAGTTCACAAACTATTTACATGTAAAAATACAAACATTACCAATGTCATTCTTAAGCTAACTTTATTCCGAACAGGCAGTCTTCTTATTCCGAACAGACCCACCACTTATTCCGAACAGACTCACAACTTAATCCGAACAGACGCAACACTTAATCCGAACAGACTCACAACTTAATCCGAACAAACGCAACATTTAATCCAAACAGGCTCACAACTTATTCCGAACAGACAGTCTTCTTATTCCGAACAGACCCAACACTTAATCCGAACAGACGCAGCACTTAATCCGAACAGACTCACAACTTAATCCGAACAACCGCAACATTTAATCCGAACAGGCTCACAAATTATTTCGAACACAGTCTTCTTATTCCGAACAGACCCACCACTTATTCCGAACAGACCCAACACTTAATCCGAACAGACTCACAACTTAATCCGAACAAACGCAACATTTAATCCAAACAGGCTCACAACTTATTCCGAACAGACAGTCTTCTTATTCCGAACAGACCCAACACTTAATCCGAACAGACCCAACACTTAATCCGAACAGACGCAACACTTAATCCGAACAGACTCACAACTTAATCCGAACAAACGCAACATTTAATCCGAACAGAACCACCACTTATTCCGAACAGACCGAACACTTAATCAGAACAGACCCAACACTTAATCCGAACAGACTCACAACTTAATCGGAACAGAACCACCACTTATTCCGAACAAACCGAACACTTAATCCGAACAGACTCACAACTTAATCCGAACAGAATCACCACTTATTCCGAACAGACCGAACACTTAATCAGAACAGACCCAACACTTAATCCGAACAGACTCACAACTTAATCGGAACAGAAACACCACTTATTCCAAACAGACTCACAACTTATTCCGAACAGACACACCACTTAATCCGAACACACACAACTTATTCCCAACACACCCACAACATATTCCGAACAGGAAAAACTTATTTCGATCAGACACAAGTAAATCTGAACTGAACTTGTATAACAACCATTTACAGATCAAAACAGATCAACAATTACAAGTTTCTTGGTTTTACAAGAACGGGAAAAAACAAAAAAATGTAAATTAAGGAGGAAATTCCTCGTAATACAAACTCATGTCCCAATCGGAGAAATCAGGATCCGCGGGTTTTGGTGCTACTTCGTGAAGCGGCGAAGTAACCTTCATCTTCCACTTTCCCTTCTCTTGTTGGGCGTGTTTTTTATGGCTCTTTTTAATTATCTTCTCAGCTAAAGACACTCGACGTCTAGTCGGCGGTCTTCCTATACGTCTGACCTTTTCCGGATTAAGGACCGATGTACCCGAAGACTCAGGTTCATCAGGTCGAACCAAGTTTTGTGTAGTGTGCATACGTGCCTTAAGCATTTCAATACACTTCACGGCCTCAATATACCTTTTGTGGGAGATGAAGGCTTCCTGTGCGATCCAAACGGCACGACCCATGATGTCGTCGTGACGACGTAGCGCATCCTTCGCCATTACACCATCGTCTGGGTACGTCTTATCTCGATAGCTCCTTCGAATATCCTTCCGCCATCGATTAAGGATGTAAGAGTCTGGAAGCAATGCATTAGGATTCAAGCATGCAAGTACAACAAAAACGTGGCAGCATAGAAGCCCAACGTGCTGAAACATTCTGCAATCACATGTAAAATTCATGGATGTGTTTTGTACTAGGAAACGTTTCGACAGTAGCTGCTCACCAGCCAAAACACGTTAAGATACCTTGTACTGGAATGTTTCATTCGTATTGAACTCCTCCGTTATATCGCAGTATATCATCTTCCCAATTTGTAACTGCACTTTTTTGAAGACCCCTACGGTATACAACTCGCTCAACTGACTCTCGAATGGATAAATTGAAACCAACTGGGGTTTTTTATGAAGACAATCAAATTCTGATTGAGCTTCCTTCTCGTACTTGTGGCGGAGCGCAAGTTCGTATTGTTGAACAAACTGCTTAAGGGTGGTCTTCGAAGTAAGATACTTGTCGAAGAAGGCGTTCATACTCTCGCTCCTCTGAGTAGATGTCATTCCCGCGAAAAAAAATCACCAATAAATGCAGGGATCCACGACTCTCGGATTGCATAAATGGATTTGAGCCAGCTGTGATTCTGCAGGTCAAAATCAAGAAGGAAACCCTGCCAATTACGATCAAATTCTGTTGGGGTTTTGGAATCATATACAATCAATTTCAGATCAAATAATATGTGATCCCGATACTGCGTCGGCAACTTCACGGGAGCTTTGTTCATTATGTGCCATATACAGAATCTGTGTCTTGAATCTGGGAAGACATTCCTTACAGCAGCAGTAATGACACCACATTGATCTGTTATTATAGCTGGGGGGGGGGGGGGGGGGGGTATGTCTGCATAAGGGACCCAATTCGAAAGGAGTGAGACATTATTCCGAACAGACATACTTCTTAATCCAAACAGACAGTCTTCTTATTCCGAACAGACACAACACTTAATCCGAACAGTCATGACACTTATTCCGAACAGACACAACACTTAATCCGAACAGTCAGACTTCTTATTCCGAACAGACAGACTACTTATTCCGAACAGTCAGACTTCTTATTCCGAACAGACACAACACTTAATCCGAACAGTCAGACCACTTATTCCGAACAGACACAACACTTAATCCGAACAGTCAGACTTCTTATTCCGAACAGACACAACACTTAATCCGAACAGTCCGACTTCTTATTCCGAACAGACACAACACTTAATCCGAACAGAACCACCACTTATTCCGAACAGACCGAACACTTAATCAGAACAGACCCAACACTTAATCCGAACAGACCCACCACTTATTCCGAACAGACTCACAACTTATTCCGAACAGACTCACAACTTATTCCGAACAGACACAACACTTAATCCGAACAGTCAGACCACTTATTCCGAACAGACACAACACTTAATCCGAACAATCCGACTTCTTATTCCGAACAAACACAACACTTAAGCCGAACAGAGAGACTTCTTAATACGAACAGACAGACTTCTTATTCCGAACATACACTTTTCTTATTCCGAACAGACAGACTTTTTATTACGAATAGACAAACAAAAAAGAGGAAGATATGAAGAGGGAAGAAGGAAAAAAACTTACCGTTCATGCACGACAACCAGGTTTGGAACAACCATATGTAATTTTCAGTAGTCTCATAGGACAGCAAAGCGCAACCGAGCAAAACTGATTCGAAATAGTGATTGACTCCTACAAATGGGGCGAATGGCATGTCGTATTTGTTGGTAATGTAGGTTGTGTCGAAACATATTGCGTCTCCAAAGTATGAATATGCAGCTCTAGAACGACTGTCAGCCCAAAAAACGTTGCGTAGTCTTCCTTCGTCATCCATATCTATTACATAGAAAAACATGGAATCAATCTTCTGCATCCTAATGAAATAGTCCTGAAGAGCTTGTGCATCACCAGGTCCCATCTTCAAATTTCTGACTTGGTTTACAACATTCCTGCAAACAGGAACCAGTAAGACCAGGCGCAAAATGTTCAACTTCAATTATGTTAGACGGAAAGAACACAAACCTTAAATCCCTTTCGTTGAAAGTCAATTTGTCATAACCTCCAGCCTCGACCACAAAAGATTGCATGGTCTTAGCAGCCGATATCCCAGCTTCATCATTAACCGATATCCGTGCTACGACGGCCTCAGGGACGGTTCGTTTTTGCCTGAGAAATCGCATTTGCTCCGGGTCAAGCATTGGATGGTTATGGTTAAGATCCACAAAGTTAACGTTGTAACCCCTTGCTGTGTGATGCATTGCATACATTGCATCATATGTCTTTCATTTAGATTACTTTTACATCAATAAATGCTACTAAGGTATGTGTTTAGTCTTATTTACAGAATACAGGGACCTGAATGCAATTTACCAACATTCCGAGCATAAACGTGTGCAAAAGATTCACTTCTATCATAAAGACCGAATTCAAGTTTATCGGGTTTCAATTGGAAATGCATCCAAGCATAAAAGCATTCAAGGAGCTAATCACAAAAAGGTCAAGGACTTAATTGCAAAATGCCAAGGACCTAATTGCAAAAGAAAAGGATCAAGTTATTTTGTTGGAAAAGTCAAAAGAAAAATCAACTATAAATCTCCAACAATGGAAGGAATTAATCCGGAGCTCAAGACAATGGAAAGAAATCATCCAGACACGCAAATAAAGATCAAATCATACCATAAACGCGTGACAAAAATCCTGATTAAATCCGACCAACGTGGGAGGCGAATCCGCCGCACAATACACATGATGTGCGGCGATTCCGCCGCCCATTGGTCGATCCGTGTGTCCCAATTTCGTCCACTCGTGTATGGACACGTGTACTATCCAATTCTATACCTAAGTCCCTTGTAGCAACTATAAATAGACCCGAGAACGATGTAAATAGGGTCCTTGGTTGTTGTTCTTATTTGTGTACCTTAGTTTTATTAATAAAATTCTGTTCTTTTAATTCTTGTTTTAGTTTTCTTTTAATGTCTCAAGGACCTCTTCTTCTTCCTCCCTCCATGAGTTTCTAACTCTCTCCAAAGGGTGGAGGTGATGGAATTAGGGTTAGAGAATGATGAATGCATGTTATTATTTTAAGTTCATGATTAGTGTATTTTGATTACTTGAGTTTATGTTAAGTCATTTATCTTGTAATGCTTCATAACTAACGTGATTTACAATAAGTTTCAGTAATTCTCTACTCTAAACCTAAGTCTAAACCTCCACCCCACGGATTTCTCTCTTTGTTCTTGTTTTAATTTTAATTGCTTTTGTTTCGTACTTTAGTTAATTAAACCAAAAACCCCAAAAACCCAAATTAATTCTTCTCTCCCTTCTTCCCCTCAATCGAAATCACACTAACAACGAAATCTCTCCCTCCTTGTGTTCGACCCGTATTTGTCACGTCTTCATTGACGCCGTGCACTTGCGGTATAAATAAAATTTCTCATCAAGTTTTTGGTGCCGTTGCCGGGGAGGCGACGCAGATTTTGTGTTTTTGTGTTTTCGATTTTATCCTGTCTACCTTATGCGCGATCTAAGTATTTGAATTTGTGTAGCAGGAGACAACAGAGTGCGCGGCGAAATCCGGGAGCGTTCTGAGACACTTGGGCGGCGGAATCGCCGCATCTTCAAGAGGACTTGCGGCGGAATCGCCGCACAAGCGAGGGCTCTGGTCTTCAAATTTCTGGGGCATCGTCGGCATCTCTGGGTGGTCGCATTGAGCTACTGGAATCTCCGAGAGCGGGCGGCGAACCCGACTGAGCATTGCGAAGGTAACGTTTCTTGCCCTTCTCGTAAAATCTGAATAGTTGAAAAGTTTCCTTTCGTAGAATTGCACGTGTTAGGGTTACAATTCCATAATTGGCAATAATTCAACTCTGACCTAAAATTGGCAAAATTAGAAAGACCTTAGTGCATGCATCATATAATGTTTTGCTTGCATTATTCTTGCTGAATTCTTGCAAATTAATACTTGTTGAAGATTGCTGGAGGCAAGGTACGTATCGAGGTTTTTATCGATTGCATTAGAGCATATAATTTAGCTGCATACAACCTTGCAATTGCCCCCATTAAAAGGACCATTGTTTGACTATCTTTGCTAGATTTAAGTTAAACTATCTTAAGGGCAACTCCGTAGGAAAAGATACGGTGGGGATTTCATCACCCTCCCGTAGCCCACAAACCACAATCCTGAAGTGTCGCCTAAGCCTAAAATTTAAAATCAATTAGACATTGGCCCCTAAGGACTCGGACTCAATTAAGGAGGAGATTGGTTTGACTTGCTATGACCTGAAGCTAATTGAACTCAATTTGGTGTCTAGAAAGTGTTTTTGTGTCGACGAAAGTCTTCCAAGCGACGTGGTTGTCTAATTGGCACCGACTCTGTCGGAAGCGCCCCCACTAGCTATACACTAACTGGCCAACTTGGTTTGATTGGTGAGGGAGGTGAATCAAGCGAATCAATTCGACTCAACCAGTTAGGAGTCGTCTAGATCTAAGTGACACTAGGTCTAGGATTGTTTTGACCGTGCTTGTTTAGGAAATTTCTGACCAACCCTAATTTTTATCCTTTAGAGTTAAGTTTCCCTTCTCGTCTGAGTCTTCTTTCCCTTCTCATCCTTACCTTTCTTTTGTTTGTTTCCTTTAAAAAATAAAAATAAAAAAAATAAAAAAAAATTCAAAAAAAAATAAAATAAAAATAAAAATAAAAGAAAAAAAAACGAAAAAAAAAGAGTAATTAATTCTTGAAATTAAATTTGGAATTTAAATTTCGAATTTGAATTCAAAAATTGATTCAACCCGGTGCACTCAGATTTGGATTCGGGACTTGAGTAATCGACTCTCACGAGTTCATCTAGATTCCAGTCTGGAACTTAACCCCAACCCACCTGTTGCACCACCTCACTCGGATCTAATGGGTGAGAACGTAGTGGACCCGCCTGTTGCGCAACCTATAACTTTGAGGGATCGGTGCTACCCAACGATGGCTGCTCAGCCATCGTGCATCGTTATGCCCACCATCCCGGGTCGCGACTTCGAACTTAAGGCACAATACATGAGTATGTTGCCTAAGTTCACCTCTAGGGAAGACCTATATCTCTTCCTTAGAGAATTTGAAGAAATCTGCTCTCTTATGCAATACCAGCATATCCCTGAGGAGACAGTGCGTCTGAAATTCGTGCCTCTAGCACTGAAGGACGACGCTAAGAAATGGCTATATAGTCTAGCCGAAAGATCTATTAGGAGTTGGGCTGAGTTTGTTCAAGTGTTTCTAAAAAAATATTTCCCCAACCATAAGACTATGAAGATTAGGAATGAAATTGTTGCATTCGTTCAGTCTGAGAGCGAGCCGTTCTATTCCTATCTTGAAAGATTTAAAAGTGTCTTGACCCAATGCCCTCACCACGGAATTCCGAAGTGGCAATCATGCCAAATTATTTATGAGGGATTGACACCCACATCTAGGGTTATGCTAGAATCTGTGAGCCAAGGGAACTTTATGTCCAAAAATGAAAATGATGCCTGGACTTTTCTTGAGGATTTAGCTGAAAATAGTATGCAATGGGACAATGCTAGAACACCCATCAACCCGAGTATTGGATCTAGAATAGCGAGTCAAACCCGACCAGGTGTCTTAGCTATAGACTCCAACATAGCGGCCGAGGCAAAACTAGCTACCCTAATGCGTAGAATGGAAAGTCTAGAACTGCAAAACCAAACCCGACAAGCATCCCCTACCCCTTGCTCTAGATGTGGTCAGACTGGTCATTTAATGGAGGATTGTGTGAACCTGGAACATGTTAATGCCACATACAACAATTTTAGAAATGATCCTTACGCATCGACCTATAACCCAGGTTGGCGTAATCATCCCAATTTTTCGTGGACCCAACAAGGACAACCTCCTAGACAACAACAAACCCCATATAACCAAAATAATACATCATCTGGGGGTAATAACAATGGAAATCATGAGGTTAGGTTGACAAAATTAGAAACTTTAATGACAACTTTTATACAAACAACCAACCAATCATTCCAAAGGCTAGAGACACAGGTCAGCCAATTAGCACAGATAATAGGTGAAAGAGAAAAGGGCCAATTTCCAAGCCAACCTGAGGTGAACCCCAGAACTAATAATCAATATCAACCTTATCAACCACCTTCAGGAAATAACAACCCTAGACCGGTTCAAATGGTTAATGAGGAAGGACCGTTCCAACAAATCAATGTTGTAGTATCATTACGGTCCGGAAGACAAATTGACAATAATGTGGTAAACCCTAGAATGACTAATCAATCTAGCCATCAAGCACCCACATATGACTTGACCATTGAACCCGACGTCCAAATTGAAAAGCCCAATCCACCTACCCAACCTGAACCTGTAGCTCAACCTGAACCTGAGCGAGTCTATGTGCCTAAAGCCCCATTTCCCAATAGACTCAAAAAGAACTCTAGTGCACAAATAGAGAAAATCCTGGAAGTATTTAAGCAAGTTAAGGTGAATATTCCACTCTTAGATATGATTCAACAAATACCTGCTTATGCTAAATTCTTGAAAGATTTGTGCACTAAAAAGAGAAAAACAAATGTACCAAAGAAGGCATTCTTAACTGCAAACATATGCTCAATTCTTTCCAACACATCTCCTATAAAATATAAGGACCCGGGGTGTCCCACAATTTCATGTTCAATAGGAGATACATTTATCAATAAAGCCCTTCTAGACCTTGGTGCAAGCGTTAACTTGCTCCCATTTTCTGTCTACGAGCAACTCAACCTTGGTCCACTGAAACCCTCTAGGACAACCCTCCAATTCGCTGATTGTTCTGTTAAGAAACCAAGAGGTATAGTAGAGGACGTTTTGATTAAGGTTGGGGACTTCATTTATCCAGTGGATTTTGTCGTACTTGATACTGAACCTGTTGTAAATCCTAATCGACAAATCCCTGTAATTCTAGGTAGACCCTTTTTAGTCACTTCGGAAGCATTAATAAACTGTCGAAACGGACTCATGCAATTATCTTTCGGGAACTTAAAAGCAGAATTTAATATCTTCCATATTGATAATGAGCCAGAAATAATATGCAACCCAAGTGATGTTGTGATGAGAGCACGTATTTATCAGAATTCTGAATCAAATAAATCATCACATAAGCAAAAAGGAAGTAAGAAAAAAGGGAGTGATTCATTTACTCAACCACCATCACTCGAGCAAACAAGCGAACCAATTCAAGTGAGAAGAGTGGAATCTTTTCCTCAAGTCAACATGGGGAACAATTCAACTGGATACATGCACCAACATGGTGTCATTCAATCCAGTTCTGATTATGGTTGACTTTGAGCAAACTCAACCCCTCTACCGCAAGCCGACGCAGGTAATAAGTGCATTTATTGTATCTATGCATACATTGAGGACAATGCATGATTTAGGTGTGGGGGGTGTTTATATATGTACATATCTATCTATTTGATTTTCTGTTCTGCTTTATTTTAAAAAAAAAAAAAAAAAATCAATATTCTATGACATAGCTTAAGATTGAACTGCCAAAACCCGAGTACAAATTGCATTGAGTTCTTGTTCCTTATTATATGGTTCTGCTTGTAGAAATTATGGCATAAATCTAAGTTCCAAAGAAATAACCCATTACGCTTTAAGACATGTATGCACTTAAATTGGATGAATCAAATCTTTGAAGTGGTTGATAAAAAGCAGAGGTTGAGGAAAATATACCGGGAAGTGTGGACTTCTAATAGCAATTAAGCCTTGAGGAAAATAAAAATAAAAATAAAGGAATAAAGTGAAGAAAACACATTTTGCAAAATGATTACAAAAACCCAAGCCTTTGAGTCACTGGTCCGTAGGGGTATCTTGAAACCCGGTAACTTGAGTCTACCAGCTCGGGATTATCGACCAAACTCGCTACACAAATGCCAAAAGGGTAAAAGTGTCAAAAAGCAAATGTGTTGAATCACGGAAGAAAAGAAAAAAATAATAATACTCAAGGCCCAAAGCTAAAAGAATGATCCATGCCATGGTTGATCTGAATGATACTTCACCACCAGAGGAGGCGTGCAAAATAATTCAAGTGATAAACATGTATAGAAGGGTTAGTGGTGTGAATGTTGGAGGAACAAAGACCAAGTCATATTTTTTGAGCTAGATTTATATAATGAGCATGCGAGAACTTTAAGTGAGATGTATAAGGTGAAGGCAGAAATATTAAGAGCTATTAATGGAATGATGAATTAAGACTTTGTGGGTATATCTGCTGAAAACCCTCAGGAGACAACACTCCTCCCCCTTGGCAACAAGGAGGTTTAAAGGCTTGTTGCACATGCTAAGTGCAACCGTGATTCCTACGAAAGTGAGTTAGGATTTCCCTGTTTTTATTTTTCGTATCTTCTGTTTTGCTAGGGACTAGCAAAATCTAGGTGTGGGGGTATTTGATGCATTGCATACATTGCATCATATGTCTTTCATTTAGATTACTTTTACATCAATAAATGCTACTAAGGTATGTGTTTAGTCTTATTTACATAATACAGGGACCTGAATGCAATTTACCCACATCCCGAGCATAAACGCGTACAAAAGACTCGTTTCTATCATAAAGACCAAGTTCAAGTTTATCGGGCTTCAAATGGAAATGTATCCAAGCATAAAAGCATTCAAGACCTAATTACGAAAAGAACAAGGACTTAAGCACAAAAGTAGCCGGGGACTTAATTGCAAAAAGTGAAGGACCTAATTGCAAATCACGAGTAGTTTTTATTATTATGGAGAAAATATAAAGAAAAATCAATGTGGATCTCCAAATATATGAAGAAATTAATTCGGATCTCCAAAGATATGCAAGAATCAATCCAGACGCGCAAATGACATTGAAATCATACCATAAACACACAGGAAAAATCCGGGTCGATTCTGAGCCAAAAAGGTGGCGATTCCGCCGCACCTCAAGAGCAAATTGCGGCGAATCCGCCGCACCAAATTAGATTCATGCTCTAAAAATTTTACCGGTTTCGTGTTGACGCGTGTAATTTCTTATTTCATGCTTAGGTCCCTTGTATCGGCTATAAATAGCCCCGAGAACGATGTTGTGAGAAGTTCTTCCTTTTGTTCCATAATTTAGCAATAAAATTCTGTTTCTTTTATTTTATGTTTTTAATTTTCTTTTCTTAGTTTCTCTAGGACCCCTTCTCGCTCCCTCCATCTATGAGTTTCTAACTCTTTCCAAAGGGTGGGGGTGACGGATTTAGGGTGATGAGAAGAGAAGATGTTATTATTTTAATTTTGTATTAGTATGTTTTGATTACTTGAGTTTATGTTAAATCATTTATCATCTAATGCTTTATAACTAATATGATTTATTATAAGTTTCAGAATTCTCTAATCTAAACCCGATATCTAAACCTCCACCCAACGGAATTCACCATCTTTGTTCTTGTTTTAGTTTTATTTGTTCATGTTTCTTGCTTTAGATAATTAAAACCCAAAAATCTCAAAACCAACCAATTTAATTGTTCTCTCCTTCTTTCCCGCAATCGAAATCACATTAATAACAAATCTCTCCCTCCTTGTGTTCGACCCGTATTTGCCACGTCTCCATTGACGCCGTGCACTTGCGGTATAAATTTAATTCACATCACTGTGTTTCCGGATACCCTTATCCGAGCAGTGCATTGTACTCTGCTGGATAACCTAGGCTTCAATTTTCCTTGCCCTTGGTCCGTTGGTGCGGTGCCCTCCTTGGAGCAAGTCAGCGTGGCCCGTATAACAACACCACGATCGTAATGAGATTGTCTTGTCTTAACGCCAAAACCACAATAATCGGCATAGGCCACGTAAAATGCTTTGGCTTCTTCGAAAGAGGGGAAAAACATCCCCTCATGGGGAACGTTTGATGGCTGCTCCACTAGGGAAGGCACGGGAACGATTTCCATTTGGTACAGAGGAATGACCACATAAGAGAAGGGAAGGAAAAGGAAGAGGCATCTTGAGATTGATAACAAGTCTTCTGTGCCGTGTAGGAGCGCCGAGCGCCAAAATGATGAAGGAATAGAGTGATTTGAGTCGCATTAATGAGGGATGGAGGGAAGGATGGTGGAAATGATGAAGGTACGAAAATAGAGGAATAAAAAAACAAAAAACTTTTCATATCCCATCGCGCCAACTAAGCAGCGTCTGCTGAGTGGACTGGCCACATCAGCGCGCGTCCCGGACGCGCGCGTCCACTAAACATTTTCCTTATTAATAGAGTTAGTTTCCTTGCCCTCCGTGTTTCAAAAGTTGATGTGTTTCTGTTTGTTTGTTCAATCTGCATTCATGCATACTGCTCTGAAAATAATATGCCCTAATTTGAAATTATGCACGTGGAGATGCCAATGTGTCTGAAATGATTATTCTTGTGGATGTTAATTGATATGCAACTTGATATGCAACTGCGATAATGAAAGAGGTAATATGTGATATTATTGGACTCTCAATTTCAGTTCATTATGTTTCTTATTGTGTTGATAGTGCCTTTACTGGAATTATTCCTTGGGTCCTATTATCCAAAAAGAAATAAGATTATACAGATGACTTTCAATGCTTGTGTGCATTAGTACCTATAAAGGAATTTCTTGCTTGGACGAACTTGTAATTTCTTCTATCCTGAAAGGTGCCTTGAAGTATTACTACATAAACAGTAACTCAAGAGCATCTCTAAACACGGCTTATATTCTTGACTCTACGTCTTTGTTAATTCGACTTTTGTAATGAACGTCCTGAAATCATGAAATTGTTTTCAAGAACTGCATCAATTGTAAGGTCTCAAAAGAAGTGCAGTCACTTTTTAGCTTGAGAGATATGAGTGTTGTACCCTGTCATCCTTGCATGTTTCTCAATTGTCTTGATTTAATATGTTGACTGGTTTTTCCCCATCTGGTCATCTCTATATGTTTTTCATATAGTGTATGGAAAATTTGGTTCCGCAGGGCCAGGTGTATAATCTAGATCGATTCTTCTAAGATTATCTGTCATATCCGGGAGTTTTCTTTCACGTCAGTTTTCTTATTTATCCACATTATCGTTTTTTCTCTCCAACTCATTTTATTCTCTTTTTAACATTATTCACATTTTACTACAACCCACTACAATTCCGTAATTTTTTAATATAATAAAAAAAAAATTAAAAATTCGAAATTTAGGAATTTTTTTTTTCCAAAACTAGGTGGCACACCCGCGATCCGTGGGGGCACGGATCGCGGTTCCCACCCGCGATCCGTCCCTCCCGCCAAATTTTTTTTTTTTTGAAAATTTCACGGATCGCGGTTCTGAACCGCGATCCGTGAAATTTTTTTTTTATTTTTTTTAATTTCTTAATTTCTGTTTTTCTTTTTTATTATAATTATTTTTAATCTTTTTTAAAATCTTTTTTTTTTCAAAATATGTTTTCTAATTTATATTATTTTTTAAAAATTTAAAAATTTATTTTTAATTTTTTCAAAAATCGACATCCAAATCACGTCGATAACCCGACGTATTGAATTGTTAGGGTATTTTATACAATAAAAAAACAAAATTTATTTGTCAGAATAATAAATTATTTGCAACTAAAAATTAAACAAACACTAAAACTAATTAAAACAAAAAATTGGTAACGTTGTCGAAAATTCGTAGGGTGTACACACATTACAAACAGTTTTGGAGTTCGATACAGCAAAAAATTAAAAACACAATTAATTTTTTTTTAAAAATAATAACAATTACAAAACATATTTTGGAAAGAAATATAATAAAAAAACTTAGTTAAAATGATTTAAAAAAAATTCAAAACATAAAACACTACGACTAAAATCCGTAATTTTATTTATTTTCTTTTATTGTTTTTGATTTTTTCGGTTTTCTGTTTTAGTTTTTTTTTCTTCTGTTTTTCTTTTTTATTTTAATTATTTATAATCTTTTTTAAAATCTTTTTTTTTCAAAATATGTTTTCTAATTGATATTATTTATTAAAAAAATTTAATTTTGTTTTTAATTTTTTCAAGAAACGACCTCCAAATCACGTCGATAACTCGGCGTGTATTGAATTGTTAGGGTATTTTATACAATATAAAAACAAAATTTCTTAGTTAGAATAATAAATTATTTACAACTGAATATTAAACAAACCATAAAACTAATTAAAACAAAAAATTGGTAACGTTGTCAAAAATTCGTAGGGTGTACACACATTACAAACATTTTGGAGGTCGATACAGCAAAAAATTAAAAACAAAATTCAAAATTTTTAAAAATTAATAACAATTACAAAACATATTTTGAAATATATATATATATATAAAACATAGTTAAAATGATTTGTAAAAAAACAAAACATAAAATCAAAAACAATAAAAGAAAATAAAAAAGTCACGGATTTTGATTTTTTTAAAATCGTTTTAACTATGTTTTTTATTATATTTATTTTCAAAATATGTTTTCTAATTGTTATTATTTTTAAAAAAATTTTAATTGTGTTTTTAATTTTTTGCTGTATCGACCTCCAAAAATATTTACAATGTGTGTACACCCTACTAATTTTTGATAACGTTTCGAATTTTTTGTTTTAATTAGTTTTAGTGTTTGTTTAATATTCATTTGTAAATAATTTATTAATCTGGCTAAAAGAATTTGTTTTTTTATTGTATAAAATGCCCTAACATTTCAATACGTCGGGTTATCGACGTGATTTAGAGGTCGATTATTGGAAAAATTAAAAATAATTTTAAAAAATTTAGAAAAATAATATAAATTAGAAAACTTATTTTGAAAAAAAAAGATTTAAAAAAAGATTACAAATAATTACAATAAAAAATAAAAACAGAAAAGAAAAAACAAAAACAGAAAATAAAAATAAAAAAATTATTGGCGGGAACACGGATCGCGGGTGGGAACCGCGATCCGTGCCCCACGGATCGCGGGTCACACCCGCGATCCACCTAGTTTTGGAAGAAAAATTTTTTTTTTTCCTAAATTTCGAATTTTTAATTTTTTATTTATTATATTAAAAAATTACGGCTACAATTCATCTCTCTTCTCCGACCATTTACAAAATAATACATTCAAATCATTTAAACCTAATTATATATCCAACCAATAAAATTACTTAATTGCTAAACATCGTATGTGTTAATTATAATTTTGTCATTATCTTTTTTTTACATATTTATACTCTCAATATGTTTTCTTATGTTCATACAATAAAAATAATCATGAAAAATAAAATTAGGCGGCGAATGTGTGGATGATAGGCGGCGAATGTGTGGATAATCAAAATAAAATCAGAGTATGAATGTGTGGATAATCAAAATGAGCGAGCAAAGGGAGTTTGTTTTGCGGATTTTTGTTGTTGTGATACTCTATTATTGTACTCCGGATATTGATCCGTTCAAATGTTTATTTACATTTGTATTTTTTTTCCAGATTCGGGTAAATAGATATGAGTAATCAGATTAATATCTAGCCTATCACCATCGAAATTTTACAATGGAACCTGAAATAATTTGAAATAACACACGGTATAAATTCAATTTTTAAAAAAAAGACTGAAATTGTCCGAAAAACACCCACTTAAAACTAGCTATATGTCCCGATTGGCTTCTTGAGGCTTGAGCAGTATCAAATATCGATATCAATAAGTTAGTGGTGGCATAGTTGATTTATCTTGAAAACTCAAACGTGCAGACCCATCTCAACTGATTGACTTCAACTTATTGGGTCTTTAATTATGTAGAAACTAGAAGCCTAATTCGTATACGTCAAACTTTTGTGCTTTTGTTTGTTTCCAACTAATTTCTTGCGACCTGAAATGAATAAAATATACTTCATTATTTGATCTTTTAATCTTTGCTAATTTTGCTTGGCTTTTGTGTGTTAGTTGTCGTTACTCTGAGTGTTAGTTCAATTCTTTGCGTATATCCACTCTATGCGTAGTTCTATCATTCATTTTAAATGACTAGTGGACAAGTAATTTAATTTCTATTTTTATATTTTAAATTTCTTGTCGTCGTTCTTAGCGACCTCTTCAATTGCTGACTGTTTATTTTGTTAGATTATATTATATTGTACAACCTCAAGTTGACAAGTTAGACCATAAATAACTATGCTCTGGCTACCCCACCCGTCTTGTTCTCTCTCTGTCACACCAGCTCATCCAATCCACACCCGGACTACTCTCGTCCACCCTACATTCTCTTTCTTCCACGTCATTTGGAGATCAATTCTGAGTAAAATTATAAAAAAAAATCACAATTTTTTTTACAAAAAACAAAACAAATTAAAAATATATTTTCAGAAAAATATATCTGGAAAAACAATTTAAAATAAATTCATAAAGATTTAAAACAAATAACCAAAACAAATCGGGCCAATGTGGGGACAAGTGCCCCCCCCCCCCCCCCCCCCCCCCCCCCCCCCCCCCCCCCCCCCACACACACACACACCTGGTTGGCTAGGGGTGTAAATGGACGTTTGAAATTTGGAGATTCGTTCGTGTCCGGTTCGAAAAATATTCGGTCCGAACAATATCTGACCCTAATAATATTTGATTCGTGTAATATTTGGGACATACAAATGCGAATATGGATATTGATACATCTGATCCGAATAACATCTAATCTGAGATTGAATATATGTATTATAAGATCTGTATCCATATTTGTATCATATAGTTATGCAATACAGTATTACACCAAGAAGTATTCATATTTCAACATTGTGTGATTATATTTTGAATATATAATTTAAATTTATTTATTCAAATAAAAATACATCTACTGATAACATTTATTCAAGCATTGCATATCGTTATCATTTTCAGAATATGAAGTTAGAAGTTAAGATAAAGTAAGTTAATATTTGAAACCAAATAAAGTTATAAGTGTGACTATTTATAAGAATTTGCCTAAGTGAAAATGTAAAATGTTATAAGGTGAGTAATTATGTTTACGGATGAGAATATTATCCGTATCCGCTCCGAATCCGTCAAATATTCGAACGGATATAAACTTTTCATATCCGTAAACAATCTGTATCCGTATCCTAATCTGTAAAGTTTATGTGGATACGAATATGGAAATACCTATATCTTATCCGTATCTGATCCGTTGACACCCAAATATTGGTTGCTAATGTGATTGATGACTTTGTGCGCGTCACAGACGCTGTGTGTCCCTATGTATTAGCATAAAAAAACTAAATAATAAATATTAACCATAAAACTACATCTTGAATTTTATATTATATTATTAAAATAAAATATTATTCAAATTTTAATTTAGTGTATCGTTAACAAGTGCACGAGTGCATTAATCTTATTAAATAATTTATTCTTCAACAATGAATATGTATAGAACATATAATTTACCCATCACATTTTTAAGTTAAATTAAACAAAAATGTGTAATGTCTACTTAAAGTTTAATGTACAAAATATTATTCATAATAAAATTGTACATTTACATATATAACATTTACAAATAATATTAATTTTTCGTAAATAATAGTTAATGAATGGAATTTTTTAATTTTCAATTGGATTTCATTGGTTTATACAAAATCTTTGTCAAAGGAAATTGATTTATTTTGGTTTGCTATTTTTTCGTTATTTTATTTTTTAACCACCGAATCCATTTTCTTATTATTTCCGTGCACAAACATGTCAGTTGTTAGCCTAACTTTAACGTTAACGGTTAACATTTTCGTAGGATGTATTCTAATTTCTGGCATAGTATGTTTTGACGATTGATTTACTGAACTATTATTCATCGTTGGAAAACTACATAAATCGTTCGTACGAATTACCATTTTGCCCTTCTAGCATTTCTACTTATACAACTCTTCATTTCACTCTCCTAACACCACTCTCTCTTCATATTACACTCATATTCACCCAAAAGTATGTCTCGGAGGCCCGGAAAAGTGTCAGCGGACGCCCCGGTCTACTCGAATATGATAAAATAACTTTAGTTTTTGTATATTTTTTTAAAATAATTTTGGTCGGGCGTTCGCGGGGGCCGCTCGACCCAACGGGCGGGCACCAGCGAGAGTTGCCCCCAAACGCCCCTCCCCTTTTTCAGAATTTTTTCAATTTAAATTGATTATAATTTGTGATAATTGCTAAATAAATTGATTATTAAGTTAATAATTAGTTAAATTGATTAATTATTATAATTAGATTAATGATCAATTTGTCAATCCATTAACGAAATTTTATTTCTAAAATTGAATTAATAGTCATCGGGTTACCGTAGAGGAAAAAAGAAATCAATTGTCTTACGTGTTGTACATAGTTTAGCAGTTGTGTCAGGGCCCTGTCATCCATGTAGACAGGGTATTTCTGCTTCATTTAGGAGAGAGATATATTTTACGTCGTCATCAGACACCTGAGGATTCTTTCGACGATGATGATGATTCAGATGAGGTGGGGAGTCACGACGAGAGTGACGATGGGGGTCGGTATGACTTGGAGCCGCAGGAGGAGGCGAGACAACAATATGATCGTGGACGGGGGCGACATTGTAGTCCTTCGGCTGAGTGGGTCATTAGGAAGGGTCGAGGTGACCGGTTTGTGACCTGAGATTCGAGTTCGTGCACTGCAGACGCCCGAGCTCAGAAGAAGAAGATGGGTGAGGACGAGTCTTGGATCGTGACAGATATGATGCCCGGTGGTCCTCTAGATGGCAGCGTCGTTCCGAGTTTGGGAGGTCACATTGCCAGACGCATCTGTGATGGCGAGGATCGGAAGGTTTTGAAGTGCCATAACCGGCATAGATCCTGTATTACATTGAAAATTTGGCGTTCAACGATGACTGATGATATGACGACAACTGTTAGTGACAGTGAATTGGGTCACTTGTCGTACAACATGTTTTCCTTCATTGACATGTCGTTGATTTCGGCTTTCATGGAGCGATGGCAGCCTAACACCAACACTTTCAACTTGCCGTTCGGAGAAATGACGATCATGTTGCATGGCGTCTTTCAGATTCTGCACATTCCTGTTGAGGGTCCTATGGTCAGTGCGCAGACGCCAACGTCCGAGCTGAAGTTATTTGTATCAGAGTTGCTGGGTATCAGCCTCGAGGGTCTTTGGCGGGATAACTCATTTTAAAGTGCCAGTGGTGTTAGTATCGAGGTTGTGGACGACTGTTGCAGACGGGGGCGACCACCACGGACTGAGGATACGCAAATGACTGCCTACCTCTTCTTACTGCTAGGTTGCGTCTTGTTTGTCGACAAGAACGGTTGCAGAGTCAGACCACGCGACCTATTGGAGGCGTGGGACCCAGATATCATTGGTCAGTACTCATGGGATCGGCGACGTTGGCATATCTGTATCGCCAGTTGGGGATAGCGAGCCGTGTTGATTGTTCTAGCATTACAGGTTGTCTTACGCTGCTACATGTTTCGATATACGAGTATTTTTCTGCTTTCCGCCCCCATCGTTCGCATATTTGGGTTGTCCGGACCGAGGATAAGAGCGCGGGAGAATTCTTTTCCATTTGTAGATGGCTAGATCAGATGACTGCATCACAAATATAAATTTTATATATCATTCATGTTTATTTAAATTTCAAGTTTATTATTATTAACGTATAATTGTTTAGGTGGAGTGGTTGTCGTATGGTCCTCAACCTGCTGTAGCTGTACCGATGACTACATTTATGAGCGTTCTTCGTTACCGGGATATCACAAAGCCTTATTCACTTGATCGTGTCTTGCGTCAGTTGGGGTACGTTCAAGTGATTCCGCTTGACATCCCGACACCAGAGCTTGCAGTACGGTCTGCGATTGCGATGACGTACGACATCAGACACATCGCTTCGAGTGCGGAATCGGTTTGGAGGACATTTCCGAGAGTATGACAACTTCACCTGGACCATTTGAGGTGTAGTCGTGACCACTTGTGATGCAGATTATTTGCAGTGGTTCAGTAGGTGCTCACATCCAGTTATCGTTCGCGGTACCATTCTGAGACCGGAGAGACTACTGGATAGGACTGAAAGGAATATATTTTAAAAGTTTTACTTTTATATGTCAATTATTATGAATTGGATGTGCAAACATTTTGTTCATTGATTATGGTATTCGTCTTTTAGAAGTGTTAAGAAAGAGGCGCTTGGTCCTTAACCGTAGAGCTCTAAAAGATAATGGTTTACATAAATCAAAAGTTATTCACAATCATTGTAATTAACATGAAACATTAATCACCGAGATAAGATTGTCGTGTTGATCATCGATTGTTGTAGCTCTACAAATAATTGACGACACGAGTATATAAAAGAGGAAAATATTACTTTTATATATTGAATAGACCTAACAAGAAAAACATTATGAAATTGTGTTTCGTGTCATTAATGTTTTACTGTGTCTTGGATCCTAAGATATGAGACTTATATCTTTTCACTCAAGGAGTGCTTAATTTAATTATTGTCAAAAGCTATCAATAAGTATAATGATAAATGCAATAATTGGTTGAACATGATTTGTGCTGAAAAAAATAGCTAGTCAAACGATTATCGTTGCCCCTCTTAATTGAGTGATGATATTAGTGGACCCCTTGATAAAGAAAAAATATAATGTGCACAATGTAACTTGAGTTAAGTTACATAGTTATAGTTAGCTTAGAGAGATCAAGAAATGAATATAATACAAAGATGACACATTTCTACTTTGTATATATTCTTAATATCATGAGGCAACGGACGGACACAAGTGGTGCACTTACATCACTAAATGGATCGTGTTTTGGTTCGGGTGGAACAAAGACATATATGCTAATTGGGTAACTATAATGTGTAGGTAAATACCGCTTATAGTTTGAGATATTAAGTTTTTAATATCTCTGCCAATTTGGCTTAAATCCTCCTATAGGTGACACCACAAAACTGGGAAACAAGAAGCTTGATTTTGAGTTCATATGATGTGTCGGGTTTCATGTGAAAAAAGACAATTGGTGAACGAATAAAATCAATATGTCACGAGAATTGACATAATTAGAATCCTAATAATTTCAAATGAGGTGTATATATTATGGGGTGTAATAATTTAATACTATATAGGATAATATATTACACAAGATATTTCATCCACTAGTAGTCATCGATCGAGGGATATTTTGCTTGCCCTTAGCGGGAGATAGCTTCCTCCATCTTTGGGAATAGTGAGAGATATAATGTTGTATATTGTTGTGCCATGAATAGATGTACGAAGTGCGATTCACCCTCAGTGGACACCGAGTATATTTGTTTGTGAATACAATAGATAAATGTATCTCGTATCAAATGAAATAAGTTTTCTTAACAAGACCCGGAGCCCTAGCTCGGTTTTGAGAAAGAGAATTTTTTTCTAAAGAGGATCGGTCAAATTCCCTCTTAATTAAAACGACAAGAGTCATAAGAGTTTGAAAATGCAAATGTTGAGATGTTTTCGAAATGGTTATGATTAGAAAATGTTTTCTTACCTTGATTTTATAGTATATCTGATAGCCCTTAGCTAGTTTATATTATAATTGATAGGATCTTGAATTGCTACATTTATGGACATTTTTTTATTTACGGTATTGTTTTTTAAAACATAAAATTGACATTAAATCTCATATAATTTATTTTGTAGAAATGTCGAATATTCAACCTATTGTGCGATATATGATTGAAAAACATCCTTTGGCAAATGATGGCTCAAACTTCATAAGCTGACAACTCAAGCTCAATATCGTGTTGAAGTTGGAGAAACTATCTCATATTTTGGACGGTGAAATCCAAAAATTAAATGAGAAGTCAACCGATAGCGAGAGAGAGGCAAAAGCCAAGTGGGAAGACCAACAGAACCAAGTTCACAGTCTAAGGTTGGCCTCCATGGGTGACTCGCTTCAAGCGAAATACTTGGACTCAAAACCCAAGAAGATCATGGACGCTTTAACAAAGATGTTAATGGATAGTGCTAGAAAAGAGCGCTATGAGACCACCATCGCACTCACAAAGTGCCACATGGCGGAGGGAACATCGGTATCCATGCATTTTCTCACGATGCAAGGATACCTTGAGAAGTTGTCCAAGCTCTCTTCCCCGATGCCCGATGACATTGCGGAAGATTTGATTCTTAGGTCTCTAGCCCTGTCCTGCAAGGACTTCATTATGCACTATCATGTGCGTGAGAAAGGGGTGAGTCTTGAGGAACTTCACAATGCTCTCAAAACGGTATGAAGTTGACATGGGCAAGGGTCGAGACAAGCACGTCCTAGCCGTCCATGGAGGGAGCAAGAAGATCACCAAAGGTAAAGGCAAATTCACCAAGAATACGTCAATCAAGAGCAAGGGAGTAGGAGGTGCTCGTGGGAGTGCATCAAAGAGGAATTCTTTGAAATCTCCGACTCCCAACACGGAGTGCTTTCACTGCGGTGAAAAGGGACACATCGGGCCAAATTGCCCCAAGTACAATGAAGACATTGACAATGAAGTGATTGAACGTAAGCGCACCAAAATTTCTCCTGTGGAATATTCATCGGACGATCGTGTCACCTTCGGTCTACCGACAATATCCCAAAATATCTCCGGGATATTTTCTCTCGCTTGACCGTTCCCACTTGGTTTACCGAACCCAATTGTCTAGACACTCCAGACAATTTCGGTCAAGCAATTGTGTTTACTCGTGCCCTGTTCAGTTGACTGTTCCTAAGACACCTCGGTCGACTGAACCCTAAACGGTTTACCGTGTTTGACCCTGATTTTGCCTTTGTCAAATTTTGGATTTATTTCCAACAAAATTTGATCTTTTGGGTTTTTCAGCAAATTCATATTTTATGTAATATATTATCCTATATAATATTAAATTATTACACCCCATAATATATACACCTCATATGAAATTATTAGGATTCTAATTATGTCAATTCTCGTGACATATTGATTTTATTCGTTCACCAATTGTCTTTTTTCACATGAAACCCGACACATCATATGAACTCAAAATCAAGCTTCTTGTTTCCCAGTTTTGTGGTGTCACCTATAGGAGGATTTAAGCCAAATTGGCAGAGATATTAAACACTTAATATCTCAAACTATAAGCGGTATTTACCTACACATTATAGTTACCCAATTAGCATATATGTCTTTGTTCCACCCGAACCAAAACAAGATCCATTTAGTGATGTAAGTGCACTGATGAAGATTTAAATTTATACCGCAAGTGCACGGTGTCAATGAAGACGTGGCAAATACGGGTCGAACACAAGGAGGGAGAGATATTGTTATTTTTTGGATTTTCGATTAGAGAGAGAGAGAACAATAATAAGGTTGGTTTTGAGATTTTTGGGTTTTAATTATCTAAAGCAAGAAACAAAAACAATTAAAACTAAAGCACAAACAAAGATGTGAATTCCGTCGGGTGGAGGTTTAGATTTAGGATTTAGATTAGAGAATTCTGAAACTTAGATATAAATCACATTAGTTATAAAGTATTACATGATAAATGATCTAACATAAACTCAAGTAATCAAAACATACTAATACGAAATTAAAATAATAACTTTATTCTCTTCTCATCACCCTAATCCGTCACCTCCACCCTTTGGAAGGAGTTAGAAACTCATGGAGGGAGGAAGAAAGAAGGGATCCTAGAGACATTAAAAGAAAAGAGAAACAAAACAAAATAAAACAGAAATTTATTACTAATGATCTAAGACCAAAGGTTCAAAGATGTGTTACATTCGTGCTACGAGGCTATTTATAGCCGAAACAAGGGATACCAGTATATGAAAGGAAATTACACGTGGCGACACAGGACTGGGCAAAATTTGGGGACGCGGATCGACAGGTGTGCGGCGGAAACGCCACATATTGTAGGTGTTGTGCGGCGGAAACGCCGCACAATCTGGTCTGATTGGGTCCGGATTTTGGCTGTGCGTTTATGGTATGATTTGATCCTCCTTTGCGCGTCTGGATTGATTCTTTCCATTGTCTTGAGCTCCGGATTAATTCCTTCCATTGTTGGGATTTTATTTTTTACTTTTCTTTTGACTTCTCCAACACAATAACTTGACCCTTTTATTTTGTAGTCAGGTCCTTGACATTTTGCACTTAAGCCCCTGACCTTTTTGTGATTAGCTCCTTGAATGATTTTGTGCTTGGATGCATTTCCATTTGAAACCCGATAAACTTGAACTTGTCTTTATGATAGAAATGAATCTTTTGCACGCGTTTTATGCTCGGGATGTGGGTAATTTGCATTCAGGTCCCTGTATTCTGTAAATAAGACTAAACACATACCTTAGTAGCATTTATTGATATAAAAGTAATCTAAATTAAAGACATATGATGCAATGTATGCAATGCATCATGCACTACTTGTGTACGTCCCTTGCATCATGATATTAAGAATATATACAAAGTAGAAATGTGTCATCTTTGTATTATATTCATTTCTTGATCTCTCTAAGCTAACTATAACTATGTAACTTAACTCAAGTTACATTGTGCACATTATATTTTTTCTTTATCAAGGGGTCCACTAATATCATCACTCAATTAAGAGGGGCAACGATAATCGTTTGACTAGCTATTTTTTTCAGCACAAATCATGTTCAACCAACTATTGCATTTATCACTATACTTATTGATAGCTTTTGACAATAATTAAATTAAGCACTCCTTGAGTGAAAAGATATAAGTCTCATATCTTAGGATCCAAGACACAGTAAAACATTAATGACACGAAACACAATTCCATAATGTTTTACTTGTTAGGTCTATTCAATATATAAAAGTAATCTTTTCCTCTTTTATATACTCGTGTCGTCAATTATTTGTAGAGCTACAACAATCGATGATCAACACGACAATCTTATCTCGGTGATTAATGTTCCATGTTAATTACTATGATTGTGAATAACTTTTGATTTATGTAAACCATTATCTTTTAGAGCTCTACGGTTAAGGACCAAACACCTCTTCCTTAACACTTCCAAAAGACGAATACCATAATCAAGGAACAAAATTCTTGCACATTCAATTCACAATAATTAACATATAAACGTAAAACTTTTAGAACACATTCCTTTCAATCGAAACCGACCAATTCAGCCTGGACCAAGTCCCGAATTCGTTTCGATTTTTGTCCAAAGGTTAGTTAAATTTTGGTCCTCAATCCTGACCGAATTTTGTTCTAACTCTACTAGTAACCCCCTGTAGGATCTACTAGCCCCTAATCTTAGTCTAAATGGGGGTTAATAGACTAATTAAGGTTGTTTAACAAACTATGCCAAATTAAAAGCTAATACAATTAATATGAAGGACAGAACAAAAAACCACAACACCGGATGTATAGAGGTTTGGATCCAACCATCGGATCCTAATCCTCTCTTACGAATTGCTCTTACTCGAGCAACTTCGCGTCCTCCACTAATCCGATCTTCGTTGCGAGCCGAGATCACGCCTTTACACCACAAGCTTTGCGAACACCCTCGCCTAGCTTGGACCAACTTCTCACAATCCGAGAAGAGCTTCACTTCAGAAGCTTAGTACAACTCTTGAAGACTTTACTTCAACAACTAATCTTGAGCACTTGAAATGAATGATGCAATCAAGGATGGTGATTTCAAGAGATAAGATGCGAGCACAAGTGTTTAGAACAAATATGAGAGTAGTAATGAGATTTGAGCTTAGAAAAAGATTGGTGACCTTAGATGAGTGTTCTCAGCTCTATTTATAAGCTCTAAACTAGTTCTAGCTGTTGGGATTGACATGGTAAAAAGTTGTGCAAGAAAACACAAGTCAGGAAGTGACATGTCACATTTCAAGACCCGGACGATCGATCGAATCGTGTTAATCGGTCGACCGGAATGCAACAGTAAATGGTTCGGTCGAGCGAAGATGCAAACGATCGGTCCAATTGGGCTAGAACTTAAGTGATCGGTCGAACGGATAGGATTACCAGTTCGACCAAAAATGACCAGTAAGACTTGATCTGGAAAAGATGCATGTATCGGTCGACCGTGAAGAGAGTTTCGGTCAACCATTTGACGTGTTGGATTTCAGACAGGATAAAGCCAAATGCAATCGGTCGAACAGACTGAATTCAGGGTTCGACTGAAAACTCTCAGTAAAATTATTCTGGGAACTTTTCTAGATTCGGTCGACCGTTAAGGAACTTTCGGTCGACCGAAAGATCAAATCCAAAATAAGGGTTTGGTGAGAAATATGTATACGACCGTTGGGGTATACGACAAGTATAACGGTCATATTTAATACGAATACGGAAATGCAATCGGTCGAACAAAAACAAAGTTTCGGTCGACCGAAAGTCTCACTAACCAGGACATGTGTCGACAACTAATAGGCTAGAGGATTTGTATTGGATGAACTAATTCCTATCACTCGACAAGGTGAAACGGTCGAACATAACGGGTATGCTAGTCGACCAATTTCAAACATGCAAAAGAGATTGAAGGAACGGTCGAACTGGAAATGTAAGTCGGTCAACCGGTTTGGATAAAATAAGCTTTCTGGGATAGTCTGTTAAAATCCGGTCGAACCAAATGGTTCTACCGGTCGACCGTTTGAGTGCAGAAATCTTGTTCTAGGTTTCTAATGAGTTTCGATGATTTCCTATTGAAGTCTAAAGATAATTGGAATGTTATGTGAGACTTCTATAGGTTTTCTAAGTGTCATGCAATGCAATGAATCAAAGATTTCAAGTGTCAAGTTACATTTGTAACCTAAATACATGGAATTTAAACATAGCTACACTTCAATCTTCATCTCTCAATTCAACTCAAACTTGGTTCCTGAAACGTTAGATAATACAAGTGTATGCAAGGAATGATCTTAATTGATACATGTGTTTATTGATATGTTGATTAATTATCAAAACGGATTAACGATTATTAGCCAAAAAGCCAACAATCTCCCCCTTTTTGATGATGACAACTTATCAATGTAAATACATGTTTGATTTTAAATTTTATCATTAATATCCAATGTCTAAAGCTCCCCTATTTTATAGCTCCCCTATCTATAAGCATGTATTTATTTCTCCCCTTATGACATAATCAAAAAGACTCATGAAACAATATGATATTCAAGTTAAGTTTAACATGAGATAGAGTAACAGAAGCAAAAATATTTAGCCAAAAAGAGACAATAATAGACCATGCATTCAAAATAGAGTTCAAAACAAACAACCAAATGTTAACTTCGAAAGCAAAGACTACAATAAGGTCAAGGAAAAATACAACATTAAGCAAATGTTTAAAGCAAATACATCACGAACAGAAGTTCAAAGCATTTGAAAAACAACACACACGCCACAAAACAACACCAAATCACCCAAGCCTCTGATCACGAAGCAGTGAAGACAGAGAATCACTAGAGGTTTCAATGTGACTAAGCTGAGCAGAGGTGGTATCATGACGAGCAAGAGAGGAAGCCTCAAACGCATCAAACCGAACAAATGTTGAGGCTTCAAAAGCATCAACCTGGTCAGACAGGTGCTGAAAGCGATGAAGATCAATTGAAGTGGAAGATGACCACTGCCCTTGAGACCATGCTTCAGAGTCTCCATTGTTAGGATCTATGGCCCTCTAATCGATAGATAAATGCGGAATTAAAAATAATTATTGAAGGATTAAGGAAGAGACAATTGCAAACCACAAATTCGTCGACACCAGAGTTTAGAGAGATTCGGCACCCACACCCGGGTCTTAGTCCTCCTCGCAAGCCTCTCTCGATCCCCCGAGCCTCGCTTACGGTTCCACTAACCGATCTCCGATCCGGGCCGAGATCAACGTCGTTTACAACACCGATCCTAGCGAACAACCTTGCCTCGCTCGTGTCTCCTCTCACAACCTGAGAGGGAGCTTCCTCGAAGTTTTACAACTTGGTGATTCTTGAATAAGGAATTGGAATCACAATCTAACTAACACTCTACACTTGAGCACACTTGGATATTGATATGGAATTGGATATGCAAGTGATGAAGTTTAGGCTTGAGTGTTGTGGATTGAGAGCTTGAATGTGGAGAGGATTTGTCTTTGAGTATTGGATAGATAGGAAGTGTTCAAGATCTACAAAACCAACAAATGAGGTCCTATTTATAAGCATTCAAGCTCAACTAGCCGTTTGGGAGTTGGTGGGGAAAAATGGACCAATAGGAATGCAAGATGTGACTTAAGCTCGGGCAGAAATCACAGCATATTCGGTCGACCGTTATCCAAACGGTAGTCCAAAGAATTGGTCTGAATGAAGAACTCGGTTGACCGATTATGTATCGGATCACCGTTCACCAACCTGCAGTAGCTTTTATCTATTTAGCCCTAATTAAGTTCGGTTAACTGAAGTCCATTCGGTTTACCATTTCAAGGTGGACAGTAGAATTGGTTGGGCTCTAATCTACTCAAGTTTGGTTGACCATGTACACTTCGGTAGACCGAAGTTAGCAAGGGTTTTCTGCTGACATTGAGTGGGAAATTTGATTAACAATAACTGTCAAATGCCACGTGTAAATAGTTGTTGGGCTCCTAAAGCCAAAAAGGAATCAGTAGACCGATAGGTATTCGGTCGTCCGAAATGGGACAAGTCAATTGGGCTCTAGGGACTCAATTCGAAAGCGACCGTTGGAGCAAAGTCCAAAACCGGTCCATGGCTATTCGGTCGACCGAAGGTGGTTCAGTCTTTCGTTGGGGCAATTCCAGAGAACACCTAAGTTAAACTGGTGGGAAGTATTCAGGTATCCGAAGGATGTTCGGTGGACTGAACTAGACAGGATTCGGTTAACCAAAATCGGTTCGGATTACCGATGAAAGACAAGACAAAATCCTAGTGCTCAAGTTTACATAAAACCTTATGGACTCAATAAATACAAAGTTACATGTCTTGGTACAAAGTTTTGATTACAAGTCTTGAGTCTTGGTATCTTTGTCCCAATGCTCATTTCCTTGATTGTCTTGATCAACCAATCAAGATGATTGCAAGTATACAAATATATATGCAATGCATGTAATCGTGTTTGCTCACTTTGATTGATTAGGTAGATTGATTAAGATTAGTTTAATTAATCATCAAAATTAATATAGATTAAGGCCAAAATGCCATCATCCCCCACCCCACCAATAGCTGGAGTCACGAGGGACATGACGAGGCATCCACCTCGGATCTTCAAACGCCTCTTCTTCTTTTGAATTTTTAGCTGATTCCTCAGCAGAGGAATGTGGTGGAGAAGGAGGAATGGATTTCATTTTGGAGAGGGTGGTCTTACAGATGGGAAATTTGTAGACTAAAGAGGGAAACGGCTCCACATCGATCTTCCAATGTTCAAACACAACAGAGAGCCATAGATAAGGAAGATAAGAACCACTACGATGAGTCATGTGCATTATCATAAACGATGGCCAATCAACCAAGATTTTCTTGAAGATACAGTAGATGCACATGAGCTCCATGTTGTAGATCTCGTTGTGATGACCGAGTTTAGGAAGAAGGTTATAAGATATGATCTAGGCAAGGATTCGTGGAACGGGATGCAAGAGGGAGGCATTATGTTTATAACGATCGTTCACAAGAGGTGGTGGAATGGCATATAAATCATTACAATTTTTTCAATTTCGGTACCGGGAAGAGAACCTTGAGGATAATCAAGATAAATATGGGTGCCCCTCGAATCGAGATGTAAAGTTTCTGCCAATAATTCGGGGGAAACACTATATTCTTTGTCATTGATCATAGTTGTTAGAACGAGTAGATTTGGGACCTTTCGGAAATTACAATAAAATTGTTGTTAGAGGAATGGATGATAGGGTTTTGATGCAAGTTTAGTGAGTGAGTAAGTAAGCCTATTTGCATCTAACAAGGGTTTTAACGAAAAAGAGGCGAAATCGACTACCTCAACCTTGCGACAAGGGATGAAGTTGGAAACCGAGTAGATTTCGTCCCACGCCTTTTGAGCGGCATCATCAATCGGGAAGAAATGATGCAAATGTGGTACCGGAGAAGCCGAAGCACGAGAGGATGAGGGTTGTGAGTCTTGTTTCTTCTTTGTTCGACACTCGGTAACCTCCTCCGGAGTGGCTCGTTTCTTGGAGATGGACATCTTCTTGCGGTTCATTGTAGATGAGGAGGGTAGAGAAGGATGTAGGTTGACAAAAGGAGTCAAAAAATGAACGAAAAAGTGGTGGTGGATGTCTGGAATGGGCGTACGGTCGACCGGAAGAGGAGGGGCGGCACTAGAGTTTGAAAAGAGGAGATGTAAAAGTGAAGAGGAAAGCTTTGTAATTGTCCTAAAAAGGTGTTGAAACGATACAAGCGGTCGACCGTTCGGATGCACTGGTCGACCAGTGGGTTAAAAAGCATTTCAAAGCACACGACCACACAACCTAAGGTAAAAAACGGTCAGACGAGAATAGAGAGGCGATCGACCGAGAGGAGAGTGTAAAAAAACTGGGCACGTACTGTCGTTTTTCGGTCGGACGAAAAGAGACAGTCGGTCGGCCGAAGGAAGAGTTTGAAGAAATTGGGCACGTACTGTCGCTTTTCAGTTAGACGAAAAGAGACAGTCGGTCGACCGAAGGAAGAGTTTGAAGAAACTGGGCACGTACTGTAGCTTTTCGGTTGGACGAACAGAGACCGTCGGTCGACCGAAAGAGGAGTATGCAAGAGGAAAGCTGCTTGGTGGTTTTCAGTTGTACAAAAACAAATGCACGGTCGGCCGAACACACACCACGGTTGACCAAAACTCAAAATGGTTCGACTGGACACTTCAGTGAACTTAAGTCAGATCAACCAGAAGAGAATCGGTCGAACGGAGCACAAAGAGTGGTCGACCGAAACACACCAGAGAAAACAAAAACGACACACGAAACGAACCGGTCGAACGAATCTAATATTTCGTTCGACCGAGGGAGACAAAAGTTTTAAAACTTGACTTGCAACACAGTAATCCGGTCGAACGAATCATGGTTTCGGGTCGACCGAACAATGTCTGAACGTGACAATCATTTGAAAACCACACCAAAAATCCGCAAAACTTGAAATATAACCTCAATCATGTAGCAAATTTCGAAAGTATGACATGATATATCCAAGTTATACGGCATTTAAATTGCACATGCCTTAGTCTTATGTGATAGAATTGATCAACATTTAAAGGTTTTGTAAAGATGTCCGAAAGTTGATCATTTGTGGGAACAAATAAAAGGTTAATGTCTTCTTTTGTTGCATGATCTCTAAGAAAATGATGTCTTACCTCAATGTGTTTAGTTCGATAATGCAATATGGGATTTTTCGAAAGATTTATTGCACTTGTATTATCACAAAGTATAGGACTAACGTTAGATAATACAAGTATATGCAAGCAATGATCTTTAATTGATACATGCATTTATTGATATATTGATTAATTATCAAAATGGATTAATGATTATTAGCCAAAAAGCCAACACCCCCAACTTCAGGGTTGGTCTCATTTTGCCCTAAACCGTTTACACACGATTTACCATCCCCATTTACACACGATTCTGATTCGATTTTGTAAACTTTGGTTGAGAAAATGCATGTAATAGAGACGAGTATTATCCGTTTACCCTCCCCATTTAACTTACAGGTATGGGTATGGATACGATTTTTGTATTATTTTAAAAATATACCCATTCACCCTTATCCGCCTTAACCAGTTAATAAATGTGGTGTGTATGGGTATGAGTTTACTAATTACTCATACCCATTTGATATTTTAATAATATATTGATATATATGAAATAAATACTCTTATATCTTAATTCTTGATATAATATAAATACATAACAATAACATGTAACATTTATAGGTAATTTGCATATGTTTCAGATATTTTGTGCTTGTTTTTTGACTGATATTAGTGTTACATTTTTTATATTATACATACATATTTTGATTATTAATTTTTTTATATGTATTCCATGTGTTATATGTCTAAAAGTTGAATTTATATGAGTTAATTCACTAGAATTTGCTAAATGTTGAAGCAAACTTAAATGTCATATAATATCAAACATACCCGTTTAATAAATGAGTATGAGGTGTGTATGTGTACAACAAAACTCAAATGAGTATTCACTCGTACTTGTATCCATTTAATTAGATAGATTTGAGCAGTGTTCTGGTAGGCGGTCGCCTAGGCGATAGGCAACCACCGCCTTTCGCCCAGCAAAGTTGGGCGAAATAGGTGATCACCTGGGTGATCGCTTCGCCTAGGCGAGAGCCGTTGGAGGCTCTCCAACGGCTCTCTTTCCTTTTTTATTTTTTTATTATTTTTTTTCAAAAATTACAAGTTGGCCACTACCCCCAAATACTCAAGGGTTGGGGCCCACAACAATCGATGCTCACTGAATGAGTCTTCTCTTTTTCTTTTTTTCTTTTTTTCTTCTTTTATCATATATACACATGAACGCTCAACCACTCATGTAGGAGCATGAATGGTTGAGTGCGAGGGAGGTTCATGAAGGAACATGACCTCCTCAACTTCGGTTGGTGCCCCCTCCAAGTAGGGTTTGAGGCGTTGTCCATTAATTTTGAACACGTCCCCATTCCCTGGGTTCAAGATCTCAACCGCTCCATGAGGATAGACGGTTTGGACAATAAACGGGCCAGACCAGCGACTGCGGAGCTTACCCGCAAACAGATGAAGCCGGGAATTGTAGAGCAACACCTTCTGCCCGGCCGTAAACACCTTTCGCATAATCATGCGATCATGAAACATCTTGGCTCGGGACTTATGAATTTTGGCATTCTCGTACGCATCATTGCGTAGCTCTTCCAATTCCACAATGTCGAGCTTACGTTGTACTCCCGCTTGATGAAGATCCATATTCAGGTTCTTGATCGCCCAGAAAGCACGATGCTCAAGCTCGACGGGTAGGTGGCAAGCCTTGCCGTACACTACCCGATATGGGGACATACCCAAATTGGTCTTGTACGCGGTGCGGAAAGCCCACAACGCGTCATTCAACTTGGTAGACCAATCCTTCCTCGAGGAACTAACCATCTTCTCAAGAATTTGCTTTAATTTACGGTTAGAGATTTCGACCTGCCCACTAGTTTGCGGATGGTATGGGGTCGCAAGCTTGTGGGTGATCGAATATTTCCTCATAAGTGCTTCAAAGAGCGATTACAGAAGTGGGTACCCCTATCGCTGATTATGGTACGAGGAGTACCAAATCACGCAAAAATGTTCCTCAAGAATTTGGTGACCACCTTGTTGTCATTGGTCTTTGTGGGTATAGCCTCAACCCACTTAGACACATAGTCAACGGCCACCAGAATGTAAACATTCCCGAACGAGTTCGGGAAGGGACCCATGAAATCGATGCCCCACACATCGAAGATGTCGACAACAAGGACATTTTGCAAAGGCATCATGTCACGTCGACCAATCCTGCCAAGGCGCTGGCACCAATCACATTGCTTACAAAAGTCGTAAGCATCCTTGAAAAGAGAGGGCCAGTAGAATCCAGATTGGAGCACCTTGGCAGCAGTTTTCTTTGCTCCAAAGTGTCCTCCACATGCCTTGGAATGGCAGAAGTGGAGTACACTTTGGAACTCGGTATCTGGGACGCACCGCCTGAAAATTTGGTCAGAGCAGTATTTGAATAGGTAGGGGTTGTCCCAGTGGAAGAATCTGACATAAGATCTAAATTTGGATTGGTCAGATTTTGACCAACCCACAGGAAGTTGCTCGGTCATGAGATAGTTCACGATGTCGGCAAACCAAGGGTTATCTTCGATCGTGAACAACTGCTCGTCAGGAAATTTGTCATCAATGATTTGGTCCTGTGGGTTGGTCGTCTCTAGACGAGACAAGTGGTCAGCTACAACATTTTCACACCCTTTTTTGTCCCGAATCTCGAGATCGAATTCTTGTAACAACAAGATCCATCTCAAGAGTCGGGATTTTGCATCTTTCTTCGCCATGAGGTGCTTGATGGCTGTGTGATCAGAATAGATAATCACGTGGGAGCCAATCAAGTACGACCGGAATTTCTCCAAAGCAAATATGATTGCTAAGAATTCCTTCTCGGTCACAGTGTAGTTCAATTGGGCATCATTGAGTGTTCTACTGGCATAGTAGATCACATGAGGCAATTTGTCCAATCGTTGCCCAAGCACTGCTCCCACAGCGAAGTCAGATGCATCACACATTAACTCAAAGGGTTCAGTCCACACCGGTGCCTTAATAATGGGAGCTGAAGTCAACTCTTTCTTCAAGGTCAAAAAGGCACGGTGGCAATCCGGTGTGAACTCAAATATGACATCCTTAGCCAACAAGGCGGTGAGAGGTCGAGCAATTTTGCTAAAATCCCGAATGAACCGCCGATAGAATCTAGCATGCCCCAAAAAGGCGCGGATATCCTTCACATTACGTGGCAGTGGGAGATTAGCAATGATACCCACTTTGGTGGGATCGACCTCAATTCCCCTACTTGAGACCACATGTCCAAGTACAATCCCTCGCTTCACCATGAAGTGACATTTCTCCCAATTGAGAGCGAGGTTCTTCTCACGGCATCGCTTGAGGACAAGGCTCAAGTGATGAAGGTACTCATCAAAGGAAGCGCCAAATATGGAAAAGTCGTCTATGAAGATCTCAAGGAAACGCTCAACCATATCGAAGAAGATGCTGATCATACACCTTTGAAACGTTGCAGGCGCATTACATAACCCAGAGGGCATGCGACGGTAGGCAAACGTGCCAAATGGACAAATAAATGTGGTTTTCTCTTGATCCTCGGGGGCGATGGGAATTTGGTTGTAACCGGAGTATCCATTAAGAAAACAATAATACTCATGTCCGGCCAACCTTTCCAACATCTGATCAATGAATGGCAACGAGAAATGATCTTTCCGCGTTGCCGCATTGAGCTTGCGATAATCAACGCAAACTCGCCAGCCAGTGTGCAGGCGTGTCTGGATAAGCTCATTATGCTCATTCTCCACAACCGTCACGCCTGACTTCTTGGGAACTACATGGACAGGACTCACCCACGAACTATCAGAGATAGGATAGATTATGACATGATCCAAGCACTTAAGAACCTCCTTTCGGACGACTTCTTTCAGTACAGGATTCAATCTTCGTTGTGGGTCCCTACGGGGCCTAGAATCCTCTTCCATGTGGATCCGATGCTGAACAATACCAGGGCTAATTCCTTTGATATCCTTCAAGGACCACCCGATCGCCTCTTTGTTTTCAAAGAGTACTCTTTTGAGGGCAACCTCTTGATCTTTTTCAAGATCAGAAGCAATAATGAGTGGCAATGTCTCATTATCCCCTAAAAAGATGTACTTCAGGTTATCGGGGAGCGGTTTAAGCTCGACCAGAGGTGGGTCCTTGTCGGATTCAGAGTTACTTTCAAGTGGCTCAAGGGCCACGGGGTAAGAGGAGCAAGCACCCAGATGTGCCTCCTCGTCCAGAGATATGCTGGCGGATTCCTCAAGATCCTCTTCACTCGCAACCTGGTAATTAGGCACCTCAATAATATGTCGATGTGAGTCGAACATGCCTAATGAATCAGGATCATCCGTGTCCTGGATGAAATTGGCTCCGACAGTGTCGTCGAAGAGCCCGGGTTGCTTACCAAGAGTGAAGATGTGGAAATCCGTCGTGAGGTTTCCAAAAGACAACCTCATCAAGCTATTGCGACAATTGATCAAAGCATTAGATGTCGCAAGAAATGGCCTCCCAAGGATCACAGGAATCTGTCCTTGTGGGTTGGACACGGGTTTGGTATCCAAGATGATGAAATCAACTGGAAATACGAACTCACCCACTTTGATAAGGACATCCTCCACACTCCTTCGTGGAATCTTGACGGATCTGTCAGCCAACTGGAGGGTTGTCCTCGTTGGTTTAAGATCGCCAATTCAAAGGTTGACATAGACAGAGTAAGGTAGGAGATTCACAGATGCCCCCAAATCCAATAAAGCTTGAGAGATTGTCACATTCCCAATCATGCAAGAGACAGTTGGACAACCAGGGTCCTTGTACTTAACGTGCATGGGCTGTGTCAATATGGAGCTCACATTGGCGGCCAAAAAGGCCTTTTTGGGCACATTTATTTTTCTCTTGGTGGTGCAAATGTCCTTGAGGAACTTGGCATACGGTGGCATTTGTTGAACAACGTCCAACAACGGGATGTTCACATTTACTTGCCTAAGTACCTCAACGATCTTATCCCAATGCTCATCACGTTTTTTAGTCAACTGATGAGGGAATGGTGCCTTGGGGACATAAGAATCACGAGGAGGAGTCTCAGAATTAGGTTCCTTGACAGGCTCAAGACTCTCCTCGGAAGTCTCGCCAATAAGATTGGCTTCCGACATTTTCACATTGTTGTCAACGACCCTTCCCGATTTCAAGGTATGAACAACATTGGCATGTTGGGAAGGGTCACTTTCAACATTGTGTACATTTTGCCTGGTATGAGCAGGCTGACCCCTGGGATTAACCACAGGTTGACTCGGGAACTGACCCTTCTCGCGTTCATGGAATTGATGAGCCAACTGGCTAACTTGCATTTCCAAAGCCTTGACTGTACTTTGCATGCTCTGCATGAACGCTTGAAGGGTCAGATCACTAGAAGGGTCCTTGGGGTCAACCCGCTGAGGTGGTGGGGTCTGGTTAGAATAACCCGACGAAGAGGCCTGACCAGGTTGGTAATTTTGGTGCTGAGACCTTTGATGTGGGGGTTGGTAGGTCGCCGATGGGCGTGGAGGTTGATAAGGTGGAGGTTGAGGTTGAGCGTGCGAGCTCTGACCGTGGCCTCCACTAGACCCCCAAGAGAAGTTAGGATGGTTACGCCATCTTGGGTTGTAGGAATGACTGTACGGGTCGTTTCGGGGCCTTTGTTGATACATCACATTTGCATGCTCAGTATCCCTTGGAGCGTAAGCGCACTCCAAGTCATCATGTCCCGACAGTCCACACCTAGTACACCCGAGAGTAGCGACCTGAGCTACAGGAGCTCGGTCCATCTCCAAACTCTCTATCCTACGCATGAGAGCGGCCATTTTCGCCTCAGACGCGATAGTCGACTCAACATAATATGATCCAGCTCGACCAGAAGACCTGGCGGCTAGTGGCTCTCTCATGGTGTCCCACTCGAAGGTACGCTCAGCCATAGACTCAAAAGTGTCCCATGCCTCCTCGATGGGTTTCATTTGGAAGTCAACCTGACACATCGACTCCAACAATGTGCGGGTGTTGTAGTTGATGCCCTCGTAAACAATCTGGCACAGCTGCCATAGCTCAAGTCCATGATGAGGGCATTGCTGGAGAAGGTCTTTGAACCTCTCAAAGAAACCATGAAAAGATTCGGTCTCAATCTGATACATTTGATGTATCTGGTGCCGTATCTGTTGAGTTTTCCTTTGAGGGAAAAAACTCTTCAGAAAGACGGTCACAAAGTCATCCCAAGACTGAATCGAGCTCGCCGGGAGGCTATACATCCATTTCTTCGCATTATCCTTCAATGCGAAAGAAATCATCCTCAACCGGACTGAATCCTCGTCAAGCTGTTGAAGCTTGAACATGGAGCATACTTCCTCGAATTCGCGTATAAAGATATACGGATCCTCCTTATTGGCAGTAAAGGTTGGAAGCGTGCTCACATATTGAGGTTTCTGCTCATAGTTGTTCCCGCGAGCAGGGGGAACAACTATGCAAGAAGTTTGCGCGGCCCGAACAGGATGGGTCCGCTCCCACAAAGTCATCGGTCTATCATGTCGAGCTAACGGTGGTGGTGCACCAAGAACTCGATCCTGACCGAATCTCCCTTCCTCTCGAGTCAGAGGAGGAGGAGAAGGAGGTCTACGTGGTGGCGGAAGCGGACTGAGGTATTCCATGTATGGAACCCGGTGTCCCTCGCCACTACGAGACGACTCCGCCTCTTGCTCCAAAGGAGCACGAGGCGGAGATGGTCGATCACCAAGATCGTCCATCTCAGAAGAATGCACTCTCTCGAGTCGAGCGCTCTCACAAGAACGAGCCCAACCTCGCATAAAATACTCGACTCGACTCTAAACAACACACAACATAAGATGTACTAGAGGAGGAGACTATACGTAGAGAATAGATGAGGAGAGGACTCAGGTGAGGAGGGAAGAATCCCTAGAGCTAGTGTGGGTAGAGGGATCAGGAAGAAGCCTAACTAGCAAGCACGGCTCAAACAATGTAAGACAATGGGTCCTTAGGCTAGACGACGCCTAACTTCGAGGTCACTAGCCTCGACATGTCTCACCTCCCTACAACGAGGACCACAATGCCCAGCAAGTGATACCAGATCCGTGTAGGGGATCGTGTGGGTCTATGGGTCCACAAACTAATCACTATTAAGCCCTAATTAACTACTTGGTTGATTGATCAAGGAATTGCAGCGGAAATTAAAAACAAATCAAACACAAGTAGGAAAGCAATGCAAACCACACAAGAAGACACCGGATTTACAGAGGTTCGGTCGCGCCTACGTCCTCTCTTGCAAGCCCCACTCGAATCCCCGTTCGAGCTCCTCTTGCGTCTTCACTATGCCTCCCCGTTTCGGGCCGGGAGCAACGCCTTTTACAAGTCTTCAAGCTCGCGAACAACCCTCGCCGAGCTTGGCACCACCTCTCACAAACCGAGAGAATCACTTCGGGCTTTCACGAAATCCTTGCTTCTTTGTCTTGGGCTTTCACCAAGACCCTTGCTCACTTTACAACAATGGTGACTGAGTGGAACTCACTCTCTAATTCAGCACAACAATTGCTAGTATGATGACTGATGAAGGATGTGGAAATTAGGCTTTGGAATCACTAATTGGGAGCTTTGAGGTTGTGGAAAATCTCACTATAAGTTTGACACTTTGGAGTTGTGAAATCTTGTGGAAAACTAAGTATGAACCTCTATTTATAAGCTCCTAAAGATTTCTAGCCGTTTGGACAAGATTTGATTGGGTTTTGTGCAAGATACACAAAACAGAAAATCGGGTTCAGAAATCTGTCCAGAAACGGTCGACCGAAAGGTGTATCGGTCGACCGAACCCTTGAGTCTGTTGATGGATCGGTTGACCGAACATAGGTACTGGTCGACCGAATCACTTAAGTTCTATAGGTAAACGGTCGACCGAACAGGTACCGGTCGACCGAACTACTGGGTTCGGTAGAGAGAAATCTTGATCGGTTGGACAAACTTGTGTCGACCGATAGCAGGGGTTTTTCACGAATTAAACGGTCGACCGAATAAGGTAGTTTGTTCGACCGGTTCTAATGTATATGGGGGTGTATATTGAGAAAAATGTGTATACGACCATTGTATAATACGACAAATAAAACGGTCGTATTTTTACCAAAAACAACAAACGAAACGGTCGACCGAAGGTTTACCGGTCGACCGAACAGGTCTGGGTAATCGGTTAAATAGATGTGTGATCGGTTGAACGGATTGGTCTGGTATAACAAAAATTGTGTATAATCGGTCAACCGAAAGGTGAACGGTCGACCGAACTCAGGCAGACTGGCGACCAATGTTTTAGGTGTTTAGGTGATCTAATGGAGTCCAAATTATATGATATTTTGTGTGTGACTCCTAAAAGGAACCTAGTGTGTGAATGCATGCATATTAGCTTAAGTTATGCTCAATTCACATAAGTTCCTAATTCTCAAAGAATGGTAAAATTACATGTCTTCAATCCTAGCTTGATCACATGTCTTGAGTTGATTTTTCTTCTTTCTTGAGTCTTGCTCACCTGTAGATGTTAGCACAATACAACATGTATACTATTATACTACATGTGCTAATCTGCATGTCCTTATTAAGATTAAGTTTAATTACATCATCAAAATACGGATTAAGGCCAAAAAGCCAACAATCCGGAGATCCAGTACCTCCTACTATCGACAAGGTAGGCAACGCCGATCAGGTCATGACGGTCTCAACTAGATTACTCTCCTAGTGCGCCTTTAATCCTAGGGCCAATGTCTACTTGCTTTTAGTTAAGGCTTTATTAAGGGTGGTTTTTGGGGCCAAGGGAAGGGTGATGAAATCCCCCACCTTATCTTTTATGGGACAACCCCTCCTTAGTAGCGATTTAATCCTAGATCTAGCAATCAATCGCTCCAATCAAACACTCTCTCACTCTTGTCCCGATGCACCTTACTAACTAATGCATGATCGAAACATGCATGAATGAGAGATTTGGGTGCACGTACCTCATGCCAGCAATAAACAACAAAATGTAAAGAAAAGAAAAGACAAATGCATGCAAGGTCTACACATAATGCATGACCTAGATGGCAATGAGTCTAATCTTTTGCTTTGAGTTTTATGGTCCAAGTTGATTAATGGGGGAGTGATTAATGATCTAGGAGAAAAAGAGAAGTCACAACATGCAAAATATGTCTCCCAGATAACACAAATTACAGCACTAACTACCAGAACAAATTTTGAAGCAGGAAACCCTCACCAGACCGCCAATTGGCGGTCCGTTTGGAGCTTCTGGTCCTCAAACTTGTCCAGTAGCCTCCCCGTGATCCGATGATTCCCTGAAACTAAGTGATGCATTGCATACATTGCATCATATGTCTTTCATTTAGATTACTTTTATATCAATAAATGCTACTAAGGTATGTGTTTAGTCTTATTTACAGAATACAGGGACCTGAATGCAAACTACCCACATCCCGAGCATAAACGCGTACAAAAGACTCGTTTCTATCATAAAGACCAAGTTCAAGTTTATCGGGTTTCAAATGGAAATGTATCCAAGCATAAAAGCATTCAAGACCTAATTACGAAAAGAACAATGACTTAAGCACAAAAGTAGCCAGGGACTTAATTGCAAAAAGTCAAGGACCTAATTGCAAATCACGAGTAGCTTTTATTATTATGGAGAAAATATAAAGAAAAATCAATGTGGATCTCCAAATATATGAAGAAATTAATTCGGATCTCCAAAGATATGCAAGAATCAATCCAGACGCGCAAATGACATTGAAATCATACCATAAACACACAGGAAAAATCCGGGTCGATTCGGAGCAAAAAAGGTGGCGATTCCGCCGCACCTCAAGAGCAAATTGCGGCGAATCCGCCGCACCAAATTAGATTAATGCTCTAAAAATTTTACCGGTTGCGTGTTGACGCGTGTACTTTCTTATTTCATGCTTAGGTCCCTTGTATCGGCTATAAATAGCCCCGAGAACGATGTTGTGAGGAGTTCTTCCTTTTGTTCCATAATTTAGCAATAAAATTCTGTTTCTTTTATTTTATGTTTTTAATTTTCTTTTCTTAGTTTCTCTAGGACCCCTTCTCCCTCCCTCCATCTATGAGTTTCTAACTCTTTCCAAAGGGTGGAGGTGACGGATTTAGGGTGATGAGAAGAGAAGATGTTATTATTTTAATTTTGTATTAGTATGTTTTGATTACTTGAGTTTATGTTAAATCATTTATCATGTAATGCTTTATAACTAATATGATTTATTATAAGTTTCAGAATTCTCTAATCTAAACCCGATATCTAAACCTCCACCCAACGGAATTCACCATCTTTGTTCTTGTTTTAGTTTTATTTGTTCATGTTTCTTGCTTTAGATAATTAAAACCCAAAAATCTCAAAACCAACCAATTTAATTGTTCTCTCTCTCTCTAATCGAAAATCAAAAAAATAACAATATCTCTCCCTCCTTGTGTTCGACCCGTATTTGCCACGTCTTCATTGACACCGTGCACTTGCGGTATAAATAAAATTCTCATCAAGTTTTTGGCACCGTTGCCGGGGAGGCGACGCAGATTTTGTTGTTTTTGTATTTCGAGTTTATCCTGTTTATCTTGTGCGCGATCTAAGTATTTGGATTTGTGTTTCAGGAGACAACAGAGTGCACGGCGAAATCCGAGCACCATTTGAGCTAAACGAGCGGCGAAATCGCCGCACCTGAAGAACAACTTGCGGCGAATCCGCCGCACACTTGGAGCTTCTGGGCTTCAACTTTTTCTGGGACGTGACTCATCTCTGGGTGGACGCGAAAAGCTACTGAAATTTCGAGAGCGGGCGGCGAACCCGACTGAGCATTGCGTAGGTAACCTTCGTTGCCTTTTTCCTCGTAATTTCTAGTTTCAGAAAATTTCCTTTTATTAGAATTGCACGTGTTAAGCTTAAATTCCATAATTGGCAATATTTCAACTCTGACCTAAAATTCGCAAAATTAGAAAGACCTTAGTGCATGCATCATATAATGTTTTGTTTGCATTATTCTTGCTAAATTCTTGCAAATCAATTTCTGTTGAAGAGTGCTGGAGGCAAGGTACGTATCGCGGTTTTTAACGATTGCATTTAAGCATATAATTTAATTTGCATACAACCTTGCAATTGCCCCCATTAAAAAGACCATTGTTTGACTATCTTTGTTAGATCTAAGTTAAACTATCTTAAGGGCAACTCCGTAGGAAAAGATACGGTGGGGATTTCATCACCCTTCCGTGGCCCACAAATCACAATCCTAAAGTGTCACCCAAGCCTTAAAATTTAAAATCAATTAGACATTGGCCCCTAAGGACTCGGACTCAATTAAGGAGAAGAATTGGTTTGACTTGCTATGACCTGAAGCCGATCGAATTCAATTTGGTGTCTAGGAAGTGTTTTTGTGTTGACGAAAGTCTTCCAAGCGAAGTGGTTGTCTAATTGGCACCGACTCTGTCGGAAGCGCCCCCACTAGCTATACACTACCTGGCCAATTTGGTTTGATTAGTGAGGGAGGTGAATCAAGCGAATCAATTTGACTCAACCAGTTAGGAGTCGTCTAGATTTAAGTGACACTAGGTCTAGGATTGTTTGAACCGTGCTTTCTTAGGAAATTTCTGACCAACCCTCTTTTCTTTCTTTAGAGTTAAGTTTCCTTTCTCATCTGAGTCTTCTTTCTCTTCTCACCTAAATTCTCTAGATTAGGATTCCTTTCTCATCTTGCCCCATTCTATTGTTTGTTTCCCTTTTGAAAAAAAAAACATAAAAAAAAACGAAAATTAAAAAAAAAATTGTAATTAATTCTTGAAATTAAATTTGGAATTTAAATTTCGAATTTGAATTCAAAAATTGATTCAACCCGGTGCACTCAGATTTGGATTCGGGACTTGAGTAATCGACTCTCACGAGTTCATCTAGATTCCAGTCTGGAACTTAACCCCAATCCACCTGTTGCACCACCTCACCCGGATCCAATGGGTGAGAACGTAGTGGACCCGCCTGTTGCACAACCTATAACTCTGAGGGATCGATGCTATCCAGCGATGGCTGCTCAGCCATCGTGCATCGTTATGCCCACCATACTGGGTCGCGACTTCGAACTTAAGGCACAATACATGAGTATGTTGCCTAAGTTCACCTCTAGGGAAGATCCATATCTCTTCCTTAGAGAATTTGAGGAAATCTGCTCTCTTATGCAATACCAGCATATCCCTGAAGAGGCAGTGCGTCTGAAATTTGTGCCTCTGGCACTAAAAGACGACGCTAAGAAATGGCTATATAGTCTAGCCGAAAGATCTATTAGGAGTTGGGCTGAGTTTGTTCAAGTATTCCTGAAAAAATATTTTCCCAACCATAAGACTATGAGGATTAGGAATGAAATTGTTGCATTCGTTCAGTCTGAGAGCGAGCCGTTCTATTCCTATCTAGAAAGATTTAAGAGTGTACTGACCCAATGCCCTCATCATGGAATTCCAAGATGGCAATTATGCCAAATTATTTATGAGGGATTGACACCCACATCTAGAGTTATGGTAGAATCCGTAAGCCAAGGGAACTTTATGTCGAAAAATGAAAATGATGCCTGGACTTTCCTTGAGGATTTAGCCGAAAACAGTATGCAATGGGACAATGCTAGAACACCGCTTAACCCAAGTATTGGATCTAGAATAGCAAGCCAACCCAAACCAGGTGTCTTAGTTGTAGATGCCAATATAGCGGCTGAAGCAAAACTAGCTACCCTTATGCGCAGAATGGAAAGTCTAGAGCTACAAGCCCAAACCCGAGTGAATCAAGCATCGTCTATCCCCTGCTCTAGATGTGGTCAGACTGGTCATGTAATGGAGGATTGTGCGGACTGGGAACAAGTTAATGCCATATATAACCATGCTAGAAATGACCCCTACGCATCAACCTATAACTCTGGTTGGCGTAATAATTCCAATTTCTCATCAAACCAACAAGGTCAACCTCCTAGACAACAACCAAACCCGTATGTCCAAAATAATACATCTTCTGGGTTTAGTAACAATAACGATCATGAGGTTAGGTTGACAAGCTTGGAAAATTTGATGAAAACCTTTATACAAACAACCAACCAGACCTTCCAAAGGCTAGAGACACAAGTCAGTCAACTAGCACAAATAGTAGGTGAAAGAGAGAAGGGTCGGTTTCCAAGTCAACCTGAGGTGAACCCTAGATCTAATAATAATTCATATCAATCCTATCAAGCACCTTCAGGAAATAACAACCCTAGACCGGTTCAAATGGTTAATGAGGAAGGACTGTTCCAACAAATAAATGCAGTAGTATCATTACGGTCCGGAAGACAAGTTGATAACAATGTGGTAAATCCTAGAGTGTCCAATCAATCTAGCCATCAAGCACCCACATATGACCTGACCATTGAACCTGACGTCCAATCTGAAACGCCCAACCCACCTACTCAACCTGAACCCATAGCTCAACCTGAACCTGAGCGAGTCTATGTCCCTAAAGCCCCATTTCCCAATAGACTCAAAAAGAACTCAAGTGCACAAATAGAGAAAATCTTGGAAGTATTTAAGCAAGTTAAGGTGAACATTCCACTCTTAGACATGATTCAACAAATACCTGCTTATGCTAAATTCTTAAAAGATTTGTGCACTAAAAAGAGAAAAACAAACGTACCAAAGAAGGCATTCTTAACTGCAAACATAAGTTCTATTTTGTCCAACACATCTCCTATAAAATATAAGGATCCTGGATGTCCCACAATTTCATGTGCAATAGGAGATACTTTTATCAACAAAGCCCTTCTAGACCTTGGTGCTAGTGTTAACCTGCTCCCATACTCTGTCTATGAGCAAATGAACCTTGGTCCATTAAAACCCTCTAGGACAACCCTTCAATTTGCTGATTGCTCTATTAAGAAACCAAGAGGTGTAGTAGAGGATGTTTTGATCAAGGTTGGTGACTTCATTTACCCAGTGGATTTTGTCGTACTAGATACCGCACCTGTTGTAAATCCTAATCGACAAATCCCTGTAATTCTAGGCAGACCCTTTTTGGCTACTTCCGAAGCATTGATAAACTGTCGAAATGGGCTCATGCAATTATCTTTTGGGAACTTAAAAGCTGAATTTAATATCTTTCATATTGATAGTGAGCCAGAAATAACATGCAATCAAAGTGATGTTGTGATGAAATCGCGTATCTATAATATTTCTGAATCGTCACAAAATCAAAAAGGAAGTAAGAAAAAGGGGAGGAATTCATCTACACACCCACCGTCACTCGAGCAAATAAGAGAACCAATTTATGTGAGGGGTGTGGAACCTGTAACTCATGACGCTCATTGCAACATGGGGAACAATTCAACTGGATACATGCACCAATATGGTGTCATTCAATCCAGTTCTGACTATGGTTGACTTTGAGCAAATTCCATCCTTCCACCGCAATTCACCAAGGTAATAAGTGCATTTGCTTTATATTTGCATACATTGAGGACAATGCATGATTTAGGTGTGGGGGGGTGTTTATGTATATATTTATCTATATATTCTGTCTTTTATATAAAAAAAAATTAATGTTTCATGACATAGCTTAAGATTGAACTGCTAAAACCCGTGTACAAATTGCATTTAGTTTTTGTTCCTTATTATATAGTTCTGCTTGTAGAAATTGTGACATAAATCTAAGTTCCAAAGAAATAACCCATTGCCCTTTAAGACATGTATGCACTTAAATTGAATGAATCAAATCTTTGAAGTGGTTGATAAAAAGCAGAGGTTGAGGAAAATATACCGGGAAGTGTGGACTTCTAATAGCAATTAAGCCTTGAGGAAAATAAAAATAAAAATAAAGGAATAAAGTGAAGAAAACACATTTTGCAAAATGATTACAAAAGCCCAAGCCTTTGAGTCACTGGTCCGTAGGGGTATCTTGAAACCCGGTAACTTGAGTCTACCAGCTTGGGATTATCGACCAAACTCGCTACACGAATGCAAAAGGGTAAAAGTGTCAAAAAGCAAATGTGTTGAATCACGGAAGAAAAGAAAAGAAAAAATAATAATAATACTCAAGGCCCAAAGCTAAAAGAATGATCCATGTCATGGTTGATCCGAATGATACTTCACCACCAAAGGAGGCGTGCAAAATAATTCAAGTGATAAACATGTGTAGAATGGTTAGTGGTGTGAATGTTGGAGGAACAAAGACCAAGTCATATTTTTAATGAGTTAGATTCATATAATGAGCATGCAAAAATTCTTAGTGAGATGTATAAGGTTGAGGTAGGGATATTGAGAACTATTAATGAAATGTTGATTCAGGATTTTGTGGGTATATCCGCTGAAAACCCTCAGGAGACAACACTCCTCCCCCTTGGCAACAAGGAGGTTTAACGGCTTGTTGCACATGCTAAGTGCAACCGTGATTCCTACGAAAGTGAGTTAGGATTTCCCTGTTTTTATTTTTCTTATATTCTGTTTTGCTAGGGACTAGCAAAATCTAGGTGTTGGGGTATTTGATGCATTGCATACATTGCATCATATGTCTTTCATTTAGATTACTTTTATATCAATAAATGCTACTAAGGTATGTGTTTAGTCTTATTTACAGAATACAGGGACCTGAATGCAAATTACCCACATCCCGAGCATAAACGCGTACAAAAGACTCGTTTCTATCATAAAGACCAAGTTCAAGTTTATCGGGTTTCAAATGGAAATGTATCCAAGCAAAAAAGCATTCAAGACCTAATTACGAAAAGAACAATGACTTAAGCACAAAAGTAGCCAGGGACTTAATTGCAAAAAGTCAAGGACCTAATTGCAAATCACGAGTAGTTTTTATTATTATGGAGAAAATATAAAGAAAAATCAATGTGGATCTCCAAATATATGAAGAAATTAATTCGGATCTCCAAAGATATGCAAGAATCAATCCAGACGCGCAAATGACATTGAAATCATACCATAAACACACAGGAAAAATCCGGGTCGATTCGGAGCAAAAAAGGTGGCGATTCCGCCGCACCTCAAGAGCAAATTGCGGCGAATCCGCCGCACCAAATTAGATTAATGCTCTAAAAATTTTACCGGTTGCGTGTTGACGCGTGTACTTTCTTATTTCATGCTTAGGTCCCTTGTATCGGCTATAAATAGCCCCGAGAACGATGTTGTGAGGAGTTCTTCCTTTTGTTCCATAATTTAGCAATAAAATTCTGTTTCTTTTATTTTATGTTTTTAATTTTCTTTTCTTAGTTTCTCTAGGACCCCTTCTCCCTCCCTCCATCTATGAGTTTCTAACTCTTTCCAAAGGGTGGAGGTGACGGATTTAGGGTGATGAGAAGAGAAGATGTTATTATTTTAATTTTGTATTAGTATGTTTTGATTACTTGAGTTTATGTTAAATCATTTATCATGTAATGCTTTATAACTAATATGATTTATTATAAGTTTCAGAATTCTCTAATCTAAACCCGATATCTAAACCTCCACCCAACGGAATTCACCATCTTTGTTCTTGTTTTAGTTTTATTTGTTCATGTTTCTTGCTTTAGATAATTAAAACCCAAAAATCTCAAAACCAACCAATTTAATTGTTCTCTCTCTCTCTAATCGAAAATCAAAAAAATAACAATATCTCTCCCTCCTTGTGTTCGACCCGTATTTGCCACGTCTTCATTGACACCGTGCACTTGCGGTATAAATAAAATTCTCATCACTAAGAAAAACTGGAAACAAAAAATCAAAAACCCCTCGAATCGTCCAAACCAAGGTCTGGACAGAGCCCTCCCTGACAACGGTGCCAAAAACTTGGTTGATCGTTTTATATTAACCGCGAGTGCACGACCGCGTTGAAGCGGTGGCAAATACGGGTCGTCCACTGGGAGGTGTGTCGACACTTGGTTTGTGCGAAGGCGAGAGGTAAAAAAAGGGAAGAATGATGTATTACACTACACTACACTAAGCTAAACTAGTAAACAATCAAGTTAAAATGAACTAAACAACTAAGCTAATCAACTAATGCAAAAGATAAAATCACAGGAATGAAAACCCCTCAGGGGTGGAGTGTGTGTGTGTGCACATGAAATAAGTGTGATATGAAATACATACAAGAAGCTCAAGTAGTTAGTATTGTTAATGCATAAGAAGTACCTAACTATGACAAGACCTATCATTACAACACTAACTTATGTGCATAATATGAGCAATGCAATGTTGTTATTAAGACACTTAGACAAGCATGGAATGTACCGAAGCTATGGCAGAAACCATCAAGTAAGGTTCTTAATAATTCAAGCAAGCATACTAATATCAACACAAAACATTCATATTAAGCATTCAAACCATCTACATAACATGTACACACACCTACTCCACCCCCGAAGGGGATGGAACTACTCACACATATTTAAACTAACTACTCTAATAAAATGAAGCATTATACTGAAATAAAACTATACTAATCAAGCAAGAAATATTAAAGAAGCATAAAACAAAACAAGCACCAAAGCAAACACATTAACTAAGCAAGAATTAACAAGGTAAAGAAAACATCTATTATTAACTCACTCAAATTACAAGCAGCTCTTCCTCCACCAGAGTTTTGCTTCAAGGCTTCACTCTTAGTATGGAAGATGTCACCAAAGAGAGAGATTGATACAATGGGAGGTGAAGAGTTCTATTTATAAGCATGAAAAAAGCTAATCCGGGACAATCCCCCGATGTGGGACTAAACCAATACCAAAAATAGACTAAGCATACACTAATATGTTGACCAGGACCTTCGCCCAGTTGACTTTGCCACTCCACTAAAAGCAATTGCTGTTAGTGAGGGGGTCAACTAAACTATTCTTCCCCCGGTAGCGCAGAGCCCCAAACTAAGCGTCGGGTGGACATGAGGGGCTGCACGTTTGTGCCAACGAGCTGGGATGTTAAGCCCATGAGCCCAAGAAATTGCTGGGGCCCATACCCCAACAATCCCCCCCCCCCCAGAATTTTACATCCGTGCAGGGGTAAGACTCGAACTCGTGACCTCGCTCTGATACCAGTTGACCAGGACCTTCGCCCAGTTGACTTTGCCACTCCACTAAAAGCAATTGCTGTTAGTGAGGGGGTCAACTAAACTATTCTTCCCCCGGTAGCGCAGAGCCCCAAACTAAGCGTCGGGTGGACATGAGGGGCTGCACGTTTGTGCCAACGAGCTGGGATGTTAAGCCCATGAGCCCAAGAAATTGCTGGGGCCCATACCCCAACATAATACACGTGCTACAGAAAACTAAACGGATCCTGGGCTATATGGACCGCCAATTGGTGGTCTATAAGCTTTAGATCCGTCTGGTTTTCTTTGTGGGCTTTGCTTGAAGTATTTCTGGGTCTTGAATGCATCTACTTGGTCTATTGGAGCTCCGACCCGAATCGAATTGCCAAAATACTCCCCATGATAGTGTGGAGTTTCCTGTTTTGCTCTTAGGTCCTTCGGTCTTACAATCAGGTCCTTCTCCCTTGCATCTTAGTCCCCAGGTCTCACGATTAAGTCATTTTTCTTGCTTTTGGGTCCTTTCATGGCTCTTCTCTTCAAACCTCTTTATTTCTGAAATTCAAACATAAAACTCGTCACATAACATTGCTTAGATGTAAGATAATGAATATAAGATACGAATATGAGCATGAAATGATGTCAATCAGCTGTGAAGAAGATGAATGACTTGGTGTATGTGAACTACAACCAAAAGTTAAGGCAAAGGTTTCAGCAAAGGATGGAGAAGCCCGGATTTTATGACCCCATCTGTGTGGACTACGATCTCTTCGACGAGCATCCGTGGTTGGTAGAAACTGAAGATTCGGTCTTCGCTGGAGAGGAGCTTACATGGGCTGATGCCGAGGAAGCAACTTTAGGACATTCTTCTTCACGGAGACACTTTGCTCGATCCATGTCCACTGCATCTGACGCGCGGTGTTCCACTACATCTGACGCGCCATTATTAGGTGGTGGCATGGATGATGTCATCGTTCACATTAGTTCTAGAGATCCAGGTGCATCGAGTTCTCAACCACCGATGGACATCGACGAGCAATATGTCCAATCCGACGATGAAGAAACTGAAGAAGAAGATGTCTACGTCGACACTCCGAACGAGAACCACTCCGACGACTCTGATGGTGGTGGAGGATATGATATGGTTCCCAGTTGGACATTAGATCAATGTGTCCAATGGAATTAGTTAGTTAGCTTGTAATTCTAATTTCTCTCTTATTTGCTGTTGTATGAACTCTGAGTTACCTTTGTAATCGTACTATGTGACGATTTAATAATCCAATTTATGTCTAAAAAATGCAAGTTTGGGTGAATATGTAATTAAGCAACTTAAATACTAGATTCGAATGAACAAATGAGCGAGTATGGTCTACTCGTGCTCGACTCGTTTAGTTCGTCGAGCGGATTTCTTTGCTTGTGCTCAACTCCTTACTAATCGATCTGAGCAAAATCGAGCGAACACCGAGCAATCTGCCAATCTCGAGCAAAACTTGATAGTCCGAGTATGCGTACATTAAAACTCAAACGAGTATCTTCGGGTACCTGTATCAATTTAATTTACACACATTGTGTGTAGGGTTGTCGATGTGGACACGACACGACATGATGACACGCTATAAACACGACTTTACACGATTTTTTTGTATGATTGAAATGTTTTATTATGAATTTATGATCATTTGTGAAGATAAAAATATATAATAATTGATACACGATTTGACATAAACACGACACGATTATACAATATATAGTTTTTTTACAAAAACTGACTCCAACTACATCTTTTGTTAGATAAATAAATATTTTTTACTTGATAATGGTTAATTAAGATGTTATTAAAAATAAAAAATATTAATATAACATGTCCACTTAATTATCTTCGATCTAAACGTGATAAAAATACTAATACGATAGTACACGAATGTAACTAAGGCCACTACCCGTGCGAGAGAATAGAATTGGAAAGGGAGAGAGAGCGGGGGGGAACATAAAAACCCTCCCCACCGCTCCGTTCCCTCCTAACTCCTACTCTTGCCTTCGCCGCGATTCGAACGCAAACCCTCTTCCGATGGTCCCGTCCGACGACCGCCTGAAGACCTACCGGCGCCGCGCGCCACCCCGACGGACAGCTCTCCACTCCTTCTCCCTCCCTCCCCTCGCCTGGAAGAACCAACGGCTCCTTCGCTGCGTCAAGATCGATTCCTCCACCTCCCCTTCCCCTTCCCCTCCCCCTCCCAAGAACCCCGACGACGAAGACTTCCGGGAGGTCCGGGAGAGGCTGATGGCGCACTACCGGACGGCCGTGGACCGGATTAGGAAGGCGGGTGGGAAGGAGGAAGAGGAGAAGGGAGACGTGGCGAGGCCGTGGAATTTGAGGACGCGACGGGCCAACGCGCCGAGTGAGGTTGGACGGAGGCCGGTTGTGGTGGTGGGGAGATCGGAGGAGAGGAGGAAGCTGACGGTGGCGCTGACGAAGGAGGAGATCGAGGAGGACTTGGTTTTGATGTTCGGGACCAAGCCGACTAAGAAGCCCAAGAAAAGGCCGCAGAAGGTCCAGAGGGCTTTGGATGTGAGTGTCGATTTCAGATGTGATCGGCAGTTTTTGTGTGGAATTTGGGATGTTGGTTTGGTGATTCTGCCTGCGGTTTTGTTGGTTGTGTGATTAGGAAAGTTTGGGTCTTTCTTTTGTTTCGATGTGAATGTGGATTGTCAATTGTCCCCGCCGACCCTGAATTTGATTTTTTTGGAAGATTTTCACAGTGATCGGTGGTTTTTTATTCTGAATTCGGGAACTTGGTTTGTTGGTTGGATTGGTTTTTGGCCCTCGTTTGAGCTGGTTGATTGTTGGTTGGTTGTGTAATTTTAAAGTTTGGATCTTTTTTGTTTTGGTTCTGATTAGTGTGTTTCAAACTTTAGTCTGTTTTGATTGATCATTGGTTTGGATTGCTGCCCTCCTTTGTACTTGTGATGATGCTGGTTGTTTCGATTTAGGCCCTCGTTTGGGCTGGATGATGTTGGTTCGTTGGTCACTTGGTTGTGTAATTCGAAAAATATGGCTCTTTCTTTGTTTCAATGTGAGGCTGGAATGCGAAATGCCTTTTGGTGACCCTGAATTTTGAATTTTTGGGATTTTCACAGTGATCGGTAGTTGTTTGTTCTGAATTCGGAAACTTGGTTTGTTGGTTGGTTTGGTTTTTCGCTCTCGTTTGGGCTGGTTGATTGCTCGGGTAATTCAAAATGTTAGGGTCTTTCGCTGTTTGGATGTGATTGTGAATTGCGGAATGTCTCCGGTGACCCTGAATTTTGATTTTTTGGGATTCTAGAAGTGATTGGTGATTTTTATTCTTTTTCTTCTGAATTTGGAAACTTCATTTGTTGGTTGGTTTGGATTTTGGCGGTACTTTAGGGCTGGTTGATTGGTCGCCTAAAAATTTGGGTCTGATCAGTGTGTTCGAATTTTAATCTTTTTTGATTGATCATTGGTTCATGGTTCAAATTTCTTTGCTTCTTTGTACTGGTGATAGTGGTTGTTGTTTGGATTTTGGCCCTCATTTGGGCTGGTTGATTGTTCGCTGGCTGCATGATTTGAAAAGCCCGAGTCTTTCTTTGCTTTGGTTCTGATTAGTGGTGTTTCAAAATTTAGGTATTTGTTTCGTTGGTCGTTGGTTTCTCATTCAAAATCGTTGAGTTGCTTTGTTAGTGTGTTTCTTATTTCGGATTATGGCCCTCTTAACTGGTTGTTCTGATGCTGTGTTACTGTTTGCTTTGGATTTTGGCTTGCTTTTGTACTTCTTGTGGTGCTGGTTGATGGTGTGATTCAAAAGTTTGGGTATTTCCATGCTCAAATTTTAGTCTATTTCATTTATCATTGGTTCCTTTGTTTCGGGATTCGTCAACTTTCATTGTCTTTGATCTGTATGGTTTTTATTTTGGATTCTGGCCTTCTTTTGAAGTGCTTATTCTGATGGTAATTTGTTGCTTGTTTTGGATTTTTACCCTCTTTGGAAGTGCTTGTTCTGATGGTACTTCGTTTTGCTCCTTTCGGATTTTTGCTTTTCTATGCCAGTTCTGGTGTGGATGTGTTTCTTGATTTCTTCTTGTTGTGTAGGTGCCTTTTCTTTGTGTTTGTTGGTTGCTTATTTTGAAAATTTGGGTCTTGTTTTGTTTTGGTTCTAATGCTTGTGTTTATTATTTCAAAATTTGACCCTTCATTTGTATCTGTTACAATGCCCATCTGTTTTCTATTTCAAAATTTAGCCCTTCTGCGATAATGTTGATGCTGGTTTGTGTGTAGGTGGCTTTTCTCGGTGTTGGTTGGTTCCTTAATTCGAAAATTTGGGTCTTGTTTTGGTTTATGCTTGTGTGTTTCTTATTTCAAAATTTGACCCTTGGTTTGTGTTTGTCACAATGCTGATCTGTTTGCTATTTCAAAATTTAGCCCCTCTGCATTAATGTTGATGTTGGATTTTTGTTGTTGAAATTTAGCCCATTTTGTACTGGCTCTGCTGTTGATGCGTTTATTCTTGCTGTTGAAATGGTTTCTCTTAGGGCTAGTGAGTTTGTTATTTTGTAACTCTGCTTCTTTGTCCTGATTCTAATACTCTTGTATTTCTAAATATAAAAGTTGAATATCTTTTGTATATGTTGTTATGCTCATTTCTTTCATATTTCATAATTTAGCCCTTTTATGTATCGTAGATGCTGGTGTTTTTACTGTTTGAAAATATGCTCCCCTTTTATGCTGGTTCTGATGTTGTTATACTTTCTTCTTTCTTCTGCACAGTTGATCTTTCCCGGACTGTGGTTGGCAGATGTGGAGATTACGTCCGATACTTACAAAGTTACTGAAGGTAACCTTTGGTGTCCTCTTTAAGTACCTGTTTCCTGTATAATTCATAAAAAATAAATAAATAAAAATTCATATAAGTTTGGGTGATTGCTAACTGAAGATGTGTTTTTTTGCAGATAAGAAGTGATGAGAAAGTGAAATTGAAAAGGTGGTCAGAGATAAGAGCAGGTTCATGAGGACAATAGGCTCTTCTGTAAATTGGCTTTTTTGTTTCCATCCAATAAGTTTGGATATAATAAAAGCTGTCATTTTTTGCTTTGTTTTCGTAATTGATGTGCAAACGGTTTTATTGGGTGCAATGAAAATGTGTTCATATATGTTATTTCTCTACTTTGAGTTCTTATGAAATTGTACCTGTTATGATAGCCTGCTGGATGTTTTGAAAAACCTTTAGTGACAATGTGTATTTACTAGCTCATTCCTTGATCATCCACAGTAGATTGAGGACTACATGGAAGCTTTTCTTTCTAGTAAAGATACATCTTAAGATGGTGTCTTCTCTCTTCTGTAGAAGCGTACTTCAGCTAATTGTCTACTGAGTTTTTTAATTGAATGAAATCATTGAACCATAGGAGCTTAAGTTTCTCAATTATTTATTTCAATTTATAAAACTCATTCTCAAAGTTGCTTTTAGTTAATAGAATCTTGGGAGGTATAATATTTTCTCCTTGCTACTTCAGAAAATAAAATTTCGTGGTGAAATTTTGGAGAAATAGCAGGTATATGATATCCTGGTTTCTTCCAGTGCTACTAATTTAGTTCAATGTTTAAAGATTTATAATGCCATAGATGGTGGTCTGGTTTTCTGGGTTTATTGTTTATATACAGTGTACTAGACAGTGATTGAAGAAAGTCTAGGTCTTCATTTTTATTTGTTAGTAAATATAATTTGTCTTTAAAACCCATAACTTTTTTTCCGTTTAGATTTTGTTTTCAGCTGAGCATTGCGGGAAAAAAGTGTTCCTTGATGTTATATGACCATGTGCTACATTTTACCTGTGAACTTGAAAATTGTCTACTGACATATCCAGTGTCGTCCTGATCTTTGCACTTCAACTTCTAATCTTATTGAAGTTGGTCTGAACTTTCATGTCAACTGGGGAGTTAAAAGTAATTCTGAAACAGCTACCTGTGTTGTACGGTTTTATTTCCGTAAATGAATGTGTTTTATCGATTTTCTTGTGTCTTGTACAATGTAGTTCATAATTATATATGCGTTGGTTTGTGAATGGTGATTACTCTGGTCCTTTGTGTTTACAACTTATTGTTGTCATGAATTAAGTGTGCAGTAGCAACCTCTCTGAAGGTTGTTTGGTTACTTTCTGGAGCACCTGTCCTAATGTCATTTTAGGCTTCCATCAGATCTTGCAGCCTTTTGTTATAACTCAGGTAAACATCTAACTCCGATTGAGGCAGTGGGCTTTCATCTTTGTTGATTATGAATTTGTTTAGTGTATGTTTGAAATTTAATAGCTTATCTGCGCTTGTAGGGTATGTCATGTTTTGTGTATTTTGAGCTGATATTCCACTGGCTTGTTACTATGTTGGTGATGGACCCCTGGATGATGATTGATAAAACTCTTGTAAACAGCCGTTGAGCTTTTTGTTTCCAAATTCATTTTGTATTCTTATACCACTCTGAAATGCGGTTTAAGTTCAAAATTCTTTCCACTGTGCCTATTCCAAGTCCTGGACTTCTACTATACGGTATTCCCTTCTTTTATATCTATATAGTCATCGCAGCTACTTTGAACTAAGAAGTTGGAACTTGTATTCTCTTGGCATTTGTACAAGTTGATTGTGCTGCAGTGAAATTTTATTTTTCCTATTCAGATGTTTGTGTTAATAAGGTGAGTTCTTCTAATTACCTTAAATTCCAGGAAAATCATGTGAAATCCAGAAAACAATAAAAAGCATGGACTTTCAAGCTTCTACTTAAACTACAATGGCAACTAGTCATCGGTTTTTAGACATGTCTATTTTTTATTTAAGTTCCTAGAATCAGACGTTACTTCAAACAAGTTGCAGCTTAAAGCTCTCTCTCTCCGTAGTAGACCGACTGAAAATATATCAACATTTGTTATAAAATAATAGAACAAAGAAGATTATGATTTGAGGGAGAATAATTGTTTTGTATTTTCATCATTAAAGTATTACAATGGTCTCCTATTTGTAAGCTAAAAGATGCAAATGAAAGAGTATGTTCCGAGAGTTTACAAATGAGAATGTGAGAGATTGATGAAGTTATGGGAGAAGAATGAATTATCCAAGACCTTTGGATTTCATAACACTCTCACTTGAGGATCACCTTTACATGCTTGGGATGTTGCCTTGTTAAAAACCTTACTAAGAAAAACCTGATGCGATAAAAAATTTGTGAAGGAAAAAAGAGTGTAACGCCTATGATGTTCCTTCTCACTTCAACGTACATTCTTCAAACGACGAACACAAATTTTGAAGACAAACTTCTTAAAGACTTTGGTGGGCAATAACTTTGTAAATAAATCCGTCAAATTCTCGCTTGATTGGATTTGATCAGTTGTCACTTGATTGATCTGCCTCATTAAAAACATTGCCAAAAAAACCATGTGGGACCCAAACTAGGTGAAGCAAAAAAGAGTGCACCGTATAATTTTCTCACTTAATTCAACATACATTTATAACACTCTTAAATAATACGCGTTATATTTATGTCTCGTTAAAAATATTGCTACAAAACTCTCGCATAACATACGCTAACAAAATTGGACAAACTGACCCATTAAAAACCTTTAACTAATAAAATATTTTAGGACAAAAATTGGAAAAAGGGAAAAAATTGCAACTATAAACATTCCGGGGTTTATCATTCAGGGGTATCCGTCTTTCATGGACGATAAATACAAATTCACTTCCCTTGATTTGTAGTTTATCAAACTTACGAATATATTTTACAAAGTTCTTAAACACAAAAGTGCATGAAGATTTAATAAACAAATACATGATAGTTTAATGGATTTAATGGACATTTACTATATTTCACTTATAATAAGATTGTGAAATATGTTTGCGCAATTTTTCTCAAATAATATGTTGGGAGTAACACAAATTGTGGTAACTTTTGCAAAATAAAAATACGTTATCTCAAAAGATATTACTTATGGACAATTTAAATATGTCTTATAATTATATTGATGTCATAACGATATGAGAATGTAAGAATCAATAACTGATTCACCAACTTACATGAAGTTGTAATGACTCCACGTAATGACACCAAGATTTGTGATAATGATTGACGTGTATTGGACATGTAGGAAACATCACTAATATAAATCTTTGTCGCATGACTAGAAATTTATAGATTCTTGAACGTCATACAAAAAATTTCAGAAAAACATTTACTGTGAACGTGATAAGGAACTTCAGGTCCTATAAAAATTGGATCTTTGTCGATATACAATAGATGCCCTTTGTTAATGTGCTTTCAAGATAAGCGTTTAGTATAATTTTTTTCTTCAATATTCTCTTTCTACAATTGAATCATTGTACCAATTCTTTTCTAGAGAATTTTCGAACTTCAGGTCGAAAAACAATTGGTTTATCTTTAGTCATTTATTTAAAAATCCGTCATTTAAATATTTCACAGTTTTTCAAAAACTCTGTTGGAGATCCTATGACATCAAGTCATATGCATATAATAAATAATATTAAATTTTGTTATTAGGTGAAATATATGGACGACTAAGATCAACTTCGTATCATTCTTCGGGATGACTTTGATTGAAGAGATTTATGCACATTCTTACTTGTTTTTTCATATAATGATCTTTGTATAGTGCATCTTTTGATTCTTGTTTATTATATAATGTACTTTGTCATCTTTGTCCTTCAGGGACTCTCATATAAGTACCAATATTAAGTGACTTATAAAACTTTGAAGTCACAACATATCTTATATGCATATCATATTGATCATGTAACAGAACATATTATCAATATTACGAGAGAAATAGTAACATCACGTTGGATGTTGGGTCATGCGAATACCTTTATATTACTTCTCGCTTTATAATGTATCACATTGTTATTGTGATTTCTTTGTGTATCCTTTAAGGATATAATTTCAGAAATCAGGACTATAAGTCCAAATAATATATTTATTCAGCGAGTTTATTCTATATTGTTTGTCTTCTTTTGTTTATATCAAATACGAATGCTTCTGACATTCTTATAATATCATAGGTTTTGGATCCAATATTTCTCTTGATATATCATGCTATTAAGAAGGCGAATGAATTGTCGACAATAATTTTAATAATTATTTAATATCTCTCGTATCAACATATATAGTTGATTGCAAGTTTTACGTCAATAATAATCAAATCCTCATCGTTTCTCAAAATTTTAGGATTTGACCATTCTGTATCCCCGTAATTTCTTTAATCTTCTGTTTAGAAGCTGCATTTATTTTTACGGGTTCATATTCTTCAGGAATAACCTTTTCAGGATGTACAATGAGAGTGACTAATTTTTATTTTATTTCCACAAATAATGTATGTATGGTCCACGCTTCTGGCGTTGGTTGAACTCGAATATAATTTATCATATATGTGGAGATCTCCACTTTATATTATGTGGTTTATGTCTAGTAATATAAGGCTTAGTCGCTCTTTTGTGATCAATAAAAATGTTTGACAATTACTTGCTAGATATTGCAAGATAATGATTTTATGAACTTCAGGTTCAATCATACTTATACGTATATTCTCTTATGAACTTCAGATTAAATATAATACATTTTCTTGACATTCTTTAAGCTTATATGTTCTCCCTTAATGCCAGAAAATGTACATCATATATATATGATTATTGGATTGGACAATAAAACTTAGCCCTTCAGGAGTTTTAAATCGCAAGAGGGAAATAATTTTTTCATTATTGTACAAGTAAAGTAGGGGAAGATTCATAACATGATGTATACCAACCATAAAAATTAATGAATACTATTAGCAGGTATATATGCACATTAATGTGTCATGTATAAATTTTAAGATCCCATAATGATCAATACTGAGAGATATTTTAAAACAGAGGGACTCTCATTTTATAGTGCAAATCGGTCGACAAATTTGACCTCATTTTGGTCGTGATAAAAGTCAACAAAATTATCTAAGGCTTAACAAAAATAATACCAATGATGACATCCATAATTAATATAAGAGATGATTTTATTTAGGCACTTCTGGGCATGTTTCGTCTCTTTGATGTCATTTTTATTTCATACTTCTTATTTGCACAAAATTTAGTGCTCTACTTATGCTCTTGTTTTCACGATACTTTGTAACGTAAGCTTCCGACACACCAAAAAATAAACAAGAAAGGTATCGTGATTTTCCAACAACTCTCATGACCTTCAATCATCGGTGAAGCATAACCCAAAAAAGTATTGTGTCATTAATTTGTAAAGTGATCAATAAAATATTTTTTTTCTTTTACTACTAATCTCTATATATTTATGAACTTCTGGTCATAGGGTTTGATTTAGAGATCGACGTTAATTTTTACTCCATTAGCTATTTGCACGTCATTTAGATGGTCATACGAATCCTTCAGAGATTATCATAAAATTTGACAACCCTCTTTAAATGAATAATCTCCAAATCTTGGTATAGTAGCATTTTATGAATATTAAGATATTCACCTTCTGGGCAAATGCATATCATTTTCAATAACATTGATCACTTTGTAACAGGTGATTCAAATTCCACTATAATGTAGCACATTGTACTATATATATACATCTATCAAGATGAATATTACGTGCTCACAAGATGAATGCTTGTAACAACAAGTAACAATCACATACTTGAACCACTTTACAAATACTCTTTTAATGAACATGATACTAAGAATTCATATAACTTATACTGAGCAAGTGAATCGATACAAAATTGCACGAGATATATATCATTTAATTTTAAAAGTACTATTAAATATGTAAATATTTCTTTTCATACTTCATTGGATCGAGAAATCATAAAATTTTGATCAACAAGTCGATGTTTTGTCCAACCACAAGAACAGACATGAGATTAAATCATAATACTTTTAAAATCATTTTAACAAATAGGGTAGCAAAAGAAAATCACAACCTCCATTTTATCTTTATTTGATGTTTCTTTCTCTAGTCATTGATATTTTAAAAGGCAATGAGTTGGGTTCAACATTCATAATCCATGATAAGACGTCATTCTTATCCATGATCGAGCATGTAATGAAAAGTCATTTTGTTTGCACATTAAAACATGATTTGGAGTATATATTAAAGATTTTGCCTTCATAGCTAGAATATAGTTTGTACATTTTCCAATCATTACTAGTAATGACCCAACATTGAATTGTCGTGTTATATAATTACTTGTTGTAATATCTAATACAAGCATTAATCTAGCACAATGATAGTGGTATATCAATTTGTAATAATTTCGGAACAAATCATGGATATGTATACAAACATACACATAATCATATCACATGCCGTAAATATATATGAATCGATAATAACCAATATGTGTCAATAGATATGCAAAATACAGCAACTAAGTTGATTGATATCATTTCATGCTTATATTTGTATCTTATATCCATTATCTTTCACCTAAACAGTGTTATGTTACGAGTTTTATGTTTAGTTTTCAGGAATAAATAGGTTTGAAGAAATGAAACATAAAAGGACCCAAAAGCAGAGAAAAATGACTGAATTGTGAGACTTGGGGACTAAGATGCAAGGGAGAAAGACCTGAACGTAAGACCGAAGGACCAAAGAGCAAAACAAAAACTCCACACAATCTTGGGGAGTATTTTGGCAATTAGATTCGGGTCGGAGCTCTAATAAACAAAGTAGATGCATCAAAGACCGACAGAGAAATCCAGAAAAGCCCAGAATAAATTCCAGCCGGATCCAGACTATATAGACCGCCAATTGGCGGTCCAAGACCGCTAATTGGCGGTCTGTTTTGGCCCAAATCCTCTCAGATTTTGGTGGGTCGCGTATTCGTGTGTATTTAGTCCATTTCTGGTATTTGTTTAGTCCCACATCGGGGGATTGTCCCGGATTCCCTTTTTCTTTGGCTATAAATAGAACTCTTCACCTTCTATTGTAATGACTCCATATTTTGAGTGGTTATTCTTCCTACTAGAAGTGAGGTCATGAAGCACACACTAAAGTAGGAGGATGCTACTTGAAATGTGAGTCATTTGTTAATAAAAGTTTCTTTGTTATGTTATTAGTTTCATTTTGCTTGTTTTACTTTGTTTAATTTCATTTCATTAGTTTTAGTAGTTTTGTTAATATGATTTCCTTGCTTAGTTTAATAATTAGTATAATGTGTAGTGAGTAGTTACATCCCCTTTGGGGGGTGGAGTAGATGTTTATACATGCATTAGAGAATGGAATGATGATTTATTTACAATGTGTTGATAAAACATGAATGTATGCTTGCTTGTTTAGGATAGAATTTATAACTTGATGAGTTTTGCCAAAATGATTAGAAACCTCGCATGCTTGTTTAGGTTCTGAAATAAACAACTTGCATATGTAAATGTTAATCAACTAGGTTGGTGAATGGATTGATAGGTTTTGTCATAACATTTAGACACTTCCTATGCATGATAACACCACCTTCATTTGTGCTTAAAGAATGTGTTCAACACCCACCTCTTTGCATGTGTGCACTCACTCCACCCCTTAGGGGGTTTTCCATTTCTGAATTCCAGCACTCGTCTTTCGTTCTTAGTTTAGTTTTAGTTAATCGTTTGTTGCTTTCTTTCACATTTTATACTTCATACTTTGTAGTGTAGCGTAGCGTAGCATATTCAACTCTCTTCCCTATTTTTCCACTTGATTTCGTGCAAACGAGAGGCTGCTCACCTCCCTGAGGACGACCCGTATTTGTCACCGCTTCAACGCGGGCGTGCACTTGCGGTTTAAATAAAACGATCAACATAAGTCATGTCATTTGAAATAAGTGTCACACATTAATAAAATTACATATGGGTAAAGATTTTGTCTTTCCGAAATTCATCTAATACCCTCGTTGCAAAGGCCAAGTGTTGGTCGAAAGATTATGCATGCATAACTTATATTATACTATGTAATTTCTAGAAAACATGTATGGATAAATAGTACAACAGAATTAACCCAAAAGACGGTCAACGAAAATAATATAGGATCTTTTCAAATAAAATAATCAAGGCAAGATACTCCACTTCGATATGAGATGTTATGACTTAATGTCATTGTATAAATCATTTGTAGCAAATTAAAGAGATTTCGAAATCTAAATTTGCTGATTTTCAAAGTCACACATTAATGCATGACACTAAAAATAATGAAAAAGTGTGATATTTATCTTAAATTTTTTTTTCTTACAATATTATCCTTATGACATTTAGAGATAACTAAATGACATTAGTATTACATGAAAAATTGAAGATAATTTAATTGGCAAGAGTTACTTGTCTAGGTCAAATTTAATATATAATATATTCCTTTTTAGATGATTTACCATAATTCATATTGATGATCCATTGATATATACAAAATCCGTAAGGATCAATGGTAAAATTTAAAATAAAATTTCTAAACTAACAAACGATATCATATTGTGTCTCACGAGAAACCATTGATCAAATCATATCGTGTGGAAGCAAAATGATGCGAGGAATTGTAATGAAGAAACTAATTCAGCTATAAATCATGTGAAATATGTAAATATATCAAATAACATATATACGCTAAATATGCATAAGATTAGGATAAGAATGACCTTAGAAAAGATTGAGTTCTCTTGACTGACAGAACTTCATGCTGATAACGTGTTATAAAATAATAGAACAAAGAACAAAGGAGATGGTGATTTGAGGGAGAATAATTATTTTGTATTTTCATCATCAAAGTATTACAATGGTCTCCTATTTATAGGCTAAAGGAGGCAAATGAAAGAGTGTATGTTACAAATGTTTACAAATGAGAATGTGAGAGATTGATAGAGTTATGGGAGGAGAAGGTGAATCATCCAAGACCTTTGGATTTCATAACAAACTTATGATTTTAAATGCAGGTTTTATCGGTCCTGATTCGGTTTTTTAAACTTAAATACGGGCTAGTTTGATTTATAATGCCTCATAATAGGCCGACTGAGCCCACAATGATTGATTTCTAGGCGAGGTGGGCTGGGGTACTTAGCCACTAACTGCAATCTGCTAGCGCATTAACCGTTGAAATAATTTCCTCCAAAATCTTAAGCGAATAATTTAAAACACAACTTACAGTAACTAATCATTTTACTAAAATAACAAAAATATGCAGTGGAAACAAGTAACGATGACTACTCGTACTAATCCTATTAAAATTGTAATCGCATCTTCTGTTGGATAATATTTTCATTTGAAGAATTGAAAAATAAATATTGTGGTCACAACGAAACATGGCTCAATATCTGCTATAAATGGGGGTTATACCGCACAAAAATCCATCCGGAAAGAGAAGGAAAAAAAATACCAAACTGAGTTGTCGATCATTTTCTACGAGTTTTCCAAGCCAAGTATTAAAACAACCAAAATATACTGGCCCGTGTTTGACCAAACATACACAAAAAACTGAAAAACTAATTTAAGATATACTAGCCAAGGAAGTTGTTTAACAAAAGAATCAGATTCGATACTTGATTATCGTGAGAAAAATCCGCAACCCAGCTAACCAATCCCCCCATCAGTATTGGTCACAATAATATTCTAACTTTGATAGAACCCCTGGCACACCAATTGAGGTAAGCTCACTTGGTGATTCCCTAATCTCGGATTAGTCAGGACTAAATGTAACATCTTAGCCTAACCAAGGTAAATAAAATAGTTAACTTTAATTTAGAACATAAGTAGATGTGGACTTAAGTGAAATAAAAGGTTGTTTTTGATCAAATGAAAGTGATGAAAGCTTCAGGGGGTAGAACGCAATTTACCCACAACATTAACCCATCCCAACAGCCGACTGGAGGAAGGGTTTTGTTTTGTTTTGTTTTGTTTTGGGTTTCTCTGAGAAAAGGGGAAAAATGAAGAGGGAGGAGAACAGAGAGGCTGAGAAGACGGTTTGTTTTGCTTTAGTTGCCGCCATCGTCTTCGCCTTCTTTCCATCTTCTTCTATTGTTGGTTTTGGCTAAGGTATGCAAGGGTTCTAGTGGGTAGGAACCAAATCCACTTTTTTGTTTGGGTTAGAACTCCAATGATTTGGGCAAGACCATAGTTGTGAGGAAATTAGTGAGGATCAAGACTTGATTTTCTGGTTTCTTGTCGTTATTCCTTGAATCATATGGTTCTTAAGTTGAAAAAAAAGGTTAGATGAATTAAACATAAATTCAGTAATTAGTGCATATTTGTATGTTGGTTAAATTCTGAAAATTTCTGTTGCATGTGTAGTTTTGGAAATTTAAGGTACTATGAAATCCTTGTAGATGAATTAAACATAAATTCAATAATTAGTGCATATTTGTATGTTGGTTAAGTTTTGAAAATTTCTGCTGCATGTGTAGTTTTGTAAATTTAAGGTACTATATTCCTTAATTTGAGATGTTTTATTTGTTGATTCCAAGTGTAGGTTGAGATTCATATTTGAAATGTGTGATGTATATTACGTAGTGGTAAAAATGTTTTATTGATATCATTGTTTTATACAAATGAAGTGATTATTGATTGAAACTATGATTCCATTTTATTCGCTTTTGTTAAGGGTTTTTGGTTGTTAAATGAAAGAATAATATTTTTTGCATATTAAAATAAGATTATGATAACTGAATTGTCTGGCACTACTGTCTCTTCGGAGCATACTGACTGTTCGAAGCATAGGCCGACGGGCTGGCCCAACGGGGCAACTAGATCCCAAGTGGATCGTGTGGCAACAATAAGTCCACAAGACTCAGATCTGATGTCAATTGATTGATACAGGTAGCGTATGAGGGCCTCACAAGAGTCTAATATTAGATCTATTTGGAAATTTAAAATATTGGGTGTGAGGTTGGCTTGTATGTTGACCGAAGACCGCAATGTGCCTGCGGTAGGGTGGTCCGGGTAAATATTAATTAATTTTCTGGATTAATCTGAACTGAACTGAACTGAATTCGAACCGTAGTGGATCGAAAATGATGATTTGAAATAGAGACGATTGATTTTTTGTGTGTTATGCATTGTAATGCATGTAATTATTAAGGTATGGATTTGATGACATTTTTCTTGTTGCTCAATTTTGCCTGAAATCGAATTCTGAGAATTATATTTTTTATTTTAACTCATGTTATTGTAGTGTTTTAATGGGTTATTTGGAATTATTTGAACAAATCTCTGTAGCCTAACCTAAATAACCAGGTGGATATTGCTTTCATACTGGGTCTTTAATTATAAAGACTCAGACGGTTTATTCTGTCTTTCTTGTAGATCTTGAAGAAGAATAGGTTCGTTCTGACTAGTATTTGTGTGAGCATATGGTTTTTGCGGGTGGACAATATTGACTGGCTGTACACGTGGAACCGTTTCTGGCTGTGTATTTGTTGATAGATATTCTATTGTGTCAGAAGTTTTTGTAACTAAATTCTATGTAAATTTGTTAAATATTCTACAGGTTTTTGTATTGTCCCACCTTAATATATACTTAGATATATATTACTGATCGGTAACGTCTTGAGTTTTGTTTTTTTTATAATAATAAAAAATTGTTCGTTTCCGTATTTTATTGTTGAATTCAGGATGTTACACTAAATATCAATTTAAAGCCTATGAGCTTCATGTTTAAGATTTAACTCAAAACTTGCATTACTTTTAAAAAGAACCTAGCACATGTAACTTGTTTAATCTTCAGTTATCAACTACCTTTTGAAAATAACTTATAATTCATCATCATATAAAACTTAATATTTTTGTTCCATTACCATTAGAACTTTTTTGTTGAAACCTTTGGATTCCAAGGTTTCTCTTGCTTGCGTTTTGGCAGACCCCACTCCCACTCACTCCCTATCAAATAATAGATGTAACTTTTAAGATCATTAATTTGATGTTTGAGAAGTCTCAACCACTACTTCAAAACGGTAGTGATGAATTGTAACGGAAGGATTGCCCAACGTACAAACGAATCACCTTTCAAACTTGGTGCTGATTGGAACATTGATAAGGACTTAGTGGGTACTAGAGAATAAGATTATCCATGAAGACATACATATGTGTTCAAATGTTTTTAGAAAGGGTAAGTGGTAGGTGAGAAAGAGATGGCATTGATTATAAAACCAAAACTATGAGTTTGGGTAATTAGTACCCCAAATGTTTTGTTTTTGATGTTTTGATTTTGATCCCAAATTATGGATCGGATGCTACTTTTTAGTATTGGTTGAACTATTTGATGATCTATGCATGCCAGCCCAAAGTTGAATTCTTTGTCTTCTAGTGATTTGATAACGAAAAAGTAGTAAAATACACTCATTAACACCCTAAATCCCACGAAGCCTATGTGTCAATCCACGTGGCATATCATGTGGCAGATTTGAATTTCAAAACAAGAATAAAAAAGTTTTGTATAAGTCAGTACATATCACTCTCACAGTCTCATCATCTTTCTTCTTCTAATAATCCATTTTTTTCTTCTCCACCAAACGGAAAAACCTTCAGGAAAATAATGCATTTGGGAAACAAAACCATCGACCTTGTCGGCACGCTCCGCTTCGGCGACACTTTCCTCTGCCTTCGGCTTCTACTCCTACAACATGTGCCTCCTCCTTCTATTCCTCTGTTCCACGTTGTGTTGCGCCACATATTCTTTGATTTTGGTGTTGCGCCTCCGTTCCACGTTGTGTTGCGCTTCCGCCTCAGGTCTTTTTCTTTAAACGTCACACCTTGAAGTAGAGGGCTTTTGATTTTGGTGGTGAGAGAAGGTCTGATCCGGACTCCATTTATGCGGTCCAGCCTTCACTCAAGTGGTCCAATCTTCTCCGGTGTCATTTGCGAGCTTCATCTCTCTTACTTTCAGAGGCTCTAGCCAACGGCCAACTCCCATTCCTAGACGTTTCCGACGACGTCCCTAACTACCCTAGACGTTGACAATCCATACCACCCAAAACTCCAAGTCTCTCACCCTCGGCATCCACTGTCAAGCTCTCCAACGATTTGACATGGGAATGGGAGGATTGAAAGGAATATTTTCTAAAAGTTTTACTTTTATATGTTAATTATTATGAATTGGATGTGCAAATATTTTGTTCATTGATTATGGTATTCGTCTTTTGGAAGTGTTAAGGAAGATACGCTTGGTCCTTAACCGTAGAGCTCCAAAAGATAATGATTTACATAAATCAAAAGTTATTCACAATCAGTAATTAACATGGAACATTAATCACCGAGATAAGATTGTCGTGTTGGTCATCAATTGTTGTAGCTCTACAAATAATTGACGACACGAGTATATAAAAGAGAAAAAGATTACTTTTATATATTGAATAAGACTAACAAGTAAAACATTATAGAATTGTGTTTCGTGTCATTAATGTTTTACTGTGTCTTAGATCCTAAGATATAAGACATATCTTTTCACTCAAGAAGTGCTTAATTTAATTATTGTCAAAAGTTGTCAATAAGTATAGTGATAAATGCAATAGTTGGTTGAATATGACTTGTGCTGGAAAAGATAGCTAGTCAAACGATTATCGTTGCCCTCTTAATTGAGTGATGATATTAGTGGGCCCCTTGATAAAGAAAAATATAATGTGCACAATGTAACTTGATTTAAGTTACATAGTTATAATTACCTTAGAGAGATCAAGAAATGAATATAATACAAAGGTGACACATTTCTACTTTGTATGTATTCTTAATATCATGTGGCAATGGACGGACACAAGTGGTGCACTTACATCACTAAATGGATCGTGTTTAGTTCGGTGGAACAAAGACATATATGCTAATTAGGTAACTATAATGTGTGGCTAGATACCGCTTATAATTTGAGATATTAAGTGTTTAATATCGCTGCCAATTTAGCTTAGATCCTCCTATAGGTCACACCATAAAACTGGGAAACAAGAAGCTTGATTTTGAGTTCATATGATGTCTCGGGTTTCATGTGAAAAATGAACATATGTGGTGAACAAATAAAATCAATATGTCATGAGAATTGACATAATTAGAATCATAATAACTTCATATGAGGTGTATATATTATGGGGTGTAATAATTTAATATTACATAAGATAATATATTACATAAGATATGAATTTTCTAAAAATCCAAAAAGATCAAATTTTGTTGGAAATAAATCCAAAATTTGACAAAGACAAAATCGAGGTCAAACACGGTGAACCGTTTAGGGTTCGGACGACCGAGGTGTCTTCAGAACGGTCAACCAAACGGGGAACGAGTAAACACAATTGGTCGACCGAAATTGTCCGGAGTGCCTGGACAATTGGGCTCGGTCAACCAAGTGTGAACGGTCAACCGAGAGAAAATATGTTGGGATATTTTTGGTAGACCGAATGTGACACAGTCGTCCGATGAATATTCACCAGGAGAAATTTTGGTGGGTCAACGGTCGACCGGAGCAAGACGCGGATCGTCCGAATTTTTCCAGTGATTTTTTCTCATGAATGTTCGGTCGATCGTCTAACTCACGGTCCACCGAACATGTGTTAAAACTGAATGATTTGGTTAACCGAGAAAAAATTTTGGTCAACCGAACAGTGCGATTTTTACCTGAATTATTAAGAGAATAATTAGATCATGGGTTGGATTAATTTCAGATTTAATCAAACGTTTTTTAGGATGCTTATGTGGCAATTTGAGATTAATTTTAGGAGAGAATAAGCAAGAGATCATGACTAAAGAATAGTTCTTGATAATGATGTTTTTGGAGCCTATAAAAGGACCCATCATCCTACTTGTTTATGTTAATGCAAAAAAAAATTGTGTCATTAATCTCTCCTTTAATCACCACGAAAATCTCTTAATAGTTTTAAGTTTTTGAGATAGAAATCTCAAGAGCTAAAAAGGGGTTATTAGCTAGATTCTAAGCCTAATTAGAGATTGATTGGCTAGCTCATTTCTCTCTAATCTCGTTTAGAGTTTGGTGAACACTTGGAGGCGAATCGGCGGGCGATTCAGCAAGCAATGGAACTCCGGATCTTCTGAAAGGTTTTAGAGAACCTTTGGGTATGATCCTTTATTTATTTTAATATGTGTAGGAATGCATGATATTAGAATAAACAAATACATGTACGTAAAATCAATGAAAATATGAAATCGATCTTGTATGTTTGTATTAATTTTTTAAAAATATATACATACATATGGACACGAAATCCTACAAGGATCACTTCTCGGCGAAAAAAGAAGATTATCAAATATTAGGATATTAAAAGATAAAGACGGTAGGGTATTTCATTTTCATTTTAATTGATGACCTTTTACTTATTTTTCCCCTAACGTTTCTTGTTATTTGATGACCATTTTCATTTAAATAGTTTCTAAAGTTTCACACGATCCAAGTGATGGTAAAGGTTGTTGATAGGAATTGGTAAATTAATTTCAAGTACTAGGTAAGTTCGTTTCTTTTAGATGTGGTTTGGTAAATTCATAATGTACTCACGGTAAATTCATAATGTACTCAGGGTTTTGTTGGATTTTTTTTGTCCAGGTGGTTGGGTTGTAAAGTTACCCATCCAATTTCATGAAGTTACTCATCTGCATACATGGATTTACCTCAGGGCCTGGAACGCTACAAAATTTTCATTTCCATCTTTTTTTCTTTCAATCTCCAACCTGAAGTCCCACTTCCTTGCACTATTTCGTGGCTTCTTCATCAAAGAGTGAGGTGATTTTTGTTCGGTTTTCGTGTGGAACTTATCGTAAATTAGTTTTCCTTGTTTTTTGGTTTCAGGATGTGGAAGGGTGAATGTGGAGTCTTTCGATGGGTTTAAGTTGAGTTTGGATGAAGAGTTGCGTATGGCGGTGAAGGTAATTGTGTTTGGCGGTGAAGGTGATCGACACCAAGGAGGAGGTCGAGAAACCGAACATACATGCTTTATTTATGGGGTTGTCGTCCACTACAATTTGTCCATTTGATGCATTTTATGCTTCATCGCACAAAAGTCTTGGTAGTTTCTCCATTTGATGCATTTTGTGTTCCCTTTCATGTTTATTTTGTTTTTTGAAGGATCTTATGTTTTTGGTGCATGTTATGTTTGTGGGTGCAACTTCATCATTGTTCGTAACTATGCAGTAGCTTTTTTCCAGAAAGTGGCATATATTGTGCATGATATTACCAACGCAGATCTTATAGTTACCCATTCTCATATTTGAATTTACCTCAGGAACAATCATGCTCCAAATGGGTGAAAAACCAAAACCTTGCGGCCCTTATAGATGTCATGCACCACGCCATCCACATGGTAATGAACAAGTTCAGATTTCATTGTAAAAGGTAAAGAAGGTATCATTTTAATTAATGATCTTCTACTTATATTTCTTTTCATGCTGTTTGAAGACCATTTTCATTTAAATATTTTCTAAAGTGGAACAAGATCCAAGTGATGGTTGTTGATAGGAATTTGTAAATTAATTTCAAATACTGGGTAAATTTGTTTCATGCTTTAGGCATGGTTTTGTACTCAAGGTAAATTCATAATGTACTCAAGGTAAATTCATAAAGTACTCAGGGTAAGTAACGGAAGCGAAGACAGACCGATGGTATTGGGTTGAGAGGAGGAATGCCAAGGTGGATCAGGTCAAGTCCTCCACGGAGAATGATGTGCTCATTGTACTATCCTCAAGGAGGAGGTTAACCTACGCCAAGTCCATTGATATGTCCGGCTAAGTGAATGCATGCAGAGGGAGGGAGTTACAATAAGGAATTTAAATGGTCGATTGAGTGTCAATCTGACCCAAATTCCAACCATATCCGACCTCCGTTTCGATCCAAACTATTACGTAAATATAGGTTTAGGAATGTATTAGGGATACAACAAACACAATTAGGAAAAAAAGTCGAATGTGTGTTAAATAATGAGTTTTTGAAGTTCAAGATGGCAAAATGTTACAAAATTAAAGCTCAGGGGAGGTAACTGTTAACTTTGAAACTTCAGGGAGGCAAAGTGATGTCAAAGCATAGTTCAGGGGGCAAACTGTAATTAATCCTTTTTATAATTATTATCTTTAAGCTTTGATTTATTTTTTATTTATATTGAAACTATATATTTTATATTGGTCAGTGCTCTCGTTATTCCAATATATTTTTATACTTGTGATTGTTATTCACTTATAATGAGATTCTTTTAGATATTAATAATACACATGTATATCTTGCTAGCATATCCATATTCAGCATTTGTTATGTTTGTCATGACTATTTATGCATATCATTATAATATGTTTTTTTAAGAATCAATAACAAAGATAGCATTTACATTATCATCTTAAAAAGTCAAAGTACACATACATATGGTAATATGTTGGTATGCATAATTTCTATCTAAAAGACGTATACCAAGTTAAGATAAAATTAATTGATATTGATATGGTTTAATGCACGGTTCTTATTTTGATTATGTTTTGTCATTGGAAGAAACTTATCATTTATTTGGTAATAGTTGCATAAATAATTTATCTGCAACAAATATTTTATTTTTGCTTGAAATGAAGAGTATGGATAGTTCCCGGTCTCATATCTGACTTAAGATCATAAAAGATGATTTACGCATCATGTATAGTGTTGTTATGCACACTATATTAAGATATAAGTATTTCTCTAATTTGATAATGAGAAAAGCCAAAACCACTATTGTATGTGGTTGTACGAATTTAGTAGAAAGCTCCAGAAGCGTCATATCTACTGGTACATGTGAAATTATCTTGGCTTTAAATGATGCATTCTATATATTTTGTCTCAAGAAACTTATTGAGTTTCAAATCTCCAGAATGACTTGTTTTTTAGACTAAAATTGAAGTAAGAAAGAATATTTTTACATTACTACAATCATGTTAGGCAGGAAAAATACTATTGAGAAAATTACCTGACTTTTGAACGATGTGGCATTGCACACGTAGTGACTTGGTCAAAAGACTTGCACTGGTGAATCAAATGAATATTGATTCAAATAATATATGGTATGACCGATTGGGTCAATGATGATTAGATATGATGACAAATGTTGATTAACCATCAATTGAAGAAAGAGAAAATTCTTCAACTAAGTGGGTCCACGAGCTCTATCTCTTTCGTGGGATGTAATAACTTATGTTATGTATCACTTGTGTTTGAAAGTCATAAGTATAAGTTATTGCAAAGTCACAATATATATCATCGTATTTTGGATCATGTGCCCGAAGCACACGTTACAAAGCATGTTGAAAGAAAAGAGCATATGAGATGAAAAATAAATTGTGCAAATATGAAGTAATATGAGATTTAAATGACTCTCAAACGAGTTAACTTGATATACCAGCCCAGAAGTACCTAAATGAAGTTATGATTTGTATCTATTATGGGTATCGACGGCTATACTGTATTATGGGTACCAGCCCATTAGCACAGCAAAACGAGAGTCCCTCTATTGACAAAATCTCTTAAGATGGATCATTTTGGGATCATATCTACCAATATTTTTTTATTTTTTAGACCAAAATCATATTATAATTACTCTCCTATTTTATATACTTGTACGTTGTTGAATGAAATATTTCCCATCTGCGATTTCTTTTACATGATTTTTTTATTACCACCTCCAAAATTTAGTCGCTTTAAATTAATTGGACTTTTCAACAGGTTTCGTATTCCTGATCATATTAAAATATTTGAATATTTTATTGTCCAGTCCAACATTTATATATATAGAGGCATATTTTTTGGCATGAGGGGGAGAAAACGAGAAGCTTAAGAAATGTCAATAAAATGTATTATATTGAACATGAAGTTCATAAGAGAATATACGTACAAGTATCATTGAACCTGAAGTTCATAAAATCTTTAACTTGCAATATCTAGCAAGTAATGGTCATACATTTTTGTTGATCACAAAAGAGTGACTATGTCTTGTATTACTAGACATAAAATGCATAATATAAAGTGGAGATCTTCACATGATAAAATATATTTGAGTGCAACCAACGCTAGAAGCGTGTACTATAACATATATTATTTGTGGAAATAAAAATAAAAGTTAGTCACTCATTACACCTCCTGAAGAGGTTATTCCTGAAGAATATAAACCCGGTAACATAAAAACAACTGCTAGCAAATGTAACAATTCCGGGAATACATAACGGTCAGATCCTAATGTTTTGGGAAACAACGAGGATTTGACTATTATAAAAGTTGCAATCAAATATGCTGATACGAGAGAGAAACATAAAAAGATTATCGTCGACAACTAATTCACCTTCTTAGAGCATGCCAATTCAATAGAAAATCTGGATCCATAATCTATAATATTATAAGAATACCAGAAGCATTTGTATTTGAAATGAACAAAAGAAGGCGAATAATATAGAACTAGACTCGATTATTGGACCTGTAGTCCTGATTTCTGAAGAATGTGAGTAGAAATCACATTACAACATGGTGGTACATTATAAAGCGAGTAGTGACACAATGGTTTTTCTCAGGACCCAACATCTATTACGATGTTACTCATTCTCTCGAAACGTATAATATTACGTTATGTTACTTGACCAGTATGACATAAATATAGATAAACATATGAGATATGTTGTGACTGCAAATTGTATAAGTCATTTGATATTGATATAAATAAGAGTCCCTAAAGGACTAAAATTGACCAAGGAAAATTATAATGAAGAGATGCATTATAATCACCATATGAACAAACAAAGATAATACGCATATCATCTCGAGGAATGATATTAAAAGGAACTCCTGAAGAGATTAAACACGTACCCTTGAAATATTTGAATGATAAATTTTGAAATAAATGATTGGAGAACAATCAACTATTTTTTGATATGCAGTTCGATCATTCTCAAGAAGAGAATTGTTACAATGATTCAAATATATAAAGATATATTATACAAAGAAAGTTCACATGGAATTATCAATATTTACTTACTATATTCATGAGATAAATATTTTCTTCAATGATGATTCCTATATGTCTAATCCACAACAATAAAAAATCACAAATTATTTTTATTATTGTGGAGACGTTGCAAGTTGGTGAACTACGTATCAGGGGGAGCAGATTTCTAATTATCATCCCTGAAGTACAATTATCTCTGAAGGACAATGTCCAGAAGGTCTATAGTTGTACTTTTTTTTCATTTTCCAAGTTGTTGTCCCACAAGGTTTTACTTGGCAAGACAGCTTTCACAATTGTGTTAATATATGTTATGCACTCTTTTTCCCTTAACTATTTTCCCATTAGATTTTTGTAGCAAGGTTTTTAACGAGACATGAACATAACACTATTTTCAAACATATTGTATAAATATATGTTGAAATGAGGGAGAGAATTATAAGCTCTGCACTCTTTTTTCCTTCACCAAGTGTTTGTCCCACATGGTTTTACTTGGCAAGATTTTTAACGAGACAGATTGAAAAGCGTACCAAAAGGTGATCATCCAATGAGGAGTATTATGAAAATTGTATATAGTGGATGATTCACCTACCAAGATGGTTCATCTTCCAACCAATCTATTATAACTCCTCTATTAAAATGTGTTGTAATGTGCATTGTATTTACATCCTTATTTAGTGTAGACTATGTAACTTACACACATTTATGTGTATATATATGTGGTTGTACTATGTATTAAGAACATACAAAAAAAGATGAAATACAACTTCTCCATTCTCCCTCAATTTCTTGTCATTTTACTTGATCGTTATTTTATAACATATCACAATTTTAATATATTAAAATTGTGGTATTGTAGATATGTGGTTGTTCGAAAAAACATAATTACTCTGAGAAGAAAAAAATTCTCCTTCCACTGTAACTAGATCCTTGTTGACATTGTTTCTTCTCCAGTTGATATTGTGATAGTTCCCTTTAAAAATCAGACTTATGATAATCTAAATTTAAAATCACCATTGAAAACTCTTTCGAATAATTAGTTTATTCAATAGTAATATCTAATTATGATAAATCAAAGTTATACACCTAGGGGTGAAAATGGAGCGGATACGAAGCGGATGTGCCAGTATCCGAATTCGTATCCGTTTTTTTCTCGAATCCGAATCCGAATTCGAATCCGATCGAATGTATGAGAAAGGGATCTGAATTCATATCCGTTGAATTCGGATCCGAATTCGAATAAATTCGCATCCGAATTAAGTTTAAAATCCATTCCGAATTAGGATATCCGAATTCGTTAAAAATCCGAATAGACTTAAAAAAACATTTTTTGATTGATCTAAACAAGAATAAATTTCAGCCTTTATTTTTTGCCTACATGAAAAAATATTAAATATAATATAAATAACATAATTTAATTCATGTATATTGTATATATTTTTTATTTTTATTTATATGTGCATATAAAAAACGAACCGGATATTATTCGAATCGGATGTACCAATATCCATATTCGTTTCGTTTTTTTACGGATGTTTATATCTGAATACAAATTCGGTTGCGGATTTTTTTTTCTCAGATCATTTTTTTGATTTCGAATACGGAGTCAGTCGGATTGACGGATTTCGGACACAAAGTTTCACCCCTATATACACCAAAGCCATTACCGCATGCATATAATATGTTAAAATAACAAAGAAATCACTTTTAATTTCTAATATCAATTGTATTGTATCTTCTCAGGGATATCAATTTGTTTGGAATATAATAAGTATAAAATTGGAAGCACAAAAGTCTTCTCATGGAGTTATTTCCGGTTGAAAATTATAAGAAATCATTGATCATAATTAAACATAGGGGTGAGAAAAAAAATCCGAAAATTCGGATATCCGGTTTTCCGACCCGGTATCCGATTTATTACATCCGAATATTCAGATATCTGACCCTAATAATCCGGATCGGGTATCCGATCCGATTTTCTACCCTCCTTTTCGGATCGGATTCGGATCAAACCTTTGGAGAATTCGGATATCCGAATCCGAATTATGAATGCTCGTCAAATCCGAATAACCGGATTCCCACGAATCCCTCTTCATTTGACCGAACCCTAACCTCTCCAGTCCATCGTCCCCTTCCTCTCCAACTCCGGCATTACTATAAGAACATTATAAGAACATTGACTTTGTATTGGACTCCTGAATTCCAAATTGACTTTGTGATTTTTATTTGTTACGAATCATTTGATCTTTTCGTGTTTACGGTGGAGAATCAGTTTTATGAATGTTTTGGTGATTATGATTTCTTTATCCCTGCATAATTATTGATATAATATTTACTATTATTATTATTTTGGACTGAAATTTGGATTGCAAAACTTAGAGAATGTGTGAAAATTTATGCAGGTATTTATGGGAACAACAACCGGATATCCGGAAACAAAAATCCAAATTTTCGGATACCCGAAATCCGGATATCGAGTTTGATCCGGATCGGATCCGGAATGGTATTTTGGTGATCCGGAAAACCGGATATCCGGATTTCGGGTATCCGAAAATTCGGATATCCGGTTTTGCTCACCCCTAATTAAACATGCTTTTAGAAAAATCATCAGTGAACTATACATTTATTGATTATTATATTCATAGTATCATAAGATTGATATTTTGAGAAGTTCAAAAATAATAAAAATGACGAGAATTCATTATCTATTATCAAATACTTATTAAAATAATTTATCATAAAATTTATCAACACCACATCAAACTAATAATGCTAAAAAAAGATGCTTGAGTACATTTATCGTATTTTGGATGTGTCGTCTAAATAGCAATTTTTTGATAAAACTACAAATGAGAATTCAAATTTCGAAATAAAAATGAATGAGAGAGTGCAAAAGGTTGATAAGAGAGAAACTGAATTCTCATTAAATGTGTCATGTATGTTAATAAATGTGTCATTGTTAGAAATCCATTTTTTACTATTTACCATTACCCCAAGATAAATGATTTCTCATCTAAGTTATCCTAAATAGTAGGATCGGGATTTTAAAGTACAGCCATGATAATCAAATTCCAAAAAAAACACATCCTAATGACAATAATGAAACACTGGTACCACCACAAGACATTTCGTTGACAATGAAGTGCAAAACACGGAAGCCAACATCTTTCACGATGGGCATACAGATGGTGTGTTTGTTAGTTTGATGCAAACCCATCTCATGTTGTCTGTGGTCCAGTAGCTACAATGAACGGTTTACTTGTTCTTTCCTTGACTTGTTATTATTATATATATTCGTTTAACCAAGTGGAAGTGGCTTGGCACATAGAATTAGGAAGAAGTGGAAAGCCTACTCAAGTAAAACTTCCTTTTGTTGACCGAAGGGTGAGGATCGTTTGGACCCTCAAAAGAATAGAATGACCAAAAGCCACCAAACGTGCTTATTCTTGTGTTTTGGATTAATTGATGGACTTCGTGAGATTTACTTGACCACGTAACGTCTTCTTTACTTGAGCAGCAGAAAACCGTAGATGCAACATCGACAAGCACTAGCTCCAATCTTCTATAGGTCAGGCCACAATGAAATAAATGGAGTCTCACAATGAAAATTGATATTGTGTTAAAACCCTATATCCTTGTATAACACTTCTCATAACATGTTAAATCTCAAGCACCACTTAAGGTTTTCTACAAATAAGCTGGCTTCATGAATCGATTGTGTTAATCATGCCACTTTAGGTTGGAAATTAAGACTTTAGGTCCAACATAAATTGCATGTTGATTAGGATGTCTGTTTTTAAGCATGTGAGTTGCGATAGTACACCTAAGTACATATAAACATTAGATATTAATTAATCACTTGAAAATGTGTAAGTAAGCTCGGTTTTTGAAATTTGAAGGATTATTGTTGTATTTCATTAGTATTGACCAAAAAATTAGTTAAATTTCTTACAAAAATTATTCTCTCCTCTGAATTCAAACACTACCCACAATGGTTAGACTTTTCCAAAAAAAACTCAGAAGCTCAAAAATTGAGTTTTTTCAATTTTGTCAGTGATGCATTTTTTGACAATATTGGAGATGAATATTTACGATATTTTTCTACTTGAAAAAAGATTTAATTTAATGAGGGTAAATCTGATTTTTCCCATGAAAAGTCAAAAAAACTGTGTGGAAGACCATTTTGGCTCTTGTTTTAGTTCTTGGTGCAAAAAATCAATTTTTTACTTTATGTCAAATCATGTCTTGTAAGCTAAGAATTTCTTGGGTGAGCTTGTGCAACTAGAAACCAAAGGAAAGAAAAATAGATTTTGTTTAACCAACTGTTTTCCTTTGGTTTCCATAGTATAAAAGGACTAGTACCAAATCTTTTCTTTTGTTTTCTCACCTCCACCCCAAAGAAATCAAAGAAAAACACCCCAAACAAAACCCTACCTCTCATCCAACAACTCACTCCCCTCCGACAACGCCTCTGTTCCTCCGCCAAGCTACTCCGACGACGGTCCCTTCTCCAGCAACCTCTCCTTTGACACCACTCCCTTTTCCGACAATCCTCTTCTCTGTGGACTAACCAACAACAAAGGGATGTATTTTACTTATTTATCCTAGTTTTTGCTGCCATTATATCATCTTGAGAAATATGTTTTCATCTTTCCAGTTTCATTTTTTGTTGAATAGGGGTTGATTTCTGCTTTGCTTTTCCAAATTTGATTTTGGATTTTAGACGAGAATATGATTTTGGGTTTTGGATGGAATATGAGTTTCGTGAATGTTCATGAAGGTTTATGGGGGCAAATTTGTTGTTTAAATTCAGTTTGGATGTTAGTTTTGCTTTTCAACTTATCTGCAACACCCACAATGAGTAAAGCCAAGATTATTTGTGGAGTATTCAAGCCGATTAACTCGGGCTTGAATATTTAATGCTGCAATTGTTGATGGAAGTGGTAAAACCCCGGATGGGAGAATTAGTCCCGATGTGGTTGTGGATGTTGTTAAGAAGTTTAATGAAAAAATGGAACCTCCTGTTACCAATATGTGGTTGATGGAACTCATGTAAAAGATACAAATATATGGAGGAGAAACCACAAGATTTAGAAAAAAGGAAAAGAGATTTATCACAAAAAAGTTATGGCAACGTGTAACTTTAACATGTAATTTACATATATCCTTGCTGGTTGAGAATGTTCTACAGTTGATGTTCATATACTACAAGATTCATTGACAAGAGGCAACGGTTTGAAAGTGTCATATGGTAAAAGTTTGTATTCATATTGTATTAATTTCGCATATTCTAGTAAAACATGACTTAAATTTTGTGTACAAGTAAGTATTACTTAGTCAATGTTGGCTACCCATATAGACCGCAATTCATTTGTCCTTATCGTGGTGCAACATATCATCTATGTGAATATGATGGTGGCCGGTTATCGTCCAACGCCGTCGAGAACTTTAACTACCATCACTCTCAACTGAGAATGGTCATACAACGTACTTTTGAGGTTGTCAAACATCAGTTCGCAATATTAAGGGGGTGTATGCCTTTTCCTTTTGAAACTCAAGTGAAAATTATTTTAGCTTCTTTTATGTTGCATAATTTCATTCGCAAATAAGATACCAGTGATTTGCTTGAAGATTTTAATGATGAGTTGAATGATATTGAAGATGGTACTCAAACATCTCAAGTAGGAGAAGAAGAATGGGAAGAAGACACAACTCAAGTTGAATTATCTCAACAACAAAAGAAAGAAATACTAGATCAAATGTGTGATGTTTTGGCTGAGTCAATGTGGCTTGATTGACTGTTTAATGCATGTTAACAATATTTTTGTTAAACACGGAAGCTTCAAAAAATTAGGTTGTATTTTCATTAACATGGAAGATAACTTGTTTTTATTTTCTAGTGAATTTTGAAAATGTGCACAAACAATAGAAATTGAGTTCTAACAGATTCCACAAAATACACAAACATGAATTTGGTCGAAGGCAAACTGAATTCTACTGGTTTTTGTTTTCTTTTCGTTTCTTGTTAACCACAAAATCCATTTTCTGACAGTTTCCTGTGCACAAACAAACCCTTAGTTTTTATATCATTCAAACGCACCCTTAGTAATTATTTACTACGTCTATATGAGTTACGTGGTTACTTGGAGTAGTTGCAATTTGTTAGTCTTGGTTGATGTTGATTTCATGCCAATAAGATCTAAGTATCAACGTTCTTTTCTAAAGTTATAATAAGTTCACCATTTCCAAGCATATTTCTCTGATACAAGTTAAAGGTATAATTACGATCATACACTTCAATTCTCCATGTAAGTTTTTTTCTTCTTCCGGAAAGACATAAATTTTATCAAATAAAGGAGAACTAACTTAAACAACTAAATGCATAAGCGACACTAGGGTTGCATATGGATTAGACTGGTTTGGTTTTGACCTAGAATCGAACCCAACCTGACCTGGTATGTTATGGGTGTATCCATAACCGGACTGAACCATGACAACACCAGAAACCGAACCAACCCAAACCAAAAAAGTCTTTTTGGGTTGGTTCGGTTTCGATTTGACCCAAAAAACCTATCTAAGTTGCAATAGTACTTCTACCGACCAAATCAAGAAAAAAAATTCAATAATTATACGACTATATCACCTTACAAACATAATGCATAGGTTTAAGTAAAAACTTTAAGTCCTAATACACAACATAATAGAGAATTTGGGATTTAGTTTGCGAGAAAGAGGATAAATATGAAATGGATGATACAAATATAAAAATATTATTATATATTTTATACGCTTCCGGTTTATCTGGGATGATCTGACCTACGGAACCGAAACTGAACAGACTTGGTTGGAGATAGATTTGTCAAAACCAAACGGACCTGACTTCAAAAAATTTGATCCAACCTGACCCAATCAGTTCTGTAGCTTGGTTTTCGGTTTTAACCCAACCTATGTTTACCACTAAGCAACACATTTCCATCTTAGGTGTAAATAATTTGTACATGAGATTGTTAAGGTGTGCAATTGTTTTGATTTTTTTTTAAATTTCATAGATTACATTGACTAAAGTAATGATTGAAACATGATCCCCGGTACAACTAGAAAGTCCACAAGACATTTAACTGGTTGGGAATGTTTCCCCAACGATGTGCGTTTTTGGAATAGTAGCTTGAATTTTAAAAATAAATTACAAAATAATATTTTATTATTTTGATTTCGAGAAATAGATATCTGTCGTAGAATAAATAAGAAAAGTGCCAGCTGACAAGCTGGGTTGCTACTTTAATAATCAAGTCCTTCACGTCAAACTCAAAACAGGATGTGATGTTTTGTATTGCTTTGGAAAAGTTCAATTTAGGTAGGGTATTATAGGACCCATTCCGACGTCTCTCTCAATGACGATGACCCTTAGATCTGTTGATTTTTAAATTGTTTGATTTTCTATAAATTTGAAAATAAGGCTGTTTGTTGGGACTATTCGGTAATAAATTGGTATGTTCATTATTCTCTGTTAAAATGTAGCACATCCCAATTGACTTTCAATAAATTGCAATAGAAGTTCGAAAAAATAGTATATGCATCATTTTCTAGAAAATGGATTTTTTTTGCAAAAGTGTAATCCTAATGGTGCAACTCAGCAAATGGCAATGAATGTGAAGTGTAATCCTAATGGTGCTTTACGGGTGCTGATACACAGACACCACGCGTCACGGACGTGCTCCACGTCACTTGTCACGTTAGCAAACGTGGGGAATCTTCTCATAAAGAATGTGTAACATCCTGAAACAGTGGGAATTTAAAAATTATTTATCAAGCATCAGAGACCAATAATCAAAGACGGGACTGTTACTTCTCATAAAAACATAAAAGCGATGCACCAGTTTACATCAGAGTTTGTCAAAAACGATACATGATTACAACAGAACAACAAAAGAAGATAAACGTAATCATGTCGACCTCAGTGGTCAGAATAGAGGATCTGATCCCAAGATGCGCGCGCCCACTGATCACCACCCAACTGGACCTACTGCGGTCCTGAAAAAGATGCAACAACAATGCCTGAGTTTCCATAAGGAAAGCCCGTATGCCAAGCTCACATATATGCATGCAGTACTACAAATGAACCTATCATACTAGTAGCATGTCAGTTCATCGACACTAAGGAAAACAGTTCCCCCGAAGGGTAACATGGGACATCAGTCCGACAATCATCATCGGGTCTCCCGAGGAGACCTACCGTAGGCACATACGGTCTAACAGAACGAGACGTGACACTCCCTACACGCGGCTACACTAATCATGGGGTTCGGCAGGGATCATCCGCTAGGTCCACGCCATAAGAAATAGATCTGTAACTTAGTAGTCAAAACCACACCAACGGAGTCGTCGCTCGGTCGGTCCATCAATCATCATTTCAGTAGGTGCCCATCTGAGTAACATAGCCGGAACATCATCATCGGCCTATCAATCATCATCGCCGGAACAACATCGGCGGCATCACCGGCGCTGCAACGGTGGTCCATCAATACGTCCGGCATATCATCGGACGGGTCCAGACCGAAGTCTGCCAGGTCATCAGGCTCCATGGGCCGCAAACACCAACCGCGCCGCTATAAAAGCAGGGCAGCGACCTCCGTAGCCCCCAGGCTTGTAGTCACCTTACATAACGACAGTTGCGTGCCCGCACAATCATCATACATTGGGATCCGCGATCCCTCAGGCCTGCTACACTACAATGAGTCCAATCAATCCATCATATTAGTCACGATCCATACATGGAGGTGACGCGTCCCGAACACCCACACTCTTCCACACGGCGGTCCCTGAGCAGGCACGCGGAACGCGCCTACCGTCACCTCCCGGCTCACGCACAAGGCGAGGACACAAGTTTTCGTGGACAGAGTTGGCATTCAAAAAGGGAACCAGGAATTCAGTCCTGTGCAAAAATGGTCGACCGAAAAAGGTAACCCGGTCGACCGTTTCCTCAAGGGAATCGGTCGACCGAAACGTCTGCAACGGTCGAACTCTTTGTGCAAAACTCAAGTCCCAACGGTCTACCAAAAGTCTAAAACCGGTCGACCGAAACGAGGTCAAAATCCAGAGTCTGGTCAACATCAATTTAAAACTATCGGTCGACCGACTCAGGGGTCTCGGTCGACCGAAAACTAACAGGGCATCCTAGTATTTCTACGTCATAAAACGGTCGACCGCAAACATGCGTAATAACCAGTAAACTTAAGTTCCGGTTGACCGAACCCAAGGAACCGGTCGACCGAAACACAACAGACAGACAAAAACACTACATTCGGTCGACCGCCGAGGTTTTATGAGGAAAACGTCACCGGGGAGGTCTCCGACCTCCCCCGACCGACCAACACGAACCCCTCCACGAGGGTGAGCAACCCAAAACACACTAATGAGCAGCATACCTCAAAGAAGACGACGAAACCGTCGGAGCTCCGCTCGCGCACACCGTCTCCCCACCTCCTCCGTGTCCACCTCCTCACACGACTTCCACACGCCTCACGTCGGACGAGCTACCTCCTCCTCTGGTCGCCGGAAAGGAAAGGGAAGGAGTGAGTGAGTGAAAATGGATGGAAAAAGAGAGAGAGAGAGAGAGAGAGAGAGAGAGAGAGAGAGAGATGCTTTTAAAATCAACCCATTACACCCTTCTCATCGCCAACAATAGCCTACACATCCAACCTATCCCCTCATCCACGACCACTGTTCACGCCCCTCCTCTTCCCCAAGCAATCACTGCAGCACCCCTCTTCCCCATGCTAAACACATCCCTAAACACCATTACACTTAAGCAAGGGTTTAGGGTTCTAACAATCTACCCTCCTTAAAAGGATTTCGTCCCGAAATCAAAGCGAACTACTCACCGAAAAGCTCTGGATACTGCCTTCTGACTTCCTCCTCAATCTCTCAAGTGGCCTCGCGCTCACTGTGATGCTGTCACCTGACCTTCACCATCGGAATGGTCATCCTCCTGAGCTGGTGATCCATGCGATCGACTATCTCGACTGGTCTCTCCTCGAGCGACAAGTCTTGCTGAATCTCTGGCACTGCTATCTCGATAACGTGAGCTGGATCTGCAACGTACTTTCTCAGCATCGATACATGGAAGACGTTGTGAAGACCCGTAAACTGCGGTGGCAATGCAATCCGGTAGGCAACCCCTCCAACTCGGTCGAGGATCTCAAACGGCCCAACATACCTCGGACTGAGCTTCCCCTTCTTCCCAAACCTCATCACTCCTCGGGCTGGGGAAATCTTCAGAAACACATGGTCGCCCACCTCGAAACTCAACACTCGTCTGCGTCGATCAGCATAACTCTTCTGCCTACTCTGTGTCATGGCCAGTCTCTTCCTGATCACATCAACCTTCTCTGCATACATCTGCACAATCTCTGGTCCCACTAACTGTCTCTCGCCCACATCACTCCAACATACCGGTGATCTGCAAGACCTCCCGTACAACGCCTCGTACGGTGTCATCCCAATACTCGAATGGTAGTTGTTGTTGTAGGAGAACTCTATCAGCGGAAAATGCTCGTCCCAGTGCCCTGCCCAATCCAGTGTGCATTCCCTCAGCATATACTCCAAGGTATGAATCGTCCTCTCTGACTAACCATCTGTCTGCGGATGGAACGTTGTACTGAACCTCAGACGCGTCCCCAAAGCCTGCTGCAGGCTCCCCCAAAATCTGGAAGTGAAACGAGGATCTCGATCGGAGATGATGCTCACTGGCACTCCATGCAACCTGACTATCTCCTCCACTTACAACCTTGCCAGACCCTCCAAAGGCAACGTGGTCCTGATCGCTAAGAAGTGTGCCAACTTGGTCAGTCGATCGACTATCACCCAAATCGCATCGTGGAATCTCTTCGTCTTCGGCAACCCTGTGACAAAATCCATCGTCACGTGCTCCCACTTCCACTCAGGAAGCTCAATACACTGCATCGGTCCCGCTGGCCTCTAATGCTCAATCTTCACCTGCTGACAGACTAAGCATCACTCTACAAACTTTGCAATGTCCCTCTTCATGCCCTTCCACCAGAAGTTCCGCTGCAGATCCTTATACATCTTCGTGCTCCCCGGGTGAATGATGTATCTAGCTCTGTGTGCCTCCTCCATGATGTCATCTCTCACCCCATCGACCTTCGGCACCCAGATCCGACTCCTAAACCTCAAACCACCATCAACCCCTACACTGAAGTCTGACTCGGCTCTGGAAGCCAACTGTAGCAGACTAGCTAACTCATCATCCCCATGCTGAGCCTACACCACCCGTGAGACAGTCTGTGGCTCCACCCGAAGCCCAGCAATCACTGCTCCCACTGAACCCTCTGTGAACGGTCTCCACTCTGACAATGCCTCGAGTAGCCTCCACTCCTGGATGCACAGACTCGCAACTGAAACCTCCACATTCCTGCTCAGCGCATCTACAACCGAATTCACCTTCCCCAGATGATAGGAAATGGTGAAGTCGTAGTCCTTAATGAACTCAAGTCATCTGTGCTGCCTCATATTCAGCTCCTTCTGCGAGAACAAATACTTCAGCCTCTCATGATCTGTGAAGACCTCGAACTGCTCGCCATAAAGATAGTGTCGTCAGGTCTTCAACGCGTGAACTATCGCTGCTAACTCCAGATCGTGAGTAGGGTAGTTCTTCTCGTGCACCTTCAGCTGCCTCGAAGTGTACGCCACCACCTTCCCGTGCTGCATTAGAGCACAACCCAAGCCAATCCCTGACGCATCGTTGTATATCACATAACCTCCACTGCCACTCGGTAGAGTCAGAATACGTGCTGTCGTCAATCGCCTCTTCAGCTCCTGAAAGCTATCCTCGCACTTCTGGGACCAAACGAACTTGACGCCCTTGTGCGTCCACGCTATCAGCGGCGATGCTAGTCTGGAGAAATCCTGGATGAATTGTTTGTAATACCTTGCCAGTCCCACGAAACTCCTGATCTCTGTCACGCTCGTCGGGCCTCTCCACTGAGTCACTACCTCGACCTTCGCCGGATCCACCGAAATCTCATCTGCTGACACAATATGCCCCAAAAAAGCCACATGATCCAACCAAAACTGACACTTCGTGTACTTGGCATAGAGTTGCTGATCTCTCAGGATGCCAAGCACAATCCTCAGGTGCTCTCGATGTTGCTCCCTGTCAGGCGAGTATACCAAGATGTCGTCTACGAATACAACGACAAATCTGTCAAGGTACAGCTGAAAGGTCCTATTCATCAGATCCATGAATGTTGCAGGTGCATTCGTGAGTCCAAACGGCATCACCAAGAACTCGTAGTGCCCGTACCGCGTCCTGAAGGCAGTCTTCTGAACATCTGCCTCTCTGATCCTTAACTGATGATAACACGAACGCAGATCAATCTTTGAGAACACTCTCCCCGTCTGCAGCTGATTAAACAAGTCATCAATCCTCGGCAAATGGTACCGGTTCCGAACGGTAACCTTATTCAGCATCCTGTAGTCGATGCACATCCGCAAGGACCCATCCTTCTTCTTCACGAACAACACAGGCGCTCCCCACGGCGAGACACTCGGTCGGATAAACCCAGAGTCCATCAGCTCCTGCAACTGCTTCTTCACCTCTGACAACTCAGCAGGTGCCATACGATACGGAGCCTTCGACTGAGATGTCGTACCCGCCACCAACTCAATGCCGAACTCGATCTCTCGGTGCGGCGGTAACGACAGAATCTCTGCTGGAAACACATCTGGGAACTCCTGCACAACCTCTATATCCTCCAGCCTCCTCGTCTCAGAATCAGGAACAACCAGCGTGGCCACAAACGCTCTGCATCCCTGGTGTATCAGTCTCTGTGCCTTAACTGCATACACAATCAGGCGACCTCCTCTGCTCCTCGCACCTCTGATAAAAACATCTGGCAAGCCCTCCATCGGAATCAAGATCATTTTCTCACGACAAAAGACTCGCACGTCGTACTGTGACAGTCAGTCCATCCCCAGTATGACGTTGAAGTCCTCCATCGGTAACAAGACCAGATCTGTCGGAAAAACATGGTCTCCCGAAGCAACTGTGGTACCGGGGAAAAAGCTCCCCACAGTGCCCACCTCACCCATGGGCGTGCTGACCTCCAAAAAATCAGTCAGCAGCACAGGGGTCTGACCCAACTCGCCAGCAAACTTCTCCGAAATGAAGGAGTGAGTGGCGACGCAATCAAACAACACACGCGCTACCAAACCAGAAACAAAAAGTGTACCTTCCACGACGGTGTTGGAGTCCCTCGCCTCCTCAGCCTGAATAGTGAAGACTCGCCCGGTCTTCCTGCCTTGACCTGGTGAAACGACTGATCGGCTGCCTCCGCCTCTCCCTGCCACTGGTGGTCCAGACATCCTGCTAGGCTCGCCCGGCCTAGTCGGGCACTCCCGCACAAAGTGACCCATCTGTCTGCACCCCATGCAAGCTCCAGTGCGCCTGAAACACCCCTGACCTGGATGAAACCTCCCACAGAAAGTGCACGCCCCAGACTGACGTGTCCCTCCTCCATCGAACCTGGGCCTCTTGCCCGAATTCCCTGCTCCACGACTGACTGGTCGGCTACCAGTGCTCACTGGTGCCTTTCTCGCCTCCTGAAGACACTCCCTCTGGTCCTGCTCAATGATGGTAGCATGCTTCACTGCATCTGCAAGGGTCCACGACATACCATTGATCACACGTGATCGGAGCGGCTGCCTCAGTCCCTTCACAAACTTCACGCCCGCTGCTCTGGGGTCACACAAATCTCGGGGCAGTAACACTTGAAGGCGTTGAACCTACTGATGTAGCTCGCCAGAGTCATCTCCCTCTACTCCAGCGACATGAACTCCTCCCTCTTCCGATCCCTGACGTGCTGGGGAAAGTACTGCTCATGAAACACCTCCAGAAACTCCTCCCAGCTGACGTCCTCACGGTCCTCAAACAAAACCGTGGACGTGGTCCTCCACCAGTTGGCCGCCTCGCCATCAAACACATAGGTGGCCAGATCCACCCTCCTCTCAGGTGCAACTCCAATCGCTCGGAAGATCTTCTCTATCCTGAAGATCCAGTCCTCTGCTACCTCTGGAGCACTCCTGCCATCAAAACTCGGCGGGTGCTGACGCATAAACCGATCATGCTCAGCGCCCACCCCGCCCAGCACATTCTGAGCTGCTTGACGCTCCAGAAACTCGCCCAACCTGTCCCAGTTGGTGCCCTTAGAGGCGTCGTTGGGATCGCGATCACGCGGGGAACTCCGCACGCGTCTAGGAGCCATCTGACAGAAGAAACAATCACAAACTTCAGCCATGAATGCGTGCTAAAAGATAAAATGCATGCATCCTATTACTACAAGGGTGATTTCATTGGGAACCGCATAGGAATCGACCACTCTGATACCAAATTGTAACATCCTGAAACAGCGGAAATTTAAAAATTATTTATCAAGCATCAGAGACCAATAATCATAGACGGGACTGTTACTTCTCATAAAAACATAAAAGCGGTGCACCAGTTTACACCAGAGTTTGTCAAAAACGATACATGATTACAACAGAACAACAAAAACAGATAAACGTAATCATGTCGACCTCAGTGGTCAGAATAGAGGATCTGATCCCAAGATGCGCGCACCCGCTGATCACCACCTAACTGAACCTACTGCGGTCCTGAAAAAGATGCAACAACAATGCCTGAGTTTCCATATGGAAACCCCGTATGCCAGGCTCACCTATATACATGCAGTAGTACAAATGAACCTATCATACTAGTAGCATGTTATGCCATCGACAGTAAGGAAAACAGTTCCCCGAAGGGTAACATGGGACATCAGTCTGACAATCATCATCGGGTCTCCCGAGGAGACCTACCGTAGGCACATACAGTCTAACGGAACGAGACGTGACACTCCCCACACGTGGCTACACTAATCATGGGGTTCGATAGGGAGCATCCTCCAGGTCCGCACCATAAGAAACAGATCTGTAACTTCGTGGTCGAAACCACACCAACGGAGTCGTTGCTCGGTCCATCAATCATCATCTCTGTAGGTGTCCATCTGAGGAACAGAGCCGGAACATCATCATCGGCCCATCAATCATCATCGCCGGAACAACATCGGCGGCATCACCGGCGTTGCAACGGTGGTCCATCAATACGTCCGACACATCATCGGACGGCTCCAAACTGAAGTCTGCCAGGTCATCAGGCTCCACGAGCCGCAAACACCAACCGCGCCGCTATAAAAGCAAGGCAGCGACCCTCGTAGCCCCTCAGGCCGGTAGTCACCTCACCCAACGACAGTTGCGTGCCCGCACAATCATCATACATTGGGATCCGCGATCCCTCATGCCTGCTACAATACAATGAGTCCAATCAATCCATCATATTAGTCACGATCCATAAATGGAGGTGACGCGTCCCGAACACCCATACTCTTCCATACGACGGTCCCTGAACAGGCACGCGGAACGCGCCCACCGTCACCTCCCGTCTCACTCACAAGGCGAGGACACAGGTTTCCGTGGATAGAGTTGGCATTCAAAAAGAGAACCAGGAATTCAGTCATGTGCAAAAACGGTCGACCGAAGGAGGCAACCCGGTCGACCATTTCCTCAAGGGAATCGGTCGACCGAAACGTCTGTGACGGTCGAACTCTTTGCGGAAAACTCATGTCCTAACGGTCTATCAAAAGTCTAAAACCGGTCGACCGAAACGAGGTCAAAATCCGGAGTCTGGTCAACATCAATTTAAAACTATCGATCGACCGACTCAGGGGTCTTGGTCGACCGAAAATAACAGGGCATCCTACTATTTCTACGTCATAAAACGGTCGACAACAAACATGCGTAATAACCAGTACACTTAAGTTCCGGTCGACCGAACCCAAGGAACCGGTCGACCGAAACACAACAGACAGACAAAAACACTACATTCGGTCGACCGCCCGAAGGGCCCGGTCGACCGTTGGTCGTTTTCAACCTCGCGTCAGCCGAGGTTTTACGAGGAAAACGTCGCCGGGGAGGTCTCCGACCTCCCCCAACCGACCAACACGAACCCCTCCACGAGGGTGAGCAACCCAAAACACATTAATGAGCGGCATACCTCAAATAAGACGACGAAACCGCCGGAGCTCCGCTCGCGCACGCCGTCTCCGCACCTCATCGCGTGTCCACCTCCTCGCACGACCTCCACACGCCTCACATCGGACGAGCTACCACCTCCTCTGGTCGCCGGAAAGGAAAGGGAAGGAGTGAGTGAGTGAAAACGAATGGAAAAGAGAGAGAGAGATGCTTTTAAAACCCAACCCATTACACCCTTCTCCTCGCCAACAGTAGCCTACACATCCAACCCATTCCCTCATCCACGACCACTGTTCACGCCCCTCCTCTTCCCCAAGCAATCACTGCAGCACCCCTCTTCCCCATGCTAAACACATCCCTAAACACCATTACACTTAAGCAAGGGTTTAGGGTTCTAACAGAATGTGTCCATAATGTTTCCATACTTTTTCCAGAATGTTTCCAGAATTTTTCATACTGTTTCCAGAATGTGTCCATACTAATTCCATAATGTTTCCAGAATGTGTCCAAAATTATTCCATACTTTTTTCATAATATTTCCAGAATGTGTCCATACTATTTCCATAATGTTTCCAGAATGTGTCCAGAATGGAATCATTAGGGACACATTATGGAAACATTATGGAATGATTCTGGACACATTCTTTATGGGCTGATTTTGACACATTATGGACTGATTCTGGCTACATTATGTAATGATTCTGGATACATTATGGATTGATTATGACCACATTCTGGAATGATTTTGGACACATTCTTTATTAGCTGATTCTGGCACATTATGGACTGATTATGGCTACATTATGGACTGATTATGGTCACATTCTGAAATGATTCTTGACACATTTGGACACATCATTGTCAGGATTCTGTCCTGTTGCAGCTGGTGTTGATGGGGTGTTAAGTAGATCATGTAAAATTTTGTTTTATTTATCATATCATGATCTCCACACTTTACATCCAAACATCAATCATTCATAACTCTTGAACATAACCATTACAAACACAAAATGCTGGACAAAAGAAAATAACAAATCATTCATAACTCTTGAAAACACTACAAATACAAAGTTAGAATTTTTCAAGTACTTATCAAACAAATTTAGAATCAAACTTGGACACTCCAAAATATGATCATTCAACACATTCAGTTTCATTAACAACACAAAACCACCCACATTCACAACACTCCTCGAAACCCCTTCGACCCCATCGCCATCTTCAAGCTCACCACCTCCCGCATTCATCACCGTCTACAAGCGCAACTCCTAGAGATGCCTTCTGGACTTTGATGTCGTCGTTGAGGGGACGCTCGTATTCTCTAGGAGACGGAGCTGCACTGGAGACTCCGCCCACGTAGGGATAAGGAAGACGGAATATGAAAGTTTAGGGAGATGATAGAGTTGTAGTGAAATGAGGGAAGAAAAAAGCATTTAAATATGTATTTGAAATCGAACCGCCGCATAGATTGTCACTCACGCGCACCCACACTCACGTGATAATAAAAATATATTGAAACGGTCACATCAACAACCGACTGTGTAGCATCCCTGACGCCCGCGTCCATGTATCATTTTCCTTTACCAAATGACTACAAGAATTATATCTTCTAAAACATATACTCAGTGACTCCTTTCACAGAGAAAGTTAAAGATATACAAATATTCATGTGTAGACATAATATTACTTTAGATTCTAATATTAAATACATAATCTCATTACGGCATCTTTAGTTTGCCATTTTCTTTCTTTTGTCAGAAGTAGAATTTTCTCATATACAATTTTATTCACAAAAAGAGCAGCAGCGAAGTGATACGTTACAAAACGACGGTCTACGTAGAAAACCTGGATGTAATTGAACTTCATTTAGAAAATTAACATTAGAATTGGAAAATAAAATGGTTAAAGATGGATCATGATTAAAGCACAGTTAAAACATGTAATTAAGCCTGATTTCAATTAATGAATCTACGCAACTATCTTAAAACATTGGAAAATTCTTCTTACTTCTCTTTTTGTAGCATGAGAATTTAATATGGTACAAACATTGCATTCATAGACCAGAAAATCTGATTCCAAGAAGTCTGGATTCTGAAAGCTAGAGATGAATCCAAACTAGTCCATACCCTAAAAATTGTTCTCTTGTCATTATTGATCCCTACAAGTAATCATGTACCACATTATAAGGGCTTGGCGTTTTTCTAGGACTAGAATACCATCATTAGTTATTACTAATTTATAGCCAAATCGGTAATTTGTTAGTATAATTATGCTTTCCATCTCAAAGAGTTGGAGAATAGTTGGCAACATTGTAATCACTAATTTGTAAGAGTAATGTGCAAGGCACAGTAACACACCCATGAATCTATGTTAAAATAGCATGTCGATATGAATCATATGATGCTTGATTTCCTACCTAATTTATATTCTTCCGTATAAAAAGTATAGACCTCTCTAGGATAACTATATTAAACTAGCCAGCTAGAAAATGGATGTGACTTGTGCAAGTGCAACATTATATATCCAATTTCCCTCCCTCGTCCGCATGCTGCAAAATTTACTGATTTCCACTTTTTTAAATGATGATGCTAGTAATTTTTCATCGATAGCTACTTAATTTAAAGGAAAAAATAGTTGCGGTGGTTTGAACCCACCCCCTACCCAAAAAAGTGCATTACATAACATAAGCATTGCATTAAGTTGTACTATTTCAAGTAAGCTTGTTCCATAAAGTTTCAAAAACATTTTTAATTTATAATAATTCTCATGTTGTCATATTTTAGCATTTGAAGCATGTCACGACGAATTACCACCCCCGTCACATTTAAACACACAAGACGTTATACAATATTAATTATCTCAACCATAATTTGCCCATCAAACAACAAAAATCTTCAGCATTTTTTCTTCTAAGCGCGAGAGGAACTAACTTTATTGCAATTAACAGGTTCATTCTACGATCAAAATGGATTGAAAAGTTTTTCCTTGAGGAGGTGGTTCAGTATTTATTTATTTTTGGTTGCCCCCTACCCTATTTTTCTCCTTGAGTTCGCCTTTCTTTTTTAGGTTTTCCTCGTGTTTTTATTTATCTATACGTATAAATAAATAAATAAGAGTTCTCGTAACGTATTATGATATAGTAGATTCACGTGTGGTATGAAACTAGTGCATCTCGCTACAAGTGCGTACGTAGCTAGAGTTGGAAAGTGGAAACGGAGCAAATTTAAAGTGCATATACTTGTTCCTATTTTTGTATTATATCTACACCAATACATATATAGACATGGATATTTTTCAAACTTTACAATACTTAATACTTATCCATATTTGTAAAATATAAATCGATTATACAAATATAAATCGATTATATATTCTCAAATTGTAAAATCATAGGGAAATCTTCCAATTGTAAAAATTGGTTATGGGCACAAATTGACTTTTATATATACATACTCATAACCTCACTCTTTTCATATTTGTTTACCATATTTTTAAAAATAATTATACATAATAATGTATCTTACTAAGATCTCTCCAATGGGTTGCATACCATTCAGAATCCAAACCACTTTGAGGTTTCGCCCCTAGACTAGGCTGCATGTTCTTTGAATTCATGAACCACCGAAACATTATTATTATTGATGGTCTCATTTGTTGATCTTGCGTTTGTGTTGGGCGAAGGAGAAAATTTATAAATTCGACCGTCCAATGGGATTGGAATTTTTGTTTGAGTGCACTTTTCCAAAATGTGCTTATTGGGCATTTGCTCCTATGAAGTTTTTTATTGCTTTGAAACACTTGTAAACAAGACTATTTGCTTTGGTGCACTCCATCTCTAACGTCGGTAACAGATTTTGTTGTCTCCCGACACCGTTAACGAAAAACAAATGGTGTCTAACCCCGTTAACCACACGTAACTTGGTCATATAGCCACCACCGATGTATATTTCGGTCGACCGTTCGCAAGACGATAAGCCAAAGCGGTCGTCTCAATCGTATTCGAACGTCCGTTTGTAGGATACCTAGCAGGGCTCTGTATGCTAGGAAACGGAAGTCCGATACGGATTCAGACGTCCGTTTCTGGGAGTCCAGAACTTCTACAAAGTTTGTTGGCTAGAAAACGGTGTGCCAAATACGTTCTAGTCGACCAAACGGGATGAGTTACCTCCTTCGGTTGAGACATAATCCTCACCCTTTCTTTCACCTTTATCCCATCAAATACGATTGAGACTTTTATCACCCTTCTATTATGAATACGATTGACCGGATGATTGTGCCATGTATATGGTGATCTGAATATGTCTCAGGTGACCGGATCTGTTGGGTGAAGTTTTGAATCTTTTCCCTTTCTCTGATTTAACAGATCAGATAGTTAGATCTGTTTATTTGATTTTGAATCGGACAACTGTTGTCGCCTTTTTAAAATTTCTTTGACCACTGGTTTGCAATCGATCAGTGGGGCTTCAGTCATCTGATACAGAGATCCAGTTCCTGCTTCAGATCTTGTTGTCCAACCAGTTCAGTGCACCGAAGGTCATTCGGCCAACCAAATACTGTGTTTTCTAGCCATTGGATTCTCTCCAATGGTCATCAGTGACATTTATAGACGACTGTTGGAGGCTTTTATCCACTTTTTGTCTCTCCTATCTTCTCTATATATAAACCTTCCCCATCACTTATTTCACCCCAAAGCAATCTCCTTCTATACTCCCTATTCTCCAAGTCTAAATCTTCATTTCTCCATCACATTTTCATCTTCTCCTATGGGTCCAAGAAAAATTTTGGTGTCAAAGAAAGTGGTGGAGACGAAGCAACAAGTGGCAAAAAAAGAAAAGAAACTCCTTCCTCCATCGAAGAAGAAGCGGCTCAACCCCAATATCCAATCCTTTTCGGCACCCTTGGCGGACCAACCTATCAACGATTATCTTCGTCCTTATGAAGATGGCATTTTCTACAATAGGAAAGTTGAGGATCACTGCTATTCTATTAGCGGTTTTAATCTGATTCCGGAGTGGAAAATTTTCAACAGGGATTTTGAGTTGATTGCTCTCTCTACCTATCTCGCCGCAGATAATCTCGGAGACTTTTTTTCATGAGAAGCTTCCTGTTTGTTTCTCTATGGAAGCTTGTTGGCAATTCTTTGCAAACCTTTGTGAGACTACCACCCTCGATGGTACTCAAAAAGCTCTTACCACTCAACTTAATTGCATCTCCTCCATTCTCACCGCATCTATTCTCTTGGAAATCACCAGACTTCTAGAATTGGAGATGACATGTACAACCTCCATTGAGAGGCGGTGTGTGGCTCAATGGATCAATTCTTGGAGGTGATCCAACAAGTTATCCTTCGCGGAGAAAATCTTGCCATCCCTCATCTTCCAATCGTCAATCGCATCCTCTGTCGCGTCTTTTCTGTAGAATCTAACTAGCCCTAGAATTAGTCTAAAAGGACGGTGAATAGACTAAATGCACACTTAAAATGATTAAGCAAGTAATTAACGAGTATTAGCCAAAATCAGATTAACGAGTATTAGCAAAAAAAGTCAACATTTTCTTCTAACCTTTTTGTACGCAAAGGCCATCTTGATGAGCTCGGACATCAAATGATGAAATGGCCTCTTTTTATCATCATCAATATGTGTTATATCGCTCGATGGAAATTAAACTTTCTTCCCTTCTCGATGATTATTTCGTTGATCGACGATCATTTCAACATCAAATCATCGAGGACCGTCATCGACAAGTATACACTTAAAAGGATGCACCCCAAAAAGCAAGTAATTGAAGAAGGTGACATAGATGATTCAACCGAAAATGAAGAAGTCCCGGACCAAGCCACATCAACCGACGTTCTGCATTGGCTTTCCGTCACCCGAAGCTGAAGTTAATCCCAATTGGGATTCAAAGTCGACTCATGGACCTCAGTGCTACACTCGCCCCATTGTCATCTGATTTGGATGCACAGTGGAACCAACCCACATGGGCTTATCGACACGAGAGACTTTTTGACTGGAATTGCAAAGATATATAAGAGGTTCGAGGGCTAGTGAATCGTAATTATCAAGACATTCAAGAGTTCACATCTGAATTCCATGTTTTTCAATTGACGACATCAACTTCGCTCAACGAAATCAATAACCAAATTCATTTGGTTGGAGACTTTCGTCAAGCGTTTATCGATTAGCAAAATGAAATCAAGGATTTCATTTGAAATTTGAACAAGTCGAACAACTATACTTATCTATCTATTTGTTTGTTTATTTGTTTGTTTTTCATATGCATTTGCCTTCGTATCGGTGTTCTCTTCCATTTTCGCAATGAAATTTCACTTTCTTATTAAGGGTGTAAGCAAGGAGGGGTGGGTACATGTCCCACCTAAGTTAAGCGGGTAAGCGGGGCGGGGCGTGGCAAAAAAAACCCCGCTACCCGCCCCACCTAAGAGTGGACTAGGTGGGGAGGGTACCTCTTTGATCAAAGCAAAATACAAAAAATCAATTCATTTTCCTTAACATTTTCTATTTTAATCAAAACTAGATACAAAAAATCAAGAAAAATATATCAATCGATGTATTTTTTTAAAGCTAGATACACAAAATCAAAACTAAATACAAAAAGATAGAAAGTAAATATATGACATACAAGGGTATGAGTTATTGGGTTACGCGAGTTATGTATGATAGGTTGCGATAAAAATGCAACTCACCTCGCTTATCATGCGGGTTGTGCAGGTGGCGGGTTGGTTTTTTATGTTTGCAACCCACATTAGGTGGGGCGGGGCAGCGGGTCAAACCTGCCTCATTTACAACCGTATTTCTTATTTTTTGATGAGATAGAGGTTAGGGAGAGGGGTGAGAGAAACGAAAGAGTTATGTCTCATTTGAGGGGGTGGGTGGGTCAAGGGTTAATAAGTTCATAAACGTGTCTCGTTCGATCTACCAAACCATACTCAGTACATTGTTTGCTAACTAACAAAGATTTCAAAGAAGTTACTGGATTCCCAGAAACAGACGTCTGAATCCATATTGAATGTTTGTTTCCCAGCTGACATAGTCTTGCTAGGACTCTTGTCTGAATACGATTCGGACGGCTGCTTCAACTTACCGTCTTGCGAATAGACTACTGAAATATATGTTAGTAGAGGTTATATGACCACGTTACGTGTGGTAAACGTGGTTAGACACCGTCTGCTTGCTATTAACGACATCGGAAAACAAGGAAAATCCGTCAACGACGTTAGAGATAGAGTGCACCAAAGTAAATAGTCACGCTTGCAAGTATTTTGGAGTAATAAAAAACTTCACAGGAGAAAAAGTCCAAGCACCTTTTGAAAGTGCACCCAAGCAATTATCCCAACAAGATTTGAGATTCGTTGTCGACGCCCAATACAATAGTAGTACCTTCGTAACAGCCTAGCGTGGTGGTTGTGGGTTAAGCAATCAAATGGTTAGAGGCTCAATTGGCTTAAGCAAAGCAATTGGCTAGAGTGCAGAAAATGCCTTCAATTCTGGGTCATTACTTCCATGCAACCATTACTTACTAATCCCCGACTTATAGCTCAGATAATATTTTTATTGAGTTATTGATATACAAAGAAAATAAAAAGGACGGTAAAAAAATCCTTACATTTTCAATTGAGAATATCGAGAATATAAGAAATTATACTTGTTGGCTTTTTGGCCTTAATCTAGGTTTTGATGATTTAATTAACCTAATCTTAATTATGATGATGTAGAGTAGCACACATATTGCATTGCATGTATATTGTATTGTGCTAACCTCTACAGGTGATCAAGACTCAAGAAAGAAGGAAATGAAGTCAAGACATGTAATTAAAGCTAAATCGAAGACATGTAACCTTGATTTATTTTGAGTCTTAGGAACATGTGTAAATTGAGCATACAAGGGTTAAAAACCAATCACATACACACTAGGTTCCTTAGAGAAGTCACACACAAAATTTCACATTATTTGGACTTCATTAGATCACCCAAACCTTAGTCGGAAATCACTTATAAACTTAAACCCAGATTTCCTGTGTGAACCGGTCGACCGAACCAGTTCTCAGTTCGACCGGTTTATAACAGACTCTCCACAGTGATTTTACCGAACTCTACCGGTCGACCGGTTATACCTTTTCGGTCGACCGATCCCGGATTTTAATATGACCGTTTTTCTTGTCGTATTCCTATAACGGTCGTATTCGTATAAAACAAACTTAACCCCAAAATACATTCGGTAACCGGTCGAACGACGACCTTGATTCGGTCGACCGGTTGAACATTTTTTCAGAAACCAAATTCCCTGCTATCGGTCGACACATTTCTCGTTCGACCGATTGACCTTTGTCTCAACCGAATCCCCTTATCGGTCGACCGCCCCGTACTTTGGTTCGACCGATTCACTTAAGTAGAGTTAAGTTCTAGCTCGTTTGTCCGACCGAATATTCTTTTGTTCGACCGTTCTCCTTGAAATCAAGTGAACGGTCGACCGGTTTAGTAGTTTCGGTCGACCGGTTATGGACAGATTTGCAGCCCGATTTTCTGCTTTGTGTATCTTGCACAAAACCCAATCAAATCTATCCCTAACGGCTAGAAAACCTTAGGAGCTTATAAATAGAGGATCAAGTCTTGTTGTTAACAGAACTCTCAAACTCCAATTGTCCCAATACATTAGAGAGAAACCTCAATCCTCAAAGCTCCCAATTCTACACTCTTTAAGCCTAAACTTCACACACTTGATCATATACTCATCCTACTCAAAGTGTGCTCAATTAGAGAGTGAATCCCACTCAGTTACAAGAGTTGTCAAAAGAAGCAAGGACTTCGGTGAAAGCCCGAAGTGTCCCTCTCGGATTGTGAGAGGAAGAATTCAAGCAAGCGAGGGTTGTTCGCGTTGCTTGTGGTGTAAAGGCGTTCTCTCCCGGCCCGGAACGGGGAGTGGTTAGTGAAGACGTAGGCGGAGCTCGCGGAGTCGAGCGGAGCTTACAAGAGAGGACTAGGACCCGGGTGGGGTGCCGAACCTCTATAAAAACCGACGCGTCTCTTGTGGTTTGCATTTTCTGTTAATTTCCCTACTTGTTTTTAAATTTGTTTCCGCTGCGTTTATTGTTTAATTAATTAGGGATTAGATTCAAAGTGATTAGTGGACCCATAACCCACACGATCCTACATTTGGTATCAGAGCCTTGTTAAGCTAAATTTCATTACTTTACCGTAATTTTAGCATGGCTTCAACATCTAATCACTTAGAGGGTTTATGCACCACAAGGCCTCCTTTGCTTAATGGGTCAAATTATGATTATTGGAAAAATAAAATGAAAATCTTTTTAATATCAAATGACCTTAAGTATTGGAAGTTTATTCAAAATCCATACATACCCCCAAATGAAGATGATTTAGATTCTCTATCTAGGGCTCAAATGAAAGAAATTGAAATGAATTCAAAAATTATGAATATTCTTTATTGTGGCCTTAATGAGGGAGAATACAATAGAATTAGGGGATGTGAAAGTGCAAATGAAATATGGCATAGGTTACAAATGCATCATGAGGGTGATAGCAAAACCAAAGAAACTAGGATAAGTCTCCTCATGCATAAATATGAAATATTTTCTATGCAAATCGGTGAGAACATAAGCGACATGAACACTCGCTTCACCGATATCACTAACTCTCTTTTGATTCTTGGAAGAAGGATAAATGAAGGAGAGATGACTCGAAAATTCCTCCGGTCATTGAGCAACGATTGGGAAGACAAGGTCGTGGCAATCGAAGAATCGCACGATCTTTCAAAATTAAAGATGGAGGAACTCATTGGAAATCTCATGGCCTATGAGCTCCAATTGAATCATCGAAGAGAGAAGGAAGCTTCAAAGAAAAACTCCGTGGTGGCATTACATGCAAAGTTTGATGAGCCAAGGAGGGTGGAAGAAGAGGACATTGAGGTCCTTGCCCAAGACTTCTTCAAATACCTCAAGATGGATAAAGGAGAAAAGAATGAAAGAAGAGGTAGAAGAAGTGAGAAAAGAGAAAAAGAAAAAGAGAGGGAGGAGAGTGAAAATGAGAGAAGAGAAGGGGAGAAGAAAAAGGAGAGAAGGGAGAGGAGAAAAGAAAAGGAGAAGAGCAAGAGAAGAGAAAGGAAGGAGGAGGCACACAAGGCTACATGGGATGATTCTTCATCACCATCATCATCGTCTTCTTCCTTGCAAAGTAGAAGAGAAGTGGCTCACTCATGCTTCATGGCAATTCAAGATGAAGGAAGTGAGGTATCCTCTAACTCTTACTCTAGTAGATCACATTCTTGCTCATCTAAATCATATGCTAGTGATAGTTAATGTTCTAAAGAAGAAACTTATTCTTATGATGAACTTCAAAATGCATTCCATGATTTAGTTAAACAATATGAGATCATATGTGATAAAAACAAGAATGCTAGAAAGTTAATCAAAGATCTTCAAAGCCAAATTGATACATGCATAAATGAGAAGAATGAGGTGATTGCTAAATTTGAAAAGAACGCATCAAATCTTGAAAAATTAAGAGCAACACCTATAGATTGTGATCAACTAAATCTTCAAGCTTCTAACTTGCAATTAAGAAAAGATTTAGAAAGATTCACTAATGGAACTCATATGCTTAACATGCTATTAGGTAGTCAAAGGCAATCTTTGCAAAAACATGGTTTAGGTTACAATTTTAAATTGAAAAACCATGTATCTCACACTACTCTAAATGGTAAGCATATGTTCATTAACCATAGTTCCTCAAGTGTGTGGGCACCCAAAACCAAAATGGTTTGGATCCCAAGAGCTAATGTTCAAGGACCCAAAGTAGGTTGGGTACCAAAATCTACACTTGTAGGTACTTGAGGAGGAGATTGGTAGTGACCGGGTGAGCTCAAGAGTCAAATTCAAATCCGGTTGCATCACCAAATGAGATTGGAGCTAAATTCGAATTCAACATTGGTATAAATTCCTATCTATACAATTCATGTTAAATTAGCTCTAATCTAGCTTCACATGCTTAATTGACATATCATATAGTTCAATTCATTGAAAATCATTTACCCCATTCATTGCAAATCATTTACCACATTCATTGATTTTAAATGTCAAATTTTTTAAATGAATGTTAGAATAAGGCTTAAGTTGAAACTTAAATGAACTTAATTTCATCATACTCATTGTTTCCATTTAGCCTTATTGATAGGGGGAGCTTAAATGTTATATCTTTTAGAGTAATGAAGTGCAAAATTTAGGGGGAGCAACTTCATTACAAGACATCCAAATTCTATGCTTAAAGTCATATTTATTTTTATTTTTGATGGATGTCAAAGGGGGAGAGATAATTAAGGGGGTAACTTGGAATTTGGCATAAAATTGAACAAAAACTATGCACATCCATAGGGGGAGCATTAATTTGCATAGTTTACATATACAAATTCCATGTATTTAGATAGAATTAAGATATAGGTTGCCATCATCAAAAAGGGGGAGATTGTTGGCTTTTTGGCCTTAATCTAGGTTTTGATGATTTAATTAACCTAATCTTAATTATGATGATGTAGAGTAGCACACATATTGCATTGCATGTATATTGTATTGTGCTAACCTCTACAGGTGATCAAGACTCAAGAAAGAAGGAAATGAAGTCAAGACATGTAATTAAAGCTAAATCGAAGACATGTAACCTTGATTTATTTTGAGTCTTAGGAACATGTGTAAATTGAGCATACAAGGGTTAAAAACCAATCACATACACACTAGGTTCCTTAGAGAAGTCACACACAAAATTTCACATTATTTGGACTTCATTAGATCACCCAAACCTTAGTCGGAAATCACTTATAAACTTAAACCCAGATTTCCTGTGTGAACCGGTCGACCGAACCAGTTCTCAGTTCGACCGGTTTATAACAGACTCTCCACAGTGATTTTACCGAACTCTACCGGTCGACCGGTTATACCTTTTCGGTCGACCGATCCCGGATTTTAATATGACCGTTTTTCTTGTCGTATTCCTATAACGGTCGTATTCGTATAAAACAAACTTAACCCCAAAATACATTCGGTAACCGGTCGAACGACGACCTTGATTCGGTCGACCGGTTGAACATTTTTTCAGAAACCAAATTCCCTGCTATCGGTCGACACATTTCTCGTTCGACCGATTGACCTTTGTCTCAACCGAATCCCCTTATCGGTCGACCGCCCCGTACTTTGGTTCGACCGATTCACTTAAGTAGAGTTAAGTTCTAGCTCGTTTGTCCGACCGAATATTCTTTTGTTCGACCGTTCTCCTTGAAATCAAGTGAACGGTCGACCGGTTTAGTAGTTTCGGTCGACCGGTTATGGACAGATTTGCAGCCCGATTTTCTGCTTTGTGTATCTTGCACAAAACCCAATCAAATCTATCCCTAACGGCTAGAAAACCTTAGGAGCTTATAAATAGAGGATCAAGTCTTGTTGTTAACAGAACTCTCAAACTCCAATTGTCCCAATACATTAGAGAGAAACCTCAATCCTCAAAGCTCCCAATTCTACACTCTTTAAGCCTAAACTTCACACACTTGATCATATACTCATCCTACTCAAAGTGTGCTCAATTAGAGAGTGAATCCCACTCAGTTACAAGAGTTGTCAAAAGAAGCAAGGACTTCGGTGAAAGCCCGAAGTGTCCCTCTCGGATTGTGAGAGGAAGAATTCAAGCAAGCGAGGGTTGTTCGCGTTGCTTGTGGTGTAAAGGCGTTCTCTCCCGGCCCGGAACGGGGAGTGGTTAGTGAAGACGTAGGCGGAGCTCGCGGAGTCGAGCGGAGCTTACAAGAGAGGACTAGGACCCGGGTGGGGTGCCGAACCTCTATAAAAACCGACGCGTCTCTTGTGGTTTGCATTTTCTGTTAATTTCCCTACTTGTTTTTAAATTTGTTTCCGCTGCGTTTATTGTTTAATTAATTAGGGATTAGATTCAAAGTGATTAGTGGACCCATAACCCACACGATCCTACATTCTTTCATGCAATATCTTAATTGAATTATATGTAGTGATAAATGATTTTTTTCTTCTATTCTATAAGTATTAGCTGGATAGAAACAGGATAGACCCAATTCCTCCCCAAACGTTAGAATTGGGTGAATTTTTTCATATAGTGATTCAGATTAGTGTGAGGAGAAAAAAATTATTTCAACCGCAACTTTTTTAACCGTAATTTTTTCATATTGTGATTCAGATGTTACATCTTTCCACCTCTTTAGTTTAAATCTCAAATTTAAATGATTATCTGAGTATGTGTTTCAAACTTAAAATTTGGTTGGTATTTGGTAAATAAGTTCTTATCGAATATAATTTGGAATTGATATTGGTTTATAAAACTTTACCAATTTCAAATATGGATACAAATTCGGATATAGATAAAACTATAAACATATTTGAATAATTGCATCTAATATATGTGGTAAATAATATTTATACGGTGAGTTAATAAGAAACCAAGTCATTTCTTTATAAAAACATAATAGAATGCAAATATCTATTAGAATATAATTTTCTTAAGACATCTTTTAAAAGTATTTAACATGATACAACAAAAATATACATACATATAACACACATGTGTGTGTAATATGTTACAACAACTTGAACATTATCTGTCGTATGAATCTAAATTAAAAAAAAAAATCAGATTTGGATATGAAATCGAAAAAGCTATAAAAAAGTTCCCATCGGAAACCATATACATATTATGTCCCATTCAAAAAAAATCTATTTGCATACTTAGTTACCAAGGATCACGAGTATGGTTGTGAACTTTGTCTCGACTCGATAGCTAGAATCGAACTCGACTCGAAAAACATGCGACTCTATTTTAACTCGAAAATGAAAGATCATGATGAAAAAAAGAAAAATCTTCAAACTTGGTTCGGTAATAGAGTCGCTCGAACGCGAAAGAATTTGATGTTCAGCTCGATAGTTCGAAAAAAAATTACTCCATTTATAAAAAAATATTGTATTTGATAACACAAGATAATACTTATAAAAATTTACTCCATTTATAATAACACAAGATAATACTTATAACTCAAAATTTCGCTTGACTCGACTCGTTTACATCCCTAATCACGAGACACGTTAAAAATACATACTAATCCTCTCAAATAACCTTTAAAACATTTACAAAATCCTGAAGGGTACACCCACAATTTCCCCAAGTTCACCTCCCACCTATACAGCTATACTTCTTCCCGTGAATTCCTTCTTTCCCTTCCCACCATCTTTATAACATCCCAACACTCTCTCTATTTCTCGTCGAGAAAAAGAAAAAAAAACAAAAACATGTTGGATTCTTGCACCCTCACGAGCCCACGTCTGTCCTTCTCCGGCGACCCCCAACCCGACCTCCCCCCGACCACCACCACCTCCAACACCACCGACTTCAACTTCCTCATCACCCCCTCCGCCCACTCCCCCTCCACCGCCGACCAGCTCTTCTCCGGCGGCGTCCTCCTCCCCCTCCCTCTCCCCCCTCCTCCCAAACCCTCCCTCAAACACCTCCTACAAGAAAACGACTCAAACCCACAACAACCCACAACCCCCAAACCCTCCTCCTCCTCCTTCTGGCGGTTCGGGAGGAGTAGTAGTGTTGGGGCGCCCAGAAGCCGCCTCGTCGGCCTTCTCACCCGGAGCAAGTCCACGGGTTGCTCTCTTCTTGCTTCTAACCACCCTTCGCCGGTGAAACAGCAGAGAGGGAGTTGTTCTAGGAACAAGTCTTACTACTATGGGCATAGTGGTGGGGATGGTGGTGGGGTTAGGATTACTCCTGTTCTTAACGTCCCTTGTATGTCCACCAAAGAGAGAGGTGATTTATTTGGGTTTGGGCTTCTTCTTTGTAGTGGTAGTGGGAAGGAGAGGACGTCTCACAAGAAAAAGAAGTCTCTTTGGGTGTTGTGATCCATTAACCTCAAACTTGTCTGGCTGTCAACCTTCAAATATGGGTGACTCAGCGTACTTGGTATTAAGAATCTCAAGTTTGGGCGTAGCAGCTGATGTGTGATTAGTGCACTGTAAGGAGAAGAGATGATGTCTTAGGCATTGGTGTTTGTATTTGTGGAAATATTGTTAACATAAACGGTTGTTATGAGTTTAGGAGAGAATGTTGATAGAGTGTGAGTGTGAGAGTTGGTTATAATTATTCCAGCTTTTGTTTAATGGAATGTGTGAAGACTGGAGAGGAAATGGTGTTGGCGTGGATTTGTCTTGTATTTTTATTTTTGGAAAAATGGATTTGTCTTGATCTTGTCTTCTTCAGGGAGAAGAGTGTTTGTTGTTGGTGTGAGAGACATGTGAGGAGAATGAAGTGATTGATCAGAGGTGGTCGCTGTGTTGGTGCCTGTTCTGGCAGTAGTTGGATGCCTTGGGATCTTCCAATTACCTTTTCCTACTCTCTAGTGTACCCTTGACGTTCGGGTTGTGTGGTCAATGCTCATTTGTACCTTTTCTTTCTTTTTGAACTTCGGAAGTATACAATTTGGGATTTTGGGAGTGCCAAGATCTTACTTGTGATCTGTAGTTTAATGTGTATGACCGCGGATTAGTAGCAAAGGGATGTTATGTTTAGATAAGATTATATGAATGGATATGAGTTTGTTTAGTTCCCATCACTTTGTAAGTGAAGATTCAAGGAATGTTTGATGGCATTTATCGTTATATGAGAATTTTTCGATGGTGTGATAAAGAACGTAAGTGAAAACCTTGGGCCATTATGTACGTTATATGAATCAAAATTGGAAGGGGAAGAAATGTATGACCCGCACTTTACCTTTCGGCCACGGATGTTTTCAAAAAAGAATGGACATGGAGATGTACGTCCTATATGTTCCTTGAGATAAACATTTGATCGCATTTTCATCAACCCAAAAGATTATCAACATGGTGCATGAAAGTGTGTGATCTATACTTGGTTTCGACTTCAAGGGAATTCACAACTAAAATTTATTGCTTCCTATAGTTTCACCTATAACAAACTTAGAGCTAAGAATTTTAACAGCCCCCTTAAGTTAACCATGAACACTAGCTACTTCTGTAGGTCATGTTTAAAAGGGATTGATGGTCATATGCCTTTGGTTGTTTAAGTGGAGCCCTTCTGTTCACGGCCATAAGGTAGGGTTGGGCATTTGGGAACATTATTATGGCGTGGAAATGAACAAGAAATGCTTCTTAGGCTTCACAATCACCTTTACTAGCACAAAAAGATAAACCTTAAAGGTAAAGGGTGATATTACTTCTTGTTTGCTTCACTACCGCCTTAAAGGTGAAGGGTGATAATGATACATTGTCACATTGATATGATGTAGCTTCTTAGTTCATATCGGTCATTGTGGATATTATTTTACCAAGATATACTCGTGTATCATCTTAATTTACTTCCCAAATATTTGGCATTATTTTATTGATTATATCTCCAACGCTGGGTTTTTTTTTGATAATTGGTAGGAGAAAGTTAATAGGGTTATGATATCCAACATTATCTTTTAAAGTTAGAAAATTCTAACATGATTAAGCTACATTCCATTAGTAATAACAGACCATTTCCTAAACACAATAAATAAGATAGGACCATTTGGCAACATGGTTGGGTTCGAGAGTTTTTAAACCAAACAACCAACCCATATTGGAGCTTATTTGAAGCTTACATATCCGAAGATCAAAACATATGATGAATTTTATAAGTTGAGATGGCTTATTAGTCACTTTGAGGTTCTCTAAACAAAAGGTTATCATTTTAGTAAGTGTTAATTACAGTTTGTCCTCCTGAAATATGTGTTGATTTCATTTTGCATACTTAAACTTTAAAATGTGATAATTACCTCATTCCCTTCAAACTTTCGTTTTGTTAAATTTTGTCCTCCTGAACTTTAAAAAATCATTATTTAAACTTACGTTGACATTTTCTTGTATTTTTTTTGGCATTGCATCCCTATAATCGGATTCAGTACCAATCTAACTCAGATTCCAATCATATCTGATTTCTGATTCGATTCAAACTTTCACGTAAAATTAGGTTTATGGGTGTATTAGGGATACAACGCAAAAAATTACAAAAAAATGCGAAAGTATGTTAAAAGAACTGAATTGTTATTCATCGCCGTAAAACTACTTAAATCGCCTCAACAGATTACCATTTTGCCCATCTACCCTTTCTACTTAAATAACTCTTCATTTCACTCTTTTAACACAACTTTCTCTTCATATAACTCTTCTATTCACTAGATATAATGTCTAGGATGCTAGGAAAAGAACCAACGGACGCCCCGGACTACTCACATCTGGTAAATTGCCCTGTTTATTTTAATTAAATTTTTTAAAAAATTGGGTGGGGCGTCCGCGGGAGAGGCCCGACCCAACGATCGGCCGGCCGCAGGAACCGCCTCCCATTTGGATCATCACGAATCTAGGTGGCGATACATCAGTCCGGTCGAGGACGGGGGCGACATTGTGGTCCTTCGGCTGAGTGGGTCATAAGGAAGGATCGAGGTGGCTGGTTTGTGACCGGTGATTTGAGTTCGTGCACTGCAGACGCCCAAGCTCAGAAAAGGAAGAGGGGTGAGGACGACTCTTGGATCGTCACGGATATTATGCCCGGTGGTCCTCTAGATGGCAGCGTCATTCCTAGTTTCGGAGGCCACATCGCGAGACGCATCTGGGATGGCAAGGATCGGAAGGTCTTGAAGTGCCATAATCGGCACAGAGCCTGTACGACATTGCAGGCATGGTGTTCGGTGATGACTGATGATATGACGGCGACCGTCAGTGACAGTGGATTGGGTCACTTGCCGTACAACATGTTTTCCTGCATCGACATGCCGTTGATTTCGGCTTTCGTGGAGCGGTGACAGCCTGACACCAACACTTTCCACTTGCCGTTCGGAGAGATGACGATCATGTTGCATGACGTCTTTCAGATTCTGCACATTCCTGTTGAGGGTCCTATGATCAGTGCGTAGGCGCCGACATCTGAGCTGAAGTTATATGTATCTGAGTTGCTGGGTGTCAGCCTGGAGGGTCTTGGGCCGGATAGCTCATTTTGGAGTGGCGGTGGTGTTAGTATCGATGTTGTGGACGAGTGTTGCAGACGGGGCGACCACCACGGACTGAGGATACACAGATGACTGCTTACCTCTTCTTACTGCTAGGCTGCATCTTGTTTGTCGACAATAGCGGTTCCAGAGTCAGACCACGCGACCTACTGGAGGCGAGGGAGCCATATACCATTGGTCAGTACTCGTGGGGTCTGCGACGTTGGCATATCTGTATCGCCAGCTGGGTATATCGAGTCGTGCTGATTGTTCTGAGATTACGGGTTGTCTCACACTGCTGCAGGCTTGGATTTATGAGTATTTTCCTGCTTTCCTCCCACATCGGGAGCAGAAGATTATTGAGCGTGGTCATCCTTGTTCGCGTATGTGGGTTGTCCGGGCCGAGGATAAGAGCGAGGGTCGACTTCTTTCTATTCGTAGACGGCTAGATTAGATGACTGCATCGCAGGTATATAATGTATATATCATTCACGTTTATTTTAATTTTAACTTTATTATTATTAATGTATAAACGTTTAGGTGGAGTGGTTGTCGTATGGTCCCGAGCCTGCTGTAGCTGTGTCGAGGACTACATTTATAGGCGTTATTCATTATAGGGATACCACAGAGCCTTATTTACCTGATCGCGTGTTACGTCAGTTAGGTTACGTTCAGGTGATCCCGGTTGACATCCCGACGCCCGAGCAAATTCATGTTTGTTGGAGTAACCCCAACCATCTCAAACAAAGACATCTTGTACTTGTTCGTCTTATACGTCGAATCCATGCATATTACGAATGGGTATGTACGCAACAACTGAACTGAAGTCGGATGTGCCAAAAACGTGTGAGTGATGACATTAGTTTCTTCATCTGTCACAATCCAATGCAAATAGTTATGCTGCGCTGCCTCCCTGAGAAATTGTTGCGTGGGATTCCTGTCTTTAGATTTCGTCCTCCTCATGTGCTCTCTGAAGTTATAAATGTGTCTTTGATTGAGATTATCGTCCGAGAATTTCTCCTTTACCGCCGACAAAATGTTATGTGGTCTTGCTTGTGCCTCTGTCATATCATGAACAATTTGCTTTGCCCCAGCACTAAGTCTGCTGACCTGTCGGTGACCCTCTAAATAAACTGCATGTGCATGGTTGTGTTGCCCATAGGTGCTACTAGAAACAATGACCCATCCATCACGATCCCGTCGCTCCACCACTTTTACTAAAAACCGACAACCGTAACCTTTTCTTTTTGTATTCTTTCGCAGTGCAATACTCGTATCACGAGAACTCATTTCACGTCTGCGATCACATCTCAGGTAACAATCCATTCGGTTATCTGCTTTTGGTTTGTATGATGATATAACTAAAAAAAATTCGGCTCCTATTGCAACTTGTTTCGCCCATTTACAAGCTTCCTCGATTGTTGTAAATATTTCTTTACTGTCAAAAAGTTCACTGTAATCTACTCCATCACCGCCGAAATCTTGCAACGGAACCTGAAAAAAATTTAATTTAACAGAAAATTTTAAAAAAAAGGCGTCTGGCTAAGACGCCTCCACCTAGGTGGAGGCGTCTTAGCCAGACGCCCGAGTTGGGAAAAAAAATCCGCCCCCGTTACCTCGCCGGATCCAGGTGATTCGCCAGATATTTTCGTGGTGTTGGTACTAGGAATGTGAGAAAAATGAGTCTAACACCTTATTTATAGACACTGGACGAAATGTGTATTAATTGATTTGTTAAGGGCAAAAATGTCATTTTTGGGCGATTTAAGTAGTTTTCTGGCGACGAATATTAGTTCCCCAAAAAAATAGATTTTTAAATTTTAAGAGAGTAAAGTGTTACAAAAACGAAAGTTCAATGGAAATGGGGGTAACTGTTACATTTTAAAGTTCAGGGGTGCAAAGATAAATCAATGGATAATTCATAAGGACAAACTGTAATTAACCCTTTTAATAATATTACCATCCGAAAGCTTTTACCTCTCAAGGTTTATGTGTTACATTTGCTTCTTTAAATAATACAAAAATCATACTAAATTTGGAAGGTGGAGTATTGATGTTCCTGTGTATGACAAAAACTTATTTTGGCGTACTTAAGGAAACTTATAATCTAGCATGCATACCTAAATGTGTTACCTTAACGGATCCGTAGAAGTAATTTGCTTTAATGACGAAATTGAATGAGTTCTAGAAGGAGACATTGAAAATATATCCGAGAGAAAATTAGGTGGTGTATAGGTGAACATGAATCTAATGTAAGAGTATTCACTAATATGGTTAAAATAAAGAAGATAACCGAAATTCCAGAAATACAAATTGGACCAATTCTAGTCAAATGGAAACGATTCCTTCTTCCTGTCTTTAACTGTACATGTCATAAAAAGGACACGGTTTGTTAATTGATTTGGCGTTCCTATAATGCATCCTCTCGTGGAGTTGTTAGAGATGTGTGAGGTTGGTTTTACTTTTGCCAAGTAAGACGAACGTAATCTTAAGCTTCAAGGCATGGGGTTTTGGGCAATCAAGAAGGAAAGATTTTCACTTGGTTGGTTGCGTGACGACATTGATTGATTGACACTTCATCACTTTCGTAACGTTTATCGAAGAGTCTTCCAAAATCCAACATCACAATCACATTTGAGTTTTGTATTTTAAGCCAGACGGTAGGATCCGGTGAAATTTGAGTTTGCGTGTTATTCGTTAGAAATTGTGACAATGTGACGACAAAATTAAGAAGGGGTAAGAAAGTAAATGTCTGAATTTCAAAGAATTATTTTTCAATACAATTTTCTATGGGTTTTTTTCTTGGATGCACCTGAAAAACATGCGAATATCTCAAATGCACCCGTTTTTCCGAATTTTACTTGGGTGCACCTTACGTTTTTTTTGTTTTTTTACCATGATACACCTTAGTCATCAAAGAGACTCATTATGTTATTTTTTCTATTAGAAAATTTACAAAAAAACTCTCTTAAAATAAAAGCATTTTCATGTTAATAACAAAAATAAAAAATAAAACAAAAAACACCCAACCACAAAACAATAATATCCTTCTCTCACTTCTCTCTCTAGTTCTCTCTCCCCTCTCTTTATTTTCTTTGATCTCACGTCACTCTCCTCTCTCTATCTCTCTTTCTCTCCATGTTAAAATATGTGGATTTGGAGAGAGAGAAAGAGAGACATGAGAGAAGTCAGATCGAAGAAAAGAGAGAGGATAAGAGGGGTGGGAACGAGGAGAGAAAAGTGAGAGAGAACTAAAGAGTTAGGAGAGAGAGAGGAGAAAGATGAGTGATCGAGGAGAGAGAAGTGAGGAGAAGAGAGGAGAGAGAAGTGAGAACGAGGTGAGAGAGAGAAGGGTTGGGTTTTTTTCATTTTTTCTTTTTAATTTTTGTTATTAACATTAATGACGTTTTTATTTTAGGAGGGGTTTAATACAAATTTTCTATCAAAAAAGGTTACGGAGTCGACCTTTGATGGTCAAGTTGTACCATGGAAAAAATAAAACCGCAGGATCCAAGTAAAATTCGAAAAAACATATGTATTTCATATATTGACATATTTTTGAAAGTACACTCAAGAAAATAACCAAATACTTAATTTTTTACTCCCACGTTACCCATGTTCCAACGAAGTACCTTAAGAGAAACATTTTTGGAGCGGAAAACTGGAACATTGAATCACCGGTCACAAACCTACCACCTCTACCCTTACAAATTAAACATCTCGAATCACCGGTCTGCAACTCGAATCACCCCCGTTCTCCACCATACTGCGGCATCGCCACCTCCTACAGCTCCAACCCATACCGACCCCCATTGTCACTCTAGTTGTCACTCTCCACCTCATCCAAATCCTCCCCGTCATCGAACGAATCCTCACATGTCTGACGACAACGTAAACTATCTATCTCCCTCCTAACTGAAGTAGATATACCCCGTCTACGTGGATGACGAGGTGCTGAATCCTCCTCGTAGTCATGTACAACGCGTAGAGGCATGAATTTTCCTCTTCTTCCACGGTAACCCGATGACTATTAATTAAATTTTACAAATAAAATGTTGTTAAGTGGATTTAAGTATCTAAATTTAAAAAATTATTAGTTATTTTAACTAATTATCAATTAATAATAATCATTTCTATGTAAAAAAAGGCGTCTGCCGCATACACCCTACCGCCACCGTCTCAGTTATCTTGGTAGGAATCTTATATCAATATTCCCTTATCAACAAATTATTTTTTCCACAAGGGATCGTGATGTCTTTCTATAGGATTGTGGGTCTATTCATTAGCTCATATTTGTGGTGCACAATGTCATTGAATATCAGTAGTGGTTATGATCGTTTCGATGGGGGGGGGGGGGGGGGGGGGGGGGCTTCGGCGGACGCCCCACCCCAATTTTTTTTAAAACTTAAAATGAGACATTTTACCAAATTCGAGTACGTCAGGGCGTCGTCCGCTGACTCCTTTTCTGACATCCGAGACATTTTTTTCGATGATTATGATAGGAATGTGAAGAGAGAGTGATGAAAGGAGAGTAAAATGAGGAGTTATATAAGTAGAAATGAGAGAAGTGCAAAATGGTAATTCGCACAGGTGATTTAAGTAGTTTTCCGACGATGAATGACAATTAAAAAAAATTGACCATTAAGGAAAAAAAAATTCATTTTGACCCATTATTTCCAAAGTGGTTATATCTGTTTTCGAAAAAAAATAGTTACCTCAGTTTCAATCGTGAATGTATAGAAATAATTTCCTTCTATTTTCATGTCTTCCCTCAAGAAATAAAATAAAATGCTGAAAACATAAAAATGAAGTATAAACCTGCCAAATATTAACTATATATATAGATTTTTTAATAACAATAAACATTAAGGTAACATTTCGAAAAATAAAACACAAATTACATGATTATTTTGAATAATATATAAAAGTTTATACAACATATATTATATAAACGGAAAATAAATTTGTCTTTTCATTTCCCATTGGTTTCTTGTTCACTCGGAGAACGAGAATTCATTTTTGGCAGTTTTTTGGAACAAAAATGATCCAAATTGAATTCTCAAAACATATGGTTTCCCTTCGTATCCTATTATATCGTGGTCACATAACCGTAATCTTATTATCAAAACAATAAACCTTTTTATATATTAGAAGAAGAAGAAAAAACACTGTCATTTCTCCATCCATAAAAAAAAACAATCCATTTTTTTCTCCAAACGAACCAAATGGTTTTCCATTTGTCAATGCAGCAAAAAAATTTATTCATTCCCAAGTAACAGTCAACGGTCAACGGGAAGTTGTCGAACAGAACAGGTTTGGTTTCGAATCCAACACACGGCATTGGTCGGTTGGTTCCAACCTTTGCCCCCTAAATCACTTCCAGATCCCTCAAAACCCTAGATTTTTGCCCTAATGGCGATCAATTGGGAGCTTCGGGGGTGCTGCAAGCACGAGCAGGTCACCTTCTTGGCCACCATTGGCGTCTTCACCTTGGTCATCCTCCTCGTGAGTTCCAAAGTTTCCTCCTTTTTCCCAAGTTTTTTTTTACTTCTAAGCTTCCTTTGGTGTTGTGGTGTGGTTTATGTGTTGTTTGGGTCGAAAAGTTGGTTCATTTAGTTTAGTTCTCTCTCTCTCTCTCTCTCTCTCTCTCTCTCTCTCTGTTCTCGTTAATTGTGATTAACCATCTTATTTTTACCCAAAGATTGGTTCTTTTTTGCCCCCTTTTGGAATGATTCGTGATTGGGCTCTGCCTCTCAGGATGTATATGGTGCTGGTAATGGAATTTTGTTGCTCTTGGAGGTGTGTTGTTGGTGTTTTGGGTTAAAAAGTTGGTTTCTTTAGTGTCATGTTTCTAATTTTTTTGGTTATTCCTTTAGATTCTGTAGAATTCGGTGGAATTTTTGAGTGGTGGTTCACTCGAAAGTGCGGTTGTTCTTGCTAATAAGGTCTTAGATGCCCTATGTTGTGTTTTGGGGTTTATTTCATAGGTTTTAGTGGATCTTGAGTGGTCGAGAATATAGTTGTTCTTTGTTTGAAGGTTTATAATTTGCCCTATCTTGACTGTTGATGCTTGGAGATGTTGCATTTGGTATGTTAGAAAAACTGATGTTTATTATTTTACCTTATAATTCTTTTGCCTCCAATGGAATGTTGGGTGGTGATACACTTGTTTATACCTTATTCCTTTGCATTCATTATTTCATGGTGATCCTAGTTTCTTCATGGCAATGCAGTTTTGATCTTTCTAGCGCGTTGGTTTTTATTAAATCTTCTTTTTCTCAAAAAATTGTGCAGTTATGGAGGACGTTCATCCTAACTCCATTCAAGCTTATAACTGTGTTTCTGCATGAGATTAGTCATGCCCTTGCTTGCAAATTGACATGTGGTGATGTAAGTTTATTTTGATTCTTGCCTATATAACTATTTTTTCATTTTTAATTTCTGGTACTGAGCCGGGGACTCCTCATTGAGTTGTATTTTTAATAGTACAACCTCAATAGGAGTTGGAACAAACCAAGTTCTTTTATTCCAAGATTTTCTTCTCTATCTACATGAAGTGATAAACCCTTGGATGCAACCTGCTTCGAGGGAGTGTAAAACCATGATATTGTCTATTTGAAGACGAAGGTTCCACCAACTGGTTTGAGTTGGACATATATATACTCAAATGACCTGATATCTACGTAGTTCATGGATCAAGCTACTTTACCCTGGGTATTTTAGGACGGTGATTTTCGTAGTTCTTTATTAGAATATACTTTCATTCAACTATCAAGGCCCTATATTTTTTATTGCATTTTCTATCTATTTCAGTAATGCCCCCATAAATTTTAAAATTGCCAACCGGAGACATGGTCCATGTCTAGTGGATTCTTAAACCTTCACATATGGTAATTTCTCAGACTTTGCTGGTAAGGATCTCCATTCTCATATCAAGAATTCAACCATGTGGATTATGTAACTAGGTTCAACTTATCTGCTGTAAAAACCTATGCACCTTCATGACCAAATGATCCACATCAGTGTGACACCTGCTGAGCATTATATATGGTCCTCTTCCCTAATAGATCTGTGGTGCCCCACGAATCATCCAAGGCTTGTGAATCTTGCAGCTCATGTAACTCCAGTAGCCACAAGATTTTTCTGCTTGTTCTCAAAGACCATTAACAGTAGATGAATTTGCCTATCTATCAAAGCATTTGCATCTATGCTAGGAGTGAATGTGATGGAAGTATTCATGTTGAGACCCTTCAAACATGATGCAAAACAATGACGAATCCATGAGGACAAGTTGTTTGCATTTCTTTCCTTGGTAAAAGTTGCCATTTGAGGGTTCGAAGTTCTAACCATTTCTGTGGAAAGATTAGTCTACTATTGTATTCTTTCAACTCAATATTATTCTATACTTATTCCCCTTATCCTCAAACCAAATGAAAGGATTCTACTTTTTGGTTTTTGACATCAAAAGTTGAACTATGAAATTTATTCGAACGGAACCTTATATCAAAAGGTATAATATTTTTGTACTTGTTCTAATTTTTGCACTATCTATATATCTATTTCTGAAAATGAAACTTATGTTTTGAAGTTCTTGCTGGATTTTTGTTTCGTTTATATGATGAAACCTCTATATTTTAGAAACAATATATATTAGAAAGATAATTATTGTAAGCATGGTTATGAAAACCAGACCGGACCGGCCGGTTCAGCCGCGAACCGGTGGCCAGTCCGGTCCGGAGACTCCCCCCAAAACCGCATTTGAAGTTGAACCAGCCTGAACCGGCGGTTCGACCGTCCGATTCAAGTCCGGTTTTTGTATTTTTTTTAAATTTAATTCACTTGGGCTGATGAATACCAAACAAAGGGTCGTTGGTTCAATGATTTCTACAGAAGTTATTAGATTGTAATTGGTATCTAAATCATGACCACAATCCCTTCCATGGAAAACAAATTCAGTGGAAATATGTACCATCACGAGTTCCTTCTTATGTATCTAAGCTTCTTATCCGGATACTTATATATATTATATTTAATTATTTATGACGTCACCGGTTCGATCCCGGGTGAAACTTTGAACCTTTGAGAATTCCGGTTCGACGTCCAGTTCGGTTCTGAAAACCATGATTGTAAGAATCTAACTTCTATTAGATTGTCTCTTCGCATCTCTTCACCTTGACATTGTGTTTCGTGTCAATAGCTCAGTTTGATTGGAAACCCTCAGGTTGCTTTCACATGTATATTACCAAAATCATGTTGTCGTATGAAGTAGTATTTATCCTTATTGCTTTTTTTCCTCCTACTAGAAATGCTGATGCAAGAACACTCTATAACGTGTCTTGTAGTGAAAGCATGGTATCTCTTTTTCTAGTTATATTAATATAAATATTTGGAAAAACACAACACCTGCATCCCACCTAAGAGGCAGAAATATCAATAAATTTTCTGTAAACTGAATCAGAATATCCTTTTATTGCCTTGTTTTTAATATTCTATGTCTCCTCATCAACTAAATATTTTCCTTAATCTTTATTGTGTTCTTTGATAGATTTTACTGCCATTAACCTCTGTAAAATGGCCTCTTTCTGCTGGGTTTTTTATAGAAGTATACATAGAACTTTATATGTCACGCAGGTCACTAGGCACAAATATTAATTCAAATGTGTCTTACAGATTGCGCTTCTGTTTCCATAATGTGGTTTACCAGGTTGAGGGCATCCAGGTACATGCAAATGAGGGTGGAGTTACACAAACGCGTGGAGGCATATATTGGCTGATTCTTCCTGCTGGATGTAATACATCAACGACCACCTCACTCCATTTGTTTATCTCATCATCATTTCTTTAATTTCATAGCTAATTTTTTTCTAATTCTATATATATTTATCAGTGATCATCTAAAGTGATGAAATTTTATGTTTCTTAGCTCTTACTTTTTCCAAACCATATCTGTGCAGATCTTGGATCGTCATTTTGGGGAATGGTGTTCATATTGGCATCTACAAATCTTCTTCCTGCAAGAATTGCAGCAGGGTGTTTTGTAGTTGCACTCCTTGTTGTGTTATTTGTTGCTAAAAATGTATGTTACTGATTTTTTAGTAAATTGGTTATCTCTTCTATCAACTTAGTGCCTTAACAAAAAGAATAACTTCTGCTTGAATGAATCTGATCTCACCATGCAAGATCGGCATGTTTGGTGTTCGTAGGCAAAGGAAGATACTCGGTCACCACTTTTTTAAAACCTAACAACTTAGGCGAGAGGTAGTGGACACTACTCTCTTATAGTGTGTTGTAGACTTTTTGTCTTGAACAAGGTGGAATTACTTTTCTAACATAAATAATTCAAACAGTTGCTAAGTTTAAACATTATCATGTTTAGCAGCTATTAACATTTTGATCCAGATGTCTAAACTTACTGAGGTAGTTTTGACAACAAATATTACAAAATCCAAGTATCCAACTTGTGGGATCAAAATCATTCACCAAAACTTACTGTTTGGAATATTTGAATTACCTACATTTGAATATTTGATTATCTTAGTTACTAGTTTACACGTATTCCTTTTAATCTTTTTCCTATTTAAATTTTGATGGAAAATTTACTTTGCTTTTATGTTGAATGGTTTTTAAGTTAAGCAATTAAAAATCATTTATCCTTTGTTTCAATGCAGTGGTTGCTTCGAGGACTATGTGTCGGTATGTTTTTGGCTGTGGATGAACTTCCAATTTTCCACTAATTAACATGTTCAAATTTTCATGTATTTGATGGTTAACTGCTAGGTTTCATAATATTCCTAGTGGTCATTTGGCTTTTGCAAGAATATACAAAGGTCCGCATCCTTCGATATGTTATTTTGTTTATAGGTAAATGATGTTTTTTATTATTATTTGTTGTAACAGTATGCTAATTTTTTTGGTACCTGAAAATGATGTTTTGATTTCATTCTGTGCAGGGGTAATGAACAGTTTATTTTCAGTTTATGGTAAGACCTCAAACAAGAAAATCCATTATTAATTTGAAAATTTCTTCATGTTAGCATAATATAGCATGAGTTCTGATGTAAAAAAGAATACTATAGCTGTTAGCATAAAAAAGTGTATATTTCATCTTTGGTGAATTTATGAACTTCAATTTCTAGCTGTATGAATTTGTGTAGATATCTATGATGACCTAATATCTCGAAGGGTCAACTCAAGTGATGCCGAGAAGTTTGCTGAGCTTTGTCCTTGCCCTTGCAATGGAGTAGCATGGGGTGTGATCTGGTTCGTCTTTTGCTTGAAAGAAGCAATTTTTAGCAATAATTTGTGTTTTTCAGATTTTGATTATTGTGTCCAATTTATTCGTTTTCTCTAATCATTCCGAAATAATTCGCAGGGGTTTTATATCGTTCATATTACTTTGTGGGTCAATGTACCTCGGTTTGGTAATCCTATCTTAAGGTATGTAGACAAGCGAACATCGACTTCCTCAACGTTGTCAGCTTTTTGGACAGTTTCTTAGTTGAATGCAGTTTAAAATAACTTCTTTGCCGATTGGTTTCTTTAAGGCCTTTTTCGTTTAAACTTCAAACTTCGTCTGGACGAATATCCTCGTATGGTAAAAGTGAATATTTTGAACATTGAATTACCTCGTGATGGCCATTAGTTTGAGTATTTGTTTCCTAATTATAATAGCCTTTGCCCTAGTTAGTCAGCTTATGGCAAGCACATAAGCACTACTTTCGTTAATCGGTGTTGATATTTATCTTCTGGCATGTTTCAGGTCCAAAAAATTGCACAGAAAATAGGACTTACCATTTTCCTTAACGCCATTGTGACTCCACACAGCACATGATTCTTGAGCGTACGAAGTGGGGATACATATTGTTTCACCTCATTTTTCGACGAGCCTTCCACATGGTTCTATCTTCATTGATTGAAATCATTAATTCATCATTTTTGGCTATATATGTGATTTGTTTCTTCGCTTCCACATGGTATTATCTTCATTGATTGAAATCATTTACTGATCCTGTTTGGCTGCGTATATGATTTATTAATCTTCTTTTTTTCATAGTGATGGTTGTAGACTTGTAGGTTTAATTGATTGTGTTGCCACTCAACCCTTCCCTGCCACCAATTTGTAGATTTGTTGGAACCATATGGTCCCAATAACCGGTGATGGTGTTAGCATGACACTGTGATTCAAATTAAGTGGTGACGATGATAGCATGACACTATCAAACTGAGAACCAATTACCGGAGTGGAAAATGCAGTCGAATTGAGGTTCAATTGTGTTAAACTATACTAAACTGGATTAAACCAGGTCCTAACCCTTTTTTCATTTACTTATATATAGGTTGTAACATGTTTTTATATATACTTATATATACGTAAGACAGGTGGTTGAAGATTAAATAGATCAAGTTCCCCTTGCTAACAAGATACTAGGATCAGTTCATTCCAATACCAATCCTTCGTAGTAAAATCATATTTCACCAAAATTATAGGGGGACTTTAGGAGGATAGAAATGAAAGATGCGTGACCGTGAGACAACAAAAAATAAAGATTTGAAGGGGAAAAAAAGACACCACCTCTTTTTTTCCAAAATCATATTTCCAAACAAATATACAGAATTATAATGCAATATTTTTCACCCATCCAATAACTTTTTAGGATTTCAAAATATATTTTATCAAAACCCGTATTATTTGTACCGGATCCTTATAAAATGGTAGTTCCTAATTCAAAATAAGCCTTACAACGTATCATCGTGTTAAGTTGTGTTTGTTATTTAGCGAACTGCAGTAATCTACGCGAACATCTGGTTCAAATTAACTGCAGCCGTCTCTCGGTTATTTTAATTAAGCTGACCAGTTCCGTTCAGCCATTCAGTTCATCCAGTTCAGTTCGTACCAACATGTTACATGGTAAGATCATTTTCTTGTTCAATTTTCACAACACTGATCTAAACAGCCTAGCATTTATTAACTTGAGAGTATAATCGCTTGAGCATGTTCAAAATCCTGTTCTGTTGGTGCGTCGTAATTTATGTACGTAAATCTCTTCCTGCTGCCTCACTTGAGAATTCACTAAATTTATGCATATACTGCTTTAATGCAAATGAACAGCCTACAAAACCTGCCAGCGTCCTTCTAAAACAAAATAAAATACAGTGGTGTTCGGTCACTGGGTTTACATCGGCAGGCCAAGCTTGCTCTGGATCTTCAACCATTGGTCCTATCAATTTAAATTATAGCAGTGAAAAATGCTGGAAAAAAACATGTTCCTCAGGTCAGCTACTTCAAAGGGCAGGTTTATATGTCCAAATCATCATCCGGGTCCTCATCGGAATCTGGCATTTCATCGTCTGAATCACGAAAGTAGTGTATTTCACCTTTCCCATCAGCATTGCCAGTTTGTACCCGTTTGTCCTCCGGTAGGGACTGCCTCCCATCATAAATATGTATTGTCTTGCCACTTTCTGCCAAAAAAAGACATTCCGAATTTGCTATGAGCACAAAGTTGTTAAGATTAAGAAATCATACTTCGAAATTTTACTCTTCAGAAAATGACAAACGAAGAATCTGTATCTTGTAAAGTGAAGCAAATATTCACTGTTTCATTGTTCATCAAGGAGATACAACACTAACATATGATCTCGAATTATAATTACCTACAGTTCATAGCCACGAGAAAAATACTATATACTGTTCTAAAATTCCGTTCTAAAATGTTACATAGCCTGAAAAGGGAAATTAGAGTAGTCGCAAACCTTGGTGTTCAAACGGAAGCACAACTTTTTCTCTATCAGCTCGCTCTTTATCTGATAGCTGGAGATTGAATTGGACCTGTGCAAGGACCTCGGCTCAGCACCATATAATGAAAGAAAAAGATAATTCATGAATTTTGTTTTGACGAATAGAGGGCAGTATAAAACATGAATGACCTTTGCAACAAACTAGGTACAGCTACATTAGTTTCCAAGGTAGCAGTGGATGAAAATTTAATGCCACCTTGCTCCATGTGAAATTGTTCATTCTGAGAAATAATTCAGTGCACAAAAAACTCAATCAGAGTGGCAGATGAGAATCAAAATGTTAATAACACTAATTAGATGAAGGGGCATACAAGAATTTTAACTCTTCCATTCCGTCGCTTCAATCTCACATGAAACTGCCCACCATGACAATTTTCTTCAAGAAAATGAATGTTTTCCGAACCCGCTTCCTTACCTTCGGCTAGTCCTACATTTGGTTCCAAACTAGCGACCATGGTGGAAAGATATTCAAGAGAAGTGGAATGGCTTGCCTTATGAAGGTCAGCATGTATTAACCAAAATACACTGGAAACTTTTTCTGTAACTTTTTTATATAACAGGAAAAATGTCACCGAATAGAAAAGACATGGAAAGCATGAGTACATTTTTGGTTGGATGAAAAATTAGAATTTACCTTTGACGATGAGCTTTTTAATAGAAAAATTATATATGAGAAGACAGAAAACTAATAGATGGCACCAAACTAAGTGATGTCATACACCCATAAATAGCAAGTTCAAATCCTAATCAAACACAGCTCGTAGATAAGATGCACTGAGTCTTACCTTCACTACGAATATTATTGATGAGATTTGCAACAGAATGGAGTCTTACGTGCCTCAGCAAAACACTCACCTAATTGCAGTTGAAAAAAACACGTCATGAAGATCAATTCAATAACTACATAAATATATGAACGACGGGAGAGAAATCAAGTTCTACAGGAAAGTGGACCAAATTGACCAAAATAAACTCATATGAAAAGCAATATTTTTTAAAGTTGAAATATAAAACTTGACAATATAATATAGAATCATCTCCTTTTCTCTGATATTTAGACTGTCTCAAGGAGCATACTTAGCATTACAGGTTTTGGAAGCAAAAAAGACAAAATAGTTGATACCAAAATGAATACGTTGAGTCAGCTCATAGACAGTCCCACCAATTGAAAAAAAAGTGATACAATCTCGATAAAAACATAATTGCCAGCATAACAGTTTCATTATCTCCTGTTTTTTCCTGATTTTAGACTCTCAAGAAGCCTACTGAGCATGACATGATATATCTTACAAGTTTTGGAAGTAAAACGTCCAAATTTCTGATACACAAAAGAATACAGACATACATCTTAAACATCTTATGGGCTACCTTAGAACAAATTTGAATAAAATATCAAACTTGTTCAGAAGAAACAGTATTATAGCTGAAACCTTCATGGACCTACTGGAGTTCATAAACAAGCAAACTACTGTTTATGAAATCTTCACAAATTTGATGTACAGTTCAAAAAGAATTTGTAGGTGTAATTTAGAATGCTTTCTTTTTTATTGGTAGGCGTGACTTAAGACTGTCAAATTGTGCAACATACCAAGTCAATTGCAACAGAAAAACGGCCTTTTGGGTCTTCAACAGCTCCTAACAAGGGCAAAAAAGATCGTAAGTGCACCAACTGTATCACAACAGCATCAAAAACATAAGGTGGTGATTCAAAAACAATAGTCCCAGCCAGGAGGTACAAACCTCTTCCAAGATTCAGAATCATAGAGAGCAAATTATCTACATCTCTAATGTTCTTTACAACGGATACATTGTCCATCGAAGATGAAGCTTGAACGCTTCCATGTTTACATTCGAGCCCCTCCTTCCACCCTAAGGGATCCGAGTAACAATCGACAACAAAAAACCTGCAACTTTCCTTCTTTATTAAGAATTTAAAATTAGTGGTTACATTCCTCAAGCTATATATGCAGGTCTGCATATGCAAATAGAAGATGTAGTCACATAATTGACAGTTCCAACGTACAATTTTTAACTATTTATTTCCTCTCTTAGATATCTTGCTCCAACATAGCACTCAAGTGATACGACATTGTCACCTCATTGAATACCTCGTCTACCCACAAAAACACATGTATTGATTATATTATTCCTTTACAAATAAGTGAACCAGAAAGTGTAGTACAAATAAGGAACCACATTTATCAAGAAAGCCAAGGAGGAAAATGTTGCCATTTAAATATAAAAAAGGCCAAAGTGATGGCCTCCACAGATACAGGAAAACATAAAATTGATGGATTCATTATTAAGTATTAACAAATGAGGAAAGATAGAAGTATAAGGTCTTAAATTAACTTTTTAGTAAATTGTCCCACAAACAGTGTTCACGATATCTTTATTTCTTTCATTCTCTAACAATTTTAAGTTTTTGTTTAACCTAATAAAATATAAATGAAGTTGTTGAAGAATTTGGAGAGGAGTTTGTGGCCCAACTTCTCACCGACAATAGTCGTATGATACTACAAGTGTCTAAGAGAACAGTTCGTCATTTCAGGTAAAATTGATTTAGCCCTTTGTTAAGGCCTACGGGTCTCTCCTTAATAAGCATGTTTTTCAGGTGTTGAGCTCCTATAGGTCTTTGTCCCAACATGGTAACATAGATTGGGTGTGGATGGAGTCCAACTAAACATGATTGTGTCACGCGAAGATATGGTAGTGTATGCAAGGGTGTGGGTGAATGGTCTCACACTGGGTAAACTGAATGTATGCAATGTTCTATATGGTCTATGAATCACACCACATTAGCATGTTTATGGGGGTGTGGAGCTCCTTATATCCCTATTCCAAATATGCTAATTGGAAGGATGTTGATGCTCAATCTGTTTTTATAAGGGTGTGATTAGTTTGCAGGAAGTTGTGAAAGATTCAGAACTCAGTTTCACGACCTCCTTAGAATTTAAAGTGGAAGTGGATAAAGTCATTGACAATGCAATTTTACAAGGGTATGGAACTTACAAAACTTAGTTCCCAAAATAATTTTAAGTTTTTTTGCAGACCAATCCCCAGAAACCAATCTGGAAATCAATTTTCCCACTTCAAAATTGAGTTTTCTGCAACCAAAAACACCATAACATAAGTAGTAGGGGTTAGCGTTAATTAAGGTGGGTTGAGGGTAGTTTCAGGATAAGAACCAAACTCAAGTTCCTAATAATACTTGAACCAGTTAAGATACACAAACAAACACTCACCATCGACTCCCGGGAGCAATGCCGACCCCTCTGCGGGCAAGCAAGTCGAAGTAGAAAGCGGGGCTCCGGTCGAACGCGACGAGAACAAGGCAACTGCGGCCACCGCGCGCGCAGGTCAGTAACGGAAAGTGAGAGGAAAGGAGAGTTTTTAATTATTAGTTGTTACTGTGTTTGGATGGATCGGGAGTTGGAGATTTGGGAGGCGAGGTTGGAGAGGAAGTGGTGAAAGACGTCGGGGCCGAAAGGAGAGGCGAGAGTATCCTTGATGGTTAGCGCCGCCGCGTGCTCGCCCTCCAGGGATCCGTCCTTAGGGCTCGCCAGATGTTGTCTGCCATTGCCGGAACCCACCAGAACCCTGTAGAGAGAGAGGAAGGATGGAAAAACCCTAGAGAGAGAGTGTGTTTTTGCTTTGACTTTTGTTCTCTGATCTAAATCTGAAAATCTAATTTAAGGGGTTGGTAAACGTGTTAAATTGTATTTGACAAGTAATTCATCTTTATTTACAGAAGATATACGACTGTTAGTTAGTCATTCAGATATTGTGTATCAATTAAAATTATTTATTGTATTTCTTAATTTTTTCTATCATTGTACGATCTCCACTTCTATAAATACAAGGCTCAATCCATTGGGGATGCAATGTGCACTCGTTCCAAACACCTTCTCATTCTAATTTGGTATGACAAAAGTTGATCATTCTTCTTCTTTTTTATTTCCTTTTCTTTTCCCTCACCACCATCTCCAACACTCCTTTGGTCGCCGTCATCAAATACTCCCGCTTTCGCCATCACGAATGTGTCCTACCTTCTCACCATCAAACTGACACCTACCAATTTTCTCCTATCGAAAACTCAACTAATGTCACTCTTCACAAGCAATGCTTGGTTGATCTTATCGTCAGTGACACATCGGCACCCGCATGTCATATTCGAGAGGCGAATCAAATCCCTCTATTAGTCATTAAGATATTGTGTTATCATTTAGAATCATTGAGATATTGTGTTATCATTTAGAATCATTGAGATATTGTGTTATCAATTAGAATTATTTGTTGTATCTAGTAAATCTTTCCATTATTGTACAATCTTCACCTCCATAAATACAAGACTCAATCCATTGTGGATGGTGGGCACCCATTCCAAACACATCCTCATCCTAATTTATTCATACCTATTTTTTGGTAAATATTACTCAAAAAAGAGTTAGTTATAAGATTAACCAGGTGGCAAGAAAATCCCGCTAAACTTCACAAGTAAAAATTATAATTTGTTTATACAAGCAAACTAACATCCCAAATCATACAATGTGACAAAGATCACACTTAGGTTGTTTTCTACCAACAATCGTAACCCGCATAACAACTATAAAATATTTATTCCTAAACTAGTTGGGGTAAGTTAGAAATAAGGGCATACATTAATCGGTCCGGGCCGGTTAACCGGCCCGAATCGATTGATCCGGTTGGGACCGGATTGAACCGAATTATGTCCAATCCAGTTGCCAGTTGTGGAGAATGGGAATTTTTGGTTCTGGGCCAGTCCGGTTAAAAACCAAAAAAATCGATCCAAAATCAGATTCGGTAATTTTTTCATTAAATAATCTTATAAGTATTTGTATACAAAAATAAAATCTTAACTCTTCCCAAAACCCACAAACACCTCCAACTTCCTCCAACCGCCTTCTTCCACGAACTCCTATCCAAAGTCAAATCCTTGTATATATTCCATTTCTTCAAGTCCCTTGGTTGTCTCTTCTCACGTTAATCTTGGTCCACCTCTGCTCCTCTTCACACCATTCTTGCAACTCAAAACGCCCATTCTCACATGTGCCTCCATAGGTTTCCGTTGGATATATGTATCACAAGCAATGTTGTATAAGTTTCTCTTCTATTGGAGTTATTTCAACTCTTTTTTCGAATATCTTCATTTTTGAACCGGTCCATATGCGTGTGCCCACATATCCACCGTAACATCCTTATTTCTGCAACGCTCAACTTTTACACATGTTGTCTTTTTAACCCAACATTTTTCTTCATACAACATAGCAGATCTTATAATTCTATAAAATTTACCTTCTATCTTCATTGGAATCTTTCTATCGCACAAGACACCTGATGTTTGCCTCCATTTCACCCACCCACTCTTATCCTCTGACTGACATCTTCATCAATGTAACTATCTTTTTGGGATACAAACCTTAAGTATCTAAACATATTCTTCCTACACACTACCTGGCCACCCATTCTTACATCTTCTTCCTATATTTGTGTCACTAAAATTGCACCTCGTGTATTCAATTTTGCTCATGCTTAATCTAAAAATCATTTGATTCTAAAGTATCTCTCCGCCACTCTTAGTTTTCAACATCTACCCTACCACCATCAATTAAAATGCATCATCTGCAAAAAGCATACACTATGGGACTTGACCATGTATGTCCTGAGTGACCTCATCCATCACTAGAGAAAAAAAGGTAAGGACTCAAAGCCAATCCTGGGTGTAGTCCTATTGTGATCGGAAAGACACTAGTGTCACTATCACACACACACTAGTAACAACTCCGTCGTACATATCCTTAATTAGGTTTACATATTTTGTAGCCATTTTCTTCTTCTCAAGAGCCCACACCACATGACATTTATATGTACTTTATCATATGTCTTCTCTAAATCAATGAAAAACCACGTACAAATCCTTCTTTTAGGCCCCATACCTCTCCATGAATTGTCTAATAAAATATGGCATCAGTTGGTGATCTTCCAGTTATGAAATCAAATTGATTATCCTTTATTGTAGTCTCTCACCTAAGAAGATGTTGACCCGTTCCCACAACTTCATAGTATGACACACGAGTTTGATGCTTTGATAGTTAGTGCAACTTTGAATATCTCATTTATTCTTATAGATTGATACTGTGATACTCTTTCTCTACTCATTTGACATTCTATCTGTCCTAAATATACTATTAAATAATCTAGTTAACCAAAATACAATCCTCTGTCCAATAAGCCAAATATGGCCCATTATATAGTCATAAACCGGACAATAAGCCAAATACATTTGACGTTAACCTCCATTGTATTACAGTCATGACCTTCATTGCCCTAAAAATCTTGTCATTGCTGTTAAGAAAGTTACTAACCTCGACATGACCGTTGGCTATCCCTCCTCACCGCCGGATCATCCTCTATGACAACATCTCCACAAGGAAAGGAATAATCTCCCAAATCACCAACTGCTATATCCCGTATACCATTCATATATATACAAATTGTACCTCACATGAAAGAAATACACAATAATAAACAAACATCCAGATCTTTTCTTCTTCCCCTTCTTCTGCATCTGAGTACCAAATTTAATATGGTATCAAAGCATTGATCCACAAAATTCCCAACCTCAGAACCTCCTGGAGTTCATCATCGACATCACCTCATACAAGGGGGTTGAAGGTCGATCACAACCAACATCCAGACCCAAAACAAACCAAAAACATGTCGAACGGCACTAGAATCAGCCACCCCGAGACGGCCACATCCATGTGCCTTGTCTCGATGCCTCTGAACGGGACCAGCTACCTCTCTTGGGCAAGGGGTGACCCTTTCCCTCTGTGGCCGAGGGAGGGTTAGCCACATCACGGGGAAGACCGCACAACCTGAAGGAGCCAGGACGGAAACAAAGCAAGAAGAATGGCAAACAATGGATTACCATGTCATGTCCTGGATCATCGCATCCATGCAACCCAGCATCGCCGAGATCTTCATATACAAAGAAAGCGCAAAAGAACTTTGAGATTCTGTTCGTGATCACTATAGGAAGATGAAGAATTTTGCACACGTATTCAAAATCAAACAAGAAATCTCCCAGACAAGACAGAACGATGCCTCCAACACTGAGTACCTTGGTACTCTCAGAAGACGATGGGATGAGTTGAGGATTTATGAACCTCCAACCACAGACGCCAAAACCATCCAAAACAGACAAGAACAAAATCAGATCTACCAGTTTTTGGTGGGGTTAAACCCTAGCTATGAAGCTACCGAGCCTCGCAACCATCATTAGCCTTATTCAGTGCGAGGAAACCCGAAGGCGAACCATGACCGACAACAACATCAGCGCAAACTCCGACAACCATGCCTTCACCGCCGGTCGAAACCAGGCTCATGGCAACAAACACAAAAAGGCGTTTCAGCAATAAAACAAATGAACACTGTGAAAACTGTAAGAAAAACAAGGACATAATAAAAATGCTTGCTGGTTTCTTTTTCCTCATCTCAGGCCACCCAAGAACGGAGAAAGGAATGCCAAAGCAAATATGGTGGACGGAATCGCCAGTGGCAGCACCAGCCAGTCCGGAGGCGGCGGCAGCCACTCAGACAACCAAAACCCTAACCCTAACGCAAATGACGTAAATGGAAATAACAGGATGCTTTATACTCCGGATCGCGCAACCAGATTCTCCATCAGCCCGAATACACACGGGTCGTGCGATGGATTATCGGGTGGGCATCCGGATCCGCACCAAATAAGTGCTATGGTGGGCCACCTGAATGAGATTTTGCAAAAGAGCACCCCAGAACAGGTAATCTATCAGGTATGGAACATAATCTGAATTTTCATATTCATGCCCTTTCAGGAGCTAAATCTAGCATAAAGAATTAGATTATCGACTCTAAGGCTACCGATGATATGACTGGGGACTCTACTATGCTTAGTAATATAAAAAACAATCTAAATTTATTAAATAAGTTTGTTACTGTAGCTAATGGGAATCAAGTTGAAATTAAAGGTACAGGAAATGCAGAATTACTTAATAGTATTCATGATAAAATCTTATATGTTCCTAATTTTGACATAAATTTGTTATCTGTCGCTAGGATAACTAGAATGCTTAATTGTAATGTTATCTTTACTCCTCACGATGTCATCTTTCAGGACCGTACCTCAGGGAGGATGATTGGTAAGGGCATTGTCTTGAATGGATTATATGTTCTCGAACCACCTAAATCCTTACATGCCGGGTGCTCAACAAATCACGAACTGTGACACAAAAGGATGGGACACCCATCTTCTAGTGTGTTAAAATGATTATTTCCCTTTATTAATTCCGAACTCTTATGCGACATATGTCATTTATCAAAACAAACTCGACTGTCGTTTTCTAGCTGTACTACTAAAACTCAAATTCCTTTTGAATTAGTTCATTTGGTTGGGGACCTGCTCCCTTGAACTCTTACAATGGTTTTCGTTATTTCATTAGCTTCATCGATGATTTTTCTCGGACTACTTGTATTTACTTGTTAAAAACAAAATCGGATGCTTGCACTTTTTTTGTGAATTTCTTGCCTTTGTTGAAAACATGTATAGTGCTAAGGTTCGTGTTTTTAGATCTGACAATGGGTCGGAATATATGAGTAATATGTTTCAAAATTTGTTAAAACAAAAATGATTTTTTTCATCAAATTACGTGTATTAACACACCTCAACAAAATGGAATTGCTGAACGAAAAAATAAACATCTTTTAAATGTTACCCGCTCTCTTCTTTTCCAAAACAATGTTCCCGAATGTTTTTGGTCCGATGTTGTTCTTATTGCAACATATATTATAATCGTCTTCCTAGTCCCACTATTGGTAACAAACAACCCCTACAAATTCTACATAATAAGAAAATAACCATTGACCACTTGAAATTTTTTGGTTGCATTTGTTTTGTTCACAGGAAAAGGGAGAACAAACTTGATTATAGCTCTATCAAATGTATTTTTTTTGGATATTCTTTTAGAAAAATAGGGTACAAATGTTATGACCCCAAAAATTATAAAATGTATGTTTCCAGAGATGTGTCTTTTCTTGAGAATGAATCTTTCTTCCAAAGTAATGAATACTATGAGACTTCCGCTACGGTTCCGCTTCCCACCATAACCCGCTCAACGCAACTCCACATCTCCATCATGCTCCTCAAGATTCTCCTCAACAAGTCGAAGACACACCTCAAGATAATCCTCCTCAACAAGTTGAACACACACCTCAAGATAACCCTCTTGCTGGCGACGAAGGGGGAATGAAGATGAACTTCCACTAAGGAAGTCCACCCGTCCAACTCGTCCTCCTGTTAGACTTAACGATTACATTGTGTCAAGTCACTTATCCCATTCAGGACTACTTGTCCTATAACCAACTATCTCATAAATTGCAAACCTTCTTAACTAAAATAGACAAAAATAAGGAACCCACCTCCTACCATGAAGCTTTAGGAAATACAAATTGGAATAATGCTATGAAAGAAGAACTAAGAGCTCTAGAAAACAATAAAACGTGGTCTTTAGTTCCATTACAACCTGGTATAAAACCTGTAGGATGTAAATGAGTCTATAAAATAAAATATCATAGTAATGGGAAAATTGAGAGATATAAAGTTTGCCTTGTAGCTAAATGATACACACAAACATATGGCCTTGACTACATAGAAACCTTCGTACCTATTGCCAAAATGAACATTGTTCGTGTTCTCTTATCTGTAACTGTAAACAAAGGGTGGAATCTCTTTCAAATGGATGTAAAAATGTCTTCTTATAGGGAACTCTTGAAGATGTCTATATGACTCCTCCTCCAAGTTACACCCCAACTCATCATCGGGTATGCAAGCTTCATAAATCTATATATGGACTAAAGCAGTCACCTAGAACATGGTATGCCAAACTAAATCACTCGCTCCTCCTTTACGGTTTTTAAAAAGTTTCGCTGATGCTTCCATGTTTACTAGGCATAGTCATAATATTACCACTATAGTACTTATATATGTTGATGACATCATAATAACATGAGACTGTAATCAAGAGATAAATATAGTTAAGAATTACTTAAAATCTAAATTTGACATAAAAGATTTAGGATATATGAAATATTTTCTTGGAATAGAAATTGCCTATTCAAAAAAGGTTTTTTTCTCTCCCAAAGAAAATACATCTTAGACATTCTCAAAGAAACAGGTAAAATAGGCGTTAAACCCGTTAACACACCTATCGAAACCAACAAAAAGGTAGGGCCTACTGATGGTACACCCCTAAGTGACATTGGCCAATTCCAAAGATTAGTATGAAAATTAATTTATCTCGGTCACTCGTCCTGACATCACTTATGTTGTAAGTATAATTAGTCAACTCATGCATTCTCCTCATACTCACCATTTAGACATCGTAAACAGAATCTTGTGTTATCTTAAAAAAACTTCAGGACGAGGACTTTGGATAAAAACAATAACTCTAATTCCATAATTAGTTACTCTGATGCAGATTGGGCAGGAAGTCACGATCGGAGATCCACCACTGGTTTCTGCATCTTTGTGGGAGGCAACCTAGTAACATGGAGAAGCAAAAGGCAAAACGTTGTCGCTCGATCAAGCGCAGAAGCAGAATACCGCGCTATGTCTTCCACTACTAGCGAGTTAATATGGCTCAAACAATTGCTCAAAGATATGAACATCAACTCTCAAGAACCAATGAATATGTTTTGTGACAATGCAGCACGACACATCGCCTCAAATCCAGTTTTTCATGAAAGGACCAAACATATAGAGGTGGACTGCCATTTCATTAGAGAAAAAATCCAGTCAAAGCAAATACAAGTTCCATACGTCTCCAACAATGACCAACTCACAGCTTCACAAAAGCCCTGGATCACCAAACCTTCTCAAGCATTCTTCACAAGTTGGGATCCATCAATTTATTTCAAGACCCAACTTGAGGGGGCGTGTTAAGAAAGTTACATAACCTGGACATGACCATTGGCTATCCCTCCTCACCGCCGGATCATCCTCTATGACAACATCTCCACAAGAAAAGAAATAATCTCCCAAATCACCAACGACTATATCCCGTATACCATTCATATATATACAAATCGTACCTCACATGAAAGAAATACACAATAATAAACAAACATTCATATCTTTTCTTCTTCATCTTCTTTTGCATCTGCGTACAAAATTTAATAATTGCACTCCCTCCAAAAGAAATCAAGCATCATAACACATGCCAATTTAATCGCATAAGAACACACCCCTTTTCTTTATAGACCTTCCATCAGTCGTTCTAAATCACCCCATCTAGCCTTCAGTTATGGTGCCATAGCAAAGGAGGAGAGGATAGACGTCCTAACGGAACGTGAGAACGATTTCTGCAAAAAATCTCAAGAGTATAGTTTTTTACGTGAAGCAGATTTTTGTATGATGTGTTTGGTTACCTAGATTCTCTCATTTGTTAAACTAACTTGCATAACCTTTAGATTTTTTTATTTTATGAAATGGAATAATCCAATAAAGTTCATAACCCTTGTAATTTGCAATAGAATTGGTAGTCTAGAATGTTCCTATTATGTTGTACTTTTTCATTTATTTTTTAAAACGTTATTTTCTAAATTACCAATATTAAGATACATACTTGAAACATACAAAATAAATGGCAATGGGGTTGTAGGAGCTCTTATAGCCAACTTGGTTGTGACACTCAAAATTAACACATTTTAAAGTTTATTCTTTTAAATCAAACTTAATCACATGTATTGTTATCTCTTAAGCTATAACATGTTAAAATTTTAGGTCAATCGAAGTTTCCACCGTTGATCTAAAATGCTCATATTTGAATGACTGGAATTTACAAAATTTCGAAGTGATCGGATCAGGGTCTACGATGATCCATTTGATCTGAAATTTTTACCACATGTTCCTTATATATTATATACCACTCATAAATTTTAATAGAAAAAACTAACCAGAAGTGACTGAAAATGCGGTGCCACAACCAAGATCGTTGTAGGCCTCCTACATATACATTTTTCCTTACAAAATAACATCTAAAAACATTAATTTCTAATTAATTTTTATTTTAGGGTAGTGATAAACTTGTATTTTTGGTTTAGTAAATAATACAACCAATGAGTGCAATATAGAAATCTGATATCAAGACTCCTTGAAAGATCTGGAGAAGCCACCGAAAATGGATTCTGAGATAGGAGAGAGATGTGAGAGTATTGTTGTCTTTTTTTGTCTTAATATATGTTTTGATGATTTAACTAACTTAATCTTAATCACAATCAAATATAATGCAACACACATTATGCATAGAATATATCTTGTATTGTGCTAACAATCTGCAGGTGATCAAGACTCAAAGAAGAATGGAATGAAGTCAAGACATGTAATCAAGCTAATTGAAGACATGTTTTACTTTTAAAAATTTGAGTCTTAGGAATCTATGTGAACTTGAGCATACAAGAGTTGTAACCTATTCACAAACACACTAGGTTCCTTGTAGAAGTCACACACAAAATTTCACATCATTTGGACTTCGATATATCACCCAAACATAAGTTGGAAAATCACTCAAATTAAACCTGTCTGTGTAGAACGGTCGACCGAAATGAGTTTTCTGTTCGACCGTTTCTACAGTCAATCGATTCTCTTTACTGATTTTTCCCAGATCCATCGGTCGACCAATTTTTCCTAGTCGGTCGAGCGTTAAATCGTATTTTTATATGACTGTTATTCGTGTTGTATTCTATAACGGTCGTATTCGTATATTTTCACTTAACTCCTATTTTACTTTTGGCCACCAGTCAAACGTTGCCAAGAAAATTGCCGACCGGATGTAAACAAATTTGTGCACCCAAAGTCCCAGTTATTTTTCGTTCGGACGAACTTCCTTTAGTGTTCGACCATTAACACTTTTACCTTGGCCAAACCCTCAAAATGATCGACTTCCCCTAGTTTTAGTTCGACTGTTCATTTAAGTTGTAGCCTTAGTGTTCGACCAGTTTGTACTTCAGTTCAAACGTTTTCTTGTTTATAAGTAAACGGTTGCCCACCTTACCCGTACCGATCGACCGTTGGTGTCTTGATTTGCTGAACTCTAGTTTTCTGTTTTGTATACCTTACACAAATCTTTACCAAAACAATCTCAATGACTATCTCTGTAGGAGCTTATAAATAGAGATTCTCATACATTATTTACACAATTCTCACCCTTCAAATTGCTCAACACATTAGAGAAATTCTCCCACTCCTAGAATCCCAAATCCTACACACTCTAAGCTTAAACTTCACCCTTGACCAAATTCCATATCCTACTCAAGGGTGCTCAAATTAGAGTGATTGTTACTTGTTTCTTCTGCTGTCAAAGTGTAAGGCTTGATCTCGCCCCGTAACGGTGATCATCCTGTAGGATTTCGTGTTCCCATGTATGTATATATTTTAAAATTTTAATACATCATACAAGATCATTTTCATATTTTCAGCAATTTTATGTACATCTATTTGTGTTTTATTCTAATAACATGCAACCTACATTTATTAAAATAATCCATAAAGATAGAATCATACCTAAAGGTTCTCTAAAACCTTTTTGATGATCCGGAGTCGCGTTGCACGCTGAATCGTCCACGGAATTGCCTCCGAGTGTTCACCAAACACTAAACAAAGTTAGAGAGAAATGAGCTAGTCAATCAATCTCTAACAAGGTTTAGAATCAAGCTAATTACCCCTCTTTAAGCTCCTGAGAATCTTATCTCTAAAACTTAATTTTACTAAGAGATTTTCGTGGTGATTAGGGAGAGATTAATTAGAGAAAAAAATTTGCATTAGTTTTTAAAACAAGTAGGAATAGGTGCCCTTTTATAGGCTCCCAAAACATCCTTATCAAGAGCTATTATTTAGCCATGATCCCCTGTTTTTCTCTCCTAAAATTAATCTCTAAATTCCACATAATCACCCACAAAAAATGTTTTAATTAAATCTGGAATTATTCCACCCTTGATTTAATTAATTTCTTAATAATTCAGGCAGAATCGTTCTTGTTCGGTAGACCGAGAATTATTCAGTCAACCGAACCATTCAGTTATAACACGTGTTCGGTGCACCGTGAGCCAGACGGTCGACCGATTCTTTATGAGAATAATTCTCTGGAAGAATTCGGACGAACCACGTCTTTTAATCGGTCTACCGTTGACCCACCAAAATCGCTCTTGGGACATAGTCATCGGATAACCGGGTTACCTTCGGTCTACCAAAAATACTATTTCTCGGTTGACCGTTTCCAATCAGTTAACCGAACCTGATTGTCCAGGCACTCTGGGCAATCTCGGTCAACCAATTGCGCTTACCCGTTTCCTATTCGGTTAACCGATCCGAAGATGCCCGGTCGACTGAACCATGAACGGTTCACCGTGTTTGACACTGATTTTGCCTTTGTCAAATTTTGGATTTATTTCCAGCAAAATTTGATCTTTTGGGGTTTTTAGCAAATTCATATCTTATGTAATATATTCCTATGTAATAATTAATTATTACACCCCATAATATTTACATCTCATATGAATTTATTATGATTCTAATTATGTCAATTCTCATGACATACTGATTTTAATTAATTCACCACATTTGTCCCATTTTCACATGAAACCCGACACATCATATGAATCTTAAAATCAACCCTCTTGTTTCCCAGTTTTGTGGTGTGACCTATAGGAGGATCTAAGCCAAATTGGCAGCGATATTAAACACTTAATATCTTAAACTATAAGCGGTATCTAGCTACACATTATAGTTACCCAATTAGCATAGATGTCTTTGTTCAACCCGAAACAAAACATGATCCATTTAGTGATGTAAGTGCACCACTTGTGTCTGTCCCTTGCCTCATGATATTAAGAACATATACAAAGCAGAAATGTGTCACCTTTGTATTATATTCATTTCTTGATCTCTTTAAGCTAATTATAACTATGTGACTTAACTCAAGTCACATTGTGCACATTATAATTTTGCTTTATCAAGGGACCCACTAATATCATCACTCAATTAAGAGGGGCAATGATAATCGTTTGACTAACTATCTTTTCCAGCACAAGTCATGTTCAATCAACTATTGCCGTTATCACTACACTCATTGATAGCTTTTGACAATAATCAAATTAAACACTTCTTGAGTGAAAAGATATAAGTCTCATATCTTAGTAAAAAACTAATGACACGAAACACAATTCCATAGTGTTTTACTTGTTAGGTCTATTCAATATATAAAAGTAATCTTTTCCTCTTTTATATACTCGTGTCGTCAATTATTTGTAGAGCTACAACAATCGATGACCAACACGACAATCTTATCTCGGTAATTAATGTTCCATGTTAATTACCATGATTGTGAATTACTTTTGATTTATGTAAACCATTATCTTTTAGAGCCCTACGGTTAAGGACCAAGCGCATCTTCCTTAACTCTTCCAAAAGACGAATACCATAATCAAGGAACAAAATATTTGTACATTCAATTCATAATAATTGACATATAAAAGTAAAACTTTTAGAACACATTCCTTTTAATCTCCCACTTGTTATCAAAGTTTTCTCTCACATACATTCTTAATGTATAAAACAATAATAACTAGGGTAATCCTCTCTGATCGCTCATCAAGCCAATCTACATGGTTCCTCAGACCCATGGACTCGAAATGCATTTTGCCCTTGACTTGGGATAAGAGTTTGGTGAATGGATCAGCTGTGTTGCTGTTTGTGTCCACCCATAACAGATTTATTTTGCCCTCGTCGATGAAGTCACGTGTGACAAAGTACTTACGATCCATGTACTTCACTTTGTGGTGTGATTTGGGATTCTTGATTTGGGAGATAGATGCACTATTATCGCAAAATAGCTCTACTGGTCCCTCGCTCGAGGGAACTTGATTGATCGTTTTATATTAACCGCAAGTGCACGGTCGCGTTGAAGCGGTGGCAAATACAGGTCGTCCACTGGGAGGTGTGTCGACGATTGGTTTGTTCGAAGGCGAGAGGTAAAAAGGAGAGAAAGGTTGGTTACACTAAACTACACTAAGATGCAAAAAGGAAATGAAGATAAGCAATAAAACTAAGCCCCATAGGGGGTAGAGAAATAATATGAATATGAAGATGTGTGTGTGTGTGTTCAATTAAGGTCCTCACAACATGTAGTGCATGAAATCATAAAACTACATCCAACTTTGCCTCCACATGAATTAAGATAAGACTACATCATTAAAACATACAAGACAATAATTGGAATGAAGCTAAATGAACTCAAGTATAAAGACTAGACCCTACTATGCCTCCACATGAATTAAGATAAGACTACATCATTAAAACATACAAGAAAATAGCTAAGGTAAAGGCAACAAGAGCACATACACTACAAATTGTGTTTCCAATATTAACTTCATCCATATCATAACCTTATTATTCCCCATAAAATAGGTCCACTAATCAAAGCATAAGTTAAGCTTCATTCAAGAGCATTAGCATATCAAAGATAAGAGTGAAAACCCATTAGATGGTTATGGAAATCATATAAAGCTCAAGGGATAAAGATAACACACACTTAATACACTACATGATTATATCACATATTTCTCCACCCCCCAAATGGGGATGAAACTACTCACTACTCATTACACTAACTATATTAACAAAAGAAAGCATAATACTGAAATGAAAGTTAACTAAGAAGGCAAGAAGTATTAAAGAAACATAAAAGGAAAGGAAAGACTAAACAAACATGCACAAATTAAAAGACAAGATTAAAAGAAACTAGAAGAATTATTTTATTAACAAATGACTCACATTGAAGGTAGCATTCTTCTCCACCTTGAGTTTTTGCTTCAAGGCTCACTCCTTAGTAGAGAGAATGCCACCAAGCAATGGGTAATTACAATGGAAGGTGAAAAGTTCTATTTATAAGCATGGAAAAAGCTAATCGGGGACAATCCTCCGATGTGGGACTAAACCAATACCAAAAATAGCCTAAACGAACATTAATACAAGTCTAGGAGAAATTTGGGAGGATCCTGAGTAATATGGACCGCCAATTAGCGGTCCAAGACCGCCAATTGGCGGTCCAAAAACTTCGGATCGCGTTGAATTTGTTGTGGGCTTTTCTTCCTGGTATTGTTGGTCTTTGATGTGGTTACTTGACTTGTTGGAGCTCCGACCCGAATTGAATTGGTAAAATACTCCCCATGATGGTGTGGAGTATTCTGTTTTGCTCTTAGGTCCTTCTGTCTTACATTCAGGTCCTTCTCACTTGCATCTTAGTCCCCAGATCTCACAATTCAGTCCTTTTTCCGAGCTTTTGGGTCCTTTTATGCTTCATCTCTTCAAACCTATTTATTCCTGAAAACTAAACATAAAACTCGTAACATAGCATTGTTTAGGTGAAAGACAATGGATATAAGATACAAATATAAACATGAAATGTTGCCAATCAAATACCCCCACACCTAACTTTTGCTAGTCCCGAGCAAAACAAAGAAAGGAAAAAGCATACGAAAAACAAGAAATCCTAACTCACTTTCGTAGGAATCACAGTTGCACTTAGCACGTGCAACAAGCCGTTAAACCTCTTTGTTTCCAAGGAGGAGGAGTGTTGTCTCCTGAGTGTTTTTAGCGGATATACCCACAAAATCCGAACAAGATGCATTATTCAATCTAGACTTTTGACTTGTTGGAAATATTTTGTCGATCATTGGACGCGGTAATCCTACGGGCCGACTCTATATAGGTAATCAGTCCACACACCTAACCTAATGAACCATTCGTGCAAGTTAAATAAGGAATTAAGTGAAAGACATGGACAACCTTAACATCCTCAAGTGATACAAAGTGTAAAGTCCATTAAGGTTCTTATTTACATTACCATTTTTTTTCTTTTTGTTTCTTTTCTCTTTTTGTTTTTTTTCTTTTTATTAGTTGGAGCTTCATTCTCCCAGGGTCAGGTTTCGTGCATCATTGCCCATGATGACTTACACTATCACATACACCTTTCCCCAAATCTCCACATAGGGCAATCCCTACCACCCGTGTAACGGGAGTTCGGTCGGCGCATCCCAAGTCAGATGACTCGAAAGCACCAGGCACAAAGTCCCCTCAGACCTACTTTCCCGAGTGATAGGAGCCGTGTGAGAAGAGAGAACACATACTCACTTATTTCTAATCTACACATGAACCAAAACCCCTACACTTAATGTCTCACAACAAGATTTAAAGGGTCCTTGACTATAACAAACTTCCTTAAGTTAACAGACACGAATTAGTGACTCACTAGGTTCAGGGTCGACTTCTTTAAATGTTTGAGACTGAAACCCAATGATTACTCACCCCCAAGGGAAACTGGGGTGCATCCTAACGACTCGATAAATCCTAAAGCCACTGTACTAGATATCCTAATGTATCAAGTTCAAGACAATTTTGGGAGCTTTCTTTTTACTTTGCCTCTCAACGGTTTTGCACATGCTAAACACACGCAAAACCCACAAAACATTTTCTTTCGCAAACACATGAAAATTTTGAAAGAAATGTGGAAATTTTAAAGCACTAGGCAAGAAAAAGAAGACAAGTCACCCAAGGATCATGACAAGCAGATATATCGATATTAAATACAACACACTAACATGACCATAATAATGCACACAAAAGAAAATAAAATCAAAGGAAAAAGACTCAACTATGTACACACGTAAAACACCCCCCCACACCTACTTCATGCATTGTCCTCAATGAATGTGAGCAAGATACTACATGGATTTATGCATGAAAAAGGAGACATCTCACCAACATTAAGTACAAAGGGAAGTTCAAGGTCATGTTGATGGACACAAACCCGAATTCCCTCAAAACCTGTGAGATGCTAAAGAAAGGATGCAAATACGTGAAAGAAATGGAGCCAAAATACACAAGGGTTGGGGCTCACAACAATCGATGCACACTGAAGGAGTCTTTTATTGTACTTTTTTTGTCTTCTTTTTCTTCTTCTTTTTTTTCTCTTTTTGTTTCTTTTTTATAACTATGTACAAACATAAGTTCACATCTTCATTTGTCAAAAGAGTGGGTCAATGCACTTGGAAAGGGAACATGACACCACACGGGGCCAATCATAACTACTCTGAGCTATTCAAGGAACTTCTTAATTCACACTCCTTCCTTGCTCGCTTTAGCGACAACCATTACTTCGGAAGCGGTGGTTGAGTCGGCCGTAGTGTTTTGCTTCCAACTACGCCAACTCACAGCTCCACCATTTAGAAGGTAGACGTATCCTGATTGCGACCTTCTATCATCGGGATCACTCATGAAACTCGCATCCGAATAGCCCTCGACTATTAATTCCCTTTGTCCTCCATAAACACGAAACTTATCTTTGGTCCGGTTACGGTACCTCAGAATATTCTAGACCACAGTCCAATGCTCAGGACCTGCGTTGGATTGGTGACGACTTGTCACGCTCAGAGCTTACGAGACATCGGGTCTTGTGCAAGTCATCACGTACATGATCGATCCTATTGCCGAAGCATAAGGGATATTTTTCATGTACTCCAAGTCTTTACGTGATTGAGCACGTTGAGACTTCTTGAGTTGCACACCCATACTCATTGGCACATTGCCCTTTTTGGAGTTGTTCATGCTGAACCTTTCCAAGACCTTGTCAATGTATGTATGTTGACTTAGGCCAATGAGTCTACGGAATCTATCTCTATATATCTTGATTCCCAAGATGTATTGAGCCTCACCCATATCTTTCATCGAAAATGCAGATTTCAATGAACTTCTCGTTTGCTAAAACAAAGGTATATGATTTCCCATGAGGAGTATGTCATCGACATATAAGATCAAGAACACTATGTGGCTTCCACTAACCTTCTTGTATATACAAGGCTCTTCCTTACTTTGGACGAAGTGAATCCTTTTGACTTCTTCGTCAAAGCGCTTGTTCCAACTCCTTGATGCTTGCTTCAATCCATAAATGGATCTTTAAAGCTTGCATACTTTCTCGCTATTCTTTGGATCTTCAAAACCTTGAGGTTGTACCATATACACATCCTCCTCCAAGTTCCTATTAAGGAACGCCGTTTTGACATCCATTTGCCATATCTCATAATCATGAAATGCGGCAATAGGGAGCATAATCCGAATAGACTTGAACATGGCAACCGGTGAAAAAGTTTCATCATAGTCAATTCCTTGAACTTGGGTGAAACCTTTTGCTACAAGCCTCACTTTGTAGGTTGTCAAGTGCCCATCCATGTTCATCTTCCTCTTGAAAACCCATTTATTTTGAATGACCTTTTTCCCTTGAGGAAGGTCAACCAAGTTCCACACTTGATTATCATACATGGATTCTATTTCGGATTCCATGGCTTTGAACCATAGTTTGGAGTCCTTTCTTTCCATTAATTCTTGAAAGGTCGAGGGATCATCGGTATCTAGTACCATGATCTCATGAAGTCCCAAATACATATCGGGTTTCTTCCTTTCCCTCGTTGACCTTCTAAGTTCTTTCAGTTCTACGTGTACTTCTCGAACTTCTTCCACAATTTCTTGTGGAATTGGTTCGTGTTCGATTCTCGAACATACACTAGGTGGGGAGGATTGAGTTTCTCTCACAATTTCTTGTGAAGGTCTCTCACTCACGCTCCCACTAACCAAAGGAATCTCGGTTGGGCCTTCATGATCTTGAATGTCACCATTCATATCATGATCTTGTAGAATATATTGAGTCTCCTCAAGCACAACTCTACTCCCACTACTTTTTATTCTTTCCAGAAATTCTTTTTTCTTGAAATACGGCATCCCTCTCTACAATCACTCGATTGGAGGTTATATGCCAAAAGTAATATCCTCTTGTCTCACGAGGATAACCTATAAAGTAGCACTTATCCACTTTTGGTTGAAGTTTAGTCGACATCAATCTCTTGACGTAGGCCTCACAACCCCAAATCTTGAGAAAATTGAGCTTAGGTGTTTTACCACTCCATAGCTCATAAGGCGTTTTCTCTACGGATTTGGATGGAACATTATTTAGTGTGTAAGCCGCAACTTCTAGTGCATAACTCCAAAAGTAAAACGGCAATTCAGCTTGACTAATCATTGATCGAACTATGTCGAGTAATGTCCTATTCCTCCTTTCGGATACCCCATTCCACTGAGGTGTACCGGGAGGGGTGAGATGTGGTACAATACAACACTCCTTTAGGAACGAGTCAAATTCGGTACTTAAGTACTCACCTCCACGATCCGTTCGTAGAGACTTGATTTTCTTGTTGAGTTGGTTCTCTACTTCATTCTTGAATTCCTTGAACCTGTCAAAGGATTCACTTTTGTTTCTCTTTAGATAAATATAGTCATAACGACTATAGTCATCCGTGAACGTAATAAAGTACCTAAAACCGTCTCTTGCACTAGTACTCATCGGACCACATGCATCAGAATGTATCAAATCCAACAAGTCATTCGCTCTCGGTCCTTTCTTCTTGAAAGGCCTCTTGGTTATTTTGCCCATTAGGCAAGGTTCACACGTCTCCAATGATTTAAAATCAAGTTGACCAAGAAGGTTAGCTTCTTGCAATTTCTTGATGCGTTTTTCATTTATGTGACTAAGACGATAGTGCCACAAGAGTGTATCATTCACGTGAGTAGTTTTAAGCCTTTTGTTATTGATGTTTAAAATTTGTTTATTATTTAATTCAAGCAAATAGAGACCATTCCTTACGAATGCATTTGCATAGAAAATACCATTCTTCGATATAGACACGCAAGAGTTTGAAATATTTATATTAAAATTATCCATATCCAAACATGATACAGAAATAATATTCTTGCTAATCGAAGGCACATAATAAACAATCTTTAAACATAAATTTAAACCACTAGATAATTGAAACTCCACAGAACCTTGTGCAATCGCAGCAACGCTCGCACCATTTCCAACCTTCAAAAAATCATCTCGTTCTCTACGAGTTCCTTCCTATCATTTAGTAGCTGCACATTAGAAATTATGTGAGCACATTAAATGTCAATTATTATGAATTGAATGAGAAATCATTTTGTTCCTTGTTTATGTTATTCGTCTTTTAGAAGTGTTAAGGAAGAGACTCTTGGTCCTTAACCGTAGAGCTCTAAAAGATATTGGTTTACATAAAACAAAAGATATTCACAATCATGGTAATTAACATGGGACATTAATTACCGAGTTAAGATTGTCGTGTTGGTAATAGATCATTGTAGCTCTACAAGTGAGTGACAACACGGGTACACAAAAGAGGAAAATATTACTTTTGTATACTGAATAGACCTAATAAGTAAAACACTATAGAATTGTGTTTTCTGTGTCATTAATATTTTACTGTGTCTTTGGTCCCTTGATATGAGACTTATATCCGATCACTTAAGAATTGCTTAATTAGACTAGTGTCTTGAGCTATCGATGAGAGTAGTGTAAAGACATTGGTTGGTTAAGTATGACTTTTGTTGGAGAAGATAGTTAGTCAAAAGATTATCATTGCCCCTCTTAATTGAGTGATGATATTAGTGGCCCCTTGATAAAGCAAAGTTATAATGTGCACAATGTGATTTGAGTTAAGTCACATATTTATAACTAGCTTAAAGAGATCAAGAAATGAATACTAATACAAAGATGACACAATACTACTTTGTGTGTATTCTTAATATCATGAGGCAAGGGACAGGCACAAGTGGTGCACTCCATCACTAAATGGATCGGGTTTTGGTTGAGTGGAATTAAGACATCTAACTAATTGGGAGTTATAATTGAAGGGAATGTGTTCTAAAAGTTTTTACTTTTAAATGTCAATTATTATGAATTGAATGAGAAATCATTTTGTTCCTTGTTTATGTTATTCGTCTTTTGGAAGTGTTAAGGAAGAGGCTCTTGGTCATTAACCGTAGAGCTCTAAAAGATATTGGTTTACATTAAACAAAAGATATTCACAATCATGGTAATAAACATGGGACATTTGTTACCGAGTTAAGATTGTCGTGTTGCTCATAGATCATTGTAGCTCTACAAGTGAGTGACAATACGGGTACACAAAAGAGGAAAATAGTACTTTTGTATACCGAATTGACCTAACAAATAAAATATTATAGGAATGTGTTTCTGTTTCATTAATATTTTATTGTGTCCTTGGTCCTTTGATATGAGACTTATATCTGATCGCTTAAGGAGTTCTTAATTAGACTAGTGTCTTGAGCTATCGATGAGTGTAGTGTAAAGGCATTAGTTGGTTAAGCATAACTTTCGTTGGAGAAGATAGTTAGTCAAAAGATTATTATTGCCCCTCTTAATTGAGTGATGATATTAGTGGGCCCTTTGATAAAGCAAACTTATAATGTGCACAATGTGATTTGAGTTAAGTCACATATTTATAACTAGCTTAAAGAGATCAAGAAATGAATACTAATACAAAGATGACACAATACTACTTTGTGTGTATTCTTAATATCATGAGGCAAGGGACGGACACAAGTGGTGCACTCCATCACTAAATGGACCGGGTTTTGGTTCGAGTGGAATTAAGACATCTAACTAATTGGGAGCTATAATGTGTAGCTAGATACCGCTTATAGCTTGTGATATTAAGCTCTTAGTATCACTGCCAACTTAGTTTAGATCCTCCCATAGGTCACACAACAAAACTAGGAAACAAGAAATGGGGATTTTGAGTTCATAAGATGTGTCGGGTTTCATGTAGAAAATATGACACATGGGGTGAACAAGCAAAATCAAAATTATGTTGTGATTAATAACATAATTAGAATCTAAATTAAATTCATATGTGATGTAAATATTATGGGGTGTAATGATTGATCATTACATAGGATAATATGTTACATAAGTTGTGAATTTACTACTAATCCCGAAATGTCAAATTTTGTAGGGGTAAAACCGAAATTTGACAAGTCTGCAGAACAGTGCTCCAACGGTCGACCGGTTAGTAGTAAACGGTCGGACATGTCTCGACCGATAACAGGGAATTTTCATCTGTTCGAACGGTCGACCGAATGTAATCGGTCGGTCGACCGAATGTAATCGGTCGGTCGACCGAACATAGCGATGGAATAATTCCTGTTATGAACGGTCGACCGAGTTATTGAACGGTCAACCGAAACCAGGTTCGAGCGGTCGACCGAACCTCCAAACGGTCGACCGGTCCAGACGGTTAATGCAGAATTAATTTAAGAATTAATTAGATCATGCATGGAATTGGTCCATAATTGATTTAATTCGTGGCTAATATTATTTATTATTAAATAATGGATGGTTAGATGGAATTTTGCATGAAATCATGGGCAAGAGGTTGCACATGAATAGGTAATTTGGAGAGAACTTATAAATACAAGTTTATCTCATTACCTCCTTAATTTTCATTCATTATTTTCTTATGCAAAATTCTCTCTCCATAATTCTCCACGAAAATTCCTTAATTCTTAAGTTTAGTTTTAGTTCTTAAGAGATCATCTTCTCAAGGGAATTAAAGAGGGGCTAGTAATTGGATTCTAAACCCTATCGGAGATTGAGAGACTAGCTTCCCTCTCTTCGATCTTGTTTAGAGTTTGGTGAATACTCGGAGGCATCCGGCGCAGCGAGAAGCATCCCCAACGTCTCCGAATCTTCAAGAAGTTTTAGAGAACTTCTAGGTATGAATTTCAGAGCCCATATTTGTTTTAATAAAGTTTTGAAACTAGATATTGAAGCAAATCGATGCATGCATGAAATAAATCATAGAAAATTGTAAATTGATCCTTATTGTGCATAAAAATTCGAAAAATATACATGCATAATTAAACATGAAATCCTACAGTGGTATCAGAGCTTAGGGTTCATTTTTCTCATGATTTAAGACTGTAAACGAATTTAGTTTACCATCTAGGATTTAAACAATTCGATTTACCGGTTTTTTCGGTCTATGGATGTTTGTTGATGTAATTCTTCACAATAATTCGTTCTGAATGTTTTAAGTGTTTAAAACATGCCATGTAGTTATTAGAGTTAAGATTTAGACATTTGTCTAACTTGCAATAATTTTGTTTTAAGTATAAACGATTATTTTGTAAGAGAATCAACAAAACCGAAAAACTGCGATTCATCTTTCCATTGGAAATTGGATGGACAGCGGTTCATAATTAATTTTTGAACTATGGATGCATGAAAACGTTTTTAATGGATTTCAAAATGTTTTTCAAAGAATTGTTTGGGATTCTAGATGCTTGATAAACTAGGTTGGATAGTTTATAGCGATACTACGTGCATGGATGCTCGAGTTGTTTTTGCAGGAATTGTGAGTTTATATGTTCCAAATCAGCGCCTATGAATGTTTATAATTGTTATAATACAGGGGCTTATGTATGTAAAAGCCAAATTCTCTATTTCCATCTTTTAGATAATAGCATATGCATATGAGAGGTTTTACATAGGACTTGCACTAGTCGGTTTTTATCGAATGTGAGGAGCATGTTTATTTTCTGTAAAATCTACATCTCCGGTGCAAGAGGAAGTCGCCGCTGTAGCGCATCGATCGAGGATCGAGGATCGGGGATCGAGGATCAAGGATCGAAGGGAACATATAAACTCACACGATGTGATTGTGTGAATGTTTAATTTCTGTTTTTAATTTCTGCTATGCATGTGATGAATGTGGTGAATGATAGGATGTGTATGGATATTAATATGCATGATAACCTAAAATTCCAAATCACATGTAAATATATGAAATTGTCCAACAAAAATTAAGAATAATTTCCTTTTTATTTCATCCACTAGGAGCCATTGATTGAGGGATACTCTGCTCGCCCTTAGCGGGAGATAGCTTCCTCCATCTTTGGGAATAGTGGGAGATATAATGGTTGTTTGTTGTTGTGCCACGATTAAATGTATGAGGTGTGTTTCACCCTAGTGAACCCCAAGTATGTTTAGTTGTGAATACAATGGATAAACGTATCTCGTATCAAATGAAAATAAGTTTTCTTAACATTACCTAGAGCCCTCGCTCGGTTTTGGGAAAACGTTTTTCTTACGAGGATAAGTCGCATTCCCTCATAATTAAAACGACAAGAATCACAAGAGTTTGAAGATACTAATATTGCTAAAATACAAAAAGGTTGTGATTAGAAAATGTTTTTCTTACCTTGATGTTGTAATGTATTCGATAGCCCTTAGCTAGTCTATATTACAATTAATGGGATCTTGGATTGTTGCATTTATGGGCAAACTTTTTATTTGCAACATTTACATTTGTATGTATGTATTTTAAAACATGAAATTGACATTAAAATCCTGTATAATTTATTTTGTCGAAATGTCTAATATCCAACCAATTGTGCGATCTATGATCGAAAAGAATCCTTTGCAAAATGATGGCTCAAACTTCATGAAATGGCAACTCAATCTTAATATCGTGTTGAGGTTTGAAAAACTATCTCATATTTTGGATGGTGAAATCCCAAAATTGAATGAGAAGACAACCAGTAATGAGAAAGAGGCGATAGCCAAGTGTGAAGACCAAGAGAACCAAGTTCACGGTCTAATGTTGGCATCCATGGGTGACTCGCTTTAAGCGAAATACTTGGATTCAAAACCCAAGAAGACCATGGAAGCTTTAACAAAGATGTTCATGGATAGTGCCCGAAAGGAGCGCTATAAGACCACCATCGCACTCACAAGGTGCCTTATGGCGGAGGGAACATCGGTGTCCATGCCTTTTCTCACGATGCAAGGATACCTTGAGAAATTGTCGAAGCTCTCTTCTCCAATGCCCAATGATATTGCCGAAGATCTGATTCTTGGCTCTCTAGCCCCGTCCTTCAAGGACTTTGTGATGCACTATCATGTGCGTGAAAAGGGGGTGAGTCTTGAGGAGCTTCACAACGCTCTCAAAACGGCAGAAGTTGACATGGGCAAGGGTCGGGACAATCACGTCCTAGCCGTCCATGAGAGGAGCAAAAAGATCAACAAAGTTAAAGCCAAAATTTACCAAAGATACGTCAATCAAGAGCAAGGGAGTAGGAGGTGCTCATGGGAGTGCCTCAAGGGGGAAATCTTTCAAATCTCCAACTCCCAATACGGAGTGCTTTCACTGCGGTGAAAAGGGACACATCCGACCTAATTGCCCCAAATACAAGGAAGACCTTGAAAATGGGATGATTGAACGTAGGCGCCCAAGAAATGCCATATGTATGTTTGTTATTGAGATAAATGTAATCACCTCTATCCTTGATTTGGTAATGGGTTACCGGATCTTGTGCTCACATAATTTTCATGTGCAGCTATTGAAGGATAGGAAGGAACTCGTGAAGAACGAGATGATATTGAAGATTGGAAATAGTACAAGCATCACTGCAATTGTACAAAATTTTATGGAACTTCAATAGTCTAGTGATTTAAATTTATGCTTTGAAGAATGTTTATTATGTGCCTTCGATTAGCAAGAACATTTCTGTATCAAGTTTTAGATATGGATAAATTTTAATTCTTGCTTGTCTATATCGAAGAATGGAATTCTCTATGCAAATACATTCATATGGAATGACTTCTATTTGCTTGAAATAAATAATAAACAAACAATAACAAAAGGAACTAAGATAACTCACGTGAATGATACAATCTCATAGCACTATCGGATTGGTCAAATAAATGACCAAGAGACCTTTCAAGAAGAAAGGAGCGAAAAACGAATAACTAATTGGATATGATACATTCTAATGTATGTGGTCCGATAAGTACAAGTGCAAGGGACGTTTAAGGTACTTCATTTTGTTCATGGACAACTATAGTCATTATGGCTATATTTGTCTAATGGGAAGCAAAAGTGAATTCTTTGACAAGTTCAAGGAATTCGAGGATGAAGTAGTGAACAAACTCAACAAGAATATCGAGTCTCTATGAAAGGTTCGTAGGGGTGAGTGCTTAGGATACCAAATTTGACTTATTCCTAAAGTAGGAACATGATGTTGCTCGACATGGTTCGATCAATAATAAGTCAATCTAAATTGCCTATTTACTTTTGGAATTATGCACTGCAAATAATGACAAACTCACTAAATAATGTTCCATCCAAATCCGTGGAGAAAATGTCTTGTGAGCTATGGAGTTGAAAGACACCTAAGCTCGACTTTCTCAAGATTTGGGGTTGTAAGGTATACATCAAGAAATTGATGTCAACCAAGCTTCAACCAAAAGCGGATAAGTGCTTCTTTATAGGTTGTCCTCGTATGATAAGAGGATACTATTTTTAGTGTATCACCTCCAATCTTTCGATTGTAGAGAGAGATATGGTTTTTCTGGAATCTCTAGAAAAGAGAGAAAAGTAGAGGGAGTAGAGTTGAGCTTGAGGAAACTCAAGATACTCTACAAGATCATGATGTGAATGTTGCATTCAAAATCATGAAGGCCCAACCGAGATTCATTTGGTTAGTGGGAGCATGAACGAGAGATCCTTACAAGAAATTGTGAGAAAATCTCAATCATCCTCACCTAGTGTGCGTTCGAGAGTCGAACATGAACCTATTCCTCAAGAAATTGTGGAAGAAGTTCGAGAGACACGAGAAGAACCAAAAGAACTAAGAAGGTCAATGAGGGAAAGGAAGAAACCCAATAAGTATGTGGGACTTCATGAGATCATGGTACTATATACCAAAGGTCCCTCGACCTTCCGAGAAGCAATGGAAAAGACTCCAAACTATGGTTAAAAGCCATGGAATCCGAAGTAGAATCCATGTTTGATAATCAAGTATGAAACATGATTAGCCTTCCTCAAGAGAAAATATCATTTGGTATAAATGAGCTTTTAGGAGGAAGATAAACATGGATAGTAACTTGACAACCTACAAAGCAAGGCTTGTAGCAAAAGTTATACTCAAATTCAAGAAATTGACTTTGATGAAATTTTTGAGAAGTTGTCATATTAAAATCTATTCGGATTATGCTCACTATTACCGCATTTCACAATTGTGGGATATGGAAAATGGATATCAAAATGGCGTTCCTTAAACAGGAACTTGGAGGAGGATATGTACATGGTACAACTTCAAGGTTTTGATGATCCAAATAATAGCGAGAAGAAATGCAAGTTTCGATAATCCATTTATGGATTGAAACAAGCATCGAGGAGTTGGAACAAACGCTTTGACGAAGAGATGAAGAAGATTCACTTCATTCAAAGTAAAGGAAAACCTTGTTGATACAAGGAGATTAGTGGGAGCCATGTAGTACTTCTGATCTTATATATCGATGACTTATTGCTCATGAGCAATCATATACCTTAGCATTAGCAAACGAGAAATTTCATTAAAATCGGCATTTCAATGAAAAGAAAAGGATGAGGCTCAACACATCTTGAGAATCAAGATACATTGAGATACATCCCGTAGACTCATTGGCTTCAGTCAACGTGCATACATTGACAAGATCTTTGAAATGTTCAGGGTGAACAATTCCGATATGGACAATATGCCAATAAGTATGAGTATAGGTGTGCAACTCAAGAAGTCTCAACGTGCTCAATCACGCAAAGACTTGGGGTACATGAAGGTATCCCTTATGCTTCGGCAAAAGGAAGGACCATGTACACGATGACTTGCACAAGACTCAATATCTCGTATGCTCTAAACGTGACAAGAGGTCACCAATCCAATGCAAGTCCTAATCGTAGGATTGCGGTCAAGAATATTCTGAAGTACCTTAACCGGACTAAAGATAAGGTTCTTGTTTATGGAAGACAAAAGGGAAAATAGCCGAGGGCTATTTTTGTTGAAATTCTCATAGGAATTCTCGACAATAGGAGGTTGGAATGATGATGCGTCATCATTATCAAAGGTAGAGGTATGAGCTAGTGTAGTTAGGAGTAATATTACTACAGCTAACTCAACCGCCAACGAAAGACAAAATAAATAAATAGGTGGACACAACAGTGACACAACTGATCCATTCGACAAACCTTCATACCAAGTGATTGACATCATTTCATGCTCATATTTGTATCTTATATCCATTATCTTACACCTAAGCAATGCTACGTGACGAGTTTTATGTTTAGTTTTCAGGAATAAAGAGGTTTGAAGAGAAGAGCCATGAAAGGACCCAAAAGCTGGGAAAAAAGACTGAATGGTGAGATCTAGGGACCAAGATGCAAGGGAGAAGGACCTGAATGTAAGACAGAAGGACCTAAGAGCAAAACAGAATACTCCACACCATCATGGGGAGTATTTTACCAATTCTATTCGGGTCGGAACTCCAACAAGTCGAGTAACCGCATCAAAGACCAACAATACCAGAAAGCAAAGCCCACAACAAATTCCAACACGATCCGACAATTTTGGACCACCAATTGGCGGTCTTGGACCGCTAATTGGCGGTCCATATTGCTCAGGATCCGTCGAAATTTCTCCTGGACTTGTATTAATGTTCGTTTAGGCTATTTTTGGTATTGGTTTAGTCCCACATCGGGGGATTGTCCCCGATTAGCTTTTTCCATGCTTATAAATAGAACTCTTCACCTTCCATTGTAATTACCCATTGCTTGGTGGCATTCTCTCTACTAAGGAGTGAGCCTTGAAGCAAAAACTCAAGGTGGAGAAGGATGCTACCTTCAATGTGAGTCATTGTTAATAAAAGTTTATTTGTTTCTTTTAATCTTGTTTTGTTATGTTATTTGTTTTGTGTGGGTTGTTTTACTTTGTTTAATTTCTTGTTTAGTAATTTTAGTATCTTAGTTAAATGTTTTCTTTACTTAGTCTAATCAGTAGTGTAATGAGTAGTGAGTAGTTCCATCCCCATTTGGGGGGTGGAGAAATATGTGATATAATTATGTAGTGTATTAAGTGTGTGTTATTTTTATCCATTGAGCTTTATATGATTTCCATAACCATCTAATGGGTCTCCACTCTTATCTTTGATATGCTAATGCTCTTGAATGAAGCTTAGCTTATGCTTTGATTAGTGGACCTATTTTATGGGGAATGATAAGGTTAGGATATGGATGAAGTTAATGTTGGAAACACAATTTGTAGTGTATGTACTCTTGTTGCCTTTTCCTTAGCTAATGTCTTGTATGTTTTAATGATGTAGTCATCTTAATTCATGTGGAGGCATAGTAGGGTCTAGTCTTTATACATGAGTTCATTTAGTTTCATTCCAATTATTGTCTTGTATGTTTTAATGATGTAGTCTTATCTTAATTCATGTTGAGGCAAAGTTGGATGTAGTTTCATGATTTCATGCACTACATGTTGTGAGGAGCTTAATGAACACACACACACTTCTTTATGATTCACATTATTTCTCTACCCCCTTTGGGGTTTAGTTTTTATTGCTTATCTTTCATTTCCATTTGCATTGTAGTGTAGTTTAGTGTAACCAATCCTTTTCTCCTTTCTTTACCCCTTGCCTTCGCACGAACCAAGTGTCGACACACCTCCCAGTGGACGACCCGTATTTGCCACCGCTTCAACGCGGCCGTGCACTTGCGGTTAAAAATATAAAACGAGATCAATCACCAAGCTAAGACACGAAATATATTTCGAGTCCATGGATCCGAGGATCCATGTGGATTGGCTTGATAGGTGATATGGGAAGGTTACCCTAGTTATTATTGTTTTATGCATTGAGTATGTATGAGAAAGAAAACTTTAATAAAAAGTGGGAGATTGAAGGGAATGTGTTCTAAAAGTTTTTACTTTTAAATGTCAATTATTATGAATTGAATGAGAAATCATTTTGTTCATTGTTTATGTTATTCGTCTTTTGGAAGTGTTAAGGAAGAGGCTCTTGGTCCTTAACCGTAGAGCTCTAAAAGATATTGGTGTACATAAAACAAAAGATATTCGCAATCATGGTAATAAACAAGGGACATTTGTTACCGAGTTAAGATTGTCGTGTTGGTCATAGATCATTGTAGCTCTACAAGTGAGTGACAACACGGGTACACCAAAGAGGAAAATAGTACTTTTGTATACCAAATTGACCTAACAAGTAAAATATTATAGGAATGTGTTTCTGTGTCATTAATATTTTATTGTGTCCTTGGTCCTTTGATATGAGACTTATATCTGATCGCTTAAGGAGTTCTTAATTAGACTAGTGTCTTGAGCTATCGATGAGTGTAGTGTAAAGACATTAGTTGGTTAAGCATAACTTTCGTTGGAGAAGATAGTTAGTCAAAAGATTATTATTGCCCCTCTTAATTGAGTGATGATATTAGTGGGCCCCTTGATAAAGCAAACTTATAATGTGCACAATGTGATTTGAGTTAAGTCACATATTTATAACTAGCTTAAAGATATCAAGAAATGAATACTAATACAAAGATGACACAATACTACTTTGTGTGTATTCTTAATGTCATGAGGCAAGGGACGGACACAAGTGGTGCACTCCATTACTAAATGGATCGGGTTTTAGTTCGAGTGGAATTAAGACATCTAACTAATTGGGAGCTATAATGTGTAGCTAGATACCGCTTATAGCTTGTGATATTAAGCTCTTAATATCACTGCCAACTTAGTTTAGATCCTCCCATAGGTCACACCACAAAACTAGGAAACAAGAAATGGGGATTTTGAGTTCATAAGATGTGTCGGGTTTCATGTAGAAAATATGACACATGGGGTGAACAAGCAAAATCAAAATTATGTTGTGATTAATAACATAATTAGAATCTAAATTAAATTCATATGTGATGTAAATATTATGGGGTGTAATGATTGATCATTACATAGGATAATATGTTACATAAGTTGTGAATTTACTACTAATCCCGAAATGTCAAATTTTGTAGGGGTAAAACCGAAATTTGACAAGTCTGCAGAACAGTGCTCCAACGGTCGACCGGTTAGTAGTAAACGGTCGACCGATCGGGCACGGTCGACCGGACATGTCTCGACCGATAACAGAGAATTTTCATCTGTTCGAACGGTCGACCGAATGTAATCGGTCGGTCGACCGAACATAGCGATGGAATAATTCCTGTTACGAACGGTCGACCGAGTTATTGAACGGTCAACCGAAACCAGGTTCGAGCGGTCGACCGAACCTCCAAACGGTCGACCGGTCCAGACGGTTAATGCAGAATTAATTTAAGAATTAATTAGATCATGCATGGAATTGGTCCATAATTGATTTAATTCGTGGCTAATATTATTTATTATTAAATAATGGATGGTTAGATGGAATTTTGCATGAAATCATGGGCAAGAGGTTGCACATGAATAGGTAATTTGGAGAGAACTTATAAATACAAGTTTATCTCATTACCTCCTTAATTTTCATTCATTATTTTCTTATGCAAAATTCTCTCTCCATAATTCTCCACGAAAATTCCTTAATTCTTAAGTTTAGTTTTAGTTCTTATGAGATCATCTTCTCAAGGGAATTAAAGAGGGGCTAGTAATTGGATTCTAAACCCTATCGGAGATTGAGAGACTAGCTTCCCTCTCTCCGATCTTGTTTAGAGTTTGGTGAATACTCGGAGGCATCCGGCGCAGCGAGAAGCATCCCCAACGTCTCTGAATCTTCAAGAAGTTTTAGAGAACATCTAGGTATGAATTTCGAAGCCTATATTTGTTTTAATAAAGTTTTGAAACTAGATATTGAAACAAATCGATGCATGCATGAAATAAATCATAGAAAATTGTAAATTGATCCTTATTGTGCATAAAAATTCGAAAACTATACATGCATAATTAAACATGAAATCCTACAATAATGTGTAGCTAGATACCGCTTATAGCTTTTGATATTATGCTCTTAATATCATTGTCAACTTAGTCTAGATCCTCCTATAGGTCACACCGCAAAAACCGGGAAACAAGAAACTTTATTTTTGGTTCATATGATGTGTCGGGTTTCTTATAGAAAATATGACACATATGGTAAACAAGTAAAATCAATTATGTTGTGTATAACATAATTAGAATCATGATAAATTCATATGAGATGCTTATATTATAGGGTGCAATAATTTATTATTGCATAAGATAATATATTGCATAAGTTGTGAATTTGCTAAAACCCCAAAAGTTCAAATTTTGTTGGAAATAAATCCAAAATTTGAAAAGGCAAAATCGGGTAAAAGTTCGGTAATCCGTTATGGTTCAGTCGACCGAAAGATCTGTGGATCGGTCAACCGAACGTGGAACGGATAGTTATAGTTGATTGATCGAACTTGACCAAAGTGCCTGGAACTCTGGTACGGTGTACCGAACCAGGAACGGTCGACCGAAACATGTCCAATTCTGATTTTTTCGGTTAACCGAATGGCACTCGGTTTAGACGCGAATTCGTCCGATCGGTTAAGGAGAATTTTTCTCCTTAAGAATCGGTCATCCGTCTAATACTCGGTTAAACAATCAAGACATATTCGGTTAACCGAGTGGGACTCGGTAGACCGAACCTCGATCGATTTTCTGCCTTTGATAATTAAGAGATTAATTTGATCAATGGTTGGATTGGCTTCAAACTTGGTCAAACGTTTTGTGGATGCATGTAATACATTATGGAATTAGTTTGTGAGAGAAAATGTCAAGAAACGTGGCTTAAGAATAACCATGATTGAGAGTAAGATTGGAGCCTATAAATAGGTCATTATTCTCCTTAATTAAGTTAGATGTTTTCTAATTATTTTCTCTCCTAATTCACCACAAAAGTCACGAAAATTCTCTTCGTTTTCTAAGTCTTTGAAAGGAGAAATCTCAGAAATCAAGGAATGGGTTTGTAACTAGATTCTAAGCTAGTTTGGAGATTGATTGGCTAGCTCCTTTCTCTCCAACCTTGTTTAGGGTTTCGGTGAACACTCGAAGGCATCCGGCGCAACGAGAAGCGACGATCATCTTCCTCAACGTCTCTGGAACATCAAGAAGTTTTAGAGAACTTCTAGGTATGAATTTCGGAGTCCCTTGTGTTTGTTTTAATAAGTTTTTGAAACTAGTTGTTAAAACAAACCGAGGCATGCATGAAATAAATCGAAGAAAATTGTAATTAATCCTTATTATGCATAAACATTCGAAAAATATATATGCACAATTAAACATGAAATCCTACAGTGGTATCAGAGCATAATGTTCAATTTTCTTATGATTTAAGGTTGTAAACGAATTTAGTTTACCATATAGGATTTAAACAATTCGGTTTACCGGTTTTTCGGTCTATGAATGTTTTGTTGATATAATTCTCTATAATAATTCGTTTTAAATATTTTAAGTATTTTTAAACATGTCATGTAATTATTAGAATTAAGATTTAGACATTAGTCTAACTTACAATAATTTCGTTTTATAAAGAAATGATTATTTTGTAAGAGAATCAACAAAACCGAAAAACTGCGGTTCATCTTTCCATTGGAAATTGGATGGAAAGCGGTTCAAAATTATTTTTGAATTATGGATGGATGAAAAACGTTTTTAATGGATTTCAAAATGTTTTTCAAAGAATTGTTTGGGATTCTATATGATTGATAAACTAGGTTGTATAGTTTATAGCGATATTGCGTGCATGGATGCTCGAGTTGTTTTTGCAGGAATTGTGAGTTTATATGTTCCAAATCAGCAACTATGAATGTATGTGATTATTATTATACAGGGGCTTATTTATATGTAAAAACCAAAATTCTCTCTTTCTGTCTTTTAGATAATTGCATTTGCATATGAGAGGTTTTTTACATAGGACTTGCACTAGTCGGTTTTTTATCGAATGTGAGGAGCATGTTTATTTTCTGTAAAATCTACATCTCCGGTGCAAGTGGAAGTCGCCTCTGTAGCGCATCGATCGAGTATCAAAGATCAGGGGTCGAGGATCAAGGATCGAAGGGAACATATAAACTCACACGATGTGGATTGTGTGAATGGTTTAATTTCTGTTTTGTAATCTTGCAATGCATGTGATGAATGTGTTGAATGTTAGGATGTGTATGAATAATAATATGCATGATAACCTAAAATTCTGAATCACATGTTAATATATGAAATTGTCCAACAAAAATTAAGAGTAATTTTCCTTCTTATTTCATCCACTAGCAGTCATTGATCGAGGGATACTCTGCTCGCCCTTAGCGGGAGATAGCTCCCTCCATCTTTGGGAATAGTGGGAGATATAATGGTTGTCTATTGTTGTGCCACAATTGAATATATGATGTGTGTTTCACCCTAGTGAACCTCAAGTATGTTTAGTTGTGAATACAATGGATAAACGTATCTCGTATCAAATGAAAATAAGTTTTCTTAACATTACCTAGAACCCTCGCTCGGTTTTGGGAAAAAGTTTTTCTTACGAGGTTAGGTCATATTCCCTCATAATTAAAACGACAAGAATCACAAGAGTTTGAAGATGCTAATATTGCTAAAATTTAAAAAGGTTGTGATTAGAAATAATTTTTCTTACCTTGATATTGTGATGTATTCGATAGTCCTTAGCTAGTCTATATTACAATTGATATGATCTTGGATTACTGCATTTACAGACAAAATTCTATTTGCAGTATTTACATTTATATTCGATATATATGTATGTCTTTTAAAACATAAAATTGGCATTAAAACCTGTATGATTTATTTTGTAGAAAAATGTCGAACATCCAACCTATCGTACGATCCATGATAGAAAAACACCATTTAGCAAATGATGGCTCAAACTTCATTAGTTGGCAACTCAAACTCAACATCGTGTTAAAGTTTGAGAAACTGTCTCACATTTTGGAAGGTCCAATCCCAAAATGGAATGAGAGAATAACCGATGAAGAGAAAGAGGCAAAAACCAAGTGGGAAGACCAAGAGAACCAAGTTCACGGTCTTATGCTAGCATCCATGGGTGACTCGCTTCAAGCGAAATACTTGGATTCAAAACCCAAGAAGACCATGGAGGCCTTGTCTAAGATGTTCATGGATAGTGCCCGAAAGGAGCGTTATAAGACCACCATCGCACTCACAAGGTGCCATATGGCGGAAGGAACATCGGTATCCATGCATTTTCTCACGATGCAAGGGTACCTTGAGAAGTTGGCAAAGCTCTCTTCACTAATGCCCGAGGACATTGCTGAAGATATGATTCTTGGCTCTCTAGCCCCGTCCTTTAAGGACTTTGTGATGCACTACCATGTGCGTGAAAAAAAGGGTGAGTCTTGAGGAGCTACACAACGCTCTCAAAACTGCTGAAGTTGACATGGGCAAGGGTAGGGACAAGCATGTCATTGCCGTCCATGGGAGGAGCCAAAAAAATGGTAAAGGAAAAGGGCAAATCTACCAAAAGTGGTTCAATCAAGAGCAAGGGAGTAGGAGGTGCTCGTGCGAGTGCCTCGAGGGGGAAATCTCCAACTCCCAACACGGAGTGCTTTCACTGCGGTGAAAAAGGACACATCCGGCCAAATTGCCCCAAGTACAAGGAAGACATTGACAACGGAGTGATTGAACGTCGGCGCCCCTAAAAGGCCAAAGGTATATTTGTTATTGAAATAAATTTAGCCATCTCTGTCCAGGATTGGGTAATTGATACCGGATCTTGTGCTCACATAGTTTCTAATGTGCAGCTACTCGTGGATAGGAAGGAACTCGTGAGGAACGAGGTAGAATTGAAGGTCGGAAATGGTGCGAGCGTTTCTGCGGTTGCACAAGGTTCTGTGGTGCTTCAATTATGTAGTGGTTTAAATTTATGTCTAAAGAATGTTTATTATGTGCATTCGATTAGCAAGAACATTATTTCTGTATCATGCTTAGATATGGATAATTTCAATATAAATATTTCAAATTCTTGCTTGTCTATATCGAAGAATGGTGTTTTCTATGCAAATGCATTCATAAGGAATGATCTCTATTTGCTTGAATTGAATAATAAACAAATCTTTAATATCAATAACAAAAGACTTAAGACCACTTACGAGAATGATACTCTCTTGTGGCACTATCGTCTTGGTCACATAAACGAAAAACGCATCAAGAAATTGCAAGAAGCTAACCTTCTTGGTCTACTTGATTTTAAATCATTGGAGACGTGCCAACCATGTATAATGGGAAAAATGACCAAAAAGCCTTTCAAGAAGAAAGGTCCAAGGGCGAGTGGCTTGTTGGATTTGATACATTCCGATGTATGTGGTCCAATGAGTACTAGTGCATGAGATGGCTTCAGGTACTTCATTACGTTCACGGATGATTATAGTCGTTATGGCTATGTTTATCTAATGAGAAACAAAAGTGAATCCTTTGACAAGTTCAAAGAATTCAAGAATGAAGTAGAGAACCAACTCGACAAGAAAATCAAGTCTCTACGAATGGATCGTGGAGGTGAGTACTTAAGTGCCGAATTTGACTCATACCTAAAGGAGTTTGGTATTGTACCTCAACTCACCCCTCCCGGTACACCTCAGTGGAATGGGGTATCCAAAAGGAGGAATAGGACATTGCTCGACATGGTTCGATCAATGATGAGTCATGCGGAATTACCACTTTACTTTTGGAGTTATGCACTACAAACTGCGGCTTACACACTAAATAATGTTCCATCCAAATCCGTGGAGAAAACTCCTTATGAGATGTGGAGTGGTAAAACACCCAAGCTCAATTTTCTCAAGATTTGGGGTTGTGAGGCTTACGTCAAGAAATTGATGTCGACCAAACTTCAACCAAAAGCGGATAAGTGCTTCTTTATAGGTTATCCTCGTGAGACAAGAGGATACTACTTTTGGCATATCACCTCCAATCGAGTGATTGTAGAGAGGGATGCCACATTTCTAGAAAAGGAATTTATGGAAAGGGTAAAAAGTAGTGGGAGTAGGGTTGTGCTTGAGGAAACTCAAGATACTCTACAAGATCATGACATGAATGATGACATTCAAGATCATGAAGGCCCAACCGAGATTCCTTTGGTTAGTGGGAGCGTAAGTGAGAGAATCTCAATCATCCCCACCTAGTGTACGTTCAAGAGTTGAACGTGAACCCACTCCTCAAAAAGTTGTGGAAGAAGTTCAAGAAACACGAGAAGTACCAAAAGAACTAAGAAGGTCAACAAGGGAAAGGAAGAAACCCGACTTGTATTTGGGACTTCATGAAATCATGGTACTAGATACCAATTATCCCTTGACCTTCCAAGAAGCAATGGAAAAGGAAGACTCCAGACTATGGTTTAAGGCCATGGAATCCGAAATAGAATCCATGTATGATAACCAAGTATGGAGCTTGGTTGACCTTCCTCAAGGGAAAAAGGTCATTCAAAATAAATGGGTTTTCAAGAGGAAGATGAACATGGATGGGAACTTGAGAACCTACAAAGTGAGGCTTGTAGCGAAGGGTTTCACTCAAGTTCAAGGAATTGACTATGATGAAACTTTTTCATTAGTTGCCATGTTCAAGTCTATTCGGATAATGCTCGTTATTGCTGCATTTCATGATTATGAAATATGGCAAATGGATGTCAAAACGACGTTCCTTAATGGGAACTTGGAAGAGGATGTGTACATGGTACAACCTCGAGGTTTTGAAGATCCAAAGAATAGCGAGAAAGTATGCAATCTTCAAAGATCCATTTATGGATTGAAGCAAGCATCAAGGAGTTGGAACAAACGCTTTGACGAGGAAGTGAAGAAGCTTCACTTCATTCAAAGTAAGGAAGAACCTTGTATATACAAGAAGGTTAGTGGGAGCCATGTAGTATTCCTAATCTTATATGTCGATGACATATTGCTTATGGGCAATCATATTCCTTTGCTTGAACAAACGAGAAGTTCGTTGAAATCTGCATTTTCAATGAAAGATATGGGTGAGGCTCAATACATCTTGGGAATCAAGATATATCGAGATAGATCTCGTAGACTCATTGGCCTAAGTCAACGTGCATACATTGACAAGGTCTTGGAAAGGTTCAAGATGAACAACTCCAAAAAGGGCAGTGTGCCAATGAGTATGGGTGTACAACTCAAAAAGTCTCAACGTGCGCAATCACGTAAGGACTTAGAGTACATGAAGGATGTCCCTTATGCTTCAACAATTGGGTCGATCATGTACGCGATGACTTGCACAAGACCCGATGTCTCGTATTCTCTAAGCGTGACAAGTCGTCACCAATCCAACGCAGGTCCTGAGCATTGGACTACGGTCAAGAATATCCTGAAGTACCTTAACTGGACTAAGGATAAGATTCTTGTTTATGGAGAACAAAGGGAGTTGATAGCCGAAGGGTACTCAGATGCGAGTTTTATGAGTGATCCAGACGATAGAAGGTCGCAATTAGGATACGTCTTTCTTCTGAATGGTGGATCTTTGAGTTGGCGTAGCTGGAAGCAAACCACTAAGGAGTGTGGATCAAGAAGTTCCTTGAAGAGTGATGCATTGCATACATTGTATCATATGTCTTTCATTTAGATTAATTTTATATCAATAAATGCTACTAAGGTATGTGTTTAGTCTTATTTACATAATACAGGGACCTGAATGCAAATTACCCATATCCCGAGCATAAATGCGTGCAAGAGACTCATTTCTACCATAAAGACCAAGTCAAGATTATCGGGATTCAAATGGAAGTCCATCCAAGCATAAAAGCATTCAAAGACCTAATTACAAAAAGGCCAAGGACTTAAGTAGGGGTGTGCACCGGTCCAAACCCGGACCGGACCGGACCAGACCCGGACACTCTTAAAATTCCGGACCGGAACCCGGACCGGTTAGGGTCTGGGTTTGGACCGGACCGGACCGGTGAAAAATTTAAAGGACCGAAGACCGGACCGGACCGGTCAAACCGGTCCGGTCTGGGTCGAGTCAGTTTGGACCTGTGGGCTTCAACTATAAACATGAGCTTGTTTTCCAATTCACGTTACCAATCAGGTTAGCAAAAAAACAAATCAAACTCTGAAAAATTTGCCAGTAAGAAACAATAGGCAATAGCATTAGGACTGTCAATTCGGGTCATGACACGAAATTCGAACCCGAACACGACGCGAAATTTCGAGTTCGGGTTGACATATTTCGGGTTCGTGTCGAATTCGGGTCGAAACGAACAACACGAAGTGTAATTCGGGTCGGGTTCGGGTTTATCAAATTCGGGTTTCGTGTAATTCGTGTCGACACGAAATACCCGAATTTCAAATAGAGAATAAAAAACCTTAAGTGAAACAAACAATCTCAACTTCTCAAGCCTCCAACCGTCTCCAACTCCTCCAAATCTCCGATCCACATCTCCAAGCCTCCGAATGTTTATGGATGTATCATTGTAGCCTTTCATATTTTAAAAGAGTTTGTGATGATTAATCATGAATATTTTGTTTTTAGGTTGACAAAAAGAATTCGTGTTAATTCGTGTCAACACGAACACATCCCGAAACATGAATTTGACAAACACGAAAAACAATCATGTCAATTCGGGTCGTGTTCGTGTTACTAATTTCGTGTTCGTGTTTAGCTGTAGAATTTCGTGTTCGTGTTCGGGTCAGGTTTTTTTTTAAATTTCGTGTTCGTGTTCGGGTTGAGCAAAAACAAATTCGTGTCAATTCTTGTCGACACGAACACGACCCGAAATACGATTTTGACAGCCCTAAATAGCATTCATCTTGAAAAGAACTTCAAAACCACAACCATAGTCACCAAGTCCAAAAAACCACCACAGCTTAAGCATTAGAAAGTCACCAAGTCCACAAAACCACAACCACGAGTTTGGAATTACAAAGTACTAAACAAACAAGTTCATTACAAACACTCAAACAGGTTCATGTTGCAATTGCTTGGTCCGCAATGACTACTCCACACAAAAAATGTCATCCGGTGCATCCAAATCTACAAGTAATAACAATGTGAAACAATGCATCTCAAAATCCATAAACAATGATTCCATCAACTGATTATTTGATCTTATTCTCCCTATCTAATTACTTAAATATTGTTTACAAATTCAAACCCAACACCAAGTCTATTGCATGCATAACTTGTAAGAACCCAAACCCTTGTTAGGGTTAAGCTTGGGTTAATGGAGGATTACAAGGTGTTTAGCATGGGAAGTTGGTGTGCATAGTGTATGCATGGGGAAGAGGTGGAGGCGCGCTACAGTGGTCGTGGTTGAGGGGATGGGTTTGGAAGTGTAGGGCACTATTCACGCGTGGGGAGAAGATTTGAGTTGGGTTTATAAACGTTTTTCTCTCTCTCTCTCTCTCTCTCTCTCTCTCATTATCTCTCCATTCACCCTCACTCTCTTCTTGTTCTTTTCGCCGACCGAGCAGAGGAGGAGACCAGAGATCGCGCGGCGTGAGGCGTGCGGAGTTGAGCGCGCGGGGAGATCACCGGAGGCGACGTGCGCGAGCGGAGCTCCGGCATTTTCGTCGTTTCTTTTGAGGTATGCCGCTCCTTAGTGTGGTTTGTTTGTTGACCCTCATGTGAGGGATGCGTTGGTCGAGTCGGGGGAGGTCGGAGACCTCTCTGGCGACGCGTTTCTTCGTAAAACCTCGGCTGGCGCGAGGTTGAAGACGACCAACGGTCGACCGGATCCTTCGGGCGGTCGACCGTTTTAGCACTGTTTGCCCGACTTCAACCTTCACCGGTCGAACGATGCCTTGGGGCGGTCGACCGGTAGTGCATTATTGCTGGTGAGTTGGGATTTTTCTACCTGTTGTCGGTCGACCGGTCCTTGTTGTGTTCGACCGGAACTTAAGTGTACCTGTTAGTTTTGCATGATTTGTTCGACCGATTTCATGTGACGTTCGACCGATCGTTTGTTGTTCGACCGTTGGAGGTTTGCGTTCGACCGATTATATGACTTAGAATAATAGGTTGACCCTGTCTGTTTTCGGTCGACCGAGACCCCTGAGTCGGTCGACCGATAGAGTTGAATTTAATGTTGACCAGACTCTGGATTTTGACCTCGTTCGGTCGACCGGTTTTAGACCTTTGTTCGATCGTTGGGGGGTTCTGTTTTGAGCACAGCGGTAGACCGTTTTAGGAGTACGGTCGACCGATTCCTTTCTGGAAGCGGTCGACCGAATCACCTCTTCCGGTCGACCGTTTGGGCCCAGGACAGAATTCCTGGTTCCCTTTTTGAACGCCAACTTTGTCCACGGAAACCCGTGTCCTCGCCTTGTGCGTGAGCCGGGAGGTGACGGTGGGCGCGTGATGCGTGCCTGCCCAGGGACCGCCGTTGGAAAGAGTGTGGGTGTTCGGGACGCGTCACCTCCATGTATGGACCGTGACTTGAGATGATTGTTGGGCACTTTGTAGTATAGCAGGCCTGAGGGATCGCGGATCCCAATGTTGATGTTTTGCGGGCACGCAACTGGCGTTGGGTGAGGTGACTACCGGCCCACGGGCTACGGAGGTCGCTGCCCTGCTTTTATAGCGGCGCGGTTGGTGTTCGCGGCTCAAGGAGCCCGATGACCTGGCAGACTTCGGTCTGGACCCGTCCGATGCTGTGCCGGACGTTGTGATGGACCACCGATGCTGTGCCGGTGATGCCGCCGAGGTTGTGCCGGCGATGATGATTGTTGGGCCGAGGCTGTGCCGGCTATGTTGTTTTCCTCGGCTGGGCACCTTCCGAGATGATGTTGTTATACCTTCCGGGCGACGGCCCCATTGGTCCATGTGGCCCCGACCACTGAGATTTACAGATCTGTTTCTATCGGCGCGTAGACGTGACAGAGGCTCCCTGCCGAACCCTTGAGTAGTGTAGCCGCGTGTGGGGGGTGCGATGTCGCGGGCTGCTAGACTGCATGTGCCTGCAGTAGGTCTCTTCGGGAGACCCGATGTTTGATTGTCGGACTGATGTCCTGTTTTACCCTTCGGGGGGACTGTTTTCCATTTCTGTTGATGCCATGACATGCTACTAGTATGATAGGTTCATTTTGTGATGCATGCATATATGTGAGTTGGTATACGGGGTTTCCTTCTGGAAACTCAGGCATTGTTGTTGCATCTTTTTCAGGATCGCAGTAGGTCCGGGTGGGTGGTGACCGAGGACGGAGCGCTTTGGAGTCGGATCCTCTTCGGCAGTTGCTAGACCGTACGACTACTTGTATTCTATTCCATTGTATCAGTATTGTAGTTGTATTTCTTTTGGAAAACTCCTTGTATTTTGGGTGCACCCGGATTTATATATTTATATATTAGTGACGTTCCCGCGTGAGTTGTCTGTTATGTTGGTTATTTTGAAATTTTAAATCTTCCGCTGTTTCGGGACGTTACGACTTGGTATCAGAGCGGTCGATTCCTGTGTCTTCGTCTAAAGAACCACCCTTAGGAGTAGTGCTAGAGGCATGCATTATTTTTGTAGCTCTTGCATGCATTGTTGCTTATCTGTTGATTGTTGTGGTGACAGATGGCACCTAGGCGCGTGAGGAGTTCTCTACGCGATCGTGATCCCAGTGACGACACTTCAGGTGCTCAGTGGGACAGGTTGGGCGAGTTTCTGGAGCGTCAGGCAGCTCAGAGCGCCCAGGGCGGAGTGGGAGCTGAGCACGATCGGTTCATGCGTCAGCACCCGCCGACTTTTGATGACAGGAGGGCCCCAGAGGTTGCAGAGGACTGGGTCTTCAGGATGGAGAAGATCTTCCGCGCTATTGGAGTAGCACCTGAGAGGATGGTGGAGCTGGCCACCTATGTGTTCGATGTCGAGGCCGCCAACTGGTGGAGATCTACGTCCACAGTTCTGTTTGATGACCGTGCAGATGTCAGCTGGGAGGAGTTCTTGGAGGTGTTCCATGAGCAGTACTTCCCCCAGCATGTCAGGGATCAGAAGAGGGAGGAGTTTATGTCGCTGGAGCAGAGGGAGATGACTCTGGCGAGCTACATCAGCAGGTTCAACGCTTTGGAACGTTACTGCCCTGAGATTTGTGTGACCCCTGACCAGCGGGCGAGGAAGTTCGTGAAGGGACTGAGACAGCCGCTTCGATCTCGGGTGATCAACAGCATGCCGCGGACCCTTGCAGATGCGGTGAAGCATGCTACGATCATCGAGCAGGACCAGAGGGAGTGTATCCAGTGAGCACCGGCAGCAGAGTAGCTGGTCGTGGAGCAGGGAACTCGGGCAAGAGGCCCAGGTTCGATGGAGGAGGAGCACGTCAGTCAGGAGCGTGCACTTACTGCGGGAGGTTCCATCCAGGACAGGAGTGTCCCCGTCGGACTGGAGCGTGTATGGGTTGCGGCCAGATGGGACATTTTGTCCGTGATTGTCCTCAGAGGCAGGGAGAGCCGAGCAGGAGGCCAGGACCACCAGCAGTAGGCAGAGGCGGAGGCAGCCGATCAGTTGTTTCACCAGGGCAGAGCAAGAAGACCGGGTGAGTCTTCACTATTCAGGCTGAGGAGGCGAGGGACTCCAACACCGTCGTGGAAGGTACGCTTTCAGTTTCTGGTTCAGTAGCTCGGGTGTTGTTTGATTGTGGCACCACACACTCCTTCATTTCGGAGAAGTTTGCTGGCGAGTTGGGTCGGACCCCTGTGCTGCTGACTGATGTTTTGGAGGTCAGCACGCCCATGGGTGAGGTGGGCACTGTGGGGAGCTTTTTCCCCGGCACCACAGTTGCTTCGGGAGACAATGATTTTCCGGCTGATCTGGTCTTGTTACCGATGGTGGACTTCGACGTCATACTGGGGATGGACTGGCTGTCACAGTACGACGTGCGGGTCTTTTGCCGTGAGAAGAAGATCCTGATTCCGATGGAAGGCTTGCCAGATGTTCTGATCAGAGGTGCGAGGAGCAGAGGGGGTCGTCTGATTGTGTCTGCGGTTAAGGCACAGAGACTGATACAACAGGGATACAGAGCGTTTGTGGCCACGCTGGTAGTTCCTGATCCTGAGACGGGGAGGCTGGAGGACATAGAGATTGTGCAGGAATTTCCGGATGTGTTTCCAGCAGAGATTCCAGCGTTACCGCCGCACCGAGAGGTCGAGTTCAGCATCGAGTTGGTTGCGGGTACGACACCTCAGTCGAAGGCACCTTATCGGATGGCACCTGCTGAGTTGACAGAGTTGAAGAAGCAGTTGCAGGAGTTGATGGAGTCCAGGTTCATTCGACCGAGTGTTTCTCCATGGGGAGCGCCTGTGCTCTTCGTGAAGAAGAAGGATGGATCGTTACAGATATGCATTGACTACAGGATGCTGAATAAGGTTACCGTTCGGAACCGGTACCCTTTGCCCAGGATTGATGATTTGTTTGATCAGTTGCAGACGGCGAGAGTGTTCTCGAAGATCGATCTGCGTTCGGGTTATCACCAGTTGCGGATCAGGGAGGCAGATGTTCAGAAGACAGTCTTCAGGACGTGGTACGGCCACTACGAGTTCTTGGTGATGCCATTTGGACTGACGAATGCACCTGCAGCATTCATGGATCTGATGAATAGGACCTTCCAGCCGTACCTTGACAAATTTGTCGTGGTGTTCGTGGATGACATCTTGGTATACTCACCAGACAGGGAGCAGCATCGAGAGCACCTGAGGTTTGTGCTTGGCATCTTGAGGGATCAGCAGCTTTATGCCAAGTACACGAAGTGTGAGTTTTGGTTGGATCAGGTGGCTTTTCTGGGGCATATTGTGTCAGCAGATGGGATTTCAGTGGATCCGGCGAAGGTCGAGGCAGTGACTCAGTGGAGAGCCCCGACGAGCGTGACGGAGATCAGGAGCTTCGTAGGTCTGGCAGGGTATTACAGGCGGTTTATCCAGGATTTCTCCAGACTTGCATCGCCGCTCACAGCGTTGACGCAGAAGGGCGTCAAGTTCGTTTGGTCCCAGAAGTGCGAGGACAGCTTTCAGGAGCTGAAGAGGCGATTGACGACAGCACCTATTCTGACGCTACCGAGTGGCAGTGGAGGCTACGTGATTTACAGCGATGCATCAGGGATAGGCTTGGGTTGTGTTCTGATGCAGCATGGGAAGGTGGTCGCGTACGCATCGAGGCAGCTGAAGGTGCACGAGAAGAACTACCCGACTCACGATCTGGAGTTAGCAGCAGTAGTTCACGCGTTGAAGACCTGGCGGCACTATCTGTATGGCGAGCAGTTCGAGGTCTTCACCGATCATCAGAGTCTGAAGTACTTGTTCTCGCAGAAGGAGCTGAATATGAGGCAGCGCAGATGGCTTGAGTTCATTAAGGACTACGACTTCACCATTTCCTATCATCCGGGGAAGGCGAATTCGGTTGCAGATGCGCTGAGCAGGAAGGTGGAGGTTTCTGTCGCGAGTCTGTGCATCCAGGAGTGGAGGCTACTCGAGGCTTTGTCAGAGTGGAGGTCGTTCACAGAGGGCTCAGAGGGAGCAGTGATTGCTGGGCTTCGGGTGGAGCCGCAGACTGTCTCACGGTTGGTTCAGGCTCAGCAGGGGGATGATGAGTTAGCTGGTCTGCTACAGTTGGCTTCCAGAGGTGGATCAAATTTCAGTGTGGGGGTTGATGGTTGTCTGAGGTTTAGGAGTCGGATCTGGGTGCCGAAGGTTGATGGGCTGAGAGATGGCATCATGGAGGAGGCACACAGAGCTAGATACACCATTCATCCGGGGAGCACGAAGATGTATAAGGACCTGCAGCGGAACTTCTGGTGGAAGGGCATGAAGAGGGATATTGCAGAGTTTGTGGAGCGATGCTTGGTCTGCCAGCAGGTGAAGATTGAGCATCAGAGGCCAGCAGGACCGATGCAGTGTATTGAGCTTCCTGAGTGGAAGTGGGAGCACGTGACGATGGATTTTGTCACAGGATTGCCGAAGACGAGGAGGTTCCACGACGCGATTTGGGTGATAGTCGATCGACTGACCAAGTCGGCGCACTTCTTAGCGATCAGGACCACATTGCCTTTGGAGGGTCTAGCTAAGTTGTACGTGGAGGAGATTGTCAGTTTGCATGGGGTGCCAGTGAGCATCATCTCCGATCGAGATCCTCGTTTCACTTCCAGATTTTGGGGGAGTCTGCAGCAGGCTTTGGGGACGCGTTTGAGATTCAGCACAGCGTTCCACCCGCAGACGGATGGTCAGTCAGAGAGGACGATTCAGACCTTGGAGGATATGCTGAGAGCATGCACATTGGATTGGGCAGGGCACTGGGATGAGCACCTGCCGCTGATAGAGTTCGCCTACAACAACAACTACCATTCAAGTATTGGGATGGCACCGTACGAGGCGCTGTACGGGAGGCCTTGCAGATCACCGGTATGCTGGAGTGATGTGGGCGAGAGGCAGTTAGTGGGGCCAGAGATTGCGCAGATGTACTCAGAGAAGGTTGATGTGATCAGGAGGAGGCTGGCCACAGCACAGAGCAGGCAGAAGAGTTATGTTGATCGACGCAGACGGGTGTTGACTTTCGAGGTGGGCGACCATGTGTTTCTGAAGATTTCCCCTGCCCGAGGTGTGATGAGGTTTGGGAAGAAGGGGAAGCTCAGTCCGAGATATGTTGGGCCGTTTGAGATCCTCGACCGAGTTGGAGAGGTTGCCTACCGGATTGCATTGCCGCCGCAGTTTTCGGGTCTGCATAATGTCTTCCATGTGTCGATGCTGAGGAAGTATGTGGCAGATCCGTCGCACGTTATTGAGATAGCAGTGCCAGAGATTCAGCAGGACTTGTCGCTCGAGGAGAGACCAGTTGAGATAGTCGATCGCATGGACCATCAGCTCAGGAGGAGGACCATCCCGATGGTGAAGGTCAGGTGGCAGCATCACAGTGAGCGCGAGGCCACATGGGAGATTGAGGAGGACGTCAGGAAGCAGTATCCAGAGCTTTTCGGTGAGTGTTTGCTTTGATTTCGGGACGAAATCCTTTTATGTTCGGTGGATTGTAAGAACCCAAACCCTTGTTAGGGTTAAGCTTGGGTTAATGGAGGATTAGAAGGTGTTTAGCATGGGAAGTTGGTGTGCATAGTGTATGCATGGGGAAGAGGTGGAGGCCCGCTACAGTGGTCGTGGTTGAGGGGATGGGTTTGGAAGTGTAGGGCACTGTTCACGCGTGGGGTGAAGATTTGAGTTGGGTTTATAAACGTTTTTCTCTCTCTCTCTCTCTCATTATCTCTCCATTCACCCTCACTCTCTTCTTGTTCTTTTCGTCGAGCGAGCAGAGGAGGAGACCGGAGATCACGCGGTGTGAGGCGTGCAGAGTTGAGCGCGCGGGGAGATCACCGGAGGCGACGTGCGCGAGCGGAGCTCCGGCATTTTCGTCGTTTCTTTTGAGGTATGTCGTTCTTTAGTGTGGTTTGTTTGTTGACCCTCATGTGAGGGATGCGTTGGTCGAGTCGGGGGAGGTCGGAGACGTCTCCGGCGACGCGTTTCTTCGTAAAACCTCGGCTGACGCGAGGTTGAAGACGACCAACGGTCGACCGGATCCTTCGGGCGGTCGACCGTTTTAGCACTGTTTGCCCGACTTTAACCTTCACCGGTCGAACGATGCCTTGGGGCGGTCGACCGGTAGTGCATTATTGCTGGTGAGTTGGGATTTTTCTACCTGTTGTCGGTCGACCGGTCCTTGTTGTGTTCGACCGGAACTTAAGTGTACCTGTTAGTTTTGCATGATTTGTTCGACCGATTTCATGTGACGTTCGACCGATCGTTTGTTGTTCGACCGTTGGAGGTTTGCGTTCGACCGATTATATGACTTAGAATAATAGGTTGACCCTGTCTGTTTTCGGTCGACCGAGACCCCTGAGTCGGTCGACCGATAGAGTTGAATTTAATGTTGACCAGACTCCGGATTTTGACCTCGTTCGGTCGACCGGTTTTAGACCTTTGTTCAACCGTTGGGGGGTTCTGTTTTGAGCGCAGCGGTAGACCGTTTTAGGAGTACGGTCGACCGATTCCTTTCTGGAACCGGTCGACCGAATCACCTCTTCCGGTCGACCGTTTGGGCCCAGGACAGAATTCCTGGTTCCCTTTTTGAACGCCAACTTTGTCCACGGAAACCCGTGTCCTCGCCTTGTGCGTGAGCCGGGAGGTGACGGTGGGCGCGTGATGCGTGCCTGCCCAGGGACCGCCGTTGGAAAGAGTATGGATGTTCGGGACGCGTCACCTCCATGTATGGACCGTGACTTGAGATGATTGTTGGGCACTTTGTAGTATAGCAGGCCTGAGGGATCGCGGATCCCAATGTTGATGTTTTGCGGGCACGCAACTGGCGTTGGGTGAGGTGACTACCGGCCCACGGGCTACGGAGGTCGCTGCCCTGCTTTTATAGCGGCGCGATTGGTGTTCGCGGCTCGAGGAGCCCGATGACCTGGCAGACTTCGGTCTGGACCCGTCCGATGCTGTGCCGGACGTTGTGATGGACCACCGATGCTGTGTCGGTGATGCCGCCGAGGTTGTGCCGGCGATGATGATTGTTGGGCCGAGGCTGTGCCGGCTATGTTGTTTTCCTCGGCTGGGCACCTACCGAGATGATGTTGTTATACCTTCCGGGCGACGGCCCCGTTGGTCCCTGTGGCCCCGACCACTGAGATTTACAGATCTGTTTCTATCGGCGCGTAGACGTGACAGAGGCTCCCTGCCGAACCCTTGAGTAGTGTAGCCGCGTGTGGGGGTGCGATGTCGCGGGCTGCTAGACTGCATGTGCCTGCAGTAGGTCTCTTCGGGAGACCCGATGTTTGATTGTCGGACTGATGTCCTGTTTTACCCTTCGGGGGAACTGTTTTCCATTTCTGCTGATGTCATGACATGCTACTAGTATGATAGGTTCATTTTGTGATGCATGCATATAGGTGAGTTGGTATACGGGGTTTCCTTCTGGAAACTCAGGCATTGTTGTTGCATCTTTTTCAGGATCGCAGTAGGTCCGGGTGGGTGGTGACCGAGGACGGAGCGCTTTGGAGTCGGATCCTCTTCGGCAGTTGCTAGACTGTACGACTACTTGTATTCTATTCCATTGTATCAGTATTGTAGTTGTATTTCTTTTGGAAAACTCCTTGTATTTTGGGTGCACCCGGATTTATATATTTATATATTAGTGACGTTCCCGCATGAGTTGTCTGTTATGTTGGTTATTTTGAAATTTTAAATCTTCCGCTGTTTCGGGACGTTACAACTTGGTATCAGAGCGGTCGATTCCTGTGTCTTCGTCTAAAGAACCACCCTTAGGAGTAGTGCTAGAGGCATGCATTATTTTTGTAGCTCTTGCATGCATTGTTGCTTATCTGTTGATTGTTGTGGTGACAGATGGCACCTAGGCGCGTGAGGAGTTCTCCACGCGATCGTGATCCCAGTGACGACACTTCAGGTGCTCAGTGGGACAGGTTGGGCGAGTTTCTGGAGCGTCAGGCAGCTCAGAGCGCCCAGGGCGGAGTGGGAGCTGAGCACGATCGGTTCATGCGTCAGCACCCGCCGACTTTTGATGGCAAGAGGGCCCCAGAGGTTGCAGAGGACTGGGTCTTCAGGATGGAGAAGATCTTCCGCGCTATTGGAGTAGCACCTGAGAGGATGGTGGAGCTGGCCACCTATGTGTTCGATGGCGAGGCCGCCAACTGGTGGAGATCTACGTCCACAGTTCTGTTTGATGACCGTGCAGATGTCAGCTGGGAGGAGTTCTTGGAGGTGTTCCATGAGCAGTACTTCCCCCAGCATGTCAGGGATCAGAAGAGGGAGGAGTTTATGTCGCTGGAGCAGAGGGAGATGACTCTGGCGAGCTACATCAGCAGGTTCAACGCTTTGGAGCGTTTCTGCCCTGAGATTTGTGTGACCCCTGAGCAGCGGGCGAGGAAGTTCGTGAAGGGACTGAGACAACCGCTTCGATCTCGGGTGATCAACAGCATGCCGCGGACCCTTGCAGATGCGGTGAAGCATGCTACGATCATCGAGCAGGACCAGAGGGAGTGTATTCAGGAGGCGCGGAAGGCGCCAGTGAGCACCGGCAGCAGAGTAGCTGGTCGTGGAGCAGGGAACCCGGGCAAGAGGCCCGGGTTCGATGGAGGAGGAGCACGTCAGTCAGGAGCGTGCACTTACTGCGGGAGGTTCCATCCAGGACAGGAGTGTCCCCGTCGGACTGGAGCGTGTATGGGTTGCGGCCAGATGGGACATTTTGTCCGTGATTGTCCTCAGAGGCAGGGAGAGCCGAGCAGGAGGCCAGGACCACCAGCAGTAGGCAGAGGCGGAGGCAGCCGATCAGTTGTTTCACCAGGGCAGAGCAGGAAGACCGGGCGAGTCTGGAGGACATAGAGATTGTGCAGACGAGGAGGCTGGAGGACATAGAGATTGTGCAGGAATTTCCGGATGTGTTTCCAGCAGAGATTCCAGCGTTACCGCCGCACCGAGAGGTCGAGTTCAGCATCGAGTTGGTTGCGGGTACGACACCTCAGTCGAAGGCACCTTATCGGATGGCACCTGCTGAGTTGACAGAGTTGAAGAAGCAGTTGCAGGAGTTGATGGAGTCCAGGTTCATTCGACCGAGTGTTTCTCCATGGGGAGCGCCTGTGCTCTTCGTGAAGAAGAAGGATGGATCGTTACGGATGTGCATTGACTACTGGATGCTGAATAAGGTTACCGTTCGGAACCGGTACCCTTTGCCCAGGATTGATGATTTGTTTGATCAGTTGCAGACGGCGAGAGTGTTCTCGAAGATCGATCTGCGTTCGGGTTATCACCAGTTGCGGATCAGGGAGGCAGATGTTCAGAAGACAGCCTTCAGGACGCGGTACGGCCACTACGAGTTCTTGGTGATGCCATTTGGACTGACGAATGCACCTGCAGCATTCATGGATCTGATGAATAGGACCTTCCAGCCGTACCTTGACAGATTTGTCGTTGTATTCGTAGACGACATCTTGGTATACTCGCCTGACAGGGAGCAGCATCGAGAGCACCTGAGGTTTGTGCTTGGCATCTTGAGGGATCAGCAGCTTTATGCCAAGTACACGAAGTGTGAGTTTTGGTTGGATCAGGTGGTTTTTCTGGGGCATATTGTGTGAGCAGATGGGATTTCAGTGGATCCGGCGAAGGTCGAGGCAGTGACTCAGTGGAGAGCCCCGACGAGCGTGGCGGAGATCAGGAGCTTCGTAGGTCTGGCCTGGTATTACAGGCGGTTTATCCAGGATTTCTCCAGACTTGCATCGCCGCTCACAGCGTTGACGCAGAAGGGCGTCAAGTTCGTATGGTCCCAGAAGTGCGAGGACAGCTTTCAGGAGCTGAAGAGGCGATTGACGACAACACCTATTCTGACGCTACCGAGTGGCAGTGGAGGCTACGTGATTTACAGCGATGCATCAGGGATAGGCTTGGGTTGTGTTCTGATGCAGCATGGGAAGGTGGTCGCGTACGCTTCGAGGCAGCTGAAGGTGCACGAGAAGAACTACCCGACTCACGATCTGGAGTTAGCAGCGGTAGTTCACGCGTTGAAGACCTGACGGCACTATCTGTATGGCGAGCAGTTCGAGGTCTTCACCGATCATCAGAGTCTGAAGTACTTGTTCTCGCAGAAGGAGCTGAATATGAGGCAGCGCAGATGGCTTGAGTTCATTAAGGACTACGACTTCACCATTTCCTATCATCCGGGGAAGGCGAATTCGGTTGCAGATGCGCTGAGCAGGAAGGTGGAGGTTCTATCGCGAGTCTGTGCATCTAGGAGTGGAGGCTACTCGAGGCTTTGTCAGAGTGGAGGTCGATCACAGAGGGCTCAGAGGGAGCAGTGATTGCTGGGCTTCGGGTGGAGCCGCAGACTGTCTCACGGTTGGTTCAGGCTCAGCAGGGGGATGATGAGTTAGCTGGTCTGCTACAGTTGGCTTCCAGAGGTGGATCAAATTTCAGTGTGGGGGTTGATGGTGGTCTGAGGTTCAGGAGTCGGATCTGGGTGCCGAAGGTTGATGGGCTGAGAGATGGCATCATGGAGGAGGCACACAGAGCTAGATACACCATTCATCCGGGGAGCACGAAGATGTATAAGGACCTGCAGCGGAACTTCTGGTGAAAGGGCATGAAGAGGGATATTGCAGAGTTTGTGGAGCGATGCTTGGTCTGCCAGCAGGTGAAGATTGAGCATCAGAGGCCAGCAGGACCGATGCAGTGTATTGAGCTTCCTGAGTGGAAGTGGGAGCACGTGACGATGGATTTTGTCACAGGATTGCCGAAGACGAGGAGGTTCCACGACGCGATTTGGGTGATAGTCGATCGACTGACCAAGTCGGCGCACTTCTTAGCGATCAGGACCACATTGCCTTTGGAGGGTCTAGCTAAGTTGTACGTGGAGGAGATTGTCAGGTTGCATGGGGTGCCAGTGAGCATCATCTCCGATCGAGATCCTCGTTTCACTTCCAGATTTTGGGGGAGTCTGCAGCAGGCTTTGGGGACGCGTTTGAGATTCAGCACAGCGTTCCACCCGCAGACGGATGGTCAGTCAGAGAGGACGATTCAGACCTTGGAGGATATGCTGAGAGCATGCACATTGGATTGGGCAGGGCACTGGGATGAGCACCTGCCGCTGATAGAGTTCGCCTACAACAACAACTACCATTCGAGTATTGGGATGGCACCGTACGAGGCGCTGTACGGGAGGCCTTGCAGATCACCGGTATGCTGGAGTGATGTGGGCGAGAGGCAGTTAGTGGGGCCAGAGATTGCGCAGATGTACTCAGAGAAGGTTGATGTGATCAGGAGGAGGCTGGCCACAGCACAGAGCAGGCAGAAGAGTTATGCTGATCGACACAGACGGGTGTTGACTTTCGAGGTGGGCGACCATGTGTTTCTGAAGATTTCCCCTGCCCGAGGTGTGATGAGGTTTGGGAAGAAGGGGAAGCTCAGTCCGAGATATGTTGGGCCGTTTGAGATCCTCGACCGAGTTGGAGAGGTTGCCTACCGGATTGCATTGCCGCCGCAGTTTTCGGGTCTGCATAATGTCTTCCATGTGTCGATGCTGAGGAAGTATGTGGCAGATCCGTCGCACGTTATTGAGATAGCAGTGCCAGAGATTCAGCAGGACTTGTCGCTCGAGGAGAGACCAGTTGAGATAGTCGATCGCATGGACCATCAGCTCAGGAGGAGGACCATCCCGATGGTGAAGGTCAGGTGGCAGCATCACAGTGAGCGCGAGGCCACATGGGAGATTGAGGAGGACGTCAGGAAGCAGTATCCAGAGCTTTTCGGTGAGTGTTTGCTTTGATTTCGGGACGAAATCCTTTTATGTTGGGTGGATTGTAAGAACCCAAACCCTTGTTAGGGTTAAGCTTGGGTTAATGAAGGATTAGAAGGTGTTTAGCATGGGAAGTTGGTGTGCATAGTGTATGCATGGGGAAGAGGTGGAGGCACGCTACAGTGGTCGTGGTTGAGGGGATGGGTTTGGAAGTGTAGGGCACTGTTCACGCGTGGGGAGAAGATTTGAGTTGGGTTTATAAACGTTTTTCTCTCTCTCTCTCTCTCTCATTATCTCTCCATTCACCCTCACTCTCTTCTTGTTCTTTTCGCCGACCGAGCAGAGGAGGAGACCGGAGATCGCGCGGCGTGAGGCGTGCGGAGTTGAGCGCGCGGGGAGATCACCGGAGGCGACGTGCGCGAGCGGAGCTCCGGCATTTTTGTCGTTTCTTTTGAGGTATGCCGCTCTTTAGTGTGGTTTGTTTGTTGACCCTCATGTGAGGGATGCGTTGGTCGAGTCGGGGGAGGTCGGAGACCTCTCCGGCGACGCGTTTCTTCGTAAAACCTCGGCTGACGCGAGGTTGAAGACGACCAACGGTCGACCGGATCCTTCGGGCGGTCGACCGTTTTAGCACTGTTTGCCCGACTTTAACCTTCACCGGTCGAACGATGCCTTGGGGCGGTCTACCGGTAGTGCATTATTGCTGGTGAGTTGGGATTTTTCTACCTGTTGTCGGTCGACCGGTCCTTGTTGTGTTCGACCGGAACTTAAGTGTACCTGTTAGTTTTGCATGATTTGTTCGACCGATTTCATGTGACGTTCGACCGATCGTTTGTTGTTCGACCGTTGGAGGTTTGCGTTCGACCGATTATATGACTTAGAATAATAGGTTGACCCTGTCTGTTTTCGGTCGACCGAGACCCCTGAGTCGGTCGACCGATAGAGTTGAATTTAATGTTGACCAGACTCCGGATTTTGACCTCGTTCGGTCGACCGGTTTTAGACCTTTGTTCGACCGTTGGGGGGTTCTGTTTTGAGCGCAGCGGTAGACCGTTTTAGGAGTACGGTCGACCGATTCCTTTCTGGAACCGGTCGACCGAATCACCTCTTCCGGTCGACCGTTTGGGCCCAGGACAGAATTCCTGGTTCCCTTTTTGAACGCCAACTTTGTCCACGGAAACCCGTGTCCTCGCCTTGTGCGTGAGCCGGGAGGTGACGGTGGGCGTGTGATGCGTGCCTGCCCAGGGACCGCCGTTGGAAAGAGTGTGGGTGTTCGGGACGCGTCACCTCCATGTATGGACCGTGACTTGAGATGATTGTTGGGCACTTTGTAGTATAGCAGGCCTGAAGGATCGCGGATCCCAATGTTGATGTTTTGCGGGCACGCAACTGGCGTTGGGTGAGGTGACTACCGGCCCACGGGCTACGGAGGTCGCTGCCCTGCTTTTATAGCGGCGCGGTTGGTGTTCGCGGCTCGAGGAGCCCGATGACCTGGCAGACTTCGGTCTGGACCCGTCCGATGCTGTGCCGGACGTTGTGATGGACCACCGATGTTGTGTCGGTGATGCCGCCGAGGTTGTGTTGGCGATGATGATTGTTGGGCCGAGGCTGTGCCGGCTATGTTGTTTTCCTCGGCTGGGCACCTACCGAGATGATGTTGTTATACCTTCCGGGCGACGGCCCCGTTGGTCCCTGTGGCCCCGACCACTGAGATTTACAGATCTGTTTCTATCGGCGCGTAGACGTGACAGAGGCTCCCTGCCGAACCCTTGAGTAGTGTAGCCGCGTGTGGGGGGTGCGATGTCGCGGGCTGCTAGACTGCATGTGCCTGCAGTAGGTCTCTTCGGGAGACCCGATGTTTGATTGTCGGACTGATGTCCTGTTTTACCCTTCGGGGGAACTGTTTTCCATTTCTGCTGATGTCATGACATGCTACTAGTATGATAGGTTCATTTTGTGATGCATGCATATAGGTGAGTTGGTATACGGGGTTTCCTTCTGGAAACTCAGGCATTGTTGTTGCATCTTTTTCAGGATCGCAGTAGGTCCGGGTGGGTGGTGACCGAGGACGGAGCGCTTTGGAGTCGGATCCTCTTCGGCAGTTGCTAGACCGTACGACTACTTGTATTCTATTCCATTGTATCAGTATTGTAGTTGTATTTCTTTTGGAAAACTCCTTGTATTTTGGGTGCACCCGGATTTATATATTTATATATTAGTGACGTTCCCGCGTGAGTTGTCTGTTATGTTGGTTATTTTGAAATTTTAAATCTTCCGCTGTTTCGGGACGTTACATAACTACTTAAGTAGTGATCATATATGACATATAATATTTTTAGGCTTCTAGCTGTGCTTGACAGCCATGCATGCATGCACGCCAAGGAATCAATCAAACTTGAACATATAGTTAATTTGTATGATTAAACTGCATGAGATCCTACAAAACAAATGTGGGTTTATTTAAGATGAGATTCTAACATAATCAATCAACTAATAGTTTGTTGACGACGACTTAACGTAAAATTCAGTTGATAGTCACCTTTTCAATTTTTTAGAACTTAAAAACTAAGGTGTGAAGTATTATTGTTCAACAAGCAAGAAAGTGGTACCTTGCTCAAGTTTCTCTAGTTCAGCCAGTTTTTCCTCCACGTCAATCTTAACGGATGGTCAAAGCCAATCTTGTACGCATATTAGTGACAATCCACAAACTTAATTAGATTGGCTTTCATTAGTTTTAAACATTAAATCTGAAAATTTGCTTTCTATATATAATTAATCTAAAATAAAGTCTAACACCTACGAAAACCAAAGCGGTTACAAAAACTAATGGTACTAATAAGTAACACCAACATGCAGCAACATGCAGTTCCAATAACTACAACATGCAGCAACATGCAAGTAAACATGCAACAACACCAACATGCAGCAACATGCAAGTAAACATGCAGCAACACCAACAAGAACCCCAAGAACATATTGTAAATACAACCAACCTGCTTCAACAAAATTGCAACAAAATACAAACTGATTTCCGAATGTCACTACTCACTAAAACAAACCAGTTCCAATAACTACAAATCAAATGAGTGTTCAATCGACAGATATGTACTAAGACTTGACATGGGTTGGTCTTTGTCTCTTCCATTGCACATCCATCTGCCTGCATGCATCTTCACATGCATGTGCTAGATTGGTTGACTAGATCGTTAAGTGGTCCGCACAATTTAATTTTTAGTTAACCCTTAACCATATTATAATTTAAATATCATCACTGGAATGTGATCATGCGATTCTGGGTCAATAAGAATATGATCTAAGACCAAAGAAATTAAACTAATAAATGAGTGTTTATGAGTTACTAGAAACGAACATATTCAGAACCACAAACTAAACCATTATTCACAGAAACACAAACTACTCTATCAAAAAGAACTGATCGATATCCACAAACCAAAAGGAAGGAAAATCACTTGTTCGGAGGTGACGACCTTGTCGTGAATGGAGATTTTGACGACAAATTGATGCAAAAAAATCTGAAAATCCAAAAGGAATGAAGGAAAATCTGAAAAGAAGAAAAGAAATGGGTTGAAGAGAACTCACGTACCAGACGGAGGAGGAGATCGTCGGAGGAACGGGGAAGACCGGAAGAGGATCGCTGGAGGAACGTGGAAGAGGATGGTTGGAGGAGGAGATCGCCGGAGGAATGGGGAAGACCGGAAGAGGATCGCTGGAGGAACGTGGAAGAGGATGGTTGGAGGAGGAGATCGTCGGAGGAACGGGGAAGACCGGAAGAGGATCGCTGGAGGAAGGAGGAAGAGGATAGTTGGAGGAGGAGATCGTCGAAGGAACGAGGAAGACCGGAAGAGGATCGCTGGAGGAAATGGGAAGACGATGGTTGGAGGAGGAGATCGTCAAAGGAACGGGGAAGACGGAGGAGGGGATCGTTGGACGATCGCTGGAGGAACAGAGAGGATCGTTTGGGTGTGGGGTTGTTGTCCGTCGGCGGAGGGGTTGGAATGTTTTATGAGATTAAGGTTAGAGGTTAGTTAGATATTTTGTAATAGTATTCGGTCCGGTCTGGTTTTTATCGGGTTTGGTTGGGTTCGGTCCAGACCGGACCGGAAACCGAAATTTGAAAAATCTCCAACCCGAAATACGGGGGTAGAGAGCTTCGACAACTTCTCAAGGTATCCTTGCATCGTGAGAAAATGCATGGATACCGATGTTCCCTCCGCCATGTGGCACCTTGTGAATGTGATGGTGGTCTTATAGCGCTCTTTTCTAGCACTATCCATGAACATCTTTGTTAAATCTTCCATGGTCTTCTTGGGTTTTGAATCCAAGTATTTCGCTTGAAGCGAGTCACCCATGGAGGCCAACATTAGACCGTGAACTTGGTTCTCTTGGTCTTCTCACTTGGCTTTTGCCTCTCTCTCACTATCGGTTGTCTTCTCATTTAATTTTGGGATTTCACCATCCAAAACATGAGATAGTTTCTCAAACTTCAACACGATATTGAGCTTGAGTTGTCAGTTTATGAAGTTTGAGTCATCATTTGCCAAAAGATGTTTTTCAATCATAGATCCCACAATAGGTTGAATATTCGACATTTCTACAAAATAAATTATATGAAATTTAATGTCAATTTTATGTTTCAAAAAACAATACCGCAAATAAAAATTTGTCCATAAATGCAGCAATCCAAGATCCTATCAATTATAACATAAACTAGCTAAGGGCAATCAGATATATTATAAAATCAAGGTAAGAAAACATTTTCTAATCATGACCATTTCAAAATATCACAACATTTGCATTTTCAAACTCTTATGATTCTTGTCGTTTTAATTAGGAGGGAATTTGACCAATCCTCGTAAGAAAAACTCTCTTTCTCAAAACCGAGCTAGGGCTCCGGGTCTTGTTAAGAAAATTTATTTCATTTGATACGAGATACGTTTATCCATGGTATTCTCAAACAAATATACTCGGTAGGGCTGAGCATCGGTCCGGTCCGGTCCGGACCGGACCGGAAATTTTTTTTAGGTCCGGACCGAAAACCGGACCGGACCGGACCGGAAAAAATTAGGATAGGCGGACCGAAGACCGGACCGGTTCGGTCCGGTCCGGTCCAAAAACCCGATTTTTTGGCTTAAATTTAAAAAAAAAAAAAATTGGACCGGTCCAAACCGGACCGGACCGGAAAATTTAAAATTTCCGGACCGAACCCGGACCGACCGGTCCGGTCCGGTCCGGTTTGACCGGTTTGACCCGGTTCTGCACAGCCCTAATACTCGGTGTCCACTAAGGGTGAATCACACCTCGTACATCTATTCATGGCACAACAATAGATAACCTTATATCTCCCACTATTCTCAAAGATGGAGGAAGCTATCTCCCGCTAAGGGCGAGCAGAATATCCCTCGATCGATGGCTGCTAGTGGATGAAATAAGAAAGAAAGATACTCTTAATTTTTGGTTGGACAATTTAAACATTTATATGTGATTTTAGAATTTAGGTGATCATGCATATTTATCATCTATACACATCCTAACATTCATCCATACAATCACATATATATCAAGCACACAAACATAAATAAATCCATTCACACAAATATTACGTGAGTTTATATGTTCCCGTGTCCTTGATCCTTGCGCTTCTTCAGCGTCTTCCTCTTGCACCATGGATGTTGATATTGCAAAAATATAAACATGCATCTCTCAAATTTGAAAATTGTCTACTGCAAGTCATATGTAAAAATCCTCTCATATGCATGCATATACATAGAAATAAAATTAGGCTTTTACATACATAAGCCCATGTGATTGAATAATAATAGCATACACATTCATTCATTCACACATGGCTTCGATGGAACATATAAACTCACATATCCCTGCATTAGAGAACTCGAGCAACGCATGTACATATACTATATATTACTCGATTTAGTTTATCATGCATCTCTAAATGAAACAATTCTAAAATCATTTGAAATCCATTAAAAATGATTTTATGCATCCATAGTTCAATTCATAAAATATTTGAACCGTTGTTTATCCAATTTCTAAAATTAAACATTTAAAGAAAGATAAACATATGCCTTTTTCGTTTTGTTGATTCCTTATAAAATAATCATTTAATTAAAACGAAAATTCTATAAATCAGACATAAGTCTAAATCTTAATTCTAACATTCACATGATGTGTTTTAAAACATTTAAAACTATCAAAAGAATCAATTAGAATTAAATCAACCAAACTATAGAAAATTCGAAAAAGACATAGAACATGAATTGTTTTGATTGTAGATGGTAAACTAAAATTAATTATATAGTCTAATTGTTGAAAATATGAACTAAAAGCTCTGATACCACTATAGGATTTCGTGTCCCCATGTATTTATATATCTAAATTTTTTAATACATCATACAAGATCATTTTCATATTTTCAGCAATTTTATGTACATCTATTTGTGTTTTATTCTAATAACATGCAACCTACATTTATTAAAATAATCCACAAAGATAGAATCATACCTAAAGGTTCTCTAAAACCTTTTTGATGATCCGGAGTCGCGTTGCATGCTGAATCGTCCACGGAATTGCCTCCGAGTGTTCACCAAACTCTAAACAAAGTTAGAGAGAAATGAGCTAGTCAATCAATCTCTAACAAGGTTTAGAATCAAGCTAATTACCCCTCTTTAAGCTCCTGAGAATCTTATCTCTAAAACTTAATTTTACTAAGAGATTTTCGTGGTGATTAGGGAGAGATTAATGAGAGAAAGAATTTTGCATTAGTTTTTAAAACAAGTAGGAATAGGTGCCCTTTTATAGGCTCCCAAAACATCTTTATCAAGAGCTATTATTTAGCCATGATCCCTTGTATTTCTCTCCTAAAATTAATCTCTAAATTCCACATAATCACCCACAAAAAACGTTTTAATTAAATCTGGAATTATTTCACCCATGATTTAATTAATCTCTTAATAATTCAGGCAGAATCGTTCTTGTTCGGTAGACCGAGAATTATTCGGTCAACCGAACCATTCAGTTATAACACCTGTTCGGTGCACCGTGAGCCAGACGGTCGACCTATTCTTTATGAGAAAAATTCCCTGGAAGAATTCGGACGAACCACGTCTTTTAATCGGTCTACCGTTGACCCACAAAAATCGCTCCTGGGACATAGTCATCGGATGACCGGGTCACCTTCGGTCTACCGAAAATACTATTTCTCGGTTGACCGTTTCCAATCGGTTAACCGAACCCGATTGTCCAGGCACTCTGGGAAATCTCGGTCAACCAATTGCGCTTACTCGTTCCAAATTCGGTTAACCGATCCGAAGATGCCCGGTCGACTGAACCATGAACGGTTCACCGTGTTTGACCCTGATTTTGCCTTTGTCAAATTTTGGATTTATTTCCAGCAAAATTTGATCTTTCGAGGTTTTTAACAAATTCATATCTTATGTAATATATTATCCTATGTAATAATTAATTATTACACCCCATAATATTTACATCTCATATGAATTTATTATGATTCTAATTATGTCAATTCTCATGACATACTGATTTTAATTAATTCACCACATGTGTCTCATTTTCACATGAAACCCGACACATCATATGAATCTTAAAATCAACCCTCTTGTTTCCCAGTTTTGTGGTGTGACCTATAGGAGGATCTAAGCCAAATTGGCAGCGATTTTAAACACTTAATATCTCAAACTATAAGCGGTATCTAGCTACACATTATAGTTACCCAATTAGCATAGATGTCTTTGTTTAACCCGAACCAAAACATGATCCATTTAGTGATGTAAGTGCACCACTTGTGTCCATCCCTTGCCTCATGATATTAAAAACATATACAAAGTAGAAATGTGTCACCTTTGTATTATATTCATTTCTTGATCTCTTTAAGCTAATTATAACTATGTGACTTAACTCAAGTCACATTGTGCACATTATAATTATGCTTTATCAATGGGCCCACTAATATCATCACTCAGTTAAGAGGGGCAATGATAATCGTTTGACTAGCTATTTTTTTCAGCACAAGCCATGTTCAACCTACTATTTCATTTATCACTATACTAATTGAAAGCTTTTGACAATAATTACATTAAGCATTTCTTGAGTGAAAAGATATGTCTCATATCTTAGGATCCAAGACACAGTAAAACAATAATGACACGAAACACAATTCCATGATGTTTACTTGTTAGGTCTATTCAATATATAAAAGTAATTTTTTCCTCTTTTATATACTCGTGTCGTCAATTATTTGTAGAGCTACAACAATCGATGACCAACACGACAATCTTATCTCGGTGATTAATGTTCCATGTTAATTACCATGATTGTGAATAACTTTTGATTTATGTAAACCATTATCTTTTAGAGCCTACGGTTAATGACCAAGCGCATCTTCCTTAACTCTTCCAAAAGACGAATACCATAATCAAGGAATAAAATGTTTGTACATTCAATTCATAATAATTGACATATAAAAGTAAAACTTTTAGAACACATTCCTTTCACATCCTTCTCGGGTTGTGAGAGGAGAAAATCAAACTCGGCGAGGGTGTAACATCCCGAAACAGGGGAAAATTTAAAAAAATCATAATCAAGACACAGAGCACAATAATCAAGGCGGGACTGTTACTTCTCATAAACAATAAAGTGGTGCACCATAATACATCAGAGTTTGCCAAACGAATACATGGTCACAACAAAACGATAAGGGAAGATAAATGTAATCATGTGGACCTCAGTGGTCTGACTAGAGGATCCGAATCCAAACGCGCGCGCCCGCCGATCACCACCCCCCTGGACCTACTGCGGTCCTGGAAATATATAACAACAATGCCTGAGTTTCCAGAAGGAAACCCCGTATGCCAACTCACCTATATATGCATGCATTACACAATGAACCTATCATACTAGTAGTATGTCATGGCATCGACAGAAATGGAAAACAGTTCCCCCGAAGGGTAAAACAGGACATCAGTCCGACAATCAACAACGAGTCTCCCGAGGAGACCTACTGCAGGCACATGCAGTCTTACAGCACGCGACATCGCACCCCCCACACGCAGCTACACTACTCAAGGGTTCGGCAGGGAGCCTTTGTCACGCCTGCGGGCCGATAGAATACAGATCTGCAAATCTCAGTGGTCGGCGCCACAGGGACCAACGGGGCCGTCGCCCGGAAGGTATAACAACAACATCTCGGTAGGTGCCCAGCCGAGGAAAACAACATAGCTGGAACAACCTCGGCTCAACAATCACCATCGCCGGCACAACCTCGGCGGCATCACCGGCACAGCATCGGTGGTCCATCACAACAGTCCGGCACAGCATCGGACAAAACCAGACCGAAGTCTGCCAGGTCATCAGGCTCCTCGAGCCGCAAACACCAACCGCGCCGCTATAAAAGCAGGGCAGCGACCTCCGTAGCCCGTGGGCCGGTAGTCACCTCACCCAACGCCAGTTGCGTGCCCGCACAACATCAACACTGGGATCCGCGATCCCTCAGGCCTGCTATACTACAATAAGTCCAATCAATCCAACACATTTGTCACGCTCCATACCTGGAACTGACGCGTCCCGAACACCCACACTCTTCCCAACGGCGGTCCCTGGGTAGGCACGCATCACACGCCCACCGTCACCTCCCGGCTCACGCACAGGGCGAGGACACGGGTTTCCGTGGCAAAGTTGGCGTTCACAAAGGGAACCAGGAATTCTGTCCAGGGCCCAAACGGTCGACCGTAAGAGGTGATTCGGTCGACCATTTCCAGAAAGGAATCGGTCGACCGTCCCTAACAAGGTCTACCGCTGCGCACAGAACACAATCCCCCCAACGGTCTACCGAAGGTCTAAAACCGGTCGACCGAACGAGGTCAAAATCCGGAGTTTGGTCAACATTCAAATCATCCTATCGGTCGACCGACTCAGGGGTCCCGGTCGACCGAAAACTAGCAATACAACATTTTCAATCTTTTAAATCCATCGGTCGACCGACTCAGGGGTCTCGGTCGACCGACAACAGTTAGGGTCAACCTATATTTTCTACGTCATATAACGGTCGACCGAACTCAAACCTACGTCCGAACAACATGCAATATACACAAATAAACTTAAGTTCCGGTCGACCGAACACGAGGCCTCGGTCGACCGAAACGCAACAGGCAGTACAAATATACATGCAATCGGTCGACCGCCCAAGGGCCGGTCGACCGTCCGGTCGTCTTCAACCTCGCGCCAGCCGAGGTTTCTTCGCCCAAACGCGACGTCGGAGAGGCCTCCGACCGACCAACACGACCCTCTCATGAGTGTCAACAACAAAACCACACTAGAGAGCGACATACCTCAAAAGAAACGACGAAAGTGCCGGAGCTCCGCTCGCGCACGTCGCCTCCGGTGATCTCCTCGTGCGCTCAACTCCGCACCTCTCCTGCCTGGACCGCCTCACGCCGACGCAGCCTCCTCCGCCTGAGCTTGAGCGACTGAGGAAGAAGGTGTGTGTTTGGTGAGAATGGAGGAAGAAGAAATGAGGAAGGAGATGAAAGAAGAAGAAAGAGAGAGATGGGCCTTATTTAAACTCGTGCTACAGTACCCCAACCCTTCACCTTCCCATGCAATCTCCTGCACACCCACTTCCCCATGCAAACCATACCTTAACCATCATTAGTCCACTAACCCTAGGTTAGGGATCTAACAATCCACCCAACTTAAAAGGATTTCGTCCCGAAATCAAGCAAACACTCACCGAAAAGCTCTGGATACTGCCTTCTGACATCCTCCTCGATCTCCCAAGTGGCCTCGCGCTCGCTGTGATGCTGCCACCTGACCTTCACCATCGGAATGGTCCTCCTCCTGAGCTGATGATCCATGCGATCAACAATCTTGACTGGCCTCTCCTCGAGCGACAAGTCCTGCTGAATCTCTGGCACCGCTATCTCAATAACGTGCGACGGATCTGCCACATACTTCCTCAGCATCGACACATGGAAGACATTATGTAGACCCGAAAACTGTGGCGGCAGTGCAATCCGGTAGGCAACCTCTCCAACTCGGTCGAGGATCTCAAACGGTCCAACATATCTCGGACTGAGCTTCCCCTTCTTCCCAAACCTCATCACACCTCTGGCTGGGGAAATCTTCAGAAACACGTGATCGCCCACCTCAAAACTCAACACCCGTCTTCGTCGATCAGCATAACTCTTCTGCCTGCTCTATGCTGTGGCCAGCCTCCTCCTGATCACATCCACCTTCTCTGAGTACATCTGCACAATCTTTGGCCCCACTAACTGCCTCTCGCCCACCTCACTCCAGCATACCGGTGATCTGCAAGGCCTCCCGTACAACGCCTCGTACGGTGCCATCCCAATACTCGAGTGGTAGCTGTTGTTGTAGGCAAACTCTATCAGTGGCAAGTGCTCATCCCAGTGTCCTGCCCAATCCAGGGTGCATGCTCTAAGCATATCCTCCAGGGTCTGAATCGTCCTCTCTGATTGACCATCTGTCTGCGGATGAAACGTTGTACTGAACTTCAGACGCGTCCCCAACGCCTGCTGCAGACTCCCCCAAAATCTGGAAGTGAAACGAGGATCTCGATCGGAGATGATGCTCACTGGCACTCCATGCAACCTGACTATCTCCTCCACGTACAACTTAGCTAGACCCTCCAAAGGCAACGTGGTCCGGATCGCTAAGAAGTGCGCCGACTTGGTCAGTCGATCGACTATCACCCAAATCGCGTCGTGGAATCTCCTCGTCTTCGGCAAACCCGTGACAAAATCCATCGTCACGTGCTCCCACTTCCACTCAGGAAGCTCAATACTCTGCATCGGTCCTGCCGGGCTCTGATGCTCAATCTTCACCTGTTGGCAGACTAAGCATCGCTCCACAAACTCTGCAATGTCCCTCTTCATGCCCTTCCACCAGAAGTTCCGCTGCAGGTCCTTATACATCTTCGTGCTCCCCGGATGAATGGTGTATCTAGCTCTGTGTGCCTCCTCCATGATGTCATCTCTCAGCCCATCAACCTTCGGCACCCAAATCCGACTCCTGAACCTCAGACCACCATCAACCCCCACACTGAAGTCTGATCCATCTCTGGAAGCTAACTGTAGCAGACTAGCTAACTCATCATCCCCCTGCTGAGCCTGAACCAACTGTGAGACAGTCTGCGGCTCCACCCGAAGTCCAGCAATCACCGCTCCCTCTGAAGCCTCGGTGAATGGACTCCATTCTGACAAAGCCTCGAGTAGCCTACACTCCTGGATGCACAGACTCGCAACAGAAACCTCCACCTTCCTGCTCAGTGCATCCGCAACCGAATTCGCCTTCCCCGGGTGATAGGAAATGGTGAAGTCGTAGTCTTTAAGGAACTCGAGTCATCTGCGCTGCCTCATATTCAGCTCCTTCTGCGAGAACAAGTATTTCAGACTCTGATGATCGGTGAAGACCTCGAATTGCTCGCCATACAGATAGTGCCGCCAGGTCTTCAACGCATGAACTACCGCCGCCAACTCCAGATCATGAGTAGGGTAGTTCTTCTCGTGCACCTTCAGCTGCTTCGAAGCGTACGCGACCACCTTCCCATGCTGCATCAGGACACAACCCAAGCCTATCCCTGATGCATCGCTGTAAATCACGTAGCCTCCAATGCCACTCGGTAGCGTCAGAATAGGTGCTGTCGTCAAACGCCTCTATAGCTCCTGAAAGCTGTCCTCGCACTTCTGGGACCAAACGAACTTGACGCCCTTCTGCGTCAACGCTGTCAGCGGCGACACAAGTTTGGAGAAATCCTGGATAAACCGCCTGTAATACCCTGCCAGACCTACGAAACTCCTGATCTCCGTCACGCTCGTCGGGGCTCTCCACTGAGTCACTGCCTCGACCTTCGCCGGATCCACTGAAATCCCATCTGCTGACACGATATGCCCCAGAAAAGCCACCCGATCCAACCAAAACTCACACTTCGTGTACTTGGCATAAAGCTGCTGCTCCCTCAAGATGCCCAGCACAATCCTCAGGTGCTCTCGATGCTGCTCCCTGTCAGGTGAGTATACCAAGATGTCATCCACGAACACCACGACAAATTTGTCAAGGTACGGCTGGAAGGTCCTATTCATCAGATCCATGAATGCTGCAGGTGCATTCGTCAGTCCAAATGGCATCACCAAGAACTCGTAGTGGCCGTACCGCGTCCTGAAGGCTGTCTTCTGAACATCCGCCTCCCTGATCCGCAACTGGTGATAACCCGAACGCAGATCGATCTTCGAGAACACTCTCGCCGTCTGCAATTGATCGAACAAATCATCAATCCTGGGCAAAGCGTACCGGTTCCGAACGGTAACCTTATTCAGCATCCTGTAGTCAATGCACATCCGCAACGATCCATCCTTCTTCTTCACGAAGAGCACAGGCGCTCCCCATGGAGAAACACTCGGTCGAATGAACCCGGACTCCATCAACTCCTGCAACTGCTTCTTTAGCTCCGTCAACTCAGCAGGTGCCATCCGATAAGGTGCCTTCGACTGAGGTGTCGTACCCGCAACCAACTCGATGCTGAACTCAATCTCTCGGTGCGGCGGTAACGTTGGGATCTCTGCTGGAAAAACGTCTGGAAATTCCTGCACTACCTCTATATCCTCCAGCCTACTCGTCTCAGGATCAGGGACTACCAGCATGGCCACAAACGCTCTGCATCCCTGCTGTATCAGTCTCTGTGCCTTAACCGCAGACACAATCAGACGACCCCCTCTGCTCCTCGCACCTCTGATCAGAACATCTGGCACGTCCTCCATCGGAATCAGGATCTTCTTCTCACGGCAAAAGACTCGCACGTCGTACCGTGACAGCCAGTCCATCCCCAGTATGACGTCGAAGTCCACCATCGGTAACAAGACCAGATCTGCCGGAAAATCATGGTCTCCCGAAGCAACTGTGGTGCCGGGGAAAAAGCTCCCCACAGTGCCCACCTCACCCATGGGCATGCTGACCTCCAAAACATCAGTCAGCCGCACAGGGGTCCGACCCAACTCGCCAGCAAACTTCTCCGAAATGGAGTGAGTGGCGCCCCAATCAAACAACACGCGTGGTACAGAACCAGAAACTGAAAGCGTACCTTCCACGACGGTGTTGGGGTCCCTCGCCTCCTCAGCCTGGACAGTGAAGACCCGCCCGGTCCTCCTGCTTTGGCCTGGTGGAACAACTGACCGGCTGCCTCCGCCTCTGCCTACTACTGGTGGTCCTGGCCTCCTGCTCGGCTCTCCCTGCCTCTGAGGACAATCACGGACAAAGTGTCCCATCTGACCACAACCCATGCATGCTCCAGTCCGACGGGGACACTCCTGCCCTGGATGGAACCTCCCGCAGTAAGTGCACGCTCCTGACTGACGTGCTCCTCCTCCATCAAACCTGGGCCTCTTGCCCGGGTTTCCTGCCCCACGACCAGCTACTCTGCTAACGGTGCTCACTGGCGCATTCCGCGCCTCCTGATTACACTCTCTCTGGTCCTGCTCGATGATCGTAGCATGCTTCACCGCATCTGCAAGGGTCCGCGGCATGCTGTTGATCACCCGAGAACGAAGCGGCTGCCTCAGTCCCTTCACGAACTTCCTCGCCCGTTGCTCTGGGGTCACACAAATCTCAGGGCAGTAACGCTCCAAAGCGTTGAACCTGCTGATGTAGCTCGTCAGTGACATGTCCTTCTGCTCCAGCGACATGAACTCCTCCCTCTTCTGATCCCTGACATGCTGGGGGAAGTACTGCTCATGAAACACCTCTAAGAACTCCTCCTAGCTGATATCCACACGGTCCTCAAACAGAACCGTGGACGTGGACCTCCACCAGTTGGCGGCCTCGCCGTCAAACACATAGGTGGCCAGCTCCACCATCCTCTCAGGTGCTACTCCAATAGCACGGAAGATCTTCTCCATCCGGAAGATCCAGTCCTCTGCAACCTCTGGGGCCCTCCTGCCGTCGAAAGTCGGCGGGTGCTGACGCATGAACCGATCGTACTCAGCTCCCACTCCGCCCTGGGCGCTCTGAGCTGCCTGACGCTCCAGAAACTCACCCAACCTGTCCCAATGAGCACCAGATGTGTCGTCACTGGAAGTACGATCGCGTGTAGAACTCCTCACGCGCTTAGGTGTCATCTGATAAGAGAAACAATCACAACTTCAGCCATGTATGCATGCTAAAAGATAAAATGCATGAATCCTATTACTACAAGGGTGATTTCATTGGGAACCGCATAGGAATCGACCGCTCTGATACCAAGTTGTAACATCCCGAAACAGCGGAAAATTTAAAAAAATCATAATCAAGACACAGAGCACAATAATCAAGGCGGGACTGTTACTTCTCATAAACAATAAAACGGTGCACCATAATACATCAGAGTTTGCCAAAACGAATACATGATTACAACAAAACGATAAGGGAAGATAAATGTAATCATGTGGACCTCAGTGGTCTGACTAGAGGATCCGACTCCAAACGCGCCCGCCCGCCGATCACCACCCCCCTGGACCTACTGCGGTCCTGGAAATATATAACAACAATGCCTGAGTTTCCAAAAGGAAACCCCGTATGCCAACTCACCTATATATGCATGCATTACACAATGAACCTATCATACTAGTAGTATGTCATGGCATCGACAGAAATGGAAAACAGTTCCCCCGAAGGGTAAAACAGGACATCAGTCCGACAATCAACAACGAGTCTCCCGAGGAGACCTACTGCAGGCACATGCAGTCTTACAGCACGCGACATCGCACCCCCCACACGCAGCTACACTACTCAAGGGTTCTGCAGGGAGCCTTTGTCACGCCTGCGGGCCGATAGAATACAGATCTGCAAATCTCAGTGGTCGGAGCCACAGGGACCAACGGGGCCGTCGCCCGGAAGGTATAACAACAACATCTCGGTAGGTGCCCAGCCGAGGAAAACAACATAGCCGGAACAACCTCGGCTCAACAATCACCATCGCCGGCACAACCTCGGCGGCATCACCGGCACAGCATCGGTGGTCCATCACAACAGTCCGGCACAGCATCGGACAAAACCAGACCGAAGTCTGCCAGGTCATCAGGCTCCTCGAGCCGCAAACACCAACCGCGCCGCTATAAAAGCAGGGCAGCGACCTCCGTAGCCCGTGGGCCGGTAGTCACCTCACCCAACGCCAGTTGCGTGCCCGCATAACATCAACACTGGGATCCGCGATCCCTCAGGCCTGCTATACTACAATAAGTCCAATCAATCCAACACATTTGTCACGCTCCATACCTGGAACTGACGCGTCCCGAACACCCACACTCTTCCCAACGGCGGTCCCTGGGTAGGCACGCATCACACGCCCACCGTCACCTCCCGGCTCACGCACAAGGCGAGGACACGGGTTTCCGTGGCAAAGTTGGCGTTCACAAAGGGAACCAGGAATTCTGTCCTGGGCCCAAACGGTCGACCGTTTCCAGAAAGGAATCGGTCGACCGTCCCTAACACGGTCTACCGCTGCGCACAGAACACAATCCCCCCAACGGTCTACCGAAGGTCTAAAACCGGTCGACCGAACGAGGTCAAAATCCGGAGTTTGGTCAACATTCAAATCATCCTATCGGTCGACCGACTCAGGGGTCCCGGTCGACCGAAAACTAGCAGTACAACATTTTCAATCTTTTAAATCCATCGGTCGACCGACTCAGGGGTCTCGGTCGACCAACAACAGTTAGGGTCAACCTATATTTTCTACGTCATATAACGGTCGACCGAACTCAAACCTACGTCCGAACAACATGCAATATACACAAATAAACTTAAGTTCCGGTCGACCGAACACGAGGCCTCGGTCGACCGAAACGCAACAGGCAGTACAGATATACATGCAATCGGTCGACCGCCCAAGGGCCGGTCGACCGTCCGGTCGTCTTCAACCTCGCGCCAGCCGAGGTTTCTTCGCCCAAACGCGACGTCGGAGAGGCCTCCGACCGACCAACACGACCCTCTCATGAGTGTCAACAACAAAACCACACTAGAGAGCGGCATACCTCAAAAGAAACGACGAAAGTGCCGGAGCTCCGCTCGCGCACGTCGCCTCCGGTGATCTCCTCGTGCGCTCAACTCCGCACCTCTCCAGCCTGGACCGCCTCACGCCGACGCAGCCTCCTCCGCCTGAGCTTGAGCGACTGAGGAAGAAGGTGTGTGTTTGGTGAGAATGGAGGAAGAAGAAATGAGGAAGGAGATGAAAGAAGAAGAAAGAGAGAGAAGGGCCTTATTTAAACTCGTGCTACAGTACCCCAACCCTTCACCTTCCCATGCAATCTCCTGCACACCCACTTCCCCATGCAAACCATACCTTAACCATCATTAGTCCACTAACCCTAGGTTAGGGATCTAACAATTTGTAACGCCCCGAGCCCGGACAACTGATCACCCGCCCGAACCCGGTGCGTTAAGATACGATCCACGATCATGACCGCTGCGCACTCTGATATTTAAATCCATCTGATAGACCCATAATTAATCTGAAAAATATAATCAACAATTTGTGAGCTCGACAGCCCGCAAGTACCAACCATCAATCAATCAGAATCATAATCATGTGGAAAATAATACAGAATATGACATTCAGTCAATAAGCACAATCAAGAGACATGCATCACAAATAAAATGCATGCATATCAATTTGAAACCCCCATTCAGATTCGACCACATCCTGTGCTTCTGAAATCTATCAATCTGTCAGACGCACACCTGGTAGCTCCACACTAACGACAGACAGTCATTTTTTCTCTCGGGTGGCTTCACGCTGTCCGTTAGGCAGCTCTTTCCTAAGTTGCTCTGCTAGAAACATACACACAGCCACAGGACATGTCGACCGAAACACCACCATGCAATCATATGCATATCCATAAAATCAATATTAATGCTCAACATGCATGCAACTACGAATATCAAGAGAGACAGACATGATATGAAACTGAAGAATAACGAATCAGTACTTGCCTCAAAATTTCCATCTTTTTCTTCTCAATATTCTTCTCAAAATTCCATCTTCTCCTAAAACCACACAATCATCCAACAATCTTAATTAGTCCATTAAGATATTTGATTATTACCTAAACTAAAAAATTCAGAATATTACATTCTATCATCCTTAAAAGAAATTTCGTCCTCGAAATTTGATCTCAATACTGTCTCAATCCAAACAAATCAATACAAATTTTTCAACTCATTATTTATCAAATCTAAAAACCTAACACCACTTATCGCTCATAATTTAGACAATCAATCCAACCAAATCCAAATTCACATTTGAACTCAAGTCCAAATATCTCTAAATTCATCTTTCATTATTTATTAATAATTTGGTAGCAAATCCAACCAAGTCAAAATTCACATTTAAATCAATAGTCAATACTTCTAAATTCAATTTCTCAAATTCCAATTCAATCAAAATTTTCTATTTCAAATCCGATTCCGACTAATTCCGAGGATCGTATTGCTCTGATACCATTTGTAACGCCCCGAGCCCGGACAACTGATCACCCGCCCGAACCCGGTGCGTTAAGATACGATCCACGATCATGACCGCTGCGCACTCTGATATTTAAATCCATCTGATAGACCCATAATTAATCTGAAAAATATAATCAACAATTTGTGAGCTCGACAGCCCGCAAGTACCAACCATCAATCAATCAGAATCATAATCATGTGGAAAATAATACAGAATATGACATTCAGTCAATAAGCACAATCAAGAGACATGCATCACAAATAAAATGCATGCATATCAATTTGAAACCCCCATTCAGATTCGACCACATCCTGTGCTTCTGAAATCTATCAATCTGTCAGACGCACACCTGGTAGCTCCACACTAACGACAGACAGTCATTTTCTCTCTCGGGTGGCTCCACGCTGTCTGTTAGGCAGCTCTTTCCTAAGTTGCTCTGCTAGAAACATACACACAGCCACAGGACATGTCGACTGAAACACCACCATGCAATCATATGCATATCCATAAAATCAATATTAATGCTTAACATGCATGCAACTACGAATATCAAGAGAGACAGACATGATATGAAACTGAAGAATAACGAATCAGTACTTGCCTCAAAATTTCCATCTTTTTCTTCTCAATATTCTTCTCAAAATTTCATCTTCTCCTAAAACCACACAATCATCCAACAATCTTAATTAGTCCATTAAGATATTTGATTATTACCTAAACTAAAAAATTCAGAATATTACAGAGGGTGTTCGCAAGCTTGCTTTGTAAATGTGTTATCTCCCGGCCCGGAACATGTAGAGGATAGTGAAGACGTAAGCGGAGCTTGAAAGAGAGAACTCGAACCCAGGTATGGTGCTGAACCTCTATGAAAATTGTTGTGTATTCATTGTGGTTTGCTTGCCTTTTCTCTACTTGTATTTAATTATTATTTTCGTTGTAAATTAAGTAGAGATTAAGGAGTGGATTAGGCCATGCATGATCCTTCAAGCACGAATCAAGGGTGTGGAATCGATTATAGAGAATCAACTATTGTTTGAAAGTGCTTGGGTGACAAAATCAGATTTTTTTCTGACGGATTCTGTAGAATTACTAGAGTAGAGATTTCACGCACACAAAAATTTGAATGGTCTCTCATTCATATCAATGAGGTGAGAGCCTAATTGTATTTACAGGGAAGAATTGACTTGATCACGACAGATCACCTAGTAATACAGAATATGTTGACATGCAATGAATATAGAATAAAAGGTTAATTACCATCCCCCAACTTAAACATTCATATCACTTTGCATCCCTGAACTTTAAAAGATAACAATTACCCTCCTAACTTTCGTTTTGTAACACTTTGTCACATGATCTTTAAAAATTCATTATTTAAACACACATTCATAGTTTTTTTTTTGCATTTTTTTGCATTGTATCCCTAATACACTTCTAAACTTAGTTTTAGGTGAAAATTCGGATTGAATCAGATGTCCAATATGAATAGAATTTGGGTCGGATAGTTCTAAATCCGACCAAAATTCCAACAATATCTGAGCTCTGATTTGATCTAAAATTTCATGTAGAAAATTGCAAAAAAAACTACGAATGTATTATGGATACGACGCAAAAAATATATATTCAGGATTGACCCAAATAGCCGGATCCTGTCAAACAGGATGTCATTTAGATTACAGGTGCACAAACCCGACACACGTCTCCTCCAACTATCATTTTTATATATTATATATATAGGGACACCATCTAATGAGCCCAAGGCTCATATTATCACTAATTTAAGCTTCTTAAAATATCACCGTTGAATATAATCTATGGTTAAGATCAAAGGGGTAAAATTGTAAATAACAAAAAGTAATTTTCATTTTTTGTTTAAATTGAAAGAATCCAACTACCCTCCATGATTCCAACATCCCATGATATAACTGGCCATCCAAAAAAAAACACGATAAAAAATGATAATATAAATTGTAATTAATATTAACAAATTAAACATTCTTCTCCACTCCACCCATATACGTACGAACCCAACATCCCAAATCAACAACCAAAACAAATACAATCCAACCCACCACAAAATATCCAAAGTCAAAGAAAAGAATATTTTGATGGATTTGCAACATCCAGATGAAGAAGTTTTCAAGCCCGCAGAAACATGTGACCATTTAATCACTTTGAAGGAAACAGACCAAAATGAAGGAAGCGAGAAACACATTTCAACACCAAGCAGCAACATGGAAAACATTAATTGCAGTATGATTTCATCTGTATGTTGGTACCTTTGTATCATGGAACTTGAATGAAAGAGAAAAATGCAATGAATCTGAATATGTTAGCAAAATAAGCAAAAAATCACATTTGCAAGTTAAAAATAGGTTTAAATTAAAAGAAAACATCGGAAGAGAGAGAGAAAGCAAAGAACAAAAAATATTGGGATGGATTGAAATTTTATTTTACTTATTTAAAACATATTAATATATTATACCCAAAAGACCCTCCTAACAAGTGTAACTACCCATTATCTCAATCTACCATTAAATTGTGGATTGACGGTGGATGTAGATGAGGCTTAAATTTTAATTTTGAGTCCAGAGTTCACTGGAGAATTACTGTATATATAGACACACACACAGAGAAATTCTCTAGTGAGTCTGGGGCTCAATTTTTCTATTTTATGCGCACACCATATCCATCACTCATATGAAATCGTAAGGTAGATTAAGATGATGGGTGATCATGCTAATAAATGATCTAATGGTGGAAATTAACCATAGAATAACCGTAATTTAGATCTAATTGTGAGATTGAAAGATGCTTAAATTAGTAAGATGAGCTCACTAGAGCTTGACTATATATATACATGAATTATCTAGTGAGTCCGGGGCTTAATTTCCTATTTTAAGCCCACACCATATCCACCACTCATCTGAAATTGTAATGTAGATTAAGAGGTAAACAATTATGCTAATAAAAGATGAGATTAACCATAAATAAGATTCAATTGTGAGATTGTAGGAGGTTTAAACTTAATAAGATGAGTCTGGGCTCACTAGAGTCTGACCCTATATATACATATATGTATACATACATACATATATATATATGTATATTAAGAGGTAGAGGATAGTAAATGTATACATATATATACATGTATATTCATTGCTCGGATTGAATCGGATGTCAAATATGATTAGAATTTGGGTTGGATTTAGTACCAATCCGACCCAAATTCCAACAATATCGGAGTTCTGATTTGATCTGAAATTTCATGTAAAAATTGCAAAAAAAACTACAAATACATATATACATATGTATGCATGTATGTATGTATATATGCAGAAACTGGCATCTGGCTTGGTATTCAAGAATCTTACTAATATTATTACATCATATGTTATTTCCAAATCAGTGAGAAATTTTCAAGCCATGGCGTATCTTTGGTGGTCCATTGGAAATCTCGTTGTGAATTTGTATTGCAACAAAACTTATCAAGCCTGGAGATATAGTCAAGAGAGAATTCTCTTGATAAGTTTTATTATAGTCTGCATCATGTAACAACCGCATGTAATATTAATTAGCCATAATGACATAAGTCCATTCGAAGAAAAAAAACTTTATATTATTTATATCCTAAATGAATCTGATGTACCAAAACATGAATATCTAGAAACTATATATCTGCCAAAATCCAGACTCCAGAGAAAATTATATATACCAATATACAATGAGTAGTTTTTGTCATCTTTTTATTCCTGAAACTGTTTTCTTGACAGCCCCAACTGAGGTCAGGAACTGGTCAAGAGATGACAATGTCTTCATGTCATCTGGAGGGAAGTAACTAGCAGCCTTGCCCATGACCAATGCAAACACAAGAGAAAGTGAAGGTCTTGTAGAGCCTAAAAGTTCATCCAGGAAGCCAAAGGCGGCCAAGAAGTCCGACCGACCGGCATTTATCGGAGCAGCGAAATGAGCAGGGATGATTCTCTTGAACCGCCAGTCTTTCGCGATCCTGTCCACCCAGTCCCTCACCTGCACATTCAAAAATTGCACTAGAACATAATTTTTTATGATTACAGTTTATTTAAATGCCACAATCTAGATACAAACATGGATAGAAAAACTCGCCTTTTCAGGAACTTTGCTGAAAACTAATGTCTTGATGATAGGTGATACTATCAGTTTCTGAGACATCTGATCGAACGCCGCAGTTGGCTCTAGAAGATTAGAGGGACCTAAAAATAAAATTTGAAGGACCATCCTCTCCCATCCTGTAGCAAAAAAATAATGAATACTATCAATCAAAACAGGAGAAAATCCACGTTTCTACGTTCGCAGGACAATGGTAATGCATCTTTTTTAGAATTTTATGAAGATTAAAAATTACTATTACAGTGATGCAATTTTTATAAATAATTTTCTATTAAGCTATCAGCATCTGTTCATGTTGAATTTGAACAGTAAAAGATTAATTTCATTTAGGGTTTTGATGTTGTATTTATACAAAGGAATACTAAGAATACCGTTGTTCTTTCCAAATACATTGTTTCCATGATTTCCTTGATTTGGATTACGAGATTTGGGAGATTTGGGAGATTTGGGAGAATCGTCGTTTCTGGTATGTTTTCTCCAACGTATCTTTCTTTCCATATTTCAACATTCCCCCTCAAGTTGACTCCGGAAGATGTTGAAGGAGCCTAACTTGTGAAGAATGTGTTGGAAGTGTTTCTGATCCAGTGCTTTGGTGAAGATGTCAGCTAGTTGATCATTACTCTGAACATAGGGGACTTCGATTTCTTTATTTTGTATCTTCTCACGAATGAAATGACAATCCACTTCAATGTGTTTGGTTCGTTCGTGAAAGACGGGATTGGAGGCGATATGTCTTGCGGCGTTATTGTCACAGAACATTTGTATTGGATTTTGATTGTCTATATTCATGTCTTTGAGCCAAATTAGCTCACTTGTTGTGGAGGCCATTGCACGATATTCTGCTTCAGCGCTTGATCTAGCCACCACGTTCTGTTTTTTGCTTCTCCAAGTGACTAGGTTTCCACCAACGAAAGTACAAAAGCCAGTAGTGGATTTTCGATCGTGGCTACCTGCCCAATCTGCATCAGAGTAACCAACAATTGTATTAGAGTTGTTTTTCTTCATCCAGAGACCTTGGCCCGGGGTTTTTTTAAGATAGTGCAGGATCCGGTCCACAATCTCTACATGTCTTTTGTGGGGTGCATGCATAAATTGACTTACTACGCTAACAGCATATGTAATGTCGGGTCTAGTGACAGTGAGGTAGATAAGTTTACCAACTAATCTTTGAAATTGTCCTATGTCTTGAACCGGTTCACCATCAATAAGACTAACTTTCCTGTTTGTCTCGATTGGGGTGTTGACCGGTTTAGACCCTATCTTTCCAGTTTCATGTAAGAGATCTAGAACGTATTTCCTTTGGGATAGAAATAATCCTTTTTTGGAGTGAGCAATTTCAATTCCAAGAAAATATTTCATGATGCCTAGATCTTTAATATCAAATTTGGTTTTAAGATAATGTTTGACTAAGGATATTTCTTTATCATTGTTTCCAGTTATTATAATGTCATCCACATATACTAAAACAATTATAGTGATTCCATGAGAGTGTTTAGTGAACATGGAAGCATCAGCTGAACTTTTAGAAAACCCATAAAGAAGAAGGAAGTGACTGAGTTTTGCATACCATGCCCGAGGAGATTGTTTGAGCCCATATATGGACTTGTGAAGTCTGCATACCTTGTTTGGATTTGTTTTGTAGCCTGGGGGAGGAGTCATATAGACTTCTTCCTCTAGGTTGCCCTGCAAAAAGCGTTCCTAACATCCATTTGGAAGAGATTCCATCCTGAGTTAATAGCTACAGAGAGGAGAACACGAACAGTGTTCATCTTTGCAACTGGAGCAAAGGTTTCTTGATAATCTATCCCATAAGTCTGAGTATATCCTTTTGCGACTAATCGGACTTTAAATCTTTCTATGGTTCCGTTGCTATTATATTTGATCTTGTAAACCCATTTGCAACCTACTGGTTTTGTGCCTTGTGGAGGGGTCACAAGACTCCAAGTTTGGTTAGTTTCTAGAGCTTTTAGTTCATCATCCATAGCTTTAGCCCAGTTAGGGTCTTTAATTGCTTCATGATAGTTGGTGGGTTCCTGAATTTTATCTATTTGGCTTAAGAAGGCATGGTAGGTGGGTTTGATTTGAGAGTAGGACAAGTAGTCCTCGATAGGGTATGTAACATGAGATACCACATAGTCTTGAAGCCGAGGAGGTGGACGAGTAGGACGGGTGGTTCTTCTCTGAGGAAGATGCTCAGCTCCCCCTTGGTCGTCCAGTGGAGGTGTATTTGCTTCATGCGGAGGAGTCTCGATGATAGTATCCGGTGAAGAGGTAACGTCGAAGATATCCGCAACCGGTAGAGGAGCTTCAGATGCAGCGGAAGAGTCTTGATGATTTTTGAAGTATGGAACATTTTCAAAAAAGGACACATCACGAGAAATATAGAGTTTACAACTAATGGGGTCATAACATTTGTACCTTTTTTTCTAACAGAATATCCTAAAAAAATACATTTGACTGAATTGTGATCAAGCTTGTCCATGCGCTTCCTGTGAACAAAACAAGTACAACCAAATATCCGAAGGTGGTCAAGGCTCATTTTTTTCCATGTAAAATCTCCAAGGGTTGCTTGTTTTGAATTGTTGGGCTAGGTAAGCGATTTATAAGGTAAGTGGCAGTTAAAATAGCATCAGACCAAAAATATTTTGGAATGTTATTTTGAAAAAGTAAGGATCGTGTAACATTTAACAGATGACGATTTTTTCGTTCGGAAACACCATTTTGTGCAGGAGTGTTTATGCATGTGGTTTGGTGAAAAATCCCTTTTTGTTTCAAAAATTTTTGAAAATTGTTGCTAGTATACTCGGATCCATTATCGGATCTAAGTATTCTAATTTTAGAACCAAGCAAATTTTCAACAAAGGCAACGAATTCACAAAAGACCAAAAAAGCATCGGACTTAGCTTTCAATAAATATAACCAAGTTGTACGAGAAAAATCATCAATAAAAGAAATAAAATAATTGAACCCATTATAGGATTCCAAAGGGGCGGGTCCCCAAATGTCTGAGTGAATCAATTCGAGAACGCGACCTGTTTTATTTTCAGAAGCATAAAAAGGGAGTCTGGTTTGTTTTGATAAACGACACACATCACAAGACAATTCATTTTTTAGAGACGGAAATAGCTTTTGTAAAACCATGTGAGACGGGTGCCCCATTCTTTGGTGCCAGGTATCGTGATTAGGAACATTAACTAGCATTCCTTTTATTTGATTTTCGAGCACATAAAGTCCTTTGGCGAGTTTTCCTCTACCAATCGTCTTCCCTGTGATACGATCCTGAAATATTACATCAAAAGGAGTGAATATAATATTGCAATTTAAATTTTTTGTAAGCCTTGCAACCGACAAAAGATTAGAATCAAAATTAGGTACATATAAGACATTTTCAGGTATTTGATTATTAAAAAAATGCATTTCTCCTGTACCCTTAATTTGTGCTTTGTTTCCATTAGCGACTGTGACAAATTTATTTAGAAAATTTAAACTTGTTTTTATGTTATTTATCATGGAGGAATCTCCTGTCATGTGATCAGTTGCACCGGAATCTATAATCCAACTAGAGTTATGAGAATTATTTACTAAATATGCTCTGTAAGAGTCGGAGACGGAATTTATACCTGATGTATTACCTTTGCTTGGGGTGTTGGATTGCTGCAAGAAGGCATTTAAGTGGGCCAGAAGTGCACCAAGTTGGGTTGGACCAGCTCCTGTGCTTGTGGATTCGGGCCCAGCTCGGGTGGAATAAAACTCGGATTGCTGAGGAGTTGTCGGATGCGGACCAGTGCAATCGGATGCTCCGTTTGTTGTGGTATAAAAACCTTGCTGATCCGCTACCGACCCGATATGTGCCCATTTGTTTCCTTCCATCCGAAAGCTAGGGTTTCCATCGCCGCCGCCTCTCCCTGTGGAGTGTGCCTGGCTGCCGCTCCTCCCATCCCCCCTCCTTTCCGAGCTGTCCTTGGATGGCCGGAGGTGTGGGTAGAGGAAGTAGCAAGTGGATCTGTTGTGTCCCTGTTTTTTACAGTTATCGCAATATTCTTGACTTTTATTTCCATATTTTGTTTTACCTTTGTCGCGGTGGTTTGCGATGTGTTTTGCGGCGACAAACGCCTGATTTTCTTGGTTTTCCGGCTGAGCGGTTTTGGTTTTCCGGAGGGTTTCCTCACGGTTAACCATCGCAATGATGGTCGAGAAGCTAGGTAGTTCCGGCGACATAAGGATGCTGGAACGGAGTGCTTTGTAGCTCGAGTCCAGTCCAACAAGAAATGTATAGATGCGATCTTGTTCGGTTCGGGCTTGTATGGTTTTTGAATCTGTCGTCGGTGGCTCGTAGATGGCGAGTTCGTCCCATGTTTTCTTTAGCATACCGAGATATTCGGTCACGTTTTTCTGCCCTTGCTTGATCTGCGAGAGGTCTTGTTTTAGTTTGAAAATATGTGCAAAGTTTTGTTGCTTACCATAGTGTTCATGGACGGAGTCCCATAATTCCTTTGCGCTGTTTTTGTACATGAAGATCTCCGCTATTTGGCTTTGCATCGACTGGAGGACCCAAGACATCACGAGGTGGTTAGTGTTCTGCCATTCCTCTTGTTTGGCTTCGGATCCTTGGTCGGTGGGTCTTGCGGTTTTCCCGGTGAGGTGGCCTAGCTTCCCCTTGCCACTGAGAGACAGGGAGATGGCCCGCGCCCAGGAGAGAAAGTTGGTCCCATTGAGAGGTTGTGTGGTGAGGCGCTGAGAGTCGCCACCACCGTCCATCATTGCTAGGAGTGGAGGGCGACAGAGGTCGCAACCGCCTGGCTGTCCCGGTCGATGATGAGCTCCGGGGAGCTTCTGAGGCGGAGGTGGGTTTGGGTTTGGGTTTTTTTTTTGGTTTTGTTTTTCTCAGAACGCACGCTCTGGTACCATGTTGAATTTGAACAGTAAAAGATTAATTTCACTTAGGGTTTTGATGTTGTATTTATACAAAGGAATACTAAGAATACCGTTGTTCTTTCCAAATACATTGTTTCCATGATTTCCTTGATTTGGATTGCGAGATTTGGGAGATTTGGGAGAATCGTCGTTTCTGGTATGTTTTCTCCAACGTATCTTTCTTTCCATATTTCAACAGTTCATAGTGATAATTGTAATTGAATACCAAGTCTAATATCCATTCTAGAACAAAATGGCATTTGAATTTCCCTTCCTTCAATAATGCTGATTCTTTAAGAACATTCATTTCCCTTTACCATAAGCTCATGGGATAAGGATTTTGTTTGGCTGTCCACAAGCAAATGCAAACATCTAGCGAGTCTGATTCGACTACACTTTTCATACTGAAGGAATAATAATTTGTGCAAGCATGCAAATGAATTCTACTAGAATGAAAAACAGTAGAGAGAACATTGTGTCGCGATATATATCCAAGTCTTTCCAGGAACACAAACCTTTTTGACGGTTGAGTTTGTTGTCAATGACTGGTTCTGTAGGAACCTCCCTGCCTTTGCTGAGGATCTTCACTGCCAGCCCATTCTTTGCTGATGCCAATAAAGAATCTTTGCTAATACATGCTGGTGCTTGTTTCGGTACAAAGATAACCGCATCTGTTACCAGCAGTGTCTGTGAGCGTTTGTGATAGAATGCTACCTCCACATATGGCCCAATTCCTGTAAAAAATATCACAGGGCAAGTAATTAACATCCTGACGAAACAGTATACAATCTGCTCAAAAGAAAACCTGTAATGATGCGTGGTCTTAAGGCAATAGTTGATAATACATATTCAACATGAAAGAAATTTATCCAGTACAGGTAGAGGTTGTACTTCAACGATTTCAGATCGGCTGAGCATAATCATATGTGATTGTTGACACTAATCCTTTATTGAAAAAAATTAGGATATTATTATGAGCTGTGATACCTTGTGTTACTCTGCTCGACACAAACTAGTTTCAGTTTGCAAGTTCACACTTGAATAGTGGTCATGCAAATAAAATTGCATGATGAAGTGCATTTGTATGAGCCTTGCATTATTAAGATTAGGTTCAATTGGCAACAAAAATATATGCATAAAAGTGAATTACTGTTGCCCAATAAGCAAATGCACATCAATAAACTAGGACAGGGATATATTGTAGTGCAATGTTAATAGAGAATGTAGTTTACCAACTTCAGGAGAGCTAAGAACTTTCTGTTCGATCTCACTGGCCCATGGGGTCGATTGATCTTCATCGATGAGAGATTCGGCGCGGAAAATTCCAAAAAATTCAAGAGGTAAGTTAATTGGCCAACTCCATTGTCGTGGAGCGACCCAAATTTGCGCACGATGGAATTTCCTTGAAAATGGCCCCACAAAAATTTTATGTTCATATGCAAATGTGGGAAGGACAATATACTCAACAGGAGCGTCAAGCTCTTTCACTAGCTGAAAATGAGAATCAATAGAAATAAAGGATGGGTGTAAAATTATAAACAAAACTGAAAAAAACAAAAATATTTCTACTAAACTACTTTTTGTGGATCAAGATTGTAATTGTTCATCTTTCATGGATATCACATTTTCTCTACCATGACAATCGTACTACAATATCATTTGTCGTGAAAATGATTGTTCAAAGACACTTCTTTCGTTGCACCACATTTGCTTGGTCTTAGTAAAGGTTGAACTTGTAAAAAAATAGGATTACAACCTCTATGCATTCCTTGGTGGGAGCAATAGGTGCATGAATCCACAATCCTCCAGACTTGAGCTTTATAACTGTCATTCTGATGTTCGTAGAGACACTGCTGAATCCCAGTGCCTGCTCTTGTTCAAAAGTCCATATGCAATTTTTCACAACCTGAGAACATCGAAAAAATGTATTAAAGAAAAGAAAAACAATAGAAATTTGATATTCGTAACAGAGGATGGGCCTTACTGAAGCAAACCATTCATAGTGTTGAGTCATTTTTATAATAGATATCCTACAACTTGGTTATGCATACTTTGTCCCCTCCAACCGTAGTTGATGATGTTGTGCAAGCAAAGAGAACAACAACACCCCACCCCCTCCCCCCCAATTATGAAGGGAATGTGTTCTAAAAGTTTTACTTTTAAATGTCAATTATTATGAATTGAATGAGAAATCATTTTGTTCCTTGTTTATGTTATTCGTCTTTTAGAAGTGTTAAGGAAGAGGCTCTTGGTCCTTAACCGTAGAGTTCTAAAAGATATTGGTTTACATAAAACAAAAGATATTCGCAATCATGGTAACTAACATGGAACATTAATTACCGAGTTAAGATTGTCGTGTTGGTCATAAATCATTGTAGCTCTACAAGTGAGTGACAACACGGGTATGCAAAAGAGGAAAATATTACTTTTGTATACTGAATAGACCTAATAAGTAAAATATTATAGAAATGTGTTTCTGTGTCATTAATATTTTATTGTGTCTTTGGTCCTTTGATATGAGACTTATATCCGATCGCTTAAGGAGTTCTTAATTAGACTAGTGTCTTGAGCTATCGATGAGTGTAGTGTAAATGCATTAGTTGGTTAAGTACAACTTTTGTTGGAGAAGATAGTTAGTCAAAAGACTATCATTGCCCCTCTTAATTGAGTGATGATATTAGTGGGCCCCTTGATAAAGCAAAGTTATAATGTGCACAATGTGATTTGAGTTAAGTCACATATTTATAACTAGCTTAAAGAGATCAAGAAATGAATACTAAGACAAAGATGACACAATACTACTTTGTGTGTATTCTTAATATCATGAGGCAAGGGACGGACACAAGTGGTGCACGCCATTACTAAATGGATCGGGTTTTGGTTCGAGTGGAATTAAGACATCTAACTAATTGGGAGCTATAATGTGTAGCTAGATACCGCTTATAGCTTGTGATATTAAGCTCTTAATATCACTACCAACTTAGTTTAGATCCTCCCATAGGTCACACCACAAAACTGGGAAACAAGGAATGAGGATTTTGAGTTCATAAGATGTGTCGGGTTTCATGTAGAAAATATGACACATAGGGTGGACAAAGCAAAATCAAAGTTATGTTGTGATTAATAACATAATTAGAATCTAAATTAAATTCATATGTGATGTAAATATTATGGGGTGTAATGATTGATCATTACATAGGATAATATGTTACATAAGTTGTGAATTTACTACTAATCCCGAAATGTCAAATTTTGTAGGGGTTAAACCGAAATTTGACAAGTCTGCAAAACAGTGCTCAAACGGTCGACCGGATAGCAGTAAACGGTCGACCGGTAGGGCACGGTCGACCGGACGAGTCTCGACCGATAACAGGGAATTTTCATCTGTTCGAACGGTCGACCGAAAGTGATCGGTCGGTCGACCGAACATTGCGATGGAATAGTTCCTGTTACGAACGGTCGACCGAATGTTGAACGGTCGACCGAAACATTGGTTCGAGCGGTCGACCACACCTTGAAACGGTCGACCGGTCCAGACGGTTTTATGCAGAATTAATTAGATCATGCATGGAATTGGTCCATAATTGATTTAATTCGTGGCTAATAATATTTATTAATAAATAATGGATGGTTAGATGGAATTTTGCATGAAATCATGGGCAAGAGGTTGCACATGAATAGGTAATTTGGAGAGAACCTATAAATAGAGGTTATCTCATTGCCTTCCTACATCTTAATTAATATTGTTTTTCATGCAAAAATCTCTCTCCTTAATTCTCCACGAAAATTCCATAAATTCTTAAGTTTAGTTTAATTCTTAAGAGATCATCTTCTCAAGAGAATTAAAGAGGGGTTAGTAATTGGATTCTAAACCCAATCGGAGATTGAGAGACTAGCTTCCCTCTCTCCGATCTTGTTTAGAGTTTGGTGAATACTCGGAGGCATCCGGCGCAGCGAGGAGCATCCCAACGGTCTCCGAATCTTCAAGAAGTTTTAGAGAACTTCTAGGTATGAATTTCGGAGCTCCTTTATGTTTGTTTTAATAGAGTTTTTGAAACTAGTTTGTTAAAACAAACCGATGCATGCAATAGATTCTAGAAAATTGAAAATTGATCCTTATTATACATGAAAAATTCGAAAATATATATATGTATAATTAAACATGAAATCCTACAGAATTACAGTGACGTTATGATGATAAAAGAGACAATGATTCGGTCAGTTGAATTGCATTAGCTGAGACATCAGTTCAAAGTAGTCATGACCTTAAGTTGATACACAGAGTAAATCATAAACAAATTTCGCATGTAACAATGCTTCTTGTCTCATTTATGATAGATGTGAGGAACATAAAAGGCAAACATGTAAAAAGCCAGGGAGATCACAACCCAACATCGAGTGATGAATAGATCGGTAATTTCCATTTCCTGTGGTTTCTAACTTGTTGTCTGTAAGAAAACAAATTGGAAAGGGTAACAGTGGAATATGAATGCTATGGCAGAAGTTGAACTTGTTTATTCTACATAGTTAGATAAGCAGAAAAGATGTTCCTGTTGTGCAAGTAGCAGGGGATATTCAATTTTGTAATGCTGTGAGCTCCAGGTTTCGAATGAAAATTTCAAAATAATATTACAACAATAATTTTCAAAAATTATAACTGTAGTGCAATTTTTGACAGATTATGAAAATGTCAAAGAATATTCAAAGAGGATCAGAGAAGTGAGCCTAGAACCACAAGCCAATTCACTTCCAATTCCATTACGAAAACCAAATTACTTGCCAAATTCGTGAGAAATCAATTAAAATGTCAATAATGTGAACACTGAAATTCATGACACTTAAGGCTATTCTTGGATATGTTGTTTATGTATTACAAAGAACTTTCAAACAGTTCATAATTTTTAGATTTACCTCTGATTTGAAGATTTACCTATAATTATATTAATTAAAGAAAAAAATGGAGAAAACGGGACCAAAACATATGGTAACTCAAATCTTCATATGACATTGTAATACTTATGTAAACTGAAATGTAGTTGAAAATCAAACACAAAGCATAACTTAAATACGGCCACATTTGTAAAATGACATTATCATTTTGTACCACTACGAGACAGCTTAAAAAAAGTTAGGCTTTCGAAATTCCACCATTACCTGAGCTTTGATTTTAACTTCGTATCCAAGTGGTATTTCAAACTTCAAAGCACTGCAAGTATTTATAATTTTCGAAAGACATTCATCTACACAAGTAATATAAATCGTGTCTTTCTAAATCCGAAACAAAAATGCAATCCTAAGTTAAACTACCACATTAAACACATCCTTCTAAGTCACATAAACTACACACAAGACAACAATAACCAACATAATCAACCCAAAAAACAGAAATACGAGAAGCAGACCGACCTCAGTCCTTATAGTGCGCCTGTTGAGGAAGGGACCAAGCGGGAAAGGGAACCCAGTGAAGTTCAGATAGAATCTTCCTCCACCACTCTCATCACCACCCACTCCAGAAGCAGCAAACACCAACCCCCCACTCCTCTTCCTAACCCCGACATGTCTCAAGTGGGGAATACCACCACCAACAATCGACCCACAAGAAAATGAGCAAGATGGACTCGAGAGAGAGGTGGGATTGTGCAAAAGATCGGATTTTGGGAAGGAAATGGTGGAGGAAGCAGCAAAAGCTGCGGACATTATTGGTGGGCACTGAATCTTGAGCTCAAAAGATGGGTTCTTCAGCTTTTTTGGTCTGTTTTTTGTGGATTTGATTGGAAAAGGAGAGGAATTAGTGATTACCCACAAAATTTAGAACCTCATTGGTGAGAGTTGTGGTGATTTGTGGATCTCATGTAATCGGAATGGATTAAGTTGAATGGTCTCTGTTTTCTCCATCTAAGTGCTATAAACTTTCTTTCGCATAACATTTATTTTTTGTTATATATATTGTGGCTCTGATTTGCGTTGGAAGGGAAATTTGCTCCTATATCTATTGGATTTACTTTTATTTACATATCCCTTCAAACTTTCCTTTTGGTAGTGGGAAATACCTCAACTAGATCCCATACAAGTTTGGCAATTCCAAGGACAGATTGAGATATAAATCCTAGAATTACGAGTAAAGCTCAAATCAACTAAATTCCCAGTATTCGAAAGTATGATATTTCATAAATATGGTAAGTATGAATTTCAATGCTATAATACAAATGACATAACCGTCTATTTAGTTAATAGAGAATGCTCAAAACGAGAAATTATTATATAGCATAACATTTGTTGTTTCAAGGGGAACTATGTAGATACATGTACTTGGATTTTATGCTTTGTTTGGTTAACAAATTAAGAAAAGAAAAGAAAAAGTTAGATTTTCTCTTATTTGGATAACACTTAGAAATTGAAAAGAAATGGAACGAAAATAAATTGAGAGAAATATTGTAATACAAATTGTAATCCAAGTTTCTCTCTAATTTTGGAGAAAAACGGAAAGAAAGTGAATTAATAATTTTTAGTGTCCAAAATACCCTCACTAAAATCCTACAAAAAAAATCCTAATTTGCTACCCATAAATACACATTTCCCATTCTGTCTTCCTCCACCCAACCATTCTACCTCTCTTCTTCCCCACCTAGATGTTCTCTCGTGCTCATCATCTCAGTTCATGTCCCCGTTGGATTAGTCTGCATCAATCAATGTGAGCTTTGTTAACACTCTGATAGGTATAAATGTTGTTTTTACGTAAGATTTTTTTCTTCTATTTTACGTGAAAATATCTAAAAAAGGTTAATAGTTGTGTTCGGTCTGGAAAATATCAAACATCTAGAAGTTTAACATGATAGTATAAGTTTTTGAGTATTTTCATAAGATATTCACATTTCTTTCTTTTTAGAAAATGACATTTAATTTTCGTTTTTTAGAATATTTTTTTCTTTTCTCTTATAAGATGTTAACCAAACGATAAAAAATTATTTATTATAATGATTATCTAAACAAGAGAAAAGAAAAGAAAGACATTTCTTTTCTTTTCTCTCCGTTTCTCTCATAAGTCGTTATCCAACCAAATCATTAGTTAGTTTTTCATTGCTCAAAGGTGCGTGTGTGTGTATTTGATACATGTTTTACGTAATATCTAGATATATGTTTGGTATATGTTTTACGCGATATCTATAAATTTGGTATATGTTTTACGTAATATCTAGACATATAAAAATAAACGCACTACATTCGCTAAAAAAATTGATTTCTATATCTCATATGAAATGATTATCAGTATGATTTTTGGCATCTTTAATCTACTTATGTTGTAAATCAAGATCTAAGGTTTTGATTTTCAAGTTGAAGTTTAGATTTGATTTTTTTATTAAGGATAACCATGTGACAACAAAATTTAAGAGTTGTGGATGTTAAGGATCGATGACCCCTAATTCTAATCACTTTTAAGATTAATTATATTCCTAAACAAGTTATGCAGCGGAATTAAAAATGTATAGAGAAAAGAAAGCAAACCACACAAGTAGATAAGGAAAATTTTATAGAGGTTCGGTCTCCCACCTACTTTCTCTCTTGCACGCTCCGCCTATGTCTTCACTATCAATCTCGTTATGGACCGAGATCAAGCCTTTTACACAGCAAACTAGCGAATAACCCTTGCATAGCTTGAATCCTCCTCTCACAATCCGAGAAGGAACACTTCAGGCTCTCACCGAAGTGTATACTCTTTTGTCTTGGGTTTCCACCAAGACTCTTGCTTCTTTGACAAACAATTTGTGGAGTGGAACAACACTCTCTAATTCTTGAGCACACTTGGAGTATCATTTGACTATGATCAAATGTGTGGAATTTAGGCTTAGAGTGTAGTGTAATGTAGAAGTTTTTGGGATTGTGAGACTTCTCTCTAATGTATAGAATAATTGTGTGTGAGAAAGATGTCTAAACAAAGTGTTCAATCCTCTATTTATATGCTTCTAAGATTTTATAGCCGTTGGGGACGAGTGTGGTAAAAGGTTGTGCAAGAAACACAAAATAGAAAAGTTCAACACACTGTTCTGGGTAAGTTCGGTCGACCGAACAGGTCTAACAGTCAACCGGATGCTGTCCAGAAATGGAGTCCAGCAAAGTCCAGAAAAGAGACGGTCGACCGATTAAGGGACGGTTGACCGAAAATACGACTACAACTTAAGTTCACTTAAGTTAACGGTCGAACAAATTGTGGGACGGTCGACCGTTCAGGGAGTTTTGGCAGTCTAGAATTAATATCCAGAAAAGTCCATGGACAAACGGTTGAACAAGATGGTTGGGTCGGTCAACCGAAAACTAACAGGTTCTATGGGGTTGTCAAAACATTTATGTTCGGTCGACCGAATTTGGGTCTACAATCGACCGGTGGTCACTTGTATTTTTGGGGTATGGATAACAATGTGAATACAGTCGTTGGTATAATACGACAAGTTTAACAATCAAATGACACGTGTAACGGTCGATCGAAAAGGTCATGGTCGATCGAGCTGTTAAAATCACTATAGGATAATTGATCATTCGGTCAAACAAAGGTGTTTCGGTCGACCGAATTTGCACAGGTAGTTCTGATTTGAGTTTAGTGATTTCCGGTTTAAGTTTGGGTGACTTATTGAAGTCCAATTGATTTGAGATTTTGTGTGTGACTTCATTAAAGAACCTAATGTCTATGTGATTGGATTTTAACTCATGTATGCTCAAGAGTACATAGATTCCTAAGACTCAAAAGAAATATAAAATTACATGTCTTCAATAGCTTGATTACATGTCTTGACTTGAATTCATTTCTTCTTTGAGTCTTGATTACTTATAGATGTTAGCACAAACCAATATATATGTTATGCAATATGTGTGCTACACTACATTTGATTGTGATTAAGATTAGGTTGATTAAATCATCAAAACATAGATTAATGCCAAAAAGCCAATAGTGGATCCCTTATATATATACACACACTCAGAAATATGATAAGTATGCAATTAAAGGGTCCAATTTGTGTATTAGGTAAATTTGAAAAAAATAGTTATTAGTTCTTATTAAATGATTATATATAAAAAAATTAGTAAGAACCATTGAACACACTTTTTTTTCAAATCAAATTTATGTAATATTCAAATTGACCCGGCCATTGCAATCCCCACCCAAACTCTCCAACGTCACTCTCAAACCCAGAAATTTGTCGTCCATCTTCACACACGCCAGTGATCGCTACCCGTTGAAACCTCCCCTCACTTATCCCTTTACCGTTGTCGGTTACCTCCCCTCCCTTCTCCGGCAACCTCCATATCGGTGGTGTCCAAACCCACTACATATCAGCCCGTCACCCAGGGGCGGACCTCCCTTGGGCCCAATGGGCCCATGAGATCCCTTCGAAAATAATAATATATATACTACTATAAAGGCATTTAAAAAAAATTGAGAACCCAAAATCAACACTCCCAAATCACCCAAACTCTCATCTTCTCAAACCTTCGTCTAGCCCAAACCTTCAAAACAAAGATTGGTTCCAAGTTTTGGGGGATTTCCTACACAAAGAGAACAAATCTCTCTTGTATTTGGTTAGATTTAAGCATTTGTTTTGGTTTGGGTTTGCGTAGTAGAAGTTGGGGTTGGCTTGGCCAACAAGGATTTTGAGAGAAGGTGTTGGGAGATTGAAGTTTTGTGTGGTGGTTCTCAACGTGGTGGAAACAATCTTTATTGGGTTTTGGATTTTCCATGTTTTACTTTTATTTATGCTTCCTTGGAATTGGATTCTAAAATTGTAAAAACGGATTCAAGAAATAGATTACAAATTGTAGGTGGGAATTAGAAGAGATATGATCTGGTTTTGTGTATTGTTTACTTTTGGTGTTTTGCCTACTTTTTATTCCATTTTTGTTTCATTTGGATTGCATGATTAACTTGATGTTTTTATTTTTTTGTGAAATTTAGCTTTTACCATGGAATGATATTTCAAAAGGAAAGAAAAAAACCATTGAATCGCCTGAAATAATATTAGTTGATGAAGTGAAAGAAAAAGAGCACAATAGTTGTGTGAACCAAAATCCAGATAAGTACCCTTCAGATCTAGGTTTAAGACCTATTATTAGGGACCATGGTGTTAATATTAGAGATGAGGTGCGAAGATATTATTCGCTGAAAGGTCTGTGTCAACCTCGGAAGCATAAAGTTCCTTAAAAAGATGATGGAGATCAGAAACGCCAATTTGTTAATCTTGGTTCGATGAATTTGGTATTTTGGTAGAGTAGTATAGCATTGCAAACAATACCGGTTATTGTTAGTTTTGTTATCTTTTCAAGCTTAGTCATAATGAACATGGTGGTGGAGATGCTTTTGTTAGTTGTGGATTTTTAAATTGGAGGAAGAAAAAAGAATATCATAAACAATCCACTTCTTAATCGTATGAGTGATGAAGTTACCAATGATTGTTTAACTTCATACAACGAGAGAGATATTTTTAGAAATATTGATAATGAAGTTATTATGTAACGTTTTCAAAATATGAAAAATCGAAGGGGAATGTTGTAATCAAGTTTTAGACTATCTTTAACCCCAACCCAATTTTTCCTCTAACCTAGTTTCTCTCTCTATCATGTCGGCAAAGAACACTATGTAATCCACAATCCAACCCAACTCATTTTTCACTCCCTAACCCCAACCCCACTTTCAACACTCTCTCTCATACACCATCTATTTTTACCTCATTTCATATTCCATCACAAAAGTACACAAACTATTAAATACATTATTTTTACAATGACTTAATCTAATTAAATTACGATAATTACGAATAACATGGAAAAACTAGATTTAATTAAAATTTGACAGAGATGTGGAAGTAGTTTGTGTTATGTACTTGGTTGTCAATCAGTTTAAGTTACTTAAATTTCCTTTATTTGGGTTACAATTGGCTTATACTTATGATTTTCACTAATTATGTATTAGTATATGTTGGGATTGACTCATACCGTCTTAGTTGAATCTAGATGGCTTATTATTGCTTGTAACTAGCTTTGAAGTTAGCTCTCTTATCGCTGTTTGGTAAGAAAGAAGGTTAGACTAAGTTTCTTCTAATGGAATTCTTGTTTATTATGATTGAGTTTGCGTGTGTATTTTCTGATCGTGATTGTAATATCCTGAATTTTTTAGTTGAGGTAATAATCAAATATCTTAATGGACTAATTAAGATTGTTGGATGATTGTGTGGTTTTAGGAGAAGATGGAATTTTGAGAAGAATATTGAGAAGAAAAAGATGGAGATTTTGAGGCAAGTACTGATTCATTATTCTTCAGTTTCATATCATGTCTGTCTCTCTTGATATTCGTAGTTGCATGCATGTTGAGCATTAATATTAATTTTATGGATATGCATATGATTGCATGGTGGTGTTTCGGTCGACATGTCCTGTGGCTGTGTGCATGTTTCTAGCAGAGCAACTTAGGAAAGAGCTGCCTAACGGACAGCGTGGAGCCACCCGAGAGAGGAAAGGGCTGTCTGTCGTTAGTGTGGAGCTACCAGGTGTGCGTCTGACAGATTGATAGATTTCAGAAGCACAGGATGTGGTCGAATCTGAATGAGGGTTTCAAATTGATATGCATGCATTTTATTTGTGATGCATGTCTCTTGATTGTGCTTATTGACTGAATGTCATATTATGTATTATTTTCCACAAATTGTGATTCTGATTGATTGATGGTTGGTACTTGCGGGCTGTCGAGCTCACAAATTGTTGATTATATTTTTCAGATTAATTATGGGTCTATCAGATGAATTTAAATATCAGAGTGCGCAGCGGTCAGGATCGTGGATCGTATCTTAACGCACCGGGTTCGGGTGGGTGATCAGTTGTCCGGGCTCGGGGCGTTACAGTGATTATGGTCGAATTGATGTGGATCTTCTATGGTTTGAACAGATGGTGCCAAAGGGATGTGTAGATAAAAAATTTCACGACCAATATTTATTTTCGACTCAACGAAGAGATGGAAGGAAAACGAAAGTTTTATAGTTCAATGAGAATGAAGAGAAGTCCGAGGTTACCTACAACCGTAGAGAACATGTCAACTCTTAAGAAGACAACTACTCTGGGAAGTTACTTTGAATTCATGTTGTTTAACATTTCCTTTTGATTTTGGTCGCTTATTTTGTATAGGTCCTATTTTCATATTAAATGTAGTGAATTTGCTACTGATAATGAGAAATTTGCTACAAGTTGTCGAATATTTGGTACTAAAATAGGAATGGAAAATTTTGTTTGCTACGTGTCCTTTTATCTCACTTCTTCGGATTGCAAGTTACTGGATATGAAATCCATCCAAGCTCTTTTTAATCAAAGAAGAATTTACAACATTACAGCAGTGCAGAAAGTGATGTGAAGAGTCAAGATATCAAAGACTAGCAAACATTCAGATATACGAATCTTGTTTGTTTGCTAACTACTATTAAGTTTTTAGCAACTTGAGCCCTTCTAATTTGAAGTATGTCAATATTTGGAAGTTTATACACTGTAGCAATGTGTTCGAAGACAAGATCATGAATATCAATTGTCAAGAATATTTTTTGCTGGTTAAAGTAATTCAATGCATTTGTAATCTCGAATAGTTACAAAACTTGTAATAGTTCCATGATTGTTCGGCTGAAATGCTCTACGAATTCCGTACATTTTAATAGTCTTTTAGTTTGCAAACTCGTCTCTACTTCAAAAATAAGGAGCCATACTCACCTTGTTGTCTGTTTTTAAGATCGTAGTTTGGGCCTTCTTTTGCACTACTTATAAGGTTTCATATTTCATGTATTGTTTCTCTTTCCTTTTCTTTAAGAACTTTATCCTACAAATGGGATTTAGTTTCATCTTTAAATAGCTAGACACTATGGGTGTGTTTCGTATGGGCTTCTTGAGTGAGCTTCCAATCCAGAATCTGAAATCTTTTGTTTTGTATGATCAAACATCTCCAGGCTTCTGAATTAGCCCAGAAACTTAAAATTCGGCCCACTCACAAATGAATAGTGGTTCAGAAGACCCAAAGGGTTTGCTTCCAGATCTCCACCCATACTTCCGATGACAAATGCTCCCACTTTTCTGGGAAATTATGACCATTACCACCAATTAATTACGAAATCTGTCACACACTTTACTAAACCTCTATCCAATTCCTCCCCTATCACCATCGTCAAATTTTCGTTCGCCGCCCCATCCCACCTTCGTCGTGGTTCTTCTCCGCTGAGATCCAGAGGAAGTTTGTCGTTGCCATCACCGTGGATCTTCTCTCCGAGGTTGTTTCCAAATCGCCACCGCTCTAGGTATGCCCAAATTACTTTAGTGTCTAAAATCTTTTAATCTCTAAAAATCACCATGCATGTACCCTTGAAATGTTTCCTCTTCTGTTGTTTATGTGAATGAGTTGGATGCCAAACAAACCCTTGCTGACACCTTTTCTTGGACATTTTGAACCATACCAAATGCATCTAAATTTCCAGAGAATGAATATGAGTAGTTCGGGATCCAGTGTTATGTAATAAAAAATTATTCTAATTTAGCAAAGAATTACTAGGGAATAGAAATATTAGAAGTTAGTAAAATAAGGATTAGAATCTAAACCAAGAACATAAACCTACTTTGCATTGCATGTTAATAACATCTTATTTTCAGTTTTGTAGAATAGTAGAATACTAGGATATACTTGTCATGCACTTTGATCTCTAATCTTTTACTTCTCAAGTTGCTTTTGGAGGACATATTGGGGATTTCGCATTGAAGGAGGAGAAGTGTAATGGTCACCTGGCCGGGGGGGGGGGGGGGGGGGGGGGGGGGGGGGGGGGGAGATGTGGTCCATGACCTGGCAAAACACACTCATAGGGGTATTTGATATGTACGGGGTTGTTGATATTCCTTTATTTATGTTAGATCTTATCAGCATTTTTTTGAGTTATTTGACCAATTTCCAAATTACATTGCTTTCCTAGGATAAATTTACCTACGTTTGTCCTGATTATTTTTCTAACCGATGAAATGTTGTACACTTGAAATCTTATTTGGTCTTTTTGAGTGTTTCAGAAAATGTAATTTTTTAACCATCCAAACCAAATTCAAATGCTTTTAAACCACAGAAAATCCATAATCGAGCAACATATGAAGCTTTCACTAGAGGTAACGAAATTTTGATTCTGGAAAAATTGTATGGTATAATAGGGATAAGTAGCAAATTCCCATATTTTAGTAGGAAATTAATTATTGTTAGTAGCAAATATCTAGTTATTGGTAGCAAAAATTTGATGTGTTTGAGTAGTCCTAGCAGTCGAGTGTTATTTAACAATAAATAAACTTAAACCACCACATTCCATCGGATATTGTAATTGAGTTAGCTAAGTGGGTGAGTTGTTTTGCTTGGAGGGGCTTGTTCGTTCCCACCTAAACAAATGTTAGAACTAGTTTTTACTCGAGTTCTTCCTTATATATATACATGAATTTTACAATGAGACAATGTCTCATTATAAAAAAATGAGATCCCATATTTTCCTCCCTTAGATCTAGATCTAATGGCTGATTTATCCAACATACAATTTATACAATTAAATGGTAATATGGTAATCCCACCACACACAACGCAAAACACCATTTCTTACACAACACACCACACCACACCACACCGACTCTTCTTCCCAACACACACCACACCAATTCGTCATTTCTCCGTCGCCGCCTACTCCGGCCACCGATACTCCGGTTGCTCACTCCTAGTGCTACGTCGCCGCTCACTCCATTCTTCGACTCCCCTGTCGCCGGCATCCGTCTCCTACCGCTCTGATGATTTCCTCAGCTCGTCGGTCCTCCATTGCCTCAGACTCGTCATCATTTCCGACGTCGCCACCCTCTGATTCGTGCCTTCACGACCTTGTTATCAATGTAAGTCTCCTTTTATTGTGTTTGTAGTTAGGGTTTGAATTGCGGATCCCAAACCACCAACTAATACTGTGTTTGGGGGTTATCCTTCACCGACAAGTTGTGATCTGTTGCTTTGATTCTATGTTTGAGTGTTTTGGTTGTAATGGTTACCAGTTTGTGTTGCTCATTGTGGTGGATTTGGTGTCGGTTATGATTTGGTTTATTTGACCAATAACTATGAACAAACATGGTTTCTTGTTGAAAATAGAATCTCCAAAGGGTATTTATTCACTTCTAGACTTTTAAGCAACAATATCCTAATCAGAACATCAATGTTTAAGATCCATTATCCTTTCTTAAAGATTAGATTCACACACTTCACCGACAAAATAACATACTTCCAATGACAAGGTTACTAAATGAATTTAAGTGGTAAATTTATGATGATAAGATCTATTAATTTACATGAAGAGTTGAAATTGACATGTGACTTCTTTATTGATCAATATAAATATTTTCATTCTTTCTACAGAGTTTGTAAACAACCAAATGATGATAATTTCTGTGGTCATTTTTTAATAATTAATGTTTAGATGTGTTGCCAACTTGTTGTTTAAATTAATATACAATTAATATTTATTTGGTTCATTTTATTTTACAACTGAGTTTGCAGTTTGAAGTTCTGAAGATTTGACTTTGTGGTTCTGATTGTTTTGGCTTTAGTTGATTGGTTTATTTGTTGTAATGGTTACCCGTTTGAATCCAAAATGCTTTACAAACTAGACTAAATTCCCAAATTCAGCCTATGGTAACCTTTTGTCATGATTATGTTGGGAATCCAATGGTATTTAGTATCACCCACTGGTAAATCATAAGTACATGAAAAAAAGTTAAAAGTCCAATGTTCAAAAGGTCATACGTTGAGTTTAAGTATACTGCTCGTGCTTATTCCAACCTAAGAAAGAAGAATATTCAAGATAAATTGCACAACTACTTTGTAAACTGTGAGCAAAGAGTCTAAAACAAAAAACACATACTGAATCAAAATCAATATCTTGATAATCCACTTCACCTCCATGCTCTGCATTCAAACAAACATAAGCTTTCACTGTTGACTTCAGTTCTTCACTGGTGGACTTGTTTCCTATTTGGAAGTTGCAACAACGACGGTGGACTTGTTTCCTATTTCCAAAACATAATCTAATATTGCGTTGTATTGTTTGTAAACATAAGTTATGCTTGATTTGTTTTGTGTGGTTTGGTTTGTTTGTGTGTGTGCATGATTAGCACGTTTCTAGGCGGGAGAGTGGATTTAGTCATATTAAGCTCAAATCATGTTTGGTTAGTATTTAATAAATTGGGTGACAAACACTCACATGTAGTAGATATATTTATTTTAAAACAATAATGAGTAAGAATCATGGGGTTTGGGTGGGTTGCTCACAACGTTGATCGACACATACATATTTTCTATATTTTAGAGTAGTTCTTTAATATGATTTTGGAATCTACCATTTTCATCTACATGGTTCATGTTTTGGGTACACTCTTCCAACAAAACTAGTATTCCCAATAATTTGTTTCTACTGCTTCAATGATTTCAGCAAAAAACAGGTTGTAACCAGTCTTGCATTACAATAACTACTTATTGCATGCTTTGAAGGATACTTATTGTGTTGTATATTGTATTGTAGTTAGTCAAATTAATGTGATAGTATACATTGTGTTGTTTTGCAGGAGAAATTGAATAAAAAAGAGAGCACAAAAGTTTTGAAAACAAAAAGTTTTTCCTCCATGAATGTTTATAAACTTTTCTTTTCCCAAACAATGGTTCGTGATTAAATTATCATTTTCTTTCCTAACTATGAAGTTTTTTACAGAAATTAGAGAAAGCCAAACTTAGAAAAAAAGAATTCAGCCCATCCTCTTGGTAGCAGTTTGTTATTCTTTTTGCTTGCTAAACATTTCTACATGTGCTATAATTCTTTTTAAACTAGGCATTTTTTCCATGTAAAGTACTATACTTGTGTAATAGGCTCTATAAATTTCATGCTTTTGTTTTTTTACATTTGATATACTTGTTGTTAAACTAGTCATTTTTCTGTGTAAAGAACTATACTTGTGTAATAGGCTTTGTAAATTCCATATGCGTATTTAAATTCCTTTAGTATTTGTGTATTAGAATTGTATTGTTATGTAATATACTATTATGCTTTTGTAATAAACTAGTGATGTTTGATAGTATTTAAATTTACTATGCTTGTCTAACAGGATTGTATTATTCCATAATAAACTTCTATGCTTCTTTATTTGTAGTTTATAAACAGTTATTCAAATGCAATTAAACAGTTACAACTAATAGAAAAGCAATTTGAAAAGTTAGCAATAACTTCCTTCTCAAGTCTTCATAACATCTCTGTATTCTCAGTTAATGTTAGACTTTTAGAAGATCTTTTTGCAAGATACGAAGATAACAATAATTTTCTTGTTGGTGATTTTTTTTAAACTTCTCGGTTAAAGATGTGGCTGACATTCCTGGGTTACCTGATTTTGCGTTACGCATTGAATTAAAAAAAAGTTCTCCTCGTCTCTATTGAATTCATATGGAATAGATATTTGTGATAGTAAAAGGTTAGCATCTCTTATGAGTTCATTTTCCAAAGATGAAAAGCTTATTGACGATTATGTCAGAATGTGGATTCTTTTCATGTTATCAACATTCATTACTCCAGAAAGTACTACCAAAGCTCCCAAGTCAGTTGTTATTTATTTGGAAAATTTAGAACACATTAAGTTCTACAACTGGGCTGAAGCAGTACATCATCTTATTATGGAGAAAGCCACAAATATTTCCAAAGAGATTAAAGAAAAGAGAAAAGGATTATAAAACAATGTCTCGACAAATATCAATGGATGCACTGCTTACTTAATGGTTAGTATTGAAGTCATGTAGTTATGTATTATAGTAATGTAGTTGTGTATTGTTATATGTTTTTTGTGTATTGAACTTGTGTAGTTATGTATTCCACCAAACAAGAAGTGTAAATTCCAAAGATTTCTACATTTACATTAAATATTCTGTATTTATGATTTCTGGGCTTTCTACATCTCAACTTATTAAATATGCACATCTACATGCCAATTTTTGTGTATTGTTATATCATTTTTGTGTATTGAACTAGTGTAGTTTTGTATTGCACTAGTGTAGTGTACTGTTATTTTTGCATTGTTATGTATCAAATTATTATGCTTGTATATTAAACTGGTGTATTTCTATTTTGCTTATGTGGGCTAATAAATGATTTTATTTTTCATATAGGTTTGGCTATATGAGCATTTGACATTCTTGAAACCAACATGGCCTGATTTGCAGCTAAGAATAAAAAGATGGGGAGGCATAAAGTTGACATTGAAAAACTTAGATGATGTTCAAGGGAATAAGGTTTGCATGTGTATTTTTCTATATTTTGGTAAGTAGAATATTTATTGTGCTTATTTTTTATGACACTAAGTGTTATTTTGTAGGTTATTAGTATCATTGATTTTAAAGAGTCAGAGTTTTTGAAGCTAAAACCTGATGAAAAAGCATTCCCACTGAAAATATCATCACAATTGTGAAAAGAAAAACAAAAAGAAGAAAACAAGAGACAATTGGACAAAGATGAGAAACTGAAGAACAAGGACAAACTCAAAAAAAATAAGGAAACAATGAATCGGTAAAAGAGGAAAATCTGAAGTTGTTGGAAGAAATAAAGAGACTAAATGAAGAGAAGAAATGGTTGAATTATGAGAACAAGAACCTCAAAGATAAAAGTTTGGTTCTGAAAAAACAGAATGTGGAACTAAAACAACAACTTGAATTCTTGGAGAAAGAGAAGGATCTTGTGTTGGAAACATTTGATTATACAACTGACGATGAAGTGGTTTGTACTCCAACTGAGAATCAAAAATCAACAGGAATTGTGGCACCAACTTTCAGTTTGGGAATTTCTCCAAACTTGTGCCCAAAACCAACTGAGAACAAGAATCCACCTTTCAAGGTTTTTACCAAGAGAAGAAAGTTAAAGAAATTGGAAAAGAACATTAATTCAATGCTTTGTCGTTGTAAAGAAAGAGATGATAGGAAAAAGAGAATGTTTGATGACTTTGATTGAAGAAGAAAGACAAAGACAAAGATGAATGATTTCAAAATAAGGATGCAACAAATGCACAACTTATCTTTGATAATTTTCCAAAGGATGAGGCTGCAGATAAAGTGATTGAACAAAACTCAAAGAGATACTACAAAATTGTTGTTTCTGAAGATGAAGTGACTACAAACAAGGAAACACAGATTGTTAGCTACTCTATGGTATGTAATTTTACATTTCTAATTTACTTTGTCATGTAAATTTTTAAAAAATCATGTGTACACAACACCTTTTCTGCTGGGATTTAGTTAAAAAAATAATAGGTATACCACAGACACATGTATGATTGTATATATGATTGTTTTTGTAGGATAATTAACCTTCTGGATTACAACAAGTTTGCATTGGCTTGTTAATTGTTAGATAGTTGTAGTGGTCCATATTTGTGTGCATCTCTTCTGTAGCTTCTAAATTCTTTTAACGGTGAAAATTTCTTTAATGATACAGTTGATTGCACCTGAGTTAACATAGAGCCTACCAGGCTACTAGCTCTCAACCAGGGTAGCTGTCAGTATACAACTGATCCTGGACTTTATTTGTGTCGTAGCTTGTTGTTGTTTGGTACATAATTATTTTCCTACCGATTCCTTGGATCTTATAACTTATTGTGGGGTCCAACACTAAAACAATCATTGAACCAAACTCCTGAAAGTATTAATCAAATAGATTCCCACAAACACGATCACGATCATGATCACAATCACAATCATAGAGGCAAAGAAAGATGCATCTTTTGATTTCAAGTTCGGTTGTTTAATGTTTATCATCTCCTCCACCGTCGCTACTTTGTCATGTAAATATGTTTCTATTGTTCTTAAAATTATGAAACTGATTTTTTATCCCTTTTAGGTTTTTTACGAGGCTCGAACTGATTATCCAGGTTATGATCACATCACAATTGAAGAGAGGGACATAATTGAGAAGTTCTTAAGTGATCCTTCTGAAACATAAGTTTTTTATTACTAAAACTAACCATATTTTTTAACAATATTCTACTTATCTTAGTTAACTTACATTAAATCTTAGATATGGTCATATTTACAAAGCACAAAAGGGAGGGTGGTGTAGGGGTTCTGAAATTCACAATCTCCTTTTCAATAAAATGGTTAGCAATGAGGTATGTACAACATTCATTTAACATACAGTAAATTCATTTGTTTACTATTGTTTATGATGTTGTACATTTGCAATTCTTTGGCAGGTTTTTTCCTTTTGTTGTGATGTATTCAGTGAAAGATTTATTCATTCCAAGCTTTATTGCCACTTGATACCTATTGACTTTCAGGTATAGTTTTCAAAAGATTATTTGAATAGCTCAACAATTTTTAAAGTATTTTGTGACTTTGAAATCCTCTATTTTTTCCATTTCAGAAAATGCTACAAAGTTTCACAAATGCCAAAGGAAATGTAAGGCAAAAGGAATTCAAAGACTCATATGCCAAACTATTTAAAGACTTCAAATTTGGTGATGTGGTGATTGAATACTTGGATTTTATGTTCATGATACTTTATGAAGCTAATCATTGACATCTTTTGGTTATTGACTTCAAGTCCTTGTGTTTCAAATCATGCAATTCAATTAAAAGAAGATCAAAGTCAATGGCCACAGTCAGATTAATGGTTTGTGAAATATGGATTTATTTATTTTTACTTATTTGATATGTGTTTTTATTTGAAAACGTATATAATGTTTTATATTTGATAAACATGTCAAATTGTTGAAGATTTTCTTTCAGTACTCTTATGGTATGGATTTTTTGAAATGGCAAACTACACAGGAAATATGCCCACAACAAGATGAAAATTCTCTTGATTGTGCTCTATATGTGTTGAAATATATCATCTGTTTAGTTGATGGAAAAGAAATGGATTTCACAGATTTTAACACTTAAATATATAGAGTAGAAATTGCTGCCATGATTTTAAAAGAAGCCACTACATGTTTTTTTTTATCTATTGGACCATGTCTATTGTGTCTACAAGTTATTCACTTCCAAGAATAAACTAATATGGTTTGGTGCCTAATTTTGATTGGTTGTCAGATCATCGACAAAGAGATCCATGCAGCCGAGGAGTTTGAACTGACACTTATATTACAGGTTTGGAGTTTCATGATTTATTTGTTCAAAATTTTCGTTTCTTGTTCTTGATGTACTACGTGCCCTATGATGACAGTACAAAAATATTTTTCAGTGTCCTGTTTGCAAGTTGCAGCAGGGAAATGTTCTTAGATCTGAACTGTCAACATTCATGGATGAAGAAGCGTTACAACTTACAACTTGGAGTTGGTCGATGTTGAATGAAATGAAAATTGGTATATTCCTTTGGTCCAAGGGAAGGCGGCAGACAAATCTGAAGAAGTGTTACAACTTACAACCTACACTGTAAATTGTCTCCCAGGCTTGTATATTTTGGTGCCTCAAAGGGGTTACTTCTGAAGTTTTTCCACTGTGGAAGTTAGTAGTGATCAGAATTCCAACTGGGATGAAAACCGTACTTCAAGTGCTATTTCTTGTAACATGTTAGGTTATAATCAGAGGAATGTTGTATAAAGTGGTTGCATATGTTTCTTAACTATGGTAGTACGCATGGTCTTCTTGTAGCCTTTACATGTATATATAGATGAGCTACACCTTACTCACTCACGTATGGCATGGAGGCGGTTCATGTCATTTCCGTCTACCGTTCATGTTTATAGTGTTCGTGGTTGAATGTGTATGGTACTATGGTGATGTTAGAGTTCAAGCTAATTAAATCTTATTGTCTGTCCTATCTTATGTGCATGATTATATGAAATTAAATCGACATTTATGTATTATAACAGGAAGCTTGAATTAACTTGTTAGAGGCTTGCAGTTCTTATTCCTACAACATCATTAAGAGATGTAAAAATTCGGAGTGTTTCTGTTTGAAAGTTTCATCCACTCTCTCAACTCATTGATGTTGAGCTTTACAATTTTACACACTTCGATCTGCTAATTGAAATGCTAGTGTATATTCTTATTGCTCCAAATTGTTTATTCCGAGTTTGTGACTAATGCCAATTTTAATCCAACTCAAACACCTATAATCACAAGAAAAGACAACAAAAGAAAAATCCAAAATCCCCAACAAACTTGTCAAGCAATCTATCACAAAAGACTAAATTACTATAGTAGGGGATGACTAGGTGAGAGAGATGTGTTGCATGTTTTTCCATAGGAAAAAGAGAGAGGTAAGAGAGATACTGGAGATAGAAATTGCATGAAAGACTCTACAAAATTGCATCACTTTCTTAAATAAAACTTCAAGTCAATACACATGTATATGCATTCCATACACAACAGTATATATTTAATACACTAATATATCATTTCAATACACAATGATATCATTTTATTACACAAGTTCAACAACTCCTTAATAAAAATCAGTCAAGCAACAACAAAATCATTTCTATAAATCTGTCAAGTAATCTGTTACATAAGACTAAATTATTATAGTAGAGGATGACTAGGTGAGAGAGATGTGTTGCATGTTTTTCCATAGAAAAAAGAGAGAGAGGTAATAGAGATGTTGGAGATAGAAATTACATTGAAGACTCTACAAAACTGCATCACTTTCTTAAATAAAACCTCAAGTCAATACACATGTATATGCGTGCCATACACAACAATATATGTTTAAGACACCAATATATCATTTCAAAACACAATGATATCATTTTATTACACAAGCTCAACAACTCCTTCATAAAAATCTGTCAAACAACAAAATCATTTCTAAAAATTTGTCAAGCAATCTGTCACATAAGACTAAATTACTATAGTAGGGGATGACTAGGTGAGAGAGATGTGTTGCATGTTTTTCCATGGGAAAGAGAGAGAGAGAGAGAGGTAAGAGAGATGTTGGAGATAGAAATGGCATGGAAGACTCTACAAAACTGCATCACTTTCTAAAATAAAACTTCAAGTCAATACACATCTATATGCGTTCAATGCACAACAATATATGTTTAATACACCAATATATCATTTCAATACACAATGATATCATTTTATTACACAAGTTCAGCAACTCCATAAAAATCTGTCAAGCAACAACAAAATCATTTCTAAAAATTTGTCAAGCAAAATCTGTCACATAAGACTAAATTACTATAGTTGGGGATGACTAGGTGAGACAGATGTGTTGTATGTGTTTCCATAGGAAAGAGAGAGAGAGGTAAGAGAGATGTTGGAGATAGAAATGACATGTAAGACTCTACAAAATTGCATCACTTTCTTAAATAAAACTTCAAGTCAGTAGACATTTATATGCGTTCAATACATGATTGACATCATTTCATGCATTTATTTGTGTCTTATATCAATTATCTTGAACCTAAACAATGTTATGTAATGACTTTTATGTTTGAGTTTCAGGAATAAACAAGATTGAGGAGAATAGGCATTAAAGGACCTAAAAGCAAGAAAAATGACTGAGTTGTGAGACCTTAGGGACTAAGATGCAAGGGAGAAGGACCCTAATGTAACCCCAAAGGACCAATGAGCAAATGAAGAAACTTCACACTATAATGAGGAGTATTTTGGCAATTAAATTCGGGCCGACACTCCTATAACCGATCTTAGTGCACCCCATGTGAAGAATTGAAGAAATAAAGAACATATTCGAAATGGGTCAGATCCTGGAAAAAGTGACCGCCAATTAGCGGTCCATTTGTCTCCGAATCTGACCCGGTTTCTACAGGACATGGGTTATGTGTTTATGTGTATTATGGGAAGATGTTATTAGTCCCACATCGGGGGATTGTCCCCGATTACCTTTTTCTATGGCTATGAATAGAACTCCTCCTCCTCCTTTTGTATTCACCCATTGCTTGGTGACATTCTCTCTACTTGGAGTAAGTCTTGGAGCAAAAATTCAAGGTGGAAAAGAATGCTACTAGTAATGTGAGTCATTTAAAAAAATAATTTTTCATCGTTTTGTTCTCATGTTGTCTTTTTTTTATGCATGCTTAGCTTAGTCTTGTTTCTTTGATCTTATGCTAAATTAGTTAGAATGTACCCTTTCTTCTTTAGTTTAATTGCTAGCATACTGTGTAGTGAGTAGATCCATCCCCTTTGGGGGGTGGAGATGATGTTCATATATAGGGGTGTCAATGGATGTTCGAAATTCGGAAATTCGTTCGCGTCTGGTTCGAAAAATATTCGGTCCGAACAATATCCGATCCGAATAATATTCGATTCGTGTAATATTCGGGACATGCGAATGCGAATATGGATATTGATACATCCGATCCGAATAACATCCGATCCGAGATTGAATATTTGTATTATAAGATCCATATCCATATTTGTATCATATACGTATGCAATACATTATTATACCTAGAAGTATTTATATTTCAACCTTGTGTGATTATATTTTGAATGTATAATTATTAAATTTACTTATTCAAATAAAAATACATCTACTAATCACATTTATTCAAGCATTGAATATCATTATCCTTTCTAGAATATGGAGTTAGAAATTAAGATAAAGTAAATTAATATTTGAAACCAAATAAAGTTATAAATCTGACTATTTATAAGAATTTGTCTAAGTGAAAATGAAAAATGTTATAATGTGGGGAATTATGTTTACGGATGCGGATATTATCCGTATCCGATCCGATCCGAATCCCTCAAATATCTGAACGGATATAGACTTTTCATATCCGCAAATAATCCGTATCCGAATCCGAATCCGTAAATTTCATGCGAATGCGAATATGGATATACCTATATCCGATCCGTTGACACCCCTATTCATATATATTGTGAAGTTTGGATGTTTGATGAATTTTTGATTGTGTAGACTTGCATGTTTTGTATGTTCATTGGGGGTATTTTAATCATCTACATGTTGGGGAATTTTGATGGGTTTTGCCATACGATTTAGACACTTCCCATGCTTAGTTTTCTCATGTTTATTGACTGAAATTTCATGTTGAATATGCTACATGTTAGTTATGTGTTTGTGTTTGTTTGCTTGATTGATTAAAGAAACTTTGCTTTGATGAGTTTTGCCATAACATTTAGACACCTCCCATGCTTACCTTTGTTTTTCAAATGAGTTTATGGTTTTTGATGAGTCTTGTCATATCTTTAGACACTTATTATGTTAATCAAGTAGTAATTGCCGATATGTTGTGTGACTGGATTGATAGGTTTTGTCACATCTTTAGACACTTCATATGCATGAAGACACACACGAGACACACATGCTTACATGCATCATTCATCACTTATTTCACTTCATATGTGCATACACTCCACCCCTTAGGGGTTTTTCTTCTTGATTCTCCATCTTTCATTGCTTTTTTTCGTATTTCTTACTTACTAGTTTAGTGTAGTTAGCTTTAGCATAATCACATATTTTCTCCCTTTATTCGCCATCTGATTTCGGTCATACCAGAGGCTTCTCACCTCATTGCGGATGACCCATACTTGCCCCTTCTTCACCGACGGCCGTGCACTTGCATTCTAATTTAAAACGAACAAACAAGATTTTGGCACGGTTGTCGGGGAGGTGCTAGTCCAGACTCTGGTTTGGACGATTCAGGTGGATTTAATTTTTTGTTTGTAGTTTTTCTTTGTTTCCGGAGACTTGGAGACGTAAGGGGAGGCAGCTGGAGAAGTTTGGAGGCAGATGGAGCTTGTTGGACCGCCAATCAGCGGCCTAAAACCGCCAACTGGCGGTCTAGTAAGCTCCTCTCCACTTCCTCTTTTTGTGACTTGTTTCTTTATCTGATATAGAGGTCTGGGGAATAATTTGGCATGTTATGACTTAATTTGTCCCTAGATCAATAATAAATCTCCCTTTAAGCAACTTGGACCCTAAACCCAAATCAAAAAATTAGACATTCTTTCTTGTTTAGGTCATGCATCATGTACTTGACTTAGTCACGTAGATTGTCTTTTATTTTAGCTTTAATTTCAGTTGCTGAGTGCTGGATTGACTTCCAATTTGTATATCTTGAACTGTACAACCCATTTTATTATACCCTCCTCTTTCCTTTTCAAGATAGACTGCTTGGTTAACTGTTGGAATATTGGCACTCGTCATTTTCTCCAATAAAGAAGCTTTTTCAGGGCTAATGCTCCTATTCTGTATGAAGCAATGTATTTTATTTGGAGTTGCAAAGTAATGATTATGAGCTTCGATGAAGTTTAGTACATACCAATTTCCAAATTGGTTGTTGAACTTCATCTTTAATTTGGTCATACAACTAGTTATTGATAAATGCAATTTTCTTTGTCTTGTTCTTTTTCTTGAATATCTCATATCTTTGTCTTTGAATGAAATCCTTGCTTCGAGCATACGAATGATTTTAACAACATGGTTCTTTTTGTTGGATCTTCACTAACTGAAAGCCTTGAAGTTGATTTCCTGATATTAAATCCAGTCTCACCAGCATATATCCTATAGAAACTATATGCATCTTCCAACGTCTGAAATTCTTTTCCTATTTATGGTTTGATTGTGGAGTGAACATTGGGAATGAAACATTGAGAAATATCATTATTTATTACCTGGAGTAGTCAAGACAGTTAGTTTGTAAAAGTAGTTTATCAAACAATTTTCTAGTGTAGCAGAAATATTTGCCATTTTTTTACACAATTAACTCATTTTACTAAACAATAATTTTAGTAAATTAATGAAGTAAACCAAACTATTGAACATCTATGACAATATATTACTTTAAATATAGTTTAACAAGAATAATACTTACAATAGGTGTTTAGATGTTGGTTGAACAAACAAATAGTTTTCCATTGATGTTGTTTCCACCTATATAAACAATAACAGTCACAACATTACTATATTAAACAACTAAACCAGATTATAAAATATTTCAAAAAGAATACTTAGAATAGGTGTAATAGGAAATATTTGTTGAATAACAATATAGTTTCCCATTGAGTTCAATTCAACCTATATAAATAATAATAGTCATGTATTGAACTATTGTAGTTATGTATTATACTAGGACAACTATCTATTCAACTAGTGTAGTTATGTATTGTCATGGTGCCGTTATGTTTTATTATTGCATTTTGTGTATTAAACTGTTATGTTTGTGTATTAAACTATTGTATTCCTGTTGTGCTTATGTATTAAACTATTGTATTCCTATTATTGCATTTAGATTAAAAATTACAGATGTCGTACGAATCCAACCATGCTGACCAAAATGTAAGATCAAGAAATCACATCCAAAGAAAAATTAAAAAATATTTAGAAAAAACTCCACAACTTCTTTGGTCATAATAAATCTAGATCAAGAATACAGATCTTGATTGGTTAAAATCTAAGTTTTTAAACGAAAAAAGGCTCTTTGCAGAGTTAGACATACTATCATCTCCGGTCCCACCACTGAACGACCTACTTATCAGCAGAATCGTGATGCCGGAGGCGATCGAGCCACGAGTCCTCCGCAACAGAACCTACGAGGAGGGGAAGAGACAGATCAAAAGAAGAAGACGAGAGGGTCGTAGTGTGAGGAGGGCGTACGAGGCGGGAAGAGACGCGGAGGATTTCGTCGGAGGAGGCGAGACAGAGGAGAGGAAAAAGGACGTGGTGGGTGCGTATGGGAAGGGAGGAGGGGAGGTAAAAAGAGGACGATATGATTACGAAACTACAATTTTTCATCTTTCACCGTTAGTTTAGATCTTGATGATGTATGTTTGTGGTCTCATTATATTAAATTGCGACATGGTCTCGTTCTAAAATCACCCTATATATATAATATTGAAACAAATTAGTGTAATATTGATTTAATCACTTTCATTAACTATAACAAAGGAATTCTAATCAACCAACGTCATGTACTTTAAGTTAGTAGATTTAAAGGGTTAAAGCACACAATATATATAACAGGTTGAATTCATTACAATACAATTACGGTTATGCATTTCTCTTCACTAATTGTCACAAGGTTTTAAGAGCTCTTTCTTAAAGGGAAATGATTTATGAACGCAGCGCGTCACGGACGCGCTCTACGTGGACATCCATGTCAGCCCTTACGTGGCCAAAGCATGAATGTTTTTTTGTTTTTTCTTCCTGATGTCCACTCAAATCACATTAAATGCGTTTCAACTCAGCACGTTCTCTCTCTCCACCCAAATACAAATATGATGACACTCTTTCTTTCTTCTTCATTCATTCTCTCCAGAATAAATCACCATTTCGAGCAAGATATTAGGTCGAAGAAGCGTCTGATGCCGACTCCCAGGATTCTTCACAACGTAAGCAGCGTGAATGGGACGGTGCGAAGACTTCCCGATGTTCTACATAAACAGGAAATCTGAGATGCTATTTTTTTCCTAAACGTAATTCTTGTGGGGTAAAATATACAGTGGGAGGTTTGTTGAGTTTGTGCGGTGGTGGCAGGGGACGACAGCAATAAAGTTGATTCCATATATTGATTCGTTTATTCCGACAATAATGAAGCCATATATTGTTCCGGACTGCAAATACACTTATTCCGGACTGCAAATATACTTATTCCGATTCCGGACGGCAAATACACTTATTCCGGACAGCAAATACACTTATTCCGGACAAACTTTATGTTCCGTTTCTGGACACACTTTATTCTTAAACCGGTGAACAAATACACTTATTCCGGACAACAAATACACTTATTCCGGACAAACTTTCTGTTCCGTTTCTGGACACACTTTCTTCTTATTCTGGACAACTACACTTATTCCGGACTGCAAATACACTTATTCCGGACAGCAAATCCACTTATTCCGGACAAACTTTATGTTCCGTTTCTGGACACACTTTATTCTTAAACCGGACAACAAATACACTTATTCCGGACAACAAATACACTTATTCCGGACAGCAAATACACTTATTCCGGACAAACTTTCTGTTCCGTTTCTGGACACACTTTCTTCTTATTCTGGACAACTACACTTATTCCGGACTGCAAATACACTTATTCCGGACAGGAAATACACTTATTCCGGACAACAAATCAACTTATTCCGGACAAACTTTATGTTCCGTTTCTGGACACACTTTATTCTTAAACCGGATAACAAATACACTTATTCCGGACAACAAATACACTTATTCCGTACAACAATATACACTTATTCCGGACATACACAACGTAAACAGGACAAACACATAATGTAAACTGCACACACACATAAAGTAAGCTAGACAAATTAAGTTGATCCAACGTAAAACTTAAAAACAAATATTTTATTATGATAAGTGTGGGCTCTGCACGAATAATGAGACTGCACGATGTCCTAGGGTCTGCACACTGTCTTATCTGTGTATTGGGAAATGAATCGTTCAACTTAAAGAACCGGCGTTTTTTAAAAAGACCAAAACGCGCGAAGAGAAATTTCGCTGACTGGACGCTGACTCAAAGAAAAATATCTGAGCTGTACAGATCCACGTAAGGCGCGTCCGTGACGCGCGCGTCCGTCTATCACGGCTCTTTCTTAAATGGATACTCTACACTCTAGAGAGTGAAGTTAGGATACCGAGGATTTATAGTCAAAATAAAACAAACATTCTTTACAACTAAGTGCACTGGTACTTTTATCGCGAGTCTAGTTAGAATGTGCTTAAATGCAAGGGTGACATTAAAGGTACTCATACGTCATTTTAGTTCATGGACATCTAAATTAGTAACTAATTAAATCAAATAAATCATGAGTACATATAATTATTGGTTGCTAGTGAGGGCATGAAGGTGAAGGTTGCTTCCCATGCACAAAGAAAGCAAAGAAGCGAAATATAGATCCCCAAATACTTAATGCCAAAATGATAAACATATGCACTTTAAATGACTGTCTAAACGATATGTATTTTTTATCTATCGAGAAATTACAAATGGTCAATTGTAATTCACATCATTTGATAAATTAGAAACAAATTGTTTTACAATGATAAAGTTGCATACACCCGATCTCCCTTACCTCGCCTAGACGAGAGCTTCTTTTAAGGCATTAGGTAACGTTGATGTTGATAGGAAATTTTCACAAAGTAAATCAAACTTTGAAGGTGTTTTTGCACTAACATCAGAACTTAAGGGCGCACGTGCTATTTCTATAGGAGAAAAAGTAAGTCCATAAATGAGGCCCATCACGGAAGCTATCAACCCACAATGAGCCCTAATAAATGATAATGAACACAATAACAAGAATTACTTACTATAAAGAAAAAAGAAACAACTACAACAAGAAATTTCTGAACAAATCTTTTATCTTGTTCAATTTGATATATTGTATGTGAGCAACGCATATGTTGGTGTATACATACCTTATTTTCATAAGGAGGCTTCACTGTCTCCTTTTTTTGGTCTAAATGTGAATGAAATAGAACACACTGTTTTTTCTTCTTCTTTACCGAATGGTCTTTGTTATCATTGTTATAGTCATTACAACTCTCATATTTAGACCACTGCAAAGATTGTGAACACAAATCTCATCAAAGCCGAATGAGAAGTACACTTATGATCCTTCAATTAATTAAATTGGCCCTTAATCTCTCATCCTCAAATGCTGGAACGGGTTAGGTAACCAACAAATAATGAAAGACACGAATCTAGTTAGTGATGACAATCCAACAAAGGAGAGACCATACCAACTAAGCCGAAAAACACATGTAGAAGTGGTATTTGCCACGTCAGTTATTTTCGTACTAATTAATCTAGGAATTGTACCATTGTTCTTCTACGTCGTGCCACAAATTAGCACAGGAATAATTGGAATGAATGTAATCTCAGTGAAGAAATTTATTTACGTTGTAGTTCAATTATTGAGAAATCAACTTTGCATGATATCTCAGTTATGCCATATGATGCAACTTCTATATATATATATATGTTGAAGAAGTCACGTCAAGAAAAAAGCTCCTGGAAAATTTCCACATCCATTATTTACAAAGCTGCATTTTCGACTTAACATTGATAAAGGCGGAAGATAAGATTCCAATGCCAACGTTAGTTAAATTATTATAACTTGGGAACACAGTAGATGCAAATTGCATGATAAAGATTGAGAATATATCTTTTGGATGCCCATTTTTGGAGAAGAATGAGTCATTCATTGATTCCATTCCATATCTTTCTAACATGACTCAATCATATAAGTGGGCTTGGCTTGGCTGGAAGCCACATCAAGGAATAGTCCAACCACTACAAAACTTCAGTATCTAATGGAATTAAAATACCATTGTCATGGTCCATAAATAGTGATTGGAAATTGATTGGTCATGATTATACGTAAGTGGAGATTAGATGTCTTCTTTGGATTTGAATCTTTTTATTTCCAAGAGGTGCGCTTTAATTTTTCCTCTACTTGATCTTTTTTCTTATGATTTAAAGTGGAAGGTGTCATGTCACCCTTCTAATCATGAAATTAATTCATAAGTTCCACAGCTATCAAATTGTAGATGTTCAAGAACAATAATCAATCACCTACTTTCAAAAATAATAAGCAATCACCAAGGAAGTTAATGTACTGACTCTATGAATTTAGGATAGTGTGTGAATATTAAAAATTGTTATCAAATTAAACCAGTTTCGAAAATGTCAAAAAAAACTCAAAGTACTAAGGAATTATAGTTTCTTGTTTATTCCAACCTCTAAATTCGTTGGGTCCAACCGTCCAATCATCCAACAAAAAAAAGCATACCTAACTAACTGAATATAAAATTACACAATAAAGTTCCTGAACTTTTATAATTCCATTATGTTAATTGATGTGGAATGTGGTGTGCAAAAACCTTTTCGTTCACTACATCTGACGATATAGATATTAATTATTAGCTTCCTTTAAGTGGCCACTTTATACTTACAACTTTATTCGTTACAAATTCGTAGTAGTTTGGCGCGAAGATATGCCTATCCCGACCTCAGATGACATGAATCAACACGCAATATATATGTACCATTAGTAATAGTTAATGTAAAATAGGCTCGTAATTACAAATGAGATAAGTTGCTTATGGCGTTCGCTAACTTAGGGCCGTTTGGATGTAACAGCTTCTAGCTTCTGGACTTGTCAGAATCTCCTAGAGGGTTTGATGCAATCCAAATTCCAAACAATCAAATTTGAAATCCACATTCAACTCCCGACCTGCTTCCCTGTGCACTTTTTGCCTTAAAGTTGGAAGCTCACATGGTGAGCTTTTGGTGGAGAAGCAAAAGGTGAAATTTCATATTCCAATTCTACTCCCATGGAATTGTGTAATTGACCTCTTATGTCCCATTGTGTCATTCGTTTACAACCTTGAGATTTAATTTTATTACATTTCATACCGGGCATCATATTTGCTACTTTTACCACTGAGCATGAACATCACCTTTCATTTAATGTATTGTGACTGCTAGAGTTAATCATGAACACCACCTTTCATTTGAAGCTACAATTCTTGAACATTGTTGTTTGTTTTTCTAATTTATTTTAACTATGCTTATGTTAATCAAAGTTGGGGGAAATTTAAGAATTTCATTTGACAAGACATGACCCACTACTAGAAGTCTTCTACCTATCCAAACAACTCTCAACCTTCGAGAAGAAGCTGCTTCTGGATCCACATTCCCAGAAACTGACTTCCCATCAGAAGCTGACATTTGGGAGTTGCATCCGAACTCACCCTTAGTGGCCAAGAACACAAATCAAATGTTCATATAGAGGACAAGTAAGAATCATGTGGCATGCACACGAAATTCCTTTTTCTACATATAAATTATAGGTATTCGTAAATATGAATATTAGATACAATACGCTTATAAAGATTTGTAATTCCAACACTCTTCCACCTAAATCGGAAACTACTGCAATGTATTCAGTATTATATAAAATAGTTGGATTTGAATATGTGTATTCAGTATTATAAACACTCAATCCTCACTAGGGTTGTGCATCCGGTCCGGACCGGACCGGATTTTTATCCGGGGTCCGGACCGAAGACCGGACCGGACCGGATGCCCACGGACCTAAGACCGGACCGGACCGAATCGGTCCGGTCAAAAACCGAATTTTTTAAGTTAAAAAAAAAATTGGACCGGTCCAGACCAGACTGGACCGGAAAATTTAAAATTTTGCCGAACCGAAACCCGGACCGGACCGGATTTTTTCAAAAATTTACGGACCGAACCCGGACCGACCGGTCCGGTCCGGTTGACCGGTTTGACCCGGTCAATGCTCTCCCTTAATCCTCACTATTCGATTTAAATATTTATATGTTTTTTTCAATAAGTATGGTAGCTTGTTTGAGATATTTTATCTAACCTTAGTGATTTAGTACAGGCTATATATATTGTCTTAATTTGCTTTAGATATCAAGTTATATTATAGTTTGCTAGCATTTGATTCATCATACATTTTTTAGTAATAGAAAAACATTGATGTATATTAAAATATCTGTTCTTGCATAAAATACTTCCAAAATTACAATTCATTTGTGTTGTGACAATACATTTTTTTTATCGATCACATCTATAATGTCATCAATTAAGGTAAGAGAAAAGATTACGACAATGTCACAATTGAAAAAACATAACCCAAAGGGAATTTGAACAATTAGAAGCGCAGCCAGGTACAGTCCAAGTTTCCTTCTTTATATTATCTCTACAGTAAATTAGTAATTTTGAAGATTATTTATGAGAAAATGGCAAGAACTAAAGGAAAAGAAAAAAAAGGGTTTAAAAGAACATATTAAGTTTATGTTAAGGTTGTAATGTAGATTAGCTGTTGATGTTAAAAGTAGAGAATTCGGGTTATTATGACAGTTGGCAGTCTCTACCACGTGTTTAGTGATGAGTGGTTGTGTGGATCCCATGTTGTAATAAACTAAGAAATGAGTTGCAGAAAATAACATTTAGGATAGCATTGATATAAAAATATTTTATTATTAAACTTCATAATTCATTTTGTATAACAATTTAATTAAAAATGAAGCATCTTTACAATATCTTTTAGGAGATCCTATTGAAAAAATTTGAAAGACACCAACTCAACCTTGTCGTACAAATTTGATAAAATTGACAGAGATATATGCACCACCTATAAATGCTTAGATATCTCTAGTAATTTATATAAAGGAAATCCAAACATCTTGAAAGTAAGTTTCTAGAGGTTTCTTTTTTGTTTTAAAAAAGAATTCGTTAGATATTAATAATGTTTCCATTGTTCAACAACATAGGATTGTATTGTTTGAAAAGTGAAGATTCATGACCTCTAGATTATCCTCTTCATTGCGATTCCTTGAATTAATTCGTGACTACCGAGAACCTTATCTTACTCCATTGCTAGCCCTGAAGTCCTCTTCTAGGCTCTCGCTTGCGTAATTGAGGTTGTATGGGTTTTAGGACAACTTCATCCATTTGCACCACATAAATTGGAAAGTCATGTCTTTTTGGCTTTTGGCTTCATATAATCTAATTTGATGATTAACAAATTCACTAATATGATTGATAATTAATTCCAATCAAACATCATATAAGTCAATTGATCAATTTGCATGAGCATATTCATATGTATATTGCATCTTGCCTTACTCGGCGCTCAAGATTAAAGATCAAGACTCAAGACTTAAAAAATGCAATTAAGATATCTAAGAATTTTGTAATTTTCCATTTATTTGAGTGATATGATCATGTATACACTTGATACACAAAAGTGAATATTCTAGTCAATTTCAGTTGTCCAGACTATTAGTGGTCGTCCGCTAGCTAGTCTTGAGAGCTTGAGGCTCAAGTGTAGTTTTGGATATTATTTCAACTACTGGTCTATCAAATATCAACCTCTTCCAGTTTAAGTCCTTATTTTCTTTGTTTTTTGGACGATTGAGCACTTGCCGGTCAGTGGATAGATCAATTTGATTTAGAATCAATTTTGATCCCTGTCGCTAAGCTAATCTTGGCCCATAATGGGAACCCATATGCCATATAGTCGTATAAGTTTTCACTCATTGGATACATGAATAGCCATTGTCGGGGGTAAAACAAAATTCATGATTTGGACAATCAATTAGTCATTAGGCGACCACCTTAGCTTCTTCAGAAGCCCTAATAATGGGCGGTAAATTCTTAATCAGATAAATTCATTGTAATCTATACCTGAACTAATTTCCAAATCATCAAGTACATTAAGGTCTAGAGTTCAACACGCTTTAAAGCTAGTCTTCAAGTGTTGTAAAGCTCAAGGAAGCACATTAATTCTCGGGCTGTAGGAGGTGATCAAGCTCAGAAGGTTGTTTGGATGTTAGATCGTAAAGGTTTAATCCCAGCTCAGAATGAGCTTGATTATACTATGACAAAAATAGTGGAATATTACCACAAAATCCGATAACCTCTTGTCCTCTTTCAAACCCATCATATTTCACCAAATCCTAGAAACCCTACAATGGCGATTCTCTATGACGTCACTACCTGAATGCTCCCCTCTTCTTCAACCTCTTACTCCTCCCTACCAAGTCGACTCCCCTCTTCTCCTCTGCCCTTTCTCGAAGAAGAAAGGTCCCTATCTTAGGTTCTACAAATACTCTATATTCTAGTTCATAAGCACTCTACTCTTTTTCTTCATTTTCTTTGTACTTGTACAACTTCATTTAATAGTGGAATAGTTGCCAATCTCCTGTCGTGGTTTTTCCCTTTCTTAAAAAGAGAATGAGTTTCCATGTAAAATATTATGTGTTCTGGATTGGTTGCTGTAGCGTGTGGTTTAATCTTGAAATTATTTTGTATTTTAGTGCTTGTTTTGCACCTTGATTTTGTTGTACAATTTTTAGTCGAATTTCTTCTCATAGGGATGTCAATCTCATTGACGTGATTGTCGTTTTGTAAAATCAAGTGTTCGAAAAGCATACGAAGACAAACCTACACAAAGGCTAGGGTTGTGAGATGTTTAGAGGATGTTTGATGAGGCTAAAAACCTAAATTCTCTATTTGTAAATTCCCTTTATGTAGTAGTGAATAATTGAGTGTTGAAAATGATAGCACAACATTGGACATACTAAAAATGTGAACACTTGATCATAAAGTTGTACCCATTATCCACTGTGCAGCTGCTTGACTTTTGTTGAAGTGGTGATAGATTGTCAATTTTCACATTTCAGTGTGAGAATCAACAACGCGCCTAGTTTTCCCAACAATATGTGCATATATTTTTGTTTTTTGTTACAAGTAGTAGATTAATAAGGAGATCAACACGGGGATCATAACATTTGTAGATCAATCCTTACGTAACGGAACCAAGATCAAGTCAGTGGTGTTCGCCTTCTTCCACCCGACAATCTTCTACTCTCTTGGAAAAGATAAAACAAATCCGCAACCTAATAGTCTCCTAAAGGTGCACGCGGGAGAGGGGACCGAAACTATAACCCTAATTGGAGATGGCAGCTGGAGAGAAAAAGGTGAGAGGGTATGGAGGCTGGAAACGCTAACTTGGGCCAACCCTCTCCTATTATAGAATGGAAATAGGATGTTAACATAAGCACGGACTAATAGGGAGCCGCCATGTGTCTTTGGCCAATATGTCCTTTTGGGCACATTTCAGTAAAACCTAATACAAGTAAATCTAGTAAACGCCATTTTGTTAATAATTTACGCTAAGGCCTATTAAGTGAGATGGAAGATGCTCAAACTTGGGAAGAAGAAAGCTATCACGCCTTGTAATTGTAATGGAATGGTGGGTTCTTTGTTGTCCAGCCTGTAAATTAGTTTCTTGTGTCAAAATATCCTGCCGCTATTTTTATAGGCAATTAAATGAATATATAACAAAATAAAGTTGTTCAACTTTTATTATTCCATGCATCGTGTTAATATGATATACAAAGCTTTTCGTTTCACTACATAAGAAGATATCATTAATTACTTGGACATGACACTTTATACTCATCTTTATAAGTTTATAGAATCATTTCGAGTTTAGCCACATGCTATGTTAGCATTTCCATCTTTAAAAGAGATGCATCAACACGCAACATTTGTATTACGGTAAATGCTCCGTCCAACAAATATAATAATCAGCTTGTAGAAACATTTTCTATCTTGTTGTAACACAGAACTCGTGTTATATTTTCTTAGAGTACTTGTATGTATGAAAGAAATAATATAATTTCGAAAATTTGAAAAATAAAATGTTTGTCGCTAGTGATAGTACCTAGTATTATAGTATAGTATTTAAATCATTGACTAAAGTACGTAAGTTGTGCAAGAGATGAAAAGTAAGGTGTGATAGAAAATTATATCAGCACGACTTTACTTTTTTCTTCTGAAAATTAGCAAATTACAGAGCTGGAAATTACATATTTATACATAGAATTATATGTTTAATTATTACGTTGTGTCAATAGTTGGAATAGTCTTTAATTTGATCTCTATAAATGGTAAGGGAGGTAACGTGACTCTACCAGTGCACTTAAAAAATGGCTTATGATTTTTTACTTTGAAATAATAGCATATGGGTTAGATATAAAATTAAGTTGGGGAGAAGCTTAGAACAAAAAATGGGTATTCTTTCATTTCAAATATTTTAATAACATGTCGTAGAATCGTAAACCTTCTCTGACTTGCATGCTTTTGTTCAATGTCACAGAAGTGCTAAATCGACTGCGCAAGATCTTATTGGTCTTAGTAGGGCCGAGCAGAAACCGGGTCGGTCTGGTCAACCGGACCGGTCGGTTAGGGTTCGGTCCGGATTCCGCTCCAGACAATTTTGGAAATTCGGTTTCGGACCGGTCCGATTTTTGTTTTTTTTTTAAATTTTTAAGGTTAAAAACCGGTCCTGGACCGGATCGGACCGAATCCAACCGGTCCGGCCCAGTTTCCGGTCCAGACCAGTTCGGTCCGGTCCGGTCTTCGGTCTGGTTGCCGGATAAAAATCCGGTCTGGTTCGGTCCAGACCGAATGAACAGCCCTAGGTCTTAGTGTGTACACGAGGTCGATAACGAAATCGTAGCTTGACACGTCTCATGAAGACGATTCTAGATTGCAGGTTAATGATTTCCTAAGGAATAAGTATTGAGAAGCATTGTGATTACAAACAACAATATGGTCTATGTGTTTGTCTTTATTGTTCAATCAACAAATGAAAAGTTCCCTTTACTTTTTCAACATACAAAAAATGATAAACATGATCTTATTTCAAATATCACTAGTGCAGAAAAGTCCATATACGTCGGATATACAAGGGTATAGACGTCGGATTTCGAGGGTCCAAGTACTCGACATCTATTTCCCCGTCGTCTATTCCTTGTTGTATAGACGTCAGCTATATACGACCGACGTCTATACAGTGTATACACGTCGGCTATATACGATCGACGTCTATTATATGTTAATTAACCAAAATTTACATTGGAACGTATATCGGGCATTCTGCACTCACATTAATCAAGCCCAAGTGGTCCAAGTGCCCCAAGTGCCAATCTTTTGACAAACAACCACGAATATCAAACCCAACATGCCCAGGTGCCCCAAGTCGTTCGCGTTCAGCAGTAAAGGAGTGGTGGAGTACATCAACCACACCAAATGTCGGCTACCATATACAACCGACGTCTATACATGGGTTAATAGTAAAAAAACGTTGCAACCATTTTAAACCCAAGTGCCAATCTTTTGACCATTAAATATATATATGTATCTCACTTGCATTTTGTAGTGTGGTACCAAACTACCATTTAGAAGTAAAGGAGTGGTGGAGTACTTCAACTCCACCAATAAAAAACTTTCTCCAATGTGGGACTAAACATGTCACCATACACACACGTGATAGTTACAATGATGTAACTATTTTTAAATCCACATTATTATTATACAAAATAATCCACATAAATTCTTACACAAAATAAATCCTAAAAAAATTGCGTTATTTCTTATACAAAATAAATTCCAAAAAAATGAGTTAATTCTTACACGAAATAAATTCCAAAAAAATACGTTATTTCTGATACAAAATAAATCCACATAAATTCTTATACGAAATAAATCCAAAAAAATATTGAAACAAAAAAAAAATTCTTCTTTCAAGAGGTATAGACGTCGGTTATACTAAACAACCGACGTTTCTACAAACCTATAGACGTCGGATGTCCAAACATCCGACGTCTATACCGATAGACGTCGGATGTTTTTATATCCGACGTCTATTTGGTGACGTCTATTGAGCATTCTGCACTAGTGAATTTTACATGATTTAATCTGAAAGTGATATGCGTCTTCACTTGTATATATTGTCGCATTTATCCATGACTCTTGATGGAAGCGTACGTGAAACTCTATTTGTTTAATTATCCCGGACAAATTGAATTAGCACAACAAGACATCCAAAATTAAATCTCCCACTTCAATGCTCTTTTTTTCCGAAGTATTAGAGATTATATATTTTGTAAATGTAGATATATACAAGTCCCTAGGAAGAGATGTATAAGGAATGTTTTTGATAATAAAGATGTATAAGGTATTACTCTAAGTCTATAACGCAAAATCAATTTGAAATTTAGACCTACAAATTAAATTGGATTAATTACAGTTTACCATCTGAACTATGCATTGATATCACTTTGCATTTATGAACTTTAAAAAATAACAATTATCTCCCTGTGAACTTTCGTTTTATAACACTTTGTCATTATGAACATTAAAAATATATTATTTAAACACACATTCACAGCTTTTTTGTAATTTTTTGCATTGAATCCCTAATATACTCATAAACCTAGTTTTACATGAAAGTTTGTATCGAATTAGATGTTAGATATGGTTGAAATTTGAATTGGATTGATATGATTTTTAAAGTTCAGGGGCCAAACTGTTACAAAACGAAAGTTCAAGAGGATAAATATCACATTTTAAAGTTGAAAGGATACAAAATTATACGAAGACATAGTTAATGGAGCAAATTGTATTTAACCCAATTAAATTCGGTAGTACTTATAAAAACATTATCGTGGACAACCGATTGAAGACCTCGCGAGAGTTTAGTCCTTTCACGGGTCTACTTTGACGGTGATAGTTTGGTCCTTTCACAGATTGTAAATTACCAGCAGAACGGGCCAAGAACTGTGAATGCTACTCAAACTACCGAAAGGATTCATTCCGTCAGTACAGAGTCCAAGTCGTACATTCCTGAATTCTTCACCAAACACAGGAAAGTCGAAATCTATTTTTTTCCACTGAGGTCAATCTGCAGGGTGACGTAGCAACTGATCATTTGGTTTCTCACGATCAGCATGCCATGTCATGTTCTTGGAATCCTCTTTACCCGCAAACAAACGTTTAAGCCTTGGTATTATCGGAAGATACCACAAAATCTTAGCAGGAGGTCCTTTGATTTTCATCTCATCAGCCTCTTCATTGTGGTTTGGTCCACTACGTTTAATTTTGTATCTCGAAACATTACACCTGGGGCAGGAATGTAAGTTTTCAAACTCACCCCTATACAATATACAATCATTCGGGCATGCGTGTATTTTCCTATATTCCATTCCCATAGGGCACAACACTTTCTTTGCATCATAAGTTCTATCTGGCAACTCATTATCATCTGGAAGCATCTCTTTCACTAACTTCAACATTGATGTGAAACTCACATCGGACCAACCATTTCCAGCTTTTAAATTGTACAACTTCAACACCGCTGATAATCTAGTGAATTTGGTATAATTCTTATACAACGGCTTCTCATTGTCACTCAACAAATTACCAAGTAAATCGGGGTTGGACGAAAACTTTTCAGCCATATCCTGAACCATTTCCTCTAAGTGATCTTCCACACTAACGTCTTCTCCATCATTCTTGGAATGACTAAATGATTGATTTTAACCGTACCATATCCATCGTCTGTAATTTGGGTCGAAACCTTTCTCAAACAAATGATCTTTCATTTTCCAAAAAGTCAACATTAACATATTATGACACTTATTGCACGGACAATACGCCATGTCGCTGTCTTTCATTTTCTTAGAATGTTTTTTGGCAACCTCTAAGAACATATTCACTCCGTTCTCATACTCATCACTCAATCTGTTTGAAACAATCCACTCTCGATCCATTTCAATCTAAACAGAGGCAAAAATGATAGTTATTATTGCAGAAAAGAAATAAAATTTCGATCTAAAAAATGTGTTCGTAGATGAGAAGATTCGGAGACATTAAGATGAGAAAAGAATGACTCAGAGGAGAAGAGATGAAGTCCTTAATCTAGCGTGGAATCAGGAAGGTTAGAAATCTAACTAAGCAATCAAGGCCAAAACAAGCCTAAAGTCCACTATAGGTCCTTAGTAATAGACGACGCCTAACTTCGAGGTTCTACTGAGGACCACTAGTCTGTAGGAAATCAAGAACCCGGAGATCCCTAATATCTCAGGGAGACTAGATGGGCAACGACGTTCAGGATGAAATGGTCTTAAACATCGAGGACCACTAATCTATAGGAAATCAAGAACCCGGAGGTTCCTAAAATCTCAGGGAGACTAGATGGGCAACGACATTCAGGCCATAATGGTCTTAAACGGTTTCCTTTCCTTAATGCGTCCGAAAATCCTAGGGGCCAACGTCTAATTGATTTTATTAAGACTCTTTTATTAAGTGGTTTCTGGGCCAAGGAAAGGGTGATGAAATCCCCCACCTCATCTCCTATAGGTGACTGCCCCCTAAGTGTTTTTCATACCTTAATCTAACAAACAACACACCAAACAAACACTCACCTCACTCTTGTTCCAATGCAAGTCCTAACTAATACGTGATTTGTAATGAATGATGAGTGAAAGATAGTACGCACCTTACGATAGCAATCTACGACAGAAATCGTAAAATGTATAATAAATACGATGAATGCAAATCCTATATGATGAATAACTTAGCAAATATTGTCTAATCTTTTGCTTTGGGTTGTTAAAGGTCAAGTTGCTTAAGGAGTTGATGAGTTAAACATTAAAACTTTTCTAAATAAAAGAATATCTTAAGCATAAATAAACATTTAACTAAATAAACATGTAACTAAATAAACGTTTAAAATTTAGAATTTAATGTTTATTAGTGTCGCATTTGAATCCAAGTTACAAGTAATTGTTTCAAAATTACTTTAGATAATTCAGATTAAAAAAAGTAAATACATGTGAGAAACTAAAAACTCAGGATTTTAATCAAATAGAAACATTTGATCCATTTAAAATTTCAACAACAATATTTGAACAACATGTTAACAACATTTTAATTCATTTCAACAGCAACATTTCAACAGCAACATCAACATTTGAATCCATTTAAAATTTCTACCATAAATTTATATCATGCATTTATCAACCAAAACCAAATCAAATAGAAAACCAAAATGTTAAGTTTAACTACAAATCATGAAATACGAATATATTCAAGATTAAAACAAAAAAATCAAAATGTTGCATTAACCAACAATAAACAAGAGGAGAAGTTTACTAACATAAAAAAGAATCGTTATCACAAGAAAAATCCAAAAATAAACCAACAAAAACGAACTTAACACTTACATTGGTTAGGATGTGGAGGAAGCCGGAGGAAGAAGGAGAAGAGGGCCGGAGAAGGGGAGGAGAGCTTGGGACGTCACTGCGGTGCCGGAGACGGTGCATATCGGTCGGAGATCGGTCGCGGGACGGCTAGAGTTTGGTTCGGTTTTTTGTTTGAAATGAATGACAGAAACGTGTGTGTTCGATTTCCTTAAGACCTATAGATGTCGGATATTCTAGATATTCGACGTCTATACCTTGACGTCTATATGCAGGGAGTATAGACGTCGGCCATCTATTACAGCCGACGTTTATAGGTCGACGTCTATACCCTATAGACGTCGGTTTCAGAGGGTATTCAAAACACCGACGTCTATGGGTGGACGTCTATACCCTATAGACGTCGGATAAACGGAGTATTCCAATAGCCGACGTCTATAGTTCCACATAGACGTCATCCATAGTAACGACCGATGTTTATTCCGTCCTCTCTCTACTAGACGTCGGTCTGTCTAACGATTGACGTCTATGGGGCGACGAGTAAAGCCTATTCTGCACTAGTGACAACAGGTTGACTAAAAATTCTCCACTTTAGAGAAAATCCTTCACATGTTCATACAAAGCACCAAAACCATGATTATCACTACCAATGCCTACATTTAAACCCTATAGGGACTATCTGGAAAAGAGTCATGAGCATCCCAAAGAACCCATTTATGAGGCTCAACTTTCTAATTCATATGTCCCCAAGGCACCATACCCACATAGGTTAGTAAAGAAAAGGGATCAACATTGCGATAAGATTGTTGAGGTACTACCACAATTCAAAGTAAATATTCCATTGTTCGACATGGTTCAACAAATGTCACCGTATGGCAAATTACTCAAAGACCTATGATCGAGTCAGTTATAATACCGCATGTGCACGACCGTGTTGAAGCGGTGGCAAGCACGGGTCGGTCCACAGGGAGCGTGTGCGAGTCAGATTCACGATACTCGAGTGGGGGAAGAAGAGAGGAATAAGGCCGGAATCACACTACGATGTGTTTATCCAGATGCTTACGTCGGATGGAATGCTCTGAGCAGTTTCAGCTCTTATATATCCGTAGTTGGAATTCGGAGTGACAGTGATTCCGATGAAAGGTTCTCGCAATGGAAGCGTAAAAACACAGTGTTTCGTCGAAAGTGTCACCATCTTCCTCGTTTCGAAATCGGAAAACAAGCAATAAAACTAAACCCCTAAAGGAGTATAGAGAGCGAATGTGAATACGAAAATATGTTTATGTGTGTGTGTTCATTTGTGCTCATCACAACATTTAATACATGAAATCCATAAAACCAAATCCAACTTTGCCTCCACATGAAATAAGATAAAATATATATTAAAACATACAACACAATAATTGAAATGAAGCTAAATGAGCTCATGCAGAAAGACCAAACCCCACTATGTCTCCACGTGAAATAAGATTTAACAAAATCATTAAAACATACAAGACATTATGTAGGATGAGGACAACATGAGCACATGCATGCACAAGTTATGTTTCATCTTCCACTCCATCATTATCCCCACTTCATCATTCCCCATAAATTAGGCCCACTAATCTAAGCATGTGCTAAGCATCACTCAAGAGTATTAGCACTTCAAAGATAAGAGTGCAATCACATTAGATGGTTATGGAACTCATGTAAGGTTCAAAGGATTAGGATTAACACACACACACACACCTAATACATCACATAATCACATCACCTTCTTCTCTGCCCCCTAATGGGGATGGACTACTCCCTACTCATCTCTAAACTAAAGAAAGCATAAAAACAACATAAGGCCATAATGGAAATGAAGAAAAATAAGATTAAGCAAACAACAACATCAAAGAAATTGCATCAAAGTAAAGACATTAATGTAAAGAACAAGATCCAACTAACTTGAAATGAAAATATTACAAAGTTCCTTCTTCCCCTCTTACACTAATGAGCAGCAAAATAAACCTAAACTAATGGAGAAGCAAGAAAAGTGGGAGAGGAGGGATTACAATGGTATATATAGACTAATACATGGTTATAATGAATCTGGAAATAATCGAGCGGCTTTAAATCACATTTGATGGTCTTGGAATGCTCTGACCTGACAATCCGTCCCGCGGCCAAAATATGAGATCCATCAAAGCAATTTGATCCGCCAATGGCGAATCTTGATTCTTTGATCGGGTTAAAATTTGTCCAGCGCTTAAGTGTCTTCATTTGGCACGTGGGGTGAAGCTCTGGTTTTAATTGGAGAAATACTGATATGGTTCAAGTCATGTGACACAACATTTTGTTCTTTACCATTAGGTTCCTCCAGGCTTTAACTTGGGTCCTTCCTGGCTTGTGAACCAGTCCTTGTGCATTACAAATAGGTCCAGAAGTCTTCAATTCAGTATATTGTTGTTGCAATCAGGTCCTTCTTGCTCTTTTTTCTCTTCTTTATTACATAACACCTGAAACACTACAACAAACACTCGAGTAGCACAATATTGAGGTAAAATAAAGGATATATAGCATGAATATGATGCATGATATGCTACTAATCAAATACCCACATACTTATCTTTTGCTAGTCCCGAGCAAAACAAAGAAAGAAAGGAAAGAAAGGAAAACATACAAAAAAATGGGGAAATCTTAACTCACTTTCGTAGGAATCACGGTTGCACTTAACACGTGAAACAAGCCGTTAAACCTCCTTATCGCCAAGGAGGAAGAGTGGTGTCTCCTTAGATTTTTCAACGGATATACCCACAGAATCTGAACATTGATGCATTATTCGACCTAGCAACATGGCTCGATGGACCTATTTTTGTCGATCATTGGACATGGTAATACTACGGGCTGACTATATATATGTATCCAGTCCACACACCTAGCTTAGGGAACAATTTGTGCAAATTATTAAGGACTTAAGTGAAAGACATGGGCAACCTTAACATCCTCAAGTGATACAAAGTGTAAAGTCCATTAAGGTTCTTATTTGTACTACTCTTTTTCATTTTTTTCTTTATTTTTCATTGCATTTTTTTACTAGTTGGTGTTTAATTCTCCCAAGGTTAGGTTTCGTGCATCATTTTCTATGAGTACTTACACTATCACGTACACTTTCCCCCAAATCGACACAAAAGGCGATCCCTACCACCCGCGTAACGGGAATTCGGTCGGCGCATCCTAAGTCAGATGACTCGAAAGCACTAGGCTCTAAGCCCCCTCAGACCTAATTTCCCGAGTGATAGGAGCCATGCGAGAATAGAGAACAACCTACTAAATTATTTCTTATCTACACATGAACCATAACCACTACACTTAAGGTTTCACAACATGAGTTTAGGGTCCCTGACTACAACAAACTTCCTTATATTAAGAGACACGAATTATTCAAATCACTAGGTTCAGGGTGAACTTCTTTATTTATTTGAGTGCTGAAATCCTATGATTACTCTCCCCCCGACGGAAAACTACGGTGCATCCTTACGACTACATATGACTGAAAGCCGGTATACTAGACATGTCAATTCTGGGAGTTTTCTTTTTTACTTTGCCTTTTAAAGCACTTGGCAAGAAAAACAAGGCAAGTCACCCAAGGATCATGACAAACAAATATATCGATATTAAATGCAGAACACTAACATGATCCTAACCATGAAACAAAAGAAAACAAAAAACAAAGTGAAAATGACTTGACTCCACATATATACAAATGTAAGGCACCCCCCACACTTCTTGCATTGTCCTCAATGAATGGTAGTATGATACTACAAGGATTTATGCATGAAAAAAAATTCTCACAAACGTGAAACGCAAAAGGAAGTTCATGGTTATGTGGATGGACATATACCCGAATTTCTGAAAACCTGTGAGATACTTAAGAAGAGAGACAAATACGTGAAACAAATGTGACACAAATACTCACGGGTTGTGGCCCACAACAATCAATGCTCACTTGTGGAGTTTGTTTTTTGTAAAGATGTACAAACATGAATTCACAACCATTCACATGGTTACGTGCGAGGGAGGTTCATGAAGGAACATGTCCTCCTCGACTTTAGCTGGTGCCCCCTCAAAATAAGGTTTGAGGCATTGTCCATTAGATTTGAACACGTCCATATTCCCTGGGTTCAGTATTTCAACCACTCCATGAGGAAATACAGTTTGCACAATAAACGGGCGAGACTAGCGACTGCGGAGCTTACCTGCAAACAGATGAAGCCGGGAATTGTAGAGCAACACCTTCTGCCCGATCGTAAACACTTTTCGCATAATCATTCCATCGTGAAACATTTTGGCTCGGGACTTATGAATATTTGCATTTTCATACACATCATTGTGTAGGTCTTCCAATTCCACGATTTCGAGTTTACGTTGCACCCCTGCTTGATCAAGATCCATATTAAGGTTCTCGATCACCCAGAAAGCACGATACTCGAGCTCAACGGGTAGGTGGTAAGCCTTGCCATACACTACCTGATACGTGTACATACCCAAATTGGTCTTATACGCGGTGCAGAAATCCCAGAACGCGTCATTCAGCTTAGTTTACCAATACTTCCCTGAGGAATTAACCATTTTCTCAAGGATTTGCTTTAATTGACAGTTAGACACTTCGACCTGCCCACTACTTTGCGGATGATATGGGGTCTCAAACTTGTGGGTGATCAAAAACTTCCTCATAAGAGCTTCAAAGGAGCGATTGTAGAAGTGGGTACCCCTGTCGCTGATTATGGTACGAGGCGTACCAAATAGCATAAAATGTCCTTTAAAAATTTAATGACCACCTTGTTGTCATTGGCCTTTGTGGGGATAGCCTCTACCCACTTAGACACATAGTCAATGACCACCATAATGTAAATATTCATGAATGAATTCAGGAAAGGACCCATAGAGTCGATGCCCCACACATCGAAGATGTCGACGACGAGGATATTTTGCAAAGGCATCATATCTTGCCGACTGATTTTGCAAAGGCGCTGGCACCTATCACATTGCTTACAAAGTTCATAAGCATCTTTGATAAGTGAAGGCCAATAAATTCCATATTATAGCACAATGGTGGCAGTTTTCTTTGCTCCAAAGTGCCCTCTACATGCCTCAGAGTGGCACAATTGGAGCACACTTTGGAACTCATTATTTGGGACGCACCGCTTGAAAATTTGGTCAGAGCAGCATTTGAATAGATATGGGTCGTTCCAGTGAAAGAATTCGACATAAGATCTAAATTTGGTTTAGTCAGATTTTGACCAACCCACAGGAAGTTGCTCAGTCACGAGGTAGTTTACGATGTCAGCAAACCAGGAGTTATCTTCGATCGTGAACAATTGCTCGCCACAAAATTTGTCATTAATAATTTGGTCATGTGGGTTGGTCGTCTCAAGACGAGACAGGTGGTCCGCTACAACATTTTTACACTTTTTTGGTCCCGAATCTCAAGATTGAATTCTAGTAACAACAAGATTTATCTCAAGAGTCAAGATTTTGCATCTTTCTTTGCCCTGAGATGCTTGATGGCCTTGTGATCATAATGGATAATCACGTGGGAGTCAATCATGTATGACCAGAATTTCTCCAAAGCAAATATGATCGCTAAGAATTCTTTCTCGGTCATAGTGTAGTTCAATTGGGCATCATTAGGTGTTCTACTGGTATAGTAGATCACATGAGGCAATTGGTACAATCGTTACCCAAGCACTGCTCCCACAACAAAGTCAGATACATCACACATCAACTCAAAGGGTTCAGTCCACACCGGTGCCTTAATTATGGGAGTCGAAGTTAGCTCTTTCTTCAAGGTTAAAAAGGCATGGTAGCAATCTGGTGTGGACTTAAAAATGACGTCCTTAGCCAACAAGGCGGTGAGAGGTCAAGCAATTTTTCTAAAATCCCAAATGAACCGCCGATAAAATCCAACATGCCCCAAAAGTCACAAATATCCTTCACATTACGTGGTGGTGGGAGATTAGCAATAAGACTCATATTGACATCATATCATGTACACATTTGTGTCTTATATCCGTTATCTTTCACCTAAACAATGCTACGTAATGAGTTTTATGTTTAAATTTCAGGAATAAGCAGGTTTGAGGAGAAGTCACAAAAAAGACTCAAAAACAAGGAAAATGACTAAGTTGCAAGACTTCTGGACTGAGATGAAAGAGAGAATGACCTAGATGTAAAACCAAAAGGACCAATATGCAAATCAAGAAGTTCCACACCTTAATGAGGAGTATTTTGGCAATTAAATCTGGGACCAACCATCAACAACCAAATCGAGTTCATCAAACACCAAGAAATCAAGCTAGAACCAAGCCAAACAAATCCAGACCCGATCAGATGAATCCAAACTGCTAATTGGCACTCCCAAACCGCCAATCAGCGGTCAAGATCGCTTCAGAATGCACATGCCTTGGTCGGGTGTTAGATTAGGTTGTATTTAGTCCAGTTTTGGTATGCTTTTAGTCCCATACCGGGGGATTGTCCCAGATTAACTTTTTCCATGCCTATATATAGAACTCTTCACCTTCCTTTGTAGAGATCTCGTCTCTACTAGGAGTAAATCCTTGAAGCAAAACTCTGGCGGAGAGAGGCTACTTGTAGTGTGAGTGAGTAATAAAAGATGTTTTGTTAGTTTTTCATATTGTCTTGTCTTTAGTTAATTCTTGCATGCTTAGTTAACTTTGTTTGTTTTAATCATAGAATTAATCAGTATGTTTTCTTTCCTTAATATGCATGTTAGTGTAATAATGTGTGAGTAGTTTCATCCCCTTTGGGGGTGGAGATGATGTATATACATGCAATAAAGAATGGAAATGAATGCTTTATTTTGAAATGTGTTGATAAATGTGAATGTATGCTTGCTTGTTAAGAGTAGAACACTTCGCTCGATGGGTTTTGCCACAACTATTAGACACCTCACATACTTGTTTAGGTTCTGAAATATCCAACTTGTGTATGTGAATGTTAATGAACTAGGTAGTGATTGGATTGATAGGTTTTACCATAATCATTAGACAGTTCCTATGCATGAAAACACTACTCACATTTGTGCCTATTGAATGCATTCTTCCCCATCTTATTGCATGTGTACATTCACTCCACCCCTCAGGGGTCTCTCTTCCTGATTTCCAGCTTCCTTTTATTAGACATCTAGTTTAGTTTTAGTTAGTCTCGTGCTTTTATCTTCTTTGATTGTTTGCGCTAGTTTAATGTAGTTTAGTTAGTGTAGTCACAACTTCTTCCCCTCTTTCCGCCACTTGATTTCGTGAAAACCAGAATCTACTCACCTCCCCGCGGATCGACCCATATTTTCCGTGTCTTCACCGACGTCGTACACTTATGGTATTTTAAATGATTAAAAAGTTTTGGAGCCGTTGTCGGGGAGGTGGTCAGTCCAGACTCTGGTTTGGACGATTCGAGTGGATATAATTTTTTGCTTGTAGTTTTGTTTGTTTCATGAGACTCTGAAGATCAAGGGAAGTCACCAGAAGAAGTTAGGAGGAGAACAAAGCCACTTGGACCGCCAATCAGCGGTCTGGTGAGCTCCATTTTCCTTCTTCTTTCTTTGTTTTACATCTACATTTGATATTGTTGTCTGGGGCTCAATTTGGCATGTTTTGACTTGTAGTTTGTCCCCAGATCAATAATCAATCCCCTTTTAATCAACTCGGCCACTAAATCCCAAAGCAAAAGATTAGGCATTCTTGCTTGCTTAGGTCATAAAAGATTAGGCATTCATGCTTGCTTAGGTCATGCATCATGTACTCGACTTAGGTACTTAGTTTGTCTTTTATTTTAGCTTTACTTTCAGTTGTTGAGCGAGCGTGAGGTACGCATTTCCTACTCTCATTCATGCATTTCATATGAACATGCATTAGTTAGTAGGAATTGCATTGCAACAAGTGTGAGTTTAGCGATTGCGTGGAGAGTTACTTTCTAGATAAAGACTCAAAAATGATACTAAGGAGGGGTTGTCCCATATAAGATAAGGTGGGGGATTTCATCACCCTTTCTTTGGCCCCAAAAATCACACTAATCAAGAGCCTAACTTTAAAATCAAGTAGACATTGGCCCCAAAGAATCTCAGGTGCATTAGGAGAGCGATCCGGTCATGAACGTCATGTCCTGATCGGTGTCTCCCACTCTGTCGATAGTAGGAGAGACGAGATCTCCAGATCTTGGCTCCCTTGCTTGGCTTTGTGGTCTTCGTTGTAGGGAGGTGAGGCGTGTTGAGGCCGCGTGACCTCGCAGTTAGGCGTCGTCTAGTTGTAAGGACCTATAGCGACCTTAGGTTGTTTGAGTCTTGCTTACTTGTGTGCTTCTACCAGTACCTACCCGTCGTAGCATAATGACTTCTTCCCTTCTCTCCTTAGTCATTCTCTCTCATCCGTGTCTTCCCGTCTTATCCTCTACACACATTCTGCGTTAGTTGTTTTGAAAAAAAAGCTTTCTTTTTCATCTGACTCGTGTGGGTGTGCAAGTTTTGTGCATGCCAATGTGGTCAAGACACCCTGATGGTCGTTCGACGAGATCCGAAATCGATCTATCCTCGATTGTTGACCTTTCGAACACATCCCTGACACGGTCCCGGGATCATGACTAGTCTTCGACCATACGAGGACGACTCAGGTTTTGGACCTCCACCACCCTCTGATCTCGAAGGTGGGGGTCCACAACCTCATCAATTGGTCTCCTAGGCTCTCGTTCCCTTCCGCGATAGATTCTATCCGAGTCGTACTACTCTACCTTCTTGCATCGTATTGCCAGAGGCGAATGAGAACCATTTTGAGGTTAAGCCTAATTTATCTCCATGCTCCCTCACTTCACTGGGAATGGTGACCCCTATATCTTTCTCAGGGAATTTGAGGAGGTCTATGCTATGTTCAAGCTGCAACAACTTAGCACAGACTTTATCCATCTTAGGCTTGTCCCGTTTGCACTAAAGGATGATGCCAAGAAGTGGTTGTACAACAACTAGGCGAAAGGCCTTTGGACATAGGATGAATTTCAATCTGCATTCCTCAAGAAGTACTTTCCAAATCATCAGACTCAAAAATTGAGGAACAAAATCAATTCGTTTTATCAACAAGAGACCGAATCAATTCATGCATACTTAGAGATGTTCAAGGAGCTACTATTTTAATGCCCTTACCATGACATCGAGTTGTGGTGCCTTTGTCAGATTGTCTACGAGGGTCTTCACATCCCATCCCGAACTCCTTGAGTCAATGTGTCAAGGAGAGTTCTTAGGAAAGGATGAAAGGGAGGCATGGGCTTTCCTAGAAGACCTCGCTGAGAAAACCATGCAGTGGGAGAGTGTGAGGGAACTGATTGATACGTTTTAATTAACCGCAAGTGCACGACCGCGTTGAAGCGGTGGCAAATACGGGTCGATCCACAGGGAGGTGTGTCGACTTTTGGTTTGTTTGAAGGCGAGTGGGAACGAAAGGAGAGAAAGGAGTTACGATCTACACTACACTACAATGCGAAAGGAAATGGAAAATAAGCAATAAAACTAAACCCCAAAGCGGGTAGAGAAATAATGTGAATACAAAGAAGTATGTAAGTGTGTATTCAATTTATGCTCATCACAACATGTAGTGCATGAAAATCATAAAACTAAATCCAACTTTGCCTCCACATGAAATAAGATAAGATCATATCATTAAAACATACAAGACAATAATTGGAATGAAGCTAAATGAACTCATGTATAAAGACTAGACTCTATTATGCCTCCACATGAAATAAGATAATACAATATCATTAAAACATACAAGACATTAACCAAGGTAAAGGCAACAAGAGTACATGCAACTACAAATTGTATTTCCAATATTAATTCCATCCAAATCCTCACCTTATTATTCCCCATAAAATAGGTCCATTAGTCTAATCATATGCTAAGCTTCATTCAAGAGCATTAGCATATCAAAGACAAGAGTGAAATCCCATTAGATGGTTATGGAAATCATGTAAGGTTCAACGGATTAAGACAATACACACCTAATACAACACATTATTGATTTCACATATTTCTCCACCCCCAAATGGGGATGGAACTACTCACTAATCATTACACTAACTACATTAACAAAATGAAACATTGTACTGAAATGAAATTAAACTAAGAAAGCAAGAAATATTAAAGAAGCTAAAAGGAAAGGAAAGTAAAACTAAAGAAGCATGCAAGAATTAAAAGACAAGATTAAAAGAAACTAAGAACAATTATTTTATTAAAATGACTCACATTGAAGGTAGCACTCTTCTCCACCTTGAGTTTTGCTTCAAGGCTTACTCCAAGTAGAGAATGCCACCAAGCAATGGGTAGAATACAATGGAGGAGGAGGAGTTTTATTTATATCCATAGAAAAAGGTAATCCGGGACAATCCCCCGGTATGGGACTAAATGCATACCATAAATGGACTAAATACATGCTAATACAACACCCGACCAAGTCTTATCAGGTTTGGATCCGAATGGACCGCCAATTAGCGGTCTTGGACCGCTAATTGGCGGTCTATAAGTGTTGGATCAAGTCTGGATTTTGGTCGCTCGGTTCTGGATTGAGTTCTTGGTGTGTGATGAACCCAATTCGGTTGTTGATGGTTGGGCCCGGATTTAATTGCCAAAATACTCCTTATGATGGTGTGGAGTTTCCTGATTTGCTCATTGGTCCTTTAGGATTTCATCCGGGTCCTTCCCTCTTGCATCTCAGTCCTCAAGTATTGCAACTCAGTCCTTTTCCTTGCTTCTAGGACCTTTTATGCCTCTTCTCCGCAATCTTGTTTATTCCTAAAACTCAAACATGAAACTCATTACGTAGCATTGTTTAGGCTCAAGATAATCGATATAAGACACAAATATATGCATGATATGATGTCAATCAAATACCCCCACACCTAACTTTTGTTAGTCTCGAGCAAAACAAAGAAAGAGAAAAATTAAAGAAAGGAAAAAACATACGAAAAACAGGGAAATTGTTGAACGTTTTAATTTAAACCGCAAGTGCACGGCCGCGATGAAGCGGTGGCAAGTACGGGTCATCCTCAGGGAGGTGAGCAGCCTCTTGTTTATCATAAATCAAGTGGCAAAAATTGGGGGAGAAAGATTGATTATGTTACTCTACACTAAACTACGCTATGAAGTATGAAATGCGAACGAAAGAAACAAACAATGAGATGACAACTAAGCTAAGAACAAAGGAAGAATGCTGGAATACAGAAATGGGAAAACCCCTAAGGGGTGGAGTGAGTGCACACATGCAAAGTGGTGGGTGTAGAATACATTCTTTAAGTACATGAAGGTGGTGTTTATCAAGCATAGGAAGTGTCTAAATGTTATGGCAAAACCTATCAATCTATTCACCAACTTAGTTGATTAACATTTCCATATGCAAGTTGTTTATTTTAGAACCTAAACAAGCATGAGAGGTGTCTAATCATTTTGGCAAAACTCATCAAGTTATAAATTATATCCTAAACAAGTAAGCATACATTCATGTTTTATCAACACATCAAAAATAAAGCATTCATCACATTCTCTAATGCATGTATGTACATCTACTCCACCCCCAAAGGGGATGGAACTACTCACTAAACATTACACTAATTATTAAAATAAGCAAAGAAAGCATATTAAAACTAGGCTAGAAATAAAAGACGATTAAACTAAAACATGCACAAACAATAAAAGAAGCATAAACAAACAATGAAAGAAACACAAAACTTTATTGATGAAATGACTCACATTTCAAGTAGCATCCTCCTACTTTAGTGTGTGCTTCAAGGCCTCACTTCTAGTAGGAAGAATAGCCACTTAAAATATGGAGTGATTACAATGGAAGGTGAAGAGTTCTATTTATAGCCATGGAAAAAGGCAAACCGGGACAATCCCCCGATGTGGGACTAAACCAATACCAAACATAGCCTAAACAAACATTAATACACATCCAGGAGAAAACTTGGCGGATTTGGGCCAAACCAGACCGCCAATTAGCGGTCTTGGATCGCCAATTGGCGGTCAAAAAGGTCCGGATCCATCTGGAATTTGTGCTGGGCTTTTCTTTGTGTATTTGGTGGTCTTGGATGCATCTACTTTGTTTATTGGAGCTCCGACCCGAATCCAATTGCTAAAATACTCCCAATGATGGTGTGGAGTATTCTGTTTTGCTCTTAGGTCCTTCTGTCTTGCGTTCAGGTCCTTCTCCCTTGCATTTTGGTCCCCAGATCTGACAATCCAGTCATTTTTCCCAGCTTTTGGGTCCTTTTATGTTTCATCTCTTCAAACCTATTTATTCCTGAAAACTAAACATAAAACTCGTAACATAACATTGTTTAGGTGAAAGATAATGGATATAAGATACAAATATAAGCATGAAATGATGTCAATCAGAAATCCTAACTCACTTTCGTAGGAATCACGGTTGCACTTAGCACGTGCAACAAGCCGTTAAACCCCCTTGTCGCCAAGGAGGAGAAGTGTTGTCTCCTGAGGGTTTTCAACGGATACACTCACAAAATCCAAACAAAGATGCATTATTCAATCTAGCTACACGACTCGATGGCTCATTTTGTCGATCATTGGACGCAGTAATGCTACCGGCCGACTATATATATGTAATCAGTCCACACACCTAGCCTAATGAATCATTCGTGAAAGTTAATTAAGGACTTAAGTGCAAGACATGGACAACCTCAACATACTCAAGTAAGACAAAGTGTAAGGTCCATTAAGATTCTTATTTGCATTACCATTTTTTTCTTTTTGTTTCTTTTCTTATTTTTTTCTTCTTTTCTTTTTATTAGTTGGAGTTTGATTCTCCCAGGGTCAGGTTTTGTGCATCATTTCCTATGAGGACTTACACTATCACATACACATTACCCCAAATCTCCACATAGGGTAATCCCTACCACCCATGTAACGGGAGTTCGGACGACGCATCCCAAGTCAGATGACTCGAAAGCACCAGGCACGAAGTCCCCTCAGACCTACTTTCACGAGTGATAGGAGTCATGCGAGAAGAGAGAACACCTACTCACTTATTTCTTATCTACACATGAACCAAAACCCCTACACTTAATGTCTCACAACAAGATTTAAAGGGTCATTGACTACAACAAACTTCCTTAAATTAACAGACACGAATTATTCACTCACTAGGTTCAGGTGGACTTCTTTAAATGTTTAAGTACTGAAACACTATGATTACTCGCCCCCCGAGGGAAAACCGGGGTGCATCTTAGCGACTCGAAAAGTCCTAAAGTCACTGTACTAGATATCCTAAAGCATCAAGTTCAAGACAATTTTGGGAGTTTTCTTTTTACTTTGCCTCTCAATGGTTTTGCACATGCTAAACACACGCAAAACCCACAAAACATTTTTTTCACAAACACATGAAGATTTTGAAAGAAATGTGAATTTTTTTAAAGCACTAGGCAAGCAAAAGAAGATAAGTCACCCAGGGATCATGGCAAGCAGATATATCGATATTAAATGCAACACACTAACATGACCCTAACAATGCACACAAAAGAAAATAAAATCAAAGAAAAAAGACTCGACTATGTACACACGTAAAACACCCCCCACACCTACTTCATGCATTCTCCTCAATGAATGGGAGCATGATACTACATGAATTTATGCATGAAAAAGGAAAGATCTCACCAATATGAAGCGCAAAAGGAAGTTCAAATTTATGTTGATGGACAAAAACCCGAATTCCCTCAAAACCTGTGAGATACTAAAGAAGGGATACAAATACGTGAAAAAATGGGGCCAAAATACACAAGTATTGTTGGGGCCCACAACAATCAATGCTCACTCATGGAGTCTTTTATTGTACTTTTTCTTATCTTTTTTTAATATAACTATGTACAAACATAAGTTCCCATCTTCATTTGTCAAAAGACATCAAATGGGAACCTCAAAAGTTGGTCAATGCACTTGGAAATGGAACATGACACCACGCGGGGCCAGAATACTCATGTTTGGGCCCCCTCACAAAGGGAAAAGGATGAAAAGAGAGGTTCAGGAATTAGACACAAAGGCGTCTCATTCAAAGGATCAAACTGAAAGAGCTTGAACCTCTCAAGAGTTTGAGAAATAAGGGGCAACGGAAGAAGAGTTTCTCCCATTACAGTACTGAAGTTATGATCGTCAATCCAAACTCTCCAACCAACAGGCTGGTGCGTCGGAACGAGGTCAAGAACCTCGTTTGGCATGTCTGACTCACCAGGCGAACAAAAATTGTGTCTCATACCCAAGGTATCCTCCAAGGAACTCCTAATACCCTCATTAGCAATGTAATTGTTTGATGTTCCATCATTTCCAAGATGATCAGGAACAATAGTGAGAGGCAAACTCTCATCAGGTTGTTTGAAATTGAGGGTACTAGGGAGCTCTTGCTCCACCAGAGGTGAGTCCTTAATAGGCACAACATGAAGATCATGTGGCTCAAGGGCCACGGGACAAAAAGATAAGGCACAATCTTGTACTGACTGATAATGAAGCTGGTCCATGTTATTCTCAATTTGAATTGAATCCTCCACTAAGTGATTGTGAATTGAAACCCCAAGTCCCTCAGACTGACTAGGAGTTTGACTTTGAAAGATTGTGCTTTGAATTTGTAGATGTGGTGGTAGCGGTTCGATATCAAAAGATGAATCATCATGTTGACAAGAAAAGTTACTCTCCTCACGTTCACGTAATTGCTGCGTCATTTGACTCACTTGCAGTGCCATATTTTGTATGGACTGTTGAGTGGATTCCATGAACGTAACGAAAGTTTGTTTCAAGGAATCAGGTATGCGGTCAACTATGAGGTCCAAGTCAGAGCTTGGGAAATTTTGGGGTTGGGTGTTAACGGGCTGAGAGTGAGTCGAATGATTTGAAGTGGGGGTGTTGGTAGAATTCTGGGTATTCGGGAGGAGGATACTAGGGTGAAGATGATGTATAAGAATTTGAATAAGAAATGTCTCCCCCACGAATCCATCCCTCTCGGGTTGTACGCGGATGCGTAATGGTCATATTGAGCATTTTGGGAAAAGGTATGCTCATACTCAGGCTCTGGGGAACATAAGGACATTCCCCAAAAACATGACCACTCAACCCACAACAGTGACACGGTACGGCTACTGGAGCCACCGGTATGTCTTCTACCACATGCATGAAAGAGGCCAAAGGTTCTTGCAATGTCTCAGTTTGATGACCAACATATGATCCGACGTAACTAGATGGTGGTCTAGCAGTCGGTGCCTCTCTCATATTACCCCAATATGAAGATTGCTCAGTCACACAATTAAGATTGTCCCAACCATACGAGGTGTTAGTCTGAGCCACCCCAGGTTGTATGGGTCCGGAATACCAGGAAGAATTGTCCTAGTCCCAACTATGATATGGATGGTCGCCCATGTAACCATCAATCTCAACAAAAACTCTTGAGTCGACCACTCTCACCACCACAAGGCTAAGCTCACAAAAAGTGCTCGACTCGACCCTAAAACACTACCAGAGAGTGTAAAGGGGAGGAGACTAGAACGTAGAAGTAGGTGAGAAGAATATGACTCAGAGGAGAAGGGAAGAATCCCTAGAAACTAGCGTGGGCAGTGGGAGAGGGTAGAAGCCTAATCTAGCAAGCACGACTCAAACAATGTAAGGCAATGGGTCCTTAGGCTAGACGACGCCTAACTTTGAGGTCACTAGTCTCGACACGCCTCACCTCCCTACAACGAAGACCACAATGCCCAGCAAGTGATACCAGATCTGGAGATCCAGTACCTCCTACTATCGACAAGGTGGGCAACGCCGATCAGGCCATGACGGTCTCAACTAGATCACTCTCCTAGTGCGTCCAAAATCCTTAGGGTCAATGTCTACTTGCTTTTAGAATTAAGGCTTTCTTAATAGTGATTTTTTAGGCCAAGGAAAGGGTGATGAAATCCCCCACCTTATCTTTTATGGGACAACCCCTCCTTAGTAGCGTTTTGATCTTAAATCTACCAATCAACAATCCAATGAAACGCTCAACTCACTCTTGTCCCAATGCACCTTACTAACTAATGCATGATCGAAACATGCATGAATGAGAGATTTGGGTGCACGTACCTCACGCCAGCAATCAACAACAAAAATGTAAAGCAAAGAAAAGACAAATGCGTGCAAGGTCTACAAATGATGCATGACCTACATGGCAAGAAGTCTAATCTTTTGCTTTGAGTTTTATGGTCCAAGTTGATTAAAGGGGATTGATTGTTAATATGGGAGCTAACTACAAGTTGCAACAAGCAAAATAGAACTCCCAAACCACTAATATTAAAGCATAAAATACCAGAACAAAATTTGGGAAAAACACAACTCACCAGGCCACCAATTGGCGGTTTCAGACCGCTGATTGGCGGTCCCTCTTGCGTAATTGTTTCCCTAGTTTCTCAGGTAGCCTCCCATTGCTTCTTACAACCCCTGCAACAAACCAAAACTAAAAAATAAAAATTAAAACCACTCGAATCATCCAAACCAAAGTCTGGACAGAGCACCCCCCGACAACGACGCCAAAAACTTGATTGATACGTTTTCATTAACCGCAAGTGCACGACCGCATTGAAGCGGTGGCAAATACGGGTCTATCCACATGGAGGTGTGTCGACTTTTGGTTTGTTCAAAGTCGAGTGGGAAAGAAAGGAGAGAAAGGAGTTACGATCTACACTACACTACAATGCGAAAGGAAATGGAAAATAAGCAATAAAACTAAACCCCAAAACGGGTAGAGAAATAATGTGAATACAAAGAAGTGTGTAAGTGTGTGTATTCAATTTATACTCATCACAACATGTAGTGTATGAAAATCATAAAACTAAATCCAACTTTGCCTCCACATGAAATAATATAAGATCATATCATTAAAACATACAAGAGAATAATTGGAATGAAGCTAAATGAACTCATGTATAAAGTCTAGACCCTACTCTGCCTCCACATGAAATTAGATAATACAATATCATTAAAACATACAAGACATTAACCAAGGTAAAGGCAACAAGAGTACATGCAACTACAAATTGTGTTTCCAATATTAATTCCATCCATATCCTCACCTTATTATTCCCCATCAAATAGGTCCATTAGTCTAAGCATATGCTAAGCTTCATTCAAGAGCATTAGCATATCAAAGACAAGAGTGAAATCCCATTAGATGGTTATGGAAATCATGTAAGGTTCAATGGATTAAGATAACACACACGTAATACAACACATTATTGATATCACATATTTCTCCACCCCCAAATGGGGATGGAACTACTCACTAATCATTACACTAACCACATTAACAAAATGAAACATTGTACTGAAATGAAATTAAACTAAGAAAGTAAGAAATATTAAAGAAGCTAAAAGGAAAGGAAAGTAAAACTAAAGAAGCATGCAAGAATTAAAAGACAAGATTAAAAGAAACTAAGAACAATTATTTTATTAAAATGACTCACATTGAAGGTAGCACTCTTCTCCACCTTGAGTTTTGCTTCAAGGCTTACTCCAAGTAGAGAGAATGCCACCAAGCAATGGGTAGAATACAATGGAGGAGGAGGAATTCTATTTATAGCCATAGAAAAAGGTAATCCAGGACAATCCCTCGGTATAGGAGTAAACGCATACCATAAATGGACTAAATACATGCTAATACAACACCCTGCCAAGTCTTATCGGGTTTGGATCCAAATGGACCACTAATGAATGGTCTATAAGTGTTGGATCGAGTTTGGATTTTGGTGGCTCGGTTCTGGATTGATTTCTTGGTGTTTGATTAACCCAATTCGGTTGTTGATGGTTGGGCCCGGATTTAATTGCCAAAATACTCCTCATGATGGTGTGGAGTTTCCTGATTTTCTCATTAGTCCTTTAGGCTTTCATCTGGGTCCTTCCCTCTTGCATCTCAGTCCTAAAGTCTTGCAACTCAGTCCTTTTCCTTGCTTCTAGGTCCTTTTATGCCTCTTCTCCTCAATCCTGTTTATTCCTAAAACTCAAACATGAAACTCGTTACGTAGCATTGTTTAGTCTCAGGATAATGGATATAAGACACAAATATATGCATGATATGATGTCAATCAGGAACCACTAGCATCATCTAGCATAGGAGCGAGGATCGCAAATGCACACTCGACTAGATCGGGTGCCGCATTTGTTGTCGATACCACTACGGCCACCAAGGCACGCATGGCGGCCTTAATACGCTGCATGGATTCGATTGATCTCTAAAACTAACATGGTGTGTCACATGTATCTGCATCTGGTCCAGTCCCTTGTTTTTTATGTGGTAGGATCATGTGGGAGGCGAGTGTGCATCCATTCCTCCTGAGATGGAACATGTCAATGCCATCTATGACAGACCTAGGAATGACCCATACTCATCATCATATAACGCTGGATGGAGGAACCACCCTAACTTTTCATTGAACCAAAACAATGCCCTGGGTGGTCCTTCAAACTTCTCTCGGCCACCTAACCAACCACACCAACCTCCCATGTATTCACAGTCGTATCAGCCACCCCAAGTTCAAATCACTAACCCACTGGGTTTCCCAAATTCTAACAACATCAAAACTCATTTTAATTTGCTTGAGAGCTTTACTCGTGGACTTGAGAGCTCAGTAAAAATCTTTATGTCATCCACAAGTCAAGTCCTCACTTAGAATCAGTAGACCATCAAATCTCTCAAGCTTCAGATGGGCCAACTCGCTCAGTCCGTTCATGAGAGAGAGGGGGAGTCTGCCTAGCCACCCTGTGGCTAACCCCCATGCTCAACTACACTCGAAAATGCAAAATGCAAGTTCAAGACCGCAGGGGGGCAAGTGAACTGTGTGGAAGAACCTGTGGACCATGTCAATGCCATTGTAACCCTGAGAAATGGGAAGCATATCAACAACCACGTTTCCTTGCCACTAAAACCATCTATGCAACCCCTCGTTGGGAATGATGGTGAGAAAGAGGTTGAGGGTGAGGTTAATACACCAACACCTGTTTCTTAGGCACCGCAGAAAACCTACATGTAAAAAGCTCCATATCCTAGTAGGTTAACTAAGAAACAGAGTGATAGTGTGGACAAAATGCTGGAGATATTCAAGAAAGTGAATGTGAACATTCCCTTGTTAGACATGATTCAACAAATACCTCCCTATGCAATATTCCTGAAGGATCTCTGTACAACTAAGAGGAAAACCAACTTCCCTAGCAAAGCCTTTTTGGCGGCTAATGTGAGCTCGATCATTTCAAACCCAACTTAAGTAAAATTGAAGGACCCAAGTAGTTCAATAATTTCATGTGTCATTGGGGATTCTCACATTAATAATGTCTTGCTAGATCTAGGGTCGGCGGTTAACCTCTTACCAGCTTCTGTGTATCAACGATTAAGCCTAGGAGAGTTCAAACCTATGAAAACAACTTTATAATTGGCTAATCGTTCGATCAAAGTCCCAATGGAGGTCATCGAAGATGTCTTAATCAAGGTTGGTGATTTCATATTTCCTGTTGGCTTCATCGTCCTTGAAACTGAACTAGTCAAGGCTACCCACTCTCAGATTCTTTTGATTTTGGGTAGACCATTTCTAGTGACGTCAAATGCCTTAATCAATTGTCGAACTGGACTCATGAAATTGTCGTTCTGGAACTTGACCACGACATTCCATGTGTTCAATATGTCTAGGCAACCGTCATCTTTCGCGGATCCCATGGAAATCAATCTTATCCGGGACATTGAAGAACAAATAGAAGGGGACCCCCTGATTCATGAGAACTTAAATGCTTACATCATGGATGACTCCGATCATGAAGAGGACGGGGGCGAGTTAAGCGATGATGTGCTTGTTGTTCAATACATGCGAGCTCCTCCAATCTTACATCTCGAGCTAGATATCATACCTTGCCTCGAGGAGCCACCCACAATTGAGCTTAAAGAACTCCCTAAGGAACTGAAACACATTTTTCTTGGTCCCGATAGGTCATTTCCGGTGATTATTTCATCGACGTTGACTGAGGATCAGGAAGAACGTCTGATTCAAGTCCTAAAGGAGCACAGATTAGCCATTGGGTGGTCTTTGAAAGACATTAAAGGGATAAGTCCCGACGTCGTACAGGACCACATCTTTATGGAGGATGAGCACGACCACGTCGAGACCCTCAAAGGCGTCTAAATCTGGCCATGACAGAAGTAGTCAAGAAAGAGATCATCAAGTGTTTAGATCATGGCATCATTTTTCCCATTTCGGACAGTACTAGGGTAAGTCTTGTCCAGGTTGTGCCCAAGAAGTCGGGTATCACTGTTGTCCAGAATGACAACAATGAGCTTGTACCCACACAACTTCAAACTGGGTGGTGAGTCTGCATTGACTATAGGAATTTGAACGCGGTCACACGTAAGGACCACTTCTCTCTACCTTTCATCGACCAGAAGTTGGAGAGACTCGCCGGGCACGCCTATTATTGTTTCCTCGATGGTTATTCGGGGTGTAATCAAATCCCAGTTGCCCCAGACTACCAAGAGAAAACCACATTCACTTGTCCTTTTGGGATGCTTGCTTATAGATGTACGCCTTTCAGAAGGTGTTTGGAAACGAACTTAGCCATTAATTGGGAAAAGTGTCATTTCATGGTTACAAAGGGCATCGTATTGCGTCACGTGGTATCTCGTGATGGTATCAAGGTGGATAGGGCAAAGATTGAGCTTATTTCTAAGCTTCCGCCACCCACCTCGGTAAAAGAAACCCGGTCATTCCATGGACATGCTGGTTTTTACCGGCATTTTATTAAAGATTTCAGCAAGATAGCTCGTCCCTTGACGAGCTTGCTTGCTAAAGGCACATCTTTTGGGTTCACACCCGAGTGCATGACTGCTTTTGAGTTCTTGAAGCGTGAGTTGACCTCCGCTCTGAGACATTACAACAAACTTTTGCCTCCTTCATACGTAGGACAGACAACATGAGTGCACCGGTGGCTCTAGTAGTCGTACCATGCGACTGTTGTAGGTTGAGTGGTCATGTTATCAGGGAATGTCCTTATGTTCCCCCAGAGCCTGAGTATGAGCATACATTTTCCCAAAACGCTCAATATGACTATTACGCATCCGCGTACAACCCGGGAGTGATGGATTCGTGGAGAGGCAATTCATATCCAAATTCTTATACTTCATTTTCACCTCAGTATCCTCCTCCCGAACACCCAGAGTCCTACCAACACCCCACTCCAAACCATTGGACTTACTCTCACCCCATCAACACCCAACCTAAAAATTTCCCAAGCTCTGACTTGAACCTCATAGTTGACCGCATACCAGATTCCCTGGAATAAACTCTCCTTACATTCATGGAAACCACTCAACAGTCCGTACAAAATTGGTACTGCAATTGAGTCAAATGTCGCAACAATTAAGTAAACGTGAGGAGAGTAACTTTTCTTGTCAACATGAGGATTCATCTTTTGATATCGAACCACCACCACATCCACAAATTCAAAGCACAATCTTTCAAAGCCAAACTCCTAGTCAGTCTGAAGGACTTGGGGTTTCAATTCACGATCACTTAGTGGAGGATTCGATACACTTTGAGAATAAAATTGACCAATTTCATCATGAGTCGGCCCAGGATTGTGCCTTATCTTCTTGCCCCGTGGCCCTTGAGCCACATGATCTTCATGTTGTGCCTCTTAAGGACTCACCTCCGGTGGAGCAAGAGCTCCCTAGCACCCTCAATTTCAAACAACCTGATGAGAGTTTGCCTCTCACTATTGTTCCTGATCATCTTGGAAATGATGGAACATCAAACGACTACATTGCTCATGAGGGTATTAGGAGTTCCTTGGAGGATACATTGGGTATGAGACCCATTTTTGTTCGCCTGGTGAGTCGGACTTGCCTGACAAGGCTCTTGACCTTGCTCCGACGCACCAGCCAGTTGGTTGGAGAGTTTGGATTGATGATCATAACTTCAACACCGCAACGGGAGAAACTCTTCTTCCGTTGCCCCTTATTTCCCAAACTCTCGAGAGGTTCAAGCTCTTTCAGTTTGATCCTTTGAATGAGACGCATTTGCGTCCAATTTATGAACTTCTCATTTCATCTTGTGCTCTTTGTGAAGGGGGCCCAGGCATGAATATTCTGGCCCCACGTGGTGTCATGTTCCCTTTTGATGTCTTTTGACAAATGATGATGGGAACTTATGTTTGTACATAGTTATATATTTCAAAATAATAATAATAATAATAATAAATAAATAAATAAATAAAGACTCCTTCAGTGAGCATTGTTTGTGTGGGATCCAACCCTTAAGTATTTGAGCCTCATTTGTTTCCCGTATTTGACTCCCTTCTTTAGCATCTCACAGGTTTTTGAGGGAATTCGGGTTTTGTCCATCAACATAGCCCTGAACTTTCCTTTGTACTTCACGTTGGTGAGATCTTTTCCTTTTTCATGCATAAATCCATGTAGTATCTTGCTCACATTCATTGAGGACAATGCATGATTTAGGTGTGGGGGGTATTTATCTATCTATCTGTTTTATTTTTCTGTTCTTTAAAAAAAAGTCAATGTTCCATGACATAGCTTAAGATTGAACTACCAAAACCCGTGTACAAATTGCATTGAGTTTTTGCTCTTTATTATATAGTTCTGCTTGTAGAAATTATGACATAAATCTAAGTTCCAAAGAAATAACCCATTGCCCTTTAAGACGTGTATGCACTTAAATTGGATGAATCAAATCTTTGAAGTGGTTGATAAAAAGCAGAGGTTGAGGAAAATATACCGGGAAGTGTGGACTACTAATAGAAATTAAGCCTTGAGGAAAATAAAAGTGGAAATAAAAAGTGAGGAAAGCCCAAGCCTTCGAGTCACTGGTCCGTAGGGGTATCTTAAAACCCGATAACTTGAGTCTGCCAGCTCGGGATTATCGACCAAACTCGCTACACGAATGAAAAAAAGGTAAAAGTGTCAGAAAAAGCAAATGTGTTGAATCACGGAAAAAGAAAAGAAAAAATACTTTAAGATATTCAAGGCCCAAAGCTAAAAGAATGATTCATGCCATGGTTGATCCAAATGATACTTCACCACCAGAGGAGGCGTGCAAAATAATTTAAGTAATAACATGTGTAGAAGGGTTAGTGGTGTGAATATTGGAGGAATAAAGACCAAGTAAAAAAATTTATGAGTTAGACTTGTATAATGAGCATGCAAGAATTCTAAGTGAGATGTATAAGGTTGAGTTGGAGATATTGCTATTAATGGAATGTTGAATTAAGACTTTGTGGGTGTGTCAACTGAAAACCCTCACGAGACAAAACTCGTCCTCTAAGGAAACTTGGGGGTTTAAAGGCTTGTTGCACGTGCTAAGTGCAACCGTGATTCCTACGAAAGTGAGTTAGGATTTCCCTGTTTTCAGTTTCTCTTATATTCTGTTTTGCTAGGGACTAGCAAAATCTAGGTGTGGGGGTATTTGATGCATTGCATACATTGCATCGTATGTCTTTCATTTAGATTAATTTTATATCAATAAATGCTACTAAGGTATGTGTTTAGTCTTATTTACAAAATACAGGGACCAGAATGCAAATTACCCATATCCCGAGCATAAATGCGTGCAAGAGACTCATTCCTGTCATAAAGACCAAGTTCAAGATTATCGGGTTTCAAATGGAAATGCATCCAACCATAAAAGCATTCAAGACCTAATTACAAAAAGGACAAGGACTTAAGCACAAAAGTAGACAAAGACTTAATTGCAAAAAGCCAAGGACCTAATTGCAAATTACGAGTAGCTTTTATTAATTATGGAGAAAATCTAAAGAAAAATCAATGTGGATCTCCAAATATATAAAGAAATTAAAGTCGGAACTCAAAAGAAAGGAAAGAATCAATCCAGACGCGCAAAGGATATTGAAATCATACAATAAACACACAGGAAAAATCCGGATTAAATCGGAGCTAAAAATGCGGCGAATCCGCCGCACCTTATGTACAAAATGCGGCGAATCCGCCGTACAAAATTAGACCCATGCTCTAAAATTTTTACAGGTTGTGTGTTGACGCGTGTACTTTCCTATTTTATACCTAAGTCCCTTGTATCGGCTATAAATAGCCCTGAAACGTTGTGTAGAGGATGTTCTTAGTTTTATGTTCTTAATTTTAGTCTTAGTTTTTGTTCTTCTCTTTAGCAATAAAATTCTGTTATTTTATTTCTTGTTTTTAGTTTCCTTTTGTAATTCCTCTAGGACCCCTTCTCCTTCCCTCCATCTATGAGTTTCTAACTCTTTCCAAAGGGTGGAGGTGACGAATTTAGGGTGATGAGAAGAGAATAAAGTTATTATTTTAATTTCATGATTAGTATATTTTGATTACTTGAGTTTGTGTTAAATCATTTATCATGTAATGCTTTATAACTAATATGATTTATTATATGTTTCTGAATTCTCTAATCTAAACCTGATATCTAAACCTCCACCCAACGGAATTCACCATCTTTGTGAAGGGAATGTGTTCTAAAAGTTTTACTTTTAAATGTCAATTATTATGAATTGAATGAGAAATCATTTTGTTCCTTGTTTATGTTATTCGTCTTTTAGAAGTGTTAAGGAAGAGGATCTTGGTCATTAACCGTAGAGCTCTAAAAAATATTGGTTTACATAAAACAAAAGATATTCGCAATTATGGTAATTAACATGGAACATTAATTACCGAGTTAAGATTGTCGTGTTGGTCATATATCATTGTAGCTCTACAAGTGAGTGACAACACGGGTATGCAAAAGAGGAAAATATTACTTTTGTATACTGAATAGACCTAATAAGTAAAATATTATAGAAATGTGTTTCTGTGTCATTAATATTTTACTGTGTCTTTGGTCCTTTGATATGAGACTTATATCTAATCACTTAAGGAATACTTAATTAGATCAGTGTCTTGAACTATCGATCAGTGTAGTGTAAAGGCATTGGTTGGATAAGTATAACTTTCGTTGGAGAAGATAGTTAGTCAAAAGATTATCATTGTCCCTCTTAATTGAGTGATGATATTAGTGGGCCCCTTGATAAAGCAAAGTTATAATGTGCACAATGTGATTTGAGTTAAGTCAAATATTTATAACTAGCTTAAAGAGATCAAGAAATGAATACTAAGACAAAGATGACACAATACTACTTTGTGTGTATTCTTAATATCATGAGGCAAGGGACGGACACAAGTGGTGCACTCCATCACTAAATGGATCGGGTTTTGGTTCGAGTGGAATTAAGACATCTAACTAATTGGGAGCTATAATGTGTAGCTAGATACCGCTTATAGCTTGTGATATTAAGCTCTTAATATCACTGCCAACTTAGTTTAGATCCTCCCATAGGTCACACCGCAAAAACCGTGAAACAAGAAGCTTGATTTTTGGTTCATATGATGTGTCGGGTTTCTCATAGAAAATATGACACATGTGGTGAACAAGTAAAATCAATTATGTTGTATATAAACATAATTAGAGTCATGATAAATTCATATGAGATGCATATATTATGGGGTGCAATAATTTATTGTTGCATAAGATAATACATTGCATAAGTTGTGAATTTGCTAAAACCCCCTTAAGTTCAAATTTTGTTGGAAATAAATCCAAAATTTGAAATAGGCAAAATCGGGTAGAAGTTCGGTAATCCGTTATGGTTCGGTCGACCGAAGGATCTATGGATCGGTCAACCGAACGTGGAACGGATAATCGTAATTGATTGACCGAACTTGACCAAAGTGCCTGGAACTCTGGTACGGTGTACCGAACCAGAAACGGTCGACCGAACAATGTCAAGTTCCGATATTTTCGGTTAACCGAATAGCACTCGGTCTTGGACGAGAATTAGTCCGATCGGTTAAGGAGAATTTTTCTCCTTAAGATTCGGTCATCCGCCACGTACTCGGTTAAACGATCGTGACAAATTCGGTTAACCGAGTGGGACTCGGTAAACCGAACAGCGGTCGATTTTCTGCCTTTGATTATTAAGAGATTAATTTGATCGATGGTTGGATTAGCTCCAAATTTGGTCAAACGTTTTGTGGGTGCATATAATGCATTATGGAATTAGTTTGTGAGAGAAATTGTCATAAAACCGTGACTTAAGAATAGTCATGATTAAGAGTAAGATTGGAACCTATAAATAGGTCCTTATTCTCCCTAATTGACACACAATTCAGAAATTATTTTCTCTCCTAATTCACTACTAAAACCCACGAAAATTCTCTTAGTTTTCTAAGTCTTTGGAAGGAGAAATCTCAGAGGCTAAGGAAGGGGTTTGTAGCTAGATTCTAAGCTTGTTTGGAGATCGATTGGCTAGCTCCTTTCTCTCCAACCTTGTTTAGTGTTTCGGTGAACACTCGGAGGCATCCGGCGCGGCGAGAAGCATCCCCAACGTCTCCGAATCTTCAAGAAGTTTTTGAGAACTTCTAGGTATGAATTTCGGAGCTCTTGTTTGTTTTAATAGAGTTTTGAAACTAGATGTTAAAACAAACCGATGCATGCATGAAATAAATCAAAGAAAATTGTAATTGATCCTTATTATACATAAAAAATTTGAAAATATATATGTATAATTAAACATGAAATCCTACAGTGGTATCAGAGCTTAGGGTTCAATTTTCTCATGATTTATGGCTGTAAACAAATTTAGTTTACCATCTAGGATTTAAACAATTCGTTTTACCGGTTTTTCGGTCTTTAAATGTTTGTTGAAATAATTCTTTATAATAATTCGTTTTAAATGTTTTGAATGTTTAAAACATGTCATGTAATTATTAGAATTATGATTTAGACATAAGTCTAACTTGCAATAATTTCGTTTTAAGTATAAACGATTATTTTGTAAGAGAATCAACAAAACCGAAAAACTGCGATTCATCTTTCCATTGGAAATTGGATGGACAGCGGTTCATAATTAATTTTTGAATTATGGATGCATGAAAAATGTTTTTAATGGATTTCAAAATATTTTTCAAAGAATTGTTGAGAATTCTGGATGATTGATAAATTAGATTCTGTAGTTTATAGCAATTGCGTGCATGGATGCTTGAGTTGCTTTGCAGGATTGTGAGTTTATATGTTCTAAATCAGACACTACAAATGTATGTAATTATTATACAGGGGCTTGTGTATGTAAAAGCCAAAATTCTCTCTATTTCCGTCTTTTAGATAGTTGCATTTGCATATGAGAGGTTTTTACATAGGACTTGCACTAGTCGGTTTTATCGAATGTGAGGAGCATGTTTATTTTCTGTAAAATCTACATCTCCGGTGCAAGAGGAAGTTGCCGCTGTAGCGCATCGATCGAGGATCGAAGATCAGGGATCGAGGATCGAGGATCGAAGGGAACATATAAACTCACACGATGTGGATTGTGTGAATGTTTAATTTCTGTTTTTATCTTGATATGCATGTGATGAATGTGTTGAATGTTAGGATGTGTATGATTAATAACATGCATGATAACCTAAAATTCTAAATCACATGTTAAATTGTCCAACAAAAATTAAGAATAAATTTCCTTCTTATTTCATCCACTAGCAGCCATTGATCGAGGGATACTCTGCTCGCCCTTAGCGGAAGATAGCTCCCTCTATCTTTGGGAATAGTGGGAGATATAAAGGTTGTCTGTTGTTGTGCCACAATTAAATATATGAGGTGTGTTTCACCCTAGTGAACCCCAAGTATGTTTAGTTGTGAATACAATAGATAAACGTATCTCGTATCAAATGAAAATAAGTTTTCTTAACATTACCTAGAGCCCTCGCTCGGTTTTGGGAAAAAGTTTTTCTTACGAGGATAGGTCGTATTCCCTCATAATTAAAATGACAAGAGTCACAAGAGTTTGAAGATGCTAAATGTTGTAAAATTCAAAAAGGTTGTGATTAGAAAATGATTTCTTACCTTGATATTGTAATGTATTCGATAGCCCTTAGCTAGTCTATATTACAATTAATAGGATCTTCGATTGTTGCATTTATGGGCAAGATTTTAATTTGCAACATTTACATTTATATATTTGATATATGTATGCATGTGTATTAAAACATAAAATTGACATTAAAACCTATATGATTTATTTTGTAGAAAAATGTCGAACATCCAACCTATCGTACGATCCATGATAGAAAAACACCCTTTAGCGAATGATGGCTCAAACTTCATTAGTTGGCAACTCAAACTCAACATTGTGTTAAAGTTTGAGAAACTATCTCACATTTTGGAAGGTCCAATCCCAAAGTGGAATGAGAGATTAACCGATGAAGAGAAAGAGGCTAAAGCCAAGTGGGAAGACCAAGAGAACCAAGTTCACGGTCTTATGCTAGCATCCATGGGTGACTCGCTTCAAGCGAAATACTTGGATTCAAAACCCAAGAAGACCATGGAGGCTTTATCAAAGATGTTCATGGATAGTGCCTGAAAGGAGCGCTATAAGACCATCATCGCACTCACAAGGTGCCACATGGCGGAGGGAACATCGGTATCTATGCATTTTCTCACGATGCAAGGATACCTTGAGAAGTTGGCAAAGCTCTCTTCACCAATGCCCGAGGACATTGCTGAAGATATGATTCTTGGCTCTCTAGCCCCGTCCTTTAAGGACTTTGTGATGCACTATCACGTGCGTGAAAAAGGGGTGAGTCTTGAGGAGCTGCACAACGCTCTCAAAACTGCTGAAGTTGACATGGGCAAGGGTAGGGACAAGCAAGTCCTTGCCGTCCATGGGAGGGGCCATAAGATTGGTAAAGGAAAGGGCAAATCTACCAAAAGTGGTTCAATCAAGAGCAAGGGAGTAGGAGGTGCTCGTGCGAGTGCCTCGAGGGGGAAATCTCAGAAATCTCCAACTCCCAATACGGAGTGCTTTCACTGCGGTGAAAAAGGACACATCCGGCCAAATTGCCCCAAGTACAAGGAAGACCTTGACAACGGAGTGATTGAACGTCGGCGCCCCAAAAAGGCCAAAGGTATATTTGTTATTGAAATAAATTTAGCCACCTCTGTCCAGGATTGGGTAATTGATACCGGATCTTGTGCTCACATAGTTTCTAATGTGCAGCTACTCATGGATAGGAAGGAACTTGTAAGGAACGAGGTAGAATTGAAGGTCGGAAATGGTGCGAACGTGTCTGCGGTTGCACAAGGTTCTGTGGTGCTTCAATTGTGTAGTGGTTTAAATTTATGTCTAAAGAATGTTTATTATGTACCTTCGATTAGCAAGAATATTATTTCTGTATCATGTCTGGATATGGATAATTTTAATATAAATATTTCAAATTCTTGTTTGTCTATATCGAAGAATAGTGTGTTCTATGCAAATGCGTTCATAAGGAATGGTCTCTATTTGCTTGAATTGGATAATAAACAAATCTTTAATATCAATAACAAAAGACTTAAGACCACTCACGAGAATGATACTCTCTTGTGGCACTATCGTCTTGGTCACATAAATGAAAAGCGCATCAAGAAATTGCAAGAAACTAACCTTCTTGGTCTACTTGATTTTAAATCATTGGAGACGTGTCAACCATGTCTAATGGGAAAAATGACCAAAAAGCCTTTCAAGAAGAAAGGTCCAAGGGCGAGTGGCTTGTTGGATTTGATACATTCCGATGTATGTGGTCCAATGAGTACTAGTGCACGAGATGGTTTCAGGTACTTCATTACATTCACGGATGATTATAGTCGTTATGGCTATGTTTATCTAATGAGAAACAAAAGTGAATCTTTTGACAAGTTCAAAGAATTCAAGAATGAAGTAGAGAACCAACTCGACAAGAAAATCAAGTCTCTACGAACGGATCGTGGAGGTGAGTACTTAAGTGCCGAATTTGACTCATACCTAAAGGAGTCTGGTATTGTACCTCAACTCACACCTCCCGGTACACCTCAGTGGAATGGGGTATCCGAAAGGAGGAATAGGACATTGCTCGATATGGTTCGGTCAATGATGAGTCATGCGGAATTACCTCTTTACTTTTGGAGTTATGCACTACAAACTGCGGCTTACACACTAAATAATGTTCCATCCAAATCCGTGGAGAAAACTCCCTATGAGCTATGGAGTGGTAAAACACCTAAGCTCAGTTTTCTCAAGATTTGGGGTTGTGAGGCTTACGTCAAGAGATTGATGTCGACCAAACTTCAACCAAAAGCGGATAAGTGCTTCTTTATTGGTTATCCTCGTGAGACAAGAGGATACTACTTTTGGCATATCACCTCCAATAGAGTGATTGTAGAGAGGGATGCCACATTTCTGGAAAAGGAATTTCTAGAAAGAGTAAAAAGTAGTGGGAGTAGGGTTGTGCTTGAGGAAACTCAAGATACTCTACAAGATCATGAAGGCCCAACCGAGATTCCTTTGGTTAGTGGGAGCGTGAGTGAGAGACCCTCGCAAGAAATTGTGAGAGAATCTCAATCATCCCCACCAAGTGTACGTTCAAGAGTTGAACGTGAACCCACTCCTCAAGAAATTGTGGAAGAAGTTCGAGAGACACGAGAAGAACCAAAAGAACTTAGAAGGTCAACAAGGGAAAGGAAGAAACCCGATTTGTATCTGGGACTTCATGAAATCATGGTACTAGATACCAATGATCCCTTAACCTTCCAAGAGGCAATGGAAAGGGAAGACTCCAAACTATGGCTTAAGGCCATGGAATCCGAAATAGAATCCATGTATGATAATCAAGTATGGGACTTGGTTGACCTTCCTTAAGGGAAAAAGGACATTCATAATAAATGGGTTTTTAAGAGGAAGATGGACATGGATGGGAACTTGACAACCTACAAAGCAAGGCTTGTAGCGAAGGGTTTCACTCAAGTTCAAGGAATTGACTATGATGAAACTTTTTCACCGGTTGCCATGTTCAAGTGTATTCGGATCATGCTCGCTATTGCCGCATTTCACGATTATGAAATATGGCAAATGGATGTCAAAACGGCGTTCCTGAATGGGAACTTGGAGGAGGATGTGTACATGGTACAACCTCAAGGTTTTGAAGATACAAAGAATAGTGAGAAGGTATGCAAGCTTCAAAGATCCATTTATGGATTGAAGCAAGCATCAAGGAGTTGGAACAAACGCTTTGACGAGGAAGTGAAAAAGCTTCACTTCATTCAAAGTAAGGAAGAACCTTGTGTATACAAGAAGGTTAGTGGGAGCCATGTAGTATTCCTAATCCTATATGTCGATGACATATTGCTTATGGGCAATCATATTCCTTTACTTGAGCAAACGAGGAGTTCATTGAAATCTGCATTTTCGATGAAAGACATGGGTGAGGCTCAATACATCTTGGGAATCAAGATATATCGAGATAGATCTCGCAGACTCATTGGCCTCAGTCAACGTGCATACATTGACAAGGTCTTGGAAAGGTTCAAGATGAACAACTCCAAAAAGGGCAGTGTGCCAATGAGTATGGGTGTGCAACTCAAGAAGTCTCAACGTGTGCAATCACGTAAGGACTTAGAGTACATGAAAGATGTCCCTTATGCTTCGGCAATTGGGTCGATCATGTACGCGATGACTTGCACAAGACCCGATGTCTCGTATGCTCTAAGTGTGACAAGTCGTCACCAATCCAACGCAGGTCCTGAGCATTGGACTGCGGTCAAGAATATCCTGAAGTACCTTAACCGGACTAAGGATAAGATTCTTGTTTATGGAGGACAAAGGGAATTGATAGCTGAAGGTTACTCGGATGCGAGTTTCATGAGTGATCCAGACGATAGAAGGTCGCAATCAGGATACGTCTTCCTTCTGAATGGTGGAGCTGTGAGTTGGCGTAGTTGGAAGCAAAGCACTACTGCCGACTCAACCATTGCTTCCGAAGTGATGGTTGTCGCTGAAGCGAGCAAGGAAGGAGTGTGGATTAAGAAGTTCCTTGAAGAGATTGGAGTAGTTCCCTCGAGCGAGGGACCAATAGAGCTATTTTGCGACAATAGTGCATCTATCTCGCAAATCAAGGATCCCAAATCACACCACAAAGTGAAGTACATGGATCGTAAGTACTTCGTGACGCGTGACCTCATCGACGAAGGCAAAATAAATCTGTTATGGGTGGACACCAACAGCAACACAACTGATCCATTCACAAAACCCTTATCCCAAGCCAAGGGCGAAATGCATTTCGAGTCCATGGGATTGAGGAACCATGTAGATTGACTTGATGATTGATATGTAATGGGGTTTACCCTAGTTATTATTGTTTTATGCATTGAGTATGTATGAGAAAGAAAACTTTAATAACAAGTGGGAGATTGAAGGGAATGTGTTCTAAAAAATTTATTTTTAAATGTCAATTATTATGAATTGAATGAGAAATCATTTTGTTCCTTGTTTATGTTATTCGTCTTTTAGAAGTGTTAAGGAAGAGGCTCTTGGTCCTTAACCGTAGAGCTCTAAAAGATATTGGTTTACATAAAACAAAAGCTATTCGCAATCATGGTAATTAACATGGAACATTAATTACCGAGTTAAGATTGTCGTGTTGGTCATATATCATTGTAGCTCTACAAGTGAGTGACAACACGGGTATGCAAAAGAGGAAAATATTACTTTTGTATACTGAATAGACCTAATAAGTAAAATATTATAGAAATGTGTTTCTGTGTCATTAATATTTTACTGTGTCTTTGGTCCTTTGATATGAGACTTATATCTAATCACTTAAGGAATACTTAATTAGATCAGTGTCTTGAACTATCGATCAGTGTAGTGTAAAGGCATTGGTTGGTTAAGTATAACTTTCGTTGGAGAAGATAGTTAGTCAAAAGATTATCATTGCCCCTCTTAATTGAGTGATGATATTAGTGGGCCCCTTGATAAAGCAAAGTTATAATGTGCACAATGTGATTTGAGTTAAGTCACATATTTATAACTAGCTTAAAGAGATCAAGAAATGAATACTAAGACAAAGATGACACAATACTACTTTGTGTGTATTCTTAATATCATGAGGCAAGGGACGGACACAAGTGGTGCACTCCATCACTAAATGGATCGGGTTTTGGTTCGAGTGGAATTAAGACATCTAACTAATTGGGAGCTATAATGTGTAGCTAGATACCGCTTATAGCTTGTGATATTAAGCTCTTAATATCACTGTCAACTTAGTTTAGATCCTCCCATAGGTCACACCGCAAAAACCGTGAAACAAAAAGCTTGATTTTTGGTTCATATGATGTGTCGGGTTTCTCATAGAAAATATGACACATGTGGTGAACAAGTAAAATCAATTATGTTGTATATAAACATAATTAGAGTCATGATAAATTCATATGAGATGCATATATTATGGGGTGCAATAATTTATTGTTGCATAAGATAATACATTGCATAAGTTGTGAATTTGCTAAAACCCCCTTAAGTTCAAATTTTGTTGGAAATAAATCCAAAATTTGAAATAGGCAAAATCGGGTAGAAGTTCGGTAATCCGTTATGGTTCGGTCGACCGAAGGATCTATGGATCGGTCAACCGAACGTGGAACGGATAATCGTAATTGATTGACCGAACTTGACCAAAGTGCCTGAAACTCTGGTACGGTGTACCGAACCAGAAACGGTCGACCGAACAATGTCAAGTTCCGATATTTTCGGTTAACCGAATAGCACTCGGTCTTGGACGAGAATTAGTCCGATCGGTTAAGGAGAATTTTTCTCCTTAAGATTCGGTCATCCGTCACGTACTCGGTTAAACGATCGTGACAAATTCGGTTAACCGAGTGGGACTCGGTAAACCGAACAGCGGTCGATTTTCTGCCTTTGATTATTAAGAGATTAATTTGATCGATGGTTGGATTAGCTCCAAATTTGGTCAAACGTTTTGTGGGTGCATATAATGCATTATGGGATTAGTTTGTGAGAGAAATTGTCATAAAACTGTGACTTAAGAATAGCCATGATTAAGAGTAAGATTGGAACCTATAAATATGTCCTTATTCTCCCTAATTGACACACAATTCAGAAATTATTTTCTCTCCTAATTCACTACTAAAACCCACGAAAATTCTCTTAGTTTTCTAAGTCTTTGGAAGGAGAAATCTCAGAGGCTAAGGAAGGGGTTTGTAGCTAGATTCTAAGCTTGTTTGGAGATCGATTGGCTAACTCCTTTCTCTCCAACCTTGTTTAGGGTTTCGGTGAACACTCGGAGGCATCCGGCGCGGCGAGAAGCATCCCCAACATCTCCGAATCTTCAAGAAGTTTTTGAGAACTTCTAGGTATGAATTTCGGAGCCCTTGTTTGTTTTAATAGAGTTTTGAAACTAGATGTTAAAACAAACCGATGCATGCATGAAATAAATCAAAGAAAATTGTAATTGATCCTTATTATACATAAAAATTTCGAAAATATATATGTATAATTAAACATGAAATCCTACAGTGGTATTTAAAATAATTTTTTTTTCTGTTTTAGTTTTATTTTAGTTTCTGTTTTTCTTTTTTATTTTAATTATTTGTAATCTTTTTTAAAATATTTTTTTTCAAAATATGATTCCAAATTAATATTATTTTTTAAATTTTTTTAAAATTATTTTTAATTTTTTCAAGAATCGACCCCCAAATCACGTCGATAACTTGGCCTATTGAAATGTTAGGGCATTTTATACAATAAAAAAACAAAATTTCTTAGTCAGAATAATAAATTATTTACAACTGAATATTAAACAAACACTAAAACTAATTAAAACAAAAAATTGAAAACGTTGTCAAAAATTCGTAGGGTGTCCACACATTACAAACATGCTTAGAGGTCGATACAAAAAAAATTAAAAACACAATTAAAAATATTAAAAATTTCCAAAAAATTTAGAATATAGTATTAACTAGGTACATTTTTTTATCTAATAAAAAAATTCAATTTCGAATACCAATATAGGTACATTTTAAAATTGGTAACGTTGTCCAAAATTCGTAGGGTGGATACACGTTACAAATAGTTTTGAAGGTCGATACTGCAAAAAATTAAAAACACAATTTTTTTTAAATATATAAAAATTAGAAAACATATTTTGAAGTATATATAGATAAAACATAGTTAAAATGATTTAAAAAAATCAAAACATAAAATCAAAAACAATAAAAGAAAATAAATAAAGTCGTGGATTTTAGTTGTAGTGTTTTATGTTTTGAATTTTTTTAAATCATTTTAACTAAGTTTTTTTATTATATTTCTTTTGAAAATATAATTTGTAATCGTTTTTATTTTTTAAAAAAAATTAATTGTGTTTTTAATATTTTGCTGTATCGACCTCCAAAATTGTTTGTAATGTATGTACACCCTACGAATTTTGGACAACGTTATCAATTTTTTGTTTTAATTAGTTTTAGTGTTTGTTTAAAATTTAGTTGTAAATAATTTCTTATTCTCGTTAAGAATTTTTTTTATTGTATAAAATACCCTAACATTTTTTTAAAAAATAATATAAATTAGAAAACATATTTTAAAAAAAAATATTTTAAAAAAGATTACAAATAATTACAATAAAAAGAAAATAAAAATAAAAAAATAAAATTAAAACAGAAAACTTAAAAATAAAAAAAAATCACGGGTCGCGGTTCATCCGTGAATTTTTGTGGGAAAAAAAATTCGATCCGTGGAAAAAACAATTTTAAAAAAAATTAACATTCGCGATTCAGACACCCGATCCAACTACATTTCGAAAAGAAAAAAAATTCCTAAATTTCGAAATTTGTATTTATTTTTTATTATATAAAAAAATTACAGTCTATTATTACTTTCTCGAACGAAGAAAGCACTGTTTTTGTTTTCTGTAGAAGCATTTCAAATCAATGTGAATGACAAGCCTTTACTGATCACTTTGTAGATGAAAGGGACGTAAACTTGTGTCAAACATTGGTCATCCTATATCGCAATAGTCACCTCCTTAGGTCAATAATGTCATTCATCCAAAATGTCTAATCAGGACTACAGTGAGTTTATCTTGTCTGTTATAATCTCAAAATTAGATACAAATAATACATTATCAAAATAAAAATTAAATAAACATAACATTTTGCAAAATTCATAGCTTCGCAGTTGGGATCATAAACATTTTATCTTGGAGGTCTGATTTTTTTAGTGCAATAAGAATTTTTTCATACCTTAGTACTAGAGTAATTGCTTTTAGTAGGACGATATGTACAGTTATTTAAATTCGGTATTGCAAAAATAAAAACTTGGGTATAACTTGAGGTAAGATAACACAACTTATTATTCAAGGGAGTGCATATTGCATTATCGGGCTAATTTTGTCTAACATAGGAATTTTTATAGCGATTTCATTAATTGATAGATTATAGATGAAATAAATAATGGTAGGTAACACAGTACATAAAAGAGAAATTTAACTCTAAGTCAAGAGAAGTAGAAAGAACAACGAACACGTAAAAATACACTTTTATTAGACAAAATGTGTAGGAAGTCTAAAGTTAAGAGTAGAGGTGTAAACAAGCCGAGTCGATGAAAATTTCTAACAATAAATATTATCTTATGTTATTATCAAATACATTTTTATTATAAATGGAACAATAAAAAACTCGAGTAAGCTATCAAGCCGAGCATAAAAAAATTCGAATTCGAACGGTTCGTTTACCGAATCAAGTTTGAAGTTTTTTTTTTTTTCATCAAAATCTTTTATTTTCAAGTTAAACTAGAGTCAAACATTTTTCAAGTTGAACTATCGAACCGAACAAAAATTGACGGCTGCACTCTGCTCTAAATACTTAGATTATTTTTATTCTAATTAAATCTCACGCTGCACACTTAGAGTCTAGATAATCTACCTTGATTTGGGTAGCCTCAGTTTAGGCATTAAAAGTTGTAAGGTGGATTTTGTCTGCATGCTAAATATCTGCTCTGTATGGCAGTCCGAGACATTTTTTTAAAATGTTGGTCTCCAAAGGGACCCTACTTAAACAAAGTTAATAGATGAGCTCTAAATAGAATTAAAATCATGTAACCGTAAGTTAACTCTAAGTTAACAAACAATTTTAATCCTTAGTTGATTTTAGAGGAAGTCCTCCATGCATAATTGTAAGTCAAAACATATAAGCCCCCATCTTCAAATAGTCAATTACCTAATATCTTTCCACCACCCTTTCTCAGGTCATGCTATATTCTGGTCTCTTTTTTCTACCTCTCTATTGTTCTTCACCTCGCTTTCTAGAGTAGGATTGTTTTCCACCCACCCAATTTGCAAATGATTTAGCTCTTCACTAATTATTGTAATTAATCATAAGCTTTCCAGTGTGTGACACAATCATGGCAAGAACTTCCGTCATCGAAAATTTTGTAGACATATAACATGAATGCATTTGTCCTTGCTCATACTCTTTGATATTTAATGTTTGAGCTTCCGTTTATGGCTTTTCAGTAGTATTCCGATCAATATTTAAGAAAACATGGGTCAATATCATAAGATAACTTATGTACCTAATTTGAACCATACACTCTTTATATATCTCAACTAGTCAAAGTATAAGTTAGTTGGAAATGAGACGCAAGTTTCATTTCTAACTACTAACAACTTATGCTTAGTGGGTTGCAGATAAGGGTGCACATGAGTCTAGTCAAAATAAAAAAACTGACCCAAATCGAACCGAATAGGTCGGCTGGGTTGGGTTTGGTTTTGAAAAAAATCCAAAATTGACCGTCTTTGGTCCGGTTAAGTTTTGTGGGTCCGGTTGAACCGAACTAAAGTGAGAACTAAAAAATATATTAATTATTGTTTTATTTTATACATGTATGATGTATTGTCACTTGAATATTTTTATTATGTTATGTGTACGAGATTATTATTTGAGGTCTTAACTTTGCCTTATTATGTTTGAATACTAATTAAACCTTAAGTCTCATATTGTTTTTTGAACTTTTAATGACAATTTTTGTATTTGTTGTGTTACTCTTATGTTTGTGAGCCAACTATGTGAGGTTGGGTTCGGATTAGAACCCGACCCATGTGCAATAATAGATTCAGATTTACAAATTAGTTTAGTAATTAAAGTTAACCCTGTCAGCTATAATAAAAAAAATCATGTGAACCCTGACTAGAACTCTTCCTAATGCTCATGTGACCCTTCTTTCATGCTCATCATAACTCATGCAAAAATGGTGAATTAAAACATCTAAATATCTAATGTTGATTACAAGAAAAATGGATTTATTTTAAATAGGAATGAAATTTAAAGCATAAGAAAAATGTAAAATTCGCATGTTTTGCTCAATTTGGATGGATATATATATATTAATGATTTGTTTTACTAAAGGAATATACCAACTTAACATAGTTTATCTCAATGTCCATATGGAAGAGAAATGCCATATGCATATTTTGTTCCCACTCAGGACTTCCTTCGAAAGGTGTGGGGTCAGTTCCATAACAGGAAGTCCAAACAAACAGTGATGGTATGGTCCTAGAATTTGTTAAAGATGCTCCAATCCTTGTTCTTTGCTTAAGTGGGGCATGTACTTGGAAAGATGATAGGGTTAGATTTCATTAAACAAATGGCAATAGTCGAGGTCATGCACAATGAAGAGAAGAAACATGAGAGATGGGATAAGAAGCCAATCATAGTGGTCCACCTATGCTTCCATCTCATATCAACCTGAATCATTTGAAGTGACCAGACATGGATCACCAAATGACTACCACATCAAATATTGCTAAGCATGACATCTGTATATATTGCCTTTTTACTGAAAGAAGAAATTCTTTTTGGTTACCAAGTTATTTGCATATATGCTTTTCATGTTATACAACTGGTTACATCAACAGATCCGGTTGATGTTTCTCCATTGAAAACCACCACCACTAGCAATTATTTGATGTCCAACTGACAGATCATATGTTGTTATCAAACAACTTTATAATGTGAATTTTATTGGTTTACCGTATTTTATACATCAAATTACTTGGATTTTTTAAGAAACGTTGAACCAACCAAATTGGACAAACTTCTTAACGTATGAAATCTATAGAGTTGAAAATGTTACTGAAATTGGTTGAATGCAATAATGAAATTATAGCCACAGAAGCAATGGAGTAGTTAATTAAATATTGTAAATAAGTATATACACTTCAATCTAAGAGCAGTTCTACTCATTTTTACAAGTAATATATATCCCTCCAGTGGAAAATCAACTCCTTTTTATTCTCGCAAGTTACAATTTTTACATACAAATGTATTACAAAGACGACATAAAAAGTAGTCCTACAAAAAGTAAATAAGAGAGAAGTGAAGTGGGACTGTTTTATCCGAGTAAAAATCCACACACAGCGCTCCTCTAGTGTTGCACACACCACAACTTCTCACATCAAATCAATTGAATTGGACCCTTTGGAAAACTCCAATTGAGAAGCAATTAAGACTGCATTCCCCACTCATGTAGCTTTCTCACTTGCCACAATTCATCCATGCTCCACAGGCCTTCTCCTATGGTGTTGCTGTTGTTATTGTTGCTCATGCAATAATTATCCATAGCTGAGCACTCAGATAATGAGTTGCTGCCGACACCTTGCTGCGACCGCTCGATCGGAAGAAGCTCTTGATTTTCCAGGCCTCCAGCGACTCCCGTGAAATCGTAATTTAATGGATTGTATGGAGTGGTGTCCATTTGATCCGGGTAATTTGGAGGGTTAGAGGTGAATTGTGAGGTTGCCGGCCATTGGGGAATGGCCATTGCATCGGATGAGATGCTAATTGGACTACAACTATTGAATGGAAGGTCACTATAGAAGGTGTTATCGTCAAAAGTCGAGCATGTGGTTATCGGAATTAGACTCTCAGAGGACATCATTGCTTGAGGAATTTGGCTCTGTGGGTTCACAACTTGTTTTGTGGATTCAACTTGTCTTGAAGTGCCCATCTTCTCGATCAATCTTGGCATCCAAAAACATCGAACCGCATCGCGAAACAATGTACTGTTAGCGTCGATCTTGAGCTGCCTAGCTTGTTTTTGAACCCTTGTTCTCCAATAGTTCTTGATCTCGTTATCTGTTCTTCCAGGTAAATGTTGTGCAATCCTCGACCACCTGTGGAAAGATATAGGTTGCAAATGAGGAAACGCACCATGAAAACAAAAAGAACCAATCTATGCACATTAAGATGGATCATACTCATGTTGTGCTTTGTATATCAAGAAACTTTTAATATCAAGTACTATACCCTTTTATTCAACGCTTCACGATAAAGTAACTGAAGAATAAGCTTTCTTAAGGAAGCAACAATTAACTTAAAAACATGTCCCAAATGAAGTTAAAAAAACAAAATCGAATCCAATAACCCCAATAAACACATCCACATCTAAATTCAACAAGTGTGTGTCTCCAATTATTGCATGCAAGTTTGTGATTGCAAATTTCAAGGGTAGATAGGGTTTGATGAAGGAAGTACCTGTTCCCCCACCTTGCATGGAGTTCAAGTATCAGAATCTGCTCCTCTGGTGTCAGATTCCCGCGCTTCACATCAGGCTTTAGATAATTCAACCATCTCAACCTACAACTCTTCCCTGTCCTCTTCAACCCTAACCACACAAACCAAATCGTCACACATATATTAGAATCTAGAAATGACATGCACTAGAATCTAGAAGAAGGATTGATTAAATAATTGATAAGACTAGTAGAAATCCCTAATAATAATAATAATTTACAAGTGACGCACTAGAAATCTAGCTAGGATATATATAGAAGATGGGTATAATTATTGTTATTATTAATTGATAATAATTGTGATATGCACCTGAACACCTTGCAAGAAGATTCCACCTCCCCTCCCCATGGCAAGCAATGTAGTGGATAAGAAGATTGTCCTCCTCAAGTGTCCATGGACCCCTTCTAAGCTCAATCTCTTCAACATACTTGCACCCCTTCTTCCCAGACATTGTTCTCAACCAAAAGGCTAGAAATGGGATAGTCTTGGGTCTGCTCCTTAGAGGTGGTGAGACTTTATATAGACCACTTCCAGAAGGAAGCAAAAGGCTAAGCTATGGGTAACCTATAAAGACAAAGATATTTGAAAGGAAGAAAAATTAATAAAGTAGCACTCTTGAAGGCCAGCTAGCTAATCTCTAATTATTGGTGTTCCATTCTTGCTTTTGATGGTAATGACTTGGGACACGGTAACGTAAAAGCCGATTTTGGTGTATTGGAGCTAATCCAAACGGGAGAAAAATATGTGCGAACCAAAAGAGAACCGCATTTGTTGGGGGAAATGGGTGTCCATTCAAGTTTTTTGTGACGGGCTTTGTTCTTAGATTCTTTTTCCTATTTGTATCATGAAACGTGTTTGACTGGCCAAATTATCTTGCTACCACTTTTAGTTTACTATGGGTGTAATTAATTAAGCTTATAGTTAGAAACGTGAGGGAATTTTATTTTATTTTCTTTTGGGAATATGGAGGCAAGTGTATAATACTAACGCTGAGGAGTTAAAAGTGTGTAGGTATGTCTCCCATGACCCACATCACAGGCTCTTGTAGTCTCCTTCTTCCCATGCATAAATTCTTGTTGTTCCTAGAAAGCCATCTATTTCTTTAGATGAAGACATGTAGGTTTCAGTTCATTTGAATAAGATCCTACCTTTCAAGGTTGGTGTAGACCAAGCATTTTATAAGTTGCTAGTAGAGAGGGGTAAAATGTCATGTATATATTATTTGAAGAAATGCTAATGAATTTTAAGTATTTTAATTATTTTACCATTATTTATTATTATTGGTTATTTAAGCATGAATTTGTCAACCTATTGACATTAAGCCCACTAATCAAATTGAACCATTTCTTGCTGGTAGGGTAGGATTATCAAATATTTAACTAATTAAGCCAAATTGAATTTGGCTCGAGTTTTGTTCAACCTCATCTTGTTCCCAATTGTAAATGAACTAGACATGATCTAGTTTCTAATGTCATAGATAATTAAGTGATCTACACAAGAATGTTCATCGGATAGTAGTTCAATTCCATTAAGTCCAGCAATTATTTCTTGTGATATTTTTTTGATAATCATTAGGGGGTGTTAGTGAAGGTAGCCTCATTACACTAAAATGTACTCTCATGTTGGAAAATAAACACACACACAATTTTAGAGGCGGATGGATTTTTTGCATGATATGTTATTTATGATTTAATAAAATTGAAGTTATAAAAACACAAGTATAAGAGAAGTACATTTTTTCGTTAAAACAACTACAAAAATAATAAACAAAATTTCTTTAAGAATTAAAAGTTAGATAGTTAGATGAAAAAGATAATTATTCAGATTTAGGCAAATAAAATGGCCTCGCCTTTATCTATTTATCTATCTATTAACACATGATTGATTGGAGCTAACTCGTAAGCTTAAAGAATCCGCAACTGCAACTTAACCAAGCGGAGACTATGTCCTCTATTGATATTTTTGAATCCATATTAGTGTAAAATTTGACCGTCTTGTAACTTTTTTTGGTCTTTGTTGCAGTACATAGGAAGGTTTTTACATAATTCTATCTGCTTGGTTATTCAAAAAACTTTACCAAGCCGAGAATAATTAACATGCGAAAGCTAAGAAAAGATAAAGGTAGATTCTCATTATTTTTCTCCCAACTGAGTAGGTTACAACCTCAAACAGTTGGACAGTTAAAGAAAAGGGATTCCCGAAGGAAGAAATTTGACAAGAGAGAAAGCAGCTGTTGATCACCACCACCATCGAACCAAACCAATAAAAACTAACCTCCACCGTCGGATGGAGTGCACAAGTTGTTGGAAGGACGACAAGAGGGTTCCATCAAAGAGTACACCGTAACATCACATCAAACGCACATGGCGTATAGAAACCGATCGATTGATTGTGGTCATGTCTTTGCGTTATAACTCTCACCTCGACCTCAACAGTAACAGTGAGATGTCGTGTCTTGGTTTTAGATTCTGTTTCTCTAAACTAGTGGCATGGACTAGTGTTGTGGTGCATGTGGTTTTGGCTTTGGCTTTGGCTTTGGATTGTGTGGAGTTTGGATTTAGATTTTCTGGATTTTAGGACTTATGTTATGTGTGGATAATGACTTGTGAGAAAATTTGAGAGAAAGAAAAAAAAGAAACACATTTTTTTTCTTATTTGGATAATCATTATAACAAATAAAATTTTCTCATTTGGTTAATTTCTTATGAGAGAAAAGAATGAAAACATTCTAAAACGACCAAAATAACATTTTCTTTGTATTATACGATAACATACATTATTATGCATTATCCTAATCATGTTAAGAATTATAAATTAATACAAATAAAATATGTCCACCAAACACGAAAATTTCAAGCTATAAAAACTCAATAATATTACCAACACTGCTGGAAAATAAGGAAATCACGTCGGGTTTTTTGACCATATCACGTCGGTTGTACTGTTTCAATATACCGACATCATAAAAGGGAGACGTGAAAGGGAGGGAAATATCACGTCGATTCAATAACCGACGTGATACGCAAGGTATATCACATCGGTTCTTGGATAACCGACGTGATATGACCCATATTTATCAAATAAATGCTGGTATATCACATAAATGCACGGACATATCAGTATTTTTTCCCGAAAATAGCATACATCACATCGGTCCTACCAAAAACCGACGTGATATACCACATATATAATGTCGGCTTAATTGGGAACCGACGTGATATACGTGTATCACGTTGGTTCGTGAATATCCGACGTCCAGTGGTGGCTACACAAATTCATCGACATGCAAGAGTGGATTAATGTTTTTGGACCATAAGTAGAAGGAGACTTGCCGGCGGTGGCGTGGGTCGGGGTGGCTGTTGTGTCGTCCGGTGGTGGCGTGGGTCGGCGGTGGCGTTGGATCGACGGTGGCGTGAGTCGAGGTTGGGGCGGAGTACTCTTGGGATTGATCGAAGGTTGTTGGAGGAGTTTCTTGCGGTCGGTGGTCGAGCGGTGGTGCGTTGGGTTGGGGCGGGTGGGGTCAGAGGTCGGAGGCGGTTCGTTGGTCGGGGCGGGTGGAGGGTCAGAGCAGTCGGAGGTGGTGGGGTGTTGTTGCGTTGGGTGAGGGTCGCGAGGTTTTCGTTCTGGGTGGAGAAAACAAAGTTTTGGCTAGGGTTAAGCAAAGAAAGTGTGGAGGGGTTTATATACATAGAGCAAACACGTCGGTCTTCGAAATTCCGACGTGATACATGCCCTTTATCACGTCGGTTTCTGCAACCCGACGTGAATTGCCTTCTAAAAACACCTCTAACATGTCGATTTTATCAAACCGACGTGACATGGAAATGGCAATCACGTCGGTTAAGCCAAAATCGACGTGACAAATACATGTATCACGTCGGGTTTGGCTTGACCGACATGTTATATCCACTTCTAACGTTGATTGAACCAAAACCGACGTGACATATGTATATGTCACGTCGGTTTTGGTTCAACCGACGTGAGTAGTTAGTTTAACGTCGGGTTTTAAATACCCAACGTGACATGTCAACGTTATGAGTACTAATTTTTCCAGCAGTGCAACCAACCTAAAGTCAACACATTCAAAAAACATTTCTCATGTAAAATAAAAAAAATTAAAAGTATGAATTCTACAGGGACAAATTCCAAATAATCAAAATCCATCAGTGCAGACTAATCTAACAGGGATGTGAACTGAGACGATGAGTAGGAGGGAACATCTAGGTGGAGGAAGAAGAGAATGTAGAACTATTGGGTGGGTGAACGCAAATTGGGGAATGAATATTTATGGGTAGCAAATTAGGATTTGTTTTGGTAGGATTTTTTGGTGAGGGTATGTTGGTCACTAAAAAATTATATTCAATTTCTCTCCATTTCTTCTCCTTTCTTTTCTTTTATCTCCTAAAGTCGTTATTCAAACAAAAGAAAATTCAACTTTCTTTTCTTTTTCTCTTCTTAAGTTATTAACCAAACAAAGTTACAAACTTTTTGAATTTTAAACTTTTCGACATTTAAAAATTTGAATTTGATTTCTGGATTTTGATATTCTTGAATTTCAGAATTTATTTCATATTTAACCTACCCATGTGGTTGTAGTAAAGATCTAAAAATATATTTATTCACCAATGGTAAAAATACATGAATACAAGTACAAAATATTCTTGTAAACAATCTACAATAACACTAAAATCTTCCACAACCATCCACATGCCCTCAAAACAAAACCCTAACCTCTTCCCCCACTGATTCCACCTCCAACGAACCAAATGCGACTTCTCCTCTCAAATTTATAAGCTTATATTAGTTTATTTTCTTATCAAGTTAACATTAATTTTATGAGTTGCGACTACTCAGATATGAATATATTTAAAAGTCAATTTCATAACTGAATTGGAGTTGAAATGATTGGAACATTTTGATCATCTATATTACTAAGGGTAAATCCGACAAATTTCAATCAAATTTGACAATCGATCTGATCTGAACTTTACCATTAAGTTAGATTTATGAGTACTCTAGGCAAACAATAAGAAAAAGTAAAATATTAATTGTTAAGATGTGAAATCTAGCTATTTTTTAAGTTCAGGGGATTAAGTGTTAACTTTGAAAGTTCGTGGAGATTATGATTTCAGCCTGTAGTTCATGTCATGTGTAATTTACCCTATTACTAAAGATATTTGATAATATTGAGGAATTTTACAACGTAAAAATATGTGTTCAAAAAGATCATTTTTTGTCTTTGATATTCTTATTTGATGTGTTTGGTAATACAAATTTTTGACCACTTTAACTTATATTATTGACATTATACCTGCCTTTAGCACATAAGACACATGTGTCTATTAATTCATAAACTTCGACAAACATGTGAATGCTTATCTTATAATGGGTGGAAAATTTAATAAATAAACACATCTCGAATGATTTAAATGTGCCTTAAAACATTGATTATACTTCATGCAAATGTTGTGACTTAACTATTGGAAGTTAAATGTACTTCATCCAATTTACTCATCCGAATTCGACCTTCAAAGCACTGAATGACTTTTCATTGTCAGGCATGGAGCTTAGGTTTGTAATACCAGCTCGAACTCAACTCTAACAGTAAAACGAGTCAAGTTCAAGCACAATTTTGAGCTCGTTGCATGGGCCTCTCACCCAGGATACTTGGGTGTGGTACGAGAGGCATGGACCACATACATCGAGGGGATTCCCATGTATCGTGTTGCGGCCAAGTTGAATTGGGTCAAAGAAGCCTTGAAGAAGTGGAGTGATGAGGTCTATGGCACTGCCAGTAGGGTCACCCAATTATGGGAGGAGTTGTGCTACATCCGGGCGGCCATGGAGACATCCCTGAATGAGGGCAATCTTTGGGTGCAGGAGGCTCACGCCAAGGATGCACTTGCACATGCCCTAATATACGAGGAGTTGGTCGCTCGAAAAAAGTTGAGAGTTCGGTGGCTACGAGAAGAGGACTCAAATTCTAGGTTTTTTCATGCATCTCTTAGAGTGAGGAGAGCGGCCAACAGTGTGCGTACACTAGTAGAGGATGGCGAAGCTATTGAAGAGGAGGAGCTCATTCGAGAGGTGTTTAAGCGCCGCTTTGCTAAGGTTAGCTCATGAGTTATGCCAGGGACTCCATCTCCGATGGGGCGTTGGCCGCACGTGTCTGAAGATTGATATGCAGAAAGCCTATGACACCATTTCCTGGTCGTTCCACAACGAGGCAATGTGCAGATTCAAGTTTAGCACCAAATGGAGGAAGCTTATGGTAGCTTATCTCAAGGCCTCTTTTGTCGTCACAATGAATGGGGCCAATTCTCAACCTTTCTCGCCTCAAATGGGCTTCGCCAAGGTGACCCGATAGCCTCATACCACTTTGTCCTAGGAATGGAAGTTCTGAGTGCTATGCTATGCAGAGAGAAGCAACGCGGACTGTTACACCCATTATCATGTGGTAATATTCTGGTATCCCATCTCATGTTTGCGGATGATGTGATGATTTTCTCCCAGGCCACGAAGGAAGACGCTTCAACCATCAAATGTTGTTGCATGACTTCAGCAGGTGCTCAGGTCTCCAGCTAAACCAAGCTAAATCTCAAGTGTTTCTAGGAGCAGGTACGCATGACGGGAATTGGATTACCACCCACCTAAAAGTATGAGCTCTACTGCATTGCTAGTTACTTATTTGGGACTACCGATGGTTTTGACGCAACTATCAAAGGGTCACTGCACGACATTGCTTGATCAGGTCAGGGGGTGACTTAGTTCATGGAAAGGGAAAATGTTGTCGATGGCAAGTAGGATTGAACTAGTGCGGAGTGTTCTTACCTCATTCAACATTTATTGGACATTAGACATTTTGATTCTGCGTGGTTCACTTTGTGTGGGGGTGGCCCCTGGAAGATGGTGTTTATATCCTAGAAAGACATATGTACACCAAAGAACGAGGGAGGACTTGGACTCAGGCGGTTGACGGAATGGAATGATGAGGGATGCTTCAATTATTTTGGTATGTGGCATCTAAGGATGATTTGTTGTGGGCACAATGCATTAGGGCGAAGTACTTGCAGAGTCCCTCCATTGGATTGCGAGACTACCCTCCACGTGTTCATGGGCATGGAGGGGGCTCTTAAGGGTCCGTGATAATGCCAGGGAAAATATGTTCTACAGTCTCAGTGACGGATCCACGGTGAGGTTCTTTGAAGACCCATGGCATGGCCCACCTATTTTCTCGTTACTGGACGGAGAGCGGATGAGGTACGATCTTGATGTTCCCTATGACACACTTCTCTCCCACTTTATTGAAAATGGAGCTTGGAACTTGCCTCCCCCTTGCTCTCACGACATAGGGCAACTTGGGCACGTCTTTCGACGCATGTACGGTGAGGATGAATTAACTTAGGCAGGGAAAACCACCATAAGTCTATCTCTTAAGGACACCTGGCAATGGGTGAAGTAGGAAAGGCTCATTGTCCCTTGGGTGGCAATGGTGTGGCACAATTGGACAATTCTAAAGCATACGGTCACACTTTGGAAGGGCTTACACGACAAGTTAAGCACACAAGACCTCATGCAAAAGAGACACTTAAGGCTGGTAGTAGTTTCACGGTGCCCGCTATGCAAAGATGCATATGAAGACCTAGGCCACCTATTCTTGGATTTCCCCTTCACCTGAACGGTGTCGTAGAGCATACGAGGCTTGCTCGAGGAAAATAGCTAAATAGCAACATCACTTAGAGAAGAACTTGATCGACTAAAAAGACTCACGCAGTCGAAGGTACAAGCACCCACGACCAAGCTGGAGATTGAGTTTGTTGTATATGAATGCTAGATGGGAATGAATCGTAGGTTGTTCGATGACGTTGAAGGACAAATTCAAGAGGTTATCCAGATGGTCAAGGATGTGGTCCGCCTGAAGAGTATGGGAGATAAAGAGACCATGACTGACGCACGACTACTGTCACACCTAGTTGATGTTTGGTCTTGATGTAGTAGGTAGATGTTGGGTACTTTGTGTTCTTAAGTAGTATTTGGACTTATATCTTTGTAATCGCCCCGAGGACCGAACCAGTTTCTAACATAATCTAATTAATAATAATTTTGGAGGCGTACCTCCCTTTTGCCTTGCAAAATAAATTTTGAGCTCGTTTAGTTACAAAGTGGAGGTCAATCTCAACTAGGTTAGCTCAAACTCGCTTTGATAATTTAAATTATATATATAACACATATCTCTTATACCTATATTTATTACATGAAGGTGGATCATGGATAATCTTGAGAGCGTGAACACAATTATACAACTAAAATAGTAGTAATGCATAATCAAAACTAATGAGAAAGAATTCGCAAATCATAAGCTGACACCGAAGATTCATCGATCACCATCATGATCTACTTTTGTCCTTGAGTCTCGTTCTACTGCACGTCGAGTCCCACTCAAGAGTTCCACTATATTGATCTCTTTCTGAACTATGTTGAAGTTTTTTTACAATTCGATCATTGGCAAACACCCCCACGAAATTTGATTATTTGTCACAACCCAAGAGGTAGCTTCAAAGAAACTTTACAACAGTAGATTGGAATTGATGTGTGTGTGTGTGTAACAACTCTAACTTGCTTGCACTTTAACAGATGAATGGAACTCAGAATGAATTTCAATGAAGCAGAGAGTAGTTGCAAGTCAAAGAGCTTGGGTACTAGAGAGGAACATAGTATGGATGTATTGAACGTTTCTTTGTGGTAGTTGTACTCTTCTATGAAGGTATCCATAGATCTCAACCTCTCTAAAAACGTTTGGATAAATATGGTGGTTAGGTGGACGAACAATGCCGGAACGGATGTCCTCCATAGATCCAAAAATCATATTAACATTTGTTTATCTTATTAATCGGCTCCCTAGCCCTCTAATCCAAAATAAACAACCCCAAGGGTAGAAGAATGAGCATGTATCATCTTAGAATTTTCGGATATACTTGTTATGTTCATTAAAAAAAGTCGACAAATTTGACGCAAACTCTGTTAGAACATTTTTTTTCTTGGACATTCCTTCCAAAGGAAGGGATACAAATGTTATGACCCTCAAGATTGTAAACTATCTATCTTCAGGGATCTTTCATTTTTTTGAGAATGAATCCTAGTTCGAGTCTACAAATAACATTTTTGTAGGTCAAAAAACTCTCGTCCCCCCAAAAGGGGGAGACGGAAACACCACAGGTAATACAAGTAATGAGAATATTGTGCAAGAGGAACCTCGAGGAAGAACCCCCACGAGAATGTCCACAAGACCAACTCGTACCTCGTCTCTCTTAAGAGACTTTATTACTTACAAAGTTATTTATCCCATTCAAAATTATATTTTCTACAAAGCCATCACTCATAATCACCAAAGTGTTCTAACTACAATAGATACTCACAAGAACCAACCTCGTATCACGAAGCTCTGAGGGATCTAAATTGGCTAAAAGCCATATGAACTACAAGGCTTATATAGGAATCATACTTGGTCCATTGTCCCTCTTAAAATAGGAACTTGCAAACCTGTAGGATGCAAATGGGTATATAAAATCAAATACAATAGTAACGGGACAAATGATAGATATAAAGTTAGGTTAGTTGCAATGGTACACTCAAACTTATGACCTTGATTATCAGGAGACCTTCGCCCATGTTGCAAAAATGAATATTGTTAAGGTTCTTTTATTGATTGTTGTTAACTATGGATGGAATATCTTTCAAATGGAGGTTCGAAACACCTTCCTTCACCTTTGAAGAGGAAGTCTTCATTGTTGGCTTTTTGGCCCTTTAATCTTAATTTTGATGATGACAAACTAATGTCAAATTGTGTAAGTGCTCCCCCTATCAATATGCAAAATATATGTTAACTCCCCCTTACTCAATGCATGAGTTTCATATATTTGAATTAGGCAATTTGTATCCATTTGTTCTCCCCCTTTTGACATCCATAAAAAAGAACATTGCAATGAAAGTTGGGGACAAAAGGACACACAATATGAAAAATGAAATTTCATTACTTAAGAGGGAAGATAAGGCATAAAGCCAATGCAAAAGCAAACACACATAAGCAAATAACAAAGCAAACAAACACAACAAACAACAAGAAGCAAGAACAAGCAACAAAGATAGGCTAGTTGTCCGGCTTGTTCATGTTTCGAAGAAGCTCCATCATCTCATTTTGCGAGTCGAAAAAGGCTTGACGTGAGTCTCCAACCTCACGAATTTGATTGTGGATGTCGTTCAGCGAGTTCGACGTCGATAATTGGAAGTTTTGGAAGTCGGAGGTGAGGTCTTGAATACCTTGATAGTTACGATTTACCAAACTCCTAACTTCGTGAATCTCTTCGCAATTCCGGTCCAAGAGCTTCTCATGACGATAGGCCCATGCCGGTTGGTTCCATTGAGCATCGGTGCCGGATGACCATTCGGGACGAACGTATCTCCGTGGACCACGAGACAAGCTAGGATCCCAATTAGGATTCACTTCGGCACCATATGGAGGAGGAAACCAACGTGGAGCATCGGTAGAGACATCATCATCCTCATTTTCAGAGGAGTCGTCTTCCACTTCTTCTTCGACATGTGCTTGCTTCCCCGAGCGCATCCTTTTGAGAGTGTATTTGTCGATGACCGTCTTGGATGATTTGAAGAGATCGCGGTCGAATTGGATGTTGAAGTGATCGATGACCAGCGAAATCAACATGGGGAAAGGGAGAAAGTTACGCTTCTTCCGGGAAATGTATATCATGTGATTGATGATAAACAAGGGCCAATTTGTGCGTGTTCCGGTAGAGAGGTTGAAAAGGCACTTCATCATTTGATGTCCAAGCTCATCGAGGTGCCCTTTGCGCACAAAAAGGTTGGTGGAAATGAAGCGGCAAAGAATACGGCCAACAACCGGAAGATGAGGAATGGAAAGCTTGCCATCGTGAGGAACTTCCGGTTGAGTCATACTTCCGGTTGAGTTCCTCACGATGGCAAGCTTTCCATTCCTCATCTTCCGGTTGTTGGCCGTATTCTTTGCCGCTTCATTTCCACCAACCTTTTTGTGCGCAAAGGGCACCTCGATGAGCTTGGACATCAAATGATGAAGTGCCTTTTCAACCTCTCTACCGGAACACGCACAAATTGGCCCTTGTTTATCATCAATCACATGATATACATTTCCCGGAAGAAGCGTAACTTTCTCCCTTTCCCCATGTTGATTTCGCTGGTCATCGATCACTTCAACATCCAATTCGACCGCGATCTCTTCAAATCATCCAAGACGGTCATCGACAAATACACTCTCAAAAGGATGCGCTCGGGGAAGCAAGCACATGTCGAAGAAGAAGTGGAAGACGACTCCTCTGAAAATGAGGATGATGATGTCTCTACCGATGCTCCACGTTGGTCTCCTCCTCCATATGGTGCCGAAGTGAATCCTAATTGGGATCCTAGCTTGTCTCGTGGTCCACGGAGATACGTTCGTCCCGAATGGTCATCCGGCACCGATGCTCAATGGAACCAACCGGCATGGGCCTATCGTCATGAGAAGCTCTTGGACCGGAATTGCGAAGAGATTCACGAAGTTAGGAGTTTGGTAAATCGTAACTATCAAGGTATTCAAGACCTCACCTCCGACTTCCAAAACTTCCAATTATCGACGTCGAACTCGCTGAACGACATCCACAATCAAATTCGTGAGGTTGGAGACTCACGTCAAGCCTTTTTCGACTCGCAAAATGAGATGATGGAGCTTCTTCGAAACATGAACAAGCCGGACAACTAGCCTATCTTTGTTGCTTGTTCTTGCTTCTTGTTGTTTGTTGTGTTTGTTTGCTTTGTTATTTGCTTATGTGTGTTTGCTTTTGCATTGGCTTTATGCCTTATCTTCCCTCTTAAGTAATGAAATTTCATTTTTCATATTGTGTGTCTTTTTGTCCCCAACTTTCATTGCAATGTTCTTTTTTATGGATGTCAAAAGGGGAAGAACAAATGGATACAAATTGCCTAATTCAAATATATGAAACTCATGCATTGAGTAAGGGGGAGTTAACATATATTTTGCATATTGATAGGGGGAGCACTTACACAATTTGACATTAGTTTGTCATCATCAAAAAGGGGGAGATTGTTGGCTTTTTGGCCCTTTAATCTTAATTTTGATGATTAACAAACTAATAGTATACATAACTTCAATTACAACATCACACACATCATATTATCAAATTGCATAGATATTGTGTATTCCTAACAATGTAGGTGATCAAACCAAGGGACTAATCAACTTCAAGATCAAGGCTCAAGACTTGTAATCAAAGCTCAAGGACTTCATATGTAATTTTCCATTTATTTGAGTTGTAGGATCAAATGTACACTTGATGCACAAAAGGATAAACCCGTCTGCCGCGGTCGACCGTATCCACATCGGTTTACCGAACCAGGTTCCCAACGGATAACCGAGTGTCTCTCGGTAAACCGTTCTCTATAGAGTCAGTAAACCCTTGATCTCCTGGAACCCTTGTGTCGGTGTACCGAACCGTACTCGGTCAACCGTTCCCCATAGAGTCAGTAAAACTTGATCATCTGGAATCCTCGTTTCGGTGTACCGAAAGTTGTTCGGTCAACCGTCTTCTTAGTATCAGTAGAAAACTTGATCTCCTGGAAACATTGTTTCGGTGTACCGAACCTTACCCGGTCGACCGTGTCCTTATTCCCAGTAGCTTGGAATACTTCTCTGGACATCTATATTCGGTTTTCCGAAGCGAGCTCGGTCATCCGAACCTCTATGTGTCTTTAGGCCTAAACCGACTTCATCTTATTGGCCCACGTGGCACAACTAACTCCACCAGACTTATATTTTGTCGTTTAGCCACATCTTTGAAACATCCATATCGGTCTACCGATGGAGCTTCGGATTACCGAGTTGTTCTTAGATATAAGATCGTAACGGCTATTTTTCCACGTAATATTTCGACCGTTATCGATAAACCAATTTCACACACTATGTCAGCCGAAAATCCGCACATGTATCGGTCAACCGAACATATCACAGTCTACCGAACATGTTCACCGAGTCGCACCAAATCTTTACTGTCCACTCTTGAACGGTGCACCGAAGTGATCTCGGTCAACCGAAATTAATTATCCGATATTAGGAAAAAGTTACTGGAAGTTGGTGAACGGTTATCCGACCTATATTCGGTTAACCGAGTTCGTTTCTGACCACTTATTCGGACTACCGTGTTGCCAACGGTCGACTGAATATGTCTCGATTTCTGCCCGAGCTTAAGTCACATCTTGTTTTCACTTGGTCCACTCCTCACCAACTTACCATAACGGCTCTATTTGTTTTGAAGGCTATATAAGCTTCACTTAAGAGACACATTAAGCACCTTACTTGCCAAATATCAATCCTACTCTTGTGCTCTCAATCTTCAAGCCTTCAAAGCTCCACCAACTCTCATACTTCCACTTAATTCACTCCAAGCCTAAATCATATCCTTGAGTGCATTCAAGTTAGAGTTCAACAACCACATTCAATTTCCATTGTGTTGTAAAGCTTCGAGGAAGCACCCTCTCGGGTTGTGAGAGGAGATCCGAGGAAGGCGAGGGTGTTCGCAAGGCTCCGATTGTAAGAGGGTTTATCTTCGACCCGGAACGAAGATAATAGTGAACTCTCGAGTAGGGATCGGAGGATCGATCGGAACTTGAGGAGAGGACTAGATCACGGTGGTGTGATCGAACCTCTATAAATCTCCGGAGTCATCTTGTGGTTTGCATTCTTTCCCTTATTGTTTTAATTGTGCAATAGTATAAGAAAATTAGGAGATAATCTATTCACCCCCTCTAGATTAGTGACCGATTAACTTACATTCATGACACCACCTCCTGGCTACGATTATTCCTAGAATTAATCAGGTTTGTAAACTTCACAGATCGATCTACGGATTAAAGCAATATCCAAGAGCATGGTATTCAAAACTTAGCGACTCACTTCTTCTTTTTGGTTTTCCGAAAAGTTCTGCTGATGCATCCATGTTTATTAAGCATTACAATAAAAACACCATCATTATTCTTGCGTATGTAAATGACATCATAATAACTTGAAACAATGGTAATAAAATCAACCTAGTAAAAACTACCTAAAAACCAAGTTTGACATCAAGGGTTCTTGAAATACTTTTTAGGCATCGAGATTGCACACTCCAAGAAAGGCATGTTCTTATTACAATGAAAGTGTGTCCTTTACCTACTTCAAGAAACAGGAAAATTAGAATCTAAACCTGCAAAGACTCTCATTGAGATAAACCGATAGGTAAGTCCCACTAATGGAGAACGTTTAAAAGACATAGGACAATTTCAAAGATTAGTAGGGAAGATCATTTATCTTACTATCACCAGACCTGACATAACTTATGTTGTTAGCACAATAAGCCAATTCATGCATCTCCCCACACTCAGCACCTTGACATTGAAGATAAAATTCTCAGATACTTAAAAAACATGGTCAAGACATGTAGCTGAAAAGAAATAATTCTTATTCAATAATTTGCAACAAGGATGCAGATTGGGCAGGTAGCCACGATTGCAAATCCATTACTACTTTTTGCACGTTCGTTGGTGGAAACCTAGTCACTTGGAGAAGTAAGAAGCAGAATATTGTGGCAAGATCTAGTGCTGAAGCAAAATATAGAATCATGTCATCTACTACCAATGAGCTTATTTGGCTCAAACAACTTCTCAAGGAAATGAACATTCCATGCCAAGGACCAATGTACATGTTCTGTGGTAATCACGTTGCACGACATATAGCCTCCAACCCCGTTTTTCACGAACGAACCAAACAATTGAAGTAGACTATCATTTCATCAGGGGAAAATCCAAGCAAAAGAAATTGAAATTCCTTATGTTCAAAGCAAAGACCAACTCGCGAACATCTTCACCAAGTCATTGGACCAAAAGCAATTCCATAGCATTCTTTACAAGTTGAGATCCTTCAACCTCTTCCAGACCCAACTTGAGGGGAGTGTTAAAATACAAATATATTTGCTTAGACCCAAACGGTCATCAAAGCCAATTATGGACACAAATCTTCATTCAAGCTAGCAATCATCCATATCAGTTGCGATCTTCACCAAAGGCAACATTCCATCACGCCCAAATCAACACAACATCTAGTTCTTGTATTAGGAAACCAGTCATATACATGTATACCTGTATTATTCAAATTTTAAGCATAAATAAAATATACATCCAAAATTCAATATATTACATCTCATTACCTTCTTATCTTCCCTAGGATGCGATCATAACATGATGATCCTCTAACTCCCCTGATACTTCCCAAAAAAATATTACTAAAACATTTCAGTGCGTAACATTTTGTGTTATTTAGAATATTACTGAAATTGACATGAGGAATTTATCACCATGAGTAAAAGTAGGTAGGTGATGGACTTCCAAGTCTTCGGAAAAGGCCAACAACCAATTGGAGGATTGATTTGAGTTGAATGAGGTGATTGTGGAAAAGAAAAGAACAAACGTCTTCCTCACTTTCTTCATTTCTTTGCATGAAAAGACATGTCCTTTCACCTGAAAACGGTAGAAAAGAAGCACACAAAAACGTTAGATTGACATCAGTCATAAGAATTGGGGAAAATATTTTTTTGGGTGGCGTAAAATGTATTTATGGCTACCTCATGAATAATATTTCGCTCTTCTATATTAAACATAATAACTTTTTTTTCTTTGTAATGAAACAGAACAACTTCATGAATAATTAACACACATATACATGATACAACACAAGCTTTAGATGCAGATTCCTGAAAAAATTACAACAAAAAAAATCCACAATTCTAGGCCTTCAGAAGTCCTTTAGTGGGTTAGTGTCCGTTGACGTTATGCGCAATTTGGCCAATCAAACCTTAACACGGGTGTAAACGAGTCGATCCAGATGTTTAGCTTCATCAAATTGAGTTATTGTTGTAAATTAGAAAATTGAGATAACCTGATTTATTTTGAGTTAAGTACCGAACTTATTTGCTTGAATGGACCATTGCCATGTTATTGAGCTCGGTTGCTTGCTTTCTTGCTTGCTTGTCATGTTTTCCACATTGGTATTATGTCCTAAATTAGTAACGGAAATATCAAGTACTAAATTCTAAATAAGTTGAAGGACCAAAAGAACATTTAAAATAAAACTACAAGATTATACACACTACACTTGATAGTCAAACAATAAAGTTGATATTATCTGGTTTCTTGAGTTAGGTTAGCGATATGGCTAAACGGATGTTGACTAATAAGTTTTTTAAATGACTGCGTACTGGTTTATTTCTTATTAGCTTTGCTTATAGTAGATATAGATAAACAGACAAATGAAGCTAATTAGTTAACTGGCAGGCATAACATACTTGTGATTGATTTCTTAAGAGAAAATGAATCCTTTAGCTAACACGAATTGAGCTGGACTCCAGAGAGTAGCTGAGCATGTGCTTAAGTTGAAAGGTCTACACAATCAAATTAGTGCTATTATGATGTCAAGATGGAGTTGTAAAGATGGATAATCATCCCTCAAACTCTAAAAGATGGTAAAATTTAAGCCAAATATATGCATTATTCTTTTCTCTTTTTTATCATTGACTGACTATGATGTTCAAACCTAGATGCATAAAATTAGTTTTTGGCTGGTCACCTGTAAAGCTTAGTTTCCTGATAGTCCATTAGACCAAAATGGTTTTGTCAAACTCCAAACACACCTCTAGACTCTAATCATGTTGCAAGGTAGCATGAAGGGACCCGTGTATGCCATAATTAAGTAGATTAAATTTGTGTTGGTAGGGGTGCTAAGGCAAACAATAGAAAATGGATGGTAATGAGTGTAAAACATCGTAATCCAAAGAGTTTGACATAATGTCATGCAACCGGAGAACCTGTATTATTTTAATCTTTGAATTGATAAGCATTTTCAATTGCCTGAGTGAGAACTATTATATTTTGTTGTATGGGTAGCATATAATTCTTTTTGTAACCGTCATTTCTCATCCAAAAATAGTTCTAGATACAACATGTTGGGCAAATACGTTTTTAATTAAGAGTACACATAAAATAAAACTCTTATATAAGAATAAGACAGTGATTATGATGGTGACATGAATATGTTGATTGGCACCCACGTATGGACAGTAAAACATAGACCAAGGCACTTCAAATTGGTCACGATTCGAGTCCATAGATTCGAAATCCAATGGAAAGTGATTGTTTCTTTAGAAAGAAAAAAATACGTATCCCTTATGATTGTATACCGAAAACGATTGGCACTATCTCTTAAGTGGTTGATCTTTTGTTTTCTTTTCTTTCAGTGGTTTGCATAGTCTAAACCTACTCTTTAGGGTAGAAAGAAGGTCCAATGGCGACGATAATGACGACGACGATGAAATCAGCATCATGATGGTAATTAAGCTACGTGGGTTATGTTTCAGATAGTAGAGTTCTCCAGAGGAGACACTTGTCGAGTCGAGATGATGTAAGTCAAAGTTGCCAAGATAGCCTCCAATTAAGCCTACTTACTCTTAGATGCCAAACTAGAACATATGTATGATTAAATATTATATTAATTGTATGGTTATCACAACGAGATCCACGCTTAGTGGATAACAACGTATAGTATTTTTTTGAAAGTATAGTATAGTATTGACATGAGAAATTGTTACGGTATCAAGAAAAGGAGATGTTGTAATTATGCTGTTATGCACGTCTGTGGCCTAAGAGGTCGTTATCATAGTAGCAATTTGTAGGGGGGGGGGAGGAATGGGAGTTCCAATAACAGTTTTCTAGATGAACTTTATTAACTAGGAAAAATAGGTATTTGTTTAAGTAATCTTGTTGTCTGGTCCAAGGAGACCACCGCCCAAGAGAAAAAAGGGTGTTGAAATGTTGAATGTTGATGGGCTAGAGAAGGTTAGCTTATCACTAATAAGTCCCACTTTTTGCCTAAGAGGAAGAAGAAACAATATGTAGCGTGTAGTAACTCATGATATGATTTGGTGGTCAAACATGATTTACATGTAAGGAAGTTTGAATTAATTTGTATTACATTCCTCTGCATAGACGTGGATCCACGTAGATCGTAAGAGATTCCTAACGAAGAAAAAAGAAACAACCTATGTGTGTAGGGTCAAAGTTCAAATTGAATATCATGTTTGCTATGAAGCCACTAATGTTAAATGATTGGGGTGAAATATATATATATATATATATGCATGTAGTGAATATTTTGACGTCAACTAATGAATAATTGCTGGTAAAGGAGGGTCTACTTGGATGTTGTTGCTGCTTCTAAAGCCCTGGTTTTGGACTTTAGACTTTAGACTTTGGACTTTGGAATTCTCTTGACTGAAATTGAAATATGTTATTGTTCATTGTTTGTTGACTAAATATATTTTATGTTTTGATTCTTTTCTTCGGTTGGAAGTCGGGTAAAATCAAACCTAGTGAGATAAAATCTAGATGGACAAAAATGCGTGGGCCAAATCTGTTGGGCCTCAGATAAAAATCAAACTACATTCATGTTGGGTTTAAATTAGATACTGACCGGACTTTTGTACAACAGTAGATTTCAACTCAATTGTTTTCCAGAAATTAATTAACTTTTTAAAATGTTGATTAAAACCTTAAGTACTACCAATTACCCCGTGCCTTGAACGGGCCAACCGGCCAACCCTAACAAATTTAAATAATAAAACAAAAATTGTAACATTGTAAGGAGATTTAATTCCTTTTTTCTGGATGTTTGATACAAAAGCTTTTGAATTAGTAGTATAAATTCAAATGAAGTCAATTTTATAATCTAGTGATTATGCTAATTTAGTCAAGTGTCTACCAAAAATGTCTTTTGAGAAGATCTTCATGCAAATATAAAGTTAAGAATAGAATTAACATATGAGTACATTAAGTTTATAGAATTGAACCTAATGTTACTACATGCATGAGATCACGATGCAAATGGTAAAATTATAATGCAGAATAGGAATTAGGACATTAACAACGTTGAAATGAAGTATTTTCATTAAAAATAACATTATAAAATAACCTTTAATACGATATTAATGGAAAATACATGAAATCAGGACGATAACTTGATGGATAAGGTTGGAAGACCTTAAATTTTGGAAGAATATATATTCGCAATATATTTAATTTAGGTGGACCATTGTGGGAAAAGTGTAATAAATTTATCTAAAATAAAAGAAGATGTTGATGCAAAAAAGTAATAAATGTGTAAAAATAAAATTAAAGAATTCCATTGAGGCCACATTCTTAGTCATATAATTTATGAATCAATGTGTTCGCATATAAGTCAAAATGCATTATACATAAATATATGTCACATAGGTAACTCTATGAGGGGTGTTAATGCAAACGTATATAAAAATGATTACACATAAATATATGCCACAGAAATAACTTTCTGACGGGTGTTAATGCAAAAGTATATAAAAATGATAAATCAAGAGAAAGTGACTTTGACTTATGGGAGAAGGAAAATTTGAATGGAGAAAAACAAAAGATGCACAAGTGAACAAAGATTAGATTGAAGGACGAACTGGGAAGCAAAAATATTTACTCAAATCCGCTTATAAGTTCAACATTTTCCCAATTATTTGGGTTTTTGGTTGAATATGTAAGGAAATTGAGTGATGAGTTATGAGTATGGTTTTTCCTCGCAAAATGTGAGGTTTTTTATTAGGTTCACCAAAGTCCATTATGGACCAATGTTTTCTAGATAGGATTCGGCTCCCCCAACAATTTGTAAACATTTATTTTTATGAAATGAAATAGCAACACATGGGAATGAATCGACCTAACTTCCCAAAGTCTCTACTTTAAAAAACTTTGAAGAGGAGGCGGTCAACTGAGAAGTGAGCACTACATTGACAGTTGAGAATTGAGATTAATGTAAAGAAAAACAAATAAAAAATGAGAGGCTAGGATTGGTTGGAACTTGGAAGCAAGTGAAGTAATGAACTATATTTAAATAGTGAAGTTTGTAGAGTTTCGACGGCAAAATGCCCACAAAAAATACTAAAAACATAGTTTGTGGACATTCTACTGTACCCATTTGCTACGGGGATAAGAAGCCAAGGTGCATCGATTTCTGTTTTTTTCGTGATGAGTCAGTGGAAAATAAATAAACTCTCAAGCAATTATGAACATAAACTAGCGACGAAAGGGCGGGTTGTCTTCTTCAATAGATGAAATACATTGCAATTGTCGTACACAAACATAAGTCATCCTTGGCCACGTAGGCAAAACCCGATTGGAAATTCTGGGGGGAGGGGGGGGGGCACGTGCGCCACCGTTGGTTATTTTTTTTGTTTTTTGAGTTTTTTGTTTTATAAAATATTTTAAAAATTATTTAAAATCATTTTTTTATTTTTTATGAAAATATGTTTTTATTTGTTTATATTTTATAGAATTTTTTGCGTTTTGCCTAGAATTGATATCGAAATAAAGTGTATGGGAGAGAATGCAGGGCGTTTGAGTTATTTCTGGACGTGATTAAGAAAAATTTAAGGAGGTTGGTTTGAGTTGACGTAGCGGAGAGAGAAAACCGGGTGCCCGGAAATTGCCCTGGCGCTATTAATGGTGCTCTTACGATTCGATGGTTATGTGATCAAAATTCTAGAATATTGAACAACATTCTTATAAAATCTCCTTCCATTTATTTCTTTAAAGATTCTTATTATCAAATCCCGATTAAATCGTATGGTCAAATAAACATCGAGTTTCTCGCAATTCTCTAAAGCATATAGTAAATTTAAAATTAGGTAACGTTTTCCGAACTACACATACAAAATAAAAGATCACAACAGTGGAACTAAAAACAAAAACTTTTCCACGTCGGTCAGGATCACCTTAAATTGCAAGGATCATCTTAAAATGCAAGCTGACGGACGATACGTGACACATGCATGAATACACGCGAAGTTAGCGGAAAAAATTCGGAATTTTTTTACAAGGTTAATAAATGGTATAACTTTTGAAAATTGGAATGAAATCCAACAACTCTTAAGTCAAGTGTTTGGGTAGGATTAAGATTTGGCTAACAAGTGGCTAACTGAAAGCAAGAGTAGGATCTGAAGAATTTGAGTGACTCTGAGTTTAAGCACAATGAGTAAGAGCAACATGATGTTTCTTAGTAGGTGTATAAGCTACGACACCGAACTAGCCATTGAAGGAGTGGAAGAGAAAGTTAGACAAACAAGGAACCAAGAAATCAAGATAATCTGCTTGTGATAGAATCGGTCGACCCCCACTAGTGTTGTCAATCAAACTTTTAGGTTGACTCCGGTCAACATAGTTATTTTGAGAAATACTGATCAATCGACAAACATCGATGAACCTTTTCAATAAGTCAAGAGAATGTTCACAATCCAAAAGGACAAAAAATGTTATCTGATAAACCATAGGTCGTTTGGGCTTTGGGTTTCAGAAAAGGTTAAGTATTGTGAACATAAATGGCCGACTAATGACCCAATGGTTGTCCAGTTGGAGAATTTTACCGTAGCAGTGTAACGACTCTTTTATATGGGGGTGGCAATACGGGTTGTTAATTAAATTTTAAATATTATTAATTAAATTTTATATATTAATTTTAATTATTAATAAACTTTACTATTAGTGTTTTTCATTTCTTAATATTTTTTTCAAAATCGTTGTTGGACAAAACATTCATAAATAAATAATTTATATACTGCAAGTGATAATAGTAATTTAATAAACAAAACTCATCGAGATTACATTAACGATTGCATATAATTAAACATTACAATAAATAAGATGTAAATGATAAAGATATTTTAAATTATCACACTGCCAATATCGATGTCAAATATTCTCAATCAAATCCACTTTAAGAGTCAAATGTGTCTCCCTATCATGAACTTGATCTTTATTGTTCAAGTAAATATTAATATCGACAATACGGTCGAAGAATATTTGAATGACTCATCATCATATGTTGTTCTTATGTTACTTGTATGTTGAGGTCGATCTTGAACAAATAAACTTGTATCATCATAGTGAACATATGATTCTCGTTCATCATTTACTATATTGTGCATTTTTTTGCAAGTCATGATCCTTTTTAGCATGAAGACATTCCACGATAGAGATAACTTAAGAATTATTGTGAATCGTGATTGAAGCACTCCAAATATGTGCTCCACATCCTTGCATGTTGCTTCTTGGTATTGAATAAACAATATGTGGAGTCTGTGGAAAAATGGTTGTTTGGATAAATGCAACCCATTGTAGATAAATATCATATGGGAGATAGTATCCGATATTGTAATGGTGATCATTGACCACGTAATTTATAGGTGGTGTCTTACCACTTAGAATATCATCAGAAACTGGAGATCGATAGAGCACATTAAGATCATTAACATGGTATGCCAAAGAAAGAATGTTAAATCATAGATATTGGGATGCTACAACCTCAAGGATAAGTGTTGCTTTGTCACTTCGCCATTGATATTGTTTTCCATGCAGCTGGGTAGTTTTCCAACTCCAAGTGCATGCAGTCAATGTTGTCAGGAAACCACGATGCTCACCGATGTGAAATAGCCTCGTTATGTTCATTGGCGTAGGCCTTCTTAGATATTCATCACCAAATTGGGCAACGATACAATTGGTAAATTTTTGCATAGCGTTTCTGGTTGTTCCTTCACTTGGTCGCAAGTAATCATTTACTGTGCCATATTGTAACATTTAGATGACTCCTGTGTATTTTTGTAGTGCTGATATTCCAAGTTTGCTAGTGGCAACATGTCTTATTTGAAAGAATACATCAGTATTCTCAAGAGTTTCTAATATATGAAGAAAGACATTTTTACGTATTATATATCTTCTCTAGAAAATATAATCAGGGTACACAACATTTTTAGCAAAGTCATCATTAAAAGACGGTTATAACCAGCTTCATGATCCCTATCGTAGTTGCGAGATCAATTGACTTGTCTCCGCCTCCTCCAAGCGCTTGAAGAAAACATCTCAGATAGCAATGAGGGATCAATTCAATTAATTTGTCTACTGTTTTAAGCCAGCTTGCACGCCTATTCTTATCATGAGTATCAGAAGAGGCTGAGTTACAAAAACTGTCTAATTCATTTGCTAAAATTTGAAAGAGTCGAAGAAAGAGTTGTGAATGAGTGAAAAGAGAGAAACAACGAGAGAATGAGTTTGGTGAACTCATAAGAAACATGTGTCTTCTTATAGTGTCAAAAGTGAAAATTGAGAATATATTCCCTGGAGAAGTGAAAGTTTAGAATATATTCTCTGGAAAATTAAAAATTGGAATATATTCTCTGGAAAATTGAAAATTGAGAATATATTCTCTGGAAAAGGAAAAGTTGGGAATATATTCTCTAAACATAAAAATTGGTAACCATTGGCCATCAATAAAAGGAAAATAACAACAACTAAGCCTTTAATCTCAAACTAGTTGGGGTAGGTTAACAATACAAGTACCATACAATACATTATACTACAATAATTAAAAATAAATACACATGAAAACTAAAATCCATTAGAGTTCTGCCATTAATTTACTTTTAATCTTTTCTTCTTCGTGTCAATGCCGCCTTGATCAACAAATTATTAAACATGTCCCATTTCTTTCTATTTTACTTCCACCTCTTTCTCTTTAACTTCAATCCTTCATTTCTGATATTCAAGTCTCTCCTTTTCTAACAGAATATCTACATCTCGTGTCTCTCTGTATCACTGAAGTTTCTCACCTGGACTATACACAACTTCCATTGCTAAGTTAGAGGACTTACTCTTCCCTTCCCTTTCTCCTTTTATTTTGCTTTTTAACAACTTCAAAGCGAGGACAATTTTCTATTCCAATTTCATCACTAATTAGTGTTTGTGGGTTTGAATGTGATGAGAAGTCTCTGATTTCAGTGCTTTGAGTTCTTTTGTCAAGGCTACCACTCGCAAAACTATCTTCCATATGGTCAGATAACTTCGAGCATCCACGTCAAGTATTCATGATAGAAGAGTTCATTATTGTTTCTATCTAGGGTATCTGTTCAACAAAATTCATGCATGTTGGAAGAGAAATTTTGTGTTATATGTTGGCTTGTAAATACAATGAGCCTTGCTAACATCTTCGTCGTTCATTCTGCTCATTCTTCTTCCAACGGCTTCGTCGTAGCAACCTACCAACTTCATTACAGACGCTCCAATTCTTCTCCACTGACCTTTCAACATAGACATATTTCTTTCAACAAAGATATTAGGATTTGTTTGTCGTGTCAATTCGTATAAGCCTTCTATCTTTGTTCAAAGGTGACCTTTCTTTTATTGGTACCAAAAAAGTGCACCGCAATCGATGTTCATGAATGAAGAAATGAGAGCTTCATCTTCCGCAATAGACTATGATTTTTGGGCTTGTGATGATAGAGTTGAGCTTGGTTGTGTGCAATGTTGTGGATAAATCCCAACCTCATCATCACCAGGTTCCACTTCATTCCCTATTGTATCATCTTCAACCTCACAATGTGAAGAACTCCCTTTATAACATCGAAAATATGGGTAGTTATGGGGATGATTTAGTGGAGGAAAGGCGGTTGGGAAGGGAATTATTGTGAAGTTGGGAATGAGAAGTTATTCGGAAAATAACTCAAATACGGGTTCGTACCCATGTTACTCTGCTTTGGCATCTGGAATTTTGGATTGGAATGAAAACTAGGATCATATGGAAAATTTTGTGAAAATTTGGTCACGAGTTTGTATTTGGTGGACGACTTATTCCCAGAATTTAGATGATCCATTTGAAGTAAGTCAAATGAAGATTGAGACAAGAAGATGAAAATTTAAGAGAGGTACAAGATTGTGAATATGACTGAGATTATAACAAAATGAATTTGTATTTATAGAGTTTGAGAGATAGAGATGTTGGGATAAAGACAAATTGGAATGTTAAAGCTAAGAATATAATATTTCAAGAGTTAAAACTAATGATAAAATCTCTGAAAATGTGAGATTTGAGAATAAAATTTGAAAAGTAAGATGCGAGAATAAAATCTCTGGAAACGTTAATCCTGAGAATCTAACTGCTGGAAGAGTGAAAGTTAGGAATACATTCGTTTGAAATCAAGTAATGTCCCAGTTGAATTAACTACTATTATTTGGAATTTTGAAATTACCAAATTTATATAACAATATAGGTATTTATTTGTAGATCTTAAGAAGATAAAAATTTTAGGGATTTTTTTAAATTTAATAATTTTATTTAGCAAGATAAATATTTAACAAAGTTTCTTGACATTTTGCTTTGTCGTGGGTCCCACCACAAAGAAAAAACAAAAAAAAACAAAGACCATGCGACACGTCGACAAGGCATTTCTGTGAGGTGGAGCGTTGCAGAAAAAAGTGGAGGATTGATCTATATCTGGCAATTGTGTCGTGTCGTATACTTTCGTACCTGTCATGTTTTTGTGTGTATTAGTCACTTTGACCATACACGAACACGACACGAAATGATTTCATGTACCAATATTTGATACACGAATACGACCCTTCTAGTTTCATATAACATGAAATGACACGAATGTACACAAAATTTATTTGATTTCAAAAACCAAGTATTGATTTTGTGTTATCAAAATTTCACTTGATAATTTTACATGATAGAATAATATTGTCCATCTTCAAGAAGAGAGAGCTTTTGGAAGATCTTCTGTTGAGGTTTTATAGTATGGAATGAGAGAATTTATCCGATGTGAGACTAAAGGTCCCACACACACCTGAATCCAGTTTAACGAATTATATATATATATAGACACACACACCAGAACACCAAAATGACAACAATGTTGGATGGTGGAGTGATTAGCTACACATTTTACTCTCTTTTAGATGCAATCGTGAAATTTTGAAACTTGTTGTTCCAAACTTTTTTCGGATTAAAAAAAACAAAATTTTCGTCGGACTGCGAACCTGACACCTCTTGAACAAGAGGTTTTATAGTCTGGAATGAGAGAATTTATCCGATGTGAGACTAAAGGTCCCACACACACCTGGGGCTGCAAACGGGGCGGGGCGGGGCGGGTTTGGCTCCGCCCGCTACCCGCCCCACCAAAGTCAGGCGGGCAAACGGGGCGGGGCGGGTAAAAAAAATTGGGCTGCTACCCGCCCCGTTTAGTCCGGCGGGTTAACGGGTGGCGGGTTAACGGGTCACGAGTAGGAAAATTTTAATTTTAGAAGAAATGTTAGATGTGTAATGAAATAACGAAAATTTTAATACATAAATATGTATTTTTTTAATAATTATATTTGTAACGGGTAAACGGGTTAACAGGTTGGTAACACATTAACTGCAACCCGCCCCGTTTAGTCTGACGGGTTAAAGGGTGGCGGGTTAACGGGTCACGGGTAGGAAAATTTTCAACCGCAACCCGCCCTACGCGGGGCGGGGCGAGTTGGCGGGTCAAACCCGCCCCACGAACAACCCTACACACACCTGAATCCAGTTTAACGAATTATATATATACACACACACACACACACACACCAGAACACCAAAATGACAACAATGTAGGATGGTGGAGTGATTAGCTACACATTTTACTCTCTTTTAGATGCAATCGTGCAAGTTTGAAACTTGTTGTTCCAAACTTTTTTCAGATTAAAAAACAATTTTTTCGTTGGACTGTGAACCTGACACCTCTTGAACAAGAGATTTTATAGTCTGGAATGAGAGAATTTATCCGATGTGAGACTAAAGGTCCCACACACACCTGAATCCAGTTTAACGAATTATATATATATATACACACACACACACACCAGATCACCAAAATGACAAGAATGTTGGATGGTGGAGTGATTAGCTACACATTTTACTCTCTTTTAGATGCACTCGTGCAAGTTTGAAACTTGTTGTTCCAAACTTTTTTCAGATTAAAAAAAACAAAATTTTCGTTGGATTGCGAACCTGACACCTCTTGAACAAGAGGGGTCTATCTTACCATTGGGACAACATGCATTGTTGTTCATACTAGTAGTCATAAATATATTATCATGTATATTAAGGTATTTCGGTATACACGAACGCGAGATACGAAAACAACACGAAATGTTTTCGTGTCTAATATGTGGTACACTAGAAGAAACATAAAAGCTCCTGACCCAAGCATGATTTCTTTTCTTGTTGTATTTTCGTGTTAAATTGTCAGGTCTAGATTGATCGTGCCATAACATTTAAATTTTCCTCCACTGCTGGTGTTTTAAAATCCTGAAGGTATGAACGTTTTTGGATGAACCTTTTAGATACTCGTGTCGTCAAATATTTGTAGAGTTACAATAATCGATGACCGACACGACAATCTTATCTCGGTAATTAATATTTCACGTTAATTACCATGATTGTGAATAAATTTTGATTTATGTAAACCATTATCTTTTAGAACTCTACGGTTAAGGACTAAGAGTCTTTTCCTTAACACTTCCAAAATACGAGTACAATAATAAAGGAACAAAATGTTTGCACATTTAATTCATAACAATTGACATATAATAGTATAACTTTTAGAACACATTTTTTCAAAAAAGAGTGTTGATTTAACAAGTTTGACATTTATCGGTGAGTTTGGTTGAGAGGAGAACGTTGTTAATAAGGAAAAAAAAGGATTATGAAGAGAGATAACAAGATGCGACAAGAATGACATTTATTAAAATATCATTGTTGAAGATGATCCAAGGGCATCAGTGGGCTCTTTGCCCATACATCCACCCATCCATGATGCACGTATGCGCCTCTGGAACGAGGTGCACAGATACTGTAGTTGCAGTGGGATTCGTGACTCACGTGGGTGGGTCCAACGTGGGTTAAAAAATTAATTTTTTTCTTTTCTTTTTGGTTTTGGTTTTTTATTGGTTTTTTTTGTTTTTGTTAATGTGTTTGTTAAATAGTTGTTGTTATGATTAATTTATTTTGATGATTTAATTATTTTTGTTTATTGAAAATAATTGAATACATTTAAAAATTCTAAGTTATTTCAATTAATTTGTTCTGAAACTAAAATTAAATAAAAAAACAAATAAATAAGTAACTAAACTTACGTTACGTGATGTAAATGAATTAAGTTATATATTAGTTATTGAGGGAAAATATAAAATAACGAAGAAGAAAGTGAAATAAAGGAAAGAGAAAATAGTGAGATAAGATTATCATTGTGAAGTGAATAGTGTAAAGATTGTGGGAGTAAAGTTTTTGTTGGTGTGAAAGAGAAAACGTAGGTTGTGATCTTTAACAGGATCACTACTTGGGACTTGAATTAACAATTCCGACAAGTAGGGAAGCCATTTGTAGGCGGTGAAAGAAAAGATCGTTGTTGGTAAAAAATACATCATTTGCATGACTAATATAGAGGTGTGAAAGTGGGATTATAGTCATCTCTAACGTGCTACGGTGGATGCAGATGAAGGGCATGATTCATTTGCTTACCAAGGTCGTATTTCAGGAGACAAATATTTACACGAAAAATATTTAAAGCCGGAAAACTCTAAATCATTCCCTCATTTGACACAATCAAACATACATACGTTGGATACATGGAGATTTTGCACTCATGTCTTTTTACCATGTAAAGGAACTTAGCCAAATATAGCGTTTGTCAAATTAATTAAGAATCAATAATTGTATGGGACATAAAGATGGATTCTCCACTAACCCATCAGTTTACTCAATCCATCCGTTAATCCCCCGTATAAAAGAAAACTTTCGCAAATATTTCAAATGAAACCAGGTTTACTCGTTTACGAAAATGATTAATGCAAATTACATTTTGATTCAACAGATTAAGACAAAGAAATCCAAATTTTAATTCAAATTATTTTTGAATCAAAAAAAATTCTGACACTCCATTTGTGGTTTAATTTATCACTGAAATTGTACGTAGGCAAAAAACTAGTTAGATCAATTTTCACGATCTATTGATCGAACCAACATTGTTGTGATTACATGAAAAATAATTCCCACTGGACAACAAAATAAACACATCAAAATCGAGTGTCGCGTCTCAATGCGTTTCTCCAAGCCATCGCGGTATATTTGCCTAAATAACACCCAAACATTTTTAATACAGATAAATATCCGTGAGATTAAACACTAATCATCGCAATCATGAGGAAATTAAACTATGAATCATCACACCTTGCACCAAATAGATCTACTACCAACAGATGAAGCCATGCGGTTGCCAAACCAATATCACTTGAAAATATTTTAGCTACACTGGATAGCTGCATGTTTCCAAAAGATCACGGAATGATCAATAACTTACTCAAAACAAGGAACATCATATAAATGTGACAAATTATAATTTCTGCCTCTCAACGTTCACTTCACCTGGAGTGAAAGGTGAATTAAAACATAATGACTTACTAAATTGTAATTTATACTTTTTATTTAATGTGAATATCAGAGGGTCGTTGTGTTCTTTATAAGTGTCAATCAGAAAGACTAAAACAAGCTCTTAAGATAACGTTGCGTAAATTCCATGCCCTTTTGTACACTACAATTAGTGTACATATAATTAGATTATGTTCTCCTGAATTGTATTCCTTGTAATCAAATTATGTTGTTTGCTAACATTTGAATTTACTAGACAAACCCCAATGTAATTAAAAAATAAAATTATATTTCAAAAGCTCCTGAAAAGATCCGGTAATTTTATTCCAGTAACTCTATTGAATAAATGTTGGGTTTTCTCATTTTGTTATGTAATGATATTTGCCAAAACATCATTCATGCTTCACTGTTACACCAAACTACTATTCAATGAAAGGTATTGGTATATAACACTGAGAACATGAAATGTGTTTTTGGTGATTACCATAATTTAGGGTGTATTTTAGTCAATATCATAGCATGAGGTTGATTTTGGTAAACATGGGTCATATTGAGGAAAGCTGAACCCATAAATGCTTCAAGAGGCATTATATAACATTATAATCTGTGTAACTGCTCGGATAAAAAAAGTAAACGCATCGCAAAATAGTAAAACTCCAACTCTGAACCACAAGAACAAAGTGAGGGTTTTGAAATTCAAACAGATTTCTAAAAACAATTCTATGTTCCTTTAATATTATTTTTAGCAAATTAGAGAGAATTCCAACCTCTGGCATCCAGTCTTTTGAAGAAAACAGTAATCCCAACGTATCCGGTGTCCATGAGTGAGACAGAACGAACAAATAGAATGTCCCAAGAATTATATAAGGTGCACTGCTCTCCATGGTTCTTTTGGTCTGCATTAAATTACAGTCTTCTAAGATTAATTAATAAATAAAACAAACCTACATTTTAGAAAAAGAAAATAGCACCAAATGTAATAATAAAATCAATAAATTTCATTGAACTAACCATTTCAGAGTTGGGAGCTAGAACCATTAGAGTGTAGAATGGAAAAACACCAATAGTTCCTAGAGTAAATGCATCACTAGGAAATTGTGGACTTGAAGCCCCTGAAATAGAGTGTAAACAAAAATATACATGTTAAATAGCTACTACTTGTATCATAAATTGTAGGGCACATTAGATTGTTAATTACTAAAGATAGCTGTAGTATCAATATCTTAATTGGCCTCTTTGAAACTTGACTATACGCCTTCAAGTGAAAAGGAGTATAACGGCTACATTTTCGCAATCCACATTGTGATTTCTTATACTAATAACTATCATGGACTAACTGAAACATTGGTTATTAGCAGGAATATCAGTGCGTAATGGGGGAAGTAAACTCACAATAACAGTTTGGTCTTATTAGAATCTTCGTGCATTGCTGAAGTCTTTGAGATTTTTTCCGCATAATGATCCTCGATCCCCCCTTAAATGTCCATCCTCTGCTCTCTATAAGCTGCCCAACGGACTCTTTTCTTCCTCTTTGAGAAGCGAAATGCGAGCTCGTCCTGATCCGTGAGGCTATCGGAGTCTGAAAAAAAGTTACAATTTGCTGGATTGTAATCAACAATTCAAAGAACAGACAAAGAGTAATTGTTTTCTTACATTCAAAATATCTACAATTTCGTTATGCCTACAGTATACAAAGTGCGGCATTCCAAATATCATCAAAATCAACTAATATTACGAGGAAGAAAAGCAAAGCCAAGTGCACAAACTATAGAGGACCGTTTTGAGAGGTTAAATTCTACCGATCTCAAGGTTTTCTCAACCATAAATTTCAATGCAGTGGTTGGATGTTCAACCTATGATTGATGGTAAAATAACATGATTAAATCCAAAGGTGGAGAAACTAAATCCACTACCTGGTGGGAGACTTTAATGGGGCAAGAGCAATGGATGGACAACATCTCCTACACAGATAACTACAGCAAAAACGTCAGTTCCAATATAGAAGTTGCATTGATGGCTTATGTAGAGGGGAAGTCCAAGTTGGTAGAACGTGGGAGTAGAATGATGCGTGTACACTAACTATCAAAGAAAGACCAAATCCCACACGACATGTTCTAGTGGTTTCGTATTGTGTTGGATGTATTTATTTTGGTAAAACAAAAAATAGAATCACTTTGTTCTTGATTGGTTTGGTTTCGTGTTACGAATGGTTTTGACTTTGGGAGGTATATCTTGCAAATAAACGCAGACACGGAGTGACGTCTTAGACTGGTGGTTTCGATTTATAAAACGCATTTACTTATTTGTGTTAGATATTTATCTGTGCTTTCCTCAACTAGTTGTAATGTGTGGAAGTCAGGGCGTACAATGATAGAATCTTTTTTATCCTCTCTCCTATAGTGTCATATTCTCCATCAATAAAACTTTGAAGTCTGGTTGTTTACATTTTTATTTTCTTTTTTAAGATGAGAAGTGGTTGGGGAAAAGAGCAGACTGGTACAAGTAGAAGACGGGGAACAGAGGAGAAAATTCGATGCTGTATTGTCAATTTAATTAGTTGAACCTACAATAAACTACTCAAACTGAATTGATTAATTTTGTTAGACGAAATAATAAATCTGTGCTGGAAAAAAAAAACAGTAGGGGATTGTGGAAATGGGAACCAACTGGTTACGATTTCGGATTGTAGGGTCAACTAGATGAGAACCAACTGCGCTTGATTTGGATAAATTGAACACTAGACGTACCTGATGGTAGCTTGATTTATGTTTGTCTAATCACTCAAGTTACGCCATAGCATTACTATAAACCAGTATATACTGTACAAAGGTCGAACAAGCACTCCAGGAATATATGAAAATGCGAGTATACTCTCTTTTTTTGCAACACGGAATCGTCAACCCACCCTCATTTTGTGAGGTCAGGCAGAAGTACAAACCTAGAAAGTCACGGCCCACAAACACACGCTCCAAGTAAACCCGGGTGAGAGACTAACATCCCCGGGGATTCGAACGTGGGCGAATGTGCGGGCAAAACGTCAGTATACTTGAAATACTAAAGGGAACAATTTGATAGTTAATCGTAACCAAAGCAAACGAGGCATGCCACTCTTAGACGATAAATTCTCGACGATACTTCAAGCAGGGCTGCAGAAGCATATAAATAGCCAACGAAAACAGTTTTTCACAGAGACGTATCCCAAATGAAATGAGAAACTCTTAAGGGTTTATAAAAACTTGCATGTACTAGACAAGAACGCACTCTCACTAGTTGAAGTTCTGATCATAGGGCGATATCTTTAGATGAACATAATAAATATTATCTCACACTACAAATAAACTTCAAAGTTTATCTATGAACTTGATAAATAACAAAAAGAAAAAAAAGAAAGGAAATTCCCAACAAGAAAATGGCATCAATACCTCCACTATCAGTCTCACCGGTTAGCTTCCCTATGCCACTGTGTATTCAAGCACTTGCCTAATCCCCTCTTCTGGATTAAGCAAGTGGACTTTAGGCTTACAATACATGATTCCAAGTACTGGAACTGTGCACCAATCATCATTTAGAGTGCTCGGGCCGAGTTGAACATCACATAGAGCTTGTTCAAGTTCCAGTTTTCCATGTCCGCCGGAGATAGTGTAAGAGCACCAATAGCAACGGCTACAGTGATTAAGAAAAGGCCGCTCTTCATGCACTTCGACCGACGGTTTAATTTTCCTAGGATCACCTTGCAGTACTTGTCTGCATATTTAATGATAGTCTGATCCTCATCCTCGCTATTTTCAGCAAATGATTCTTCGTGCTGTCAAAAGTTGTAAAAGTAAGCACTGAAAAAAATAGCAGAAGGTTCTAAAACTTTGTCGATCATTCCAATTCTCTTGCTACAAGCGATCGGAATTTGGTGGCAAACAATAAGCAGCATTTGCTGTAATTGGAGGTTGAGATATTGTATCCATATTTTGACATGAACAGTTCTATAGGCACATTTATTTGGCTTTTCCATAGTAAGGTCAAAAAGAAAAATATGATTTCTGAAGAAAGATATTTACCAGTGCCATGAAATTCTTGAGAGCTGCCCGCACAAGATCGGGAGAAAACTTAGTGGAATGTTCCTTCCATTCATCAGACAATCTTCTAAGAACAGCAACACTTGCTTCGATGTTATCCAGGTAAATATGCTCCTGTCTCAACGTGGCACAAACAAATTTGAGTTGACATGTTATCAAGTTTAGATAGAAGAGACTAATGGCAATATTATACAACACAACCAAGCAACTTACCCATTGCTTGAAACAGTCAGCATTTTGATTCAAACACCAGATAAAAATTTTGGTTGCTTCATTTGACATCTCCGGATTGTCTGCGCAGATAAATAGCTCATGAAGTTGTATTGATAAATATTACAAAAATTATTTTTTACAAAACCACAAGTTGAAGGCCAGTAAAAGCGGGTAATTTGAAGTTTGTACAGTTATACTCACTTGTACGCATAGCTTTGACACAAACTGAAAGAAGTTGCTGAGCAACTGGTTTCATGGCTTTAGACCCAGGAGTTCCAGCAAGGGCAACCTCTTTCAGGCTGGAATATATAGCCTCAAACCTCTCAGTTGCCTAACAAGATAAGTCACAACAGAACATACATCTATTTTAGTTGAAGACAGAGAACAATATAACAATATGGATAATATACTTCACAGTAAACACCTACTTGGGGAAGAAAGGCTTTTGTTGCTGTTCTTTACCTTACTAAACAAAACTTAATAATTTGAAATCTAATATTACCAGCAAAAGATTTAGGTTTTTCTAAATGCATGTGGTCAAATCATGAGATAGACTGCATAGCTCTGGAAATATATGATTTAAATAATTTAGTGCAAATGTAGTCACAGTTGTATTTTTATCACTGAAGTATGGCTAGCTTATTTCAAGTTGGAAATTTTTGCCTTCTGTTATTTTTTGTTTTGGACAATCCTTCTCACATTTTATTCTGTAATAGGAGCAACATAGCTCATATTCACGGCCTTGACTGTTTAAGTAGTGGAAACTGAATTAGTAGAATATACAGTATGAACGATAATAAGACCAACCAACTACACTCCTACACATGAGACCATATCGTAGAGTATTTTAGTGCTTTCCTGTTGTCATTTAGCATTGAGACATTCTATGATGAGCTAGTTATGCCATCTACATCTCCGTGGGAATTTACTGTTTATTGAAATGATGCTTGAATTAACATTTTCTGCTTGTGCGTAAATTATGTGCCTGGGTCTTGGAGTGTTCCTGTTTCCTGAAATTTTGATATATGGATACTACTGCTTTTTCAAAGATGGCTATGGCCTACGGGCATATCCTATCTATTATTGCCCAACAGTTTTCCCTGAAGTATATTCGGAGGGAAATGCGATGCAGCACGATCCATGATTTTGTTGGAGCCTCCATATAATTTGTTCGGCGATATTGCATAGCTAACTTCTTACTGTGTATACATGTATTCATACGACATGCAAGTAGACTTGTAGAGTGGTTTACAAAAGTAACAAACCTTAACACGAGCTGATGGGGCAGTGAAGGTTGCCTGCCAAAGCAGCTCCAGTGCAGAAGGTGTTACTAGACGCTCTCCCTTCCTAACCGCCCCATTCAATAGAATAGGCTTGGCCTTCGGTACTGACAAAATTCTGCACAAAAGAAATGACACAAAGACCGTAAGACATGCGTAACCAGGGGGTGAGAAGAAAAATATCTCATTAAGAGTTTTCAGATAAAACCTCTCCACCAGCTGCAAGAGCAAATCCCTACATTGAGGGTTAGGGCTTGATTTTGCATAAACTTGTGGTAGTAGATATCGTGTCCATGCATACATACCCACAACCAGATCTCCTTGAGCAGCCTACAGGAGTAAAGGAGATGATTTCACACATTACAGTAAGATGACATCAACAGTTATGAATAAGGGAAGGCATCTGACCCACCTGGGCAATCATCCAGACAATAACAATAAGTTTATCCTGTCCTTGGTATTTTTTAGTTTCCTTCAGTGGTGTAAGAAGGCTCACTAGCACCTCGGGCTTCTTTCTCAATGTCATTGCTAGGACAACGAATAGACCAACCTGCAGATTTAAAATATTAACACGAGGCCAGAACCGTCATAACAAATACAAATAATTAACATAAAGAGAGTGATATCAACATAAAAAAACAGAGGTCTTGTCATAAGAACCAAAAATAGAACGTACGAACTCTCAAAAAGAGGAAAAATAATTTCCGGATGCCTATTAGCTTTTTGTCTGGTCATATGAAACTGTATGCTTTGACCAAACAAAGCAACCCTGGAAAGAATTAGGTTTTAAGGGTGCACAAAAAGTAATAGAACATAGTCCGAAACCTCAGTATAATCCAAAAGTTAAGGCACAAAGTTTGAGAAACAATATTAATATGTTAATGATAGAGGTCGTTGACATCCAAACTCATGCCCATCTGTGTGATCTTGTTAACTTTATTCATTGCCCTCAAAATTGCTCAATTGGCATTTGGAACATAAAAAACGATATAAACCGTCTAGCGTCATGTTTTCCACTTTAAAAAACATTGTAAGGACATTAAAACAAACTAATGCGGCACACATGAGAATTCACAGTAAATCTTGCCCAACATATTGGAAGTTCTCAGAGGACTCCTGCTGTTAAGATCAGAACTGCCTTTTCCTCAGCGAAACCAAAATGATAAAAAAAACACTATCGGCGATATGATTGAATAGACTGAGGACAACCACGCATTAAGTTTTCAACTTATAATTTGACAGTATGAACTTGTGGCATGCATCCAAGAATAGCCCCAACAATACAGGACATCTCACCTGTACCTTTGTGGAAATCTGCTGAACTGGTTTTTTAGAATTCTTACTGGTTGCTGCTTGTTGGTGTGCCATATCGTCAAAAATGTTATCTAGCAACAAAAGCGCGAATCTCGCAAGATATTCAACGGGCTGTTGTGAAATCCAATCAACTGCAGTTTTGTACACAGGTTCGGGAATATGACTTATGGGCACCTGTTACAGAAGAATATATCATTTGTCATTTGTTCAGTGAAAGGAACATATCAAAAACAAAACTAGACTTTTGAGTAAACTAATGTTGCTTCTCAATTGAAGGACGATGGCGGCATGCAATGTGAAAAATAGTGTAATATTTGGAACAAGAAGAAATCTGATGAAAGGTAAATGTTCCAGAGGCAAGTGGAAAAAGAGATTCAACAGTCCTGACAGGGCTTCTCTTTCTCCAAACAAAATGTTTTGGACTATGAATAATCTTAAAATGACATTACATATTTTCCCTCTTCCCTGGAGTTTTAATTGAGCAAATGAATCAAGTTGAAGTAGTGTTGTTTAATTAATAAAATAGGGGTTTCATCATCTTCCAATAGGGATCCCGCTCAAAACGCCGTGCACAGAAAATCCCCTATTGTAGAACTCAACCAAACCCCATGCACAGAAAATCCCCTATTCTAGTCAAGTGGGATATTATCCTCAACAAAGACAAAACACGGAATACACAAATACCCAACAGAATTATACTTCTAACATTAATTATACACATTAATTTCATACTTGAACAATCCCAATGTCTAGAAACCACATGTTTATGCATGTCTCAAGTTACAATGACCAAAAAAACTTGAATTCTAGGGTCGAATGCAATATAGCTAAGCTTGCCAAAATTTGAAAGCACAAATCTCACACCACAGAGCACATGCGACAGTGAAGAGAAAAGAAAGGAAGTGCATGACTCAACACATCGTTAAATATCCTCCAGCAGTTAAAAAATGCATAACTCGACAACTACATCTACAAAGCCACGCCTAATTCACCAGCAAAAGTTGAAAGTCGACAGTAAGAAAGAATTCAAAATTGCTCACATCCACGATCTTGTTCAAAGGCGACTCCTTGAACAGCTTAACCCACGGGAACTGCACGGCCGCGACGCCGACAAACGCCCTGGCGAAGTAATCCGCGAATCTCATAAGCTGAATATCCGGTTTCTCCTCAAACGAACCCTGCACCACATACATCAACCGTAAAAAAAAACCAAATCCAGCCTCCCCACCTCCAAAACCCTAGATCCACCCGATCCACCCACCGCAACATCAACAAGGAAAGCGGCGAGATCCGCCGCGTCGATCTTCGCAGCTGCCTCGGCGACGCCGATCTTCGGCTTCTTCACCTTCACCTTCTTCACCTTCTTCACCTCCGCCTCCTCGTTCGCCTTCGGTGCCTCGTCCTCTTCCTCGTCGGATCTGTCGACGGGGGGGTCGACGGGGGGGAGGGAGCGGGCCTCCAGCGCCTTGCGACGCTGGAGAGCCGAGGACTCGACGGAGGCGAAGACGTTGGGGGAGGGGACGTTGGGGGAGGGGATGGGAGCGTTGGGGTTGGTCTTGCGGTGGCGCTTCGGGTAGACGACGGTGTGCCAGCCGGAGTCGGAGGAGGAGGAGGAGGAGGGGGTTTGGGTGTCCATGGGGTTGGTTTGGGTTTGGGTTTGACCTTTGGGTTGGGAGAGGAAGGGGGGAGAAGGAGAAGGAGAGAGGGTTTATATAGGGTGGGAGGGAGGTTGGGTTGTTTTGGTTTATCTGGATTTTGGGAATTCGGCCTCGGAGTTTGCGGAATTGCGGGTTTGCCATTCGAGTATTTATTTTTAATGTTTTGGATGAGACATAATTCTACGACATCCCTGGTAAGAAATGATACCGTAATTTCAAACTAACGGTGACTAAACACAGATACTCGATGTATTACTTTGATGCGCACGGAATGTTAGATCTCAAAACTTGTAAGTATAATTTCATATCCTCAATCATTTGTATCATCAACCATCTGCACTAGTACACTCCAGGGACTGGTTTGTCATTCGAGTTGGCAAGAAGAGTTAGGTGAGTTTTGGGCCGTTTTTGTTGTTTCCTGTTTTATGATAATAGGCATTCATTAACCCTCCAAAATCGGATGAAAAGTTTAAATCATTATGGTTATACTTACCATCCACTTTTATCCTCTCCAGCAAGGCATGTGTGGGTGAGGAAGCCCTCATGGTTTCAACCCAAGTGTTGGTTCTCACACTACCACTTCCAATCTCAAGTGTCTTGAGAGCGTGAGGGAGAGGGATCGACGAAGGGATGGACGGAATCAAGGAGAGGAGGCACCGAGACCGCGAGGGGGGGGGGGGGGGGGGATTCGGTTGTCGGGTTTCCTTTGGGCAGCTTTAGCCTAGGGTTAGGAACTTCAGCTTGTGTGGATGAGATTCGGTTTTAATCTAGGGTTAGAAATATTGACAGTTCAGATTAAAACAACATTTTTGGGTTCGGGTTGGGTCAACCCGACCCCTCAACCCGAACTCGGCCTGAAAAATTGGTTTTCATATTTTTTCCAACCCGAACCCCCCTCCTAACCCGACTAGTCGAGTTCAAGTCGATTTTCAGGTTCAACCTGACCCGTGTGCACCCCTAGATATAGGTACAAATGGATCTTTTTTACTCAAATGCAGATACATATATATGTACGGTTAAAAAAAATTACAATATATATTAGTTACATACCTAATTACATTGTATATTTTTTATTTCTTATAAATGATAATTAGTGATTAATTTATTAGAATGTTTAAATTACCTTTTAAAAGGTCAAAATTCTACAATTACTAAAACTATTGTATAGTTTCTCAAAATTTACCCTTGTATGTTTCTTTTTTGTCTACCGTGTAACCCTTAATAACATTAAATTACAATTCCAAAAGCACGCATAATCCTACCCCCTTAGGCTTAGTCATATATACGCCCTCAATACGACATTTACTAGTTGTTTCTTAATGCAAAAATATCTCGTAAATACAAGCTAATGACTATTACAATTCTTGTTTAATATTAATCAATTAATATTACTTAAAAAATATATCTACACGAGACACACATCTGTCATGTCATGGAAATACAACATGTTCAGCATCAGAAATCGTATTTTTAAATAATAAAATAAAAAACGCAAATGATGACATTGATGGTGACAGAGAGCACGTCACGGACGCACGACGTCCATGTATAAGCATTCTATTATATATGCATCCCTCTGCTTGCTTCTATGTTTGCCTCCTCTCACAATATCGAAGAAGATGGATTTGTATGGTAACTGTCTCTATTGATTGCACGATAGTTAATTTTTTTAGATTCTAGCATTGCTAAAAGATAAAGTCAACATTTTTGCTAATGGTGCATACAAGTTTGCAAATTTCTAGCATTGCTCAGTTACAATTTATATCTAAAATTTAGAACTTCATTCTCAGAAGCATTCTCATATCCTTGCCATAACCAAACAACTTCTTAGCCTAACTCGTGTTACCTTTGGTAATCAATTCTTGATATTTTTTGTAATTATTTTATTATAAAGGACGGCGGCTCAGTTTCAACTTGGATCTAGCCTGGTTTAGAATTGACAAGTTACAAGGCAGGTTGAGACTGCATAAAAATATCAGTTTGTAAGCCTTATCGTGATCCGCTTATGAAGTTGGTTTTTAATATGATTCAGGGTTGACTTTTCAAATAAAAATAAATTATTATCAACATAAACAAATAAACATGATTTTCAAACAACAATGACACTAAACTAACAAACTAATTACATATAAATATATAATTACAAAAGTTATACTATATTAAGCTATGTTCGCGGGTGGACAGGTTGCGATTAGGCTTAACCCTAAATGGGTCTTGGGTTCAACCCTAAGCGGGTCGTGGAATGCCAAGTTCAGTAATTTAAACAGTTACAAAATCCAACACTAATCCACATCCATTAGGTCGGGTTAACGGACAACGCGTCTCATTTATAATCCTATTATTCTAGGAGTCGTGATAGACGGACACGCGCGTCACGGACGCGCCTTACGTGGATCTGTACAGCTCAGATATTTTTCTTTGAGTCAGCGTCCAGTCAGCGAAATTTCTCTTCGCGTGTTTTGGTCTTTTTAAAAAACACCGGTTCTTTAAGTTGAACGATTCATTTCCCAATACACAGATAAGACAGTGTGCAGACCCTAGGACATCGTGCAGTCTCATTATTCGTGCAGAGCCCACACTTATCATAATAAAATATTTGTTTTTAAGTTTTACGTTGGATCAACTTAATTTGTCTAGCTTACTTTATGTGTGTGTGCAGTTTACATTATGTGTTTGTCCTGTTTACGTTATGTGTATGTCCGGAATAAGTGTATTTGCTGTCCGGAATAAGTGTATTTGTTGTCCGGTTTAAGAATAAAGTGTGTCAAAAAACGGAACATAAAGTTTGTCCGGAATAAGTTGATTTGTTGTCCGGAATAAGTGTATTTGATGTCCGGAATAAGTGTATTTGCAGTCCGGAATAAGTGTAGTTGTCCAGAATAAGAAGAAAGTGTGTCCAGAAACGGAACAGAAAGTTTGTCCGGAATAAGTGTATTTGCTGTCCGGAATAAGTGTATTTGTTGTCCGGTTTAAGAATAAAGTGTGTCCAGAAACGGAACATAAAGTTTGTCCGGAATAAGTGGATTTGCTGTCCGGAATAAGTGTATTTGCTGTCCGGAATCAGAATACGTGTATTTGCAGTCCGGAATAAGTGTATTTGCAGTCCGGAATAATATATGGCTTCATTATTGTCGGAATAAACGAATCAATATATGGAATGCAATAATATGATGTCAAAACAAAAAAACGTCCGCAAAGCGCGCTCCCTCTGTCCACTCGCTTTGCGGGGGGGGGGGGGGGGGACTCACGTCCCCCGCAGGGGCTGCCGCCCCCTGCCACCCCCGCACAAACTCAACAAACCTCCCACTGTATATTTTACCCCAACAATGCAGCAAAGATATTGTGGTGCGAAGTCTTCACCACCGGATCGTCACATTCACGATGCTAACGCTGACAAGAACATCAGGAAGTCTTCGCACCGTCTCATTCACGCTGCTTACGTTGTGAAGAATCCTGGGAGTCGACATCAGACGCTTCTTCGACATAATATCTTGCTAGAAATGGTGATTTATTCTGGAGAGAAAAAATGAAGAAGAAAGAAAGAGTGCCATCATATTTGTATTTGGGTGGAGAGAGAGAACGTGCTGAGTTGAAACGTATTTAATATGATTTGAGTGGACATCAGGAAGAAAAAACAAAAAAACATCCATGCTTTGGCCACGTAAGGACTGACATGGATATCCACGTAGAGCGCGTCCGTGACGTCCTGCGTTCAACAAACATTTCCCTTATTTTAGGCATCTCCACTTGAAGATGTGATTCAAGAGCAATACTTCAGAAGATACGAGGAGAAGCATTGGAAGATACAGAAAGTGAGACCTCGCAACAAGGGAATTGAACTTATCAAAAAAATTAAAAAAGAAGGGAATTGGACATTAATTACGAGCCTTCCTCCACTAGACTAATAGCTTATTAAGAAACTCATTGACCATAAATTAGTCAACTTGGACAGACGCTTACAGCTAAGCTCTTCGATGGCACTTTCGCAAATCTCAGAAAAACAAGGGGTAGTAGTGAAGGAGTGGGAATGCTACACCCACCTTGTTGTTTGTTAGCAGTGGAGCAGAGCATGTGCGCCACATGTCCTGCGATCTCATGTTATATATCAGATTGGATTTTATTTCGGTTTTAATTAAGTTTTTAATCATCGAAAGTGGAAGAAAGTCTTGTTTGTATTTTGTCGTCTCCAGAAATATGTCTGCCCAACTCATGGATTCTTCTTGTTTCGTGTCGTTTTTCCTCTTCCGCTTCTGAGCCATTCCATTGGGTGTTCGGATTTCGTTGCCGTTTTATCTATCCTTAATTTTTAACCACCCAAACCTTAGCTGTAATTCCGTTTTGGTTTAGAGATAAATGTGAGATTTGATTAATAATGAGGATAGATTATGAACCACAGCGGATTCAAAAGGTTCTACAATTGTTGGCAAATTGATTAAACTACCCTACATTATGTTTACCAACTATTATCGTACTTAAAAGTTTTTAAGACAAGAGGGAATCGCAAGACTATGATATAAATTGCTTGTGTTAATACAGCACTAAGTAAGATTAGGTTTGCCAATGGTGTCGTCTATTTTTCTAATCACGCAGTCGTGTTAGTTTTCATGTATTTTATATTCCCTATAATTTGAAGAAAAATGCATAATTAGATTGATAATGACGGAATGATCAAATAATACGAGATATTGATGTTTTCATACTAAATAAAGTACGTAAACAAGTGTTTTTCAGTTATCACTAAAATATGCTAAATGTGTCCATTTTGTGTAAAAGTTTAAGAAAATCGTGTATAATCATGTTTTTTTTCCTCTCTACGAGTCTTTTTTTCAATTATCTTTCCTCGTAACCTATCTAACCAAGGTTCAGAAATACGGAATGCAGATTCTATGCGGATTCGATACGGCGAGACACCGCATCCGACATATTCGAGATGTGGATGCGATGCGGATGAATATATAAGTTGTAATTTAATAATATAATATAGATATATCAATTATAAATTATATACGTGTAACTAAAAATTTAGGTAAAAAATTGCGTATTTCGAAGATCAATAATCCAATATTAAACAAAGCATAATAAAAAATAAAAAATGAGTATTTTGAAATACAACCGCATCAGTCCGCATATCGGTACAAGAATGCGGACCGCATCGGGAGATCACGTCCTGGAGATGTGATGCGCATTTGCCTCACATTAGGTCTACATCCGCATATGCGGCCGTATCAGGCCGCATTCCCGATCACATATCATAACTAAGATAATCAATAAATGAATCATACAAAGGATTCATGTTTATTCTTGCTTATCGTTTCATGTTGTTGTGTCGTATTTTGTTTCACGTAGACTCCTTTTAACAAGTATCAACCTTGAATCTATCAAGGATAGTAAACTACCGAAATCTCCTTCAATTTCTCTACTAAAAAAACTCCGTGAAATAGATAGATATATAGTTAATATCCAGGATTGGGCAACAGTCACCCGCAACATTAAATTCAATCTCATCACACCTTAATTGCAAATTTACAAAATAACAAATTAATTTAATATTAAAAATAAAGGAATCCACAAGTTTTCATGTGTATAATCTAATTTAGGATTTTTAAAAATCTACCTGTAGAGAAATATAGGCTCAAGTTAAAGATCCCATATCAATCTTTTTGTAGTGTACTCAAGCAAAAGCGCATGTATACACAAACGTAATTACATACGAAAACATTCACCTCGTTAATATGACAGTTACACGTTCTTTGCCAATATAAGATTAATGTTTAAAAAAAACTTCATGTACGAGAAAGACATACTTTAAAAGAAACGTATTAAAAAACCACCCAACGACTCTGATGTAGTAACCCAATTCAAATTCCAGGGATCCAAACCCAATACAACAAGTTTGTTTCAGTCATTGAAGCAAACTCTTGGCCATACATGGTGTATCCTATGGCGGGGCCTAGAAAAATTAGTCAGTGGGGATTAAGTTTTGGCAAACACATATTGTGTAACGTTTTCAAACAACGAAAAATTTAAAACATGTAATCAACTTGAGGACATTACTGAAAAGACACAAAAACACAAGTGCACCAACATATAATATATATATATATATATATATGTCACAGAGTTTTACAGAAAATGTGATTACAACAAAAACTCTCAAAGGAAATATACACGTGTAATCACGACCACCTCAAAAGAAGGAAAAACAGAATCTGATCCCGAGTGCTCTCCTCCGCAGTCACCACCCTCCTAACGCCGATCCCGACCTGAAATGCAAACATGAACTATGTCTGAGTTTCCATAAGGAAGCCCTGTATGCCAAACCGTAACACATGAATGAACAACACTACAAAACTGTAAACGGCAAAGTCCAACAACTGTAAAACACCACACACATTGTCTCATTCACCGGAGTCATGGTTTTGCCTTAATGTTACTAGAGTCATGGTTTCACATCAATTGTCGGAGCCACGGCGACGACGTATACATGCCTCATTCGTCGGAGCCACGACTTTAATAAACACACTTCGCTCCGTAGAGCCACCATTGATCGCTATTAGGTTGGCATGTCCGTTTGTTGCCCCAAAAGGGTCGGTGAACCCGTTGCCTTCTAGCCGATCAACAACAACCATGAAAAACACCAATTGTGCAAAAACGGTTGAACAAAACACCACACTGGTCGACCGAATCCCCTTCCAAAGGACTGACTGAACCGAAAAACCCGCCAACCGGTCGAACGACAAAGGGGACCCGTTCGATCGAAAAGCACCAGTAAAATCCACCTCACGTACCAAAAACATGAACGGTCGAACAAAAACGTAAATAACGGTCGACCAGAAAATGGCAGTAAATTCCGACTTCGAAACAAAACATATCGGTCGACCGGAAAACAATTAGATTGAACCAACATTAAGTTATTAAAGTCATCGGTCGAACGAGGTCTCAGGGCGGTCGACCGTTTTGTGGTCTACACCCCCAACCGACTTAAAACTGTGTTTCGGTCAAACAGCAAAGGGGACCCGGTCGACCGAAAACACCCAGAGCTTGCCTAACATACACAACTGGTCGACCGTACGAAGCATTGTTCGACCGGTTCAAGGCAGACTCCCCAAAATCACCCCAACAACAGTCGACCGTTACACCAAACGGTCGACCGAACACAACAGCAAACTGCTGAACTGTGGTTTGACGAGCCTTTTGGCCTACCGTCGACCGCTTCAACACCCGCACAAACTTAGGTGAGCGTAAAAGCAAGCTTGACATACCTTTAAGGCTTGAAGAAACCTTCGAAGATCCAACGACGAGCTTGCACGAGCACTTCTCGTAAACATGCGTTTCTCCGACGAACCCCGCACAAATCGACGATCTCAGCCCCTCCGGTCACTCCAACCGCAAAACTCGCGCTCGCTGGTCCCTACACGTCGTCAGAGCTTCAAGATGGGAGAGAAATGGGTAGAGAGAGAGAGAGAGAGAGAGAAAACGTGAGAGAGAGATGAGAGCGTGAGTGAGTGAGTGAGAGAGAGATTATACCTTATATACAATTCTCCCAACACATCTCAGCCGTCCATCTCAAACACCTCTAATCCACCCCTAAACAAGATTAACCACTAAACCAGGGTTCGGATATAACATATCGATTCTCAAACAAACTAAACACAATATATAACTTTAACACAAAATACATTTACAATGACACAAAACAATATCAAAGTTCACAAATTTTCTGTATGGATGTTCATATTTTGAAATTGTTGCATTACGGTATCGTTTTCTATGGTAGAAGATACATTTCGTTTGATATAAGTGGCTTATATATCTTTTTCAGATTAGTTGGGTGCATCATATAATCTTGAATCACGATTCAATAGTTATCAGCTATAAACGATTCTAGAAATAATTCATCTTTTGATTCAAAATGGATATGCCTAGTCTTGAGTAATAAAGGAAAGTTATGTCAATCTCCGATGTTTGGTTGTCATGCGTTGACTGGAGCTGGACTCTATCTAATTGTGATCCATTTCAATGAAATGCAATTTAGGACATGTTGGATCTTCCGTAATTGAAGTATCATGGGTAGATTTGTTTACCTATAAATTGGCTAAATAAATCTCTAGAAAATCGATGCTTCTTTGTAGCTACTTACGTCGTCACCTATAGCTACTTAATGATGTGTTGTGCAACATGATTTCTCATATTTCGAATGTGATATTATGTGTGAACTCATCGTTGACTAGGAAGATCTCATTACATTTCAGTATGCGTAAGCCCAATTTCAGTTGAAAAATTTAGTGTCTTTTTCATTGTGTTCAAGTATATTTACATATAGATCCGAGGGAAACCGGTCACACGACTGGAGAGTTGTAACTCCAGAGACACGGAAGAGGGGAGAGAGTAGGAGCGGCAAAGGAAGGATCGAAAATTTGAGATTAGGGATTTAGGGGATTAAGGTTTGCTGTTTGATTTTTTCTTTCTTTCTTTCGTACTGGGGTTGCTGGCTTGCTGCTAGATGAGTTTGGAATAAGATGAGCCAACCGTGTAAACAATCACAAATTCACAACTGTACTTTTAGGTAAAATTGCAAAATTGTCCTACTGTTTGCTGGATATTACACTACAATTTTTTTGTAGAAAACAAAAATACAAGTGTTATAAAATAAATAGACATGAAGAAAACGAGATGAAGATTTAAGGGAGAATAATTGTTGTATTTCATCATCATCACATTACATTGCACAACCTCATATATATACTTATAGAGTTGTGCGTAAGTTACAAACATTCATAGTCTATACTAATTGAAATATAAATATAGATGTAAATACAAGAGATGTTACAATAAGAAATGAAGAGGTTGGAAGGTGAATCATCCATCACATGAATATTTTCATAACTCCCCCCTTGGATGATCACCGTTTGCTATAGGTTTTTCGGTCTGCCTTGTTAAAAACATTTCCAAGTAAAACCCTATGGGACAAAAAACTTGGTGAAGGAAAAAAGAGTGCAGAGCGTATAATTCTCCTCATTCATTTAATATACATTTTCAAAATATTTTAAATAATATGACATTATGTTAATGTCTCGTTAAAAACTTTGCTATAAAACCTAGTGGGAAAATAGCTCACGGAAAAAGAGTGTATGACATACACTAACACAATTATACAAGCGGCCCTGTTAAGAACCTTTAACCAATAAAAATCTTGTAGGACAAAAATTGATAAAGGGAAAAAGAGTACAACTATAGGCCTTCTGGGCTTTATCATTCAGGGATAATCATACTTCATGGATGATAACTAGAAATTTGCTCCTCTTGATTTGTAGTTATCAACTTGCATAAAAATTGCAATGGTTCCACAATAATACAAAATAAATTTGTGATTTTGTTGTTATGTGGATTAAACATATATGAAGCATCACTAAAGTAATTTTTTATATCATGAAGTAACTATTGATATATAGATCCGTAAAGAGGTAACGAAAAATATGTTGAACGTCATTTAAATGCTTTCATACATAAACAATCATTGTGAATGTATTAGGTCTAGTTTTATATGCAATATATTTTATGACGCTCTAAGAAATGAATTTCAGGTCCTAATCCAATATCTTAGTTATATATATATATATCACTCTATTTATTTACACAGTACAAAGACAATCTCTCATTGGTGTGTTTTCCAAGTGAACTTTCTTTATATAATATCTCTTGATATATTTGAATTATTGTAATAATTCTTTTCTGGAGAATGTTCAAACTGCAATGAGAAAAATAGTTGACTTTTCTCCGATCATTTATTTTAAATTTGTCATTCAAATATTTCCTGGGTGTTTAATCTCTTCAGGAGTCCTTTCGTATCATTCTTCAAGATAATATGCACATTCTCTTTGTTTGTTCATATAGTGATCTATTCATAAATTATATCACATATCTTCATTATAATCTGTCTTGGGCAATTTAGTCATTCAGGGACTCTTATATATATATATATATATATATATATATATATATATATATATAAAGTGACTTATACAAATTTGCAGTCACAACATATCTGATATACTTATCTATTTTATGTCATACTGATCAAGTAACATAACGTAATATTATACATTTCGAGAGAATGAGTAACATCATAATGGATGTCGGGTCCTGCAAAAAACCATTGTCACTACTCGCTTATAATGTACCACCATGTTATTGTAATGTGATTTTTATTCATATTCTTCAGAATTCAGTACTACAGGTCCAAACAATATGTTTATTAAGCGAGTTTAGTTCTACATTGTTCGCCTTCTTTTATTCCTTTCAAATATGAATGCTTCTGACATTCTTATAATATTATATGTTATGGATCTAAATTTTCTCTTGAATTAGCATGCTCTAAGAAGGCGAATTAGTCGTCGACGATAATCTTTTTATGTTTCTCTTTAGTATCAACATAGTTATTGTAACTTTTATAATAATCAAATCCTCGTAATTTCCCAAAATATTAGGATTTCACCGTTATGTATTCCCGGAATTGTTACAGCTGCTAGCACTTGATTTTATTTTACCGGATTTATATTCTTCAAGAATAACCTCTTCAGGAGGTGTATTGAGTGACTAACTTTTATTTTTATTTCCACAAATAATATATTTTTAGATCCACACTTCTGGTGTTGGTTGAGCTCAAATATATTTTATTCTGTGGAGATCTTCACTTTATGTTATGTGTATTATGTCAAGTAATACAAGACTTAGCCACTCATTTGTGATCAATAAATACGTATGACAATTACTTGCTAGATATTGTAAGTTAATTATTTATATGAACTTCAAGTTTAGTCATACTTGTACGTATATTCTCTTATGAACTTCATGTTCAATATAATATATTTTCTTGACATTCTTTAAGCTTCTGACTTTCTACCCCTAATACCAAAAAATGTGTCCCTATATATATAATATTGGAATGGACAATAAAATACATCGTCCTTCAGGGCCTTCAAATATTTAATATTATCATGAATATGAATCCTGATGAAATGTCCAATTTAATTTGAGACCATTGTATTGTGGTGGTGGTAACCAAAAAAAATGTAAGAGAAATCGCAGATGAGAAACCTTTCATTCAATATCGTACAAGTATATAAAATAGGGGAGTATATATAATATGATCTTGTCTAATAAAAAAAGGTAGATATGATCCCAAAATGATAAATATGAAGAGATATTTTATCCACAGAGTGACTCTCATTTTATTGTACAAATCGACCGACAAACATGACCTCATTTTTATTTTATTTTTAACTAGTAAATGTCAATTTTAGTTATAAAAAATATAGGATCACTGTCGATACCCATAATGAATACAAATGATAAATTATATCGAGTGCATGTATGAGAATTGTAACATGAATATCACGTACTATATTTTAGCCAAATAACATATGTAGCTTAAGAAGACACTTCAGGGCTTATTTCTCAAGTTTTCTACTTCAAGGGTCATGATTAACATCATTTCATGCATTCATTTGTATCTTATATCTATTATCTTGAACCTAAACAATGCTACGTAATGAGTTTTATGTTTGAGTTTCAGGAATAAACATGTTTGAAGAGAAGATGCATAAAAGGACCTAAAACAAGAAAAATGACTGAGATGCAAGAGGGAAGGACCTGCATGTAAGCCCAAAGGACCAATGAGCAAATAAAGAAACTCCACACCATCATGAGGAGTATTTTGGCAATTCGATTCGGGCCTAAACTTCAACAATCGACTTGGGTGCATCACACATGAAGAAAGCAATCCAGGAAAGCCCACACAAAATTCAGACCGGATCCAAACCTGGTAGACCGCCAATTGGCGGTCTAGAACCGCTGATTGTCTGTCAGGTTGGGTCTGAATCCGACAGGCTTCAGGCGGATCATGTATAATTGTGTGTTATGTCTATTTTGGGTATTGTATTAGTCCCACACCGGGGGATTGTCCCAGATTACCTTTTTCTATGACTATAAATAGAACTATTTCTCCTCCTTTGTATCTATCTCTCTCTTGGTGGTCATCCTCTCTACTAGGAGTAAAAGCCTTGGAGCAAAAACTCTGGTGGAGAGAGACTACTTGTAATTGAGTGAGTAATAATAGATGTGTTTGTTAAGTTTTCTTCATATTGTCTCTTTTCAATTCTTGCATACTTAGTTAACTTGTTTGTTTTAGTATTCTTAGAATTAGTTTAAGCATGTTTTTTCCTTAGTATGAATGTTAGTTTAAATATGTGTGAGTAGTTTCATCCCCCCTTTGGGGGTGGAGTAGATGTCTATACATGTTATGTAGATGAAATGAATGCTAAACATTGTTGTATGTGAGAAATGTTAATATGCTGGTTTGAATTAATAAGAACTCTTAACTTGATGGTTTATGCCATAAGTTTTAGGTAAATTCCTTGTTTGTTTATGTTCTTAATAACAAACATGTCATGCTCATATTAATCACCTAGGTTAGTGCTTTGAATGATAGATCTTGTCTTTAGGTACTTCTTATGCATAATAAACACAAACTACACTTGAGCTTATTATATGCATTCACCACACTTATTTCATGTGTACACACACTTCACCCCTCAGGGGGTTTTCCCATTCCTGAATTTTACCTTTCTTCTTAGTAGTTGCTTAGCTTAGTTTCATTTCGTCTCGCATTTTCATCTTGTTTGTTGCTTACTCGAGTAGTGTAGTTAATCTAGTTAGTTTAATCAATCTCTTCTCCCCTTTGTTTCCCACTCACCTTCGAACTAACTAAAGTCGACACACCTCCCTGTGGATCGACCCGTATTTGTCACTGCTTCAACGCGATCGTGCACTTGCGGTTATTTTAAAACGTTCAATCAGGTCACGTGAACATTTATGATTCAATATGTGCTTCAGGCATAGTCATATGAATGCAACGATTGGCTGAGAAACTTTACATTTCTTATTGGACATGTACTATTGCTAGAGTACTAATTATTCATATGGAAAGTGGAACAAAAATTCCCCATTTTATGCACTTTATTATTCATGATCTTCTGGTCATGAAATTTGACTTTTGATTAGACCTGTCAAAATCAGACACAACGTGATAACACGACACAGACACAACACGATAATTTAGTGTTTGTGTACAAAAACCCGTACACGAATACACGATAAGCATACACGACACGATACATGAACCCTTATCGGGTCAGGTCCGTGTATAGGGGTTCATACACGAAATACACGATAAGGTATCGTGTATATTGGGTGTACACGATACACGATTAACACGATAGGCACGTTGGAGCCTGGATCCGCACGACCTAAACCGACTAAGCCAAAGCCAAACCCAATTACCTGAAACTAACCCAACTCCCAAGTCCCAAGTCCCAACCAGAAACCAACCCAAAATCTGATTCGTAACCCTAACCTAATCTTGTTCCACTCCCACCCCCTTGCCCCCAATCTCGCTGTCGGCCCTCCACTCCCCATTGAAGCCCCTCCTCTCGCCACTAGCCCTCCTCTCGTTGTCAGCCCTCCACTCCCCACCCCAGCCCCCCCTCTCGCCGCCTTGAGTAAGATGCTCTCGTACCCTAAGGCTTCAATCCATGGAGTTTGGTTTGGGGACTGATAGCAGGGCCGTCGAGGTGTCGATCCCTTCATGAAGAAGGATTGGTAGGATGTGAAGTAACCTTCCATCTTCACCAGCAGGAACATCGACAACTAAGGTTTGTTTGATTTTTTAAAAAAAAAAATTGGTTAATTTTGATATGTGATGTGATATGAGAATAAATGTTTTTATAGCAATCTTTAGTAAATCATACTATTTAGGAATCTTTAGTAAATCATACTAAGAATCATGGACAGACATTGATATGTATATTTTGATCTTTGTTTAGATTTGTTTATTTTATGATTTTCTCTTTCTGTGCGTGTGCAGCAATGGATTTGCCCGTTGATGAATTTTATGACGGTGGATTATATGAGTTTAAGAATGTGCAAGAAGTTCATTTTTTTATCTTTGCCCGTGGGATACTTTGATGCATGCAACTTCGTCTTAGTTTTCTGAGGGTGCTGCAACTCTTTCAACATATATGTTTGAGTTTTGTAATGATTTTTTCTGAAAATATTGGATTTGTGCCACATTTCCTTGTTTGTGCCAATATTTTCTAGTTTGTAATGTTAAGCATATAATTGTAATATTTTGCTATATTAGTATTGGTTGATTGGTTGTGTATATTTATAAATTTTAGAATTCTTAAAGGTTGAGAGACAATCCACTGCAGAAGAACATACTCTACATGTATCTCAAGAATCTTTGTCACCTAGTAATGATCGTGGTGAACCCAAAAAGAAGAGGCATAGGATATCTAAAGTTTGGGCTAGTTTTGATATTTTCAATTGTTGTGAAATATGAAAATATAATAACATTGATGCTCATGTTTTGTTTATATTTTTAGATCCTTCATCAAGTAATGTGGGAAATACATGAAGAAACAAAGTTGGAAATAGAAGGAGTTGAATTTCGAGCCTTGGAAAATGAACTTGAAGTCTGGAACTGTTATGTTGTTTTGCATGTACTATTAGACCATTATTTGTTGAGAAACTATTTATTTGAAGCTTTGAATTAGAGGAAACTAGTATTATATTATATTATAATGTTTTTGTATTTGTTAGGTTTATTTGGTATTTTCTAGAAATTCTACAATTTCGTGTCTATCGTGTAATCGGGTCTTTATCGTGTCTATTATGGTAAACATGTTTTATCGTGGCTATTCATGTATGCATGTATTTATCGTGTATTAGGTTCTTATCGTGTTTGTAGGTAGTTATCGTGTGTACAGGTACTACTCGTGTCTATTTGGGTATTATCGTGTATCGTGTTACAAGACCCTATAAGAATTCGTGTACAAATCATGTCGTGTTCGTGTATACACGACAACTATCATGTCCGGGTTCGTGTACACAATTTCTTATCTTGTCGGGTTCGTGTATACCCAGTACCTGTTAGCATCCGACCATACACGACACGATAAGACACGTACACGATCCGATTGACATGCCTAATTTTGATGTATTGTGGTGAATATATAGATAACAGTACACATCAAGTTATATTAAAAAACATAACCTTTTGATGATCATATGGATCCTTCAGTGATCAGTTCATACGAAAAATCTCGATTTTCTACATCTTCGTGAAAATATGATTTCGAGTAAATATTAATGAATTAACCTTCCAAGCTAATGTACAAACTGTATATTCAAAAATTAATGACCCAATTCTAATAGAGATGTGAATTTTGACATCAAATTCTTATACTAGATTATTACTTCTAGTAATATCAAATGTAGCAAATTATGCTTTGGCATGCTAATAAAGTGGTTCAACATATCAATTTCAGCAAATCATGGATGTATATATATATATATGCGTAATCAAATAAATAAATAAATCATATGTCACACACGCATAGATTGTCAATAATCAATCTCAACCATGAATAATATTATGTCCTTTTGTTACGAAAGAAATTAAAACCAAATCAACATACAATCATTGTTTGGTTCACATGTAATGCATAACAATTATCAAACTCTTGGTGTAAGAACCCAAACCCTTGTTAGGGTTAAGCTTGGGTTAATGGAGATTAAGGAGGTGTTTTGCATGGGGAAGAGGCGAGCTACAGTAGGCTGTGATGGGTGAGAGGAGTAGTGTGGCGTGCACTGTAGCGAGGAGATGGGTTGTTGGGTTTAAAAGCTTGAAGTCTCTCTCTCTCTCTCTTTTCCATTCGTTCACTCACTTGCACTCTTTCTTTTCTTTTCCTTCCGGCGATCAGAGGAGGAAGAAGGCTTGGAGACTCCGGCGTGAGGAGATCGTCGCGAGGAGGAGGTCGTGCGCGAGGAGGTGGCGGAGGCGTGAGCGTTGCTCCGGCGTTTCTCCGTTTTCGTTGAGGTACGCCGCTCCTTAGTGTGGTTTTATTGTTAACCCTAATGAGAGGGTTGTGTTGGTCGGTCGGAGGAGGTCGGAGGCCTCTCCGACGTCGCGTTTGGGCGAAGAAACCTCGGCTGGCGCGAGGTTCAAGACGACCGGACGGTCGACCGGCCCTTGGGCGGTCGACCGATTGCATGTATATATTTACTGCCTGTTGCGTTTCGGTCGACCGAGGCCTTGTGTTCGGTCGACCGGAACTTAAGTTTATTGGTTTATATTGCATGATGTTCAGACGTAGGCTTGAGTTCGGTCGACCGTTATATGACGTAGAAATATTAAGTTGACCCTGTAAGTTCGGTCGACCGAGACCCCTGAGTCGGTCGACCGATAGACTGGATTGTAATGTTGACCAGACTCTGGATTTTGACCTCGTTCGGTCGACCGGTTTTAGACCTTCGGTAGACCGTTGGGGGGATTGTGTTCTGTGCGCAACGGTAGACCGTGTTAGGGACGGTCGACCGATTCCTTTCTGGAAACGGTCGACCGAATCACCTCTTACGGTCGACAATTTGGGCCCAGGACAGAATTCCTGGTTCCCTTTTTGAACGCCAACTTTGCCACGGAAACCCGTGTCCTCGCCTTGTGCGTGAGCCGGGAGGTGACTGTGGGCGCGTGATGCGTGCCTGCCCAGGGACCGTCGTTGGGAAGAGTGTGGGCGTTCGGGACGCGTCACCTCCGAGTATGGACCGTGACTTGAGATGATTGTTGGGCACTTTGTAGTATAGCAGGCCTGAGGGATCGCGGATCCCAGTGTTGATGTTGTGCGGGCACGCAACTGGCGTTGGGTGAGGTGACTACCGGCCCACGGGCTACGGAGGTCGCTGCCCTGCTTTTATAGCGGCACGGTTGGTGTTTGCGGCTCGAGGAGCCCGATGACCTGGCAGACTTCGGTCTGGATCTGTCCGATGCTGTGCCGGACTATTGTGATGGACCACCGATGCTGTGCCGGTGATGCCGCTGAGGTTGTGCCGGCGATGATGATTGTTGGGCCGAGGCTGTGCCGGCTATGTTGTTTTCCTCGGCTGGGCACCTACCGAGATGTTGTTGTTATACCTTCCGGGCGACGACCCCGTTGGTCCCTGTGGCTCCGACCACTGAGATTTGCAGATCTGTATTCTATCGGCGCGCAGGCGTGACAGAGGCTCCCTGCCGAACCCTTGAGTAGTGTAGCTGCGTGTGGGGGGTGCGATGTCGCGTGCTGTAAGGCTGCATGTGCCTGCAGTAGGTCTCCTCCGGAGACTCGTTGTTGATTGTCGGACTGATGTCCCGTTTTACCCTTCGGGGGAACTGTTTTCATTTCTGTCGATGCCATGACACACTACTAGTATGATAGGTTCATTGTGTAATGCATGCATATAGGTGAGTTGGCGTACGGGGTTTCCTTTCTGGAAACTCAGGCATTGTTGTTGCATCTTTTTCAGGACCGCAGTAGGTCCAGTAGGGTGGTGATCGGCGGGCGCGCGCATTTGGAGTCGGATCCTCTAGTCAGACCACTGAGGTTCACATGATTACGTTTATCTTCCCTTGTCGTTTTGTTGTAATCATGTATTCATTTTGGCAAACTCTGATGTATTATGGTGCACCGCTATATTATTTATGCGAAGTAACAGTCCCGCCTTGTTTATTGTGCTCTTTGTCTTGATTATGAATTTTTAAATTTTCCGCTGTTTCGGGATGTTACAACTTGGTATCAGAGCGGTCGATTCCTATGCGGTTCCCAATGAAATCACCCTTGTAGTAATAGGACTCATGCATTTTATATTTTTGGCATGCATACATGGCTGAAGTTGTGATTGTTTCTTCTGTCAGATGGCACCTAGGCGCGTGAGGAGTTCTCCACGCGATTGTGATTCCAGTGACGACACATCTGGTGCTCATTGGGACAGGTTGGGCGAGTTTCTGGAGCGCCAGGCAGCTCAGAGCGCCCAGGGCGGAGTGGGAGCTGAGCACGATCGGTTCATGCGTCAGCACCCGCCGACTTTTGATGGCAGGAGGGCCCCAGAGGTTGCGGAGGACTGGATCTTCCAGATGGAGAAGATCTTCCGCGCTATTGGAGTAGCACCTGAGAGGATGGTGGAGCTGGCCACCTATGTGTTCGATGGCGAGGCCGCCAACTGGTGGAGATCTACGTCCACGGTGTTGTTTGATGATCGTGTGGATGTGAGCTGGGAGGAGTTCTTGGAGGTGTTTCATGAGCAGTACTTCCCCCAGCATGTCAGGGATCATCAGAGGGAGGAGTTCATGTCGCTGGAGCAGAAGGACATGACACTGACGAGCTACATCAGCAGGTTCAACGCTTTGGAGCGTTACTGCCCTGAGATTTGTGTGACCCCAGAGCAGCGGGCGAGGAAGTTCGTGAAGGGACTGAGACAGCCGCTTCGATCTCGGGTGATCAACAGCATGCCGCGGACCCTTGCAGATGCGGTGAAGCATGCTACGATCATCGAGCAGGACCAGAGGGAGTGTATTCAGGAGGCGGGGAAGGCGCCAGTGAGCACCGGCAGCAGAGTAGCTGGTCGTGGAGCAGGGAACCCGGGCAAGAGGCCCAGGTTCGATGGAGGAGGAGCACGTCAGTCGGGAGCGTGCACCTACTGCGGGAGGTTCCATCCAGGGCAGGAGTGTCCCTGTCGGACTGGAGCGTGTATGGGTTGCGGCCAGATGGGACATTTTCTCCGTGATTGTCCTCAGAGGCAGGCACTGTGGGGCACTGTGGGGAGCTTTTTCCCCGGCACCACAGTTGCTTCGGGAGACCACGATTTTCCGGCAGATCTGGTCTTGTTACCGATGGTGGACTTCGACGTCATACTGGGGATGGACTGGCTGTCACAGTACGACGTGCGAGTCTTTTGCCGTGAGAAGAAGATCCTGATTCCGATGGAGGGCATGCCAGATGTTCTGATCAGAGGTGCGAGGAGCAGAGGGGGTCGTCTGATTGTGTCTGCTGTTAAGGCACAGAGACTGATACAGCAGGGTTGCAGAGCGTTTGTGGCCACGCTGGTAGTTCCTGATCCTGAGACGAGTAGGCTGGAGGACATAGAGATTGTGCAGGAGTTTCCGGATGTGTTTCCAGCAGAGATTCCAGCGTTACCGCCGCACCGAGAGATCGAGTTCAGCATCGAGTTGGTTGCGGGCACGACACCTCAGTCGAAGGCACCGTATCGGATGGCACCTGCTGAGTTGACAGAGCTGAAGAAGCAGTTGCAGGAGTTGATGGAGTCCGGGTTCATTTGACCGAGTGTTTCTCCATGGGGAGCGCCTGTGCTCTTCGTGAAGAAGAAGGATGGATCGTTGCGGATGTGCATTGACTACAGGATGCTGAATAAGGTTACCGTTCGGAACCGGTACCCTTTGCCCAGGATTGATGATTTGTTTGATCAGTTGCAGACGGCGAGAGTGTTCTCGAAGATCGATCTGCGTTCGGGTTATCACCAGTTGCGGATCAGGGAGGCGGATGTTCAGAGGACAACCTTCAGGACGCGGTACGACCACTATGAGTTCTTGGTGATGCCATTTGGACTGACGAATGCGCCTGCAGCATTCATGGATCTGATGAATAGGACCTTCCAGCCGTACCTTGACAGATTTGTCGTGGTGTTCGTGGATGACATCTTGGTATACTCGCCTGACAGGGAGCAGCATCGAGAGCACCTGAGGATTGTGCTTGGCATCTTGAGGGATCAGCAACTTTATGCCAAGTACACGAAGTGTGAGTTTTGGTTGGATCAGGTGGCTTTTCTGGGGCATATTGTGTCAGCAGATGGGATTTCAGTGGATCCGGCGAAGGTCGAGGCAGTGACTCAGTGGAGAGCCCCGACGAGCGTGACGGAGATCAAGAGCTTTGTAGGTCTGGCAGGGTATTACAGGCGGTTTATCCAGGATTTCTCCAGACTTGCATCGCCGCTCACAGCGTTGACGCAGAAGGGCGTCAAGTTCGTTTGGTCCCAGAAGTGCGAGGACAGCTTTCAGGAGCTGAAGAGGCGATTGACGACAGCACCTATTCTGACACTACCGAGTGGCAGTGGAGGCTACGTGATTTACAGCGATGCATCAGGGATAGGCTTGGGTTGTGTTCTGATGCAGCATGGGAAGGTGGTCGTCTACGCTTCGAGGCAGCTGAAGGTGCACGAGAAGAACTACCTGAGTCACGATCTGGAGATAGCAGCAGTAGTTCACGCGTTGAAGACCTGGCGGCACTATCTGTATGGCGAGCAGTTCGAGGTCTTCACCGATCATCAGAGTCTGAAGTATTTGTTCACGCAGAAGGAGCTGAATATGAGGCAGCGCAGATGGCTTGAGTTCATTAAGGACTACGACTTCACCATTTCCTATCATCCGGGGAAGGCGAATTCGGTTGCAGATGCATTGAGCAGGAAGGTGGAGGTTTCAGTTGCGAGTATGTGTATCCAGGAGTGGAGGCTACTCGAGGCTTTTTCCGAGTGGAGTCCGTTCACAGAGGGTTCAGAGGGAGCAGTGATTGCTGGGCTTCGGGTGGAGCCGCAGACTGTCTCACGAGTGGTGCAGGCTCAGCTTGGGGATGAGGAGTTAGCTGGTCTGCTACAGTTGGCTTCCAGAGATGGGTCAGATTTCAGTGTGGGGGTTGATGGTGGTTTGAGGTTCAGGAGTCGGATCTGGGTGTCGACGAGCGATGGGCTGAGAGATGACATCATGGAGGAGGCGCACAGAGCCAGATACACCATTCACCCGGGGAGCACGAAGATGTATAAGGACCTGCAGCGGAATTTCTGGTGGAAGGGCATGAAGAGGGATATTGCAGAGTTTGTGGAGCGATGCTTAGTCTGCTAGCAGGTGAAGATTGAGTATCAGAGGCCGGCAGGGCCGATGCAGAGTATTGAGCTTCCTGAGTGGAAGTGGGAGCACGTGACGATGGATTTTGTCACGGGATTGCCGAAGACGAGGAGATTCCACGACGCGATTTGGGTGATAGTCGATCGACTGACCAAGTCGGCGCACTTCTTAGTGATTCGGACCACGTTGCCTTTGGAGGGTCTGGCTAAGTTGTATGTGGAGGAGATAGTCAGGTTGCATGGTGTTCCAGTGAGCATCATCTCCGATCGAGATCCTCGTTTCACTTCCAGATTTTGGGGGAGTCTGCGGCAGGCTTTGGGGACGCGTCTGAGGTTCAGTACAGCGTTCCATCCGCAGACAGATGGTCAGTCAGAGAGGACGATTCAGACCTTGGAGGATATGCTGAGAGCATGCACACTGGATTGGGCAGGGCACTGGGATGAGCACCTGTCGCTGATAGAGTTCGCCTACAACAACAGCTACCATTCGAGTATTGGGATGGCACCGTACGAGGCGCTGTACGGGAGGCCTTGCAGATCACCGGTATGCTGGAGTGATGCGGGCGAGAGGCAGTTAGTTGGGCCAGAGATCGTGCAGATGTATGCAGAGAAGTTGGATGTGATCAGGAGGAGACTGGCCACAGCGCAGAGCAGGCAGAAGAGTTATGCAGATCGACGCAGACGAGTGCTGAGTTTCGAGGTGGGCGACCATGTGTTTCTGAAGATTTCCCCAGCCCGAGGTGTGATGAGGTTTGGGAAGAAGGGGAAGCTCAGTCCGAGATATGTTGGACCGTTTGAGATCCTCGACCGAGTTGGAGAGGTTGCCTACAGGATTGCGTTGCCGCCGCAGTTTTCAGGTCTGCATAATGTCTTCCATGTGTCGATGCTGAGGAAGTATGTGGCAGATCCAGCTCACGTTATTGAGATAGCAGTGCCAGAGATTCAGCAGGACTTGTCGCTCGAGGAGAGACCAGTGGAGATTGTTGATCGCACGGATCACCAGCTCAGGAGGAGGACCATCCCGATGGTGAAGGTCAGGTGGCAGCATCACAGCGAGAGCGAGGCCACTTGGGAGATTGAGGAGGACGTCAGGAAGCAGTATCCAGAGCTTTTCGGTGAGTAGTTTGCTTTGATTTCGGGACGAAATCCTTTTAAGTTGGGTGGATTGTAAGAACCCAAACCCTTGTTAGGGTTAAGCTTGGGTTAATGGAGATTCAGGAGGTGTTTTGCATGGGGAAGAGGCGAGCTACAGTAGGCTGTGATGGGTGAGAGGAGTAGTGTGGCGTGCACTGTAGCGAGGAGATGGGTTGTTGGGTTTAAAAGCTTGAAATCTCTCTCTCTCTCTCTTTTCCATTCGTTCACTCACTTGCACTCTTTCTTTTCTTTTCCTTCCGGCGATCAGAGGAGGAAGAAGGCTTGGAGACTCCGGCGTGAGGAGGTCGTCGCGAGGAGGAGGTCGCGCGCGAGGAGGTGGCGGAGGCGTGAGCGTTGCTCCAGCGTTTCTCCGTTTTCGTTGAGGTACGCCGCTCCTTAGTGTGGTTTTATTGTTAACCCTAATGAGAGGGTTGTGTTGGTCGGTCGGAGGAGGTCGGAGGCCTCTCCGACGTCGCGTTTGGGCGAAGAAACCTCGGCTGGCGCGAGGTTGAAGACGACCGGACGGTCGACCGATTGCATGTATATCTTTACTGCCTGTTGCATTTCGGTCGACCGAGGCCTTGTGTTCGGTCGACCGGAACTTAAGTTTATTGGTTTATATTGCATGATGTTCAGACGTAGGCTTGAGTTCGGTCGACCGTTATATGACGTAGAAATATTAAGTTGACCCTGTAAGTTCGGTCGACCGAGACCCCTGAGTCGGTCGACCGATGGATTAAAATGATGTAGAAAATGTTATGTTAGTTTTCGGTCGACCGAGACCCCTGAGTCGGTCGACCGATAGACTGGATTGTAATGTTGACCAGACTCCGGATTTTGACCTCGTTCGGTCGACCGGTTTTAGACCTTCGGTAGACCGTTGGCGGGATTGTGTTCTGTGCGCAGCGATAGACCGTGTTAGGGACGGTCGACCGATTCCTTTCTGGAAACGGTCGACCGAATTACCTCTTACGGTCGACCGTTTGAGCCCAGGACAGAATTCCTGGTTCCCTTTTTGAACGCCAACTTTGCCACGGAAACCCGTGTCCTCGCCTTGTGCGTGAGCCGGGAGGTGACGGTGGGCGCGTGATGCGTGCCTGCCCAGGGACCGCCGTTGGGAAGAGTGTGGGCGTTCGGGACGCGTCACCTCCGAGTATGGACCGTGACTTGAGATGATTGTTGGGCACTTTGTAGTATAGCAGGCCTGAGGGATCGCGGATCCCAGTGTTGATGTTGTGCGGGCACGCAACTGGCGTTGGGTGAGGTGACTACCGGCCCACGGGCTACGGAGGTCGCTGCCCTGCTTTTATAGCGGCACGGTTGGTGTTTGCGGCTCGAGGAGCCCGATGACCTGGCAGACTTCGGTCTGGATCTGTCCGATGCTGTGCCGGACTGTTGTGATGGACCACCGATGCTGTGCCGGTGATGCCGCCGAGGTTGTGCCGGCGATGATGATTGTTGGGCCGAGGCTGTGCCGGCTATGTTGTTTTCCTCGGCTGGGCACCTACCGAGATGTTGTTGTTATACCTTCCGGGCGACGACCCCGTTGGTCCCTGTGGCTCCGACCACTGAGATTTGCAGATCTGTATTCTATCGGCGCGCAGGCGTGACAGAGGCTCCCTGCCGAACCCTTGAGTAGTGTAGCTGCGTGTGGGGGGTGCGATGTCGCGTGCTGTAAGGCTGCATGTGCCTGCAGTAGGTCTCCTCGGGAGACTCGTTGTTGATTGTCGGACTGATGTCCCGTTTTACCCTTCGGGGGAACTGTTTTCATTTCTGTCGATGCCATGACACACTACTAGTATGATAGGTTCATTGTGTAATGCATGCATATAGGTGAGTTGGCGTACGGGGTTTCCTTTCTGGAAACTCAGGCATTGTTGTTGCATCTTTTTCAGGACCGCAGTAGGTCCAGTAGGGTGGTGATCGGCGGGCGCGCGCATTTGGAGTCGGATCCTCTAGTCAGACCACTGAGGTTCACATGATTACGTTTATCTTCCCTTGTCGTTTTGTTGTAATCATGTATTCATTTTGGCAAACTCTGATGTATTATGGTGCACCGCTATATTGTTTATGAGAAGTAACAGTCCCGCCTTGATTATTGTGCTCTTTGTCTTGATTATGAATTTTTAAATTTTCCGCTGTTTCGGGATGTTACACTTGGTCTTTCTCTTGTCTTTGACATTTTCAAGAGCAACGGGTTGGATTCAACCTCCATAATCCATGATAAGTAATTCTTATCCATTATCGAGTATATAATTAAAAGTCATATTGTGCAAGCATTAAAACATGATTGGTATATGCACGTGAAGGAAAAAAATATTTTCACTTTTATATTGCATATGCAACTTATGACCACTTTTAACACAAATATATGTACTACTTTTTATTTATTTATTTTTGCATACCAAAACACCTCAAATTTGAATATATTATAATGTGCTTGGACCATATGATAAACATATGTTCATATCAGCAATTCTGAAAGCAACAAATGGCGATGCTGATTGTATGTAACATATGCTCCCCTCTTTTTTATACAAAATTGGCATGATATATTCTATGCACCATGTGAGTAAATATGAAATTCATTATCACATGATAAACAAATATACGATCAAGATGTTAAGTAAAATGACCGAATACATACATATTTTGATCATTGACCTTTTGTCAATAATACAAATCAATAAAGGTCAATTGAAACTTCACAATAAGGCAAAAGTGTGAATCATTTGAATCTTAATGATTACAGTAAATTAGGATCAATGGGCATGAATTTGCATTTATGCATAAAAGAAATGGCGGACATTGAAAGCTCATTATGCTAGTAAATCATATGCATCAATTGAGAAATAACGACTCCTTATTAAAACGATTGAATTTACTCAAATCACATGTTATAAATATTTCCTTGAAATATGATTCGAAAAATATCATATTTCATAATACATGCGTATTTAACTTCCTTGTAATATATCAGTGTATGCCAACTAATAGCAACAAAAATCAAATAAAAAAATCAAATTTGAATAAAAAACAATAATTGCTTTAATCAGTGGCAAAGTTTTTCATTTGCCTATATCATATTATATAAAAATTACTTATGCATATCTCATGATCACAACCAGTGGTGCTAGATAAAGTGGACAGTAAATTTATCAAAAGTTGATATTTATTTATATCAAAAAGTATACAATAAAATGTAAACAAAATAACTGCTACTAATTGTGAAGATACCTTTTTGAATATTCAGCAATCTCATATGTTTGCCATTTGAAGGTATATAGATAAATTAGCCCCTCTGTAATCATTACAAAGGGGTTAATTTTTTATTTATTTTATTTTTACCGTAACCATGCCTGTTTTATGTATAAATTATCTTTCTGCTTCACTTGTAAGATGAACCTAAAACTCTATATAAAGTGTGACAAACTTAAAATTTCTTAGAACATCATAAAACATGAACTCATCTTTGCCAATTACTACTAATCAGCTTCTATATTCATGCATTGCAGGAACAAAGGCTTTCCCGCTGGTAATATACTATAAAAATTCTCCTCCAGTTAGAATAAAGTATATTTCATTACTGCCCTTGAGTTCTATTAAACATTAGCATGCACAGTAGTGGTCACCGAGGGAAGAAAACAAATCAAATAACGTCGGGATAAAAGCTTGAATTCGATTGGGATAACCAGTCATCAAAACCATTGCTCATAATGTAACATCCCCGAACAGCGGAAAATTTAAACTTTTAAAACCAAAGGAATCACGAGAATAAAACCATCAAGAGTGGGGACATCACTGAAACAAATACCGAAATACATCTGGTGCACCATAATACAATACGAGTTTGTCAAAAGAGTGATTACATCATAACACAAAACACAAGGTACATGTAATCACGACAACCTAAAGTAGGTAGACGACGGGATCCAGTCCCAAAGTGCAATCCCCCTCGGTCACCACCCGCCGGAACCTAGCGCGGTCCTGAAAATAATCATAACAACAATGCCTGAGTTTCCATAAGGAAACCCGTATGACAAGCCCACCTATATGCCCTAACATACTAGTATAGCATGATATGGAATACAAATCAGTAAAACAACATTGCCACCAAGGGCCAAACCGGACATCCGTCCCGCGATCGTTCTCGCACACACAGGCACCACAGTCCGCAACATCGTCGTCGCCACACAGGCCGCTCGGTCCAACAACCACCGGTACCACACAGGCCACACGGTCAGACAACACCGCCGCCACACAGGCCGCACGGTCCAACAACCACCGGTACCACACAGGTCACACGGTCGAATAACACCGCCGCCACATAGGCCGCATGGTCCAACATCGGGTTCCCGTAGAGACCTACCGTAGGAACATACGGTCTAACGGACAACACGCAATACATCCCCACACGTGACTACACAAGCCAAGGGATCGGTGAGGAGGCGTTCGCACTTCCGCGCAGGTAGAATCAGATCTGAAAACATCGTGGTCCACCACCACACCAACGGAGCCGTCGCTCAGGTCGGTCCATCAACCGGCGCCACACAGACCGAACGGGATCTCACTCGATAGGTGCCCAATCGAGCTATCTGCCGGAACACATCATCGGCAGTCCATCGCCGCAACCATACAGGCCACGTGCGATCCTCCCTGCTGCCACACAGGCCGCACAGGGGCCCTACCGCCGCCACACAGGCCGCACGACACGTGCAATCACTGTCATCAAGGCCAGTCGAACATATCCGCCACACAAAGGCCAGAAAATCGACAGATCCGAACCGAAGTCCGCAAGGTCAACGAGCTCCACGTGCAACACCAACTCTGGCTCCAAACGAGCAGGGTCGCGACCTCCGTCGCCGTCAATAGGCCCGTACCTCTCTGGACCTCCGTCGCCAATCCTGGCCGGTAGTCTCTGTGCCTCCGTAGCCATCGGCCGGTAGTCACTGCACCTGTCGGCAGTTGCGTGTTGCTGAAGCAATGGGATCCGCAATCCCTCAGGCTGCTACTCTAACGCGAGTCAAACGATCCACCAGATATAGTCACGATCCATACATGGAGGTGACGCGTTCCGGACACCCACACTCTTCCACACGGCGGTCCCTGGGCAGGCACGCGTAATGCGCCCACCATCACCTCCCGGCTCACGCACAAGGCGAGGACACGGGTTTCCGTGGACAGAGTTGGCATCCTAAGCGGAACCAGGAATTCTGTCCTGTGCAAAACGGTCGACCGAAAGAGACACTCGGTCGACCGTTTCCTCAAGGGAATCGGTCGACCGTTGTGACAACCGGTCGACCGCTTCCCCAAGGGAAATCGGTCGACCGAAAGTGACAGCTCGGTCGACCGCTTCCACAAGGGAATCGGTCGACCGAAACGTCTGCAACAGTCGAACTATTTGCGCAACACAATAATTCCCAACGGTCTACCGAAGGTCTAAAACCGGTCGACCGAACGAGGTCAAAATCCGGAGTCTCGTCAACATCAAAATCCAATCTATCGGTCGACCGACTCAGGGGTCTCGGTCGACCGAAAACCTATAGGGTCAACTTAATATTTTCTATGTCATCAACGGTCGACCGAAAACACTAGCATCCTACCGGTACAATTAAGTCTCGGTCGACCGAACAAGGAACCGGTCGACCGAAACACCACAGACAGGCAAAAACACTACGATCCGTCGACCGTCCAAGGGACCCGGTCGACCGACATATGTCCTCAACCTCACGCCAGCCAAGGTTTTGACGCCGAAACTCGTCGCTGGCGAGGTCTCCGACCTCCCGCGACCTACCCAAACATCACCCCACCGTGGGTGATCACTATAGGCCTCTAATGCAAGAACTTGGCATACCTTCGCTTGAAGAACGACGAAATCGCCGGAGAACTCCGAAGCTCCAACGACTCCTCCGGCCACACCGCACGCACCTCCTTGCTCCTTCTACTCACGCCTCAACAGACCCCGCACGCCTTCACCACCACAGCAACGAGCACCGAATGGATGGAGAGGAGAAGGATTGAAGAAGGAGAAGAGAGGAGAGAAGAGGGAAACGTGAGAGAGGGTGAGAAGAAAGGAGAGAGAGGTGAGTTTTCTCCACCAACCAAGCCACCATAAACCCATGTCTCCCATCACCTCACCCTTCACTTCACCACTCCACACCATCACCCTACCACCCTACTTCCCATCACCACCATACCTCCACTATTCACTCTTCAACACCCCATGCAAAGCCTCCAATTAGCAACCTAATCAACATTAAAACCCTAAGCAAGGTTAGGGTCATAACACATAACCTATGTGTATTATGAACATTTTTGTCGATCATATTATTGATTGATTTTATGATATTAACTCCTTTTTCTTTCTTTTTTCAAATCGACAGGAATGGTTTGAAGGATGTATGATACATACATCATAGTGAATTGCATACCTCCGTTTTGCGCTCCACCAAGTCGATCCACGAGTCGAGAAAATTTTCCCACGATCAACATCTTCAATTGGTTAAGCTAGAGACATGATCGTGCTGATAACGTGTTATAAAATAAATAGACATGAAGCAAAGAAGATTAAGATTTAGGGGAGAATAATTGTTGTATTTCACATTCCATTTAATACCCATTATGTCCCGTACAAAATAATAAAAAATTTGGGGCGTCTGCAATAAAACGCTTCCCCCCATGGGGCGTCTGCAAATATTTGTTTTTTTTAATTTGAATTTATACGGTGTGTTATTTCAAATTATTTCAGGTTCCGTTGCAAGATTTTGGTGGTGATGGGATGGAAAAAACACAAACGTAAATAAACGGGTAAACATATCAATATCCGGAGTACAATAATAGGGTGTCGAAACAAAAAAGTCCACAAAGCGCGCTCCCTTTGCTCTCTCGCAAGGGCTGCAACCCCCTGCCACCCCCACATTTTTACTCCGATTTTATTTTTCATGGTTATTTTTTGTTGTAGTATGAAAAGAGGAGAGCATATTGGGAGCAGAAATAAGTAAAAAAGGAGAGAAGGGCAAAATGGCAATTGGAGCGGGCGATTTAAGTAACTCGCGGGCGACGTTTAACAATTCAGTATTTTAATGGGATATGAAAATATTATTGGTATGAAAATATTTTCATGGGGTCAAAATTAAAATTGCTAAAATCTAGGGGGTTGGAATAGACCTGGGACTCGACGACACAAGCCCGTCGTGCCCAACGGCCTTGCCATGCTTACACAACATGGTAGCTTGGGCCAGGCCAGATCCGAGGCGTCGGGTCGGGTTTTTTTAATTTGAAGTAAGTATATAATTACAATTGAATGAACAAACACAAACACAATTTGTTTTTCCATGTAATAACCAATTTATTTATTAATAATTACCAACTCAAATCGAGAAACAATATATATACATAATTGGTTACATATGAAAACTCCCTGGAGCTTAGCTAATCCTAAGGAGTAATGAAAAAACCCTAAGAGGGTATTAAGAAAAAAATATTTCTTAAACAAAATAATTTAGCTAATTCGTCTTCAATCTTTATCGTCATTGGTGTCATTAAGATTCATGTTTTGCATTCTGTGTGCAGTGTCCATCCAATCCTTCATGCATACTCTCATCTCGATTGACTTGTCTGACAAACTTTGTCTCTTGTTAGTCAAGACACGTTTACCTACACTAAATGCAGACTTCGACACCACAGTTGACACCAGAGGACATAATAAGTCTCGTTCCATCAAGGGGACTAGCGGAAACCATTTTGAGTTCTCTATCTACCAATCTAAATCATTAAATTTTTTAACTCAACAATAGTTAAGTACATTTTAGTGTTTAGGTATCTAGTTAATTCATCTTGTGTTTCATTTTCCACTAATTTTAATATTTTTTGAGTTAACCAATTCCATTGGGGTCCTCATCATCTACACGTTGTCTTTACATTTAGTCTTTCATAATTTTCTACATTCTGTTTAACAAAGACTTATAATTATCTACATGTTTTTGGAAATGTTCATAATTCATATTTAAAAAAAATCTTCTAGAAAACTTGTAAACCACTAATTTTAAATCTATGATCCATAATAAAAGATAAACAAAAACTAAATGCAGAAGGATTCCAATAAGATGTAGATGGTGAGGGTTGAAGCATAATCTAGCAAACACGGCTCAAACAACCTAGAGTTACTATAGGTACTTACAGCCAGACGACGCCTAACTGCGAGGTCACACAACCTCAACACGCCTCACTTCCCTACGATGAAAACTACAAAACCCATCAAGTGAGCCAAGATCCGGACATCCCGTCTCTCCTACTATTGACAAAGTGGGCGACACCGATCAAGCTATGACGGTCGCGACCGGATCACTCTCCTAATGCGCTCGAGGTCCTTAGGCGTCAATGTATAATTGATTTTAGATTATGACATTACTTGAGTGTGGTTTGTGGGTCTAAGGGAGGGGTGATGAAATCCCCCACCTTATCTTGAGGACTATAGGTGGTGCCCCTTAAAATGTTATAAATCCTTAGGCTAGCAAACAACTCACCATACAAGCACTCACATCACTCTTGTTCCAATGCACATTACTAACTAATGCATTCTTTAACCATCCATCAATGAGAGAATGAGTGCATGTACCTCACGCCAGCGATCAACAACACAAAAAATAAAGCAAAGAAAAGACGAATGTGCAAAAGGTCTAGAAATGATGTACGACCTACATGACAATCAACAAATCTTTTGTTTTGACTTTTATGGTCCAAGTTGTATAAAAAGGGGTTTGATGGGTTTATTTATTGATCTGATAGCAAACTACATGTTATAACATGCCAAATTGCGCTCCCAGACCACTATATTGAAAGTAAACAAACCAAAGAAATTAGGAAGCAAATGAAGCTCACCAGACTGCCAGTTGGTGGTCCCTGGCCGCAGATTGGCGGTTACTCTGATGTTTTTCTTTCTCCAATTTCTCGAGGTGTCTCCCCTTGATCCGTTGAACCCCAGAAACAACAACTAAAAACAAAAAATTAATCCACTCGAATCGTCCAAACCAGAGTGTGGACAGAGCACCTCCCCGACAACGGTGCCAAAAACTTTATTGAATCATTTTAATACCGCAAGTGTACGGTGTCGGTGAAGACATGACAATTACGGGTCGAGTCCACAGGGAGGTGTGTCAACTCTGGTTCTTTCGAAATCAAGTAAAAAATGAGGGGAGAAGAAGTTGATTACACTAAACTAGTAGTTAACAAATGCAAAAGAGGGCAACTAAAGATTGACTAAAAGTAAACTAAAGACTTAACAAAGTAGCTGAAATTCAGGAAGAGAAACCCCTAACGGGTGGAGTGTATATACACATGAAATAAAGTGGTGAGGAATGCATTCCATAGAGCACAAGTTAATGTTGTGTTTTTATGCATAGGAAGTACCTAATGATTGTGGCAAGACATATCATCCAAATCACTAACCTAGTTGATTAACATGAGTATAAACAAGTTTGTTATTAGGAACCTAAACAACCATGGGATGTACCTAATGATTATGACAAAAACCATCAAGTTAAGTATTCTCTTTTATTCAAACAAGAATATGTAGGATTTCATGTTTAATTATACATATATATTTTCGAAATTTTTATGTATAATAAGGATCAATTACAATTTTCTTTGATTTATTTCATGCATGCATTGGTTTGTTTTAACATCTAGTTTCAAAACTCTATTAAAACAAACAAGGGCTCCGAAATTCATACCTAGAAGTTCTCAAAAACTTCTTGAAGATTCGGAGACGTTGGGGATGCTTCTCGCCGCGCCGGATGCCTCCGAGTGTTCACCGAAACCCTAAACAAGGTTGGAGAGAAAGCAGCTAGTCAATCGATCTCCAAACAAGCTTAGAATCTAGCTACAAACCCCTTCCTTAGCCTCTGAGATTTCTCCTTCCAAAGACTTAGAAAACTAAGAGAATTTTCGTGGATTTTTGTGGTGAATTAAGAGAGAAATTAATTATTGAATTGTATGTTACAATTAGGGAGAATAAGGACCTATTTATAGGTTCCAATCTTACTCTTAATCATGGCTATTCTTAAGCCACGGTTTTATGACAAATTCTCTCACAAATTAATTCTATAATGCATTATATGCACCCACAAAACGTTTGACCAAATTTGGAGCTAATCCAACCATCGATCAAATTAATCTCTTAATAATCAAAGGCAGAAAATCGACCGCTGTTCGGTTTACCGAGTCCCACTCGGTTAACCGAATTTGTCACGATCGTTTAACCGAGTACGTGACGGATGACCGAATCTTAAGGAGAAAAATTCTCCTTAACCGATCGGACCAATTCTCGTCCAAGACCGAGTGCTATTCGGTTAACCGAAAATATCGGAACTTGACATTGTTCGGTCGACCGTTTCTGGTTCGGTACACCGTACCAAAGCTCCAGGCACTTTGGTCAAGTTCGGTCAATCAATTACGATTATCCGTTCCACGTTCGGTTGACCGATCCATAGATCCTTCGGTCGACCGAACCTCAACGGATTACTGAACTTCTACCCGATTTTGCCTATTTCAAATTTTGGATTTATTTCCAACAAAATTTGAACTTAAGGGGGTTTTAGCAAATTCACAACTTATGCAATGTATTATCCTATGCAACAATAAATTATTGTACCCCATAATATATGCATCTCATATGAATTTATCATGATTCTAATTATGTTTATATATAACATAATTGATTTTACTTGTTCACCATATGTGTCATATTTTCTATGAGAAACCCGACACATCATATGAACCAAAAATCAAGCTTCTTGTTTCACGGTTTTTGCGGTGTGACCTATGGGAGGATCTAAACTAAGTTGGCAGTGATATTAAGAGCTTAATATCACAAGCTATAAGCGGTATCTAGCTACACATTATATCTCCCAATTAGTTAGATGTCTTAATTCCACTCGAACCAAAACCCGATCCATTTAGTGATGGAGTGCACCACTTGTGTCCGTCCCTTGCCTCATGATATTAAGAATACACACAAAGTAGTGTTGTGTCATCTTTGTATTAGTATTCATTTCTTGATCTCTTTAAGCTAGTTATAAATATGTGACTTAACTCAAATCACATTGTGCACATTATAACTTTGCTTTATCAAGGGGCCCACTAATATCATCACTCAATTAAGAGGGGAAATGATAATCTTTGGACTAACTATCTTCTCCAACAAAAGTTGTACTTAACCAACCAATGCCTTTACACTACACTGATCGATAGTTCAAGACACTGATCTAATTAAGTATTCCTTAAGTGATTAGATATAAGTCTCATATCAAAGGACCTAAAGACACAGCAAAATATTAATGACACAGAAACACATTTCTATAATATTTTACTTATTAGGTCTATTCAGTATACAAAAGTAATATTTTCCTCTTTTGCATACCCGTGTTGTCACTCACTTGTAGAGCTACAATGATCTATGACCAACACGACAATCTTAACTCAGTAATTAATGTTCCATGTTAATTACCATGATTGCGAATATCTTTTGTTTTATGCAAACCAATATCTTTTAGAGCTCTACGGTTAAGGACCAAGAGCCTCTTCCTTAACACTTCTAAAAGACGAATAACATAAACAAGGAACAAAATGATTTCTCATTCAATTCATAATAATTGGCATTTAAAAGTAAAACTTTTAGAACACATTCCCTTCAGAATATACCCACATTCATCACATAAAGCAAAAGATAGCATTCATTCCATTCTTCGTGACATGTATAAACGTCAACTCCGCCCCAAAAGGGGATGAAACTACTCTCTACTAATTAAGCTACAAACTTTATTAAGAAGGAAAGACATTTATAACTAATTATACTAAGATAAAAGAAACAAACAAGCTAAACATGCAAGCATTAAAACAAAGACAACATTAAAACAAACTATGAAGAATTATTTTATTTACATGACTCACATTACAAGTAGCATTCTTCTCCACTTGAGTTTTGCTTCAAGGCTTACTCAAAGTAGAGAGAATACCACTAAGTAATGGTTAATTACAAAGGAGGAAGAAGAGTTCTATTTATAGGCATGAAGAAAGGTAATCGAGGACAATCCATTGATGTGGGGCTAATGAAACTTCTACAAATGGATAAAACCGACATAATACACAATTACGAGAAGTCGAGTCGGATCCGGATCAAAAGGAAACGCCAATTGGCGGTCACTTTTATTCGAATCTGATCCGATTTTGAAGATATGCTTTCGTGCTTTCATTCTTTACATGGGGTGCACTCGGATCAGTTATTGGAGTCTATGCCCGAATCTAATTGCCAAAATACTCCTCATGATGGTGTGCAGTTTGTCGATTTGCTAATTGGTGCTTTTGGTTAACATCCGGGTCATTCCCTCTTGCAAATAGGTCCATAAGTCTCACCGATCAGTCCTTTTCTCACGTTTTGGTCCTTTTTGTGTCTCTTCTTCTCAAACATGTTTATTCCTTAAACTTAAACATAAAACTCGTTACGTAGCATTGCTTAGGTTCAAAATAGAGGATATAAGACACAAATATATGCATGATATGATGTCAATCAATGTGGCTTAATAAGATAATGTATATCTTAAAGGTATAATTGGTTACTTACAGATTTCGTCATATTTAATTGCCTTGACTTGTAGGATGACTGAAAGAATGTGATTGTAGTTGCATCTTGAGTGGTATTGGGCATACAAATTAAATGATGGAATTTCGTGTAAATATTCATGACTCCATACTCAATTGGGGGCAATATAATTGCAATGATTATCAATTATTGTTAAGCATTTCTATGAACTTAGGATTTACCAAAATTGTTGTGGTCATTATGTACTAAGTAAGATGATTGATAATGTTTTAACCTTATAATGACTTGGTAGGGCTTTATTGTTGGTATTGTGGCTCTTAGTGAACTAGAATAATAAATTGGTGGTTGAATGCTTGGATTGTGTATTCCACGCATCGTCATCAATATGTAAGTGTCCAATGTCCAAAAAACCCAATCGTGTAGGTGACCAATCGATAACAACAATGCATTGTTTTATCATTTAGAATTTGATTAACCATAACTCTTAATGAAGTTTGAGTTAGTATTCTATTTAATCATTTCTCACTCCTTGCAACTAATCTTGGGTGGTATTGTGAATATACCCAAACTCGTGGTTTGTCATTGATTGATATTTAAGTTTACAAACCGCAAGTGCACGACCGCGATGAAGCGGTGACAATTACAGGTCGATCCACAGGGAGGTGTGTCGACTATGGTTCTTTTGAAGACAATTGGGAAAAGAGGGGAAGAAGAAATTATTACACAAAACTAAACTACACTACATGAGTAAGCAACAAACAAGGAAAGATGAAAGTACGAGAAAAAATGAAACTAAACTAAGTAACTTGAAAAACAAGCTGGAATTCAGGAAGGAAACCCATAATGGGTGGAGTGTGTGTACACATGAAATAAAGTAGTGAGGAATGCATTCATTAGAGAACAAGTGTAGGTTGTGTTTCTATGCATAGGAAGTACCTATTGTTTGACAAGACCTATCATCTAAATCACTTACCTAATTGATTAATATGAGCATAAACAAGTTTGTTTTTAAGAACCTAAATAAGCATGAGATGTACCTAATGAATATGGCAGAAACCATCAAGTTAAGTGCTCTTCAATTCAAACAAGCATACTCACATTCATCACATAAAACCACATGTAGCATTCATTCCATTCTTCATGACATGTATAAACATCAACTCCACCCCAAAGGGGGATGAAACTACTCACTACTCATTAAAAGAAGTCAAAACGAAATTAAGCTAATTACGATAGGAAAGTAAGACGTGCTAATTACTTCTACTAAGATTAAGACAAACAAAACAAGCTAAACATGCAAGCATTAAAACAAAGACAACATTAAAACAAACTCTGAAGAATTGTTTTATTTACATGTCTCACATTACAAGTAGCATTCTTTTCTACCGTGAGTTTTGTTCCAAGTCTTACTCCAAGTAGAGAGAATGCCACCAAGTAATTGGTAAATACAAAGGAGGAAGAATAGTTATATTTATAGGCATGCGAAAAGGTAACCGGGGACAATTCCCTGATGTGGGACTAATGACAACCTCCAAAAATAGCTATAAACAACATAACAAATAACCGAGACAAATAAGATGGGATTCAGATCGGGTTGGACCACCAATTGGTGGTCTGAATGGGTCCTCTCGTGTCCAAATTTTGCAACCATCTTTAGTGTTGTCATTAGGCATGTGGGGTGCACCATAGCCGGTCATACAAGTCTGGGTCTGACTCTAATTGCCAAAATACTCCTCATGATGGTGTGAAGTTTCTTGATTTGCTAATTTGTCCTCTAGGCTTGCATCCAGGTCCTTCCTTTTTGCAGATAGGTCCATAAGACCCACTGATCAGTCTTTTTCTCACGTTTTGGTCCATTTTGTGTCTCTCTTCTCAAACTTGTTTATTCCTGAAACTTAAACATAAAACTCGTTACGTAGAATTGCTTAGGTTCAAAATAGAGGATATAAGACACAGATATATGCATGATATCATATAAATCAGTCATGTATAAGTGGTATTCCAACTTTGAACTCAACATCTTGTTTTATACTCGATGTTGTGCTTTCAAAAATTTAAGGTAGTGAGATACAATGATTTTGGGTAGATCACATATTCATGTTAGACCCTTGTGCTTATTATATATTTGATGTTTTCGATCAAAGGGTTGCATGATATGATTTAAATTGTATTTTGTTAAGTATTGTGATGTATTGCTTTACATAGGTTATGTTAACCTTAATCTCGTTTTACAATCTTCATAGAGATAGAAATGGTAGTAGTCATGATAAATGTATTGGCTCATTGTCTTGCATAACCAAATAGATGGTTGATTCAGATAGTATTCCAAGATAAGGGATGAATGCTCACCTAAGAAATAGGTCTTATTGGGTGTCCACAAGTTTGTTGTCGTGGTGTAAAATAATTGGAATCATAGTGAATATATATCTTTGTTGTATCGAAGTTAAATGATCTTCAAGAGGAATGTATTAGTTTTAGATTGTATTTTCATCAGTTTGGACTTCCCATAAATTATGGTTATATTAGGTTAACTATGCAAATTTCTGTCAGATGACTAAAGGAGTAGAATCACTCATGTGTTGGGACTTGCATTGTTTAACCTCATTATTAGTTTATGTATTAGTCGATGGTTATTATTAATGTCTTTAGCATTCTATTAAATGCATGTTTAATTGATGAATGTTATCTTTGCAAGTTGACTACATGACTTGGTAGTGTTTAAGAGTTCATGATCGTCTTATTTGAGTACTACTTGGTCAATATTTTCATGCAATCACTTCATGTCTTATATGACTATTTCTGAAAGGTGTATCAAATCGAATATCTTAAATAGTATATGGTAGTCATCACTAGATCTAATGCAAATTTACCCTTTATAGGGAATGGATAATAATGATAAAGATTGATACCCAACTGGATATAGTGATTTTTAATTGCCGAGTTTGGCTAATGATAAATTGTATTTTTGGTCCCAAGTTCTTGCACAAGTCTTGGGCAATCACATCTGGATCTTTATTGCATATGATTGTGTTTTACTGGCATTGATTTGATGTGATTTGAATCCATTAACTAATGCATGCTAGCATCTTTGTTGCTTGTATAAACTAGTGAGTTCTAGTTAAATCACCGTTCATGGTGGACAAAGAATGTTGAAATTTATATCATTGGTCTTGTTGCTCATAGTTTATGAGTAAATTATTATTTAATTACTACCAAAGTCATTTGAACTAACCTATGAGTTAGTGATTATTGATAGACCCAATTGTGAGTTATTCCAATGGAATAACAAGGGTGATGAATTACATGTAGGATCGTGATGGTCTCTAATTCTAATCACTTTTAACCCTAATTACTTACTTGTTTAACGATCAAAGATATGCAGCGGAATTTAAACTAAACAAGCAAGTAAAGGAATGGAAAATGCAAACCACAAGGAGTCGGGAGATTTTTATAGAGATTCGGCACCCCACCCGGGTCCTCCTCTCTTGCAAACTTTGCTCGAATCACCGAGCTCCACTCATGACTTCACTAACCAATCCCCGTTCCGGGCCGGGAGAGAACGCCTTTACAATCTTCAAACTCGCGAACAACCCTCGCCGAGTTTGGCTCCTCTCACAATCTGAGAGGGACACTTTGGGCTCTCACCGAAGTCTATACTCTTGTCTTGGGCTTTCACCAAGACCCTTGCTTCTTGAACAAAAAATGAGTGGAACAACACTCTCTAATGTATTGAACAAATAGTAGTGGGAGAGTTTGTGTTAAAATGTGTTTTACAACTCTATTTATAAGCTCCTAAAGAGTTATAGCCGTTGGGGATGAATTGGGTAACGATTGTGTAAGATACACAAAATAGAAACTGACAGGACCAATTCTGAGTAAGTTCGGTCGACCGGATCGGGCTGAAAGGTCGACCGTTTGGCAATTTAGAACTCGGTTGGTCAACCGGTTAAGGAACAATCGACCGCCAAATGCTATGACTCAGGTACACTTAAGTGATCGGTCGAACACTGAGTTAGGTTTTGTCGACCGATTCACAACAGGCTCTTTGGGGTTGACAAACAAGATCATATTCGGTCGACCGAAACAAGGTCCACGGTCGACCGAAAACCGACAAACACTTTGGGTTTGTCAAGGAACATAAGATCGGTTGACCGAACATGGTCCTCGGTCGACCGATACACTAAATGTATTTGGAGTATATGGAGATAATACGAATACTATTGTTGGGTATAATACAACAAAACAAACGGTGGGAAAAATATGTTAACTCGGTTGACCGAAAAGGTCTGGACGGTCGACCGAACGGCCTGTTTCGGTCGACCGAATGTGGGCAGACTGTTCAGGTTTTGGTTTAATGTTTTCGAGTCTAAGTTTGGGTGATCTATTGAAGTCCAAATTATGTAAAAAAAATTGTGTGACTTCTATAGGGAACCTTATATGTGTTTGAGTAGTTTTTAGCTCAAGTATGCTCAATTACACAAAGTTCCTAAGACTCAAAGAAATACAAATTACATGTCTTCAAATGAGCTTGATTACATGTCTTGACTTGATTTCCTTTCTTCTTTGAGTCTTCATCACCTGTAGAGGTTAGCACAAAATAATATATATGCAATGAAACATGTGTGCTACTCTACATGATCACAATTAAGATTAGGTTGATTAAATAATCAAAACATAGATTAAGGCCAAAAAGCCAACAATCTCCCCATTTTTTATGATGACATCCTATATCTTAATTCTTGAAAATTTTAGTTGTAAACTATGCATATAAATGCTCCCCCTATGAATGTGCATAGTTTTTGTTCAATTTAATCAAATTTCAAGTTACCCCTTTAATTATCTTTCCCCTTTGATATCCATCAAAAATTATAAAATATAAGCATTGAATTGTGAATGTCTTGTAATGAAGTTGCCCCCCCTAAATTTTGCACTTCATTACACTAAGAAATGATATTCATTAAGCTCCCCCTATCAATATGAATATGATTTTTCAATTAAGTTCAATTTTAATTCTCCCCTATTAATATCAAGTAAATATTACAATATAGCATGCGATGTATTATTTCCCCTTTTTGACATCCATTTAGAAAATTTGACTCTAAAACATTTGATGTGATTCAAATTCTAAGATTTTCAATGAATGAATATATGATATGTCAATTAAGCATGTACAATCTAGACTAGAACCAATTGATTCAAGAAATTTAGAGGATAAGAAATTATACCCACTTTGAAGCTTGAATTGGTTCCAATCTCATTTGGTAATGCAACCGGCTTTGAATTTGACTCTTAAGCTTGCCCGGTCACTACCGATTTCCTCCTCAAGCACCTACAAGTGTAGATTTAGGTACCCAAACAACTTTAGGTCCTTGAATGTTAGCTTTGGGAACCCAAACCATTTTGGTTTTTGAAGCCCGCACACTTGAAGAACTATACTTTACAACTAAGTACTTTCCATTTAAAGTTGTATGAATTATATGGTTTTTAACATATGAATCATTATATCCTAACCATGTTTTTGCAAAGATTGCATTTGACTTCCTAATAACATATTAAGCATCTTAGTTCCATTTGTGAACTTTTCTAGATATTTTCTTAATTGCACATTGCAAGCATGAAGATCTAATTGTTCAACATCTATAGGTGTTGCTTTTAAATTATCAAGAGTTGATGCATTATTTTCAAGTTTAGCAAGCACCTCATTCTTCTCATGCATGATTGATTAAATTTGGCTTTGGAGATCCTTGATTAGCTTTCTAGCATTCTTATTTTTATCACAAATGATCTCATATTGTTTAACTAAGTCATTAAATGCATTTTGAAGCTCATTATGTGTATAAGTTTCTTCATTACCACTAGAATGTGAGCTATCACTATAATACGACATAGTTGAGCATGATCTAATAGAACAAAAGTTAGAGGATACCTCACTTCATCTTGAATTGCCATGTAGCACATATGTGCATATTCCTTTGTTGATGAAAGTGCGGTTGATTGGGATGATGATGAAGACGATGAATCGTCCCAAGTAGTCTTGTGAGCTTCCAACATCTTTTCTATTACTCCTCTCATTTTCTCTCATTCTCTCCCTTGTCTCATTTTTCTTCTCCTTCTCTTTTCTTTCATTTTCACTCTCCTTCTCCTTCTTCTTTTATCGCATTTCACTTCTTCTACCTCTTCTTTCATTCTTTTCTTCTTTATCCTTCTTGAGGTATTTGAAGAAGTCTTTGGCTAGGACTTCAATGTTCTCATCTTCTACACTCCTCCTTCGTTGGTCAATATTTGCATGTAATCCCAAGAAAGGTTTGTTCTTTGAAGCTTCCTTCTCATTTTGATGGTTGATTTGAAGTTCATACGCCATCAAGTTTCCAACGAGTTCCTCCATTTTTTATTTGGAAAGATCATGTGCCTCTTCGATTGCGACGACTTTATCTTCCCAATCGATGCTAAGCGACCGGAGTTACTTTCGTGTCATCTCTCTTTCATTGATTTTTCTTCCAAGGACCAAAAGAGAGTTCGTAATATCGGTGAAGCGAGTGTTCATGTCGTTTATGTTCTCACCGATTTGCATAGAAAAAATCTCATATTTATGCATGAGGAGACTAATGCGGGTTTCCTTAGTTTTGCTATCCCCCTCATGATGCATTTGCAATCTATGCCATATTTCATATGCACTTTCACAACCCCTAATCCTATTATATTCACCATCATTTAGCCCACAATATAGAATGTTCATTATTTTAGAGTTCATTTCAATCTCTTTCATTTTGGGCCTAGTAAGTGAATCTAATTCATCTTCATTTTGGGGTGTCTATGGATTTTAAAGAAACATCCAATACTTAAGGTCATTTGAAATTAGGAAAATTTTCATAATATTCTTTCAATAATCATAGTTTGACCTATTTAGCAAAGGAGGTCGAGTTGTGCATAAACCCTCTACATGATTATGTGTGCTAGCCATTGCTAAAAATTACGGTTAAGTAATGAAATTTAGCTCACAAGGCTCTGATACCAAATGTATGATCGTGAGGGTCTCTAATTCTAATCACTTTTAACCATAATTACCTACTTGTTTAACGATCAAAGATATGCAACGGAATTTAAACTAAACAAGCAAGTAAAGGAATGGAGAATACAAACCACACGGAGTGGGGGATTTTTATAGAGGTTCAGAATCCCACCTGGGTCCTAGTCCTCTCTTGCAAGCTCCGCTCGGATCACCGAGTTCCGCTCACGACTTCACCAACCACTCCCGTTCTGGGCCGGGAGAGAATGTCTTTACAATCTTCATACTCGCGAACACCCTCGCCGAGCTTGGCTCCTCTTCTCACAATCCGAGAGGGACACTTCGGGCTCTCACCGAAGTCTATACTCTTGTCTTGGGCTTTCACCAAGACACTTGCTTCTTGAACAAACAATGAGTGGAACAACACTCTCTAATCTTGAACACACTTGAGTGAGAATAGGATTTAAGATTAAAGTGTGGAAGGTTTGAGGCTTGGAGTGTTTGGACATTTCTCTCTAATGTATTGAACAAAAAGTGGGAGAGTTTGTGTTAAAATGTGTTTTACAACTCTATTTATAAGCTCCTAAAGAGTTATAGCCGTTGGGGATGAATTGGGTAAAGATTGTGTAAGATACACAAAACAGAAACTGACAGGACCCAATTCTGAGTAAGTTCGGTCAACCGGATCGGGCTGAACGGTCGACCGTTTGGCAATTTAGAACTCGGTTTGGTCGACCAATTAAGGAACAGTCGACCACCAAAGGCTATGACTCAGGTACACTTAGGTCTTGGATCTTTGACTCGAAAAAAGAGTCCTGGAGTGTCCATATGAACCCCGTAACTGGACTAATTAAAGGAATTAACCCGCAGCTTCCGCCTTGACAGGGCGGTGCTCTAACCAATTGAACTATCGGTCGAACACCGAGATAGGTTCGGTCGACCGATTCACAACAAGCTCTTTGGGGTTGACAAACAAGATCATATTCGGTCGACTGAAACAAGGTCCACGGTCGACCGAAAACCGACAGGCACTTTGGGTTTGTCAAGGAACGTAAGATCGGTCGACCGAACAAGATCCTCGGTCAACCGATACACTAAATATATTTGGGGTATATGGAGATAATACAAATACTACCGTTGGGTATAATATGACAAAACAAACGGTCGGAAAAATATGTTAACTCGGTCAACCGAAAAGGTCTGGACGGTCGACCAAACTTGGGCAGTAAAACACTTACGGGATATATGATCACTCGGTTGACCGAACGGTCTGTTTCGGTCGACCGAATGTGGGCAGACTGTTGAGGTTTTGGTTTAGGGTTTTCCGGTCTAAGTTTGGGTGATCTATTAAAGTCCAAATTATGTGAAATTTCGTGTGTGACTTCTATAGGGAACCTAATGTGTGTTTAAGTAGTTTTTAGTTCAAGTATGCTCAATTACACAAAGTTCTTAAGACTCAAAGAAATACAAATTACATATCTTCAAATGAGCTTGATTACATGTCTTGACTTGATTTCCTTTATTCCTTGAGTCTTGATCACCTGTAGAGGTTAGAACAAAGCAATATATATGCAATGAAATATGTGTGCTACTCTACATGATCACAATTAAGACTAGGTTGATTAAATCAACAAAACATAGATTAAGGCCAGAAAGCCAACATTACACACTACTGACTTAACACTGAAAAATAAATTGTGGGTTTGACATTATTGGGTCTTTAGGAACATACTGAAATCTTTGGAGTACTGTAACTCTTCGGAGTATTAGGTCCGACGAGGCAATTGGTGGTTGTAGGACCGCAAATACAGATCTGTTATCTATCGTATTGTCACAGGTTGGTGTATGGGACCCCACAATGAATTGGACTAAATAAAGATCGAAAGTAAAAGTGTTTTAAAATGGTTATGATTACATAATGGGTGAGGGGATAGGACATACACTAACTGAAAGACCACACGTGCCAGCGGTGGGTTTCCTTCGGAATCCCTGATACACGTATGTATCATTAATGAAATTATTGACCGAATTGAAATGGGAACAAAGAAACATGTTTGTTCTTTAGTTCATGCTGTTTATTGATTGTTATTTTGTTTGAAATGGGAAATATGATGCAAGAATATGCTCTATTTCATTATGTTTTGTCTATTGAAGCTCATATAGATGTGTGAACTATGTTTCCCTTTTAAATTCAAGTTCCTTAAATTGTGGTACTTGATCATATTGGAAATGACTATTGTGGAGCATGTATGGTCAAGTTCAATGTATCGTTAGACTTATACTTGTAGGAAAATATGAACTAGAAATGTTACTCATATGGTTTTGTCTTTGTTGAACATGTTATTTCTCTTGAACCAATAATGTATTGATTTATGTGTATCAGCTTTGAGTTATATTGCTAAGGTCGTTCTCGTTATTGGAAAATTTGTCATTGGATTGCATTTATTGATTGAGTTTGACTAGTAAATTGCTTGTTTAAGTTTGATCCATTGACATACGAGTTTTCTCAAACTCATAAAGTGGTGAATTTATATTTTGCAGGTAATTGTTTTGAAGTGACAGTATAGGCATGGCATTCATGGCATATAGTTGCATAAGTGGTGTTTGGTTTTCTTTTAGGTCTCTATGCACCTAGAATTTGATTGACAATTATTATTGATTCTTTTTAATATCTCTTGAATGTATTGATTCTCGGATTTGAACGTCATGTACATGTTTTATTCTTGAGTTCTCAAACAAGTATACATGTATTTGAACTAATGGAGCTCCTATTATCTTTTATTGATTTCTATTGTCTTCCAGTAATTATCTCTTTCCATTTCTTTTATTTCGTATTCCACTTTGACTGTCCAGAAGGGGAGGTTACAGTTATAATGAGTATTGTATATCTTAAGGAGTAAGTCTTTTGGAAAACATAGTACTTGTCAATGGTAACTACACAAACTTTTAATGCATGGTACCTCACTTGTGATGTGGGTATTTGGAATTAAATATAAATGTTTCTAAAAAATAGTATTATATTTGGGTGTATTTAATATGTAGATGACCACAAAAGTGTTTTTGGCGACTAGAGAGGATGTTTCAACCAAAATATTACCCGTAACGATTGATGGAGATTCAAATAACCAAGTTGATATTTTTAGACATTATAATGAGTATCTTATATCTTCTTGGTTTAGTCGTTCTGAAAGCATATAGTAGTTGTCTTTCGTAAGTACAAAATCTTTTAGGGTATTTCCACAAATTACGTGGGTATTCCGAAATCAATATAATTGTTTCTAAAAAGCATCATTATTTTTTATTATATTTAATGTATCGATCACCACAAAAGTTTTTTCTAGTAATTGTTGAGGATGTTTCAACTAAGATGATATTGTCGGCAACGATGGAGGGAGATTTGGGTAATCTGAGACATTATTAAGGTATTCTATATCTTAACGGGTAAGTCGTTCGAAAAGCATAATATCCGTTGGCCGTTGGTGGTAAGTACAATAGCTTTTGAGGATACCACACCAATGAAACCTTAAGAAAAAGGTTGTGAGCCAAAAAAAAATGTTACATGGATATCAAAATCTTATTTACAACCTCCATCGTAAAAGTAGGTTCCATCACGTAGATATTTACGAAGAACTAACATAGGTCTGAAACCAATTTGACAACTCTCTCTTCCTTACTGTCTCATTCTCTCTGTCAACGCACGTGAGACTCATCACCTATCCATCAAAGTTTTATACCCGCATAAATCAAATCCATGACAACAACTCAGCACACCTAAATCCGACGTTTCTACCACGGTACCACCCGGAGTATGCGTGAGAAAGAGCGTTGGAAAACGGGTGCGGGTCCGAAATCCTATATTCATATTAAAAAAAACACTCAATCACGGGAATATGTTACTCAGTGAAAGAAGGACCAAGTAAGATGTTAACATCATTCGTAATCGCGACCTCAACGATCTCGTCATGAGTTTTCTCTTATTTCTCTATCTTCCGCGTCATCTTAATTTCTCATCCACGTCATTTTTCTCTCTCCCCAAACTATTTTTTTTCTCTTTCTTACACTATTCACCTTTTAACCACAACCTACTACTACAATCCATCTCTTTCCTCCCCTTATTTTGTGGTCGATCTTGAATTTTTTTAAAAAAAATCAAAACAATTAAAAAATATATTTTCAAAAAAAAAGATTCAAACTAATTTTTAAAAAATTAAAAAATACTTTAAAAAACGTACTAATGATTGACGACCTAAACGACCAGGTCGAGGGGCGGCCCGTTAGTTTTGCTCTAACACCTCATACCACCACGTCGTAATTGGTGTGGAAGAGAGAAGCTTCCTAGAGGTTGATATTATTTACGTCATACACCAATTGGAACAAGTAGTTTACCTGTAAAGGAAAGGCATTTGTTGGAGCTCAAACCAAGCTAATTGATGGATGGGCATTTGTGTCAAACACCAAACTAATAATTGTTATGATAATCTTTAAAAGTGCACATATATACCTTTGCTTATATTAATCAAACGACAATCATCATTATGATTAGATATTGGCCGGGGAGAATCTTCCCAACCATTCTCTTCCTTGGTTATAAATATTTTAATGAAAATTGTACTTCGAGAAGTAAGGCAACAAAATTATTGACTTATCTTCCTGGAAAAGACATTTCTTTAAGACTCAAAAGATATTGCCTACCAAATTCCTTCAAAGAAACAACATCATTTCTGTATATATCCTCCATTATTTTCATAATTGGAGGTGATATCAGAATAGAACCGTAAGGTTAGAGCACTATTAAAGGGGGTCGTCACAGCAAGAAACAACCATCATTTCAGTATATATCCTCCATTATTGGAGGCGATATCAGAATAGAACTGTATGGTTGGAGCACTATTAACGGGGGCTCGTCCCGCTGGGACAACCCGACGACCTGGTCATGACGACCAAGTCGTCAACCTGGTCGTTCAGACGACTAGGTCGTCGTCGTTAGCACGTTTTTCAAAGCTTTTTTGTTTTGATTTTTTTAAAATTAGTTTTAATTTTTTTTTAATTTTTTTTGAAAATACGTTTTCTATTTTTTTGATTTTTAGAATTTTTTCCAAGATCGACCCCGAAATGATGTTGATGGGAGAGATGAGTTGTGGTTAAGATGTGAATAATATAGGAAAGATAACATAATGAGTTGGGGAGAGATATAGCTGATGTGGAAGAGAGAGAAAGATTGAGAAAACTGATGACCATGTCGTGAAGATCATGGTTACAGATGGTCTTATGAAAGTAAGGAAGTGTGTCAAATACATGCTGGCACACTCTAATATGTTCTTACGCATGGTAGAATTCAAGTCACGAGCATGTAACAAAAATTATCTTGAAAAGGGTATTTAGACAATGAAAGACAATAATCACAAGATAATAAGCTTTTCTTGACTATTAGATGCAAGCATGTCACTTGTATATTCAATGATTTAATTATGTATTCGTATCCATATCAATCCATATTCCATGAGTTTGATACAGTGTTGGGACATCAATGCTTTTTAAGGAAACAATGAAAATGATCTAAATATGTCAAAGATGAGAAAGTCGGGATTTTCTTTATTACTAAATCTTTGTTTTGAAAATTGAAAATGATTTTTTTACAAAAATCGAATATGTCGTTGATTCCCGTATTACATTAAATATATTAAATTTCATTTAAAATGATTATGCACAAATATGAAATATCTAACCCCACGAACACGACCATACAACAGGATAACACTAAGGTACCGTTAGAATTGGGGGTAATAAGAAGGTAAAAAAAATGTAGAAAAACGTTTGTATTGAAAACAAGTTTTTAAAAAAAATCATTTCCTTAATTTTTACACTCCCCTTACCTTCAATCGAAACGATACCGTAAAGGGGAAAAGAAGTAGCGTACAAACTCTAAAATACTGCTATTACTCACTAACAACAAAAGGATGTGATCCAATTACCAGTCTTTCTTCACAACTCAATGAACTTTAACTCCTTGAGCACCTTCTGTTGGACGTGGACGGAAGGTCAACATCAGGACCTTCAAGGCACTAATTTAATTTTAATTTATTGTCAACTTATCTACTGCAGTTTTCCTTGGTTGCTAAGATTCGAGGAAGCTAAATCTACATTTTATCCTGCTTGGATAGCCCAAAATGCTATAATCTATAGTATTATATATATGGTTTTCCGTAAATAACCGTTTTTTCCTGGTCCTTTTATTTCATCTCATCCATCCATCTATTCATTTCAATCTTCATCGTCCACGTAAACAATAATCTAAGCCCTCAACCCAAGCCACGTCTTCCCAAACCCAAACTCATTCGTCCATCTACACATTTCACCAACGCACCCTTTACCCACGTAACTGCCGATGGTACAAAGACTCTTAAGAATACATCCCTCGAAACATTATGACCATTCTCAAATTTCCCAACATCGAATTTCGCCAACCAACAACCGTAAGAAATCCAATGGCCGACCACCAGCAGCGTCAACTAACAACTATGTCGCCTACTGCTGCACCTAAATCCGACTCACTACCAACTATATCCTTTCTCCAACGGAGCCTCTTGTGTGAGATTTCAAGGTGGTATTGTTGCTTGCATGTTGGTTTCAGATCTTTAAGGGTGCATATCCTCCTTCTCCCTCTTGAGTTGATATGCCTCTTGCATGGTATTTCATCCTAACACATGTTTGAGGTTTTTGTTCGTGGTGACTATCCTCTTTTACGATAATTACATGCTTTTGTGTTTGGTTTTGAAGGGATTGACGGAGATGACACAACAAACTCTCACTTCAAAATTTCCAAAGCTTCTTTTCTATATTACAACATAAATTGGTTTGTGGTGCTATATATATTCTTCCGTGATTTCTTACTCAGTTGGATACTTGGATGTGGTACTATGTTCTTCAACTTCTTCCCCCAACATATCGTGTCTTCTTTTGTAGGTAAGTCATGATTAAGTTATTTGATTTTTCTTTTCATTCTTATTCTATCCCAATTCCAAATGTGTGCAATATGCATTAACAAATGGTATTGAAGAAGTTATTGGTTTCAATCTGCATAGTTATTTGAACCACCAAAACAACAAATAGACAATACATGCATACCAGTAGATTTTCTTTTGTAGTATGATAACTTGAAAACTACAATTTTGAAATCATAGACTTCTAAACCTTTAGTTATCCAAACATGCAGTTATTGTTTTTGAATTTGGACTTTGGTGTTGTGAGATTAGGGTTTGAGGGTTGTCCATCATTCATTGTTGTTGCCACATTAGTATTGATTTTGGATCTACAACAAAATTTTCAGTATTTCAGGATTAAGAGATTTTTCGTGGTGGGCTGAATGATTAGATTTTATTTATGAAAATAACTATAATGAAATATAATGATAATAACTGTCTTAAGCCATTTGTTAGTTGCTTTAAAATTCCCAATTTTCATTCAAATTATGATCTACCAAAATTTTGATGATGCCCAATTTTGATTCCCAAGGAACATGAAATTTTAGATCTGAGCATTGACATAGACATCGAGGGGAGCAAACTTCATTAAGTGAAGAGCATGGTACATTTCTCTTTCTTTTTTTTTCTTTTATTATGTTTTTAATATGTCAGGAAATTATGTAAGGGTTGCTTCAACCAAATCTCTTAATCATGTCATTTTGCTTTATCTGCCTATGTCTAACTTTTTTTTGTAAAACTGATATCATAAAAAAAATTGATCCCTTGAGGATAGTTGAGGTATATCGCTAGCATAGCTCATGGTGTGTTTATTAATATGATGAGGATTAACTTTGTATTATAATAAAAACCAAATATTCACCTTTTTAATAAGGTAAGAAATCTTTATTCCTTAATTCATATTTTGTATACCTAGGGAATTGAGTTATTCCTGTAACAATCCTGATGAGTTGTATGTTATTTTTAACAATTCCACATGTACTTTGTTAGTCTAGAGTCTAGACATCTAACTTCAGACAGTAAATTATAAAAAATTGAGTAGCAATACGACTGAACTGAATTTAAGAAAAATATATTTTGGTTTAAATGATTTTTTGTCTTTTATGAAATCATTTCATATGTATTAATTCAATCCCTCAAAGCTTATCGAAAATCATTGATGCGTGCTCAATAATAATCCATCAAAGATCTTAATTTTAGACATCTATCCAGGACTCTAAAATTGCAGAGATAACAAATTTTGAAACTCTTTATTTTTATTTGAGATATGTTCCTTTGTTGTTCTCTCGAGTAACTTTGTTTTATTTGTTGATGGGCTGCACACACGCCCTTTGTGGAGTAAGACACTTCTGATCAAGCTGAGAAGGTAGTAAGTAGCAGTTTAAGTTTTTTTATCAGAGTAGCAATTTCAAGTTTTCATTAGATAGTTCCAACTTGATTCATCTAATTTTCTTTCCTAATTATCAACCAATGCACGTTGAAAAGTTGAATGATGAAAGGGATTATCACAAAGGCTTGCACATTCGCGTGAGGCTAAGACGAAAGGTATGTTAGCTTTCGTTCTAATAGTCTCTGCAAATTTAAAACTTTTAATTTTAAGAATTTATTGTGCCTATGATTGTTTTGAGTTATGACACCATTCTCTTAATATTTTTTCCAACGAGAATCAGTGATGAGAAATATAAGGGGAGATCATGACATGATACCTATAATGAAGACAAATTGCAGCGTTTTGAATCATCATCTGACCCCTCTCCACATACCAAATATCTAATCAAATTGTAAGACCAGATTGTGGATTTTAAAGATAACTACAGATGTACGGATCTAAAAAAGATAACTACGGATGTGAATTTTACAAATGTATTGAACAAAATAATATTTTCCCTTTTCAAACCAATTTATTTTCTTTAAAACTTCGGTGCTAAGTGAATCCCCAAGGCTAATACCACATCATGGATATTATCATGGATGTGTTGTCAAGAATAATCCATGACTGTGGATATACCAGCTGAGCTAGCAAGGTCCTTTTGTTTTGTCGAGTTCAAGGACAGTTACCGTACTTTGTTAAGATTTTCACTATTATGTATTTCAAAAAATGTTGTAGTTCATGACCACCACTCATTTTATAAAATTATTTGAGTTGAAAATATTATGAGAGGATTAAATATACTTAGGAGTGTCACACTTTCATGCTGCTACGACATATAGTTTACCAATTGTTTGAAGTTTGATTTTTCATTCATGTAGATTTAGTCATTACATTAGCAGTTTACATAGGTTATTTTTAGAATATATTACTAAATCATGGTATTTTCCCCTTAATTCCTACTTTGATTTCTTATTTATATGTAGGTGGCAGTGGTACACCTACATATTCTATTATTATTTTGTTGTACTAACATAAAGTGACCACTGACCACCCTTTTTCTTATGTTTAACTTCGATTTATTACATGTTGCACGCACGCACAACACACACAGAATTGTCACCATAGTAGACGTTTAGAAATAAGCTTTCTAAACACATGGACAACTTCAAACTTTACGTTAAGACTCAAATTTCAAATGTGATCCAATTCCCTTCCATAGTTCTTTGGGATCAGAATGAAGGACTTCCTAATTAGATCATAAGCGTATCACTTAACTACAACCTAATTTTTTTAATTACATTTTTTGGATTTTTGGTAGCTATTTGCACCCCAATATGTCTTAATGTCGTATTCAATAACGGTCAACTTGGTTGTCATGGGTATCATATGTTTCCGTAAGTATATTTACTACGTGTTAAGATTTTTTAGTTGTATCTCATTGTGCATGTGGTACATCACAAACCAATGACCAATATGTGGTGATAGTGAGAAATATAAGACCAACCTGAAGTTATTGCTTAAGGAAATTCAATTAATGTACAATGACTTATAAAGCAGATTTTTTTTTACTATCGGATCGAAATGATTATTTGATGATGTGTTGGATTGTGATAATTATGTGAAACAATATGAATGAATCATAATAAGTGATACCACTTTTGCTCATATATATCGTTCTTACATTGAATTTGGTGAGATAAACATGGGTGGCATATTCTTGAAATTTTGTAACATAATTGTACTTTTAATATCCATAATGGTGTATGAGGTGGAGACCATTTCAAAATTGTGTCAAGATGGCTTCCATTTTGTTGTACTTTTAATATTTATAAATTTGATATTTGATATATGATTAGGTTAGAGCATGCCAAATACTTCCTTAGATAATGTAAATCTTGAAATGAGAAGCTACTCTTTAATGTATTTTGGTCGAATGTCATTACCCTAAGTACTTATTAAGAACATTTTTACTTTTGTGATATTATAAAATGATGTCATTTATCTTATAAAATTTGAACCACCTTATACAATTAAAACTTAAACATATTTTGTTATAAATCCACTATATTTGCAAATATATTGTATTAAGAAACTCAAATGAAAAAAGAAAATAATTAACGTGCAACGCACGGATCAAATGCTAGTTTAATAGGAAAACTGTACGGGGTGTTTGGATCACCCTGAATAATACATTGTAATCTATATTTTTGAGTTTCCAAACATTAATTATCCATTTGGGAGCTCAATTTTGGTATAATATTTTATTTCAAACTCAACTTCCTTGTTATTTCTGGGAAGTTGGTGTATGAGTTTCTGAAAATACAAATTGAAGTTCCCTCTCCACAAACCTATGCTAATTGCCACCAACTTGGGTTGGCTATGTTGGCATATTTCTGGTCTTGGATGAGCCTTGAATGAGGAGGTGAACTCTTGAATTTGAGTTACATATTGTGATTTAGTAAAAAAATACATAAAGTTTTGGGAAAAAATAGCAAACATAAACCATTTCAATGCCTTAAGTAACGACTACTGCATGCATAGATTGTCTCGCAATAGACATTTACTAGCCGAAGTCTCCTATGAATGGGTGACTGAAAACTGGATTTTCAATTGCGTTCTGTGTTCACGGATGTTTTTAATTTTTTATTTTTGTCATCCCCTCAAGTGTTTCCATTAACAACGTTAATTTTTAGTTGACGGTGTTAAAAATACAAATTAATTGTAAGGTTTACAAAATAATCTAATAAATGACATTCAATCTAATAAATGACATCTAAATCTAGGACCGTCAAGTTCTGTTCGGGATCAGTAGATCGCTCGATTTTGCTCGGATCGTGGCTCAGATTGGTTAGTAACGAGTCAAACACGAGCAAAGAAATCCGCTCGACAAGCTAAACGAGCCGATTACGAGCAGACCTCGCTCGCTCGGTGTTCGCTCGATTATCGCTCGCTGGTTCGCTTGAATCCAATACACATATCTATTGCCCAATTATTACAGACTGAATAACTCTATGGACTCCATATATGTTACTTTCCTTTCAGATCACCCCAACTATCTAGCCTATGGATCCATCCAACATGCAGAACTAAAACAAAAATAAAAAAATAAAATTTGTATGAAGACTAATAATGACCCAACTCAGTCCACACTGGGTTCTACACTGATTTCGTCTCCCAAGACGACACAAGGCAACAAACACCTAAATCACACCCAAACTCATTCCATTTCCTTCCCTTCCCAAACCCCTTCAAGAACGTCAATATCCCCAAGGTCCCTTGCGGCGGTGCCTCTGGCCTCGCCAAGCTGGCTGTCGTCGCCCTCAACATCCTCTACAATGTCGACGGTGGTCACTGCGCCATCCTCTTCGACCGCATCTCCGGAGTCAAGGAGAAGGTCCTCTTTCATTTTGTTCTTGCTTGGTTTGGTTGGTTTGACCTGTGATGTGCAATGAAGATGGCTTAAATGCTGAATTTTTAGGTTTTTGTTGTTGTTTATGTATCATCGAGCACAGATTCAACGACGGCGGTGAGAAAGGCAAAAGTCACCACCATCACTCGCACCATCCCCGTCTCCCTCGTTGTTGTCTCTACCTTCTCCCTCACTGTTGCCCCCGCCGTCATGTCCCTCGCCGTTGTTTCCCTCTCCGTCGTTTTCCTTTATCGATCACTCGAGCGAACCGAGCTGCTCGCGAGCATGAGTCGAGTTGAGCACGAGCGGAGTTTTTGGCTCGAAATACTTATTGAGCGAGCGGTGAGCATGGACATTTTCTTATCGATCCGATCTCGAGCATGCTTGACTCACTCGATTAAGGATCGATTACACCCCTATCTAAATCTAATAAAATCTTCCCCACCACCTCCTCACCACCACTATGGCCTTCAACGGTCGACCGCCCCACCGACCGTCCCCCCTATGTCCATTCTCGTCCTCTCCTTCCTCCTCATCCTCCTCTTCGTGGCTACCGTCATCGTCCTCCTCACCTCCCCCTCCTCTCTCCCCTACGTCTCCTCCACATTCCTTACCCTACACTCCAACCCCATCTTCGGCCACCTCCACCTCGTCCACAAGCACGCCTCCGACCACCTTGCGCTCCTCAACGTCTACTCCTTCGCACGCAAACGACCACTCTTGCCTCCTCCACATATCCTCCAATTTATCCTCCTTCCTCTCTCGACTGGACTACCTCGACCCCTCCAACGATGACTCCATACATGTTGTACATAGTGTGGGCGTTCAAGGCGGTGGATTGAGACCATAGTTGGTATATAGACGAGTACGAGTTGCAGACCACGTTTTCGTTGGGATACGACAACTGGACTTGGATTCAGAGATCGGGGTGGGTGGCACATGAGCAGCACCGTTGGTGGTGGCCGGTGGGTGGGGTAACACGTTAGGTGTTGGAGTTGGGAGTGGGGATGTGGAAATTGGAGACGTCCTAGTTACATGTGCATGCTCTTTTTCCATTTGGGTTTTGATTTGTTAAGACTATGGTTATGTGAAAGAGAAGAGAGAGGAGAGAGATAGAATGAGGAGAGGGAGTAGAGAAGAAAGAGAAAGGAGAGAGAAGAGAATTTAGAGGAGAATAGTGACAGGAGAGAGAAGTGAGTAGATCAGAGAAAATTTAAAATTATTTTGGGTAGATTTCATAAAAATTACAAAGTAGGTAGAATTGAATGTCATTTATTAGATTGTTTAGGGAAGATTTTGTAATCTTACAATTAAATATATATTTTTAACACTGTTAACTGAAAATTAACGTTGCTAACGGAAAAAACTTGACGTAATGACAAAATTAAAAAAGTAATGACATCCATGAACAAATAATGTTTTTGGAGTATCATAGTTAGTAATAGTTGTAGAACAATGGTAGAAACGGAAATGTAATTTTTAAAATGACATGCAAGTAAAAAACCCAAATCAAAATTGAAAAGAAAATGATTAATGGACGTGAGCGTCACGGACGCTGTCGATTTGGCTGTTGATGTGGCTGTTGATGTGGAGCTTATCAACATTTATTTTGAGATTTCTCATACGCGTGGATGACATGACTATCAATGTGCTGGTTCCATTCCAAATGCAGTTTTAAATACTTTCATTCTACCATCCATCCATCCATCCTTCTTTCCTCTTCCCTCTCCCCAAACTATCATATTCCCTCTTCCCTATTCCTGTGCGGAAGGAGTCTCAAAAACAGAGGCACCTCCAAGCAAATACTAGCGTCTCTTCGAGGCCTACATCAAACTCGGGAGGACATCTCCTAGAGTTGTAGTTGTTGTGGATGGTGATGGATGTGGAAGGAAAAGGGGAAGGAGAGCATGGCAATGGTGATCTTAGAGATGATGATGGTATCAAGGGGATTTTGGGGAGTTGTGTGGATGTGGGAGGTTTGGAATCAAGTTTGAAAGAACAAACTCGTGGTGATCCATTTTATGGAGATGAAGAAACTAGTTGCTCAAATAATTCCAGGAGAAATACAAGATGCTGGAATGTGTTAAGTGGTGTCGTCCTGAGTTTGGAAGAAACGCCTGTAAAGGATTGGACACGCTTGGAATGATTGTTAGGTTAGGTGTCCAGGAATAAAAATGTCCAAGTTTGTTCAAAAAGTCTGTCTTGTTATTTATATATCTTGATAACTATGTATTTTGTAGCCATTTGTAAGAGTTGAATGATTTGTCATTTTTCCAGCAACATTATGTTTGTAATGTTTCTGTTCAAGAGTTATGAATGAGTTGCTTATTTATGTGTTTATGTAGATGTTTGAGTTAAAGAGTGGTGTGCATGTAAAGTGTGGAGATCCTGATCTGATAAATAAAACACAATTTTGCATGATCTACTTACTACCCCTACCAACTCCAACGTGACAGAATCCTACGAGCATGATGTGTCCAAAATCAATCTAGAATCAGTCCAGAAACAGTTCATAAAGAACGTGTCCAGAATCTGTTCATAATGTTTCCAGAATCAACCCATAGAGAATGTGTCCGGAATCAGTATAAAATGTGTCAAAAATCAGTACAGAATGTGTCCAGAATCAATCCATAATGTGTCTATTATGGACACGATTTTGTACACATTATGGACCGAATTAGTCCATAATGTGTCCATAAGGTGTCTATTATGGACACGATGATGAACACATTATGAACTGACTCTAGACACGATTCTGGACTGACTCTAGACTGATTCTGGACACATTATGAACTGACTCTGGACACGATTTTGGACTATCTTTGGATTGATTCTGGATCAACTCTGGACACGATTCTGGATTGACTCTGGACTGATACGGGACAGGAATGTGAACAATCGTGTACTTTTTTGGAAATCACTTTGTTTAGAAACAAACGGTTTACTTTTATCGGAAATCATAAATTGTTAATGATTTAAAAATCTATAAACTATGATTCTCATTTTTTGAAAGATTCTCCACGTTGGTTAACGTGCGAGTGACGCGGAGCGTATCAACACCCCCAAATGAAAACAGAAAAATCTTACTTTATGTCTCTATCCACATACCACGTCCTTTGGCGCCAATAAATAGGATTCCGATCAATTGAGTTAATTTCACCTTTTAAGTTTTAACCCACTCATTAGACTAATAAGCAATAATCACTTAAAGTTATAACATGGACTTCTTCGCACCACGTCACCCATCGTCACGTGTCGAACGTTATTGTACGCCGGCACAGCCCCGACGAAGTCGTCCTCAGAGCACCATTCAATGCCCGGGCAGTTTCCGGGCGTCCTGATTTCTCTCTCAGTCACGTCAACTTCTCTCTCCGCCACGTCAGCACAAACCAAACCTCCATACAAAATCCTTAACCATTACCCAATCCACCCAGTCACGCTACAATATTTGTTGTCACGTCATTATTTTTATTCTTCTCTCTAAAACTCTTTCAACAATCAACAAAATATATTAATAATTATTATCGTAATTATTTAATATCAACAATTCATTCGTTTTTAATTAACATTTAATTAATAAATACGAAAATATTATTAAAATTTAGGAAACCACATTACATAGTACATTTGCTGGAAATTTAAAAACTAAAACTAAAAATACATCATTAAATACTAAACTTAAAATACATCAAGACGCATTTCCTCCAAAGCATTGCCATATGTTGTCGATCAAATCGGCTTGAAGGTTCAAATGTGTGGTGTGATCACGCAATTGACCTCTCCTTCTCAAGTATCTGGTAATATCCACTACACGGTCAGTGGAATACCGAAACCGCGTCGTTCACGGAATTTCCAGGTTGGTCCTCAACAAATTCGTTCCAATCTCTAAAATTACCGAATGAATCGCGTTCATCCTCCACTATCATATTATGCATTACAATGCAAGCTGTCATTATTTTGTTAAGTACAACCTTACTCCATGCAAGAGATGACTTCTTCACTATCGCGAACCGCGCTTGCAAGACTCCAAATGCACGTTCTACATCTTTGCAGGCTGCTTCGTGTCGTTTAGCAATAATCTGTCCTTCGATGTTTGTGGATGAACGATGGACGAAATGAATGCTTCCTATTTTGGATAAATACCATCAGTAAGATATTATCTCATATTATATCGAGATCCGTTTACCTCAAAATTCACAGGTGGAGCTCGTCATTCCATTACGTCGTCAAAAACCGGAGATCGTTGCAGGACATTTAAGTCATTGCATGAACCTGGTGTGCCAAAAAACGAGTGTCATATCCACAAGTCAGCCGACGCCACTGCCTCGAGGACAAGAGTGACATTACCACTACGCCCTTGATATTGGCCCCTCCAAGCAACTGGGCAATTTTTCCACACCCAGTGCATGCAATCGATACTTCCCATCATGCCTGGGAACCCACGCTGCTCACCAACGTGAAGTAGTCGTGCTAGTTCATTTGCATTAGGTCTTCGGAGGTACTCACCGCCGAAGTTGTTAATTACACCGTCGCAGAATTTTTCAAGTGTGTTTCTTGCCGTGGATTCGCTTAGCCTTAAGTATTCGTCCACCTCATCAGCCGCAACACTGTACGCTAGCATACCAATGGCCGTGGTACATTTCTGCAGGCCAGAGATGCTCATCCTACCGGTGGCGTCTGGATTACGTTGGAAGAAGGCATCAGACGCCTCAATGACACTCACAATGCGAAGAAAGACATGCTTTCGCATCCTAAATCTTCTCCTGAAAATGTTTTCAGGATAAACATGGTAGTTAGAAAAAAAATCGGCAATCAAACGGTTGTAACCAATCTCCCTATCTCTATCTGGGTTTGAAGTTTGCCTTCTGCGCCTCTTAGGACGTCAGTCCACTACTTGGGAGACATACTCCGTTAAGCAGTTCAACACTTGGTCGTAAACTTCGTCATTGGATGTTGAAGATGATGAAGACTTCGAACTGGAAGACTTATCGGATGAAGACATTGTTCGTAGATGAATGAGTGAGAACCAACCAGGAGGAGTACATTTATAATTGTGAGAAGTAACCTACAGTATGCGCGTGACTAGGCAAAAGACAAGACGATTACATCAAGGCTTAGACTTCTCAAACATCGAGGACCTACAGTATGCGCGTGACTACACAAAAGACGAGACGATTGCATCGAGGCTTGGACTTCTCAAGCATCGATGACCTACAGTATGCGCGTGACTACACAAAAGACGAGACGATTGCATCGAGGCTTGGACTTCTCAGGCATCGAAGACGTACAGTATACGCGTGACTACATAAAAGACGAGACGATTGCATCGAGGCTTGGACTTCTCAGGCATCGAGAACCTACAGTATGCACGTGACTACACAAAAGACGAGACGATTGCATCGAGGCTTGGACTTCTCAAGCATCGAGGACCTACAGTATGCACGTGACTACACAAAAGACGAGACGATTGCATCGAGGCTTGGACTTCTCAAGCATCGAGGACCTACAGTATGCGCGTGATTACATAAAAGACGAGACGATTGCATCGAGGCTTGGACTTCTCAAGCATCGAGAACCTACAATATGCGTTTGACTACACAAAAGACGAGACGATTGCATGGATGCTTGAACTTCTCAAGCATCAACGACCTACAATATGCGCGTGACTACACAAAAGACGAGACGATTGCATCGAGACTTGGACTTCTCAAGCATCGAGGACCTACAGTATGCGCATGACTACTTGAATATATATACCCCAACCACCTTACTTCTCTACTCACCTCTATTCCGATCTTACTTCTTCCACCATAATCTCACAATGTCCTGTTCAGAAGGCAATGGTTCACCAGAGTACCGACGATCTCCACGTCGTCCACCCCCAACCCAACACTTTTTTCCCTACCAAAATGTTCCACAACCAGGATTCCATCCGTTATATCAAAACCAATTTACCCCCACAACCAGGATTCCACCCGTCCCACCAAAACTAATTTTTCCCACACCTAGGGTGATGTCATCCATGATGCGCACATCATCTACGAACGAACACACAAGGCCAAATTTCAGTACATGCATGTGTGGCTTATGTTACACAAGTACCCTAAATGGGAGTCTGTTGCGCTTGGACTTCCCACCGGAGACGTCGCTGAAGAAAGTCCGGGAAGTTTGAGCAGCGGGAAAAGAAAAAGCACCAATGACGATGGGAGTCATGCAACACCGTCAACAGATGAAATGGTGTTCGAACCATGTCCTCGTCCTGAAGGTGTTAAAAAAGCTAAAAAAAGAAGGGGAAACAACCATTTCAGGTGCAACTCGATCCCGATATGTTAGAAATGGGGAAACAAATTGAATATAGCACAAAAGTGAGAGAGGAAAAATACTCGCGTTACGAAGAACGGGTGGAGAGGAAACATATCGAAGTTGAGGCGAAGTTCCAAAGGGAACTCAACAGCAAGAAACTTGATGTCTTATTTGCTCTGAAGAAGAAGGAAAACAATGACAAATTCGATAAAGAAACACTTGTTGAACTCAATGAGTGGGCTAAATCACAAGGATATCTGTAGATGCTCATGTTTTCATTTGTAATATCAATATGTGTTGTAGTTTATCCGTATTGTGGTAGATTAAATTTCGTATCTCTAGGAGAACTACATTTCTTTTCCGTATTTCTGTTGTATTTCGTATCTGTATTTGTATTGTATTTTATTTCCGAAGTGTAGGAGTATTGTACTACTATTTCTTAATTTGTTTATGATTTTTTTTAATTTTACTTTTATCTAAATAAATCCAAAATGATTTAATTAATCATAAAATATTTTTTAATTGATTTTCAAAACCTAATTAATTTAATTTCAATTTACCTAATTAATACATTAACCTAATTATATATAAATAATCTTTTTTCTTTAAAATAAGAACACAAAAAAATAAAATAAAAATAAATTTAAACCAATCTGGGGAACAGGCCCCCCGGATAAGCAGCTTGGGGCACTTTTCCAGACGGATTGGAACCCGAAAAAGCACTCTCTGCACTCCTTCCAATAACCACCCTTCCGCTAAGGGAAGACTTTTCGGACGCCAGGCCAGGCCGAAAAAGAGCACCCGTTAAGGGTGCTATCAGCCACAAATCGATCCAATTTGGAAAATGCTGACTCACCGAAGACATCCTTCCCATTCCTCCGACCACAAAAAGCGCCTCCAACCTTCCCCACTTAAATCGCGACACGTGGCGCCCATTCCTCCTATAAATATCCCCTCCGTCTCCCCATTTTTCTCTCCCACCCACTCTCCGGAAGTTTGGATAAAAGGTTTTTTTTCTCCTCTCTTTTCCTGATTTTCCGCTCTCGATTTTTCTTTTTTTCTAGCTTTTCCTGTACTTTTATTTTGCCTCTTATGGCGCTAGAGTTGCCAATCGGCACCGGTTTTGGTGAAAAAACCACCACCTTTTGCTTACCAAAATCACCCGAAAGACGAGTTTTTTATGCTGGTTTTGGTAACTTGGTAACAAAAACCACGAAACCGTGTTTTATTTTTGCCTTTTGGAACAAAAATCAACTCAAAGATTTTTTTTGCTGTGTTTGGTGAAAAACATCAAAAACAAGTTTTGATTGCTCTTTCTTCTTTCATATCTCGAATTTTAATCCATAATTTTCCTGATTTTTATGTTTTTTCTTTTTCTTTTTCAGGTTCCGGAATCAGCCAAGGAAGAAGGATATCCCAAGCTTCCTCCCCATTTTTGCCATTTTTAGCATAAAAGTTGCGGAACCAAAACAAAACAGGTTTCTTTACCGATTTTCGCAAAAAGCACACGAAAAGACCAATTTTTTCCCCGATCGGATCCGATGGATGCGACATTCCTCCTCCACATCTCCGACCTGATCTCCATCCCAAACCTCTGGACGTGGGGTGCCGTCGTCCTCGCGGCAGTGGCGGCCTTCGGGAGCCTCCTCCGGCGCTCCCGGTCAGTCTTCTCCCGGCTCCGGTCCGTCCACTCCGTCCTCGCCGACTCCGCCTTCTTCGACGACTCCTCTCTCTCCTCCCTCTCCTCCTCCCCCTCCTCCGACGAGGCCTCCTCCTCCTCCGACGAGTCCGTTGACCTCCCGGAGAAAGTGGACGATGGGTGGAGGTGGACGAGGTCGGATGTGTGGCTGGAGGAGCTAGTGGGTGGGGGCGACGTGGTGCGGTCGTGGGAGGAGGAGAAAGGGGTCGGCGTCGGGGTAGGGTCGAGGAAGGAGAAGTTCGGGTGGGACCGGGACGAGGTCGTCCGGTCGTTCGGCGGTGGCGTCCGGCGGAGAGGGGTGTTCGAGTTTGGGGACGCCGGGATCGACGGGTTGTGGTGATTTTTTATGACCGTTTTACCCCTGCTTGTTGTATATATTGACGGTGGTCTATGGGTGGGTTGGTGGGGGCTTTGAGGGTGTTTTAAGGGGTTTTGTGGAATGGAATGTGGGTAATTTGCGTTCGACTGGAATGAGTTATTAATTGATTTAGGTGGAATTGTTCCTAGATTGTCTATTTGTCCTTGGTGTTGTCTTTTATTTATTTCTAAAAAGGTGGTTTCCTTGGTATTGTTTCTTGTTAGTTTTGTTTTGCAAGGAAAGTGGGCAATTTTTTTTTGATTTTATGTGCTCTATTTAGACCGCTGGGAATTGGTAAAGGGTGTGAATTTTGGAGGTAAAAATGCATCGAGTTGGACTTTATCAGTGTATTTTGCGTATTATGGTTATTTCTTCGAAAGAAAACCAAGCAAACGTGATAACATGGATTTATCTAGAATACATCAATATCGGTGATTGTCGTTGATGTAAATCTTCTAGACTTGTAGACTTTAGATTCGTTCAAACACGTCTTGGAACAAAACATGTTTTATACAATTATACCCCACGTTTACTTAGCAATTGTCGTGGCACTATATTTTTTCGGAATTGATAGTGAGATGAAAGGAATAAAAAACCAGTAGAGCTATTTAATTCAAAACCTTTGGTTGATGATGGCCATTAGAATGTGCTCAATGACGTTTGTAAATTACCATTTATCATTATCTTAGGCCTCAAGGGTATGCTTGGAAATGAACCAAGTGATGACGTGGTGAGTGACCTCATTTCCCAGCATAAAAGAAGCCACCAAATTATTTCTTCTTTAGTTGGTTGGAAATTGGAACAGACTCTTGTGTGTTTGTTCTTCTTTTCCCTACTCTACATCCAATGCGTGGAAGCTCCCAAACCATCCTTCGTTTTTCTTCACATCAATAAGCAATGAAATTACCCACCTACGAATGTGTTTCGTGTGGGTATCCAAATTGCCAATTCAACGTGTATTGAGTCTTTCCCGTTCTTGCTAAGGGAAATGTGCAAACAAAGCCTAAAATTGCTGCATAAAATTACAAATAAACAAATTACATCAATTATTGGACTATGGATGGTCAAAGTAGCACAATTTCTGTTACATAATTCATATCAGAAAAGAAGGTCTGAATTCTGATGTCCCATACTACATCATATTTCGTAAAACAAAATAGGATGTGGCATGGATAAGGAGCACACAAGACCTTACCAGAACTTGTCCTCTAACTTAAAAGAGTGATTATAGTAGCATATCATTCATTTTACCCTATATTTATGTTACTCGGGTTGTTGTTGCATGTATTTCAGGTTTTAGATAATAAAGAAAAAAATGAAAAAAAATCCTAAATGCAAGAATAAAAAACTAATTTGAAAGCCTTCAAGACAAGTTTGAAATATTCAAGGACCGGTTTACAAGTCAGGAAGAACTTAGGTGAAAAACTAGAGAAACCTAATGGTAAAAAATAATATTGATTGCAAAAGTTCATAATCTCATTAATATGAGGAGTAATTCTAAAATTAAGACCAAATCGCTCAAGACAATAGACCATGACTAAACCGTACGAGCACTAAAGACAACTTAGCTTGTTGGACAAATTCCTGATGAATCAGACCAACCGTATCCGCCATTGGCAGATTCTCATCCACTATTAGCTCAATCCCCATGTCTGTTTGACCCTTTATTTCTCCAGAGGGTTGGGTAGTCAGGTCAGACCACTCTGAAACATTCAGATTTGATTTTCAGTAGTATAATTGCACCAAGTTTAATTCACTCTCTAATCTTCTATAAATACACTTGTAATCCTTTCTTCCATTCTTTTTCTCATGAGGTTAGGTTTTGTAACACCCATAATCCGCACTCGAGACACAACAGTCAATACAAATTAAAACCAAGCGAAAAAAAGACATTACTAAAATAGTCAAGTCGAGACATCAATGAAAATATAACAAGGTGACAATGTCGGAGTACAATGCGGAAATGAAATACAAGAACTCTGAACTCCTACTACATGACTACTAACAGGAGTAGGAAAATACATGACAACCGAGCTCAACAGATCCAGTTCATGCGTCTGAAGCCCAAGTCACCTTCAATCGCCTGCCACGTCCCACCTACGCACGTGCAAGTCACGCTTGAGTCTCAAATCAAGACTAAGTACACCACCCAACCTCGACACCATACATGGTCTAGCAGTCCATGACGGCTCACACTGGTCTCGTGTCCCAAGCCGACCACACGTCCAGCGAAGTCGAGCGTGCACCTCGACCCCACCACACATCTAATGCACGAGGTAACACTCAACCCGCTTTGACGACAGAACTGTCATACATCCCAAGGGCACCACGCGCTCAGCCAGGCCGATCGTGCACCCTCGACAAGACCGTGCATTCGGCCTACAAGGTAACACCCTACTCCAACCACGCGCCCGAGCCTGTTAGCAACGCTTCCTAACTGCCACCCGTCACAACGCTGGTGAGCTGACAAGTTCCACATCCGACTTCGGAAACCGACCACACGCCCGAACCCGTGAGTAACGCTCCCTAATGGTCACTCGTCACAACGTGAGTGAACCCTTTCGAATTGCAACAACACATGGGAAAATACAACTCTGGGAATCCAACCACAACGTCCGAGCCTGCCAGCCCAGCTCTAGCGGTCACTCGTAACAACGCTGGGAAACCCTCCGGACCACCCAACTAGGGAAACACCCTAACATCTAATCATACGTGCCTCACACGCCAACCCCACTACTCGACCACACGCCCAAGTCCATGAGCAATGCTCCAACGACCACTCGCAACAACGTGGTGAACGATCGGTTCCACGAACCTCTAACACAAACGTTAGGCAAGGGTAGATGCAATTTACTCCAAACTTACAGGTCACACTACCCCAACAAAACATAACATAAGCCCCGCTAAAGCATCCACAATTTATAGAGTAATAAACATAAATCCAGGAGGAAAACCGTAAATTATCCACTAATGAAATTACCACAATATCTAAAAATACATAGCAAAAGAGTAATTCCCCCCTAAATAATTAATTCATTTCATCGAAATCAGGAAAGTCCAGGATTATCCATGCAATTGCTCCAATTATTAATCATCTAATTCAATTACAATAAAATCCAGGGTTTTAAGGCAATTAAACCAGTTATTCATTATTAATCAAATACCCAACAATCCATGAAAAACATGCAATTAAGCCAAAATCAAATCCAAATATCATCTTTCACCACAAACACATATATATCATTGATTAATCCATAATATTAACAACATACCAAAGGAGCATATTAACAAACACCTAAGGTGCATCAAAATATCGAACTCGAATGTCAATCTCATACTTTAATAAACCAACCCGTATTATCCTTAAGCATGGCATAATGTACAAACCCAAGATATGGATGGAACATGTGGTCAACCGAAATGATTAACAAGCAACCACGACAAAACTCATTGGTCCATAACCACGATGGCATCAACATGTAGATCAAGTATATACAATGTAGTTTGAATATTATATCAACAAAAAAAGCAATTAACATGCATTGGAAGGAAGCAGTTTATATTCCAACATTCATGCTCTAAGGGACATATCATCAAACACGTGGTGGGCACCGATCAAATCGACCTTCTCAGCCCAACCAACGCCGGACTACCCCAGCTTAGCCAGCGCCGAGCCACCTCAACTCAGCCATTGCCGGGCCACCTCAGCCCCAACAAACCATTCAAACTCCATCCAAAATATGCAATGTCCGAAAAAAACCCAAACCAACTCATCGGATTCAAATCTACCCGAGTAGGTGGCGTACCTTGACTCAATCGACTCGAGAAGAACTCGCCGGAGAAAGGGACGCCTTCCCCTCCACGCTTCTGCGGAAGCCAACCTCGCCGGAGCTCCTCACCGTCATCACCTTCGGAGTGCTCACCGGAGCTTGGAGGAGGTTGGACAGACAGGAAAATGGGTGGGTTTGGGGTTGAATTGGTGGAAGAAGAAGGTGGGGGAAGAGTGAGTAAAAGGAGATGAGGGTTAGAGATTTGGAAGAGGGGTTTAACAAGTTTATTTCTTACTTAGCAGAGTAGTGGAGGAAAGGAGAAGAACACTTATAAGTTGTAATCTTGTTTCATTAATCAAATATTTGTGGATGTTAACATCTTTTGATTATATCTAGTTTTCTCTACATGTGGATATGTTGTTTCCTTTATTAACATGGTGATTAGTGAGTAATCTATCCCCATTAGGGGGTGGAGGATAATGTGAAGTGTAGATGTTGCTTAATTTGTGTGTATTTTAATCTTAAGCTTGAAGTTTCAAATGATTTCCATAACAATTTTGATGAGTTTCTCACCCTTGCATTTGATGTATTAATGGTCATAATGGATGCTTAGCACATGATTTGGTTAATGTAGCCACTTTATGGGGATTGGTGAGGTGATGATAAGATTAGAGTGGATAAAGAGACAAGATTGACATGTAGACTTGTGGTTATTTTTAACCTGATATTGAGTAGTGATTTGTATGTTTTAATGATGATAATAAATCTTAATCCATGTAGAAATACAGTTGTGGTTTGGTCTTTATAGATTTCTAAGAAATGATGCCATTAAGGCGTAATTGTACACACACATGTATCATATATCTAAACTTTTGCATTCATTCTCTACCCTTACGGGTCTAATCGTCTTAGGTTCATTTAAGCATTTGTCAGATTAGTTATTTAGTTTAGTTACTCTTCATCTTTATTTTCTTCCCCAACTCGAGATTTGATTCTCAGTCGTCTGATTGTACCAAGATTAATCCAGACCCACTATTCTTCTATAAATACACTTGTAATCCATCATTCTTCCCCTCATTAGGTTAGATTTATTTCTTGATTAGTAGAGTAGTGGAGGAGAGGAGAGGAACACTTGTGAGTTGTAACCTTGTTTGATTAATCAAATATTTGTGATTGTTGTTAACATCTTTTTGATTAGATCTAGTTTTCTTTACATGTGGATGTGTTGTTTTTATTTTGTTAACATGGTGATTAGTGAGTAATCCATCCCCAATGGGGAGTGGAGGATGATGTGAAGTGCAGATGTTGTACGATTTGTATGTGTTTTAATATTGAAGCTTCAAATGATTTCCATAGTCATTTTGATGAGTTTCTCACTCTTACTTTTATGTATTAATGGTCATAATAGATGTTTAACATATGCTTTGGTTAATGGGTCCACTTTATGGGGATTGATGAGATGATGATAAGATGAGAGTGGATAAAGGATAAGATTGACATGTAGACTTGTGGTTATTTTTAGCCTTATCTTGAGTAGTATTTTGTATGTTTTAGTGATGATGATAAATCTTAATCCATGTAGAAATATACTTGTGGTTTGGTCTTTATAGATATCTATGGAATGCATGCCATTAGGGCGTAATTATACACACACATGTATCACACATCTACAGTTTTGCATGCATTCTCTACCCCCTACGAAATTAGTCATCTTAGGTTCATTTAAGCATTTGTGTTACATTAGTTAGTTATACTCTCCATCTTCATTTTCTTCCCTCACTCGAGTATGATCGATGACGACTCTCACTCCTCGTGGACACGACTCATACTTGCCAATGCTTTAACGCGGCCGTGGACTTGCAGATTTCAACTTAAAAATCATGACCAATACTACTTCATCATATTTCATAAAACAAAACAAAATGTGTCAAATGGATAAGGTGCACGTAAGACCTTACCAAACTTGTCCTCTGACTTAAAAGAGTGATAGGGCTCGTATATACCCTTTTACCGATAGGAATATCCCCACCCTCCCTGTTGGGTATGTTGAAGTGTGCCTTGAAAGCTGGCATGATCAGACGTATGTTGATAGTCGGTCGTTCGATTCCCATTTGTTAGAATTGATTTTGTAGCTTATTGGAATTTTGGGACCTATCGTCCGCTTGACCTTCAGACGACCATTATCTTAGGATCAAATGTCCAACTGGTTCAAACGAAAGTTATTTGAAGATCACATGTCCAACTGGTCATCGGAAGACCAATTCACGTTCGATAGTGTGTGCTTTAACTTCTTTGGATTCTCAAGATCAGTTGGCTGACGATGAATCTGCTTATTGTTGTTGTGCACTTTGGACTTACTTACGAATACTTTATGCATTTCCAAGAGTCAGCCCAGAATCAGTCGATAGTCAGTCAAGAATTGTGTCCAAAGTCCATAGTCAGTCCAGAATCGTGTCTAAAGTTAGTCCAGAATCAGTCCAAAGTTAGTCTAAAATCGTGTCCAGATTCATGTCAGAGTCAGTCCAGAATCCGTCCAAAGTTAGTCCCAAATCGTGTCCAGAACTTTACTGTAGCACTTTAAAAAACGTAAGTGCTTATCTTCTGCTAATGGAACGGACTGCGTACGGCTAACAAGCCTAAAAGAAATTTCGTAACGGACACCCAACGATGTACACCCCACTAACGATCCGGGTGCAAGAAGATAAAGTTTTGCACGTCAGAGGTGCACAAGGCTAATTACAGGAAATTATGGGTGCACACGGTTAATTTGACTCCGAACCAGGTGGACAAACCCAATTGACCCTAAAATAAAACAGCAAAATAATGTAACTTACCTCATATGACTGAGAGCGTATCTTAGAATAACCACACCACTTATGATAACTATATAGATCATGATAGACATTGATAAATTTTAAAGTTAAGGTATTGATTTTTTTTATGAGAGATAAAAGTTGAAGCTGTTTTTGAGTCTTGACTCTTGACCATTGATGAGAATTAAATTTTTACCGCAGGTGCACGACGTCAATGAAGACGTGGCAAGTACAGGTCGAACACAAGGAGGGAGACATATTGTTATTTTTTTGATTTTCGAATTAAGGAAGAAAGAGAGAAAAATAAGTTTGGTTTGAGATTTTTGGTTTTTTAATTATCTAAAGCAAGAACAACAAAAACTAAAAAGAAAATAAAGCAAATATGGATGAGAGTTCAGCGGGTGGAGATTTAGATGTCGGGTTTTGTTTAGAGAATTCTGAAACTTATAACAAATCACATTAGTTATAAAGCATTACATGATAAATGATTCAACATAAACTCAAGTAATCAAAATATACTAACACGAAATTAAAATAATAACATCATTCTTCTTCTCATCACCCTAAATCCGTCACCCCCACCCTTTGCAGAGAGTTAGAAACTCATGGATGAAGGGAAGGAGAAGGGGTCCTCGAGAAACTACAAAAGAAAACTAAAAAAAACACAAAATAAAAGAACATAATTTTATTGCTAAAGAGAAGAACTAAAAAACAAGCCTAGGACCCTTCACAACATCGTTTCGGGGCTATTTATGGCTGATACAAGGAACCCTAAGTATGAATAGGGAAGGACACGTGCTATTACACGACTGGACGAAATTTAGAGACACGGATTGCCCCCCATGCGGCGTTTCCGCCGCACATTGACCGTCCGATGCGGTGGAATCGCTGCCTGGTTGGCTCGGATAAAAGTTTTGTTCTTTTGCGAGTGTGTTTTTGGTATGTTCTAGATGACCTCCACGTGTCTGGATTGATTTCTTTCCTTTCTTTTGAGCTCCGAATTTATTTCTTCATATATTTGGAGATCCAAATTGATTTTTCTTTAAAACTTCTCCAAAATAATATTTTGGTACTTTAATTTGCAGTTGGGTCCTCGGCTTTTTGCAATTAAGTCCATGACTACTTTTGTGTTTAAGTCCTTGGCCTTTTTGTAATTAGGTCTTTGAATGCTTTTATGCTTGGATGAACTTCAATTTGAATCCCGATAATCTTGACTTGGTCTTTATGATAGAAATGAGTCTTTTGCACGTGTTTATACTCGAGATATGAGTAATTTGCATTCAGGTCCCTGTATTCTGTAAATAAGACTAAACACATACCTTAGTAGCATTTATTGATATAAAATTAATCTAAATGAAAGACATATGATGCAATGTATGCAATGCATCATATACCCCCACACCTAGATTTTGCTAGTCCCTAGCAAAACATAATATAAGAAAAATGAAAACAGGGAAATCCTAACTTACTTTCGTAGGAATCACGATTTCACTTAGCATGTGCAACAAGCCTTTAAACCCCCAAGTTTCCTTAGAGGACGAGTTTTGTCTCGTCAGGGTTTTCAGTTGACTCACCCACAAAGTCTTAATTCAATATTTCATTAATAACTCTCAATATCTCCACCTCAACCTTATACATCTCACTTAGAATTCTTGCATGCTCATTATATAAATCTAACTTATAAGAAATCTGACTTGGTCTTTTTTCCTCCAACATTCACACCACTAACCCTTCTACACATGCTATCACTTAAATTATTTTGCACGCCTCCTCTGGTGGTGAAGTATCATTCGGATCAACCATGGTATGGATCATTCTTTTAGCTTTGGGCCTTGAGTATCTTAAAGTTTTTTTCCCCGTGATTCAACACATGTGCTTTTTTTGACACTTTTACCATTTTTGCATTCGTGTAGCGAGTTTGGTCGATAATCCCGAGCTGGTAGACTCAAGTTACCGGGTTTCAAGATACCCCTACGGACCAGTGACTCGAAGGCTTGAGTTTTGTAATCATTTTGCAAAATGTGCTTTCCTCACTTTATTCCTTTATTTTTTTATTTTTTTACTTTTATTTTTCTCAAGGCTTAATTGCTATTAGAAGTCCACACTTCCCGGTATATTTTCCTCAACCTCTGCTTTTTATCAACCACTTCAAAGAGTTGATTCATCCAATTTAAATGCATACTTGTCTTAAAGGGTAATGAGTTATTTCTTTGAAACTAAGATTTATGTCATAATTTTTATAAGCAGAACTATATAATAAGGAACAAAAACTCAATGCATTTTGTACACGGGTTTTGGCAGTTCAATCTTAAGCTATGTCATGGAATATTGATTTTTTTTAACAAACAGAATATATAGATAGATAAACACCCCCCACACCTAAATCATGCATTGTCCTCAATGAATGCGAGCAAGATACTACATGGATTTATGCATGAAAAAGGAAAGATCTCACTAACGTGAAGTACAAAGGAAAGTTCATGGGTATGTTAATGGACAAAACCCGAATTCCCTCAAAACCTGTGAGATGCTAAAGAAGGGATTCAAATACGGGAAACAAATGGGGCCCAAATACTCAAGGGTTGGAGCCCACACAAATGATGCTCACTGAAGTAGTCTTTTATTGTACTTTTAAAAAAAATATAATTATGTACAAACATAAGTTCTCATCTTCATTTGTCAAAGGACATCAAATGAGAATCTCAAAAGTGGGTCAATGCACTTGGAAAGGGAACATGACACCACGCGGGCCAGAATACGCATGCGTGGGCCCCCTTCACAAAGAGCATCTGATGAAACGAGAGGTTCATGAATTGGACGCAAATGCATCTTATTCAAAGGATCAAACTGAAAGAGATTGAACCTCTCGAGAGTTTGGGAAATAAGGGGCAACGAAAGAAGAGTTCTCCTGTTGCGGTGCTGAAATTATGATTGTCAATCCAAACTCTCCAACCAACTGGCTGGTGCGTCGGAGCGAGGTCAAAAGCCTTGTTAGGCAAGTCCGACTCACCAGGCGAACAAAAAATGGGTCTCATACCCAAGGTATCCTCCAAGGAACTCCTAATACCCTCATGAGCAATGTAGTTGTTTGATGTTCCATCATTTCCAAGATGATCAGGAACAATAGTGAGAGGCAAACTCTCATCAGGTTGTTTGAAATTGAGGGTGCTAGGGAGCTCTTGCTCCACCAGAGGTGAGTCCTTAAGAGGCACAACATGAAGATCATGTGGCTCAAGGGCCACGGGACAAGAAGATAAGGCACAATCCTGTGCCGACTCATGATGAAATTGGTCCATGTTATTCTCAATGTGTATCGAATCCTCCACTAAGTGATTGTGAATTGAAACCCCAAGTCCTTCAGACTGACTAGGAGTTTGACTTTGAAAGATTGTGCTTTGAATTTGTGGATGTGGTGGTGGTTCGATATCAAAAGATGAATCCACATGTTGACAAGAAAAGTTACTCTCCTCACGTTTACGTAATTGTTGCGACATTTGACTCAATTGCAGTACCATATTTTGTACGTACCGTTGAGTGGTTTCCATGAACGTAAGGAAAGTTTGTTCCAGGGAATCAGGTATGCGGTCAACTATGAGGTTCAAGTCAGAGCTTGAAAACTTTTGAGGTTGGGTGTTGGTGGGCTGAGAATAAGTCCAATGATTTGAAGTGGGGTGTTGGTAGAATTCTGGGTATCCGGGAGGAGGATACTGAGGTGAAAATGAAGTATAAGAATTTGGATATGAATTGTCTCTCCACGAATCCATCACTCTCGGGTTGTACGCGGATGCGTAATAGTCATATTGAGCATTTTGGGAAAAGGTATGCTCATACTCAGGCTCTGGGGGAACATAAGGGCATTCCCTGATAACATGACCACTCAACCCACAACAGTCGCACGGTACGGCTACTGGATCCACCAGTGCACTCATGTTGTCTGTCCTACGCATGAAGGAGGCCAATGTTTGTTGTAATGTCTCAGTTTGTCGACCAGCATATAATCCAACATCACTAGATTGTGGTATAGCAGTCAGTGCCTCTCTTATGTTGCCCCAATATGAAGATTGCTCAGTCACACAATTAGGATTGTCCCAACCATATGGGGTGTTAGTCCGAGCCACCTCAAGTTGCATGGGTCCGGAATACCAGGACAAATTGTCCTGGTCCCAACAATGATATGGATGGTCGCCCATGTAACCATCCATCTTCACAAAGAACTCTAGAGTCGACCACTCTCACCACCACGAGGCTAAACTCGTAAAAAAGTGCTCGACTCGACCCTAAAAACGCTACCAGAGAGTGTAAAGGGGAGGAGACTATAACGAAGAAGAAGGTGAGAAGAAGATGACTCAGAGGAGAAGGGAAACTTAACTCTAAAAGATAGATGAAAGGGTTGGTCAGAAGTTTCCTAAACAAGCACGGTTTAAACAATCCTAGACCTAAGGGAGCCTAATTCTAGACGACTCCTAACTGGTTGAGTCGAATTGGCTCGCTTGATTCACCTCCCTCACTAATCAAACCAACTTGGCCAGGCAGTGTATAGCTAGTGGGGGCGCTTCCGACAGAGTCAGTGCCAATTAGACAACCACTTCGCTTGGAAGACTTACATCAACACAAAAACACTTTCTAGACACCAAATTAAATTCGATCGGCTTCAGGTCATAGCAAGTCAAACCAATCTTCTCATTAATTGAGTCTGAATCCTTATGGGTCAATGTGTAATTGATTTTAATTTAAGGCTTGGGTGACACTTTAGGATTGTGATTTGTAGGCCACGGAAGGGTGATGAAATCCCCACCGTATCTTTTCCTACGGAGTTGCCCTTAAGATAGTTTAACTTAAATCTAACAAAGATAGTCAAACATTGGTCTTTTTAGTGGGGGCAATTGCAAGGTTGTATGCAAACTAGATTATATGCTTAAATGCAATCGATAAAAAAAACGCACACGTACCTTGCCTCCAACACTCTTCTACAAGAATAAATTTGCAAGAATTTAGCAAGAATAATGCAAACAAAACACTATATGATGCATGCACTAAGTCCTTCTAATTTTGCCAATTTTTAGGTCAGAGTTGAATTATTGCCAATTATGGACTTTTGCCCTAACACGTGCAGTTCTACGAAAAGGAACTTTTCGAAAATTAAAATTTTACGAGAAAGGCAAGAAAAGTTACCTCCGCAATGCTCTAACGGGTTCGCCGCCCGCTCTCGAAAATTCCCAGATGCTCTACGCGTCCACCCAGAGATGGAGACGACCTCAGAAAAAATTGAAGCCCAGACGCTTCAAACGTGCGGCAAATCCGCCGCAAGTTGTTCTTGGTGTGCGGCGATTCCGCCGCCCTTCTTGCTCCAAATGTGCTCGGATTTCGCCGCGCACTCTGTTGTCTCCTGAAATGCAAACCCAAATAGTTAGATTGCGCACACGATAAACAGGATAAAATCAATATCACAAAAAATAAACAAAATCTTCGTCGCCTCCCCGACAACGGCGCCAAAAACTTGATGAGAATTAAATTTATACTGCAAGTGCATGGCGTCAATGAAGACGTGGCAAGTACGGGTCGAACACAAGGAGGGAGTGATATTGTTATTTTTGTGATTTTCGAATTAAGGAAGAAAGAGAGAAAAATAAGTTTGATTTGAGATTTTTGGTTTTTTAATTATCTAAAGCAAGAACAAAAACTAAAAAGAAAATAAAGCAAATATGGATGAGACTCCAGCGGGTGGAGGTTTAGATGTCGGGTTTTGTTTAGAGAATTCTGAAACTTATAATAAATCACATTAGTTATAAAGTATTACATGATAAATGATTCAACATAAACTCAAGTAATCAAAATATACTAACACGAAATTAAAATAATAACATCATTCTTCTTCTCATCACCCTAAATCCGTCACCCCCACCCTTTGCAGAGAGTTAGAAACTCATGGATGAAGGGAAGGAGAAGGGGTCCTCGAGAAACTACAAAAGAAAACTAAAAAAACACAAAATAAAAGAACATAATTTTATTGCTAAAGAGAAGAACTAAAAAACAAGCCTAAGACCCTTCACAACATCGTTTCGGGGCTATTTATAGCCGATACAAGGAACCCTAAGTATGAATAAGGAAGGACACGTGCTATTACACGACTGGACGAAATTTAGAGACACGGATCGCACCCCATGCGGCGTTTCCGCCGCATATTGACCGTCCGATGCGGCGGAATCACTGCCTGGTTGGCTCGGATTGTTTTGTTCTTTTGCGGGTGTGTTTTTGGTATGTTCTAGATGACCTCCACGCGTCTGGATTGATTTCTTTCCTTTCTTTTGAGCTCCGAATTTATTTCTTCATATATTTGGAGATCCAAATTGATTTTTCTTTAAAACTTCTCCAAAATAATATTTTGTTACTTTAATTTGCAGTCGGGTCCTCAGCTTTTTGCAATTAAGTCCATGACTACTTTTGTGCTTAAGTCCTTGGCCTTTTTGTAATTAGGTTTTTGAATGCTTTTATGCTTGGATGAACTTCAATTTGAATCCCGATAATCTTGACTTGGTCTTTATGATAGAAATGAGTCTTTTGCACGTGTTTATGCTCGGGATATGTGTAATTTGCATTCAGGTCCCTGTATTCTGTAAATAAGACTAAACACATACTTAAGTAACATTTATTGATATAAAATTAATCTAAATGAAAGACATATGATGCAATGTATGCAATGCATCAACCATCTCCCTAACATAGTGACATGTCATCTCTTTAGGTGTAATATTCTATGTTTAAGGTGATAGTTATTGTTATAATTTAAACTATACCAGCATATTCAACCTGGATCGCTAGCTACATGACCAACACAAATCTGCATCCAAAGACAACCCAATATTATAAGTTTATTGATTTACAGATCTTATATGTATGTTGCACCAATTGCATCAATTGAGGTGGGTGATGAGGATTGATGAGGCTTCTTTCTTTAATAACATTGATGTAATCCACCAACCCATGTTCGTGGTGCACTAAATCAAGAGGTTTCCTTTCTTTAAATTATAATAAGTTTTCCTGCAAAGTGGTTGACAACTAAATGCCACATTCCTAACATATAGGCTAGTATCAAATGTGAGAAAGATTGAGAAACATCAGACATGTAATAGACTAGAGGTACTCTTGAGTCTTCATTATTGACCCTATATTATATTCTCATGTCTTTGTGTTCTAAACCTTTAATAAGATGTTCTTTGCTGACTCCCTTTTGTTCCAACCAATTATACGATTGGAATGATTAAAATTGATTATTTTTAAGGCATTTGGTTAAGGCTGATCATTAGGGATGAACGATGTATCACCAACACTTTGGTGGGGCAAACTTTTAAATGGCCGAGCAATCATTCCTAAGCTTTTATTACGTACTTAAACAAATAGTGAGGAATTAAGATGGTTGAAAATAAGTTTCTTTTCCTTGTCTTACCAAATTTACCTGCACCTAATCACCAATAGTTTAATGGAGTGCAGTCAGTGGTGGACCTGGATTTTGGCGCATGCGGCTCTTTTCGTTTTTGAATGTTTTCAAGACCTCCTCCTCCACAATTTGTAGTTTTATGGTGAAGTTGTTAGGGTTGTTAAATGTATTATGCTGGGAAAATGAGATGAAAATGATGATTGTTGGAACCCATGAAAATGATAATTTGAATCCAAATAGATTTATTTTAATTCAAAAGTCATGGCCATAGCAGGATATTAGTTTACTACTTTTTGTAGCTTTATTCTGCATTTGATTGTGTGGTTAGAGTTACTGTTTTAGGATTAAATATGGATTGCTATTTATTGCTTTGTCTAATTCTTCGGGCTGTTCTTCCTTTTTGCATTTTGCTAGGTGGTTGGAGTAAGGTGGAATTTTCTCTCTCTCCAAGGATATAACAGAAAGTGACATTTTTTAGTTTATCTCCATGTTTAACATACATGTTATTTTGCAAAACCGATTAGTTTTATCAATTCGACCAACAAAACGAAGTCTAAACTTTAAGTACTATCACAAAACCAATCAGCTTTTCCGAAAGGAAAGCTCATTGCACTGCAGTAAAATCAAAAGAAGAAATGAAAAAGAATAAAAGCATAAACTAACAAGAAAATAACCTTGAAAGAGGAAGAAGTTTTATTAAATGAAGAGGAAATTTACAAGGGTCAAAGATTAAAAGGTCAAAGATTAGTTTTACATTGACAATAAGTCCTATTTATAGACTAAGATCAAGGTATGTTTCGATTCTACCCATCCGAGAAATTCGTGTATTACAAAGGAATGTCGATATCAAGACAGATCAAGACATGCAACTCTTTGCGTGTGACAAGCTGGACAAATTGGCAAGATTAATATGTGGTCAGTTCGTGGTTCCGTAGATCGGAAATGCTAAAACGACTTCGTCAAACACGTAAAATTTTTGCGACACGTGCGCTCGGCTATCATCTTGTTGGTGGTCCGATTGGCAAGGTAGATGGATATTTGTGATGTATCAACTATAATACTTGATAATTTATTCCACCGGATTGCAATTTGATCCTATCGTTTTATTTTGATAAAAAAATTGATCCTATCCTAATTCTTTTAACAATTCTTTTCATCTTTTTCCAAATGATTACGCACGAGTCGTGCCAATGGCACTTCATTTCATGAAAAAGTCACGAACACAGAAGGATACCCGCGCAACATATATTGATGTACGAAAAGAATATAATTTGAAGTAGTACAATGCAAAATATGCATTCCTTTAGAATTCAGCTCACTCGGTGGTCGCCTTGCCATCCTAAAGTCAGTGCTAACAACTATTCCTTAATGTTTCCTGGCTACTATCTCTTTGCTTACCCAAGACTATCAAAATCTGCTCCGACTCGGTGGCTCGTTGGTATTGCTCGATTTTGCTCAGATAGGTTGTTGACGAGCCAAGCACGAGCAAAGAAATATACTCAATGCTAGCTCACTCGAGTCCACTTTATATTCCTACTATCCAATTATCCACACCCAATTAGACAATTACTCTATATAATTACCCATTTACACAGAACCCATATAAATGTTCAAACCCTAACCGTTTCCCAATCCCGGTGCGTCACCATCCTAGCTTTTTTCGTTTTTTTCCTTGTAGGTGATCTGGTGATGTGATACGATCTTGGGGTTTGTGATTTGGATGGGGATTTGGAAGTTAGTGTGTTGAAGTCGTGATTGGGTTTTCATTTCTTTTTGATTTTTTAGGTTTCAACCTTAGTTACCGAGGTTTCAACCTTAGGTTCTGGAATGACGTATCGTTGGTGGGTAAGTAAAAAAAAGGCTTTTGTAACATTTGGATTATGGTTGGTTCTTGAATGTCCATAGATAGCTTAATGTTGTCAACTTGGTTTTGGAATTCTACTTATAAGATATTAAAGCATGCTTTCGCATATAGAACTATTTTCACATAGTATGTCTTGTAAGATGCCAATTATCAATAGGTACGGACCTTCAAATGAAGATTGAGAACGTGCTGAAAAAAATTGTTGAATTTTTGGAGATCATCAAAGATGTCAATGAATTGTTCTTTGGGACAACATATGCTACGTCAAATTTCTTCTTGCATCATGTTTAGTGTGTTTGAAAGTTACTATTTACGCATGCTACCTGAGACGATGTCTTCACTACTAGCACTACTGTAGAAAAGAGAATATACGTCGGATATACGGGGTATATACGTCGGATATAGACCCGATGTCTATGTATACGTCGTATATACATAGACGTCGGTCGCTTAACGACCGACGTCTATTAGTTACGTATAGACGTCAACTGTTATATACGACCGATGTCTATACCTTTTTTGAGAATAATAGACGTCGGCTAATATAAACAACCGACGTCTATTCCTAAACCTGTACAAAAAAAGAAATCATCCTGCACCACAAACACTACATAACAATCACATTCAACCTGCATAAGAAAAACATTCATCGTGCACCAAATTCATTCACAAATACATACACATAATCTTTCAACACACTTGACATTCATACACAAACACTTGACATTCTCATTGCAAAAAGGAGGCGATGATATTAAGGCATATGTATGTTTGTAATACAAGTAAACTAGCTAAATAAATTACAAAAAATATGTTAGTGATATGAGAACCTCTTAGTTCATTAACATGTTTCTGATAAAATAATGAGGCCATCAATCGCGAGTATCATCGAACTCTTGTTACGAGTAGCGATCGCTATTCTTTTGGAGGAAATCTGTAAAAATACATGTTAAAAATATTAAATCTAGATAATGAAACTATAATTGTACAACTGAATAACGATCTATATTACCTCGGATAAGGATACGTCTTGAATTGCAAATTCGAGAATTTCCTCCATGTATCTCATCACGTAGTAACCACATTCCGTATTTCCAGTCTCCTGTGGTACTAAAAACATATAAATTTGCTAAATATATGTTCCATTACTTAACTTAATTAACAAAAATGGGAGAAAAAACTTACTCCCGCTCCATGCCATGTTACTTTAGCTTTTGGGGTTGTTCTCCTGCCACCTAACGCTCTGTAAACCTTCATTGTCCTGAGTAGCACAAGTTATTGAACATAAATTCAATAATACTAATAAAAATCTACGGATTACAAATACGATGATTAGAATGAACTTACAGATTTACAAGTTTCTTTATGGAGTTCCTTGATTTATTTGACCTCAACGGATCAAACCAATATGCCGAATTAGTCGTGGGGCATACAACGACAAGCATCCAATGAGCCTAGTTTATATATATAATTAGAAGTTTATTACAAAATAAAATTCCACTTTGAATTAACAAGTTTACCTCTCATGATAAGGGAGCAAATAATATCTTTTGTCTTCTTCTTTCATGAGAGTCGCAAGCTGACTCGATTTATCGTCATTCCCGTATATATAGGTAGATGGACTGATAAATCCAAATAGTTAATTTTCTGGAAAGACTGACCTTCTAGCATCATAAAGGTGTCTACAAGAGTAAATATTACATTTTATTACAGTTACGTTAAAATTATTCAATATATTTCATCTTATACAAAAGAAAACACTTACTTCAGTTGAACGTCGATAATCATGATGCACAATAAATCCATCGCCAAGAACTGCATAACATCCTCTTTGGTGACATATAAAGCCGAAGGCAACCCGTTAACCCCATCCTCCAAATCCCAGGTATTTAAGGATTGTGATTCCTACCTATCATACATTGATACAACATTTTGCACCTACTTGGAAGCAAACTATAGGTCCTTAGCATTAGACGACGCCTAACTTTGAGTTCCCACCGATTACCACTAGTCTGTAGGAAATCAAGAACCTAGATGTCCCTAAAATCTCAGGGAGACTAGATGGGCATCGACGTTCAAGCCGAAATAGTCTTAAACATCGAGGACCACTAGTCTGTAGGAAATCAGGAACCCAGAGGTTCCTAAAATCTAAAGGGAGACTAGATGGGCAACGACGTTGAGGCCATAACGGTCTTAAACGGTTTCCTCTCCTTAATGCGTCCGGAAATTCTAGGGTCCAACGTCTGATTGATTTTATTAAGTCACTTTTATTAAATGGTTTTTGGGCCAAGGAAAGGGTGATGAAATCCCCCACATCATCTTCTATAGGTGATTGCCCCCTATGTGTTTTTCATACCTTAATCTAGCAAACAACACACTAAACAAACACTCACCTCACACTTGTTCCAATGCAAGTCCTACTAACTAATGCGAGCTTTCTAATGAACGATGAGTGAAAGAGATTACGTATCTTACGCCAACAATCTACGATAGAAATCGTAAAATAAATAATAAATATGATGAATGGAAATCCTATATGATGAATGACTTAACAAATATTGTCTAATCTTTTGCTCTAGGTTATTAAATGTCAAGTTGCTTAAGGGGGTCAATGAGTTATTAAAAACTAAACATAAATAAACATTGAACTAAACAAAATACGTTGTTTTCAACATAAATAAATAAACATTTAACTAAGCTAAACATTAATAAACATAAATAAATGTATGAACTCACTAAACTAAACACAATATTTTTACACGATCTAAGTTATAGTCTTTTTAATATAAAATTTAAGTTATAATTTTGCAGAAGAGTATTACAAAGGTTTGGAATCAAACAAAGTCGAACAAAAAGGCAATTGTTTTGATGAAATAAACGTTAAATACATTGTCACAACTTATTCTAGCATCTCTCTCTCTCTCTCTCACTCACTCAACAATAAAAGGAGTACCTTTGCTATATCTAGTGGTATGCATAATTCACGTTACTTAATGTCCATTCACAATATACAGGTTAGTTTGTTAACAATGATAATTTTTTGTTAAATACATTGTCAAGATGGTTTTTATTATGAAAGTAGGCAAAGGTACTCTTAATTAAATACATTGTGCCTAAATAACTCAACTATTTCAATTTCACACAGAAGGATACAGTTACTCTATAAGAAAACTTGAGTTGTCATGTGTTTCAAAGCAAAAGCTTAAAACATTCAATAGATTAGTCTTGAACTTCAAGTGTCTAATATTATCACACATAAAATTCCTGATTAAATCACATTAATATTATGTCTAATATTATCACCCCAAATGACAAGCTAAGATAGCCTAATCGTATATATGAACGAACCAGAGGAGGACGCAGCTGAGGTGATGGTGGTCGTGGAGGAGGAGGGTGCGTTGACTATGGTTGAAGGAGGTTGTGGTGGTTGGGCAAGTGGAGGAAGATGACCGGTGGTTGTGGAGGCACCACGGTGTCACATATTTTGTTTCCTGATGATGTTATGCTCTTTGCCACGACTAGAAAGGCAAATGCTCGAGTGATAAAGGAGATATTGGCTGAGTTCTTCGCTTGTTCCGGGCTGCACTTAAATACTTTGAAGAGTCAAGTCTTCTTACGAAGAGATGTGGTGCATGGCCGGTGAATTTGCACACATTTGGGAATGGAAAAAGTGGACTTTCCGGTCACATACCTAGGCTTACAGTTGTTAATGGCTCGGATTGGGAAGCACCATTGTATGAGGCTGGTTGCTAAAATAAATGCTAAACTTAGCTCCTGGAAATGGAGCTTATTATCCATGGCGATCCGGGTTGAGTTAGTACAAAGTGTGTTGGTGTCGTTTAGAATATATTGGATGTCTGCATTTCTTCACCTTAGATCGGTGCTAAAGGAAATAGAGAGCCTCATGATCCAATTTGTCTGGGTGGCCCAAAGAAATGGGTGACTGTTGCATGGAAGGATATTTGCGTGCCAAAGAGTGAGGGTGGCCTCAGTTTGCGAAGATTGGTCGATTAGAATGATGCTGGGCTGTTACGGCTCCTGTGGTTAGTTGTTGCAGATGATGATTCACTTTGGGTGAAGTGTATGAGATACAAGTACCTTAATAACAACACAATTTGGTTTGCACGCCTACCTTCGGGCTGCTCATGGGAGTGGAGGGGAATACTGAGAGTGCGTGACATAACACGTGAGCACATCCACTTTCAAGTAGGAGATGGCAGCAACATCCGGTTTTTCCTTGACCCTTGGTGCGGGAAGCCATTCTTATGTGAGGATTGGGGAGAAAGATTTCACCATGATGTTGGTATGCCCAAGGACAAGATGGTGTCCCATTTTATCAGGAATGGAAATTAGAATCTACCCTGCCCACGCTCTCTAGAGATGATGGCGTTATGGCCAAGGATTATGGGAACGTGCATCCATGGAGGTCGGGACAAGCCAATTAGGTTAGATACACGAAAAGAGGTCTTCACCCTCAAGGAGGAGTGAACTTGGGTAGTACACAAGAGGGAAACCGTGGGATGGAGCAAGATGATGTGGTACAAAAATCATGTCCCAAAGCATGCTATTACAGTTTGGCGGGCATTGAGGGGGCGCTTGATACCAAAGAAATTAATGGCGGAAAGGGGTGCAAACCATGGACTAGAATGTGTGTTATGTGCCACAGCCGAGGAGGATATGGGCCATCTATTTTGGGCATGCCCATTCACAAAGGAGGTCTGGACAAATGTGCTTCAATTGCTTGGGCTGAGCTCCGATGTGCAGCCCACGATTGCGGAGGAGGCGAGACACATGCAACGAGTTGGGGGGGGGTTGAGTAATGAAGACATCAGTGAGGTTAGCCTTCAGTGCGGTGGTTTATGAGTGTTGGCAAGAAAGGAACCGATGAATATTCGACCACGAGCGGCAGCGGGCTACCGACATTGTGAGTTTGGTGAAGGATACGGTTTGGGTGATGGGATCAAAGCTGAAAGATCTTACTGAGGACCCACCGGCCTTACGATATTTTGGAGACACATGGAAGTAAACTAAATAGAATAACACATATAGAGTTGTAATTGACAAGTATTTCAATGAGTCTAGGGCTCATGAGTTAGAGTGTGACTGGGCATGTAGCCAACATGTCCTGCGTTCTTTGTAGCCCAAATTTTGGTAGGTTGTAAATCATAGTTTCAGTAATGAAATTCGAGGCTAAGCCTTCCTATTGCTTTGCAAAAAAAAGACGACCGATGTTGCGGAGGCTAGGGTTTTGGTTGAGTTTTAGCCGGAGTCGTCGAAGGGGACGAAGATGGCTAGGGTTTTTGTTGGGTTTTGGTGGCTAAGAGAAAAGATAAAAGATAAAAACTGAAGGGATACTTGGCCTTATTAGACCTATAGACGTTGGATGTCACTTGCACCGGACGTCTATACCTTGACGTCTATACGAGATGGGGAATAGACGTCAGATGTAACACATATTCGACATCTATAGGTCAAATTCTGAGGGGTATAGACGTCAAATGCAATGCATGTTCCAACAACCGACGTCTAGAGTACACAATAGACATCGGCTGTACTAATGGCCGACGTCTATACCTATACACATCGGCTTGTAATACAACTGACGTCTATTTGGCGACGAGTGTGCACTGTTCTGCACTAGTGTCGAAAAACAAGTTTCACCTGTTGGATCGTGAATCCAGCTTAGTTCTAATCACTTTTAAGATTAAACAAACTCTACTTACCTAACAATCAAAGATGTAGCGGAATTTAAAAACAAATGCAAGTAGAGGAAGAAAATAAGCAAACCACAATGAGACAGATGATTTTTATAGAGGTTCGGCATCCCACCCAGATTTTTGATGATGACAACCTATATCTTAATACTTGAAATTTTTAGATGTAAACTATGCATAAAAATGCTCTCTCTATGGATGTGCATAGTTTTTGTTCAAGTATAATCAAATTTCAAGTTACCCCATTTAATTATATCTCCCCTTTGACATCCATCAAAAAACATAAGATTAACATGGAATTTTGGATGTCTTGTAATGAAGTTGCTCCCCTCAAAATTTTCACTTCATTACTCTACGTAAATGATATTCAATAAGCTCCCCCTATCAATGTGAATATCGTTTTGCAATTTAGTTCAATTCTAATTCTCCCTTTTTGACATCAAGTAAAATATATCAATTAGGCATGTGATGTATTAATTTCCCATTTTTGACATCCATTTAAACAATTTGACACTAACACCAATGGATGTGATTCAAATTTCAAGATATGCAATGAATGAATATGTGATATGTCAATTAAGCATATTATTACCTAGACTAGAACCAATTGATTCAAAAAAATTAGAGGATAAAAATTTATACCCACATTGAAGCTTGAATTGGTTCTAATCTCCATTCGGTGATGCAACCGGCTTCGAATTTGACTCTCAAGCTTGCCCCGTCACCACCGATCTCCTCTTCAAGCACCGACAAGTGTAGATTTAGGTACCCAAACAACTTTGGGTCCTTGAAAGTTAGATTTGGGAACCCAAACCGTTTTGGTTTTAGGATCCCACACACTTGAAGAGCTATGATTAATAAACATATGCTTGCCATTTAGTGTAGTATGAGATACACGGTTTTTCAATTTTGCATTGTATCCTAAACCATGTTTGTCTAATGATTGTCTTTCACTAACTAATAGCATGTCAAGCATCATGGTTCCATTAGTGAATTTTCTAGATCTTGTCTTAATTGTGCATTTGATTCCTTAAGATCTAGTTCACTATCAATAGGTTCGCGAGTTAATACTAAAAATACAATTTAGAATGCGATTTAGCTCACAAGGCTCTGATACCAATTGTTGGAACGTGAATCCAGCTAGTTCTAATCACTTTTACGCTTAAACAAACTCTACTTGCCTAACAATCAAAGATGCAGCGGAATTTAAAAACAAATGCAAGTAGAGGAAGAAAATAAGCAAATCACAATGAGACGGGGGATTTTTATAGAGGTTCGGCACCCCACCCAGGTCATAGTCCTCTCTTGCAAGCTCCACTCGGATGACCAAGCTCCGCTCACGACATCACTAACCAGTCCCCGTTCCGGGTCTGGAGAGAACACCTTTACAAGCTTAAAACTCGCGAACAACCCTCGCCGAGCTTGGCTCCTCTCACAATCCGAGTGGGACGCTTCGGGCTTTCACCGAAACCTTTACTCGACTTTGACAACAACAAACTTGAGTGGGACAATCACTATCTAAACTTGAACACACTTGAGAAGGATAAGAATTGATCTTAAGTGTGGAAATTGAGGCTTGGAGTGTTTGGAATGATCTCTCTAATGTAGGAGGCAAATATGTGTGGGAGAGTCGTGTAAAATGGTGTTGGATAACTCTATTTATAAGTTCGGTGTTATAGCAGTTGGGGTTAATTGGGTAAGTGTTTGTGTAAGATACACAAAACAGAAACCTGCAGGATGCAATTCAGAATAAGTTCGGTCGATCGAATCCGGTAAAACGGTCGACCGTTGGGCAATTTTGAACAAGGTTCGGTAACCGATAAAGGAATGGTCGACCGCGATAGGCTATAACTTAGGTACACTTAAGTTAACGGTCGAACACCGAGATAGGTTCGGTCGACCGAAAACTTTCAGACTCTACGGTGTTGATAAAAAAGATCAAGTGCGGTCGACCGAACCAAAGTCTCCGGTCGATCGGAAACTTCAAGGCAATTGCACATTTTGGAGACAGTTAAGTTCGGTTGACCGAAACAGGTCCACAGTCGACCGATATGCAATATGTATTTTGGGGTATTAATGAATAATTCGAATATGACCGTTGTTATCATACGACAATCCCAACAGTCAGAAAAATATAATGTAGCGGTCGATCGAAAAGATCGTAATGATCGACCGAATGTGGGCAGTTTAAAACACTATAGGATAATTGATTACTCAATAGACCGAAAGGCTTAGGTCCATTAGACAATAATTTCGTAGCTTCCGTCCGATCAGCAACATACACCGACGGATGTAGAACGATATGTTGGATTTCATGCCCTATAGTATGTATATATTTTTGAAATTTTATAAACATATAGGATCGAAACATTCATATTTTCTTCGATTTTCATATAGACATGCATTTGTTTATCCTAATGATTTAACATGCATTAGAACAAACAAATAATTGTAAAGAGGATCATACCTAGAGGTTCTCTAAAACTTGTTGAAGATCCGGAGTCGCGTTGCCGCTCGAAACGCCCGGTGGATTGCCTCCGAGTATTCACCAAACTCTAAACGAGATTGGAGAGAGAAGAGCTAGCCTCTCAATCTCCAATAGGATTTAGAATCCAATTACTAACCCCTCTTTAGTTCCCTTGAGAAGAAGATCTCTGAAAACTAAAACTAATCTTAAGAATTAAGGAAATTTCGTGGAGAATTATGTAGAGAGATTTTTGCATGAGAAAATAATGAATTAAATTATTGAGGTAATGAGATAAACTTGTATTTATAAGTTCTCTCCAAATTACCTATTCATGTGCAACCTCTTGCCCATGATTTTATGCAAACATCCATCTAACCATCCATTATTTGCTAACAAATAATCTCAGCCACGAATTAAATCAATTATGGACCAATTCCATGCATGATCTAATTAATTCTTAAATTAATTCTGCAGATAACCATCTGGACCGGTCGACCGTTTGGAGGTTCGGTCGACCGCTCGAACCAAGTTTCGGTCGACCGTTCACAACAATAAAATATTTCATCGCAATGTTTGGTCGACCGACCGATAGATTCGGTCGACCGTTCCGAACAGATGAAAATTCCCTGTTATCGGTCGAGACGTGTCCGGTCGACCGTGCACGATCGGTTGACCGTTTACGGTGAACCGGTCGACCGTTGGTGCACAGTTCTGCTGATTGGTCAAATTTCGGTTTTACTCCTACAAAATTTGACATTTCGGGATTAGTGGTAAATTCACAACTTATGTAACATATTATCCTATGTAACAATAAATCATTAAACCCCATAATATTTACATCATATATAAATTTAAATTAGATTCTAATTATGTTATTAATCACAACATAATTTTGATTTTGCTTGTTCACCCCATGTGTCATTTTTCTACATGAAACCCGACACATCTTATGAACTCAAAATCCCCATTTCTCGTTTCTCAGTTTTGTGGTGTGACCTATGGGAGATCTAAACTAAGTTGGCAGTGATATTAAGAGCTTAATATCACAAGCTATAAGCGGTATCTAGCTACAATTATAGCTCCAATTAGTTAGATGTCTTAATTCCACTCGAATCAAAACCCGATCCATTTAGTGATGGAGTGCACCACTTGTGTCCGTCCCTTGCCTCATGATATTAAGAATACACACAAAGTAGTATTGTGTCATCTTTATACTAGTATTCATTTCTTGATCTCTTTAAGCTAGTTATAAATATGTGACTTAACTCAAATCACATTGTGCACATTATAACTCTGCTTTATCAAGGGGCCCACTAATATCATCACTCAATTAAGAGGGGCAATGTTAATCTTTTGACTAACTATCTTCTCCAACTAAAGTCATACTTAACCAACTAATGCCTTCACACTACACTCATCGACAGTTCAAGACACTAGTCTAATTAAGCAATTCTTAAGTGATCGGATATAAGTCTCATATCAAAGGACCAAGGACACAGTAAAATATTAATGACACAGAAACACATTTCTATAATATTTTACTTGTTAGGTTGATTCGGTATACAAAAGTAATATTTTCCTCTTTTGCGTACCCGTGTTGTCACTCACTTGTAGAGCTACAATGATCTATGACCAACACAACAATCTTAACTCGGTAATGAATGTCCCATGTTTATTACCATGATTGCGAATATCTTTTGCTTTATGTAAACCAATATCTTTTAGATCCCTACGGTTAAGGACCAAGAGCCTCTTCCTTAACACTTCTAAAAGACGAATAACATAAACAAGGAACAAAATGATTTCTCATTCAATTCATAATAATTGACATTTAAAAGTAAAACTTTTAGAACACATTCCCTTCAATCTCCCACTTGTTATCAAAGTTTTCTTTCACATACATTCTCAATGTATAAAGCATTAATAACTAGGGTAACCTTCTCAAATAACCTATCAAGCCAGTCCACATGGATCCTCAGATCCAAGGACTCGAAATATATTTCGTCTCTTAGCTTGGTATGAAGGTTTGTTGGATGGATCAGTTGTGTCACTGTTGTGTCCACCTATTTATTTATGGGATTTTTGCTTGGGTGCACCTCCAAAAGTCGTTTATTGGGCATTTGTACTCGTGTATTTTTTTATTGCTCCAGAACGCCCACAAAACAAATTAATTGCTTGGGTGCACCTCCTTCTAACACCGTTAACGGATTTCGTGACACCGTTAGTTGCCCCCGTTAAGTTCGAATTTTAACGGTCGACCGAAAGTCAAACGGTCGACCGAAAACCAATTTGACTCTCAATCCGAGGTGATCGAGTCTAAATATGCTACTTGACACCTAATTAGACATCAATTAAGTTCAAATCCAAACGGTCGATCGAAAGCCAAACGGTTAACCGAAAATCAAATTGACTCACAATTCGAGCCGATCGAGTTTTCTAGATACTTTCGATGTTAATTAGAGCTTGAATTGGTGTCTAATTAGGTGTCAAGTAGCATATTTAGACTCGATCACCTTGAATTGAGAGTCAAATTGATTTTCGGTCGACCGTTTGGATTCGAACTTAACGGGGGCAACTAACGGTGTCACGAAATCCGTTAACAGTGTTAGAGGGAGGTGCACCCAAGCAATTAGTTTGTTTTGTGGGCGTTCTGGAGCAATAAAGAAATACACGAGTGCAAAGGCCTAATAAACTACTTTTGGAGGTGCAGTCAAGGAAAAAACCCATTTATTTATTTATTTTGTCTTTCGTTGGTGGTTGAGTTAGCTGTAGTGATATTACTCCTAACGACATTAGCTCATACCTCCACCTTTGATAATGATGACGCATCATCATTCCAACCTCCTATTGTCAAGAATTCCTATGAGAATTGCATCAAAATAGCCCTCAGCCATTTTCTCCTTTGCTTTCATAAACAAGAACCTTATCTTTAGTCCAGTTAAGGTACTTCAGAATATTCTTGACCGCAATCCTATGCTTAGGACTTGCGTCGGATTGGTGACTACCTGTCATGCTTAGAGCATACGAGATATCGAGTCTTGTGCAAATCATTGTGTACATGGTCCTTCCTTTTGCCGAAGCATAAGGCATACTGAAGAGAATTAAATTTATACCGCAAGTGCACAGTGTCAATGAAGACGTGGCAAATACGGGTCGAACACAAGGAGGGAGAGATATTGTTATTTTGTGATTTTCGATTAAGGAAGGAAAGAAAGAGAGAGTAATATGTTTGGTTTGAGATTTTTGGTTTTTAATTATCTAAAGCGAGAACAACAAAAACAAATTAAAAATAAAGTAAAGATGGATGGGAGTCCAGTGGGTGGAGGTTTAGATATCGGGTTTAGATTAGAGAATTCTGAAACTTATAATAAATCATATTAGTTATGAAGCATTACATGATAAATGACTCAACATAAACTCAAGTAATCAAAATATACTAACACGAAATTAAAATAATAACTTTATTCTTCTTCTCATCACCCTAAATCTGTCACCCCCATCCTTTGGAGAGAGTTAGAAACTCATGGATGGAGGGAAGGAGAAGGGGTCCTAGAGAAACTACAAAAGAAAACTAAAAACAAGAATTAAAAGAACAGAATTTTATTACTAAAATATGGAACAAAAGCTAAGACCCTTTACAGCAACGTTTCGGGGCTATTTATAGCCGATACAAGGGACCTAAGTATAAAATAGGAAAGTACATGTGTCAAGACACGACTGGACAAAATCCGGAGCCACGGATCGCAAGGGGTGCGGCGTTTCCGCCGCACAATACATGTAAGATGCGGCGATTCCGCCGCAATATCTGCTTTGATTTAATCAGGATTTTTCCTGTGTGTTTATGGTATGATTTAACTATCCTTTGCACGTCTGGATTGATTTCTTTCATTTCTTTTGAGCTCTGAATTAATTCCTTCCTATATTTGGAGATCCAAATTGATTTTTCTTTAGAACTTCTCCAAAATAATATTTTGGTACTTTAATTTGCATTTGGGTCCTCGGCTTTTTGCAATTAAGTCCCTGAGTACTTTTGTGCTTAAGTCCTTGGCCTTTTTGTAATTAGGTCTTTGAATGCTTTTATGCTTGGATAGACTTCCATTTGAATCCCGATAATCTTGACTTGGTCTTTATGATATAAATGAGTCTCTTGCACGCATTTATGCTCGGGATATGGGTAATCTGCATTCAGGTCCCTGTATTATGTAAATAAGACTAAACACATACCTTAGTAGCATTTATTGATATAAAATTAATCTAAATGAAAGACATATGATGCAATGTAAGCAATGCATCAAATACCCCCACACCTAGATTTTGCTAGTCCCTAACAAAAATGAAAACAGGGAAATCCTAACTCACTTTCGTAGGAATCACGGTTGCACTTAGCGTGTGCAACAAGCCTTTAAACCCCAAAGTTTCCTTGGAGGACGAGTTTTGTGTCGTGAGGGTTTTCAGTTGACACACCCACAAAGTCTTAATTTAACATTTTATTGATAACTCTAAATATCTCCACCTCAACCTTATACATCTCACTTAGAATTCTTGCATGCTCATTATATAAATCTAACTCATAAAGAATCTGAGTCGGTCTGTGTTCCTCCAACATTCACACCACTAACCCTTATACACATGTTATCACTTAAATTATTTTGCACGCCTCCTCTGGTGGTGAAGTATCATTCGGATCAACCATGGCATGAATCATTCTTTTAGCTTTGGGCCTTGAGTATCTTAAAGTATATTTTTTTCCCGTGATTCAACACATTTGCTTGTTTTGACACTTTTACCCTTTTTGCATTCGTGTAACGAGTTTGGTCGATAATCCCGAGCTGATAGACTCAAGTTACCGGGTTTCAAGATATCCCTACGGACCAGTGACTCAAAGACTTGGGCTTTTGTAATCATTTTGCAAAATGTGCTTTCCTCACTTGATTCCTTTATTATTTTTTTACTTTTATTTTCTTCAAGGCTTAATTGCTATTAGAAGTCCACACTTCTCGGTATATTTTTCTCAACCTCTGCTTTTTATCAACCACTTCAAAGATTTGATTCATCCAATTTAAGTGCATACATGTCTTAAAGGGTAATGGGTTATTTCTTTGGAACTTAGATTTATGTCATAATTTCTACAAGCAGAATTATATAATAAGGATCAAAAACTCAATGCATTTTGTACACGGGTTTTGGCAGTTCAATCTTAAGTTATGTCATGGAACATTGAATTTTTTTTAGAATATATATATATAGATAGATAGATAGATACATAAACATCCCCCCACACCTAAATCATGCATTGTCCTCAATGTATGCAAAGATAAAGCAAATGCACTTATTACCTGCGTCAACTGTGGTGGCGGGATTGAATTTGCTCAGAGTCAACCATAGTCAGAACTGGATTGAATGACACCATGTTGGTGCATGTATCCAGTTGAATTGTTCCCCATGTTGCAATGAGAGTCCTGAGTCACAAATTCCACACCCCTCACATGTATTGGTTCTCTTATTTGCTCGAGTGATGGTGGGTGTGTCGAAGAATTACTCCCCTTTTTCTCACTTCCTTTTAGATTTTGTGATGATTTATTTGATTCAGAAATCTTATAAATATGCGATCTCATCACAACATCACTTTGATTGCATACTATTTCTAGCTCATTATCAACATGAAAGATATTAAATTCAGCTTTTCAGTTTCCAAAAGATAGTTGCATGAGCCCATTTCGGCAATTTATCAAAGCTTCAGAAGTGGCTAAAAAGGGTCTGCCTAGTATCACAGAGATTTGTCTCTTAGGATCGACAACAGGTTCAGTGTCGAGAACGACAAAATCCACTGGGTAAATGAAGTCAGCAACCTTAATCAAAACATCCTCTACTATACCTCTTGGTTTCTTAATAGAGCAATCGGCAAATTGAAGGGTTGTCTTAGAGGGTTTTAGTGGACCAAGGTTGAGTTGCTCGTAGACAGAGAACGGGAGTAAGTTAACACTAGCACCAAGGTCTAGAAGGGCTTTGTTGATAAAAGTATCTCCTATCGCACATGAAATTGTGGGACACCCAGGGTCCTTATACTTTATAGGAGATGAGTTTGACAGAATAGAGCTTATGTTTGTAGTTAAGAATGCCTTCTTTGGTACGTTCATTTTTCTCTTTTTAGTGCACAGATCTTTTAAGAATTTAGCATAAGCAGGTATTTGTTGAATCATATCTAAGAGTGGAATATTCACCTTAACTTGCTTAAATACTTCCAAGATTTTCTCCATTTGTGCACTTGAGTTCTTCTTCAGTCTATTGAGGAATGGGGCTTTAGGAACATAGACTCGCTCAGGTTTAGGTTGAGTAGGTGGGTTGGGCTTTTCAATTTGGACTTCAGGTTCAATGGTCAGGTCATATGTGGGTGCTTGACAACTAGATTGATTAGGAGTTCTAGGATTTACCACATTGTTATCAACTTGTTTTCCAGACCGTAATGATACAACTGCATTTATTTGTTGGAACGGTCCTTCCTCATGAACCATTTGAACCGGTCTAGGGTTGTTATTTCCCGAAGGTGGTTGATAGGGCTGATATTGATTATTAGATCTTGCGTTCACCTCAGGTTGACTTGGAAATTGACCATTTTCTCTTTCACCTACTATTTGTGCTAGTTGGCTGACTTGTGTTTCTAGCCTTTGGAATGATTGGTTGGTTGTTTGCATAAACGTTTTAACCAAATTTTCCAAGCTCGTCAATCTAACATCATAATCTCCATTGTTACTAAACCCAGATGATGTATTATTTTGGTTATACGGGTTTGGTTGTTGTCTAGGAGGTTGACCTTGTTGGCTCCATGAAAGATTGGGATGATTACGCCAACCCGGGTTATAGGTTGATGCGTATGGCTCATTTCTAGAATGGTTAAAGGTGGCATTAACTTGTTCCAAGTCCGCACAATCCTCCATTATATGACCAGTCTGACCACATCTAGAGCAAGGGATAGAAAATGCTTGATTCACTAGGGGTCGGGTGTTTAGCTCTAGACTTTCCATTCTACGCATAAGGGTAGCTAGTTTTGCTTCAGCAGCTACGGTAGCATCTACAGCTAAGACACCTGGTTTGGGTAGACTTGCTATTCTAGATCCAATACTCGTGTTAATCGGTGCTCTAGTATTGTCCTATTGCATGTTGTTTTCGGCAAAATCCTCAAGAAAAATCCAAGCATCATTCTCATTTTTGGACATAAAGCTTCCTTGACTTACAAATTCTAGCATAACCCTAGATGTGGGTGTCAATCCCTCATAGATAATTTGGCACAATTGCCATCTTGGAATTTCATGATGAGGGCATTGGGTCAACAAACTTTTAAATCTTTCTAAATACGAATAGAACGGCTCACTCTCAGATTGAACGAATGCAACAATTTCATTCCTGATCCTAATAGTCTTATGGTTGGGGAAATATTTCTATAAGAAAACTTGAACAAACTCGGCCCAACTCCTAATAGATCTTTCGGTTAGACTATATAGCCATTTCTTAGCGTCTTCCTTCAATGCTAGAGGCACGAATTTCAGATGCACTGTCTCCTCAGAGATATGCTGGTATTGCATAAGAGAGCAGATTTCCTCAAATTCTCTAAGGAAGAGATAAGGGTCTTCCTTAGAGGTGAACTTGGGCAACATACTCATGTATTGTGCCTTCAGTTCGAAGTCGCGACCCGGTATGGTGGGCATCACGATGCACGATGGCTGAGCAGCCATCGTTGGGTAGCACCGATCCCTCAGAGTCATAGGTTGTGCAACAGGTGGGTCCACTACATTCTCACCCATTGGATCCGGGTGAGGTGGTGCAACAGGTGGATTGGGGATAAACTCCAGACTGGAATCTAGATGAACTCGTGAGAGTCAATTGCTCAAGTCCCGAATCCAAATCTGAGTGCACCGGTTTGAATCAATTTTTTTTCAAAAATGGAAACAAACAATAGAAGGGGGACAGATGATAAAGGAATCCTAATCTAGAGAATTGAGGTGAGAAGAGAAAGAAGACTCAGATGAGAAGGGAAACTTAACTCTAAAGATAGAAAAGAGGGTCGGTCAGAAGTTTCCTAAGCAATCAAGGTTCAAACAATCCTAGACCTAGTGTCACTTAAATCTAGACGACTCCTAACTGGTTGAGTCGAATTGATTTGCTTGATTCACCTCCCTCACTAATCAAACCAAATTGGCCAAGCAGTGTATAGCTAGTGGGGGCGCTTCCGACAGAGTCGGTGCCAATCAGACAACCACTTCGCTTGGAAGACTTACGTCAACACAAAAACACTTTCTAGACACCAAATTAAATTCGATCAGCTTCAAGTCATAGCAAGTCAAACCAATCTTCTCCTTAATTGAGTCCGAGTCCTTAGGGGCCAATGTCTAATTGATTTTAAATTTTAAGGCTTGGGTGACACTTTAGGATTGTGATTTGTGGGCCACGGAAGGGTGATGAAATCCCCACCGTATCTTTTCCTACGGAGTTGCCCTTAAGATAGTTTAACTTAAATCAAGCAAAGATAGTCAAACATTGGTCTTTAAATGGGGGCAATTGCAAGGTTGTATGCAAACTAAATTATATGCTTAAATGCAATCGATAAAACTGGTGCACGTACTTTGACTCTAGCACTCTTCAACAGAAATTAATTTGCAAGAATTTAGCAAGAATAATGCATACAAAACACTATATGATGCATGCACTAAGTCCTTCTAATTTTGCCAATTTTTAGGTCAGAGTTGAATTATTGCCAATTATGGAATTTTGCCCAAACACGTGCAGTTCTACGAAAGGGAACTTTTCGAAAATTAAGATTTTACGAGAAAGGCAAGAAAAGTTACCTCCGCAATGCTCAGACGGGTTCGCCGCCCGCTCTCAAAACTTCCCAGATACTATACGCGTCCACCCAGAGATGGAGACGACCCCAGAAAAAATTGAAGCCCAGATGCTTCAGATGTGCGGCGGATCCGCCGCAGGTTGTACTTGAGATGCGGCGATTTCGCCGCCCTTATAGCTCCGAATGTGCCTGGATTTCGCCCAGCACTCTGTTGTCTCCTGAAAAGCAAATCCAAATAGTTAGATCGCGCACACGATAAACAGAAAAAATTGAAATCACTAAAAAATAATAATCTTTGTCGCCTCCCCGGCAACGGCGCCAAAAACTTGATGAGAATTAAATTTATACCGCAAGTGCACAGTGTCAATGAAGACGTGGAAAATACGGGTCGAACACAAGGAGGGAGAGATATTGTTATTTTTTGATTTTCGATTAAGGAAAGAAAGAGAGAGTAATATGTTTGGTTTGAGATTTTTGGTTTTTAATTATCTAAAGTGAGAACAGCAAAAACAAATTAAAAATAAAGTAAAGATGGATGAGAGTCCAGTGGGTGGAGGTTTAGATATCGGGTTTAGATTAGAGAATTCTGAAACTTATAATAAATCATATTAGTTATGAAGCATTACATCATAAATGACTCAACATAAACTCAAGTAATCAAAATATACTAACACAAAATTAAAATAATAACTTTATTCTTCTTCTCATCACCCTAAATCCGTCACCCCCACCCTTTGGAGAGAGTTAGAAACTCATGGATGGAGGGAAGGAGAAGGGGTCCTAGAGAAACTACAAAAGAAAACTAAAAACAAGAATTAAAAGAACAGAATTTTATTACTAAAATATGGAACAAAATTTATGACCCTTTTCAACAACGTTTCAGGCTATTTATAGCCGATACAAGGGACTTAAGTATAAAATAGGAAAGTACATGTGTCAAGACACGACTGGACAAAATCTGGAGCCACGGATCGCAAGGGGTGCGGCGTTTCCGCCACACAATACATGTAAGATGCGGCGATTCCGCCGCAATATCTTCTCTGATTTAATCCGGATTTTTCCTGTGTGTTTATGGTATGATTTAATTATCCGTTGCACGTCTGGATTGATTTCTTTCCTTTCTTTTGAGCTCCGAATTAATTCCTTCCTATATTTGGAGATCCAAATTGATTTTTCTTTAGAACTTCTCCAAAATAATATTTTGGTACTTTAATTTGCATTCGGGTCCTCGACTTTTTGCAATTAAGTCCCTGGCTACTTTTGTGCTTAAGTCCTTGGCCTTTTTGTAATTAGGTCTTTGAATGCTTTTATGCTTGGATGGACTTCCATTTGAATCCCGATAATCTTGACTTGGTCTTTATGATAGAAATGAGTCTCTTGCACGCATTTATGCTCGGGATATGAGTAATTTGCATTCAGGTCCCTGTATTATGTAAATAAGACTAAACACATACCTTAGTAGCATTTATTGATATAAAATTAATCTAAATGAAAGACATATGATGCAATACGTCAGATACCTTCATGTACTCCAAGTCTTTGCGTGATTGAGCACGTTTGAGACTTCTTGAATTGCACACCTATACTTATACTTATTGGCACATTGTCCATATTGGAATTGTTCACCTTGAACCTTTCCAAGACCTTGTCAATGTATGCACGTTGACTGAAGCCAATGAGTCTACGGGATGTATCTCAATGTATCTTGATTCTCAAGATGTATTGAGCCTCATCCATATATTTTCATTCAAAATGCCGATTTCAATGAAATCTATCGTTTGCTAATGCAAAGGTATATGGTTGCTCATGAGTAATATGTCATCGACATATAAGATCAGAAGTACTACATGGCTCCCACTAATCTCCTTGTACATACAAGGTTCTCCTTTACTTTGAATGAAGTGAATCTTCTTCACCGCTTCGTCAAAGCGTTTGTTCCAACTCCTCCATGCTTCCTTCAATCCATAAATGGATATTTGAAACTTGCATATCTTCTCGCTATTCTTTGGATCATCAAAACCTTGAGGTTGTACCACGTACATATCCTCCTCCAAGTTCCCATTAAGGAACGCCATTTTGATATCCATCTTCCATATTTCACAATTGTGAAATGTGGCAATAGTGAGCATAATCCGAATAGATTTTAACATAGCAACCTCTTAAAAATTTCATCAAAGTCAATTTCTTGAATTTGAGTATAACTTTTGCTACAAGCCTTGCTTTGTAGGTTGTCAAGTTACTATCCATGTCTATCTTCCTCCTAAAAGCTCATTTATACTAAACGACATTTTCTCTTGAGGAAGGCAAATCAAGTTCCATACTTAATTATCATACATGGATTCTATTTTGGATTCCATGGCCTTAAGCCATAGTCTGGAGTCTTCTCTTTCCATTGCTTCTTGGATGTTCGAGGGATATTTGGTATCTAGTACCACGATCTCATGAATCCCACATACTTATTGGGTTTCTTCCTTTACCTCGTCGACCTTCTCTATTCTTTTGGTTCTTCTTGTGTCTCTCGAACTTCTTTCACAATTTCTTGAGGAATAGGTTCACATTCGACTCTCGAACGTACATTAGGTAGGGATGATTGAGATTCTCTCACAATTTCTTGGAGGGATCTCTCGCTCATGCTCTCACTAACCAAATGAATTTTGGCTGAGCCTTCATGATTTTGAATGCTACATTCACATCATGATCTTGTAGAGTATCTTGAGTTTCCCAAGCTTAACTCTACTCCTACTACTTTTCTCTCTTTTCCAGCAATTCTAGAAAAACATTATCCCTCTCTACAATCTTTCGATTGGAGGTGATACACCAAAAGTAGTATCCTCTTTTCACACGAGGACAACCTATGAAGAAGCATTCATCCGTTTTTGGTTGAAGCTTGGTCGTCATCAATTTCTTGACGTAGACCTCACAACCCTAAATCTTGAGAAAGTTGAGCTTAGGTGTCTTTCAACTCCATAACTTACAAGACATTTTTTCCACGGATTTGGATGGAACATTATTTAGTGAGTTTGTCATCATTTGTAGTATACAATTCCAAAAGTAAATAGGCAATTTAGATTGACTTATTATTGATCGAACCATGTCGAGCAATATCATGTTCCTACTTTCGGAATGAGTCAAATTAGGTATCCTAAGTACTCACCCCTACGAACCTTACGTAGAGACTCAATATTCTTGTTGAGTCGGTTCACTATTTCATCCTCGAATTCCTTGAGCTTGTCAAAGAATTCACTTTTGTTTCCCATTAGATAAATATAGCAATAATGATTATAGTTATCCGTGAACAAAATGAAGTACCTTAAACCGTCTCTTGCACCTTTACTTATTAGACCACATACATTGGAATGTATCATATCCAATAAGGCATTCGTTTTCGTTCCTTTCTTCTTGAAAGGTCTCTTGGTCATTTACTTGAGTTATCTTAGTTTCCTTTTGTTATTGTTTGTTTGAGTTTGTTTATTATTCATTTCAAGCAAATAGAAATCATTCTAAACGAATGTATTTGCATAGAGAATTCCATTCTTCGATATAGACAAAAGCAAGAATTAAAATACTTATTAAAATTTATCCATATCCAAAAGCTGATACAGAAATGTTCTTGTTAATCGAAGACACATAATAAACATTCTTCAAAGCATAAATTTAAATCACTAGACTATTGAAGCTCCACAGAACCTTGTGCAATCGTATCAACGCCTGTACCATTTCCGGTCTTCAATATCTTCTCGTTCTCAACGAGTTCCTTCCTATCCTTCAATAGCTGCACATCAAAATTATGTGAGCACAAGATCCGGTAACCATTACTAAATCAAGGACAAAGGTGATTAAAATTTTCTCAACAACAAACATACCTACGGCGTTTCTCGGGCGCCTACGTTCAATCATCCCATTTTCAAGGTCTTCCTTGTACTTGGGGCAATTAGGTCGGATGTGTCCCTTTTCACCGCAGTGAAAGCACTCCGTGTTGGGAGTTGGAGATTTGAAAGATTTCCCCCTTGAGGTACTCCTATGAGCACCTCCTACTCCCTTGCTCTTGATTGACGTATCTTTGGTAAATTTTCCTTTACCTTTGTTGATCCTTTTGCTCCTCTCATGGACGGCTAGGACCTAATTGTCCTGACCCTTGCCCATGTCAACTTCTGTCATTTTGAGAGTGTTGTGAAGTTCCTCAAGACTCATCCCTTTTTCACGTGCATGATAGTACATCACAAAGTCCTTAAAGGACGGGTCTAGAGAGCCAAGAATCAGATCTTCGGCAATATCCTCGGGCATTGGAGAAGAGAGCTTCGACAATTTCTCAAGGTACCCTTGCATCATGAGAAAATGCATGGATACCGATGTTCCCTCCGCCATATGGCACCTTGTGAGTGCAATGGTGGTCTTATAGCACTCCTTTCGGGCACTATCCATGAACATCTTTGCTAAAGCTTCCATGGTCTTCTTGGGTTTTGAATCCAAGTATTTCACTTGAAGCAATTCACCCATGGATGCCAACATTAGACCGTGAACTTGGTTCTCTTGGTCTTCCCACTTGGCTATCGCCTCTTTCTCATTACCGGTTGCCTTCTCATTCAATTTTGGGATTTCACCATCCAAAATATGGGATAGTTTTTCAAACCTCAACATGATATTAAGATTGAGTTGCCATTTCATGAAGTTTGAGCCATCATTTTGCAAAGGATTCTTTTCGATCATAGATCGCACAATTGGTTGGATATTAGACATTTCTACAAAATAAATTATACAGAATTTTAATGTCAATTTTATGTTTTTAAATACATACATATATATCAAATATAAATGTAAATACTGCAAATAAAATTTTGCCCGTAAATGCAGTAATCCAAGATCCTATCAATTGCAATATAGACTAGCTAAGGACTATCAAATACATCACAATATCAAGGTAAGAAAAACTCTTTCTAATCACAACCTTTTTGAATTTTAGCAATATTAGCATCTTCAAACTCTTGTGATTCTTGTCGTTTTAATTATGAGGGAATATGACCTATCCTCGTAAGAAAAACTTTTTCCCAAAACCGAGCGAGGGCTCTATGTAATGTTAAGAAAACTTATTTTCATTTGATACGAGATACGTTTATCCATGGTATTCACAACTAAACATACTTGGAGTTCACTAGGGTGAAACACACCTCATATATTTAATTGTGGCACAACAATAGACAACCATTATATCTCCCACTATTCCCAAAGATGGAGGGAGCTATCTCCCGCTAAGGGCGAGCAGAGTATCCCTCGATCAATGGCTGCTAGTGGATGAAATAAGAAGGAAAATTACTCTTAATTTTTGTTGGACAATTTCATGTATTAACATGTGATTTGGAATTTTAGGTTATCATGCATATTTATCATTCATATACATCCTAACATTCAATCACATCCATCACATGCATAGCAGAAATTAAAAACAGAAATTAAACATTCACACAATCCACGTCGTGTGAGTTTATATGTTCCCTTTGATCCTTGATCCTCGATCCCTAATCTTCGATCCTCGATCGATGCGCTACAGCGGCGACTTCCTCTTGCACCGGAGATGTAGATTTTACAGAAAATAAACATGCTCCTCACATTCGATAAAAACCGACTAGTGCAAGTCCTATGAAAAACCTCTTATATGCAATGCAATTATCTAAAGATAGAAAGAGAGATTTTGGCTTTTACATATAAATAAGCCCCTGTATAATAATAATTCCATACATTCATAGTTGCTGATTTGGAACATATAAACTCACAATTCCTGCAAAGACAACTCCAGCAACGCATACACGCATGTCCAATCTAAACTATTTAATCTAGATTATCAAGCATCTAAAATCAAACAATTCTAGAAAAATCATTTGAAATCCATTAAAATGATTTTCATGCATCCATAGTTCAAAATTAATTATTTTGAACCGCCGTTCATCCAATTTCCAAAAGGAAAGATGAATATTAGTCCTTTTCGGTTTTGTTGATTCATTTATCAAATAATCATTTAAAATAAAACGAAAATACTATAAATTAGACAAATGTCTAAATTTCAATTCTAAAAATCATGTGTGATGTTTTTAAAACATATAAAACCATTAAAACGAATTTATTAGAATTTTATCAACAACACATCGAAAAACTCGAAAAAGACATAAAACCGAATTGTTTTGATTCTAGATGGTAGCCTAGATTGATTTTATAGTCTAAATCAAAGATAATATGAACCAAAAGCTCTGATACCACTGTTGGATTCCATGCCCTATAGTATGTATATATTTTCGAAATTTTATAAACATATAGGATCGAAACATTCATATTTTCTTCAATTTTCATATAGACATGCATTTGTTTATCCTAATTATTTAACATGCATTAGAACAAACAAACAATTGTAAAGAGGATCATACCTAGATGTTCTCTAAAACCTCTTGAAGAGCGAGATTGGAGAGAGAAGAGCTAGCCTCTCAATCTCCAATAGGGTTTAGAATCCAATTACTAACACCTCTTTAGTTTCCTTGAGAAGAAGATCTCTGAAAACTAAAAACTAATCTTAAGAATTAAGGAAATTTCGTGGAGAATTATGGAGAGAGATTTTTGCATGAGAAAATAATGAATTAAATTATTGAGGTAATGAGATAAACTTGTATTTATAAGTTCTCTCCAAATTACCTATTCATGTGAAACCTCTTGCCCATGATTTCATGCAAACTTCTATCTAGCCATCCATTATTTGCTAACAAATAATCTCAGCCACGAATTAAATCAATTATGGACCAATTCCATGCATGATCTAATTAATTCTTAAATTACTTCTGCAGATAACCGTCTAGACCGGTCGACCGTTTGGAGGTTCGGTCGACCGCTCGAACCAAGTTTCGTTCGACCGTTGGACACTCGGTCGACCGTTCACAACAATAAAATATTTCATCGCAATGTTCGGTCGACCGACCGATAGATTCGGTCGACCGTTCCGAACAGATGAAAATTCCCTGTTATCGGTCGAGACGTGTCCGGTCGACCGTGCACGATCGGTCGACCGTTTACGGTTAACCGGTCGACCGTTGGTGCACAGTTCTGCTGATTGGTCAAATTTCGGTTTTACTCCTACAAAATTTGACATTTCGGGATTAGTGGTAAATTCACAACTTATGTAACATATTATCCTATGTAACGATAAATCATTACACCCCATAATATTTACATCATATATGAATCTAAATTAGATTCTAATTATGTTATTAACACAACATAATTTTGATTTTGCTTGTTCACCCCATGTGTCATTTTTCTACATCAAACCCGACACATCTTATGAACTCAAAATCCTCATTTCTCGTTTCCTAGTTTTGTGGTGTGACCTATGGGAGGATCTAAACTAAGTTGACAGTGATATTAAGAGCTTAATATCACAAGCTATAAGCGGTATCTAGCTACACATTATAGCTCCCAATTAGTTAGATGTCTCAATTCCACTCGAATCAAAACCCGATCCATTTAGTGGTGGAGTGCACCACTTGTGTCCGTCCCTTGCCTCATGATATTAAGAATACACACAAAGTAGTATTGTGTCATCTCTGTATTAGTATTCATTTCTTGATCTCTTTAAGCTAGTTATAAATATGTGACTTAACTCAAATCACATTGTGCACATTATAACTCTGCTTTATCAAGGGGCCCACTAATATCATCACTCAATTAAGAGGGGCAATGATAATCTTTTGACTAACTATCTTCTCCAACAAAAGTCATACTTAACCAACTAATGCCTTCACACTACACTCATCGATAGCTCAAGACACTAGTCTAATTAAGAAATTCGTAAGTGATCGGATATAAGTCTCATATCTAAGGACCAAGGACACAGTAAAATATTAATGACACAGAAATACATTTCTATAATATTTTACTTGTTAGGTCAGTTCAGTATACAAAAGCAATATTTTCCTCTTTTGCGTACCCGTGTTGTCACTCACTTGTAGAGCTACAATGATCTATGACCAACACGACAATCTTAACTCGGTAATGAATGTCCCATGTTTATTACCGTGATTGCGAATATCTTTTGCTTTAGGTAAACCAATATCTTTTAGAGCCCTACGGTTAAGGACCAAGAGCCTGTTCCTTAACACTTCTAAAAGACGAATAATATAAACAAGGAACAAAATGATTTCCCATTCAATTCATAATAATTGACATTTAAAAGTAAAACTTTTAGAACACATTCCCTTCACGATACACGAACGGATACCAACCGTTGGTGTAGGTTCTGTCTTTATATCAGTAGCTTTCCATTCACTTTTCCCCTCTCACCCCCTACCCTTCTTCCACCACCTCCCCACCACCACCACCACCACCACTGTCCCTTCTTCCACCACCATCGTCCCTTCTTTCACCATTGCCCCTTCTTCGACCACCTCCCCACCACCACCACCGCCCCTTCTTCCACCACCAACTCCCCTTCTTCCACCACTGCCCCTTCTTCAACCACCTCCTCCCATTCTTCCACCTCCTTCTTCCACCTTTCCCTCAGCCTCCCTCTTCACCTTCTCCCGCCCGATCCTCACCGTCCAGTCGCCGCTCTTGTGGCAACGGGATCTCACGTTGTGTTATTTTTGTATAATTATTTCTTCTAACCAATTATTTTTGTGAAATTATTTTGAGGTATTTGTCGTATTGTGTTGTATCTCTTTGTTTTGAGTTGAAGTATATTTGTATATAAGAATTATACATGTGAATGCATATATAAATTATTATGTTTGTGGATGAATGAATGTGTTGTGGATAGATGAATGAATGTGTTGTGAATGATTGATGAAAAACATGGATGAATATGTTGTGTAAATTGGAACCCCGAAATAGCGAAAAAGCATTTTCTTGTATCTGGATAGGACTTATAACGATGGTAAATATCCATCGGGGTATGTTGGCATCCATCAGTAATAGTCAGGATATTGTTGAGTGATTTTTGTTCTGACAAAATTAAGGAGAAAAATTCACGCCAAAATTAACAGCGACGATAGTTATCCTACACCGTCGGGTATGACCATCGGTGCTTTTCGTTCTGACGAAAGGAGAAAAATTTTGACGATAAAATTCACGCTAAAATTAACAGCGATGGTAGTTATCCACTTGAGTAACGAAACACCGACATATATTACACCGACGATAGAATATTCATTTGTGTTCCAAACCACTGATGGATGGGAACATACATCGATGGATAACTACCGTCGGTGTTGCCTTGTTTTGTTGTAGTGATAAAGAACATGAGTATTCATATGGGGCAAAATTTTGATAAATATTAGGGAGATGTAAATATTTCGAGGGCAATATCAACTTTTCTAGATCTGAGGTACAACAAGGAACTTATTCACTTTGTTTACTTTCAAATTCAAGGAGCTTATTAATGTGATTCTCACATCGATTACACTAAGGGCGTTGTGTGCAAGATTTTAATATCTACGTTTCAGAGAATGTGGAATTGTTAAACAAGACAACTTCCCACCAAACATCTGTACAAGTTGGAGTTCGGCGTTTTACAAGTGATGCTCATAGGAAGAAAGTTGTCAATAATGACTTTATTTGCTACATATTCACAAAAGGGAAGCCCGACCAACATGACAAATTAAATATGGATATTTAGTTGGAAGAAAGTGAACGTGGGCACAACTGGGGACAAGTTTGATGTACTTAATTAGTGGAAGGGCAATGTTTTGAAATAATAATCCTCTCCAAAATGGTCAAAGATATACTGACTATTCCATTCACAATTGTGGCTTTGGAATTCACGTTAGTGCAGGTGGGAGAGTTTTAAATCGGTATAGGAGTTCTTTAGCTACTGAAACAGTGAATGCTTTTGTTTGTACACCAAGTTGGCTTCGCTGCAAAATTTCATCCATTATTACCTCACCAAGTGTAAGTATAAATGTACTAACTAATATTTACACTACAAACTACATTAACAAAACAAAACATTCTAATGAAAAGCAATTAAACTAAGCAAACAAGAAATATTAAAAAAATCTAAATGAAAGGAAACTAAACTAAAGAAGCATGCAAGAATTAAAAGACAAGACAATATTAAAAGAAACTAAGAATTTTATTTTATTAACATGACTCACATTGCAAGTGGTATTTTTCTCCACCTTGAGTTTTTGATTCAAGGCTTTTACTCCTAGTAGAGAGAACGCCACCAAGCAATGAGTGAATAAAAATGAGGAGAAAGAGTTCTATTTATAGGCATGAAAAAGGTAACTGGTGACAATCCCTCGGTATGGGACTAAACACATACTCTAAATGGACATAAAACAACATGACACACGACCCGACTAAACCATGTCGCATTTGGACACATTTGGACCGCTGATTGGTGGTCTATATGTGTCTGATCGAGTCTGCATTTTGGTGGCTTGATTTCTTGGTGTTTGATGAACCTGATTTGGTTGTCGATGGTTGGTCCCGGATTGAATTGCCAAAATACTCCTCATTAAGGTGTGAAGCTTCTTGATTTGCCCATTGATACTTTTGGTTTTACATCTGGGTCCTTCTCTCTTTCATCTCAGTACATAAGTCTATTTATTCCTGAAACTTAAACATAAACTCGTTACATAGCATGTGTTAGGCTAAAAATAGAGGATATTTAATCAAAAATATATGCATGATATGATGTCAATCAAATACCCCCACACCTAACTTTTGCTAGTCCCGAGAAAAACAAAGAAAGAGAAAAATGAAAAAAAAGGAAAAAGCATACGTAAAATAGGAAAATCCTAACTCAGTTTCGTAGGAATCATGGTTGCACTTAGCACGTGCAACAAGCCGTTAAACCTCCTTGTCTCCAAGGAGGAGGAGTGTTGTCTCCTGAGGCTTTTCAGCGGATATACCCACAAAATCCGAACATTGATGCATTAATCAACCTAGAAACACGACTCGATGGACTCATTTCCGTCGATCAATGGACGCGGTAATTCTACGGGCCGACTCTATATATGTAATCAGTCCACACACCTAGCCTAATGAATCATTCGTGAAAGTTAATTAAGGACTTAAGTAACAGACATGGGCAACCTTAACATCCTCAAGTGATACAAAGTGTAAAGTCCATTAAGGTTCTTATTTTTTTTTCTTTTCTTTTGTTCTTTTTCCTCTAGTTGGTGTGTAATTCTCTCAGGGTCTGGTTTCGTGCATCATTGCCTATGAGGAGTTACACTATCACGTACACCTTTACCCACATCTACACATAGGGTGATCCCTACCACCCATGTAGCGGGAGTTCGGTCGGTGCATCCCAAGTCAGATGACTCGAAAGCACGAGGCACTAAGTCCCCTCGGACCTAATTTCCCGAGTGGTAGGAGTCATGCAAGAAGAGATAACACCACTTATTTATTTATCTACATGAGAACCAAAACCCCCACACTTAAAGTTTCACAACAAGATTTTAAGGGTCCCTGACTATGACAAACCTCCTTATACTAACAGACACGAATTATTTGACTCACTAGGTTCAGGGTGGACTTCTTTAGTTGTTTGAGTAATGCAACCCTATGATTACTCGCCCCCTGAGGGAAAACCGGGGTGCATCCTTACGACTATATAAGACCTAAAGTTGGTATATTAGATATCCCAATGCATCATGTTCATGACAATTTTGGAAGCTTTCTTTTTTACTTTGCCTCTCAATGGTTTTGCACATGCTAAACACACGCAAAACCAACAAAACATTTTCTTTCGCAAACACATGAAGATTTTGAAAGAAATGTGAAAATTTTAAAGGGCTAGGCAAGCAAAAGAAGACAAGTCACTCAAGGATCATGGCAGACAAATATATCAATATAAAATGCAGCACACTAACATGACTCTAACAATACAAAGAAAACAAAACAAAACAAAATGAGAAAGACTCTACTATGCACATACGAAAAACACCCCCTACACCTACTTCATGCATTGTCCTCCATGAATGTGAGCATAGATACTACATGGATTTATGCATGTAAAATGAAAGATCTCACCAACATGAAGCGCAAAAGGAAGTTCATGGTTATGTTGATGGACACCTCGAATTCCCTCAAAACCGGTGAGATGCTAAAGAAGGGACACAAATACTTGAAAGAAATGAGGCCCAAATACACAAGGGTTGGGGCCCACAAGAATCAATGCTTACTCATAGAGTCTTTTATTCTACCTTTTTTGAATATAAATATGTACAAAAATAAGTTTCCATCTTCATTTGTCAAAGGACATCAAATGAGAACCTCAAAAGTTGGTCAATGCACTTGGAAAAGGAACATGACACCACGTGGGGCCAGAATACTCAAGTTTGGGCCCCCTCACAGAGAGCACATGATGAAAGGAGAGGTTCAGGAATTATAGGCAAAGGCGTCTCATTCAAATGATCGAATTTAAAGAACTTGAACCTCTCAAGTGTTTGGGAAATATGGAGCAACGGAAGAAGAGTTTCTCCCGTTGCGGTACTGAAGTTATGATCGTCAATCCAAACTCTCCAACCAACAGGCTGGTGGGTCGGAACTGTAGGATTTCATGTTTAATTATACATATATATATTTCGAATTTTCATGTATAATAAGGATCTATTACAATTTTCTTCGATTTATTTATGCATGCATCGGTTTGTTTTAACAACTAGTTTCAAAAACTTATTAAAACAAACACAAAGGGACTCCGAAATTCATACCTAGAAGTTCTCAAAAACTTCTTGACGTTTCAGAGACGTTGAGGAAGCCAATCTTCGCTTCTCGTTGCGCCGGATGCCTCCGAGTGTTCACCGAAACCCTAAACAAGGTTGGAGAGAAAGGAGCTAGCCAATCAATCTCCAAACAAGCTTAGAATCTAGCTACAAACCCCTTCCTTAGCCTCTGAGATTTCTCCTTCCAAAGACTTAGAAAACTAAGAGAATTTTCGTGGGATTTTGTGGTGAATTAAGAGAGAAAATAATTATTGAATTGTGTAACCCAATTAGGGAGAATAAGGACCTATTTATAGGTTCCAATCTTACTCTTAATCATGGCTATTCTTTAGCCACGTTTTCTTTACATTTTCTCTCATAAATTAATTCCTTAATGCATTACATGCACCCACAAAACGTTTGACCAAGTTTGGAGCTAATCCAACCATCAATCAAATTAATCTCTTAATAATCAAAGGCAGAAAATCAATCGCTGTTCGGTTGACCGAGACCCACTCGGTTAACCGAATATGTCACGATTGGTTGACCGAGTACTAGACGGATGACCGATTCTTAAAGGGAAAAATTCTCCTTAACCGATCGGACGAATTCTCGTCTAAGACCGAGTGCCATTCGGTTAACCGAAAATATCGGAACTTAACATTGTTCGGTCGACCGTTTTTGGTTCGGTACACCGTACCAAAGATCCAGGCACTTTGGTCAAGTTCGGTCAATCAATTACGATTATCCGTTCCATGTTCGGTTGACCGATCCATAGATCCTTCGGTCGACCGAACCTCAACGGATTACCGAACTTTTACCCGATTTTGTCTTTTTCAAATTTTGGATTTATTTCCAACAAAATTTGAACTTGAGGGGGTTTTAGCAAATTCACAACTTATGCAATATATTATCCTATGCAACAATAAATTATTGCACCCCATAATATATGCATCTCATATGAATTTATCATAATTCTAATTATGTTATATATAACATGATTGATTTTACTTGTTCACCACATGTGTCATATTTTCTATAAGAAACCTGACACATCATATGAACCAAAAATCAAGCTTCTTGTTTCCCGGTTTCTTGCGGTGTGACCTATGGGAGGATCTAGACTAAGTTGGCAGTGATATTAATAGCTTAATATCACAAGCTATAAGCGGTATCTAGCTACACATTATAGCTCCCAATTAGTTAGATGTCTTAATTCCACTCGAACCAAAACCCGGTCCATTTAGTGATGGAGTGCACCACTTGTGTCCGTCCCTTGCCTCATGATATTAAGAATACACACAAAGTAGTATTGTGTCATCTTTGTATTAGTATTCATTTCTTGATCTCTTTAAGCTAGTTATAAATATGTGACTTTACTCAAATCACATTGTGCACATTATAACTTTGCTTTATCAAGGGGCCCACTAATATCATCACTCAATTAAGAGGGGCAATGATAGTCTTTTGACTAACTATCTTCTCCAACAAAAGTTGTACTTAACCAACCAATGCCTTCACACTACATTGATCGATAGTTCAAGACATTGATCTAATTAAGTATTCCTTAAGTGATTAGATATAAGTCTCATATCAAAGGACCAAAGACACAGTAAAATATTAATGACACAGAAACACATTTCTATAATATTTTACTTATTAGGTCTATTCAGTATACAAAAGTACTATTTTCCTCTTTTGCATACCCGTGTTGTCACTCACTTGTAGAGCTACAATGATCTATGACCAACACGACAATCTTAACCCGATAATTAATGTCCCATGTTAATTACCATGATTGCGAATATCTTTTGTTTTATGTAAACCAATATCTTTTAGAGCTCTACGGTTAAGGACCAAGAGCGTCTTCCTTAACACTTCTAAAAGACGAATAACATAAACAAGGAACAAAATGATTTCTCATTCAATTCATAATAATTGACATTTAAAAGTAAAACTTTTAGAACACATTCCCTTCAGGAACGAGGTCAAGAACCTCGTTATGCATGTCCGACTCACTAGACAAACAGAAAGTGGGTCTCATACCCAAGGTATCCTCCAAGGAACTCCTAATACCCTCATTAGAAATGTAGTTGTTTGATGTTCCATCATTTCCAAGATGACCAGGAACAATAGTGAGAGGCAAATTCTCATCTGGTCGTTTGAAATTACGGGTACTAGGAAGCTCTTGGTCCACCAGAGGTGAGTCCTTAAGATGTACAACATAAAGATCATGTGGCTCAAGGTACAACATGATGTTGTGATTAATAACATAATTATAATCTAAATTAAATTCATATGTGATGTAAATATTATGGGGTGTGATGATTTATCATTACATAGGATAATGTGTTACATAAATTGTGAATTTACTACTAATCCCGAAATGACAAATTTTGTAGGGGTTAAACCGAAATTTAACAAGTTTGCAGTACTGTGCAAAACGGTTGACCGGTTAGCAGTAAACGGTTGACCGGTAGGTGCACGGTCGACAGGACACGTCTCGACCGATAACAGGGAATTTCATCTGTTCGGAACGGTCGACCGAACCTATCGGTCGGTCGACCGAACATTGCGATGAAATATTTTTTATTGTTGAGCGGTCGACCGAGTTATGAACGGTCGACCGAAACTGGGTTCGAGCAGTCGACCGAACCTCCAAACGGTCGACCGGTCCAGACGGTTTTCTGCAGAATTAATTTAAGAATTAATTAGATCATGCATGGAATTGGTCCATAATTGATTTAATTCGTGGCTGAGATTATTTGATATCAAATAATGGATGGTTAGATGGAAGTTTGCATGAAATCATGGGCAAGAGGTTGCACATGAATAGGTAATTTGGAGAGAACTTATAAATACAAGTTTATCTCATTTCCTAGTCAATTAATTCATTATTTTCTCATGCAAAAATCTCTCTCCATAATTCTCCACGAAATTTCCTTAATTCTTAAGATTAGTTTTAGTCTTCAGAGATCTTTTCTCAAGGGAACTAAAGAGGGGTTAGTAATTGGATTTTAAACCCTATTGGAGATTGAGAGGCTAGCTCTTCTCTCTCCAATCTCGTTTAGAGTTTGGTGAATACTCGGAGGCAATCCACCGGGCGATTCGAGCGGCAACGCGACTCCAGATCTTCAAGAGGTTTTAGAGAACCTCTAGGTATGATCCTCTTTACAATTGTTTGTTCTAATGCATGTGAAATAATTTCGACAAACAAATGCATGTCCATATGAAATTGGAAGAAAATATCAATGTTTCGATCCTATATGTTTATAAAATTTCGAAAATATATACATACTATAGGGCACGAAATCCAACAGTGGTATCAGAGGTTTTGATTCATATTATCTTTGATTTAGACTATAAAATCAAGTTAGGTTACCATCTAGAATCAAAACAATTCAGTTTTATGTCTTTTTCGAGTTCTCGATGTTTTGTTGATAAAATTCTAAGAAATTCGTTTTGATTGTTTTATATGTTTTAAAACATCACACATGATTGTTAGAATTGAAATTTAGACATTTGTCTAATTTATAGAATTTTCTTTTTATTTTAAATGATTATTTTATAAAGGAATCAACAAAACTGAAAAGGACTAATGTTCATCTTTCCTTTTGGAAATTGGTTGAACGGCGGTTCAAAATAATTAATTTTGAACTATGGATGCATGAAAATCATTTTAATGGATTGCAAATGATTTTCTAGAATTGTTTGATTTTAGATGCTTGATAATCTAGATTAAATAGTTAAGATTAGACATGAGTGTATGCGTTGCTCGAGTTGTTTTTGCAGGAATTGTGAGTTTATATGTTCCAAATCAGCAATTATGAATGTATGGAATTATTATTATACAGGGGCTTATTTATATGTAAAAGCCAAAATCTCTCTTTCTATCTTTAGATAATTGCATTGCATATGAGAGGTTTTCATAGGACTTGCACTAGTCGGATTTTATCGAATGTGAGGAGCATGTTTATTTTCTGTAAAATCTGTAGGATCGTGTGGGTTATGGGTCCACTAATCACTTTTAATCTAATCCCTAACTAATCAAACAATAAACGCAGCGGAAACAAATTTAAAAACAAGTAGGGAAATTAACAGAAAAATGCAAACCACAAAAGACGCGTCGGTTTTTATAGAGGTTCGGCACCCCACCCGGGTCCTAGTCCTCTCTTGTAAGCTCCGCTCGACTCCGCGAGCTCCGCCTACGTCTTCACTAACCACTCCCCGTTCCGGGCCGGGAGAGAACGCCTTTACACCACAAGCAACGCGAACAACCCTCGCTTGCTTGAATTCTTCCTCTCACAATCCGAGAGGGACACTTCGGGCTTTCACCGAAGTCCTTGCTTCTTTTGACAACACTTGTAACTGAGTGGGATTCACTCTCTAATTGAGCACACTTTGAGTAGGATGAGTATATGATCAAGTGTGTGAAGTTTAGGCTTAAAGAGTGTAGAATTGGGAGCTTTGAGGATTGAGGTTTCTCTCTAATGTATTGGGACAATTGGAGTTGGAGAGTTATGTTAACAACAAGTCTTGATCCTCTATTTATAAGCTCCTAAGGTTTTCTAGCCGTTGGGGATAGATTTGATTGGGTTTTGTGCAAGATACACAAAGCAGAAAATCGGGCTGCAAATCTGTCCAGAACCGGTCGACCGAAACTACTAAACCGGTCGACCGTTCACTTGATTTCAAGGAGAACGGTCGAACAAAAGAATATTCGGTCGGACAAACGAGCTAGAACTTAACTCTACTTAAGTGAATCGGTCGAACCAAAGTATGGAGCGGTCGACCGAAAAGGGGATTCGGTTGAGACAAAGGTCAATCGGTCGAACGAGAAATGTGTCGACCGATAGCAGGGAATTTTGTTTCTTGAAGAAATGTTCAACCGGTCGACCGAAACAAGGTCGTCGTTCGACCGGTTACCGAATGTATTTTGGGGTTAAGTTTGTTTTATACGAATACGACCGTTATAGGAATACGACAAGAAAAACGGTCATATTAAAATCCGGGATCGGTCGACCGAAAATGTAGAACCGGTCGACCGGTAGAGTTCGGTAAAATCACTGTGGAGAGTCTGTTATAAACCGGTCGAACTGAGAACTGGTTCGGTCGACCGGTTCACACAGGAAATCTGGGTTTAAGTTTATAAGTGATTTCCGACTAAGGTTTGGGTGATCTAATGAAGTCCAAATAATGTGAAATTTCGTGTGTGACTTCTATAGGGAACCTATTGTGTATGTGATTGGTTTTTAACTCTTGTATGCTCAATTTACACATGTTCCTAAGACTCAAAATAAAATCAAGATTACAAGTCTTCATTTAGCTTTATTACAAATCTTGACTTGATTTCCTTCCTTCCATGAGTCTTGATCACCTGTAGAGGTTAGCACATGCAATATATATGCAATGCAATATGTGTGCTACTCTACATCATCATAATTAAGATTAGGTTAATTAAATCATCAAAACATAGATTAAGGCCAAAAAGCCAACAATCTCCCCCTTTTTGATGATGGCAACCTATATCTTAATTCTATCTAAATACATGGAATTTGTATATGTAAACTATGCATATTAATGCTCCCCCTATGGATGTGCATAGTTTTTGTTCAATTTTATGCCAAATTCCAAGTTACCCCCTTTATTATCTCTCCCCCTTTGACATCCATCAAAATTAATAATTATTTAAGACTTTAAGCTTAGAATTTGGATGTCTTGTAATGAAGTTGCTCCCCCTAAATTTTGCACTTCATTACTCTAATAAAAGATATAACATTTAAGCTCCCCCTATCAATAAGGCTAAATGGAAACAATGAGTATGATTCAAGTTAAGTTCATTTAAGTTTCAACTTAAGCCTTATTCTAACATCCATTTAAAATTTGACATTTAGAATCAATGGATGTGATAAATGATTTGCAATGAATAGGGATAATGATTTTCAATGAATTGAACTATATGATATGTCAATTAAGCATATGAAGCTAGATTAGAGCTAATTTAACATGAATTGTATAGATAGGAATTTATACCAATGTTGAATTCGAATTTAGCTCCAATCTCATTTGGTGATGCAACCGGATTTGAATTTGACTCTTGAGCTCACCCGGTCACCACCAATTTCCTCCTCAAGCTCCTACAAGTGTAGACTTAGGTACCCAAACAACTTTGGGTCCTTGAACATTAGCTTTTGGGATCCAAACCATTTTGGTTTTGGGAGCCCACACACTTGAGGAACTATGGTTAATGAACATATGCTTACCATTTAGAGTAGTGTGAGATACATGGTTTTTCAATTTAAAATTGTAACCTAAACCATGTTTAGCTAAGGATTGTCTTTGACTACCTAAAAGCATATCAAGCATTTTTGTTCCTTTAGTGAACATTTCAAGATCTTTTCTTAATTGCATATTTGAGGCTTTAAGATCTACATGTTCATCAATAATGGGTGTTTTACTTAGACTAGCAAGTGATGATTCATTTGATTCAAGTCTAGCAATCACCTCATTCTTTTCATTCATGATTAATTCAATTTGACATTTGAGATCATTTATAGTTTTTCTAGCATTTTTGTTCTTTTCACAAATGATCTCATATTGTTTAACTAAATCATGAAATGCATTTTGTAGCTCATCATGTGTATATGATTCATCATTAGCATTAGAGTTAGAGCTAGCACTAGAATATGATTTACTTGACCATGAATTACTTCTAGTGGAATAAGATTTAGAGGAGTTAGAAGCTACCTCACTTTGTTCATCTTCAATGGCCATGAAGCATGAATGTGCAACCTCTCTTCTACTTTGTAAGGAAGAGGATGATGATGATGGAGATGAAGAGTCATCCCAAGTGGCTTTGTGAGCTTCCTCCTTCCTTTCTTTCCTCTTACTCTTCTCCTTTTCTCTTCTCCTCTCTCTTCTCTCATTTTTCTTCTCCCTCTCTTTTCTCTCATTTTCGCTCTCCTCCCTCTCTTTTTCTTTTTCTCTTTTCTCACTTCTTCTACCTCTTCTTTCATTCTTTTCTCCCTTATCCCTCTTGAGATATTTGAAGAAGTCTTGGGCAAGGACCTCAATGTCCTCTTCTTCCACCCTCCTTGGCTCATCAAAATTTGCATGCAATGCCACCATGGAGTTTTTCTTTGAAGCTTCCTTCTCTCTTCGATGACTCAATTGGAGCTCATAGGCCATGAGATTTCCAATGAGTTCCTCCATCTTCAATTTTGAAAGATCATGTGCCTCTTCAATTGCGACGACTTTATCTTCCCAATCGATGCTAAGTGACCGGAGGAACTTCCTTGTCATCTCTCCTTCATTGATTTTTCTTCCAAGAACCAAAAGAGAGTTAGTGATATCGGTGAAGCGAGTGTTCATTTCGCTTATGTTTTCACCGATTTGCATAGAAAAAATCTCATATTTATGCATGAGGAGACTAATGCGGGTTTCCTTAGTTTTACTATCCTCCTCATGATGCATTTGTAGTCTATGCCATATTTCATGTGCACTAACACACCCTCTAATCCTATTATATTCACCCTCATTTAGCCCACAATATAGAATGTTCATGATTTTTGAGTTCATCTCAATTTCTTTCATTTTGGGCCTAGTGAGTGAATCTAATTCATCTTCATTTGGTGGTGTGTATGGATTTTGGAGAAACATCCAATACTTAAGGTCATTAGAAATTAGGAAAATCTTCATCCTATTCTTCCAATAATCATAATTTGACCCATTAAGCAAAGGAGGTCTAGTGGTGCATAATCCCTCTACATGATTAGATGTGCTAGCCATGCTAAAAATACGATTAAGTATAGAATTTAGCTAACAAGGCTCTGATACCAAATGTAGGATCGTGTGGGTTATGGGTCCACTAATCACTTTTAATCTAATCCCTAACTAATCAAACAATAAACGCAGCGGAAACAAATTTAAAAACAAGTAGGGAAATTAACAGAAAAATGCAAACCACAAAAGACGCGTCGGTTTTTATAGAGGTTCGGCACCCCACCCGGGTCCTAGTCCTCTCTTGTAAGCTCCGCTCGACTCCGCGAGCTCCGCCTACGTCTTCACTAACCACTCCCCGTTCCGGGCCGGGAGAGAACGCCTTTACACCACAAGCAACGCGAACAACCCTCGCTTGCTTGAATTCTTCCTCTCACAATCCGAGAGGGACACTTCGGGCTTTCACCGAAGTCCTTGCTTCTTTTGACAACACTTGTAACTGAGTGGGATTCACTCTCTAATTGAGCACACTTTGAGTAGGATGAGTATATGATCAAGTGTGTGAAGTTTAGGCTTAAAGAGTGTAGAATTGGGAGCTTTGAGGATTGAGGTTTCTCTCTAATGTATTGGGACAATTGGAGTTGGAGAGTTATGTTAACAACAAGTCTTGATCCTCTATTTATAAGCTCCTAAGGTTTTCTAGCCGTTGGGGATAGATTTGATTGGGTTTTGTGCAAGATACACAAAGCAGAAAATCGGGCTGCAAATCTGTCCAGAACCGGTCGACCGAAACTACTAAACCGGTCGACCGTTCACTTGATTTCAAGGAGAACGGTCGAACAAAAGAATATTCGGTCGGACAAACGAGCTAGAACTTAACTCTACTTAAGTGAATCGGTCGAACCAAAGTATGGAGCGGTCGACCGAAAAGGGGATTCGGTTGAGACAAAGGTCAATCGGTCGAACGAGAAATGTGTCGACCGATAGCAGGGAATTTTGTTTCTTGAAGAAATGTTCAACCGGTCGACCGAAACAAGGTCGTCGTTCGACCGGTTACCGAATGTATTTTGGGGTTAAGTTTGTTTTATACGAATACGACCGTTATAGGAATACGACAAGAAAAACGGTCATATTAAAATCCGGGATCGGTCGACCGAAAATGTAGAACCGGTCGACCGGTAGAGTTCGGTAAAATCACTGTGGAGAGTCTGTTATAAACCGGTCGAACTGAGAACTGGTTCGGTCGACCGGTTCACACAGGAAATCTGGGTTTAAGTTTATAAGTGATTTCCGACTAAGGTTTGGGTGATCTAATGAAGTCCAAATAATGTGAAATTTCGTGTGTGACTTCTATAGGGAACCTATTGTGTATGTGATTGGTTTTTAACTCTTGTATGCTCAATTTACACATGTTCCTAAGACTCAAAATAAAATCAAGATTACAAGTCTTCATTTAGCTTTATTACAAATCTTGACTTGATTTCCTTCCTTCCATGAGTCTTGATCACCTGTAGAGGTTAGCACATGCAATATATATGCAATGCAATATGTGTGCTACTCTACATCATCATAATTAAGATTAGGTTAATTAAATCATCAAAACATAGATTAAGGCCAAAAAGCCAACAAAATCTACATCTCCGGTGCAATAGGAAATCGCCGTTGTAGCGCATCGATCGATGATAGAAGATCAGGGATCGAAGATCAAGGATCAAAGGGAACATATAAACTCACACGATGTGGATTGTGTGAATGGTTTAATTTCTGTTTTTTAATTTCTGCTATGCATGTGATGAATGTGATTGAATGTTAGGATGTGTATGAATGACAATATGCATGATAACCTAAAATTCCGAATCACATGTTAATATATGAAATTGTCCAACAAAAATTAAGAGTAATTTTCCTTCTTATTTCATCCACTAGCAGCCATTGATCGAGGGATACTCTGCTCGCCCTTAGCGGGAGATAGCTCCCTCCATCTTTGGGAATAGTAGGAGATATAATGGTTGTCTATTGTTGTGCCACAATTAAATATATGAGGTGTGTTTCACCCTAGTGAACCCCAAGTATGTTTAGTTGTGAATACCATGGATAAACGTATCTCGTATCAAATGAAAATAAGTTTTCTTAACATTACCTAGAGCCCTCGCTCGGTTTTGGGAAAAAGTTTTTCTTACGAGGATAGGTCATATTCCCTCATAATTAAAACGACAAGAATCACAAGAGTTTGAAGATGCTAATATTGCTAAAATTCAAAAAGATTGTGATTAGAAAGAGTTTTTCTTACCTTGATATTGTGATGTATTTGATAGCCCTTTGCTAGTCTATATTGCAATTGATAGGATCTTGGATTACTGCATTTACGGGCAAAATTTTATTTGCAGTATTTACATTTATATTTGATATATATGTATGTATTTAAAAATATAAAATTGACATTAAAATCCTGTATAATTTATTTTGTAGAAATGTCTAATATCCAACCAATTGTGCGATCTATGATCGAAAAGAATCCTTTGCAAAATGATGGCTCAAACTTCATGAAATGGCAACTCAATCTTAATATCATGTTGAGGTTTGAAAAACTATCCCATATTTTGGATGGTGAAATCCCAAAATTGAATGAGAAGGCAACCGGTAATGAGAAAGAGGCGATAGCCAAGTGGGAAGACCAAGAGAACCAAGTTCACGGTCTAATGTTGGCATCCATGGGTGACTCGCTTCAATCGAAATACTTGGATTCAAAACCCAAGAAGACCATGGAAGCTTTAACAAAGATGTTTATGGATAGTGCCCGAAAGGAGCGTTATAAGACCACCATCACACTCACAAGGTGCCACATGGCGGAGGGAACATCAGTATCGATGCATTTTCTCACGATGCAAGGATACCTTGAGAAATTGTCGAAGCTCTCTTCTCCAATGCACGAGAACATTGCCGAAGATCTGATTCTTGACTCTCTAGCCACGTCCTTTAAGGACTTTGTGATTCACTATCATGTGCGTGAAAAAGGGGTCAGTCTTGAGGAGCTTCACAACGCTCTGAAAACGGCAGAAGTTGACATGGGCATGGGTCAGGACAATCAGGTCCTAGCCGTCCATGAGAGGAGCAAAAGGATCAACAAAGGTAAAGGCAAATTTACCAAAGATATGTCAATCAAAAGCAATGGAGTAGAAGGTGCCCATAAGAGTACCTCAAGGGAGAAATCTTTCAAATCTCCAACTCCTAACACGGAGTGCTTTCACTGCGGTAAAAAAGGACACATCCGACCTAATTGCCCCAAGTACAAGGAAGACCTTGAAAATGGGATGATTGAACGTAGGCGCCCGAGAAACGCCGTAGATATGTTTGTTATTGAGATAAATTTAATCACCTCTGTCCTTGATTTGGTAATGGTTACCGGATCTTGTGCTCACATAATTTTGATGTGCAACTATTGAAGGATAGGAAGGAACTCGTGGAGAACGAGATGATATTGAAGATCGGAAATAGTACAAGCATAGCTGCGATTGCACAAGGTTCTATGGAACTTCAATAGTCTAATGATTTAAATTTATGTTTTGAAGAATGTTTATTATGTGCCTTCGATTAGCAAGAACTATTCTGTATCATGTTTTGGATATTGATAACCTAATATATATTTTTAAATTCTTGCTTGTCTATATCGAAGAATGGAATTCTCTATGCAAATACATTCGTTTGGAATGACTTTTATTTGCTTGAAATGAATAATAAACAAACTCAAACAAACAATAACAAAAAAAGAAACTAAGATAACTCACGTGAATGATTCATTCTTATAGCACTATCGGATTGGTAAAGTAAATGACGAAGAGACCTTTCAAGAAGAAAGGAACGAAAATGAATGACTAATTGGATATGATACGTTCTAATGTATGTGGTCCGATAAGTACAAGTGCAAGAAACGGTTTAAGGTACTTAATTTTGTTCAACGGATAACTATAGTCACTATAGCTATATTTGTCTAATGGGAAACAAAAGTGAATTCTTTGACAAGTTTAAGGGATTCGAGGATGAAGTAGTGAACCGACTCAACAAGAATATTGAGTCTCTATGAAAGTTTCGTAGGGGTGAGTGCTTAGGATACCTAATTTGACTCATTCCTAAAGTAGGAATAGGATATTGCTCGACATGGTTCGATCAATGATAAGTAAATCTAAATTGCCTATTTACTTTTGGAATTATGCACTACAAGAAATGACGAACTCACAAAATAATATTCCATCCAAATCCGTGGAGAAAATGTCTTGTGAGCTATGGAGTTTAAAGACACCTAAGCTCAACTTTCTCAAGATTTGGGGTTGTGAGGTATACATCAAGAAATTGATGTCAACCAAAACTTCAACCAAAAGCGAATAAGTATTTCTTTATAGGTTATCCTCGTGTGATAAGAGGATACTACTTTTGGTGTATCATCTCCAATCGAAAGATTGTAGAGAGAGATATAGTTTTTCTAGAATTTCTGGAAAAGAGAGAAAAGTAGTGGGAGTAGAGTTAAGCTTGGGAAACTCAAGATACTCTACAAGATCATGATGTGAATGTAGCATTAAAAATCATGAAGGCCCAGCCAAAATTCATTTGGTTAGTGGGAGCATGAGCGAGAGATCCTTACAAGAAATTGTGAGAGAATCTCAATCATCCCCACCCAGTGTACGCTCGAGAGTCGAACGTGAACCTATTCCTCAAGAAATTGTGGAAGAAGTTCGAGAGACACGAGAAGAACCAAAAGAATAGAGAAGGTCGACGAGGGAAAGAAAGAAACCCAATAAGTATGTGGGACTTCATGAGATCGTGGTACTAGATACCAAAGATCCCTCGACCTTCCAAGAAGCAATGGAAAGGGAAGACTCCAAACTATGGCTTAAGGCGATGGAATCCGAAATAGAATCCACGTATGACAATCAAGTATGGAACTTGATTTGCCTTCCTCAAGAGAAAATGTCCTTTAGTATAAATGAGCTTTTAGGAGGAAGATAGACATGGATAGTAACTTGACAACCTACAAAGCAAGGCTTGTAGCAAAAGGTTATACTCAAATTCAAGAAATTGACTTTGATGAAACTTTTTGAGAGGTTGCCATGTTAAAATCTATTCGGATTATGCTCACTATTGCCACATTTTACAATTGTGAAATATGGAAGATGGATATGAAAATGACGTTCCTTAATGGGAACTTGGAGGAGGATATGTACATGGTACAACCTCAAGGTTTTGATTTTCCAAAGAATAGCGACAAAATATGCAAGTTTCAAAGATCCATTGATGGATTGAAGCAAGCATCGAGGAGTTGGAACAAATGCTTTGACGAAGAGGTGAAGAAGATTCACTTCATTCAAAGTAAAGGAGAACCTTGTTGATACAAGGAGATTAGTGGGAGCCATGTAGCACTTCTGATCTTATATGTCGATGACATATTGCTCTTGAGCAATCATATACCTTTGCATTAGCTAACGAGAAATTTCATTGAAATCGGCATTTTCAATGAAAAGAAATGGATTGAGGCTCAACACATCTTGAGAATCAAGATACGTTGAGATGCATCCTGTAGACTCATTGGCCCCAGTCAATGTGCATACATTGACAAGGTCTTGAAAAGGTTCAGGGTGAACAATTCAAATATGGACAATGTGCCAATAAGTATGAGTATAGGTGTGCAACTCAAGAAGTCTCAATGTACTCAATCACGCAAAGACTTGGAGTACATGAAAGTATCCCTTATGCTTCGGCAAAAGGAAGGACCATGTACACGATGACTTGCACAAGACTCAATATCTCGTATGCTCTATGCGTGATAAGTGGTCACCAATCCAACGCAAGTCGTAAGCATAGGATTGCGGTCAAGAATATTCTGAAGTACCTTAACCAGACTAAAGAAAATGTTCTTGGTTATGGAAGACAAAGGAGAAAATAGCTGAGGGCTATTTTGATGCAATTCTCATAGGAATTCTTGACAATAGGAGGTTGGAATGATGATGCGTCATCATTATCTGAGGTGGATGCATGAGCTAATGTAGTTAGGAGTAACATCACTACGGCTAACTCAACCACCAACGAAAGACAAAATAAACAAATGGGTGGACACAACAGTAACACAACTGACCCATTCAACAAACCTTTATACCAAGCTAAAAGGCAAAATATATTTCGAGTCCATCGATCTGAGGATCCATGTGGATTGGCTTGATAGGTGATTTGAGAAGGTTACCCTAGTTATTAATGTTTTATACATTAAGAATGTATGTTAAAGAAAACTTTGATAACAAGTGGGAGATTGAAGGGAATGTGTTCTAAAAGTTTTACTATTAAATGTCAATTATTATTAATTGAATGAGAAATCATTTTGTTCATTGTTTATGTTATTCGTCTTTTAGAAGTGTTAAGGAAGAGACTCTTGGTCCTTAATCGTAGGGCTCTAAAAGATATTGGTTTACATAAAGAAAAAGATATTCGCAATCATGGTAATAAACATGGGACATTTATTACCGAGTTAAGATTGTCGTGTTGGTCATAAATCATTGTAGCTCTACAAGTGAGTGACAACGCAGATACGCAAAAGAGGAAAATATTACTTTTGTATACCGAATTGACCTAACAAGTAAAATATTATAGAAATGTGTTTCTGTGTCATTAATATTTTACTGTGTCTTTGGTCCTTTGATATGCGACTTATATCTGATCACTTAAGAATTGCTTAATTAGACTAGTGTCTTAAGCTATCAATGAGTGTAGTGTAAAGGCATTAGTTGGTTAAGTATGACTTTCGTTGGAAAAGATAGCTAGTCAAAAGATTATCATTGCCCCTCTTAATTGAGTGATGATATTAGTGGGCCCCTTGATAAAGTAAAGTTGTAATGTGCACAATGTGATTTGAGTTAAGTCACATATTTATAACTAGCTTAAAGAGATCAAGAAATGAATACTAATACAGAGATGACAAAATACTACTTTGTGTGTATTCTTAATATCATGAGGCAAGGGATGAACACAAGTGGTGCAAGAATACCGCTTATTCTTAATATTCAAGAAATGAATACTAAATGGATCGGGTTTTGGTTCAAGTGGAATTAAGACATCTAACTAATTGGGAGCTATAATGTGTAGCTAGATACCGCTTATAGCTTGTGATATTAAGCTCTTAATATCACTGTCAACTTAGTTTAGATCCTCCCATAGGTCACACCACAAAACTTGGAAACGAGAAATGAGGATTTTGAGTTCATAAGATGTGTCAGGTTTCATGTAGAAAATATGACACATGAGGTGAACAAGCAAAATCAAAATTATGTTGTGATTAATAATATAATTATAATCTAAATTAAATTCATATGTGATGTAAATATTATGGGGTGTAATGATTTATCATTACATAAGATAATGTGTTACATAAGTTGTGAACTTACTACTAATCCCGAAATGTCAAATTTTGTAGGGGTTAAACCGAAATTTGACAAGTCTGCAGTACTGTGCAAAACGGTCGACCGGTTAGCAGTAAACGGTCGACCGGACACGTCTCGACCGATAACAGGGAATTTTCATCTGTTCGGAACGGTCGACCGAACCAATCGGTCGGTTGACCGAACATTGCGATGAAATATTTTTTATTGTTGAGCGGTCGACCGAGTTATGTTCGGTCGACCGAACCTCCAAACGGTTGACCGATCCAGACGGTTTTCTGCAGAATTAATTTAAGAATTAATTAGATCATGCATGGAATTGGTCCATAATTGATTTAATTCGTGGTTGAGATTATTTGATATCAAAAAATGGATGGTTAGATGGAAGTTTGCATGAAATCATGGGCAAGAGGTTGCACATGAATAAGTAATTTGGAGAGAACTTATAAATACAAGTTTATCTCATAACCTAATCAATTAATTCATTATTTTCTCATGCAAAAATCTCTCTCCATAATTCTCCACGAAATTTCCTTAATTCTTAAGATTAGTTTTAGTCTTCAGAGATCTTCTTCTCAAGGAAACTAAAGAGGGGTTAGTAATTGAATTCTAAACCCTATGTGAGATTGAGAGGCTAGCTCTTCTCTCTCCAATCTCATTTAGAGTTTGGTGAATACTCGGAGGCAATCCACCGGGCGATTCGAGCGGCAACGCGACTCCGGATCTTCAAGGGGTTTTAGAGAATCTCTAGGTATGATCCTCTTTACAATTGTTTGTTCTAATGCATGTTAAATAATTAGGACAAACAAATGCATGTCCATATGAAAATTGAAGAAAATATGAATGTTTCGATCCTATATGTTTATAAAATTTCGAAAATATATACATACTATAGGGCACGAAATCCAACAAGATTGACTAGGAGTTTGACTATGAAATATTGTGCTTTGAATTTGTGGATATGGTGGTGGTTCGATATCAGAAGATAAATCCTCATGTTGACAAGAAATGTCACCCTCGTCACGTTTATTTAATTGTTGTGTAATTTGACTCACATACATTTTCATAGTTTGCATGGAATTTTAAGTGAACTCCATTACATTTTGAGTGGTTTCCATGAACGTTTGGAGGGTTTGTTCTAAAGAATCAAGTCCGGGGTCAACTGTGAGGTCCAAGTCAGTGCTTGGGAATTTTTTAGGTTGGGTGTTGATAGGCTGAGAATGAGTCCAATGATTCGGGGTAGGGTGTTGGTAAAATTCTGGGTATTCGGGAGGAGGATATTGGGGTAGAAATGATGTATAAGAATTTGAATAAGAGTTATCTTCCAACGAATCCATCACTCTCGGGATGTACGTTGATGCGTAAGGGTCACATTGAGCATTTTGGGAAAAGGTATGCTCGTACTCGGGCTCTAGGGAAACATAAGGACATTTCCCGAAAACATGACCACTCAACCTGCAATAGTCACACTGTACAACTACTAGAGCTACCGGCGCACTCATGTCGTCTACCACATGCATGAACGAGGCCAAAGGTCCTTGTAATGTCTGAGTTCGTTGACCAACATATGATCCGACATAACTAGATGGTGGTCTAGCAGTCAGTGCCTCTCTCATATCACCCCAATATGAAGATTGCTCGGCCACACAATTAAGATCGTCTCAACCATACGGGGTGTTTGTCTGAGGCACCCCAGGATGCATGGGTCCAGAGTACAAGGGAGAATTGTCATAGTCCCAACAATGATATGGATGGTCTCCCATGTAACCATCCATCGCAACAAAAAACTATCGAGACGACCACTCTCACCACCACAAGGCCAAACTAGCAAAAAGTTCTCGACTCGACCCTAAAACTCTAACAAAGAGTGTAAAGGGGAGGAGACTAGAACATAAAAATAGGTGAGAAGAAGATGACTGAGAGGAGAAGGGAAGAATTCTTAAAAACTAGCGTGGGTAGTGGGAGAATGTAGAAGCCTAATCTAGCAAGCACAACTCAAACAACTTATGACTATTAGGGCTGTAAATGGGTAATATTTTACCCGCAACCCGCCCCACCCCGCCTAATGCGGGTAGCGGACAAAAAAATGTTACCCGCCAACCCGCTAACCCGCCACCCGCATAACCCGCTTAATAAGCGAGGCGGGTTGCGGTTGTCTTGCAACCCGCCCCGCATAACCCGCAACCCGCCTAATCAAATATATTATTATTATTTTATATACCAAAATCATTTTAATGTTTCAATTTTACTCATAACCATTAACCCACCATACCAAATCATTATTCAACACTAACCAAATGTCTAATTTTTCACTCAACACACATCCAATTTCTCAAAAAATACAATGAGTAATTACTATTTTTCAAGTTTTGATGTTCTTTTATTTTTCTTAGGAAAAATCAAAAAAAAATTAAAAAACCCGCCAAACCCGCATAACCCTCCCCGCCTCACCTAGTCCAACCTTAGGCGGGGCGGGTAGCGGTGGACCAAAAACCCGCCCCGCCCCACTTACACCCCTAATGACTATATGTCTTTAGGCTAGACACCACCTAACTTTGAGATCACTAGTCTGGACACGCTTCACCACCCTACAATGAAGACCACAATGCCTAGCAAATGATACCTGATCTGGAGATCCAGTACCAACTACTATCGACAAGGCAGGCGATGCCGATCAGGTCATGACGGTCTCAACTTGATCACTCTCCTAGTGCGTCTGAAATCCTAGGGCCAATGTCTACTTGCTTTTACAATTAAGGCTTAGATTAAGAGTGATTTTTTGGGCAAAGGAATGGGTGATGAAATCCCCCACCTTATCTTGTATGGGACAACCCCTCCTTAGTAGCATTTTGAGTCTTAATCTAGCAATCAACTCTCCAATCAAACGCTCAACTCACTCTTGTTCCGATGCACCTTACTCACTAATGCATGCTTTAACCATGCATGAATGAGAGAATTGGGTAAACGTATCTTACACCATACACCAGCAATCAACAACAATCGGACTTTGAATTAAATAGAATTCATATTTTTTGGGTACATCCATGAATAGTAGTGGGATAAGTATTTGTCTCTTGTCAGGTATTAATTCAAACAGAAAAAAAGAAAATGATGACCAGAAAAATTCAAACAGAAAAAAGAAAATGATGACCGACAAAACTGATGGGACCAATTATTTTCCTACCTAGCTATCCACGTCAGTCGTGGGTGGGAAATCGGGTGGTCATCCCGGGATCCTATAATATAATAGATAATGATATTTATGATTGGGATGGACATGCTGACCTAGTAGTTGAAAACTGATCCGCGCCAAATGCTTATTTTGAGCCAACACCCAAAGATCATGGAGCCGGCGTATCGTTTGTTAATAATGGATGAGGTGGGAGTTAATTCGTTAGTCGAAATTTGGTGATTAACATTCTTTGATATTTTATAATATGGAGCTCGAATGATAAATGTGCGGTAGATATTCTTTTTTGATATAAAACAAGCATGCACATCAAAAATCATAATATTCTGAGTTTACTTTTTTGCAAATCATGGGAATACACCTAATGCGACGTGATGAGTTTTGACTCCTTGACCCGTTGACCTTGAGTCATCCACTACCCCAATCACAAATTCAACTCAATCCAATTTTTCTCTCTCTGTCACGTCAGCATAACCACAAATCCAACCACAAACCCAACCCAGCACAAAAACCTTCCACTATCCCAACCTAACTATTCAACACACTCTCTCATCCACATCATCACTAGAAAAAAACAAAAAAAATATTTTTGTTAAAATAAGGAAAAATAAAAAAACATATTTAAAAAAGATTTAAACAAAATTTTAAAAAATAAAACAAAAAAACTAACCAAATACAGTGTGACTTGTGAGGGTGTGATCAACTCATAGATTGAGTATAGAGCTAAAAACTTATAAACCCTATCAAACTATTAGTGATTTCCGATGTGGGATTTTTCTAGTTTGTTATACAAAGTCCAAAATCACACACTACATTTGCATTACACATTTACAAACTATCTCAATTTTTTATACAAAAGCTCAACCCCCCCCCCCCCCCCCCCCCCCACACACACACACACCAAATTCCACCTCCACGCAAAACTCCTAAATTCCCTCTCCACCTTGACCCAAAATCCTTAAAGTCCACCTCTGCCATTCGACACTAGTGATCTCCTTGATCCGGCAATGCATCGCTCTACTGCCTCCACCCTTCCACCTCCGCGCTTCTCCACCCTACGCGGACAATCCAGCCACTAATCCAAATTATTGCCAGTCTAGTCCAATCCCTAAAGTCCACCAGCCCCGAGTCCAACCACTGATATGAATTATTGTTGTTGTTGAGTTGAATTCTGGGCTAAGTTCTTGGCTATATTTTGGAGTTATCTTGGTTGAATTTTGGAGTTGAAACCCTTGTGGTTTGGTTATTAACTTTGATCCGATTTACCTATGAATTTTGGGCTGCAATTTACTAGAATTTTGAACACTTTCTCTAAAGAAAGCAATCGTGAGAACACTTTCTAAGAATGACTTGAGTATTGCAAAATTACGAGGTCGGGGATATGATGGAGTAAGTAACATGAGGGAAGAGTTCAATGGAATGAATACCCTAATCCTTAAAGACAATGAAACAACGTATTACATTCATTGCTTTGCACATCAATTACGGTTGGCCTTGGTAGTTGTTGCTCGAAATCATGGCCAAGTAGACTTGTTTTTTCATGTGGTTTCACGTCTATCAAATGTCATTGGAGTTTCATGAAAAATACTTGATATACTTCGTGAAAGACAATCAGAAAAAATTACAGAAGCATTTGAAATGGTAGAGATTGAAAGTGGGAGAGGATTGCCTCAAGAGACCACTCAAAAGGCCCGGTAATACGCGTTGGGTTCTCATTACGGTGCTTTGATATATTTAAGTGTCATGTTTGGTTCTATTGTTGTTGTAGTTGAGATTATCGAAGAAACTTCAAATTCTATGGAAAAAGGAGAAGCAATCATTCTACTCGATAACTTGCAAGACTTTGAATTTGTCTTTTGTTTACATTTGATGAGAAATATCTTGGGACTGACTAATTATCTCTCAGTGGCATTACAAAGATAAGACCAAGATATTATTAATGCCTTGGATTTAGCGGCAGTGGCAAAACAACGTCTACAAGAAATGAGACAAGAAGGATGTGATTCTATATTAGAGCAAACTACCCAGTTCTGCATGAAACATGATATTATGGTTCCTATAATGTCTGAATCGTTTCGGCCTCGACAGCGTTCTCGTCGAAGAGTGGAGAAATTTTCTAATGCGTACATTATCGTGTTAAAATATTCCACACAGTAATTGATATGCAAGTTCACGAGTTGAACAACTGTTTCACAGAGGGGAGCACAGAGTTACTGATGTATGTATCATGTTTAAGTCCTAAAAATATTTTCTCCCAGTTTGACAAGACCAGATTGCTTCAAATGACCAAATTTTATCCCAAAGAATTTTCTGATTTTGATCTCATTGTTCTTGAGAGTCAATTGGAGACGTATATTTGTGATGTCAGATCTAATCTAGAATTTGGAGATTTGAAAATTTTAACATAACTCGCACAGAAGATGGTTTAAAAGAAGAAAAATCTAACTTTTCTGTTGGTTTTTTTTGTTGATTACCTTGACATTGATCTTGTCAACTGCAACTGCAACAGTTGAGAGAGTATTTTCGGTCATGAATGTTGCGAAAAACAGATTGTGGAACCAGATGTGTGATGAATGGGTCAATGATGCTCTCGATACGTACATCGAATGATAGATTTTTGATACAATTAGTGATGAAATTATAATGAAAAATTTTCAAAACATGAAACATCGTAGGATTAACTTGTAACAAACATGTTTTGAAATTAATATAAAAGCTTTTTAATTATTATATTATTTTTGGATTGACATATTTTTAAAGTGTGCATACCCCTCAATATCGGCATCGGTCCGCCCGTGGGTGCTCTTATATAATACAAACTTCAAAATCTAGAATTATATGTGCATGCATATCCGTGTTATAAAATATTATCTTTGATTTGAATTCGTTATTTGGAGCTCGAATTTTAAATTATTAAAAAATCCCAAATGAGTACGAACGTACGATTCTAAGTTGGAAGAAGCTAGGATAGAAAGGAAGCGTCAAAGTTATTTTGCAACGTACCAATTTCGACTAACGAATTAACTCCCCTCATCCATACATTATTAACAATGTATTCGAAAGGATACGCCGATGTCGGAGTCCATGTGTGCGCCATTTGATGGGACCTGATGGGGTAACATCAATTACAAGCGATTTGGTAGCTAACGCTAAGAAAGAACGACATGGGAAGTGATTAATTCAGTTATACTAAGAAAGAAAGCATAAACTATATTAAGTACGTTTAGTGGATGATAAGAAAGAAACCGGGCAAGGTTTGAGGTGTTAATGAAATTGGTCGATGAGATGAATTGAGATAATTTACTATGAATAGGTCGTCAAATTGGAATAGCATTCTTGCTATATGTGTTCGAGAAAGTAATTAAAGTGATGCAATAGGATTTGGGCCTCTCGGAAACTGTCTCTATTAACATAGGGAAGTCACTTTGTGACCATATCTGAAATTCGAGCATAATCATCAAATCCACGTAGTATAGTTTACTTAACGAAACCATGGAAGATTTAACAATATCATGACAAACGTCCAAACAACATCCAAATGGTACCTACGATTACGATATTATCATTGCATTGTTAAAGTGTCACCAATATTGCGAATTAACTACGAGACATAACCACTAACTGTTCAAATCGAATCGTACTTGAGCAAAGCCTGTAACATCCCGATATAGCGGAAAATTTTAAAAATTCATAATCAAGACAAAGAACACAATAATCAAAGGCGGGACTGTTACTTCTCATAAACAAATAGCGATGTACCAGAATACATCAGAGTTTGCCAAAATGAATACATGATTACAACAAAACGACAAGGGAAGATAAACGTAATCATGTTGACCTCAGTGGTCCGACTAGAGGATCCGACTCCAAATGCGCGCGCCCGCCGATCACCACCCCACACGACCTACTACGGTCCTGAAAAAGATGCAACAACAATGCCTGAGTTTCAAGAAAGGAAACCCCGTACGCCAACTCACCTATATGCATGCATTACACAATGAACCTATCATACTAGTAGCGTGTCATGACATCGACAGAAATGAAAAACAGTTCCCCCGAAGGGTAAAACAGAACATCAGTCCGACAGTCAACAATGAGTCTCCCGAGGAGACCTACTGCAGGCACATGCAGCCTTACAACACGCGACATCGCACCCCCCACACGCAGCTACACTACTCAAGGGTTCGGCAGGGAGCCTCTGTCACGCATGCGCGCCGATAGAATACAGATCTGCAAATCTCAGTGGTCGGAGCCACATGGACAAACGGGGCCGTCGCCCGGAAGGTATAACAACAACATCTCGATAGGTGCCCAGTCGAGGAATCAACATAGCCGGCACAGCCTCGGCCCAACAATCATCATCGCCGGCACAACCTTGGCGGCATCACCGGCACAACATCGGTGGTCCATCACAACGTCCGGCACAACATCGGACGGGTCCAGACCAAAGTCTGCCAGGTCATCAGGCTCCTCGAGCCGCAAACACCAACCGCGCCGCTATAAAAGCAGGGCAGCGACCTCCGTAGCCCGTGGGCTGGTAGTCACCTCACCCAATGCCAGTTGCGTGCCCGCACAAACATCAACACTGGGATCCGCGATCCCTCAGGCCTGCTACACTACAATAAGTCCAATCAATCCATCACATTAGTCACGCTTCATACATGGAACTGACGCGTCCCGAACACCGACACTCTTCCCAACGGTGGTCCCTGGGCAGGCATGCGGAATGCGCCTACCGTCACTTCCCGGCTCACGCACAAGGCGAGGACACGGGTTTCCGTGGACAAAGTTGGCATTCAAAAAGGGAACCAGGAATTCTGTCCTGGGCCCAAACGGTCGTCCGGAAGAGGTGATTCGGTCGACCGTTTCCAGAAAGGAAACGATCGACCGTTCGCCTCACACGGTCTACCGCTGCGCTCAAAACACAATCCCCAAACGGTCTACCGAAGGTCTAAAACCGGTCGACCGAACGAGGTCAAAATCCGGAGTCTGGTCAACATTGAAATCCAATCTATCGGTCGACCGACTCAGGGGTCCCGGTCGACCGAAAACTAACAATACATCTTATACAACATTTTAATCCATCGGTTGACCGACTTAGGGGTCCCGGTCGACCGATAACAGTTAGGGTCAACCTACATTTCTACGTCATATAACGGTCGACCGAACACAAGCAACGGTCGAACAAACATGCATAATAATCCAAATAACTTAAGTTCCGGTCGACCGAACACAAGACCCCGGTCGACCGAAACACAACAGGCAGGCAAAACTACATGCATTCGGTCGACCGCCCGAAGGGTCCGGTCGACCGTTGGTCGTCTCCTACCTCGCGTCAGCCGAGGTTTTCACGGAAAAACACGTCGGAGAGGTCTCCGACCTCCCCGTCCGACCAACACAATCCTTTCACGAGGGTTAGGAAACACAAAACCACACTAATAAGTTGACATACCTCGCGAGAACGACGAACAAAGCCGGAGCACCGCTCGCGTACGCCGTCTCCGGTGACCTCCCCGCGCGTCCACCTCCTCGCACGATCGCCTCCTGGAGCTTCACACCGGTGCCACCTCCTCTGGTCGTCAGAAAGTAAAGGGAAGGAGTGAGTGAGAGGGAGCAACGAATGGAGGAGAGAGAGAGAGAGATTTTCGTTATAAAAACCCACCCCTCTCACCTCACCATAACCCTACACCATCACCCTACCCACGACCCATACCTCCCACGACCCCACTGTTCACGTGCCCCTTTCCCATGCAAACCACACCCCTAAACCCGGATTAACCCCCTAATCAAGGTTTGGGTTCTAACAATCCACCCAACTTAAAAGGATTTCGTCCCGAAATCAAAGCAAACTACTCACCGAAAAGCTCTGGATACTGCATTCTGACATCCTCCTCGATCTCCCAAGTGGCCTCGCGCACACTGTGATGCTGCCACCTGACCTTCACCATCGGAATGGTCCTCCTCCTGAGCTGGTGATCCATGCGATCAACAATCTCAACTGGTCTCTCCTCGAGTGACAAGTCCTGCTGAATCTCTGGCACTGCTATCTCAATAATGTGAGCTGGATCTGCAACGTACTTCCTCAACATCGATACATGGAAGACGTTGTGAAGACCCGAAAACTGCGGTGGCAATGCAATCCGGTAGGCAACCTCTCCAACTCGGTCGAGGATCTCAAACGGCCCAACATACCTCGGACTGAGCTTCCCCTTCTTACCAAACCTCATCACACCTCTGGCTGGGGAAATCTTCAGAAACACGTGATCGCCCACCTCGAAACTCAACACCCGTCTGCGTCGATCAGCATAACTCTTCTGTCTGCTCTGTGCTGTGGCCAGCCTCCTCCTGATCACATCAACCTTCTCTGAGTACATCTGCACAATCTCTGGCCCCACTAACTGCCTCTCGCCTACATCACTCCAGCATACCGGTGATCTGCAAGGCCTCCCGCACAACTCCTCGTACGGTGCCATCCCAATACTCGAGTGGTAGCTGTTGTTGTAGGCGAACTCTATCAGCGGCAAGTGCTCATCCCAGTGCCCTGCCCAATCTAGTGTGCATGCTATCAGCATATCCTCCAAGGTCTGAATCGTCCTCTCTGACTGACCATCGGTCTGCGGATGAAACGCTGTACTGAACCTCAAACGCGTCCCCAAAGCCTGCTGCAGACTCCCCCAAAATCTGGAAGTGAATCGAGGATCTCGATCGGAGATGATGCTCACTGGCGCTCCATGCAACCTGACTATCTCCTCCACGTAGAACTTAGTTAGACCCTCCAAAGGCAACGTGGTCCTGATCGCTAAGAAATGCGCCGACTTGGTCAGTCGATCGACTATCACCCAAATCGCGTCGTGGAATCTCCTCGTCTTTGGCAGTCTCGTGACAAAATCCATCGTCACGTGCTCCCACTTCCACTCAGGAAGCTCAATACACTACATCGGTCCTGCTGGCCTCTGATGCTCAATCTTTACCTGCTGACAGACGAAGCATCGCTCCACAAACTCTGCAATGTCCCTCTTCATGCCCTTCCACCAGAAGTTCCGCTGCAGGTCCTTATACATCTTCGTACTCCCCGGATGAATGGTGTATCTAGCGCTGTGTGCCTCCTCCATGATGTCATCTCTCAGCCCATCAACCTTCGGCACCCAGATCCGTCTCCTGAACCTCAGACCACCATCAACCCCCACACTGAAATCTGATCCATCTTTGGAAGCCAACTGTAGCAGACCAGCTAACTCATCATCCCCCTGCTGAGCCTGAACCAACCGTGAGACAGTCTGCGGCTCCACCCGAAGCCCAGCAATCACTGCTCCCTCTGAGCCCTCTGTGAACGGTCTCCACTCTGACAAAGCCTCGAGTAGCCTCCACTCCTGGATGCACAGACTCGCAACTGAAACCTCCACCTTCCTGCTCAGCGCATCTGCAACCGAATTCGCCTTCCCCGGATGATAGGAAATGGTGAAGTCGTAGTCCTTAATGAACTCAAGCAATCTGCGCTGCCTCATATTCAGCTCCTTCTGCGAGAACAAATACTTCAGACTCTGATGATCGGTGAAGACCTCGAACTGCTCGCCATACAGATAGTGTCGCCAGGTCTTCAACGCGTGAACTACTGCTGCTAACTCCAGATCGTGAGTCGGGTAGTTCTTCTCGTGCACCTTCAGCTGCCTCGAAGCGTACGCGACCACCTTCCCATGCTGCATCAGAACACAACCCAAGCCTATCCCTGATGCATCGCTGTAAATCACGTAGCTTCCACTGCCACTCGGTAGCGTCAGAATCGGTGTTGTCGTCAGACGCCTCTTCAGCTCCTGAAAGCTGTCCTCGCACTTCTGGGACCAAACGAACTTGACGCCCTTCTGCGTCAACGCTGTCAGCGGCGACGCAAGTCTGGAGAAATCCTGAATGAACCATCTGTAATGCCCTGCCAGTTCCACAAAACTCCTGATCTCCGTCACGCTCGTCGGGGCTCTCCACTGAGTCACAGCCTCGACCTTCGCCGGATCCACCGATATCCCATCCGCTGACACAATATGCCCCAGAAAAGCCACCTGATCCAACCAAAACTCGCACTTCGTGTACTTGGCATAAAGCTGCTGATCCCTCAAAATGCCAAGCACAATCCTCAGGTGCTCTCGATGCTTCTCCCTGTCAGGCGAGTATACCAAGATGTCATCCAAGAACACCACGACAAATCTGTCAAGGTACGGCTGGAAGGTCCTATTCATCAAATCCATGAATGCTGCAGGTGTATTCGTCAATCCAAATGGCATCACCAAGAACTCGTAGTGGCCGTACCGCGTCCTGAAGGCTGTCTTCTGAACATCTGCCTCCCTGATCCGCAATTGATGATAACCCGAACGCAGATCGATCTTCGAGAACACTCTCGCCGTCTGCAGCTGATCAAACAAATCATCGATCCTAGGCAAAGGGTATCGGTTCCGAACGGTAACCTTATTCAGCATCCTGTAGTCGATGCACATCCGCAACGATCCATCCTTCTTCTTCACGAAGAGCACATGCGCTCCCCATGGAGAAACACTCGGTGGAATGAACCCGGACTCCAACAACTCCTGCAACTGCTTCTTCAGCTCTGTCAACTCTGCAGGTGCCATACGATATGGTGCCTTCGACTGAGGTGTTGTACCCGCTACCAACTCGATGCCGAACTCGATCTCTCGGTGCGGCGGTAACGCTGGAATCTCTGCTGGAAACACATCCGGAAACTCCTGCACAATCTCTATGTCCTCCAGCCTCCTCGTCTCAGGATCAAGAACTACCAGTGTGGCCACAAACGCTCTGCATCCCTGCTGTATCAGTCTCTGTGCCTTAACCGCAGACACGATCAGACGACCTCCTCTGCTCCTCGCACCTCTGATCAGAACATCTGGCAAGCCCTCCATCGGAATCAGAATCTTCTTCTCGCGGCAAAAGACCCGCACGTCGTACTGTGACAGCCAGTCCATCCCCAGTATGACGTCGAAGTCCTCCATCGGTAACAAGACCAGATCTGCCGGAAAATCATGGTCTCCCGAAGCAACTGTGGTGCCTGGGAAAAAGCTCCCCACAGTGCCCACCTCACCCATGGGCGTGCTGACCTCCAAAACATCAGTCAGCAGCACAGGGGTCCGACCCAACTTGCCAGCAAACTTCTCCGAAATGAAGGAGTGAGTGGCGCCGCAATCAAACAACACCCGAGCAATCAAGCCAGAAACAGAAAGTGTACCTTCCACGATGGTGTTGGAGTCCCTCGCCTCCTCAGCCTGAATAGTGAAGACTCGTCCGGTCTTCCTGCTCTGCCCTGGTGAAACAACTGATCGACTGCCTCCACCTCTGCCTACTGCTGGTGGTCCTGGCCTCCTGCACGACTCTCCCTGCCTCTGAGGACAATCACGGACAAAATGCCCCATCTGGCTGCAACCCATACACGCTCCAGTCCGACGGGGACACTCCTGTCCTGGATGGAACCTCCCGCAGTAAGTGCACGCTCCTGACTGACGTGCTCCTCCTCCATCGAACATGGGCCTCTTGCCCGGGTTCCCTGCTCCACGACCAGCTACTCTGCTACCGTTGCTCACTGGCGCCTTCCGCGCCTCCTGAATACACTCCCTCTGGTCCTGCTCGATGATGGTAGCATGCTTCACCGCATCTGCAAGGGTCCGCGGCATGCTGTTGATCACCCGAGAACGAAGCGGCTGCCTCAGTCCCTTCACGAACTTCCTCGCCCGCTGCTCTGGGGTCACGCAGATCTCTGGGCAGTAACGCTCCAAGGCGTTGAACCAGCTGATGTAGCTCGCCAGAGTCATCTCCCTCTGCTCCAGAGACATAAACTCCTCCCTCTTCTGATCCCTGAAATGCTGGGCGAAGTACTGCTCGTGGAACACCTCCAAGAACTCCTCCCAGCTGAGATCTGCACGGTCATCAAACAGAACTGTGGACGTAGATCTCCACCAGTTTGCGGCCTCGCCATCGAACACATAGGTGGCCAGCTCCACCATCCTCTTAGGTGCTACTCCAATAGCGCGGAAGATCTTCTCCATCCGGAAGATCCAGTCTTCCGCAACCTCTGGGGCCCTCCTGCCATCAAAAGTCAGCGGGTGCTGACGCATGAACCGATCGTGCTCAGCTCCCACTCCGCCCTGGGCGCTCTGAGCTGCCTGACGCTCCAGAAACTCGCCCAACCTGTCCCAATGAGCACCAGAAGTGTCGTTACTGGGATCGCGATCGCGTGGAGAACTCCTCACGCGCCTAGGTGCCATCTGACAGAAGAAACAATCACAAACTTCAGCCACGTATGCATGCTAAAAGATAAAATGCAAGCGTCCTATCACTACAAGGGTGATTTCATTGGGAACCACATAGGAATCGACCGCTCTGATACCAAATTGTAACATCCCGATACAGCGGAAAATTTTAAAAATTCAAAATCAAGACAAAGAATACAATAATCAATGGCGGGACTGTTACTTCTCATAAACAAATAGCGGTGCACCAGAATACATCAGAGTTTGCCAAAATGAATACATGATTACAACAAAACGACAAGGGAAGATAAACGTAATCATGTTGACCTCAGTGGTCCGACTAGAGGATCCGACTCCAAATGCGCGCGCCCGCCGATCACCACCCCACACGACATACTGCGGTCCTGAAAAAGATGCAACAACAATGCCTGAGTTTCCCGAAAGGAAACCCCGTACGCCAACTCACCTATATGCATGCATTACACAATGAACCTATCATACTAGTAGCGTGTCATGACATCGACAGAAATGGAAAACAGTTCCCCCGAAGGGTAAAACAGGACATCAGTCCGACAGTCAACAATGAGTCTCCCGAGGAGACCTACTGCAGGCACATGCAGCCTTACAGCACGCGACATCGCACCCCCACACGCAGCTACACTACTTAAGGGTTCGGCAGGGAGCCTCTGTCACGCCTGCGTGCCGATAGAATACAGATCTGCAAATCTCAGTGGTCAGAGCCACAGGGACCAACGGGGCCGTCTCCCGGAAGGTATAACAACAACATCTCGATAGGTGCCCAGTCGAGGAATCAACATAGCCGGCATAGTCTCGGCCCAACAATCATCATCGCCGGCACAACCTCGGCGGCATCACCGGCACAGCATCGGTGCTCCATCACAACGTCCGGCACAGCATCGGACGGGTCCAGACCGAAGTCTGCCAGGTCATCAGGCTCCTCGAGCCGCAAACACCAACCGCGCCGCTATAAAAGCAGGGTAGCGACCTCCGTAGCCCGTGGGCCGGTAGTCACCTCACCCAACGCCAGTTGCGTGCCCGCACAAACATCAACACTGGGATCCGCGATCCCTCAGGCCTGCTACACTACAATAAGTCCAATCAATCCATCACATTAGTCACGCTCCATACATGGAACTGACGCGTCCCGGACACCTACACTCTTCCCAACGGCGGTCCCTGGGCAGGCACGCGGAATGCGCCTACCGTCACCTCCCGGCTCACGCACAAGGCGAGGACACGGGTTTCCGTGGACAAAGTTGGCATTCAAAAAGGGAACCAGGAATTCTGTCCTGCGCCCAAACGGTCGACCGGAAGAGGTGATTCGGTCGACCGTTTCCAGAAAGGAAACGGTCGACCGTTCGCCTCACACGGTCTACCGCTGCGCTCAAAACACAATCCCCAAACGGTCTACCGAAGGTCTAAAACCGGTCGACCGAACGAGGTCAAAATCCGGAGTCTGGTCAACATTGAAATCCAATCTATCGGTCGACCGACTGAGGGGTCTCGGTCGACCGAAAACTAACAGTACATCTTATACAACATTTTAATCCATCGGTCGACCGACTCAGGAGTCCTGGTCGACCGATAACAGTGAGGGTCCACCTACATTTTTACGTCATATAACGGTCGACCGAACACAAGCAACGGTCGAACAAAGATGCATAATAATCCAAATAACTTAAGTTCCGGTCGACCGAACACAAGACCCCGGTCGACCGAAACACAACAGGCAGGCAAAACTACATGCATTCAGTCGACCGCCCGAAGGGTCCGGTCGACCGTTGGTCGTCTCCTACCTCGCGCCAGCTGAGTTTTTCACGGAAAAACACGTCGGAGAGGTCTCCGACCTCCCCGTCCGACCAACACAACCCTTTCACGAGGGTTAGGAAACACAAAACCACACTAATAAGTTGACATACCTCGCGAGAACGACGAACAAAGCCGGAGCACCGCTCGCGCACGCCGTCTCCGGTGACCTCCCCGCGCGTCCACCTCCTCGCACGATCGCCTCCTTGAGCTTCACACCGGTGCCACCTCCTCTGGTCGTCAGAAAGTAAAGGGAAGGAGTGAGTGAGAGGGAGCAACGAATGGAAGAGAGAGAGAGAGAGATTTTCGTTATAAAAACCCACCCCTCTCACCTCACCATAACCCTACACCATCACCCTACCCACGACCCATACCTCCCACGACCCCACTGTTCACGCGCCCCTTTCCCATGCAAACCACACCCCTAAACCCGGATTAACCCCTAATCAAGGTTTGGGTTCTAACAAAGCCCCTTCAACAAAAGAAAACCGATATCTTCATATTTCAGCAAGCTCCAGACGGGCTGGGGTTGGCTTCGCTGTCACCGGCTGGTCATGTTTGCTGGCAATGGCATGCCGGAGCTGGAGCCCCCTTGGTTCACCGACATCAGAGTGAGGCTCAGCACTTGGAAAACCCCGAGGCTGACGTCCAATCGAGGAGCAGTGAGGAGGAGCACGCGAAGCATTTGACCTAAGGGGGGTTAAGAAAAGTTAATGTTTATGATAGCCAGAAAATGCAATTAAGAGATTAATTTGGAAATAAACGTGATCAACTAATCGTGGTAAGACCACGGGAAAGATAAGTAATGATATACGTACCATCAAACTGAAAATATGCTCCAAAACTAATTCCAGAAATACTATGTGGGCATGATTAACAGTAGTCTTACAATATTATTCGTCACCAACCGCATCCAATATTAAAGTTTGATTTTCCATAATTTCTTCATTTTGTAGTTTCTGCAATTCATTAATAAATAGAGATAAAAAAGAACTCTACGTAGCATCACTTGATAATAATATATGGCACTAAGGAATTGAAATAAAAATACGCAAATATGTATTATACAATTTAGCACCCAATTGGTATAACAATATGCTTAAATGTTAGAATAGTATGGTTAGAACGATTATGAAACTGCAAAATCAGAAAATAAAAAGAAGCTATATGTTGTGCCAACTTTGCGTAACTAAAAATTTGAGAAATACAAGCAGATTTGCGGGGAAAGTATTCTGAGTTTCACATATGACTTGAGAAATTTTGACGAATCTTAAGGGGTTGTTGGGCTAGAATATAAAGATTTGGAAGACAAAGTTTTTCTTATTTTTTAATTTGTGAATTTACTGAAAACTGAATTTTCTTGTACGAGTAAACAATTGCAGTCTACATTAGTGGCAAGTGTTTTAGAAAAAAACATATAAAAGATAAACAATGGTGAACACGTATTAATGAATTTAATTAGTTTTTACGTTACATATAATTTTATAAAAGCTTTTACCGTTGAATTCGACTAGAAAGGGTGCAAAACTCATGTTGACCTAACATGGGTCTGACCTAAAACCTAACTTCGGATTAAAAAATCTTGACATTTACATTGACGTTTAAGATTTGTATTATTTATTATTCATAAAATAAACGTTGACTTGAATCAACGTCTATATTGTAGTCGTATTATATACCAACCACAGAAGGAGTCAGAAGTTTGCAATTCCATAGTCGAAAAAATTGATTTATTGATTTAGTCTATTAAATTGAAAAAACGCAACATGTATTATATAATTAATAAGCGATTGATGTAATCCTACAATATTCTTAAATATGAAGACGGTACAGTTAGAATTACAACGAAACTTCAAATTCGAAAACAAAACGCACCAAGCTGATTTAGGGAAGCGAATTATTTAGAATTAAACGCATGTAGATTTAATATTACATAATTCAGAGAAATATACGACCTGGAAGTAACTTTAACCAATGATAAGGATAAATTATTGGCTACACAACACGATATTGAAAACAAAGTTTTTTTTATGAACTAATTACTGGAAACAGGTTTCTTTCTTGATCACAAACTGTTAACCCTCCATCCCCAATCTACCCCAAATCCCTAACCTAATCTCTCTCTCCCTCATCCTCTCTTCCTTCTCTGTATAGCTCCGGCAAAAACGAGGAAGACGACAAGGGCAGCGTCCGCGCGTGTGCGCGGAGGGGAAGACGTCCACTTCTCCGGCGAGTTCTTCTCGACTCGTTTTGAGTCAAGGTACGCCACCCACCTCCGATTTTGGTTCCGTTGGGTCTAGAGGGAAATGTTGGGCTGTCAGAGATGACTCCGGTGGTTGTACGAGTGTGGCCGGCACGGGGTTGCGGTTTGTTGTCGGAGTTGAGGTCGCGGGGGTGCTACTGCATTTGTGGCCGCAAGTTTGGGCTAACGTTGGAGCCGCGGCAGCCCGGGGCTGTCCGGCCGGTCATGGGGTGGTGCGGGGCCGGAGGGCCGGCTGCCAGGGAGGTGCTGGATCGGTTGGGTTTGGGGGAGAAGGTTTGGGTAAATTGCATATTATCCATGAAATCTATGGTATTGTGTTGGTTGATTAATAATTGGATATTTTGTGGAAGCAATCTTGTGTTTTAATTGTATTTGCTTTGTTCAGAATTGGTTGGGTTAGTTGCAGAATAAATACTAAAACGTTATAGTATTTGATTAACGAATAGATAATTGGTTTAATTACTGGAAAATCCTGAAATGTGTTGTATTTGGTTTAATAGTTAATTACTGGATAAATTGCCTTCAAAACTTTAGATTTGGTTGTAATTGCTTGATTAAGTAATAATTGGACTAATTGCTCTTTTACCTTGAACTTGTGAGAATTTGGGAATTATAAGGAAACTTTAGGAGAATTGTATTTATACCCTTGTACCTTGATTGTGGATTTAGAGCTACATTTTCTTCATGCCGCTTATATGATTTTGTAGTTTGGTTAATGTTTATTGCTTTATATTAGTTCTGGGTTGTGTGACCCGTGTTGTGGCATTAATTGCATTTTTTCCTCATTGTCTTGTGTGGTTGTGTGAGAGGTTCGTGGAATCGACTGTTTACCCACGTTGTTGCGAGTAGCCGTTGGAGCGTTGGTCACGGACTCGGGCGTATGGTTGGGTAGTGAGGATGACGCGTGAGACACGTATGACTAGATGTTAGGGTGTTTCCCTGGTTGGTGCGGTCCGGGATGGTTTACCAGCGTTGTTACGAGTGACCGTTGGAGCTAGGCTCGCGGGCTCGGGCGTTGTGGTTGGATTCCCGGAGCCGGGTTTGTCCCTTGTGTTGTTACGGTTCGGAAAGGTCCACCCACATTGTGACGAGTGACTGTTAGGGAGCGTTGCTCACGGGCTCGAGCGTGTGGTGGGCTTCCGAAGCCGGATACGGAACTAGTCAGCTCACCAGCGTTGTGACGGGTGGCCGTTAGGGAGCGTTGCTCACAGGCTCGGGCACGTGGTTGGAGTAGGGCGTTGCCTTGTGGGCCGGATGCGTGATCTGGTCGAGGGTGCACGCTCGGCCTGGCTGGGCACGTGGTCGCCTTGGGACATGTGACAGTTCTGCCGTGAGAGCGGGCCGAGTGTTGCCTTGTGGGTTGGATGCGCGGTTGGGTTTGAGGTGCACGCTCGACCTTACTGGGCGCGTGACCGCCTTGGAACACGAGACCAGTGTGAGTCGTCAGGGACGGCTAGACCTTGTTCGGTGTCGGGTTGGGGTGGTGTATTTGAGACTCAGGCGTGCCTGTTCGTGTGCAGGTGGGACGCAGTAGGTGACTGGAGGCGACTTGGGCTTGGGACGCGTGGAATGGATCTGTTGAGCTCAGTGTCATGTATTTTTCCTACTCCTTTCAGTAGTTGTGTAATAGGATTCAGAGTTCTTGTATTTTCCTTCCGCATTGTACTCTGGCGTTGTCACTTGATATATTTTAATTTAAGCATCGAGTTGGTTATTTCAGTTAATGTTCCTTTTTCGCTTCTTTTAGTGTTGTGATTATTGCTGTGTCCCGAGTGCGGATTAGGGGCGTTACACAAACAAATTATTATAGCCTAAATTTTGAAAGTGACTCGGGCTCTCCCTTCGGCAGGCCTCACGTGGGTGATGGTGGGGAAGTCGAACTCGGTGTTGTTGGCTGGAAAGGGTTGTTGTTGGTTGCTTGGGGTTGAACCTTTCAGGCCTAGAAGCTTCGATCGATTCATATTTGGAGAGAGCGAGAGAGAGAGGTTGGGATATAACGATGTGATGTGGCCTTTATATAGAGAAGAATGTGATGGGAAACGTAGAAAGACTAGGGTTTGTTAGATGGGACATAACAAACTAACGAAAAAAAAACTCTTAGGGTTGTTATGATTGCGTGGACATAACAAACTGACGGAAAAAACTTTTACAAATGTCGGTAAAAGTCTCATAACTATTCTTTATAACCGTTTTCACTTTTTTATGACTGCCACTATTTTCGGTGTTCATCTTAATTTTACTTTTCCTAAATATAAGATGCGTCAGTTTTTATTCATAATAAGTTATGTGAATTTTTTCCTTGAGAAATATGGGAGATTATTCGTGTTTTTTTTAAAAACGGAGATTTTCTAAAACAAAATTGCCTGATGCTAAAAATGGTGCGAGAATGGAGTTGGAAGAAGAAGATGTTATTGTTCTATGTATTAATTTGTTACATGAGTTTAGTGTATATTTATACAAGGTTTTGGAGCCGTTGGCTTCATTTATTTGTGTTGAATATCTCAAACGTTTTGGTCTTGAATACTCCATTTGTTTTGATCATCTGAATCGTCACCTTGGATATGTCAAGAGGCAACCACAACGGTAAGTTTGTTTTAACACGCCCCCTCAAGATGGGTCTGGAACAGATTGATGGAACCCATCTTGAGAAGAAGATTGGAGAAGGTCTTGTGATCCAGAGCTTTGGTAAAGATGTCTGCCAGCTGCTCTTTGCTTGAGACGTAGGGAACCTCTATTTGTTTTGATTGTATCTTTTCCCTGATAAAGTGACAGTCAACTTCTATATGTTTGGTTCTTTCATGGAAGACATGATTTGTAGCAATGTGTCGAGCTGCATTATTATCACAAAACATCTTCATAGGGTTTTGAGTTGAGATGTTCATGTCTTTAAGCAGTTGATTGAGCCAAATTAATTCGCTGGTGGTTGATGTCATTCCACGATATTCTGCCTCTGCACTTGATCGGGCGACGACATTTTGCTTCTTACTTCTCCAAGTTACTAAGTTGCCTCCCACAAAGGTACAAAAAACCTGTAGTAGATTTCCGATCATGGCTTCCCGCCCAATCTGCATCAGAATATCCTATTATCGAGTTAGAGTTGTTAGGTTTCATCCATAGTCCTTGTCCAGGTGTACTTTTAAGGTAACATAAAATTCTGTTTACTAAATCCAAGTGATGTGTGTGTGGGGCATGCATGAATTGACTTATTATACTAACCGCATATGTGATATCAGGTCGAGTAACGGTAAGATAATGAGTTTCCCGACCAATCTTTGGAATTGTCCAATGTTGGATAGCAGAGTCCCATCAGTTGGTCCTATTTTTTTGTTGGTTTCTATTGGGGTAGCAGCGGGTTTCGATCCTAGCTTTCCAGTTTCGTTTAGAAGGTCTAGGGTGTATTTCCGTTGGGAAAGAAATAACCCTTTCTTGGAATATGCAATTTCTATTCCTAAGAAATATTTCATGTATCCTAGGTCTTTTATGTCGAACTTTGATTTTAAATATTTTTTAACTGATGTTATTTCATAATTGTCATTTCTAGTTATGATAATATCATCAACATAGATAATAACAATGATGGTGGTGTCATGGCTATGTTTTGTAAACATGGATGCATCAGCTGAACTTTTAATAAATCCATAATTAATGAGAGAGAGACTGAGTTTGGCATACCAGGCACGAGGTGATTGTTTTAGTCCATATATTGACTTATGAAGCTTGCATACCTGGTTAGGACGAGTGGTGTACCCAGGAGGTGGAATCATATAGACTTCTTCTTCGATGTTTCCCTGTAAGAATGCATTTTTGACATCCATTTGAAATAGATTCCATCCATGATTTACAACGACAGATAGAAGGACACAGACAATATTCATTTTGGCAACGGGGGCAAATGTTTCGAGATAGTCGAGGCCATAGGTCTGGGTGTACCCTTTGGGAACAAGTCTGGCCTTATATCTTTCTATTTTCCCATTACTATGATACTTGATTTTGTAAATCCATCTGGAACCTACATGTTTAATACCTGGTTGGAGGGGGACAAGGGTCCAGGTTTGGTTATTTTCTAGGGCCTGTATTTCATCTTTCATGGCTTTGACCCAATTTGGATTACTTGTGGCCTCATGGTAGGTGGTTGGTTCCTTATTTGTGTCTAGTGTTCCTAGGAAGGCCTGCTGTTTCTGTGAGATGTGATGGTAGGATAAGTGGGTTTGAATAGGATAAGTGGTGTGTGAGAGGAAATAATCGTTAAGCCTAAGTGGAGGATGACTCGGACGAGAGGATCTTCTGGGAGCCTCCGTTTCCCTTTGGTCTTCGTTTCCTCCTCTTCCTCCTCTTCCTTCTTCGTCTTCTCTTCTTCTTTCTTCGTCTTCTCCTCTTCTTTCCTCGTCTTCTCCTTCGTCTTCTCCTCTTCTTTCCTCGTCTTCTCCGTTGAGTGTTGCTGAAGGTGTGGTTATAGGCAGCGAGTCATGGTGGGTGTTATGAGGTACTGGGATAGCGGAAACGTCTTCAGTTGTGGAGGTTTTGAAGAAGGGTTCAGTTTCGAAGAAGGAGACATCTCTAGAGATGTATGTTTTTTTATTTTCTGGATCATAGCACTTGTACCTTTTTTTCCTAAATGAATACCCTAAAAAAATACATTTGATCGAGGTGTGATCAAGTTTATCTTCACGTTTCTTGTGAACAAAACATGTGCAACCAAAGACTCTAAAATGATCTATGTTAATTTCTTTATTATACAAGATTTCTAATGGTTTTTTATTGTTAATTGTAGGGCTAGGAAGTCGATTGATGATGTAAGTAGCAGTGAGAACTGCGTCAAACCAAAAGAACTTGGGGACATTGTTTTGAAATAGAAGAGAACGAGTGACGTTTAACAGATGTCGATTTTTCCGTTCTGAAATCCCATTTTGTTGAGGTGTGTTTATAGATGAGGTTTGATGAAGAATACCCTTTTCTTTTAAAAGATTTTGAAATAAATTGCTCATATATTAAGAGCCATTATCAGATCGAAAGACACGAATCTTTGCATCAAACATATTTTCAATAAAACAAAGAAATTCACAAAAAACTGAGTTAGTGTCGGATTTGTTTTTTAATAGGTAAATCCAAGTGTCTCGAGAAAAGTCGTCAATGAAACTAATGAAATATCGAAAACCATTATAAGATTCAACAGGAGCAGGTCCCCAAATATCAAAGTGTATTAATTCAAAAGGCATATATGTTTTTGTGCTAGAATTTTGAAAAGGTAATCGCGTTTGTTTAGCAAAACGACAAATATCACATAATAATTCATTTTTAAAAGACAGAAAAAGATATTTCAACACACTTGATGACGGGTGACCCATTCTTTTGTGCCAGAGATTTTGTTCGTTTATGGTTTGGGTATGGTGTGCTTTCTCGTCGATTTCTAGAACATATAGGCCATTCATGGGGATGCCTTTACCAATCATCCTCCCTGTGATACGATCCTGAAAAACAACATCATTAGGGGTAAAAATTACATTGCAATTGAGGTTGCTGGTGAGTTTGGCCACCGATATCAGATTAGCATCGAGGTTAGGGACATAAAATATTATCACATGTTTTGTTAATTAAGTTTGTTTTTCCTATTCCTTTAATTTGTACTTTACTTCCATTTGCAACTGTTACAAAATTATTTACTAACCTTAAATTTTGTTTTATATTACTAAGTAGTGATGGATCTCCAGTCATATGATCGGTGGCTCCGGTATCGATAATCCAGGATTTACTATGTAATTTGGTTACTAATCCAGAGAAAGCAGTAAAATCATAAGAATTGTTAATACATGCACAATTACCTGTTGCAGTAGGGTTTTTTTGCAAAAAATCGTTGAGCTGGCCCACCAGATTTCTTAAGTGGATTGAATTTGGTGGATTCGGGTTACCCGACCCATACCCGATTGCATCTGATCCGGTAGACACGTTTTCTGATCGGATCCGCGGAGTCGGGTTGGAGGATCCGGATCTGCGATCGATATAATTAAAAGGATGCATTATCCGCATAACCGGTAGGGTTTTGCGACTTTTCGTTTTCATTTTGTCGGTTGCCGCTCCGGAAGGTGTTGTCGGCGCCTCCGACCAGGTTGGCGCTGCCGCCTCCTCCGAGCAGGCTGTTGTTGTTGCTGATGTTGCCTTCCACCAGATTCGCTTTTGTGTTTTTTTGTGGTCTGAGGTGTGGGAACAGAAACCAGCACGAGTTTTTGCTATGTCCTGGTTTCTTGCAGTTTTCACAGTGTTCGTTGCTTTTGTTTCCGAACCGTTTTTTCGTTCCCTGAGCTTGGTTCCGACCGGCGATGAGGGCTTGGTTGTCGGTGTTCTGATTTTTGTTGTGGTTGTTCATTGTATTCTCGTTTCCTCACGCTGAACGAGACTTGTGATGTTTGCGAGGCTTGGGAGATCTGACGCCATAAGTATTTGAGACCGAATGGTCTCGTAGCTCGGATCCAGTCCTACCAAAAACGTGTAGATTTGATTTTGCTCTTGTCTTTTTTGAATGATTTTCGGGTCTGTGGTTGAGGGTTCGTATATCCTTAGCTCGTCCCACCTTCTTCTGAGAGTACCGAGGTACTCAGTGACTGAAGCCCCGTGTTGTTGAGTTTGCGCGATCTCCTGTTTTATTTTGAAGATATGCGCGAAGTTTTCAGCTTTGCCGTATTGATCTCGGACTGAGTCCCACAACTCCTTTGCGCTTTCTTTGTATATGAAGATCTCGGCGATGTGATTTTGCATGGATGCGATAAGCCATGACATCACTTGATGATCCGAGGTTTGTCATTCATCTTGAAGCTTTTACGACGTATCTTCTTCTGGTTTTTGAGTTTTTCCAGTGACGTGGCCAAGTCTCCCCCTGCCACTGAGGGAGAGCGTGACCGCGCGCGCCCATGATAAGTAGTTGGCCCCGTTTAGGGGCGTCGTGACGAGGCGATGGGGATTCACCATCTCCGGTTGATTTCTATTGCCGTCTGACATGACTGTTTTGGTTTTCTTCTTCTTGGGTTTGGATGAGGGTGTGTTTGACCTTCAACCCCCTTGGATGAGGTGAGGTCGATGAGGATTTTTTGTGGGGAAATCTGAGGCTATGTATGGATCTTTTGCTCTGATACCATGCTAAAAATGGTGCGAGAATGGAGTTGGAAGAAGATGTTATTGTTCTATGTATTAATTTGTTACATGAGTTTGGTGTATATTTATACAAGGTTTTGGAGCCGTTGGCTTCATTTATTTGTGTTGAATATCTCAAACGTTTTGGTCTTGAATACTCCATTTGTTTTGATCATCTGAATTGTCACCTTGGATATGTCAAGAGGCAACCACAACGGTAAGTTTGTTTTAACACGTGAAGTCTCCATAATATTGGTTATTTTTTCGGAAACACAACATAGTTATTTATATAAAAATTCCTGAGATTCTTTCCTAAATGTTGCGTCACTTTTTGTTTTTGTTATTGTATGACATTCTTTTTCCGGAACAAGTTGCTTGAGGATTATGTATTTTTAAAAAGCTGTTTGAGTCTTTTCCCCTGGGAAGCTGTTGGTTATTTTTAGATTAGTTTTACATAAGCTAAGTGAATTCGAGTTATTAACCAATGTGAATCATGGAAACCACGGATATAACATTTATTGTATTCAAAGAATGACTTGGATTTACTGTGTTTGTAGAGGGGTTTTTGTTTGCGTGTACCTGAAAACATCCAAATTAGACCTTTGTCCATTAAAAACCATCAATATATTAGATACATCTTCTACTAGTGATATTTCGTTGGGTATATGTGTATACAGTATACTTTTTTCTCACTGGTACCAACTACCTAGTTTTTCTAATTTGAAACAATTCACTTTACATAGTATTATATGACGTATGATATCTCATGTTAGGGATGGACAGGCAGAGATACTAGTTGAAAAATGATCCGACAAATGCTTATTGTTAGTTTTTCCATCTTTTCGGAAAATCAAACAACATCCAAATATTATCTGCAATGCATCAAATGGTATCATCTTTGGTATATAAAGTACTATAAGATCTAATTTCAAAATTGCATTATTAAAATGTCAACGTAGCGGTCTATCTACGGGACATAATCACTAACTTTTCAACTGGAAAGTATAACGGCAAAGATTAATAGCCTTAAAAACGAATTATGAAAATTCTAAACCCCTTAATCACAAGAACAAAGATTTTATATTCCAGCATCCTCTTCTAGTTTCAGAGTTTCCAGGCACATCTCGATGTTCATTATTTCGGTCCTGTTGGTTGGCATTGGCGTCGCGGAGCTGGAGCCCTCTTGTCTCGTCGGAATCGCATTCTCTTCCGCCTGTGGCTCTAGCGACAGAGTGAGCATCGGGACTTGCGGTTGCGGTTGACCAGACAGAGAAGGGTTGAACATTGTTACCGGTAATTGAGGAGCAGGAGAAGGATTTGACCTAAGGGGGTTGAGACTAGTTAATGTTTGTGATAGCTAGAAAATGTGTTAAGAAATTCATTGGAAATTCGGAACTAAACATGATTGAGAAAACTCAGACCACAAGAATATTTAAATTAATGGTATATGTTCCGTGCGAAAATATGTCCGAAAATGACTCAAAATACTAAGTGGGCATGATTAAATATTAATCAATGCACTCTTAATATTTATGATCAACCACATCAACTATTAGGATGGCTTTCGAACAGTTCTAGTTGAATATACATGTGCTTTACGTCGATTTCCAACTATTACGTATTTACGTTGTTTTTTGCTCAAATGATAAACATTTACTCGAATCAATCTCTATATTATTGTAGTCCTATATATCAATGTCAATATTGTGATCAACAGATATTGCAATCCAATTAACAAATAGAGCTAGACAAGAACATGACCTTCACTCAATAATAATATATTGGATTAACATATTAACTTATAAATACATAACATGCATTATATAAATCCACATCGAATTGGTATAACCGTGATCTTAAATATGGTACGGTTAAAATCATAACCAAATTTGCAAAATCGAAAAACAATAGGACAAATTGTAGTGATCAAAGAGATTCAGTGTGTTGAAATATTTAGAACTACAACATCTTGGCTTAAAGAATTCAGAGGCTAGATAACAATATTTTGAAAATATAATTTTTTTGTATGAGAACTTATTTGAAACTGATTTCTTTCTTATTCCCAAGAAATAGCTAAATTTGGGGCAAGCATAAGAAAAAAAAAAGATTAAAAATAAAAAAATAAAAGCTAACGCATATTTGTGAATTAAAATAAAAACAATAAAGATACGGCTACGCTATTATTGTTCCGAAACAAATAGTCAAGAAAGCTTCTACCGTGCAAATAGAACGGGCAAAACTATTCTTCCCCTTATTAGGGTCCGACCTAAAACATGACTTCTGTTTATCAAAAAAAAATAAAAAATCCATTGACAATGTAGGCTCACGATTTGTGTATTTCATATATCTACCAGATGTAACAGAAAAAAAAGATAGGTTCAATATGTCATAGAGATAGAAAAGTAGAATTATTGCATTAGTTTCTAACCTTGGTGTAGCCTCCAAGCACAACGCTGCCATCACCGCCTCAAAGTCATAAGTACTTGGATCAATTGGCGTTCTCACCTCCTCGGCTGGCATGTCGGTGAGGGTCTGGACGAACATCTTGAAATCCTTGGGTTCGACGTGATAGACCTTTGTAGGAATCACGTACCTGATCGTGTGCTCGTTGGGCAAGTCGAACTCAGTGTCGTCGGTCGGAATGGGTTGTTGTTGGGTTTCTGGGGTTGAACCACTCATGGTTGGAAGTGTGGATTGATTCATAATTGGAGATTTTGGTTACGGGAGATAGAAGGTGAGAGATGGAAGGGTCTATATATACCTGTATGGCCTTTATATAGCCGTTAATGGGACGGTTAAAAATTAAAAAGAAAAGGTTTTATTGGACTAAGAATGGGTCCGTCTATATTTTTCAACTACGTCATAATATTCCGGAGGTTTTGCCGTTTAGTTACCTACGCGTTCTTAAGAATGGTTTTAGGATTTTTTTAATTTATTGCGTGGAAATAAGAAAGGAGTGCAAACTATTAGTAAAATAATTCGGCTAATGGATTTTTTTGTTAAATGTCTCATAATTATATTCAAAAGCCGCCTACAAATTTGAGAATTTGAATCAAATAGATTTCTTAGATTTGTAAGTCACTGCATATTAAACGGGGATTAGGGAGAAGATGTTGTTTTTTGTTGTATTAATCTTCTGAGGTTTACATGAGTTTATATATATACATTAACAAGCTGGGTGACCGTTTGAAGTTAAATGCTGAATGAAGAGATGCGTCTTTTGGGAGGAGCTGCGATGGTTGGTGAAGATGTGCGTTATATGTTTCAACACTCCCCCTCAAGTTGGGCCTGGAAGAGATTGTAGGTGCCTAACTTGCTTACGATGGAGTTGAATAGTTGTTTACTTAGGGCTTTGGTGAAGACGTCCGCCAATTGTTCTTTACTGGAGACGTATGGAACTTCTATTTCTCCAGCTTGAATCTTCTCACAGATGAAGTGACAGTCAACTTCAATGTGTTTGGTCCTTTCGTGGAACACGGGGTTGGAGGCAATGTGTCGTGCGGCGTTGTTGTCGCAAAACATATTTATAGCTTTAGTGTGAGTTTGACCCATATCGTGAAGAAGCTGGTTTAACCAAATGAGTTCGCTGGTGGTGGACGCCATTGCTCGATATTCTGCTTCTGCGCTTGATCGAGCAACCACCTTTTGTTTCTTACTTCTCCAAGTAACAAGATTTCCACCAACAAATGTGCAAAAACCGGTAGTTGACCTACGATCATGGCTTCCTGCCCAATCAGCATCTGAAAAGCCAATGATGTTGTTAGAATTGTTGTTTTTCATTAGTAATCCTTGTCCTGGTGTTTGTTTTATGTACCTCAGAATTCTATCAATAATATCTAAATGTGATGTTCGAGGTGCATGCATGAATTGACTTACTATACTAACAGCAAAGGTGATGTCGGGTCTGGTTACGGTTAAATATATAAGTTTTCCTACAAGTCTTTGGTATTGGTGAATGTCTCTAATAGGTTCACCGTTGGTTGGATTGGTTTTGAGATTTGCCTCAATGGGTGTATTAGCCGGTCTAGCCCCAAGTTTTCCTGTTTCTTTTAACAGGTCTAGGGCATATTTCCTTTGTGATAAAAATAGACCCCTTTTTGAGTATGCAATTTCTATTCCTAAGAAATATTTCAGGAATCCTAGATCTTTTATATCAAATTTTGTTTTTAGGTAGTGTTTAATTTGATTAATTTGTTCATTATTATCACCAGTAATGATGATGTCATCTACGTAGACCAAAACTATGATAATTTCTCCCTTATGATGCCTAGTGAACATAGATGCGTCAGCAGAGGATTTAAAGAAACCATAAGCAAGAGGGAAATGACTAAGTTTTGCATACCATGCGTGGGGTGATTGCTTTAGGCCATAGATGGCTTTGTTGAGTTTGCATACCTGGTTGGGAGAAGTGTTGTAACCTGGAGGGGGCACCATATATACTTCTTCTTCAAGGGTGCCTTGAAGAAAGGCATTTCTGACATCCATTTGATAAAGCTTCCATCCTTTGTTAACTGCTATGGAAAGAAGAACCCGAACAGTATTCATTTTTGCTACTGGTGCGAAGGTTTCTAGGTAGTCAAGCCCATAGGTTTGAGTATACCATTTTGCTACAAGACGGGCTTTATACCTTTCAATAGTACCATCGCTATTATATTTTTATTTTGTAAACCCATTTGCATCCAACGGGTTTTGTTTTATTTGGTTTAGAGATAAGAGTCCAAGTGTTGTTGGTTTCTAGGGCTTTAAGTTCTTCTTGCATTGCTTTTTGCCATTTAGGATTGTTACTAGCTTCATCGTAGTTTTTTGGTTCTAGGGTTTCGCTTATTCGGTTTAGGAAAGCCCTATAGTTTGGTTGTATTTGTTTGTAGGTGAGGTAATTCTGAATGAGATAAGTTACTTGTGAGGTGATAAAATCATTAAACCTAGTGGGAGGACGTCTTGGTCGGGTAGACCTCCTTGGGGTTGGAGCTCTTGTTTCTACTTGTCCTTCTCCTTCTTCGTGTCCTTCTCCTTGTTCGTTTTCTCCTTGTCCTTCTCCTTCTTTGTGTCCTTCTCCTTCTCCTTGTTCGTTTTCTCCTTGTCCTTCTCCTTCTTCGTTTTCTCCTTGTCCTTCTCCTTCTTCGTGTGCTTTGATGTTGAACTCGGGTAGAACCTGTGTGAAGTCTGGACGAGATTGTGTTGTAGGGTTGTAATAGGGCTCAGTTTCTCTGAATATTACGTCTCGGGAGATATACATTTTACAAGACTCAGGGTCAAAGCATTTATACCCCTTTTTTGAAAAGAATAACCAAGAAATAAGCACTTTATAACATTGCTATCAAATTTATCTAGGCGTTTCTTGTGAACAAAGCATACACACCCGAAGATTTTAAGATGATATGGGGTTAGTTTTCGTCCTAAGAGTATCTCAAGTGGTTGTTTATTCTGAAGAGTAGGACTAGGAAGACGATTTATTAGATAAGTAGCAGTTAAGACAACGTCAGACCAAAAACGTTTGGGAACATGATTTTGAAAAAACAATGACCTTGTTACATTTAGAAGATGACGATTTTTCCGTTCCGAAACTCCATTTTGTTCAGGGGCGTGGATACATGTCAATTGGTGTAATATTCCCCGATTTTTCAAAAAAAATTGAAAGTTGTGGCTGGTGTATTCGGTCCCGTTATCTGTCCTTAAGGTCTTAATTTTAAAATCATACATGTTTTCAACAAAAGTTGTAAAATCACAAAAAACTTGAAAAACGTCGGATTTGTTTTTGAGAAGATAGGTCCAAGTATTTCGTGAGAAATCATCAATAAATAGCACAAAAAATTTAAAACCGTTAGACTCGACAGGAGCGGGCCCCCAAATATCGGAGTGAACTATTTCGAAAGGAACACTTGATTTGGTTTTAGAGTTAAGAAAGGGTAGTCTAGTTTGTTTAGAATACTGACAAACATCACATTCATAATTAGAAGAAATAAAAGGAAATAGCGTTTTTAAAACTAAATGAGACGGGTGTCCCATTCGTTTGTGCCATAGAATATGGTTTGGTAAACTAGTAGTATGAAAACTCTTGTTCTGAGCCTCTAAAACATAAAGTCCATTGGTATGAATCCCTTTACCAATCGTCTTCCCTGTAGTTCGATCCTGAAAGAATACATCATTCGGGGTGAATATAACATTACAATTTAAATTTTGTGTGATTTTTGATACTGAAAGAAGATTAGAGGTTAAAGTACTCTACCAACAAAACAAAAATAAGCAAGGAGATATACCGTATATGATTTTTGTTGGCAGAGTAATTTATGGAACAAGCAGTGTGTGATTTTTGTTGGCAGAGTAATTTCTCGAACAAGCAAAGTTGTGGGTTTTACCGTATATGCTTTGAACGGCGTCCCATAGTTCTTTTGCTGAAGTTTTGTAAAGTAAGATGGCCCCGATTTTAGATGTCATGGAGTTGATTATCCATGACATTACAAGGTGGTCTGTCGCCTGCCACTCTTCTTGTTTTGTTTCGGTGGCATCTTCCTCTGGTTTTTTTGCTGTCCCGGTGATGTGTCCCAGCTTTCCCTTCCCGCTGAGAGCTAGCGTAACAGCCCGTGCCCAAGACATATAGTTCTGTCCGTTGAGGAACTGTGACACCAGTTTTGGAGCGTTTGTTTCCGGGTCCGCCATTTTTGATTTTTCCTTTAGGGGTTTTGTATGTCGGGGTTCGTTTTATCTCCTTCAACCCCCTTGAGAGGCGAAGATGATGGGTGGTGGTTTTTTCAGGTTTTGGTTTTTTTTTCTGAGGTGGATCGATGATGAGTGAGGGCACTCTGAGATTCACCAGTGATGGAACAATCGCTCTGATACCATATTAAACGGGGATTAGGGAGAAAGATGTTGTTTTTTGTTGTATTAATCTTCTGAGGTTTACATGAGTTTATATATATACATTAACAAGCTGGGTGACCGTTTGAAGTTAAATGCTGAATGAAGAGATGCGTCTTTTGGGAGGAGCTGCGATAGTTGGTGAAGAGGTGCGTTGTATGTTTCAACACTGCATAATTGGTTTTTTGGTTCTTTGAGTCGGTTCTAAGTTTGAATGTATGATTGGTGGTATTAATTTTACTAACTCTTTAGATTAATATTAAAATAGTTAATGACTCGTCAAAATAACGTAAAATTCTTGATAAGCGTCAGAGAGTAGGGTTGTGCATCCGGACCGGACCGAATTTTTATCCGACGTCCGGACCGGAGATCGGACCGGACCGCACTGGTTTGGACCGGAAACCAGACGAACCGGTTGGATTCAGTCCATGACCGATTTTTAACCTTAAAAATTAAAAAAACCGGACCGGGCTGGACCGGACCGATCCGAAACCAAATTTTCAAAATGTCCGGACCGGAACGCAGACCGGTTGGTTCCGGTCCGGACCGGTTGGTTCCGGTCCGGATCGGGTTCTGCACACCCCTGTTAGAGAGGGTAACTAAAGCGATCCAGTTTTGTTTCGGTAATAAAATGGGGAAGTACTAATGAATGTCAATGAAATAAAAGAAAAATCCACTACAAGTTCCCAGTTGAAGTAGTTGAGTTAAAAATTGAGGCCAACGAGATTGTCAAAATTATAAATAAAACTAGGGTGTATGTGAGAAAATCCACGACTTACAACTTCAAAACATACATCCCTAAATCTCACGACGTGTGACTATTATCACAAAACCCCCAAACTAACTGGTTGGTCAACGTCCAAATTGTATATGCAAGCATAAGATGAATCAGCTATTATCAAATGAAACTACAATATCTAGAATGAAGTTCAAATATCATTGCATTTATCAAAAAGCGACCATCTATGGTCTTAAACGATTGGGATAGCGAAGTTCAAATCCCATTAAACACAAAAATACAGATCTTTCATGAAGACTTTCAATCAGCCACTTCTTTTCCCTTCCAAGCTCTCGCTTCCGACCAATCCTCGAAGGTCATTAATCCTTCGAACGGGTTGGGGTTGGGGATGGCTTGGCCTCATTAATCGTGTTGGTTGGCATTGCCATCCCGGAGTTGGAGACTTCTTGGATCACCGGCTGAGCATTCTTGCTCATGTAAGTGTTTGCATTGTTGGCCCGTAGCTCTAGCAGTTGTCGGAGGTTCAGGTATTGGTTTTGAGCTACAATGCCATATGCTCCTTACTGCTAGGTTTTGAGGAGCAGTAAGGAGCATAATGCATTGTTGAGATTAGTTGATATTCAGAAATTAATTGAATAATCACATTGATTATAATTAATGATATATTTTATCCTATCTAAAAATATGCACCGAGATCACTACTCAAAACACTACGAAGGCATGATTAATTTAGTCTTTCGAACAGTGAGAAATTTTCTTTATATAAGTGTCCTATTCGAGAATTGTTTGTACTTTGATAACCAATTTCACGACAAGTATTGTTTTATCACTATTAAATACAAAATTAAATGCCGTAACTGAAACAATGCATTATATTTAATTATTGAACAAATTATAAGTTCAGTATACATGCCCTCCTTTACACAATTGATAAATAATTCTTGATGTGCTATATATGTGAAGTTCAAAACATCATGTCAATTTTTCTTCAATATTTTTACTGTAATAAATGTCTATATTGTAGTCGTACTATCTAATTTAGATAATTGAAATTCTGAGGAATACAAGTAGATTTAGGATTAAATATTTCAGAGGATCATATGTTAATTTTGAATTTTATCCAATCTTAAGGGAAATTGTTGGTTGCAAAACAAGATTAAGCTTTTTTATTATTTGTGATCACTAACTGGATTTTTTTTCTTCCTTATTCACATGTAAATAACTAATGTAAATAGATAAAAAATAAATAAAGTAAACGTGGATTTCTCATTCAGTTTTTATTTTAGTTTTTTGGTAATCATAGATACGGTTACATTATTCTTGGTCCAAACCAAATAATCAAGAAGCTTTTACGGTTGATTTCAATCAGATAGATACGGTTAAATTCATAGGTACACTAGGCAGCTCAAATATCAGTTACTTATGGGGAAATTAACATATATTTTTTAAGAAAGACGTAATTGCATAATCGTCTAACCGTGGTGGAGACCTCAACTGCTTTGCAATTATCTCTTTTCTCTTCATTGACGAGGTGCTCATCGAACAATCAACATTCGGATTAGTCTCATGTTGCATCCTCAACCCTGACAAGTCCGGCATCGACAACGCATTTATATTTGCAGTGAGCGAACAATTGTTGAGCTACCTTGCTGGTTCCGATATTCCGCTGGGCAATACCAACACCCCCCCATTTATGGAGTTGGGGGAATGGTCGAGCTCTCTCTTTGCCACCCTAGCCTGGGGTGTTAAACGGGAAACAACGCCTCGATCTGGGGGCGAGCCGTGGGACCTTCTTAGGGGGCATATTTGTGAATCTCTGGACGGGCATCTTGAAATCCCTGGGTTCGATACAATCAGTGTGACTTGTGAGTGTGTCATAACTCATATATTGAGTAAAGAGCTAAAAACTTATAAACTCATCAAACCATTAGTGATTTCCGATGTACAATTATTCTAGAGTGTGTTATACAAAGTCAAAAATCACACACAAGATTTACATTACACATTTACAAATTATCATAATTTTTTAATCAAAAGCTCAATTTTCCCCAAATTTCACTTCCACCTCCACCCAAAACCCCTAAAATCCCTCTCCACCTCCACCCAAAATCCCTAAAGTCCATCTTTGACGTCTGACACCGGCGATCTCCTTGATCCGGCGATGCATCGCTCCACCGCCTCCACCCCTCCACTTCCATGCTTCTCCACCCCCACGCGGCCACGCGCACGCGTCCACCAACCCCCAGTCTAGCCACTTATCCGAATTGTTGCTGATGTTGAGTTGAATTCTGGGCTAAGTTCTTGGCTGCATTATGGAGTTATCTTGGTTGAGTTTTGGAGTTGAAAACCCTGCAGTTTGGTTATTAACTTTGTTCCGATTTACCTCTGAATTTTGGGCTGCAATTTACTGAAATTTTGTACACTTTCTCTAAAGAAAGTAATCAAGAGAACACTTTCTAAGCATGACTTGAGTATTACAAAATTACGAGGTCAGGGATATGATAAGTAAGTAACATGAGGGGAGAGTTCAATGGACTGAAGACCCTAATCCTTAAATACAATGAAACAACGTATTACATTCATTGCTTTGCACATCAATTACGTATTTTTTCATGTGATTTCACGTCTGTCAAATGTCATTGAAGTTTCATGCAAAATACTTTATATACTTCGTGAAAGACAATCAGAAAAAATTGCAGAAGTATTTGAAACGGGAGAGATTGAAAGTGGGAGAGGATTGCATCAAGAGACTACACTCAAAAAACCAGGTGATACGCGTTGGGGTTCTCATTACGGTGCTTTGATAAATTTAAGTGTCATGTTTGGTTCTTTTGTTGATATACTTGAGATTATCGAAGAAATTTCAAATTCTGGGGAAAAAAGAGAAGCAATCATTCTACTAGACAACTTGCAAGACTTTGAATTTGTCTTTTGTTTACATTTGATGAGAAATATCTTGAGACTGTCTAAGGATCTCTCAGTGGCATTACAAAGAAAAAACCAAGATATTATTAATGCCTTGGATTTAGTGGCAGTGGCAAAACATCGTCTACAAGAAATGAGAGAAGGATGAGATTCTATAGTAGAGCAAACTACCCAGTTTTGCATAAAACATGATATTATATATTGGTTCCTAAAATGTCTAATGCGTGTATCATGTTTAAGTCCTAAAAATATTTTCTCTCAGTTTGACAAGACAAAATTGTTTCAAATGATTAACTTTTATCTCAAAGAATTTTCTGATTTTGATCTCATTGTTCATGAGAGTCAATTGGAGACGTAAATTCGTGATGTCAAATCCAATCTAGAATTTGACGATTTCAAAAGTTTAACATAACTCACAGAGAAGATAGTTCAAAAGATGAAAACTCTAACTTTTCTGTTGATTTTCTGTTGATTACATTGACATTGGTCTTGCCAGTTGCAACTGTAATAGTTGAAAGAGTGTTTTTGGCCCAGAACCATACAGCTGCAACTGCCATTGCTGATATATCGGTTATATAGGTTTCAAAATTGCTTATATAACTGCCTATTGTAGTGGATGCCACTTGAAATCGGTTTAAAAAAGAAGTTAGTTATTAAAAAAACTTATTAAGAAATTTTAACGTACTTGATGATAAAAAGTAAAAACCTATATTTTGTTGCATTATTGCTTTCTGAATTGCATATTTGCATGTTTTAAAAGTAAATAATATTTAACTCGTACACCATTTTCATATATTTTCGTTGCAAACTCACGTGCCATATTCTAAAATAATATCATCAAACACATCGTAGGGTTTTTTTTACAATTAAAAGTTTCTTTAATGCTTGCTGCATATCGAATTATTTTTAGCAAACCCAAAGGGTTACACATGATTAAGGTCTAATCAACCCACTAAACCTTAGTTACAGATGCTTGATGCATCTTTACCGTCTTCTCGTCTAGAGTACTTTCTCTCCCTTCTATACACTCTTTCTTTGATTTTGACAAGTGACATATTCTTTCTTGAAATATCCGCTGCATTCAAAACAAGGACATTTGAAGGATTCTCCTTCGTGGAGAAGGACAAAGAGAAAGAGAGCTCAAGGAAGAAAGACAAACTATTGCCTAGCTTGAAAGCAACTTTCCATTCCGAAGGTGAGTCAGGAAGTGACGAGGAGATAACTCTCTTGGCTCGAAGGTTCAAGAGATTTCTTAAGAAAGAGATACACTCGGAACAAAGAAGAATCCTTCAAATGTGAGAACAAGATCGGATATTTCAAGAAAGATTGCCACTTGTCAAAATCAAAGAAAGAGAGTAAAGGGTCGTTGTCTTCTCCCGTTCACTTGTGAGCGATCGGGACTTAGTAGCTTGTCGCTTTCCACATTGACCATGCCAAGATTCTTAAAAACAATTGTTATCTCGGTGACAAGAAATCATCTCGCTTTTGGTCTCACTAGGTTTCGTAGAAACAATTCACCTTTTACATATATGAGTCTACTCGGGTCTCCATATATAAATATGGATGTTCCCACAAAATTTGACTCTAAAAGTCTCCATGCTTGGTACGTAGAATCACAACCACTAACCATATTCATCCTCTTGCACCACATGTGAGAATATTCAACAATTTAGCGTTCATTTCAACAAGAGTTAACCCATTATAGGTCTTACTAGTGGGATTGTTGGTTGGGTGTAAATGATGTTTAGGTAGATCCAAAGCTTGTAGTCATATGCTTGAAGGTCTATCATACGGTTTTCCAATATGCATAATTGTCACAAGTGAAGAGAGGATGTTTAGAGGTATCACTACTACAAAAATGACCATTGCCGACAACCTTTTTCCGACGGAAATTCTGTCGGCATATGTCACGTCGAGGAAATATCGTGGGCACGAGACCTTTTTGTTTGGTATTCAAGACATCCGACGTCGGATATTCAAGACATCCGACGTCTATTGTCCAGTCCAAGGAATAGACGTCGGATGTTCAAGATATCCGACGTCTATTGTCCAGTCCAAGGAATAGACGTCGGATGTTCAAGACATCCGACGTCTATTCCTAAACATTGACAAAAAAAATAAATAGCATCCTGCACAAACACAAACATACAAGCATATATAGACAATCATTCATTCATTCATTACAAAGAAATGTACAACACAAGTCTTCAGTTGCCACGTCGAGAATTTCCTCCATGTATCTCATCACGTAGTGTGGGCTGAAAGGAAAGGAAAAGGAAAAGGAAAAAGTTGTTAGTTAGTGTATTAATTAGGATTTTAGCTAGGTAAGGAGGAGACACCTTGAGGAGTTTGTTGACAATTTTGCAGACCAAGGTCTTGGGGAAACCAAGCGGACGCATGGCGTCGACGACGACGTTAATCCTCTTTAAATCTACCTGCAGACAGAGGAAGGTAGGTTTAAAGATGATTGACGCCGTTGTCGACGCCATACAATTACTTGTACATCATTGTTCGGCCATATCGATGTAAATAAAATGCTGAGCAGACCGTATCGCCTTCACATACGCCGTGTGATTGTTTTTATCTATCTAATTATTCAAACATAATTAGAAAAGTGAACACATTATTGTTAGAGGAAATAAACTACATATGAACAAAAATAAAGCTTTACTTACGTGGAATCTGACGTCGCCATAGTGGAACTGTAGTGGCGGAGGAGATCGCGGGATGGATCGGAGAAATCAGACGGGATGGATTGGAGGAATCAGACGGGATGGATCGAGGAATCGGATCGCGGCGGCTAGGGTTTCGTATTTTCTGTCTGGAAAGAGTGAAAGAAAACGCATCTGTCTGATTTCTTTTAAAGACATATAGACGTCGGATATTGCATATCTCCGACATCTATTCCCCGACGTCACCAATAGACGTCGGCTTCTGTGAAGTCCGACGTCTATTCCCCGACGTCTATTGAATATAGACGTCGTATTATAACAGACGACGTCTATTCCCCGACGTCTATTGGGTATAGACGTGGGAGTTATTTGCGGCCGACGTCTATTCGATCTTCTCTATATTAGACGTCGGCCTTTGTAACAGCCAACGTCTATTAGGCGACGAGTATTCCCAATTCTGCAGTAGTGCTTGAAAGCAACTTTCCATTCCGAAGGTGAGTCAGGAAGTGACGAGGAGATAACTCTCTTGGCTCGAAGGTTCAAGAGATTTCTTAAGAAAGAGATACACTCGGAACAAAGAAGAATCCTTCAAATGTGAGAACAAGATCGGATATTTCAAGAAAGATTGCCACTTGTCAAAATCAAAGAAAGAGAGTAAAGGGTCGTTGTCTTCTCCCGTTCACTTGTGAGCGATCGGGACTTAGTAGCTTGTCACTTTCCACATTGACCATGCCAAGATTCTTAAAAACAATTGTTATCTCGGTGACAAGAAATCATCTCGCTTTTGGTCTCACTAGGTTTCGTAGAAACAATTCACCTTTTACATATATGAGTCTACTCGGGTCTCCATATATAAATATGGATGTTCCCACAAAATTTGACTCTAAAACTCTCCATGCTTGGTACGTAGAATCACAACCACTAACCATATTCATCCTCTTGCACCACATGTGAGAATATTCAACAATTTAGCGTTCATTTCAACAAGAGTTAACCCATTATAGGTCTTACTAGTGGGATTGTTGGTTGGGTGTAAATGATGTTTAGGTAGATCCAAAGCTTGTAGTCATATGCTTGAAGGTCTATCATACGGTTTTCCAATATGCATAATTGTCACAAGTGAAGAGAGGATGTTTAGAGGTATCACTACTACAAAAATGACCATTGCCGACAACCTTTTTCCGACCGAAATTCAGTCGGCATATGTCACGTCGAGGAAATATCGTGGGCACGAGACCTTTTTGTTTGGTATTCAAGACATCCGACGTCGGATATTCAAGACATCCGACGTCTATTGTCCAGTCCAAGGAATAGACGTCGGATGTTCAAGATATCCGACGTCTATTGTCCAGTCCAAGGAATAGACGTCGGATGTTCAAGACATCCGACGTCTATTCCTAAACATTGACAAAAAAAATAAATAGCATCCTGCACAAACACAAACATACAAGCATATATAGACAATCATTCATTCATTCATTACAAAGAAATGTACAACACAAGTCTTCAGTTGCCACGTCGAGAATTTCCTCCATGTATCTCATCACGTAGTGTGGGCTGAAAGGAAAGGAAAAGGAAAAGGAAAAAGTTGTTAGTTAGTGTATTAATTAGGATTTTAGCTAGGTAAGGAGGAGACACCTTGAGGAGTTTGTTGACAATTTTGCAGACCAAGGTCTTGGGGAAACCAAGCGGACGCATGGCGTCGACGACGACGTTAATCCTCTTTAAATCTACCTGCAGACAGAGGAAGGTAGGTTTAAAGATGATTGACGCCGCCGTCGACGCCATACAATTACTTGTACATCATTGTTCGGCCATATCGATGTAAATAAAATGCTGAGCAGACCGTATCGCCTTCACATACGCCGTGTGAATGTTTTTATCTATCTAATTATTCAAACATAATTAGAAAAGTGAACAAATTATTGTTAGAGGAAATAAACTACAAATGAACAAAAATAAAGCTTTACTTACGTGGAATCTGACGTCCCCATAGTGGAACTGTAGTGGCGGAGGAGATCGCGGGATGGATCGGAGAAATCAGACGGGATGGATTGGAGGAATCAGACGGGATGGATCGAGGAATCGGATCGCGGCGGCTAGGGTTTCGTATTTTCTGTCTGGAAAGAGTGAAAGAAAACGCATCTGTCTGATTTCTTTTAAAGACATATAGACGTCGGATATTGCATATCTCCGACATCTATTCCCCGACGTCACCAATAGACGTCGGCTTCTGTGAAGTCCGACGTCTATTCCCCGACGTCTATTGAATATAGACGTCGTATTATAACAGACGACGTCTATTCCCCGACGTCTATTGGGTATAGACGTGGGAGTTATTTGCGGCCGACGTCTATTCGATCTTCTCTATATTAGACGTCGGCCTTTGTAACAGCCAACGTCTATTAGGCGACGAGTATTCCCAATTCTGCAGTAGTGCTTGAAAGCAACTTTCCATTCCGAAGGTGAGTCAGGAAGTGACGAGGAGATAACTCTCTTGGCTCGAAGGTTCAAGAGATTTCTTAAGAAAGAGATACACTCGGAACAAAGAAGAATCCTTCAAATGTGAGAACAAGATCGGATATTTCAAGAAAGATTGCCACTTGTCAAAATCAAAGAAAGAGAGTAAAGGGTCGTTGTCTTCTCCCGTTCACTTGTGAGCGATCGGGACTTAGTAGCTTGTCACTTTCCACATTGACCATGCCAAGATTCTTAAAAACAATTGTTATCTCGGTGACAAGAAATCATCTCGCTTTTGGTCTCACTAGGTTTCGTAGAAACAATTCACCTTTTACATATATGAGTCTACTCGGGTCTCCATATATAAATATGGATGTTCCCACAAAATTTGACTCTAAAACTCTCCATGCTTGGTACGTAGAATCACAACCACTAACCATATTCATCCTCTTGCACCACATGTGAGAATATTCAACAATTTAGCGTTCATTTCAACAAGAGTTAACCCATTATAGGTCTTACTAGTGGGATTGTTGGTTGGGTGTAAATGATGTTTAGGTAGATCCAAAGCTTGTAGTCATATGCTTGAAGGTCTATCATACGGTTTTCCAATATGCATAATTGTCACAAGTGAAGAGAGGATGTTTAGAGGTATCACTACTACAAAAATGACCATTGCCGACAACCTTTTTCCGACGGAAATTCAGTCGGCATATGTCACGTCGAGGAAATATCGTGGGCACGAGACCTTTTTGTTTGGTATTCAAGACATCCGACGTCGGATATTCAAGACATCCGACGTCTATTGTCCAGTCCAAGGAATAGACGTCGGATGTTCAAGATATCCGACGTCTATTGTCCAGTCCAAGGAATAGACGTCGGATGTTCAAGACATCCGACGTCTATTCCTAAACATTGACAAAAAAAATAAATAGCATCCTGCACAAACACAAACATACAAGCATATATAGACAATCATTCATTCATTCATTACAAAGAAATGTACAACACAAGTCTTCAGTTGCCACGTCGAGAATTTCCTCCATGTATCTCATCACGTAGTGTGGGCTGAAAGGAAAGGAAAAGGAAAAGGAAAAAGTTGTTAGTTAGTGTATTAATTAGGATTTTAGCTAGGTAAGGAGGAGACACCTTGAGGAGTTTGTTGACAATTTTGCAGACCAAGGTCTTGGGGAAACCAAGCGGACGCATGGCGTCGACGACGACGTTAATCCTCTTTAAATCTACCTGCAGACAGAGGAAGGTAGGTTTAAAGATGATTGACGCCGCCGTCGACGCCATACAATTACTTGTACATCATTGTTCGGCCATATCGATGTAAATAAAATGCTGAGCAGACCGTATCGCCTTCACATACGCCGTGTGAATGTTTTTATCTATCTAATTATTCAAACATAATTAGAAAAGTGAACAAATTATTGTTAGAGGAAATAAACTACAAATGAACAAAAATAAAGCTTTACTTACGTGGAATCTGACGTCCCCATAGTGGAACTGTAGTGGCGGAGGAGATCGCGGGATGGATCGGAGAAATCAGACGGGATGGATTGGAGGAATCAGACGGGATGGATCGAGGAATCGGATCGCGGCGGCTAGGGTTTCGTATTTTCTGTCTGGAAAGAGTGAAAGAAAACGCATCTGTCTGATTTCTTTTAAAGACATATAGACGTCGGATATTGCATATCTCCGACATCTATTCCCCGACGTCACCAATAGACGTCGGCTTCTGTGAAGTCCGACGTCTATTCCCCGACGTCTATTGAATATAGACGTCGTATTATAACAGACGACGTCTATTCCCCGACGTCTATTGGGTATAGACGTGGGAGTTATTTGCGGCCGACGTCTATTCGATCTTCTCTATATTAGACGTCGGCCTTTGTAACAGCCAACGTCTATTAGGCGACGAGTATTCCCAATTCTGCAGTAGTGCTTGAAAGCAACTTTCCATTCCGAAGGTGAGTCAGGAAGTGACGAGGAGATAACTCTCTTGGCTCGAAGGTTCAAGAGATTTCTTAAGAAAGAGATACACTCGGAACATAGAAGAATCCTTCAAATGTGAGAACAAGATCGGATATTTCAAGAAAGATTGCCACTTGTCAAAATCAAAGAAAGAGAGTAAAGGGTCGTTGTCTTCTCCCGTTCACTTGTGAGCGATCGGGACTTAGTAGCTTGTCACTTTCCACATTGACCATGCCAAGATTCTTAAAAACAATTGTTATCTCGGTGACAAGAAATCATCTCGCTTTTGGTCTCACTAGGTTTCGTAGAAACAATTCACCTTTTACATATATGAGTCTACTCGGGTCTCCATATATAAATATGGATGTTCCCACAAAATTTGACTCTAAAACTCTCCATGCTTGGTACGTAGAATCACAACCACTAACCATATTCATCCTCTTGCACCACATGTGAGAATATTCAACAATTTAGCGTTCATTTCAACAAGAGTTAACCCATTATAGGACTTACTAGTGGGATTGTTGGTTGGGTGTAAATGATGTTTAGGTAGATCCAAAGCTTGTAGTCATATGCTTGAAGGTCTATCATACGGTTTTCCAATATGCATAATTGTCACAAGTGAAGAGAGGATGTTTAGAGGTATCACTACTACAAAAATGACCATTGCCGACAACCTTTTTCCGACGGAAATTCTGTCGGCATATGTCACGTCGAGGAAATATCGTGGGCACGAGACCTTTTTGTTTGGTATTCAAGACATCCGACGTCGGATATTCAAGACATCCGACGTCTATTGTCCAGTCCAAGGAATAGACGTCGGATGTTCAAGACATCCGACGTCTATTCCTAAACATTGACAAAAAAAATAAATAGCATCCTGCACAAACACAAACATACAAGCATATATAGACAATCATTCATTCATTCATTACAAAGAAATGTACAACACAAGTCTTCAGTTGCCACGTCGAGAATTTCCTCCATGTATCTCATCACGTAGTGTGGGCTGAAAGGAAAGGAAAAGGAAAAGGAAAAAGTTGTTAGTTAGTGTATTAATTAGGATTTTAGCTAGGTAAGGAGGAGACACCTTGAGGAGTTTGTTGACAATTTTGCAGACCAAGGTCTTGGGGAAACCAAGCGGACGCATGGCGTCGACGACGACGTTAATCCTCTTTAAATCTACCTGCAGACAGAGGAAGGTAGGTTTAAAGATGATTGACGCCGCCGTCGACGCCATACAATTACTTGTACATCATTGTTCGGCCATATCGATGTAAATAAAATGCTGAGCAGACCGTATCGCCTTCACATACGCCGTGTGAATGTTTTCATCTATCTAATTATTCAAACATAATTAGAAAAGTGAACAAATTATTGTTAGAGGAAATAAACTACAAATGAACAAAAATAAAGCTTTACTTACGTGGAATCTGACGTCCCCATAGTGGAACTGTAGTGGCGGAGGAGATCGCGGGATGGATCGGAGAAATCAGACGGGATGGATTGGAGGAATCAGACGGGATGGATCGAGGAATCGGATCGCGGCGGCTAGGGTTTCGTATTTTCTGTCTGGAAAGAGTGAAAGAAAACGCATCTGTCTGATTTCTTTTAAAGACATATAGACGTCGGATATTGCATATCTCCGACATCTATTCCCCGACGTCACCAATAGACGTCGGCTTCTGTGAAGTCCGACGTCTATTCCCCGATGTCTATTGAATATAGACGTCGTATTATAACAGACGACGTCTATTCCCCGACGTCTATTGGGTATAGACGTGGGAGTTATTTGCGGCCGACGTCTATTCGATCTTCTCTATATTAGACGTCGGCCTTTGTAACAGCCAACGTCTATTAGGCGACGAGTATTCCCAATTCTGCAGTAGTGCTTGAAAGCAACTTTCCATTCCGAAGGTGAGTCAGGAAGTGACGAGGAGATAACTCTCTTGGCTCGAAGGTTCAAGAGATTTCTTAAGAAAGAGATACACTCGGAACAAAGAAGAATCCTTCAAATGTGAGAACAAGATCGGATATTTCAAGAAAGATTGCCACTTGTCAAAATCAAAGAAAGAGAGTAAAGGGTCGTTGTCTTCTCCCGTTCACTTGTGAGCGATCGGGACTTAGTAGCTTGTCACTTTCCACATTGACCATGCCAAGATTCTTAAAAACAATTGTTATCTCGGTGACAAGAAATCATCTCGCTTTTGGTCTCACTAGGTTTCGTAGAAACAATTCACCTTTTACATATATGAGTCTACTCGGGTCTCCATATATAAATATGGATGTTCCCACAAAATTTGACTCTAAAACTCTCCATGCTTGGTACGTAGAATCACAACCACTAACCATATTCATCCTCTTGCACCACATGTGAGAATATTCAACAATTTAGCGTTCATTTCAACAAGAGTTAACCCATTATAGGTCTTGTTGGTTGGGTGTAAATGATGTTTAGGTAGATCCAAAGCTTGTAGTCATATGCTTGAAGGTCTATCATACGGTTTTCCAATATGCATAATTGTCACAAGTGAAGAGAGGATGTTTAGAGGTATCACTACTACAAAAATGACCATTGCCGACAACCTTTTTCCGACGGAAATTCTGTCGGCATATGTCACGTCGAGGAAATATCGTGGGCACGAGATAACTCGGGAAGACGGTCAACAAATCCCTCATGTACAGAATCCTCCGAGTGTCTCCAATCTGACCCATGTCGGAAAACCTAGCTACCTGAGGCAAAACAATCAACAAATGTGCATGAGTTTTTAGTAAAAAACCTCGTATGCCCCGGGTCCAAAAATAGGACAAGTTATGCATGAAGCCTATCTACCACACATGCAAATCAAAAAGGCAACAACTCTACATAGATGCGTCAGGCGACAACTCTACATAGCTATGTCGCTCGGGTTCCACCCAAAGTGATTCCTCCACATAGTAACCGACCACTAGCCAAGCTGCTCTAAACCACAAGTGGGTCACCTGAAAGTGTGACCCACCGCTCAGCACACAACGGTCTTCCGGATTGACACCCCAACTCGCGGCAAGTGACCTACATGATTCCATTGTGAGGTTGGGAATGCCCATCCGGTAGCAAATGACGGTGCACACGTCCATGTCTTATCTTACACCTGACCTCTCTACATAGAGGTCTTACAATCAGGCTCGTCGACCCCTCAACATCAGTGCCCATATTTATTTTATTAACCATTATGCAAATGCAAGCTATCTATAGGACTACATCCAATCTATAGCTAGAATCTAGACTCATACCCAACACAATGAGCAAAAGAACTTAGACATGCAACGTGGATCAATGGATCATGTAACAATCGGTCATAAGTTACATATCATGAGTCATTAGCTTCCAGGAATAAAAATCGATTTCAGGCTACCATACATCCATGTTATGGGTACACATAAGTGTTAGGACTATGGCCCCTTAATTGCTAGAGAAATACGGAATTAAAAATAATAATCAAAGGATTAAAGAGGCGAGAGAGGAAGGGGAAAAAGAAAAAAAGGAGGAGAGAGAATCTCTGGGGAGGCATGGGGAATACTATGGCTTTCTAGGTCGTTAATTTTCTTGCATTTTTCATCATTTACTCTTGTTTTCCTACTCTAATGGTATGTTTGGAGCATTCTAGACTTGATTCATGGCTGTTGGAGGACAGTGGTAGCCTAGAGCGCCTTCTAATAACACATTCTAGCCGTGGGAGTGCGGCTAATGCTAGTGTCGAGCTTGTTCGTCCCACAAAGGATGTGGACTTTCAACAAAGAAGTGGTCTGAGTTGTTTGGTGTCGGAGTAAAGGCAAAGACAACCCTTGAGTTCATCCAAACGGGGCTGAAGGATGGAGAAAAAGTTGCGGTGTGCACCAAGCAACAAGAGGTGGATGCGTTGAAATCATGGGATAACGTCCTATTTGGGTATTTCGTTGACTTCAAACCCCACTTACCAACACTTGAGAGGTATTACACAAGCTTTGGGAGCTTCAAGGGAGTGTGGAGGTGATTCGTCGCCGGAATGGGTTCCTACTTTTTCGTTTCAAGTTGGCGGAGGACCGTAAACATGTGCTTGAGCGAGGTGCATGGTTCGTTCGGGCACCCCTTTAGTGGTGCAACAGTGGACGCCAGAAGTGGTTATGGAGAGAAGAAAAATGTCATCCATTCCGATTTGGATAAGGTTGTCGAAGTGATTGACATCATTTCATGCTCATATTTGTATCTTATATCCATTATCTTACACCTAAGCAATGCTACGTGACGAGTTTTATGTTTAGTTTTCAGGAATAAAGAGGTTTGAAGAGAAGAGCCATGAAAGGACCCAAAAGCTGGGAAAAAGGACTGAATGGTGAGATCTAGGGACCAAGATGCAAGGGAGAAGGACCTGAATGTAAGACAGAAGGAGCTAAGAGCAAAACAGAATACTCCACACCATCATGGGGAGTATTTTACCAATTCTATTCGGGTCGGAGCTCCAACAAGTCGAGTAACCGCATCAAAGACCAACAATACCAGAAAGCAAAGCCCACAACAAATTCCAACACGATCCGACAATTTTGGACCGCTAATTGGCGGTCCATATTGCTCAGGATCCGTCGAAATTTCTCCTGGACTTGTATTAATGTTCGTTTAGGCTATTTTTGGTATTGGTTTAGTCCCACATCGGGGGATTGTCCCCGATTAGCTTTTTCCATGCTTATAAATAGAACTCTTCACCTTCCATTGTAATTACCCATTGTTTGGTGGCATTCTCTCTACTAAGGAGTGAGCCTTGAAGCAATAACTCAAGGTGGAGAAGAGTGCTACCTTCAATGTGAGTCATTGTTAATAAAAGTTTATTTGTTTGTTTTAATCTTGTCTTGTTATGTTGCTTGTTTTGTGTGGTTTGTTTTACTTTGCTTAATTTCTTGTTTAGTAATTTCAGTATCTTAGTTAAATGTTTTATTTGCTTAGTCTAATCAGTAGTGTAATGAGTAGTGAGTAGTTCCATCCCCATTTGGGGGGTGGAGAAATATGTGATATAATCATGTAGTGTATTAAGTGTGTGTTATTTTTATCCCTTGAGCTTTATATGATTTCCATAACCATCTAATGGGTCTCCACTCTTATCTTTGATATGCTAATGCTCTTGAATGAAGCTTAGCTTATGCTTTGATTAGTGGACCTATTTTATGGGGAATGATAAGGTTAGGATATGGATGAAGTTAATGTTGGAAACACAATTTGTAGTGTATGAATCTTGTTGCCTTTTCCTTAGCTAATGTCTTGTATGTTTTAATGATGTAGTCATCTTAATTCATGTGGAGGCATAGTAGGGTCTAGTCTTTATACTTGAGTTCATGTAGCTTCATTCCAATCTTTGTCTTGTATGTTTTAATGATGTAGTCTTATCTTAATTCATGTAGAGGCAAGATTGGATGTAGTTTTATGATTTCATGCACTACATGTTGTGAGGAGCTTAATTGAACACACACACACACACACATCTTTATGTTCACATCAGTTCTCTACCCCCTTTGGGGTTTAGTTTTATTGCTTATCTTCATTTCCTTTTGCATTCTAGTTTAGCATTGTAGTGTAGTTTAGTGTAACCAATCCTTTTCTCCTTTCTTTACCCCTTGCCTTCGCACGAACCAAGTGTCGACACACCTCCCAGTGGACGACCCGTATTTGCCACCGCTTCAACGCGGCCGTGCACTTGCGGTAGAAATATAAAACGATCAATCAAGTTTTTGGCGCCGTTGCCGGGGAGGTGCTCTGTCCAGACGTTGGTTTGGGCGATTCGAGGGGTTTTTAATTTTTTGTTTCCAGTGTTGTTTAGTTTCAGGGAACCTAAGGATCAAGGGGAGGCTACTGGAGAAGTTTGAGGACCAGAAGCTACAAAAAGACCGCCAATCAGCGGTCTGGGACCGCCAATTGGCGGCCTGGTGAGCCTCAATTGTTATCAAATTTGTTCCAGTTGTTATATTGTTCATGTTAGTTATCTGGGAGCACAATTTTGCATGCTGTGACTTCTACTTTGCTCCCAGATTTAATTTCAATCCCCTTTAATCAACTTGGACCATAAAACTCAAAGCAAAAGACTAGACTTCTTGCCATCTAGGTCATGCATCATTTGTAGACCTTGCATGCATTTGTCTTTTCTTTTCCTTACATTTTGTTGTTGATTGCTGGCGTGAGGTACGTGCACCCCGATCTCTCATTCATGCATGTTTCGATCATGCATTAGTTAGTAAGGTGCATCGGGACAAGAGTGAGTTGAGCGTTTGATTGGAGTGATTGATTGCTAGATTTAAGCTCAAAACGCTACTAAGGAGGGGCTGTCCCATAAAAGATAAGGTGGGGGATTTCATCACCCTTTCCTTGGCCCCAAAAATCACTCGTAATAAAGCCTTAACTAAAAGCAAGTAGACATTGGCCCTAAGGAATTCGGACGCACTAGGAGAGTAATCTAGTCGAGACCGTCATGACCTGATCGGCGTTGCCTACCTTGTCGATAGTAGGAGGTACTGGATCTCCGGATCTGGTATCACTTGCTGGGCATTGTGGTCCTCGTTGTAGGGAGGTGAGGCGTGTCAAGGCTAGTGACCTCGAAGTTAGGCGTCGTCTAGCTTAAGGACCCATTGCCTTACATTGTTTGAGCTGTGCTTGCTAGTTAGGCTTCTACCTTCACCCTGTACCTTCGCTAGCTCTAGGGATTCTTCCCTTCTCCTCTGAGTCATCTTCTTCTCACCTTCTTCTACGTTATAGTCTCCTCCCCTTTACACTCTCTGGTAGCGTTTTAGGGTCGAGTCGAGCACTTTTTGCGAGCTTAGTCTCGTGGTGGTGAGAGTGGTCGACTCGAGAGTTGTTTGTTGAGATGGATGGTTACATGGGCGACCATTCATATCATTGTTGGGACCAGGATGATTCTCCCTGGTATTCCGGACCCATGCAACTTGGGGTGGCTCAGACGAACACCCCGTACGGTTGGGATGATCTTCATTATGTGACTGAGCAATCTTCATATAGGGGTGATATGAGAGAGGCACCGACGGCTAGATCTCCATCTAGTTATGTTGGATCATACTCTGGGCAACAAACTTTGGCCTCTTTCATGCATGCGGTAGACGACATGAGTGCACCAGTGGCTCCAGTAGCCATACCGTGCGATTGTTGTGGGTTGAGTGATCATAATATCGGGGAATGTCCTTATGTTCCCCCAGAGCTTGAGTATTCTACCCAGTATCCTCCTCCCGAATACCCAGAATTCTACCAGCACCCCACTCCAAATCATTGGACTCATTCTTATACTTCATATTCTACCCAGTATCCTCCTCCCGAATACCCAGAATTCTACCAGCACCCCACTCCAAATCATTGGACTCATTCTCAGCCCATCAACACCCAACCCCAAAATTTTCCAAGCTCTGACTTGGACCCCATCGTTGACCGCATACCTGATTCCTTGAAACAAACTCTCCAAACATTCATGGAAACCACACAAAACTTATTGAAGTCCAACTTGAATTCCTTGCAAACCATGGAAATGCAAGTGAGCCAGATGACACAACAATTCCATGAACGTGAGGAGGGTAACTTTTCTTGTCAACATGAGGATTCATCTTTTGATATCGAACCACCACCACATCCACAAATTCAAAGCACAATCTTTCAAAGTCAAACTCCTAGTCAGTCTGAGGGACTTGGGGTTTCAATTCACGATCACCTAGTGGAGGATTCGATTCAAATTGAGAATAACTTGGACCAGCTTCATTATAAGTCGGCACAGGATTCTGCCTTATCTTCTTGTCCCGTGGCCCTTGAGCCACATGATCTTCATGTTGTGCCTCTTAAGGACTCACCTCTGGTGGAGCAAGAGCTCCCTAGTACCCTCAATTTCAAACAACCTGATGAGAGTTTGCCTCTCACTATTGTTCCGGATCATCTTAGAAATGATGGAACATCAAACAACTACATTGCTCATGAGGGTATTAGGAGTTCCTTGGAGGATACTTTGGGTATGAGACCCACTTCCTGTTCTCCTGGTGAGTTGGACATGCATAACGAGGTGCTTGACCTCGTTCCGACCCACCAGCCTGTTGGTTGGAGAGTTTCGATTGATGATCATAACTTCAGTTCCGCAACGGGAGATATTTTTCTTCCGTTGCCCCTTATTTCCCAAACTCTCGAGAGGTTCAAGATCTTTCAGTTTGATCCTTTGAATGAGACACCTTTGCGTCCAATTCATGAACCTCTCATTTCATCTGGTGCTCTTTGTGAAGGGGGCCCACGCATGCGTATTCTGGCCCCGCGTGGTGTCATGTTCCCTTTCCAAGTGCATTGACCCACTCTTGAGGTTCCCATTTGATGTCTTTTGACAAATGAAGATGAGAACTTATGTTTGTACATAGTTATATGAAAAAAAAAGAAAAAAAGAAAAAAAAAGAAAAAGAAAAAAAGAAGTACAATAAAAGACTCCTTCAGTGAGCATTGATTGTTGTGAGCCCCAACCCTTGTGTATTTGGGCTCCATTTCTTTCACGTATTTGTATCCCTTCTTTAGCATCTCACAGGTTTTGAGGGAATTCGGGTTATGTCCATCAACATGACCTTGCACTTCCCTTTGTACTTCATGTTGGTGAGATCTCTCCTTTTTATGCATCAATCCATGTAGTATCTTGCTTGCATTCATTGAGGACAATGCATGAAGTAGGTGTGGGGGGTGTTTTACGTGTGTACATAGTCGAGTCTTTTTCCTTTGATTTTGTTTTCTTTTGCTTGCATTGTTAGGGTCATGATAGTGTGCTGCATTTAATATCGATATATCTGCTTGCCATGATCCTTGGGTGACTTGTCTTCTTTTGCTTGCCTAGTGCTTCAAAATTTTCACATTTCTTTCAAAATCTTCATGTGTTTTCGAAAGAAAATGTTTTGTGGGTTTTGCGTGTGTTTAGCATGTGCAAAACCGTTGAGAGGCAAAGTAAAAAGAAAGCTCCCAAAATTGTCTTGAACTTGATGCATTAGGATATCTAGTATATGGCTTTAGGATTTATCGAGTCGTTAGGATGCACCCCAGTTTTCCCTTGGGGGTGAGTAATCATAGGGTTTCAGTGCTCAAACATTTAATGAAGTCCACCCTGAACCTAGTGAGTCAATAATTCGTGTCTGTTAACTTAAGGAAGTTTGTTGTAGTCAAGGACCCTCTAAATCCTATTGTGAGACATTAGTGTAGGGGTTTTGGTTCATGTGTAGATAAGAAATAAGTGAGTAGGTGTTCTCTCTTCTCGCACGGCTCCTATCACTCGGGAAAGTAGGTCTGAGGGGACTTTGTGCCTAGTGCTTTCGAGTCATCTGACTTGGGATGCGCCGACTGAACTCCCGTTACACGGGTGGTAGGGATTGCCCTATGTGGAGATGTGGGGAAAGGTGTATGTGATAGTGTAAGTCCTCATGGGCAATGATGCACGGAGCCTGACCCTGGGAGAATGAAGCTCCAACTAATAAAAAGTAAAAGAAAAAAAAATGTGAAAAGAAACAAAAAGAAAAAAAAATATGATAATGCAAATAAGAACCTTAATGGACTTTACACTTTGTAGCACTTGAGGATGTTGAGGTTGTCCATGTCTTTCACATAATTCCTTATTTAACTTGCACGAATGGTTCATTAGGGTAGAGGTGTGGACTGATCACCTATATAGAGTCGGGCCGTAGCATTACCGCGTCCATTGATCGACAAAATATTTCCAACGAGTCGAGGTCTAGATTGAATAATGCATCTTGTTCGGATTTTGTGGGTATATCCGCTGAAAACCCTCAGGAGACAACACTCCTCCTCCTTGGCAACAAAGAGGTTTAACGGCTTATTGCACGTGCTAAGTGCAACCGTGATTCCTACGAAAGTGAGTTAGGATTTCTTGTTTCTCGTTTGTTTTTCTCTTTCTTTGTTTTGCTCGAGACTAGCAAAAACTTAGGTGTGGGGGTATTTGATTGACATCATTTCATGCTCATATTTGTATCTTATATCCATTATCTTACACCTAAGCAATGCTACGTGACGAGTTTTATGTTTAGTTTTCAGGAATAAAGAGGTTTGAAGAGAAGAGCCATGAAAGGACCCAAAAGCTGGGAAAAAGGACTATATGGTGAGATCTAGGGACCAAGATGCAAGGGAGAAGGACCTGAATGTAAGACAGAAGGAGCTAAGAGCAAAACAGAATACTCCACACCATCATGGGGAGTATTTTACCAATTCTATTCGGGTCGGAGCTCCAACAAGTCGAGTAACCGCATCAAAGACCAACAATACCAGAAAGCAAAGCCCACAACAAATTCCAACACGATCCGACAATTTTGGACCGCTAATTGGCGGTCCATATTGCTCAGGATCCGTCGAAATTTCTCCTGGACTTGTATTAATGTTCGTTTAGGCTATTTTTGGTATTGGTTTAGTCCCACATCGGGGGATTGTCCCCGATTAGCTTTTTCCATGCTTATAAATAGAACTCTTCACCTTCCATTGTAATTACCCATTGTTTGGTGGCATTCTCTCTACTAAGGAGTGAGCCTTGAAGCAATAACTCAAGGTGGAGAAGAGTGCTACCTTCAATGTGAGTCATTGTTAATAAAAGTTTATTTGTTTGTTTTAATCTTGTCTTGTTATGTTGCTTGTTTTGTGTGGTTTGTTTTACTTTGCTTAATTTCTTGTTTAATAATTTCAGTATCTTAGTTAAATGTTTTCTTTGCTTAGTCTAATCAGTAGTGTAATGAGTAGTGAGTAGTTCCATCCCCATTTGGGGGGTGGAGAAATATGTGATATAATCATGTAGTGTATTAAGTGTGTGTTATTTTTATCCCTTGAGCTTTATATGATTTCCATAACCATCTAATGGGTCTCCACTCTTATCTTTGATATGCTAATGCTCTTGAATGAAGCTTAGCTTATGCTTTGATTAGTGGACCTATTTTATGGGGAATGATAAGGTTAGGATATGGATGAAGTTAATGTTGGAAACACAATTTGTAGTGTATGAACTCTTGTTGCCTTTTCCTTAGTTAATGTCTTGTATGTTTTAATGATGTAGTCATCTTAATTCATGTGGAGGCATAGTAGGGTTTAGTCTTTATACTTGAGTTCATGTAGCTTCATTCCAATCATTGTCTTGTATTTTTTAATGATGTAGTCTTATCTTAATTCATGTAGAGGCAAGATTGGATGTAGTTTTATGATTTCATGCACTACATGTTGTGAGGAGCTTAATTGAACACACACACACACACATCTTTATGTTCACATCAGTTCTCTACCCCCTTTGGGGTTTAGTTTTATTGCTTATCTTCATTTCCTTTTGCATTCTAGTTTAGCATTGTAGTGTAGTTTAGTGTAACCAATCCTTTTCTCCTTTATTTACCCCTTGCCTTCGCACGAACCAAGTGTCGACACACCTCCCAGTGGACGACCCGTATTTGCCACCGCTTCAACGCGGCCGTGAACTTGCGGTAGAAATATAAAACGATCAATCACGAAGCTAGACCTTCAGTTTTGGTCACCATCGATTCTTAGCACCATAGCTAGTGTACTTGGAAGGCCGTTATACATGGATTATAATACCGCTTTGGGGAGAAAACTCTCGTTTGCTAGGCTTTGTGTGGAGGTGGATGGAGTGTTCAAATATCCTGAGTTATTGGAGATTCAAATCGAAGGAGGGGCTTGGGAGAGGGTGGACATTGAGTATGAGTGGAAGTCGGGGCATTGTGTAGTATGTTTGGAGTTGGGGCACACTCAAGCTCGTTTCCCACAAAGCCAACCTGAGTTGGTGAAGTTGGCTGGAAGAGTGGCTGCCAAGACCACTACAATGGTGCAAGGTTGGGTGAACGTTTGCCGGAAAGGAGAGAAGAAGACGAGTGGCACAGCCGGGGTGGGAGAGCTTGAAGAAGAGAGTGGTAAAGGAGGCGTGAAGGAGAGGGAAGCTACTGACCCTCTTATGGTGACCCTCGAGCATAGGAAGGGGGAGGCGTGGGAACACATGTGGAGTCCAAGGGTAAGATGGATACCATAATGGAGGTGGAGACAATAACGGAGATGGAGCCCATAATGGAAAATGTAGCTTTGAAACGTTGGGGAGGGCTGAGACAACGGAAAAGCACTCCTTGTTGTTAGAAGAGGAACCAATCCACATTGAGAGTAGTGCTAGTGTAGAACTTTTCCTTGCACCAACCATGGAGGAGTTCCCTCCTTTGGTGGGGACAAAGGTTGCTGCAGGATGGCATCATGTGAGTCCAAGGAGGGAACCAATCAGGAGACAGCTTAGTGGGGGAAACAAACATTGTTCTTGTCCACCAATCATGGGGGAGAAATCCTAAGGAGTTTCCTTGGATGCAGGTGGAGGAAACATGGCTGGCGACACTCCATATGGAGAGAAACATGAGAGGCATGGTGAAGGAAAAATGCCCAGCTTTGGGGAGCAGCAAAGCAATGGCATAAGGGGAGTGGTCGGTTGCCATTCCGACCCTAGCCATCTTCGCCTAAGAGGAGGCATTGTCACCCAGTCTAGGGCTATGAGGGACAAGACCAACGTCAAAGGGTTGGGGCATTTCAATGCTCTAGCGTAACTTGAAGGAAGAGGGGATGAAAGGGGAAGTGCAAATGAGGGAGAGGATGAGCAGTGCGCACATGAGCCCTCAACTCAACATGATGATGGGATAAAGAGGAATGGGGGCAAGGCTACATCACTGCCACCTCCGGTGGATCTTGAGTTATTATCACCACAACCCGAAGCATTCTGTGCAATTCGAGAGAATGGACTAGAACAACAAAAAGCAAACTGAGGCGGTAAGGGACGAAAGTCCCATATTACGAAGTCATGAATGTTCTAGTGTGGAACGTGCACGGTGCAAACCTCCCCGGTCGTGCGCTCATTGTTAGGGGACGAATAAAGGAGGCCAAAGCGGATATCGCGTGCCTTGTTGAACACAAACTGAAGATTAAGAAATTGGATCGATTTAGGAGAGCCATTTAATGGGCTTCGAATAGTTTGGTTACAAATTCTGGAAGGATTCTTGTATTATGGAACGTGCTCAAGGTGGATCTCCGGGTAACCTTTGAAACCATGCAATTTCTGCAGCTTGAGGGAAGGGAGACGAGATATGGGACAAACAGCGATTACAGCGGTCTATGCTGAAAATGGGTACGTGGAGCGGATGTCACTTTGGGAGGACCTTCATCGAGCTACCCCAGTAACCACAACGCCTTGGATGGTTTGTGGGGGCTTCAATTGCATTAGGAAAGTTGGTGAGAAGAGAGGGGAGTGGGTATAAACATGGTGGCCATGGATGACTTCAATGCTTGTATGGATCGGCTCCAACTTGTGGAGGTCCCGTTTACTGGATGAGAATTGACATGGTCCAATTCTTCGCATTGGGATGAAACCATCGAGATGCGGATTGATAGACTCTTAATGTCCCATTCGTGGTTGAAGGCTTTTCCAGATTCTTACTATGTCGTGGGGGATAGGGACTTGAGTGACCACTCGATGCTCATCTTGACCACGGAAAAGGAGGGACCAAAGAATAAGCGTATGTTTAGATTTATAAATTTCTGGGCTGAGCATAAGATGTTTTTGGATGTGGTGAAGGAGGCTTGGTCCACGAGGGTAGAAGGTACTGTAGGATCGAGTGGGTTTATGGGTCCACAATTAATGATAATCACCTGATTACCTACTTGTTTAAGCAATCAAAGAAATGCAGCGGAATTTAAACTAAAACAAGCAAGTGTAGGAATATTGCAAACCACAAACCGACTCGGCGTTTTTTTAGAGGTTCGGCACCCCACCCGGGTCCTAATCCTCTCTTGCAAGCTCCGCTCGGATCACGAGCTCCGCCTACGACTTCACTATCCGCTCCCCGTTCCGGGCCGGGAGACAACGCCTTACAACCGTCAAACTCGCGAACAACCCTCGCCGAGCTTGGAATCTTCCTCTTACAATCCGAGAAGGATGCTTCGGGCTTTCACCGGAGCCTTTACTCTTTTGAAAACAAATGAGAACTTGAGTAGAGCAACACTCTCTAAATCTTGAGCACACTTGAGTAGGATTAAGAAATGATCACTAAGTGTGGAAGGTTTGTAGCTTTGAGTGTTTGGGATTCTCTCTAAAGTTTGGGACAAGTATGTAGTGGGAGAGTTGTGTTAAAATGTGTTTTACAACTCCTTATATAGGCATTAGAGAGAATAGAGCCGTTGGGATTGATTGGGTATGAGTTGAAGTGTGATTACACAAAACAGAAAAGACAGGACCCAATTCTGGCTGTAATCGGTCGACCGAATCGGGACGAACGGTCGACCATTTGGCAGTTATGCACAAGATTTGGTCGACCGGTTAAGCAACGGTCGACCGCCCAACTCTACGACTTAAGAAAACTTAAGTCATCGGTCGAACACAAGAAAGGGTTCGTTCGACCGATTTCGACCAGGCACTTTGGGGGTGACAAACAAATGTGTGAACGGTCGACCGAAACAAGTTTGGCGGTCGACCGACTATGGACAAGCACTTTGGGTTTGTCAAGAGATGGACAAACGGTCGACCGATCGTGGTCCTCGGTCGACCGATGCATGAAATACATTTGGGGTATTTTTGGTTTAGTACGAATACGACCGTTGGGTATATACGACAAAAGTAACGGTCGGGAAAATATGATCTGACGGTTGACCGAAAGGTAAAACACGGTCGACCGAATAAGGGCAGTGAAAACACAAACAAGAGATTTGATCATTCGGTCGACCGAACGGCATGTTGCGGTCGACCGAATGTGGGCAGACTTTTACAGTTCAGGTTTGGTGTTTTCCGGTCTAAGTTTGGGTGATCTATTGAAGTCCAAATTATGTGAAATTTCGTGTGTGACTTCTATAGGGAACCTAGTGTGTGATTAAGTTGATTTTAGCTCAAGTATGCTCAATTACACTTTGTTCCTAAGACTCAAAAGAAATCAAGATTACATGTCTTCGATTTAGCTTTAATTACTTGTCTTGACTTCATTTCCATCTTTCTTGAGTCTTGATCACCTGTAGAGATTAGCACAATACAATATATATGCAATGCATAGTGTGTGCTACTCTAATTAAGATTCGGTTGATTAAATCATCAAAACATAAGATTAAGGCCAAAAAGCCAACAATCTCCCCCTTTTTGATGATGGCAACCGATATCTTAATACTTGAAAATTGTATATGTAAACTATGCATATAAATGCTCCCCCTATGGATGTGCATAGTTTTTGTTAAAATTTTATCAAGTTTTTCAAGTAACCCCCTTAATTATCTCTCCCCCTTTGACATCCATCAAAAACAACAATTAATTAAGACTTTAAGCATAGAAGTTTGGATGTCTTGTAATGAAGTTGCTCCCCCTAAATTTTGCACTTCATTACTCTAATAAAAGATATAACAATTAAGCTCCCCCTATCAATAAGGATAGATGAAAACTATGAATATGATTCAAGTTAAGTTCATTTAAGTTTCAACTTACGCCTTATTCTAAGATCCATTTAAAATTTGACATATAAAATCAATGGATGTGATAAATGATTTGCAATGAATATGGTATATGATTTGCAATGAATTAAAACTATATGATATGTCAATTAAGCATATGAAGCTAGATTAGAGCTAATTTAACATGAATTGTATAGATAGGAATTTTATACCAATGTTGAATTCGAATTTAGCTCCAATCTCATTTGGTGATGCAACAAGATTTGAATTTGACTCTTTAGCTCACCCGGTCACCACCAATCACCTCCTCAAGCTCCTACAAGAGTAGATTTAGGTACCCAAACAACTTTGGGTCCTTGAACATTAGCTTTTGGGATCCAAACCATTTTGGTTTTAGGTTCCCACACACTTGAGGAAGTAGACTTAACAAATAAATGCTTGCCATTTAAAGTAGTATGAGATACATGGTTTTTGAATTGCACATTGTATCCTAAACCATGTTTAGCTAAGGATTGTCTTTGACTACCTAAAAGCATATCAAGCATTTTTGTTCCTTTAGTGAACATTTCTAGATCTTTCCTTAATTGCATATTTGAAGTTCTAAGATCTAAATGGTCATCAACAATAGGTGTTTTACTTAGACTAGCAAGTGATGATTCATTTGATTCAAGTCTAGCAACCACATCATTCTTTTCATTCATGATTAATTCAATTTGGCATTTGAGATCATTTATAGTTTTTCTAGCATTTTTGTTCTTTTCACAAATGATCTCATATTGTTTAACTAAATCATGAAATGCATTTTGAAGTTCTTCATGAGAATATGTTTCTTCTTTGGAACAAGAACTATCACTAGCATATGACTTAGATGAGCAAGAATGTGATCTACTAGAGTAAGAGTTAGAGGATACCTCACTTCCTTCATCTTGAATTGCCATGTAGCACATATGTGCATATTCCTTTGTTGATGAAGGTGTGGTTGATTTGGATGACGACGAAGACGATGAATCATCCCAAGTAGCGTTGTGAGCTTCCAACCTCTTCTATTTTCTCTTACCCTTCTCCTTTTCTCTCCTTCTCTACCTCCTCTCATTTTTCTTCTCCTTCTCTTTTCTCTCATTTCCACTCTCTTCCTTCTCCTTCTTTTCTCTTTTCACTTCTTCTCTCCCTCCTCTCATTTTTCTCTTCTTTATCCTTCTTGAGGTATTTGAAGAAGTCTTTTGCTAGGACTTCAATGTCCTCATCTTCTACACTCCTCCTTGGTTCATCTAAATTTGCATGTAATGCCAAGGTGGATTTCTTCTTGGTGGCTTCCTTCTCCTTCCGATGGTTGATTTGAAGTTCATAAGCCATCAAGTTTCCAATGAGCTCCTCCATCTTTAATTTTGAAAGATCATGCGTCTCTTCAATTGTGACGACTTTATCTTCCCAATCGATGCTAAGTGACCGGAGGAAATTCCTTGTCATCTCTCCTTCATTGATTTTTCTTCCAAGAACCAAAAGAGAGTTAGTGATATCGGTGAAGCGAGTGTTCATTTCGCTTATGTTTTCACCGATTTGCATAGAAAAAATCTCATATTTATGCATGAGGAGACTAATGCGGGTTTCCTTAGTTTTACTATCCCCCTCATGATGCATTTGTAGTCTATGCCATATCTCATGTGCACTAACACACCCTCTAATCCTATTATATTCACCCTCATTTAGCCCACAATATAGAATGTTCATGATTTTTGAGTTCATCTCAATTTCTTTCATTTTGGGCCTAGTGAGTGAATTTAATTCATCTTCATTTGGTGGTGTGTATGGATTTTGGAGAAATATCCAATACTTAAGGTCATTAGAAATTAGGAAAATCTTCATCATATTCTTCCAATAATCATAATTTGACCCATTAAGCAAAGGAGGTCTAGTGGTGCATAATCCCTATACATGATTAGATGTGCTAGCCATGCTAAAAATACGATTAAGTATAGAATTTAGCTAACAAGGCTCTGATACCAACTGTAGGATCGAGTGGGTTCATGGGTCCACAATTAATGCTAATCACCTAATTACCTACTTGTTTAAGAAATCAAAGAAATGCAGCGGAATTTAAACTAAAACAAGCAAGTGTAGGAATATTGCAAACCACAAATCGACTCAGCGTTTTTATAGAGGTTCGGCACCCCACCCGGGTCCAAATCCTCTCTTGCAAGCTCCGCTCGGATCACCGAGCTCCACCTACGACTTCACTATCCGCTCCCCGTTCCTGGCCGGGAGTCAACGTCTTACAACCGTCAAACTCGCGAACAACCCTCGCAGAGCTTGGAATCTTCCTCTCACAATCCGAGAAGGATGCTTCGGGCTTTCACCGGAGCCTTTACTCTTTTGACAACAAATGAGAACTTGAGTGGAGCAACACTCTCTAAATCTTGAGCACACTTGAGTAGGATTAAGAAATGATCATTAAGTGTGGAATGTTTGTAGCTTTGAGTATTTGGGATTCTCTCTAAAGTTTGGGACAAGTTTGTAGTGGGAGAGTTGTGTTAAAATGTGTTTTACAACTCCTTATATAGGCATTAGAGAGAATAGAGCCGTTGGGATTGATTGGGTATGAGTTGAAGTGTGATTACACAAAACAGAAAAGACAGGACCCAATTCTGGCTGTAATCGGTCGACCAAATCGGGACGAACGGTCGACCGTTTGGCAGTTATGCACAAGATTCGGTCGACCGGTTAAGCAACGGTCGAACGCCCAACTCTACGACTTAAGAAAACTTAAGTCATCGGTCGAACACAAGAAAGGGTTCTTTCGACCGATTTCGACCATGCACTTTGGGGGTGACAAAGAAATGTGTGAACGGTCGACCGAAACAAGTTTGGCGGTCGACTGACTATGGACAGGCACTTTGGGTTTGTCAAGAGATGGACAAACGGTCGACCGATCGTGGTCCTCGGTCGACCGATGCATGAAATACATTTGGGGTATTTTTGGTTTAATACGAATACGACCGTTTGGTATATACGACAAAAGTAACGGTCGGGAAAATATGATCTGACGGTCGACCGAAAGGTAAAACACGGTCGACCGAATAAGGGCAGTGAAAACACAAACAAGAGATTTGATCATTCGGTCGACCGAACGACATGTTGCGGTCGGCCAAATGTGGGCAGACTTTTACAGTTCAGGTTTGGTGTTTTCCGGTCTAAGTTTGGGTGATCTATTGAAGTCCAAATTATGTGAAATTTCGTGTGTGACTTCTATAGGTAACCTAGTGTGTGATTAAGTTGATTTTAGCTCAAGTATGCTCAATTACACTTTGTTCCTAAGACTCAAAAGAAATCAAGATTACATGTCTTCGATTTAGCTTTAATTACATGTCTTGACTTCATTTCCATCTTTCTTGAGTCTTGATCACCTGTAGAGGTTAGCACAATACAATATATATGCAATGCATAGTGTGTGCTACTCTAATTAAGATTTGGTTGATTAAATCATCAAAACATAAGATTAAGGCCAAAAAGCCAGCAGGTACTCCCATGTTTAGATTGGTATCAAAGTTAAATGAGGTGAAGGTGACACTTAAGAGATGGGGGTTGGTCATGTGGAGCAGAAGGTTGGCGGAACTCCCATGTTTAGATTGGTCATGTGGTGCAGAAGGTACTCCCATGTTTAGATTGGTCATGTGGAGCAGAAGGTACTCCCATTTTTAGATTGGTCAGGTGGAGCAGAAGGTTGGCAAAACTTAGCTTCACCTTGTTGAAATCAGGAAGCAAAGGCAGGAAAATCCACGCGATGAGGAACTCATTCAACGTGAAAGACTTTGCAACGAGGACCTGGACCGTGCCTTCGTCCAGGAGGAGGCTCTAGTGAGACAGAAATAAAGGGTTCGATGGCTGCAAGAGGGTGACCAAAATTCCAGATTTTTCCATGCTTCCCTAAGAGTTAGGAGAGCCACCAATAATGTGAGGAGAGTGAGTGAGGAAGGGGTGGTCATTGAGGATGAAGAAGCTATCCGTGAGGCCTTCCGGAGGCATTTTTCTAACTTGTTTGCTAGTGATTTTTAGGTGCAACTCCTTGACCCAACATTACCCGTCCCAAAGGTGGGGGAGGACGAGACACGAGCAATTATTCAGCCACTAGATATGAAGGAACTAGAAGAAGGGGTGAAACACTCGAACGTGGACAAGGCACCGGGCCCAGATGGATTTAATGCAAAACATTTTCAAGGCCACGTGGGAGTGTGTGAAGAAAGACCTTTTCAAAACCTTCGACTCCTTCATGAGAAGTGGGAAACTCCTAAAGCAAGTTAACTACACTTCCATCACTCGTATTCCGAAGAAGACGACTCCAGCTTCGATTGATGATTACGGACCCATTTCGCTTTGCAATATGGTATATCGTTTCTTGTCAAAGATTTTGGCAAATCGATTGAAGGTACTACTTCCTAAATTGGTGGAGGAAACACAAAGCGCATTTGTGAGTGGAAGGAGAATCAACAACAACATCTTGCTAGCCCACGAGATATGTCACAATATGAACTTGGGAGGAGGACGAGGAAGAATGTGTGAAAGCTTATGATTCTATCTCTTGGCAATTCCTAGAGAAGGTACTCAAGAGGGTTGGCCTACCCGACCATTGGTGTAAACTTATGATGGCTTGCGTTCAAGCTTCTTTTGTGGTCACGGTGAATGGTGAGAACTCTAAACCTTTTGTGGCCACAAATGGGCTGAGGCAAGGTGATCCATTAGCCCCTACCACTTTGTTCTTTGTATGGAGGTGCTAAGTGCCATGTTCAGAAAGGAGGTTGAGAGGGGCACTCTCGAACCAGCAAGGTGTGGGGATGTACATGTCTCCCACCTCCTATTTGTGGATGATGTGATGGTCTTTGCTGCGACTACATGAGCAAATGCAAAGCGCATCCTTACTGAATTCACAACCACCTCCTGGCTGCAGCTGAACGTAGCAAAGAGTCAAGTTTTTATGGGAGGAGAAGCAAATGAGGGTACATGGATATGCTCACACCTAGGCATGGAGAGGGCTGATTTTCCGGTTACCTATTTAGGCCTTCCACTCTTCTCCTCAAGGTTGGGGAGACATCATTGCACAAGATTAATTGGCAAGGTTCAACAATGACTAAGCACATGAAAGAGAAGCTTTCTATCCATGGCGGGTCGTGTGGAGTTAGTCAAGAGTGTGCTCATGTCCATTAGTATCTATTGGACTTCAACCTTCCTTATCCTGAGAAAAGTCTTAAACGAGGTGGAGAGCATCATGACCCTCTTCATTTGAGGAGGTCCTACAAAGTGGGTGGCTATAGCATGAAATGACATTTGCAAACCAAAGAAGGAGGGTGGTTTGGGGCTGAGGAGACTCAAGGACTGGAATGATGCTGGGCTGATCCGTCTCCTTTGGTTGATCATCGAGGATGGTAGTTCGCTTTGGGTTCAGTGTATGCAAAGGAAATACTTGTAGAACCATAACATAAGGTTAGCTAGGCCACCATCTGTGTGCTCTTGGGCATGGTGGGGCATTCTAAGTGTCTGAGACATAGCAAAGGATAAAATCCAATACCGAGTGGGAGACGGGACATAAATTTGGTTTTTTACCGATCCTTGGTGTGGGCAGCCATTATTATCCTTGCCCAGAGGAGAGCTACTCCAGTATGACATGGGAATGCCAAGGGATACTATGGTATCATATGTCATTCATGAGGGGGCTTGGATCCTCCCCGAGCCGAGGTCTCTAGAGATGGTGTACACTCCTATTCGAGAGGGAGTGAAGAGTGATGTTTTTTCAGCAAAGGAAGCATGGAGTTGGGTGGTACCTAGACAAAGGAAATTGGGCTGGACTGATATGGTATGGAACAAAAATAACATACCAAAGCATGCACTTACGCTTTGGAGAGATATGCGAGGACGGCTGGTCACAAAGGCTTTCATGAGAGCTAGCGAATCAAACCACGACCCTCTTTGTGTATTATGTGAGGAAGGAGATGAGGATATGGCACACCTATTCTGGGAATGCAACTTCTCCCAACAAGTTTGGGTACAAATCTTGAGAATACTATGGCTGGATACTAGCATAAACCTTACTCTTGATGCAGAGGTGAAGAGGTTGCCAATGATGCGAGGGTCAAAGCTGCAACAGGTTACCACGACACTTGCTCTTGTAGCATCCATCTATGAGTGTTGGCCAGAGCGCAATAGGAGGATATTCGAGAATGAGAAGCGGCGACCCGAGGATATGACACTCTTATAAAGGACGCGGTACCTATGATGGGCACATGGATTCAGGAACTTAGAGACGATTCTGAGGCATTGACATTGTATGAGAGTAGTTGGGGCTAGGTGAAACACCACTATGGTGGTGAGTTACATGTTGGTTATAGGTAGATTCTAGTTATGTACCGAGCATGACTCGAGGGTTGTAATAGATAACATTTTTGTAGGTTGTATATGATTAGATACATCAATACAATAGAGGTTATGCCTCCCTTTTTCTTTGCAAAAAAAGACAATGCAAACCACAAAAACGACGACACTGGAGTTTAGAGAGGTTCGACACTAGCACCCGGGTCCTAGTCCTCCTCGCAAGTCTCGCTCGATCTCCCGATCCTCGCTTATGGTTCCACTAACTGATCTCTTTTCTAGGCCGAGATCAACTCCGTTTACAACCACCGAGCCTCGCGAACAACCCTGTCTTGCTCGTGTCTCCTCTCACAACCCGAGAGGGAGATTCCTCGAAGCTTTACAACTCTTTGGTTATTCTTGAATATGGAGATGAAATCACAATCTAACTAACACTCCATACTTGAGCACACTTGGATATTGATATAGAATTGGATATGCAAATGGTGAAGTTTTGGCTTGAGTGTTGAGGATTGAGAGCTTGAAGATGAAGAGGATTTGGCTTTGAGTATTGGATAGATAGTGATTGTTCAAGAGTCTCAAAACCAACCAATGGGGTCCAATTTAAAAGATTTCAAGCTCTACTAGCCGTTTGGGAGTTGGTGGGGGAATGGACAATTAGGAATGCAAGATGTGACTTAAGCTCAGGCAGATTTTTATGCAAATTCGGTGGACCGTTAACATAACAGTAGTCCGAAGAATTGGTTTGAATTAAGCATACGGTTGACCAAATAGGGTTCGGATCATCGTTCACCAACTTCCAGTAGCTTTTAATTATTTAGCCCTAATTAAGTTTGGTTAACCGAATTCCATTCCATTCACTGTTCCAAGGTGGATAGTAAGATTGGTTGGGCTATGATCTACTCAAGTTCGGTTGACCGTGTATACTTCGGTAGATCGAAGTTAGTGTGGGTTTTACGCTGACAGTTATAGCTCAAATAGTCGTTGGGTACAATGGTCAAGTGCCACTTGTAAATAGTCGTTAGGCACATAAAGACAAGAAGGACTTAGTTGACCGATAGATATTCGGTCGTCCGAGCCCAATTGATTTGTCCTAATTCGGGCGACCGAATATCTATGGGTCAACCGTGTCCTTCTTGTCTTTAGGCGCCTAACGACTATTTACAAGTGGCACTTGACCATTGTACCCAACGACTATTTGAGCTATAACTGTCAGCGCAAAACCCGCGTTAACTTCGATCTACCGAAGTATACACGGTCAACCGAACTTGAGTAGATCAGAGTCCAACCAATCTTACTATCCACCTTGGAACAGTGAACCGAATGGAATTCGGCTAAACGAACTTAATTATGGGGTAAATTGTTAAAATCTACTGGAAGTTAGTGAAGGGTGATCCGAACCCTATTTGGTCAACCGTATTCTTAATTTAGACAAATTCTTCGGACTACTATTATATTAACAATCGACTGAATTTGCATAAAAAATTGCCCGAGCTTAAGTCACATCGTGCATTCCTAATCGTCCATTTCCCCACCAACTCCCAAATGGCTAGTAGAGCTTGAAGGCTTATAAATAGGACATCATTTGTTGGTTTTAAGACTCTTGAACACTCCCTATCTATCCAATACTCAAAGCTAAATCCTCTTCATCTTCTAGCTCTCAATCCTCAACACTCAAGCCAAAATTTCACCACTTGCATATCCAATTCCATATTAATATCCAAGTGTGCTCAAGTATAGAGTGTTAGTTAGATTGTGATTCCATCTCCATATTCAAGAATCACCAAAGAGTTGTAAAGCTTCGAGGAAGCTCCCTCTCGGGTTGTGACAAGAGACACGAGCGAGGCGAGGCTCGGTGGTTGTAAACGACATTGATCTCGGCCCGGAAAGGAGATCAGTTAGTGGAACCGTAAGCAAGGCTCGGGGGATCGAGCGGGGCTTGTGAGGAGGACTAGGACCCGAGTGTGGGTGCCGAACCTCTCTAAAGTCCGGTGTCATCGATTTTGTGGTTTGCATTGTCTCTTCCCTTAATCCTTAGATTATTATTTTTAATTCCGCATTTATATCGAATTAAAGGGCCATATATCTTAACATATGGTATCAGAGCGAGGTCTTGAGTTCGAGTCATGCCCTGTACAGGAAAGGAGTTTTCTGGGGGCGATTGTTGGGGTTATGGGACCCCAACAAATTACTTGGTGGTTATGGGAGTACCTGTGTAGATGGGGGGTTGTTGTCAAGCGATCTCTTACTATGGCTCGTGGCCTTAAATGCCTAGGTGCTTAACCTCCTGACTTGTGGGCACCAACGTGCAGACCCTCATGTCCTTCTGACGCTTAGTTTGGGGCTCTGCACTGCCTGAGAATGTACTATATTGGAAGTGACCCCATCACTAACAACAATTACTTTTAGTGTAGTGGTAAAGTCACATGCCATAAGTCCTTCAATAAGTACCAATATATCTCTACTGACATGCAATTAGAATAAACCACACATTCACCAAGCAATATACAAGAGAATCGAGCAAAGAGCATTAATATTTGTAACATCCACTGGATAGCATGCATACCATGATGGAGACTACTTGAATAATGTCAGATCCCATGATACAACTAAAATACTACAAGGGATAGGCATGCATGTGTGAATAGATTGCAAAATAATTATGATTTCAACATTTTAGGAGCATAGCATCATGCACATAGCTTAAATAGAACTATTCGGCTAGCCATTTTCATGCGATGCAAATTCATGTTTCCTACAACTATCTCATGCGTGTTAATATAAATTCATAACAATAATGAATCATGAAAAACCATGTATATCCTGCATGAGAGGCACATCCACAACATCCAAGTAACAATGAATCCAAACAGGAACCAAGTTCCAACACACAACACCAAAAAAATCATGCATGCAATGCACCTGACGTGCTACCCCACGATCCAACCACAACCTCCCTGATTTCTCTCTTCAAACCACCTGGGAAGCGTGTGACTAAGGTCTTGATGAAGGGGAGGATGTCCAAGCCAGCCACAATAACCCAGGGCTCACACTACCCCAACCCTACCAAGTTGAGATTACAACTCACGTGTGTACCCTAGATACATGACCGGACAACCCCTTTGGTGCTGGATGAACCTCCATCCAACACCCCACTTGTTATCCTCATTTTCGGCCAGAAGCATACCTGATTCAGATGGAGAAGATTCCTGGACTTGCCAGCCTTGCGACTCTTGCACTTGACTTGCCAGAGATCTCAGTGAAGGGAATGTGTTCTAAAAGTTTTACTTTTAAATGTCAATTATTATGAATTCAATGAGAAATCATTTTGTTCCTTGTTTATGTTATTCGTCTTTTGGAAGTGTTAAGGAAGAGACTCTTGGTCCTTAACCGTAGAGCTCTAAAAGATATTGGTTTACATAAAACAAAAGATATTCGCAATCATGGTAATAAACATGGGACATTTGTTACCGAGTTAAGATTGTCGTGTTGGTCATAGATCGTTGTAGCTCTACAAGTGAGTGACAACACGGGTACACAAAAGAGGAAAATAGTACTTTTGTATACCGAATTGACCTAACAAGTAAAATATTATAGGAATGTGTTTCCGTGTCATTAATATTTTACTGTGTCCTTGGTCCTTTGATATGAGACTTATATCCGATCGCTTAAGGAGTTCTTAATTAGACTAGTGTCTTAAGCTATCGATGAGTGTAGTGTAAAGGCATTAGTTGGTTAAGCATAATTTTCGTTGGAAAAGATAGTTAGTCAAAAGATTATCATTGCCCCTCTTAATTGAGTGACGATATTAGTGGGCCCCTTGATAAAGCAAAGTTATAATGTGCACAATGTGATTTGAGTTAAGTCGCATATTTGTAACTAGCTTGAAGAGATCAAGAAATGAATAATAATACAAAGATGATACAATACTACTTTGTGTGTATTCTTAATATCATGAGGCAAGGGATGGACACAAGTGGTGCACTCCATCACTAAATGGATCGTGACATATTCGGTTAACCGAGTTGGACTCGGTAAACCGAAGCACGATCGATTTTCTGCCTTTGATAATTAAGAGATTAATTTGATCGATGGTTGGATTAGCTCCAAACTTGGTCAAACGTTTTGTGGATGCGTGTAAAGCATTTTGGAATTAATTTGTGAGAGAAAATGTCAAAAATTAGTGGCTTAAGAATAGCCATGATTAAGAGTAAGATGGAGCCTATAAATAGGTCCTTATTCTCCTCAATTGATATAAGTTGTTTTCCAATTATTTTCTCTCCAAAATTCACCACAAAAATCCACGAAAATTCTTTTAGTTTTCTAAGTCTTTGAAGAAGAAATCTCAGCGGCTAAGGAAGGGGTTTGTAGCTAGATTCTAAGCTTGTTTGGAGATTGATTGGCTAGCTCCTTTCTCTCCAACCTTGTTTAGGGTTTCGGTCAACACTCGGAGGCATCTGGCGCAACGAGAAGCAACAAGCATCTTCAACGTCTCCGAATCTTCAAGAAGTTTTAGAGAACTTCTAGGTATGAATTTCGGAGCCCCTTCATGTTTGTTTTAATAAAGTTTTGAAACTAGATATTAAAACAAACCAATGCACGCATGAAATAAATCGTAGAAAATTGTAATTCATCCTTATTATGCATTAAAATTCGAAAAATATACATGCATAATTAAACATGAAATCCAACAATGGTATCAGAGCGTAGGGTTCAATTTTCTCATGATTTAAGGTTGTAAACGAATTTAGTTTACCATCTACGATTTAAACAATTCGATTTACCGGTTTTTCGGTCTATGAATGTTTGTTGATGTAATTCTCCATAATAATTCGTTCTGAATGTTTTAATTGTTTTAAAACATGCCATGTAATTATTAGAATTAAGATTTAGACATTTGTTTAACTTCCAATAATTTCGTTTTAAGTATAAACGATTATTTTGTAAGAAAATCAACAAAACCTAAAAACTGCGATTCATCTTTCCATTGGAAATTGGATGGACAGCGGTTCATAATTAATTTTTGAAGTATGGATGCATGAAAAACATTTTTAATGGATTTCAAAATGTTTTTCAAAGAATTGTTTGGGATTCTAGATGCTTGATAAACTAGGGTGGATAGTTTATAGCGATATTGCGTGCATGGATGCGCGAGTTGTTTTGCAGGAATTGTGAGTTTATATGTTCCAAATCAGCGCCTATCAATGTATATAATTGTTATAATACAGGGGCTTATGTATGTAAAATCCAAATTCTATATTTCCATCTTTTATATAATTGCATATGCATATGAGAGGTTTTACATAGGATTTGCACTAGTCGGTTTTTTATAGAATGTGAGGAGCATGTTTATTTTCTGTAAAATCTACATCTTCGGTGCAAGAGGAAGTCGCCACTGTAGCGCATCGATCGAGGATCGAGGATCGGGGATCGAGGATCAAGGATCGAATGGAACATATAAACTCACACGATGTGGATTGTGTGAATGTTTATTTTCTGTTTTTTTAATTTTTGATATGCATGTAATGAATGTGGTGAATGTTGGGATGTGTATGAATATTAATATGCATGATAACCTAAAATTCCAAATCACATGTAAATATATGAAATTTTCCAACAAAAATTAAGAATAATTTCCTTCTTATTTCATCCACTAGCAGCCATTGATTGAGGGATACTCTGCTCGCCCTTAGCGGGAGATAACTCCCTCCATCTTTGGGAATAGTGGGAGATATAATGGTTGTTTGTTGTTGTGCCACGATTAAATGTATGAGGTGCGTCTCACCCTATTGAACCCCAAGTATGTTTAGTTGTGAATACAATGGATAAACGTATCTCGTATCAAATGAAAATAAGTTTTCTTAACATCACCTAAAGCCCTCGCTCGGTTTTGGGAAAAAGTTTTTTTAATGAGGATAGGTCGCACTCCCTCATAATTAAAACGACAAGAATCACAAGAGTTTGAAGATGCTAATATTGCTAAAATTCAAAAAGGTTGTGATTAGAAAATGTTTTCTTACCTTGATATTGTAATGTATTCGATAGCCCTTAGCTAGTCTACATTACAATTGATAGGATATTGAATTGTTGCATTTATTGGCAAAATTTTTATTTGCAACATTTACATTTGTATGTATGTATAATAAACATAAAAATTGGCCTTAAAATCCTATATGATTTATTTTGTAGAAAAAGGTCGAACATCCAACCTATCGTATGATCCATGATAGAAAAACACCCTTTAGCAAATGATGGCTCAAACTTCATTAGTTGGCAACTCAAACTCAACATCGTGTTAAAGTTTGAGAAACTATCTCACATTTTGGAAGGTCCAATCCCAAAGTGGAATGAGAGATTAACCGATGAAGAGAAAGATGCTAAAGCCAAGTGGGAAGACCAAGAGAACCAAGTTCACGGTCTTATGCTAGCATCCATGGGTGACTCGCTTCAAGCGAAATACTTGGATTCAAAACCCAAGAAGACCATGGAGGCTTTATCAAAAATGTTCATGGATAGTGCGCGAAAGGAGCGCTATAAGACCACCATCGCACTCACAAGGTGCCATATGGTGGAGGGAACATCAGTATCTATGCATTTTCTCACGATGCAAGGATACCTTGAGAAGTTGGCAAAGCTCTCTTCACCAATGCCCGAGGACATTGCTGAAGATATGATTCTTGGCTCTCTAGCCCTGTCCTTTAAGGACTTTGTGATGCACTACCACGTGCGTGAAAAAGGGGTGAGTCTTGAGGAGCTGCACAACGCTCTCAAAACTGCTAAAGTTGACATGGGCAAGGGTAGGGACAAGCAAGTCCTTGCCGTCCATGGGAGGGGCCATAAGATTGGTAAAGGAAAGGGCAAATCTACCAAAAGTGGTTCAATCAAGAGCAAGGGAGTAGGAGGTGCTCATAAGAGTGCCTCAAGGGGGAAATCTCAGAAATCTCCAACTCCCAATACGGAGTGCTTTCACTGTGGTGAAAAAGGACACATCCGGCCAAATTGCCCCAAGTACAAGGAAGACCTTGACAACGGAGTGATTGAACGTCGGCGCCCCAAAAAGGCCAAAGGTATATTTGTTATTGAAATAAATTTAGCCACCTCTGTCCAGGATTGGGTAATTGATACCGGATCTTGTGCTCACATAGTTTCTAATGTGCAGCTACTCATGGATATGAAGGAACTCGTAAGGAACAAGGTAGAATTGAAGGTCGGAAATGATGCGAACGTGTCTGCAATTGCACAAGGTTCTGTGGTGCTTCAATTATGTAGTGGTTTAAATTTATGTCTAAAGAATGTTTATTATGTACCTTCGATTAGCAAGAATATTATTTCTGTATCATGTCTGGATATGGATAATTTTAATATAAATATTTCAAATTCTTGTTTGTCTATATCGAAGAATGGTGTTTTCTATGCAAATGCATTCATAAGGAATGGTCTATATTTGCTTGAATTGGATAATAAACAAATCTTTAATATCAATAACAAAAGACTTAAGACCACTCACGAGAATGATACTCTCTTGTGGCACTATCGTCTTGGTCACATAAATGAAAAGCGCATCAAGAAATTGCAAGAAGCTAACCTTCTTGGTCTACTTGATTTTAAATCATTGGAGACGTGCCAACCATGTTTAATGGGAAAAATGACCAAAAAGCCTTTCAAGAAGAAAGGCCCAAGGGCGAGTGGCTTGTTGGATTTGATACATTCCGATGTATGTGGTCCAATGAGTACTAGTGCACGAAATGGTTTCAGGTACTTCATTACGTTCACGGATGATTATAGTCGTTATGGCTATCTTTATCTAATGAGAAACAAAAGTGAATCCTTTGACAAGTTCAAAGAATTCAAGAATGAAGTAGAGAACCAACTCGACAAGAAAATCAAGTCTCTACGAACGGATCGTGGAGGTGAGTACTTAAGTGCCGAATTTGACTCATACCTAAAGGAGTTTGGTATTGTACCTCCACTCACCCCTCCCGGTACACCTCAGTGGAATGGGGTATCCGAAAGGAGGAATAGGACATTGCTCGACGTGGTTCGGTCAATGATGAGTCATGTGGATTTACCTCTTTACTTTTGGAGTTATGCACTACAAACTGCAGCTTACACACTAAATAATGTTCCATCCAAATCCGTAGAGAAAACGCCTTATGAGCTATGGAGTGGTAAAACACCCAAACTCAATTTTCTCAAGATTTGGGGTTGTGAGGCTTACGTCAAGAGATTGATGTCGACCAAACTTCAACCAAAAGCAGATAAGTGCTTTTTTATTGGTTATCCTTGTGAGACAAGAGGATACTACTTTTGGCATATCACCTCCAATCGAGTGATTGTAGAGAGGGATGCCACATTTCTGGAAAATGAATTTCTAGAAAGAGTAAAAAGTAGTGGGAGTAGGGTTGTGCTCGAGGAAACTCAAAATACTCTACAAGATCATGACATGAATGATGACGTTCAAGATCATGAAGGCCCAACCGAGATTCCTTTGGTTAGTGGGAGCGTGCGCGAGAGACCATCACAAGAAATTGTGAGAGAATCTCAATCATCCCAACCAAGTGTACGTTCAATAGTTGAACGTGAACCAACTCCTCAAGAAATTGAGGAAGAAGTTCGAGAGGCACGAGAAGAACCAAAAGAACTAAGAAGGTCAACAAGGGAAAGGGAGAAACCCGACTTGTATCTGGGACTTCATGAAATCATGGTACTAGATACCAATGATCCCTTGACCTTTCAAGAAGCAATGGAAAGGGAAGACTCCAAACTATGGCTCAAGGCCATGGAATCCGAAATAGAATCCATGTATGATAATCAAGTATGGGACTTGGTTGACCTTCCTCAAGGTAAAAAGGCCATTCATAAAAAATGGGTTTTTAAGAGGAAGATGGACATGGATGGGAACTTGACAACCTACAAAGCAAGGCTTGTAGCGAAGGGTTTCACTCAAGTTCAAGGAATTGACTATGATGAAACTTTTTCACCGGTTGCCATGTTCAAGTCTATTCGGATCATGCTCGCTATTTCCGCATTTCACGATTATGAAATATGGCAAATAGATGTCAAAACGGCATTCCTTAATGGGAACTTGGAGGAGGATGTGTACATGGTACAACCTCAAGGTTTTGAAGATCCAAAGAATAGCGAGAAAGTATGCAAACTTCAAAGATCCATCTATGGATTGAAGCAAGCATCAAGGAGTTGGAACAAACGCTTTGACGAGGAAGTGAAGAATCTTCACTTCATTCAAAGGAAGAACCTTGTATATACAAGAAGGTTAGTGGGAGCCATGTAGTATTCCTAATCTTATATGTCGATGACATATTGCTTATGGGCAATCATATTCCTTTGCTTGAGCAAACGAGAAGTTCATTGAAATCTACATTTTCAATGAAAGATATGGGTGAGGCTCAATACATCTTGGGAATCAAGATATACCGAGATAGATCCCGTAGACTCATTGGCCTGAGTCAACGTACATACATTGACAAGGTCTTGGAAAGGTTCAAGTTGAACAACTCCAAAAAGGGCAGTGTGCCAATGAGTATGGGTGTGCAACTCAAGAAGTCTCAACATGCTCAATCACGTAAGGACTTAGAGTACATGAATGATGTCCCTTATGCTTCGGAAATTGGGTCGATCATGTACGCGATGACTTGCACAAGACCCTATGTCTCGTATGCTCTAAGCGTGACAAGTCATCACCAATCCAACGCAGGTCCTGAGCATTGGACTGCGGTCAAGAATATCCTGAAGTACCTTGACCGGACTAAGGATAAGATTCTTGTTTACGGAGGACAAAGGGTATTCATAGCTGAGGGTTACTCCTATGCGAGTTTCATGAGTGATACAGACGTTAGTAGGTCTCAATCAGGATACGCCTTCCTTCTGAATGGTGGAGCTGTGAGTTGGCGTAGTTGGAAGCAAAGCACTACGGCCGACTCAACAACTGCTTCCGAAGTAATGGTTGTCGCTGAAGAGAGCAAGGAAGGAGTGTGGATTAAGAAGTTCCTTGAAGAGCTTGGAGTAGTTCCCTCGAGCGAGGGACCAATAGAGCTATTTTGCGACAATAGTGCATCTATCTCGCAAATCAAGGATCCCAAATCACACCACAAAGTGAAGTACATGGATCGTAAGCACTTTGTGACGCGTGACCTCATCGACAAAGGCAAAATAAATCTTTTATGGGTGGACACCAACAACAACACTGCTGATCCATTCACAAAACCCTTATCCCAAGCCAAGGGCGAAATGCATTTCGAGTCCATGGGATTGAGGAACCATGTAGATTGGCTTGATGATTGATATGTAATGGGGTTTACCCTAGTTATTATTGTTTTATGCAATGAGTATGTATGTGAAAGAAAACTTTAATAACAAGTGAGAGATTGAAGGGAATGTGTTTTAAAAGTTTTACTTTTAAATGTCAATTATTATGAATTGAATGAGAAATCATTTTGTTCCTTGTTTATGTTATTCGTCTTTTGGAAGTGTTAAGGAAGAGGCTCTTGGTCCTTAACCGTAGAGCTCTAAAAGATATTGGTTTACATAAAACAAAAGATATTCGCAATCATGGTAATAAACATGGGACATTTGTTACCGAGTTAAGATTGTCGTGTTGGTCATAGATCGTTGTAGCTCTACAAGTGAGTGACAACACGGGTACACAAAAGAGGAAAATAGTACTTTTGTATACCGAATTGACCTAACAAGTAAAATATTATAGGAATGTGTTTCCGTGTCATTAATATTTTACTGTGTCCTTGGTCCTTTGATATGAGACTTATATCCGATCGCTTAAGGAGTTCTTAATTAGACTAGTGTCTTAAGCTATCGATGAGTGTAGTGTAAAGGCATTAGTTGGTTAAGCATAATTTTCGTTGGAGAAGATAGTTAGTCAAAAGATTATCATTGCCCCTCTTAATTGAGTGATGATATTAGTGGCCCCCTTGATAAAGCAAAGTTATAATGTGCACAATATGATTTGAGTTAAGTCACATATTTGTAACTAGCTTGAAGAAATCAAGAAATGAATACTAATACAAAGATGACACAATACTACTTTGTGTGTATTCTTAATATCATGAGGCAAGGGACGGACACAAGTGGTGCACTCCATCACTAAATGGATCGGGTTTTGGTTCGAGTGGAATTAAGACATCTAACTAATTGGGAGCTATAATGTGTAGCTAGATACCGCTTAAAGCTTGTGATATTAAGCTCTTAATATCACTGCCAACTTAGTCTAGATCCTCCCATAGGTCACACCGCAAAAACCGAGAAACAAGAAGCTTGATTTTTGGTTCATATGATGTGTCGGGTTTCTTATAGAAAATATGACACATGTGGTGAACGAGTAAAATCAATTGTGTTGCATATAACATAATTAGAATCATGATAAATTCATATGAGAAGCATATATTATGGGGTGCAATAATTTATTGTTGCATAGGATGATATATTGCATAAGTTGTGAATTTGTTAAAACCCCAAAAGTTGAAATTTTGTTGGATATAAATCCAAAATTTGAAAAAGGAAAAATCGGGTAGAAGTTCGGTAATCCGTTATGGTTCGGTCGACCGAAGGATCTATGGATCGGTCAACCGAACGTGGAACGGATAGTCGTAGTTGATTGACCGAACTTGACCAAAGTGCCTGGATCTTTGGTACAGTGTACCGAACCAGAAACGGTCGACCGAACAATGTCAAGTTCCGATATTTTCGGTTAACCGAATGACACTCGGTCTTAGACGAGAATTAGTCCGATCGGTTAAGGAGAATTTTTCTCCTTAGGATTCGGTCATCCGTCGCGTACTCGGTTAAACAATCGTGACATATTCGGTTAACCGAGTTGGACTCGGTAAACCGAAGCACGATCGATTTTCTGCCTTTGATAATTAAGAGATTAATTTGATCGATGGTTGGATTAGCTCCAAACTTGGTCAAACATTTTGTGGATGCATGTAATGCATTTTGGAATTAATTTGTGAGAGAAAATGTCAAAAATTCGTGGCTTAAGAATAACCATGATTAAGAGTAAGATGGGAGCCTATAAATAGGTCCTTATTCTCCTCAATTGATATAAGTTGTTTTCCAATTATTTTCTCTCCAAAATTCACCACAAAAATCCACGAAAATTCACTTAGTTTTCTAAGTCTTTGAAGGAGAAATCTCAGAGGCTAAGGAAGGGGTTTGTAGCTAGATTCTAAGCTTGTTTGGAGATTGATTGGCTAGCTCCTTTCTCTCCAACCTTGTTTAGGGTTTCGGTGAACACTCGGAGCCATCCGGCGCAACGAGAAGCAACAAGCATCTTCAACTTCTCCGAATCTTCAAGAAGTTTTAGAGAACTTATAGGTATGAATTTCAGAGCCCCTTCATGTTTGTTTTAATAAAGTTTTGAAACTAGATATTAAAACAAACCAATGCATGCATGAAATAAATCGTAGAAAATTGTAATTGATCCTTATTATGCATAAAAATTCGAAAAATATACATGCATAATTAAACATGAAATCCAACACTCAGCACCAGCACGTTGGAGAGGAGGGAGGGATGGTGTTTTGTGTGGGAGACGGAGAGAGATCCAAGGCAAAGATGGTTACAGTTTTTGTGCCTTAAGTATGCTGGCACAACCTTCCCAAAACCTCACCAAATGATTGCATCGGATTGGGACAAAATCGCCCAAGCATGTGTCTTGCAAAAACCATGCAAATTCAAATATTTACACATGATGACTAGAAACCACCTCAACAAGCTCACCCAAAAAAGCCTCTTAAGCACTAGTCCAAGTGGCCAAGAGAGATTAACTCCAATGCCACACGCACCTATGGCTAATTGATTAAGTCTAATGCACACCCACCCAAAGAGTCGCACCCGTTCGACAAAAAAGGAAACTTTCCCGAAAAATGAAATCTACCGCGAAACAAAATATAAACATGCAACATAAGAAGCGTACAATAAATATAAAAACACACAAGCATGAAAATGAGGATGGACTTTATTATAAAGTTAGGAGAGAGGGTCTTACAATATATAAATAAGGACATGGCGAAAAACATGAGGTGGTAGACTGAAGAGCGAAAAACATGAGATATCCTTAAGTCATCTTGTTGATGCACTTGCATGGAAGCACATAGACAAAACATGTCCGAATTTTACTGCAGAACTAAGAAATATAAGGTTGGGTTTGGTGAGCGATGAATTTAGTCCTTTTGGTAAAATGTCATCAAGTCACAATACTTAGCCAGTGATTTTGATGCCTTATAATCTACCATCTTGGTTGTGAAATGAATGTGTTCTAATTTTTTTACTTTTCTATGTCAATTATTATGAATTGGATGTGCAAACATTTTGTTCCTTGATTATGATATTTGTCTTTTGGAAGTGTTAACGAAGATGCGCTTGGTCCTTAACCGTAGAGCTCTAAAAGATAATCGTTTACATAAATAAAAAATTATTCACAATCATGGTAATTAACATGGAACATTAATTGTCGAGATAAGATTGTCGTGTTGGTCATCGATTGTTGTAGCTCTACAAATAATTGACGACACGAGTATATAAAAGAAGAAAAGATTACTTTTACATATTTAATATACCTAACAAGTAAAACATTATGTAATTATGTTTCGTGTCATTAATGCTTTACTGTGTTTTGGATCCTAAGATATGAGACTTATATCTTTTCACTCAAGAAATGCTCAATTTGATTATTGTCAAAAGCTATCAATGAGTATAGTGATAAAGGCAATAGTTGGTTGAACATGACTTGTGCTGGAAAAGATAGCTAGTCAAACGATTATCATTATCCCTCTTAATTGAGTGATGATATTAGTGAGGCTCTTGATAAAGTAAAATTATAATGTGCACAATGTAACTTGAAAGTTACATAGTTATAATTAGTTTAAAGAGATCTATGCTAATTGGGAACTATAATGTGTAGCTAGATACTGCTTATAATTTGAGATATTAAGTGTTTAATATCCTATAGGTCACACCACAAAACTGGGAAACAAGAAGCTTGATTTTGAGTTCATAATATGTGTCGGGTTTCATGTGCAAAGGGACACATGTGGTGAATCAATAAAATCAATATGTCATGGGAATTGACATAATTAGAATCATGGATAAATTCATATGAGGTGTATATATTATGGGGTGTAATAATTTAATATTACATAGGATAATATATTACCTAAGATTTGAATTTGCTAAACACCCCAAAAGATCAAATTTTGTTGGACATAAACCCAAAATTTGACAAAGGCAAAATCGGGGATCGGTCAACCGGGCTTGAACGGTCAACCGAGACAAAATATCCAGAGCTATCTTGGGATATTTTTGGTAGACCCAACGTGAGACTGTCGTCCAAAGAAATTCACCAGGAGAAATTTTGGTGGGTCAACGGTCGACCGGAGAGAGACGCGAATCGTCTGAATTTTTCCAGGGAATTTTTCTCATGTATACTCGGTTGACCGTCTAGCTCACGGTCATCCAAACGTGTGTTAAAACCGAATGGTTCGGTCAATAGAGAAGAATTCTCGGTTAACCGAACAACACGATTTTTGCTTGAATTATTAAGAGAATAATTAGATCATTGGTTGGATTAATGCCAGATTTGATCAAACATTTTTTAGGATGCTTATGTGGCAATTTGGGATTAGTTTTAGGAGAGAAAATGCAAGAGATTGTTACTAGAGAATAGTTCTTGATATGTATGTTTTGGGAGCCTATAAAAGGACCCATTATCCTACTTGTTTAATTACATGCATAATTCTCTCTCTCTTTAATCTCTCCCTTAATAACCACGAAAATCTCTTAATAGTTTTAAGTTTTGGAGATAAAAATCTCAGGAGCTTAAAGATGGGTTATTAGCTAGATTCTAAGCTTAATTAGAGATTGATTGGCTAGCTCATTTCTCTCTAACCTTGTTCAGAGTTTGGTGAACACTTGGAGGCGAATCAGTGGGCGATTCGACGAGGAACGGAACACCGGATCTCCTGAAAGGTTTTAGAGAACCTTTGGGTATGATCCTCTCTATTTTGTTTATTTTAATATATGTAGGAATGCATGATATTGGAATAAACATATACATGTACGTAAACTCAATGAAAATATGAAATCGATCATCTATGTTTGTATTAAAGTTTTTAAAATATACACATACATAGGGGCACAAAGTCCTACAGGTTGTGAATAAAACAATCTTATTTTATCATGCCTTTGGTAATTCAGGTTGATTAGTAGCAAATCATACATTGCAATCATGCTTTATATCCTTTATTTTACCCCATATTTGTGTTACTTGAGTGTTTGTTTGATGTGTATAAGGTGTTAGGTAATAAATAAGAGAAAATGGAGCAAGAATGACCTAAACACAAGAAGAATGGACTGAATTGGAATTTCTAGACTTGTTTGTAATACCCAAGGATTGGGTTGTAACTCAAGAAGGACCCAAGTGAAAACCCGGAGGGACATAACTGTAAAGAAAAATATGTTGGTTGCAAAAGTCCAGAATCTCCTGAATCTGAGGAATAATTCGACAATTAAAACAAAATAGGCTTGAACCAATAGCTTCGGACACACCCACACGTTTATTATGTTAACTAAAGCCACTATCAAAATTTAGAGGCAATTGAAAAAATATAATCCGCCAGTGGTGGATTTGGGGAGGATCCGGTTGGTTGGTTCGACCTGAAAATTCTTTGCTGGGTCGAGTTCTCGGGTAAGAGCAATATACAACATCCAGATCTGATTTATGGCCATTTGATCGCGCCCTAAATCATCTAATCCCTCTAATCTTCTATAAATAGACTTGTAATGCCTCATTTCTTCTTCTTCCTTCCTCTCATCCTTAGGTTAGTTTCCTTTCTTGTTTAGTAGAGTAGGTTTTATTTCTTGTTTAGTAGTGTAGAGGAGGAGAAGATGATCAACTTTGTAAGCTTTCATTTTAATAAAGTTTATTCGTGTTCTTTATCTTGATGTCTTTCATTGATGTCATTTCCTTTGTGCTTATTTTTCCATCTTCTACTTTTCTGAATTTTGCGTTATGGTTTGGGTTGTTTTTATGCTTTCTTTAATTTAAAGATGAGTAGGGAGTAGTCCAACCCCAATGGGGGTTTGAGAAGAAGGTGTTGTGATTATGTGATTTTATTAGTGTGTGTTAATCCTACCTTTGAACCTTACATGAGTTCGATAACCATCTAATGAGATTTTGACTCTTATCTTTGATGTGCTAATGCTCTTGAGTGAAGCCTAGCACATGCTTATATTAGTGAGCATATTCTATGGGGAATGATGAGGTAAGGATAATGATGGAGTGGAAGAAGGAAACATGACATGAGGATGCATGTGCTCATGTTGGCCTCATCCTAACTATTGTCTTGTATGTTGTAATGATTGTGTCCAATCTTATTTCATGTGAAGACAAAGTTAGATGTGGTCATTTTACATGTGCTCACATTAGCCTTATTTCAGCTCGCATTCCTCTTTCTTCTTCTCCCGAAGTCGAGTATTTTAGAGTTAGACTTGCATGAGCTCCCTGTGGACTCGACCCGTACTTGTCGCATCTTCACCGACGTCGTGCACTTGCGGTAGTATAGCTGAATCAATCAAGTTTTGGGCGCCATTTCCGGGGAGCCACTTTCGTAGTCGAGTTTGCCATTTCGGTGAGGTTTTTCTTTGTTTTTACGTTTTTGTTTTTGTTTTGTTTACTAGAAGGTGTTACAAGTGGACCAGGTGACTTATTGCAGCTTAGGAGCTTGCTGGTGAAGTCTAGGGACCAGAATCCCAAGACAATTCGCCAGTAGTGGTTTTGGATCTGCCACTGGCGGATCTGGTGATGTATTTGTGACTTATGTTTTTACAATAGCTTGCTTCACCATTTTGCTGTTGTTTCCTTTCAATTTTTATGTCATGCATGCTTTAATTAAGTGTTAGTAATTAATTTGGCTTGCATGTGTTGGCCTTTTGACCTTAATCTATGTTTTGATGATTTAATCAACCTAATCTTAATTATGATCATGTAGACTAGCACACATATTGCATTGCATATATATTGCTTTGTGCTAACCTCTACAGGTGATCAAGACTCAAGAAAGAAAGGAAATCAAGTCAAGACATGTAATCAAGCTCATTTGAAGACATGTATTTTGTATTTCTTTGAGTCTTAGGAACTTTGTGTAATTGAGCATACTTGAACTAAAAATTACTCAACCACACACTAGGTTCCCTATAGAAATCACATACAAAATTTCACACAATTTAGACTTCAATAGATCACCCAAACGTAGACCGGAAAACAATAAACCTGAACCCAACCAAACTGTCTGCCCACATTCGGTGGACCGAAACAGACCGTTTGGTTGACCGAGTGATCAATTAATTTGTTAGTGATTAACTGCCTAAGTTCGGTCGACCGTTCAAACCCTTTCGGTCGACTAAGTCCCAGGTATTTTCCGACCGTTTGTTTTGTCGTATATACCCAACGGTCGTATTCGTATTAACCAAAAATACCCCAAATACATTTCATGTATCGGGCGACCGAGGACCTTGTTCGGTCGACCGAATTTATGTATCTTGACAAACCCGAATCTCCTGCTGGAATTCGGTCGACCGTAGATCTTGGTTCGGTCGACCGAATAGAACTTTGTTTGTCAACCCCAAAGTTCCTGGTGTGAATTGGTTGACCGAACCCTATTCGGTGTTCGACCGATCACTTAAGTGTACCTAAGTCTTAGCGTTGGGCGGACAATCGTTCCTTAACCGGTCGACCGAACTGAGTTCAAAACTGCCAAACGGTCGACCGAACTGCCCGATCCGGTCGACCGAAATAACTCAGAATTGGGTGTTGCTAGTTTCTGTTTTGTGTATCTTACACCAACTCTTACCCAATCAACCCCAACGGCTATATTCTCTCTAATGCTTATAAATAGAGTTCTAAAAACACATTTTAACACAACTCTCTCACACATACTTGTCCAATACATTAGGGAGAAGATCCAAACACTCAAAGCCTCAAACCTTCCACACTTTAGTCATAAATCCAATCTCACTCAAGTGTGCTCAAGTTTAGAGAGTGTTGTTCCACTCAATATTGTTGCAAGTGTCGAGCGGAGCGGGAAGTGTCCAGCGGAGCTTGCAAGAGAGGACGTAGGCAGCAGACCAAACCTCTGTAAAAACCCGTGTGTTCCATTGTGGTTTGCTTTACTTGTCTATTTTAAATTCCGTTGTGCATAACTTGATTGCTTAAACAAGTAGGTAATTAACTTAAAAGTGATTAGAATTAGAGACCCTCATGAACCTACATTTGGTATCAGAGCCTTGTGAGCTAAATCACATTACCTAACCGTAATTTTTAGCATGGCTTCTACATGCATCAAGTTCAAGACAATTTTGGGAGCTTTCTTTTTACTTTGCCTCTCAACGGTTTTGCATATGCCAAACACACGCAAAACCGACAAAAACATTTTCTTTCGCAAACACATGAAGATTTTGAAAGAAATGTGAAAATTTTAAAGTACTAGGCAAGCAAAAGAAGACAAGTCACCCAAGGATCATGGCAAACAAATATATCAATATTAAATGCAGCACACTAACATGACCCTAGCAGTACAAACAAAAGAAAATGAAATCAAAGGAAAACGACTCAACTATGTACACACGTAAAGCACCCCCCACACCTACTTCATGCATTGTCCTCAATGAATGTGAGCATGATACTACATGGATTTATGTATGAAAAAGGGAAGATCTCACCAACATAAAGCGCAACAGGAAGTTCATGGTTATAGTGATGGACACAAACCCGAATTCCCGCAAAACCTGTGAGATACTGAAGAAGGGAGACAAATATGTGAAGAAATTGTGCCAAAGAACACAAGGGTTGGGGCCCGCAACAATCAATGCTCGCTCATGGAGTCTTTTATTACTCGATTTTTTTCTTTTTTTTCTTGAATAAAACTATGTATAAAAATAAGTTCTCATCTTCATTTGTCAAAGGATCAAATGGGAATCTTCAAAGTGGGTCAATGCTCTTGGAAAGGGAACATGACACCACGCGGGGCCGTAATACTCATGTTTGGGCCCCTCACAAAGAGCACAAGATGAAATGAGAGGTTCATGAATTAGACGCAACAACGTCTTATTCAAAGGATCAAATTGAAAGAGCTTGAACCTCTCAAGAGTTTAGGAAATATGGGGCAACGGAAGAAGAGTTTCTCTCATTGTGGTACTGAAGTTATGATCATCAATCAAAACTCTCCAACCAACAGGTTGGTGGGTTGGAACGAGGTCAAGAACCTTGTTATGCATATCCGACTCACCAGGAGAACAGAATGTGGGTCTCATACCCAAGGTATCCTCCAAGGAACTCCTAATGCCCTCATTGGCGATGTAATTATTTGATGTTCCATCATTTCCAAGATGATCAGGAACAATAGTGAGAGGTAAACTCTCATCAGGTCATTTGAAATTAAGGGTACTAGGGATCTCTTGCTCCACCAAAGGTGAGTCCTTAAAAGGCACAACATGAAAATTATGTGGCTCAAGGGCCATGAGACGAAAATATAAGGCACAATCCTGTGCCGACTCATAATGAAGTCGGTCCATATTATTCTCAATTTAAATCGAATCCTCCACTAAGTGATCGTGAATTGAAACCCCAAGTCCCTTAGACTGACTTGGAGTTTGACCCTGAATGATTGTGCTTTGAATTTGTGAATGTGGTGGTGGTTCGATATCAAAAGATAAATCATCATGTTGACAAGAAATGTCACCCTCCTCACGTTTACTTAATTGTTGTGTAATTTGACTCACATATATTTCCATAGTTTGGTGGAAATCGTGATTGGACTTCAACACATTTTGAGTGGTTTCCATGAACGTTTGGAGGGCTTGTTTTAAAGAATCAAGTTTGGGGTCAACTGTGAGGTTCATGTCAGAATTTGGGAAATGGATGGGTGGGTGGTGATGGGCTGAGAATGAGTCCTACGATTGGTCGTGGGGTGTTGGTAGAATTCAGGATGTTCAGAACAAGGATATTGGGGGTGGGAATGATGTATAAGAATTTGAATAATAATTGTCTCCCTACGAATCCATCCCTCTCGGGTTGTACGCGGATACGTAATGGTCATATTGAGCATTTTGGGAAAAGGTATGCTCATACTCAGGCTCTGGGGGAACATAAGAACATTCCCCGATAACATGACCACTCAACCCACACAAGTCACACGATACGACTACTGGAGCCACCGGTGCACTCATGTCATCTATCACATGCATGAAAGAGGCCAAAGGTTCTTGGAACATCTCAGTTGGAGAACCAACATACGATCGGAAGTAACTAGATGGTGGTCTAGCAGTCGGTCTCTCTTATATTACCCCAATATGAAGATTGCTCGGTCACATAATGTAGATTGTCCCAACCATACGGGGTGTTTGTCTGAGGCACCCCAGGATGCATGGGTCTGGAGTACCAGAGAGAATTAATCTAGTCCCAACAATGATATGGATGGTCGCCCATGTAACCATCCATCTCGACAAAGAACTCTCGAGTCGATCACTCTCACCACCACGAGGCCAAGCTCGCAAAAAGTGCTCGACTCGACCCTAAAACGCTAACAGAGAATGTAAAGGGGAGGAGACTAGAACGTAGAAGTAGGTGAGAAGAAGATGACTCAGAGGAGAAGGGGAAAATCCCTAGAGCTAGCATGGTAATGGGAGAAGGTAGACACCTAATCTAGCAAGCACAACTCAAACAACTTAAGGCTATGGGTCCTTAGGCTAGAGGCCGCCTAACTTCGAGGTCACTAGTCTCGACACGTCTCACCTCCCTACACCGAATACCACATTACCCAGCAAGTGATACCAAATCCGAAGATCCAGTACCTCCTACTATCGACAATGCAGGCGACGTCGATCAGGTCATGACGGTCTCAACTAGATGACTCTCCTAGTGCGTACGAATTCCTTAAGGCCAATGTCTACTTGCTTTTAGATTAAGGCTTCACTTAAGTGTGCTTTTTGGGGCTAAGGGAGGGGTGATGAAATCCCCACCTTATCTTTGAAGACAATAGGTGATGCCCTTAAAGATATTTTGAAATCTTAGGCTAGCAAGCAACTCACCAAACAAGCACTCACCACACTCTTGTCCCGATGCAATTCCTAATAACTAATGCATGGTCGTACAAAAATGCATGAATGAGTGTATGAAATGCATACCTCACACCAGCGCTCAACAACTGAAAATAAAGCTAAAAAAAGACAACTACGTGCCTGAGTCAAGTATATAATGCATGACCTAAACATGTAAGAATGTCTAATCTTTTGCGTTGGATTTTATGTCCAAGTTGATTAATGGGTAGTGATTATTGATATGGGAGCAAACTACAAGTCACAACATGCAAGATTGCGCTCCCAGATAACTACACTGAAGCAAGGAACAACCAGAACAAAACTGAGAGCACATGAAGCTCACCAGGCCGCCAATTAACGGTCCCAGACCGCTGATTGGCGGTCTTTATTAAAGTGTTTGTGCTCCAATTTCTCCAGTAGCCTCCCCTTGATCCTTAGAATCCCTGAAACAAAACAAAAAAAATTAAAACCACTCGAATCGTTCAAACCAAATTCTGGACAAAGCACCTCCCCGTCAACGGCACCAAAAACTTGTTTGATACGTTTTAAATACCGCAAGTGCACGACCGTGTTTAAGCAGTGGAAAATACAGGTCGATCCACAAGGAGGTGTGTAGACTCTGGTTTGTTTGATGGCAAGTGGGAAAAGAGGGGAAGAAGTTGTGATTACACTAAACTAGACTAACTACACTAAACGAGTAAGCATCAAATAAGGAAAATGAAAGCAGGGAAATTGAAAGCTGGAAATCAGAAATGTAAAACCCCTAAGGGGTGGAGTGTGTGCACACATGTAAAAAGATGGTGAAGAATGCATTCTATAGGTACAAATGTAGGTAGTGTTTTCATGCATATGAAGTGTCTAATGGTTATGGCAAAACCTATCAATCCAAGTAGAGAGAATGCCACCAAGCAATGGGTGATTACAATAGAAGGTGAAGAGTTTTATTTATAGCCATAGAAAAGGTAATCCGGGACAATCCCCCAGTATGGGACTAAAGAAATACAAGCAATGGACTAAATACACACTAATACGCGATCCACTGATATCTTAGCGGATTCGGGCCAAAACAGACCGCCAATTCGCGGTCTTGGACCGCCAATTCGCGGTCTATATGGTTCGGATCACGCTGGATTTTCTGGATGGCTTTGTTGGTCTTCTGGTCTTGAACAATGCAAGAAGAGAGGTGGCCCACTCATGCTTCATGGCTATTGAAGATGATCAAAATGAGGTAGAATCTAACTCTTGTTCTAGTGATTTATGCTCAACTAAGTGATATTATAGTGATAGCTCACATTCTAGTGCTAATGGAGAAACCAATACACATGTTGAGCTTCAAAATGCATTTCATGACTTAGTTAAACAATATAAGATCATTTGTGAAAAGAACAAAAGAGCTAGAAAGCTAATCAAAGATCTTTTACGTCAAATTGAAACATGCATGAATGAGAAAAATGAGATGCTAGCTAAATTTGAAAATAATGCATCAAGTCTTGATAAATTAAAAGAAACACCTATAGATGTTGAACAATTAGATCTTCATGCTTGCAATGTGCAATTAAGAAAAGATCTAGAAAAGTTCACACATGTAACTAAGATGCTTAACATGCTATTAGGAAGTCAAAGACAATCTTTGCAAAAACATGGTTTAGGATACAATGCTAAATTGAAAACCCATGCATTTTATACAACTTTAAATGAAAAGCACTTAGTTTTAAAGCATAGTTCCTCAAGTGTGTCGGCTCTTAAAACCAAAATGGTTTAAGTTCCCAAAGCTAACATTCAAGGACCCAAAGTTGTTTGGGTACCTCAATCTACACTTGTAGGTACTTGAGGAAGAAATCGTTGGTGACCGGGCGAGCTTAAGAGTCGAATTGAAAGCTGGTTGCATCACCAAATGGAGATAGAACCAATTCAAGCTTCAAGTTGGTATAATTTTCTTATCCTCTAAAATTTTTCAATCAAATTTGTTCTAGTCTAGGTTATATGCTTAATTGACATATCATTTGCTCATTCATTGCAAATCTTAAATTTGAATCACATCCATAGTTTGAGTCAAATTTTCTAAATGGATGTCAAAAGGCGAAATGAAAACATCACATGCTATATTGTAATATTTTTCGGATGTTAATAGGGGAGAATTAAGAATTGAACTAAATTGAAAAATCATATTCATATTGATAGGGGGAGCAAAAATTTAGGGGGAGCAACTTCATTACAAGACATCTACATTGAAATTAAATCGTATAATTTTTGATGAACGTCAAAAGAGGAGAGATAATAAAGGGGGTAACATGGAATTTGATTTTAAATTAAACTAAAACTATGCACATCCGTGAGGGGAGCATTTATATGCATAGTTTACATCTAAAAATTCCATGTATTACGATATAGGTTGTCATCATCAAAAAAGGGAAGATTGTTGGCCTTTTGTCCTTAATCTACGTTTTGATGATTTAATCAACCTAATCTTAATTGTGATCATGTAGAGTAGCACACATAATGCATTACATATATATTGCTTTGTGCTAACATCTACAGGTGATCAAGACTCAAGGAAGAAAGGAAATCAAGTCAAGACATGTAATCAAGCTCATTTGAAGACATGTATTTTGTATTTCTTTGAGTCTTGGGAACTTTGTGTAATTGAGCATACTTGAACGAAAAACTACTCAACCACACACTAGGTTCCCAATAGAAGTCACACACGAAATTTCACACAATTTGGACTTCAATAGATCACCCAAACTTAGACCGGAAAACACTAAACCCGAACACAAACTGTCTGCCCACATTCGGTCGACCGAAACAGACCGTTCGGTCGACCTAGTGATCAATTAATCTGTCAGTGTTTAACTGCCTAAGTTCGGTCGACCGTTCAGACATTTTCGGTCGACCGAGTCCCAAGTATTTTCCGACCGTTTGTTTTGTCGTATATACCCAACAGTCGTATTCGTATTAACCAAAAATACCCCAAATACATTTCATGTATCACTTGACCGAGGACCTTGTTCGATCGACCGAATTTATGTCTCTTATCAAATCCGAATCTCCTGTTGGAATTCGGTCGACTGTAGATCTTGGTTCGGTCGACCGAATAGAACTTTGTTTGTCAACCCCAAAGTTCCTGGTGTGAATTGGTCGACCGAATCCTATTCCGTGTTTGACCGATCACTTAAGTGAACCTAAGTCTTAGCGTTGGGCGGTCGACCGAACTGAGTTCAAAACTGCCAAACGGTCGACCTAACTGCCCGATCCGGTCGACCGAATTAACTCAGAATTGGGTCCTACTAGTTTCTGTTTTGTGTATCTTACACCAACTCTTACCCAATCAACCCCAATGGCTATATACTCTCTAATGCTTATAAATAGAGTTGTAAAAAGACATTTTAACACAACTCTCCCACACATACTTGTCCAATACATTAGACAGAAGATCCAAACACTCCAAGCCTCAAACCTTCCACACTTTAGTCATAAATCCAATCAGACTCAAGTGTGCTCAAGTTTAGAGAGTGTTGTTCCACTCAAGTTTGTTGCTGTCAAAGTCAAGGAAAGGTTTCGGTGAAAGCCCGAAGCATCCCTCTCAGATTGTGAGAGGAAGAAGGTCAAGCAAGCGAGGGTGTTCGCGGTGCTTGTTTTGTAAAGGCGTTCTCTCCCGGCCCGGAACAAGGAGTGGATACTGAAGACGCGAGCGGAGCTTGAAGTGTCGAGCGGATTTGGCAAGAGAGGAAGTAGATGACAAGCTAAACCACTATAAAAACCCGTGTGTTCCATTGTGGTTTGCTTTACTTACTTGTATATTTTAAATTCCACTGTGCATAACTTGATGGCTTAAACAAGTAGGTAATTATCTTAAAAGTGATTAGAATTAGAGACCCTAACAAACCTACATCATGACCATTGCTTAAGACAACTTGGACCATAAAACTCAAAACAAAAGATTAGATCAATTGCCATCTAGGTCATGTATCATTTGTAGACCTTGCACGCATATTGTCTTTCCTTTGCTTTAATTTCTCATTGTCGATTGCTGGCGTGAGGTACATGCACCCGTTCTCTCATTCACGCATGGTTAACTCATGCATTAGTTAGTAAGGTGCATTGAAACAAGAGTGATGTGAGTGCTGGTTTGGTGTTGCTTGCTAGCCAAAGAATTCCAAACATCCTTAAGGGGCACCACCTATATTTACTTAAAGAATAGTTACACTTAATTCAAATTTACTTTGATTTTAGGACGCAAAAATCCGAATATGAATGTTGGATTTTCTTTGTAATGTCATGCATTTGACAGGTTATTTTGTTCTCTATTGAATTAGTATGAAGTTAAAAATAATTTTTTCTTAAGATCTTACTAGTTTGTCACAAATCTTATTTTTTGTCATTGAATTTTCACAGTGGACAATAGAGGATGTTCCTAGTTTTGGAACGGCTGGTTTGGACTTTTTTGTTTGTAGATTAATGTGTCTATATATGTATTTTTGTGATTATAATATTTATATTACTTTGTAAGATGAATGTTTAATTTTTTTTTTGTGGTGTTAGTTTGTATTTCATGTTAAGTTGGATATTAAATGTTATTTCTAGTGTCATATTTTAATTTCAAATTTTTATTTTTTGATGCAGTATTTCTTTTCAGATTTTTTAAAAAAATCACTATTGCCGACGGAAATTCCGTCGACAATAGTGAGGAATTTTTGGTGCCAAAAAATTAGCAAACACCAATAATGCCGACGGATTATTTCCGATGGAATTTTGATTGGCATCATTTCATGCATATCTTTGTGTCTTATATCCATTATCTTTCACCCCAAACAAGGCTATGTAACGAGTTTTATGTTTAGTTTTCAGGAATAAATAGGTTTGAGAAGGAGAGACTATAAATGGACCTAATAGTGGGGAAAAGGACTGAGTTGAGAGACTCGAGGACTAAGATGCAAGATCGAAAGACCTGAATGTAAGATCGAAGGACCAATGAGCAAACAAGAATACTCCACACCATCATGGGGAGTATTTTGGCAATTCTATTCGGGTCGGAGCTCCAAACATGAAGAAATAAAGTCAGACAACAACACACCAAATCCAAGCTGGATTCGAACCATATAGACCGCTGATTGGCAGTCGATTTGGGTCTGAACTCGCTAAGACTTTGGCGGGTCGTGTATTAGGGTGTATGTAGTCTATTTTTGGTATATGTTTAGTCCCATACCGGGAGATTGTCCTGGATTACCTTTTTCTATGGCTATAAATAGAACTCCTCCTCCTTTTGTATTTACCAATTGCTTGGTTGCATTCTCTCTACTTGGAGTAAGGTTTGAAGCAAAACTCAAGGTGTAGAAGAGTGCTACCTTCAATGTGAGTCATTTTAATAAAATAAATTTTCTTTTTTTTAATCTTGTCTTCTAATTCTTGTATACTTCTTTAGTTTTATGTCCTTTTAGCTTCTTTAATATTTCTTGCTTGCTTAGTTTAATTTCCTTTTAGTATAATGTTTCATTTTGTTAATGTAGTTAGTGTAATGATTAGTGAGTAGTTTCATCCCCAATTGGGGGTGGAGAAATACGTGATGTGATTATGTGATGTATTAGGTGTGTGTTATCTTAATCCTTTGAACCTTAAATGATTTCCATAACCATCTAATGGGATTTCACTCTTGTCTTTGATATGCTAATGCTCTTGAATGAAGCTTAGCTTATGCTCAGACTAGTTGACCTATTTTATGGGGAATGATAAGGTGAGGATAATAATGGAATTGATAAAGGAAACATGACATGTAGTTACATGTACTCGTGTTGCCTTTACCTTGGTTAATACTTTGTATGTTTTAATAATAATGTACTATCTTATTTCATATGGAGGCATAGTAGGGTTTAGTCTTTATACATGAGTTCATTTAGCTTCATTCCAATTATTGTCTTGTAGGTTTTAATGATATTGTGTTATATTATTTCATGTGGAGGCAAAGTTAGATGTAGTTTTATGTTTTCATGTACTATATGTTTTGATGAGCTTAATTGAACACACACACACATATTTGTATTCACAATCTTTTCTCTACCCCCTATGGGGTTTAGTTTTATTGCTTATTTTCCATTTACTTTTGCATTGTAATGTAGTGTAGATCATAACTCCTTTCTCTCCTTTCATTCCCACGCACAAACCAAAAGTCGACACACCTCCCTGTGGATCGACCCGTATTTTACACCGCTTCAACGCGGTCGTGCACTTGCGGTTTTAATTAAAACATATCAATCAAGTTTTTTCCGCCGTTGCCGTGGAGGTGCCATGTCCAGACTTTGGTTTGGATGATTCGAGTGGTTTTAATTTTTATTTTTTAGTTTTGGTTTGTTGCAGGGGTTGTAAGAATCAAGGGGAGGCTACTGGAGAAACTGGGGAAACAATTGCGCAACAGGGACTGCCAATCCGCTGTCTGAAATCGCCAGTTGGCGGCCTGGTGAGTTTTGTTCTTCCCAAATTTTGTTATGGTAGTTTATGCTTTCATATTAGTGGTCTGGGAGTTCTATTTTGCATGTTTTATCCTATAGTTAGCTCCCAGATTAACAATAAATCCCCTTTAATCAACTTGGACCATAAAACTCAAAGCAAAAGATTAGACTTCTTGCCATCTAGGTCAAGGATCATTTGTAGACCTTGAACGCATTTGTCTTTTCTTTGCTTTACATTTTTGTCGTTGATTACTGGCGTGAGGTACGTGTCCCAACCGGCTCATGCTAGTCTCGTGTCCCAAGACGATCACGCGCCAAGCAAAGTCATGCTTGTACCTCGACCCCATCACGCATTCGACCCACAAGAAACACTCGACCTGCTCTCACGGTAGAACTGTCACACGTCCCAAGCCGAGCGTGCACCCTCAAGCAGACCATACATTTGGCAACAAGGCAAGGCCCTACTCCAGCCACGTGCCCGAGTCCGCGAGCCCAACTGCAATGGTCACCCGTAACAACGTTGGAGAGCTGACTAGTTCCGCATATGGCTCTGAGAATCCAACCACAACGCCCGAGCCCGCGAGTCTAGCTCCAACGGTCACTCATAACAACGCTTGTAAAAAATCTCGAGCCATCACAATGTGATAACACCCAAACATCTAGTCATCCGTACCTCACACGCCATCCCCACAACACGACCACACGCCCGAGCCCGTGAGCAATGTTCCAACGGCCACTCATAACAACGTGGTTGAACGATCAGTTCCCCAAACTTCTCACAAACCCACAATCTCACCAAGCAAAGGGTAAATGCAATTTACCCCTAAAAGCACGGGGCAACGACCCCATTAAGAAATAGAACAATAAACATAAACAATGATACAAGATCATATAAGCAGTTCAATGAAATCATAACTCTAAACCCACAATCAAAGTGCAAGGGTAAATACAATTTACCCCAAACATACGACTCACACAATCCCAACAAATTATATAATAAGCTTCATTAAAGCATCCAAAATTAAAGAGAAATAAGCATAAATCCAGGGAAAAACTGTAAACTACCCAACTAATGTATTTACCACAAATATTTGAAAAGGGCACGACAAAAGAGTAATTTCTCAAATTTAATTCATTTCATCCAATTTAGCAATGTCCATGATTTTTCGTGCAATTGTTCCAATTATTAATCATGTAATTCAATTACAATAAAATCCAGGGTTTAAAGGAAAATAAACTCAAGGGTTTCAATTAAATCCAAGGGGCATATCAATATGCCCAATACCAAAACTCGATCGCGTTCGATGGTACTCGACGGTATGCAATAGATATTGAGAATTGAACTTAACCCTAGGTTGAATCCTAGTCACTAGCCACATCACCTATGGAGGGTGAGTCATCTAGGAGTTGATAACTCAACAAGAAGGAAGACAAAAGGTTGTAGGAAAGGAAGAGACAAAGGGACTCTTCATTTTTTCTATGATTTTCGTCCTATTTTATGATGCAATTTAAGTAGAGGTTGTAATGATCTTGAATGATCATCTTTATGTAGTTTATGTTATGTTTGTGTTTTAGGTTAAGTTGAAGAGTCTTTGAAAGTGTCTATATAAGCACAAGAGTTCTCCATTTGTAAAACAAGCCAAAACAAGTCAAGTCAAGTGACAAAGAAGAAAGAAAGGATGAGTTTGGTGCAAATCTCCTTTTTGCTTATGAGTGTTAAGTAGTGAGTTCTCTTCTTTCATTCGTGTCCACCAATTGAGTAGATCAAAGTATGGATCTAGTGATGGCAATAGAAGGCCCTCAGCATGGAGAACAAGGCGAGCCAAAGCAGCCCACTAGGTGCAACTTCTGAACCGCCAATTGGCAGTTTGGGACCGCTGGTTGGCGGTCCATGTGCGTCTGGTGGAGGACAGATTTCTGGGGTAGCTCGGTCTGGTGCTCCCCATCTTTCTCCCGTGTCTAACATCTGGTATCAAAGCCTCGTCTGATGGGGAGCTCACGAAGGACCTCGTTTGGTCATATATCGTTGCCTCGCCTTTCTAAGGGGAACTACGACAATTGGAGTATCCAAATACGTGCCCTGCTCGATGCGCAGGATGCTTGGGATCTTGTCGAAAGCGGCTTCGAGGAGGAGGCCGTGATGGGGGTAGGAATCGTTGCACAAATCAAAGCAAAAAGGAGAGAAGAGCCAAAGACAAGAGTGCTTTCTTCCTTCTCTTCCAAGCGGTGGATGAGAGTGGCTTTGAGAAGATCGCTGAAGCGAAGACGTCAAAGGAGGTATGGGACACCCTTGAGAAGAGCTACAATGGTGGTGATCGAGTGAGGCAAGTGCGCCTCCAAATGCTTCGAGGTGAGTTCGAGCTGTTGAAAATGAAGGAATCAGAAGGTGTTGCCGATTTCGTGATGAGGGTTCGCATGGTGGCGAACAAATGGAAGAGAAATTGGGAGGCATTGACTGAAGGAAGAGTGGTGGAGAAGGTGTTGCGTTCTCTCACCGAAGACTTTGAAAATGTCGTGTGTGCTATCGAGGAATCAAAGGACCTCGAGAAGATGACCGTCGACGACCTAGCAAGCTCGTTGGAGGCACACGAGCAAAGAAAGAAGAAGAAGAGGCAAGATGTCTTGGAGGAGGCATTGCAAGCGAAGATATCGCTTAAGGAGGAGAAACCTCGCAACGTAGATCGTGGAAGCGGTCGTGACTATGGAGGCCGTCCAAAAAAGAAGTAGGTCGAGTGCTTCAAGTGTGGGAAGCGTGGCCATTTTGCGAAAGAGTGTTGGTCGCAAAAGAAGGTGGAGGAGAGCTCTAGCCATGGCCATGGTGATCGTGGATCAAAGAAGGAGATCGAGTGCTTCAATTGTGGGAAGCATGGACCCTATGCAAGCGAATGTTGGTCAAAGAAAAGGGTGGAAGAAAACTCCAACCTTGTTGTCGGGGAGGAGAATACTTGTGATGATGGAGTGGTTTTGCTTGCCGACCAAGGAGAGTAAACCGAACAAGAAGGTATTTGGTATCTCGATACGGGAGCAAGCAATCACATGTGTGGGAATAGACACATGTTCGCACACATGGAAGAGGGAGTGCATGGGCACGTCTCGTTTGGAGATGCATCAAAGGTGTGTGGGGAAAGGGCACATTATGATTCAAGTGAAGGATGGATCACAAAAGCTTATTTCCAACGTCTACTTTGTGCCCGATATGAAGACGAACATACTAAGCATGGGACAACTCTTGGAGAAAGGGTTCACAATCTTGATGAAGGATCGACACATGAACGTGCGAGGACAAGATGGGCACTTGATTGCAAAGGTAGATATGTCCAAAAATCAAATGTTTAAATTGAATCTAACATGTGCTCGTGCTAGATGTTTGAATGCGTGTATTGAGGGAGATTGGTTGTGGCATATGCGACTTGGAGACTTGAAGTTTGGTGGGCTCCAAGAAATGGTGCAAAAGGGAATGGTGCATGGCTTGCCGATGATCGAATCTAAAGAAGGATTTTGTGAAGGTTGCATGGTTGGAAAATTACCAAGGAAGAGTTTTCCAAAACAAGCTGAATATAGAGCAAAGAAGGTGCTAGAGTTGGTACATACCGACATTTGTGGACCGATCACTCCACACTCGATTAGTAAGAATCATTATTTCTTAACCTTTATTGATGATTTTTCACGCAAGACGTGGGTGTACTTCCTGAAGGAGAAATCCGAGGCATTTCGCATATTCAAGAAGTTCAAGGCATATGTGGAGAAACAAAGTGGCAATAGCATCAAGACATTGAGGTCTGATCGAGGAGGAGAGTTCACATCAACCGAGTTCAACAACTTTTTTGCGGAACATGGCATAAAACGCCACTTAACCGCTCCATACTCACCACGACAAAATGGTGTAGCCGAGAGAAAGAATAGAACCATCATGGACATGGTTTGAAGTATGTTGAAAAGCAAGAACGTGTCAAAAGAACTATGAGCCGAGGCAGTGGCTTGTGCAGTGTACACGTTGAATCGTTGTAAAACCGCAAGCTTGGAGGAAGTAACTCCACAAGAAGCTTGGAGTGGATACAAGCCAACTATGGCACATCTGAAAGTGTTTGGGAGCGTCGCCTATGCACATGTACCAAGGGAAAAAAGAATAAAACTTGATGATAGGAGCACAAAGCTTGTGTTCGTTGGCTATGATGAACGATCAAATTGAGTTTGTAGTGAAGAAGAGTGGAAACGAGTCGTGGTATATCACCTACAAGGATCCTAATTGTGGTTGGAGATTGAGGGGAAAAAAACAAGTTCGCTAGCCCATGTTTGAGCTTACTGTCTTCCAAAATGTACATAAATGCACATTGGAACTCAGACAGAAAGGCTGTTGGCTTTTAGGTCTTAATCCATGTTTTGATGAATTAAGCAACCTAATCCTAATAATAATCAATATTGAGTAGCACACATATTGTATAACATATATATTGCTTTGTGCTAACTTCTACAGGTGATCAAGACTCAAGGAAGAAATGAACTCAAAGTCAAGACATGTAATCAAGCTATTGAAGACATGTAATTTTGTACTTCTTTTGAGTCTTAGGAACTTGTGTATACTTGGGCATACTAGAGTAAATAACAAATCACATACATACTAGGTTCTTTCTAGAAGTCACACACAAAATCATAGAGCATTTGGACTTCAATAGGTCACCCAAACTTAGACCGGAAAACACTTAAACCTAAACCTAAACTGTCTGAGCAAAATCAGATGACCGAACAAGTTCTCTGTTCGACCGATTGGATCAGTTAATCTATTAGCCAATAGTGTTAAACCGGTCGACCGTTTTGTGCATTTTGTTCGACTATCTACACGTCATTTGACTGTTAGACTTGGCGTATTATACTAACGGTCGTAGTCACATTTTTATCTGTACCCCAGAAATACCTTTGACGACAAGTCGATTGTGGACCTAGTTTTGGTCGACCGAACATAGACATCTCTTGAACCTTGTAGTGCCAATTTTTATCGGTCGATTGAATCAACCAATTTGTTCGACCGTTTATCCCTGGACTTTCCTTGACAATATTTCTGGACTGCCTAATCAGTCAACCGTCCCACTTTTGGTCCGTCCATTCACTTAAGTTATAGCCCTGTTCGTTCGACCGCCCCTTGTTCGGTAGACTATTTATTTCTGGACTGTTCTGGACTCCATGTCTGGACTGACTCTGGTCGACCGTTAGTGCCATTTCGGTCCACCAAACTTGCCTAGAACTGTGCCCTCTGCTTTTCTATTTTGTGGTTCCTACACAAACCTTTACCTTATAAATCCCAACGGCTATAACCCCTTAGGTGCTTATAAAATAGATGTTACCAGGACACAATTCAATAACTCTTACAATCCATATTATCATACACATCTAAGATAAAGCTCCCAAACCTTGAATCCCCAATCCTACTTTCCAAGCCAAACTTTCCACATATTAGATCAATTCCAATCATATTCTAAGTGTGCTCAAGTTAGAGAGTGATTGTTCCACTCAACAAATTGTCTGTCAAGAAGCAAGGATTTCGGTGAAAGCCCGAAGTGTTCCCTCTCGGGTTGGGAGAGGAAGAAATCAAGCTCGGCGAGGATTGTTCGCGAGAGTTGTGGTGTAAAGGCTTAATCTCGGCCCAGAACGAGATTGATAGTGAAGACGTAGTCGGGGCTCGCGGAGTCGAGAGGAGCTTGCAATAGAGGAAGTACGCGGGCAGCCAAACCTTTATAAAAATCTTCCAGTTCCATTATCGTTTGCATTTCTTTTCTCTACTTGGTTGTTTGTTTATCCCACTACATCTTTGATTGTTGAATTCAGTAGAGATTAAGATTAAAATTGATTAGATTTAGCGACCTACATCGATACTACAAAGACCACCGTCAAGCAACACATTATGTAGTTGGCCACCTAATCATGAACAAATATGTCAGTGACGGTACTAGCTACTTGGCAAAAGACATTAGGGAGGATATAAAGGAACAATATGACATAAATATGAGTTACGAAAAGGCGTAGAGATGTAGAGAGAAGGCACTCACGTATGTGAGGGGGATACCTGAGGAATCTTATTCAAAGTTACTTGAATACCTGTACATGTTGGACCAAAAGAATCTAGGCACACTCACTCATTTTCTCACAGAAGATGGCCACTTCCTACATTGCTTCTTCTCTCTTGGAGCTTCAAGAAGGGGGTTTAGATGGTGTCGTTCTGTGATATGTGTCGATGGGACATTCTTGAAGACTAGATACGGTAAGCACATGTTATGTGTCGTTGCATTGGATGCAAACGACCACTTTTTTCCTATTGCGTTTGTATTGGTCGACAGTGAGAATCACAACTCTTGGACCTATTTCATGAATAATTGAAGGAAGCCATTGGGGACGTCGATGACCTAGCTTTTATATCTCATAGGCATGTTAGCATTGTTCATGCTTTGGAGACAGTATTTCCAAATGCCCATCATGGTGCATGCTACCACCACATATGTATGAATGTGGTTGCAAAATCCAAGACAGATCAGTGTCATAAAAAGATGTGGTGTGTGACATACGCATTCCAAAAGTCAGATTTCCACAAACACTTTGACACGATAAATGAAATTAACCCTACCCTAGCAGAATATCTCGAAGACATCAGTTTCGATAAGTGAACTTGTTCTTCATTTCCTGGGCATCGGTACAATTAATGTCCAACAATTACGCTGAAAGTTTGAACAACAAAACAAGGGAGGCAACGACATGGCCAGTCACGACGTTTGTGGAGTACATCCGATTCACACTCCAGACATGGTTTTCTGAATGATGAGTTGTTTCTGAGGTGAGCACAACCAAATTGTCACCTCTCATAGAGCATAATGTATCTGGAATAGCTGACAAAGCAAGGTTTGTGACAGTCCACAACCTTAATAAGTTTGAATTTCAAGTGTTACATCGGGATGGTGAGATTAATTCGATGACAAACAAGTGTTCCTGTGGCATGTTTCAAATCATTGGAATACATTGTGTTCATGCGATTGTTGTAGCTCTTGATCGAGGGGTCAATATCTACTCCCTGTATTCCCCATTTGATGCCACTAAGTAGTGGACGGAGACATATAAAGTAACAATTTACCCATGCGGTAACAAGGATGAATGGACTGCTCCTGATGACAAAGAATATGCAAGTGAAAGTGCCTGTTGAAAAAAATGCAGTTGGTCGTCCGAAGAAGAAAAACGTAGGAAGGATAAAGAGAAAATGTCTACCAACTCTAAGGGAAGTTGTGGTCAAATCGCATAGGTGCAGTAGATGCGGTGGAAGTGGACACAATAAGAGGGGATGTAAAGTTAGACTATAAAATTTGCCTGCTTCTTATGTTTTGATTGACAGGATCGATGTGAGCTCGATAGTAGCTCGACGATGATTGAGGTTACTTTCTTATGATTGAATTCATTGATGTCCAATTTTTTAATTTTCTCGATAGTCCCGATGTAATGTTGATAGTATGGTCGATGTAATGTCGATAGAGCTTAATCATAGACCAGGGCCTCATTATTTCCTCTAGCTTTTCCAGAGAAATTACCATAACATCATCATCGTAGACCGTAATCTTCCTATCGGGAATTGTCACCTCCACCGCAAACCAATGTTGGTTATCATAGGGCTAACACCAGTACACATGCTGCTTTCCCTTCCAAGAAGGCATGGCATGTTCATCCATCCCGGTGAGAAACTCTAGACACTAGGATCCCAAGTAAACTTCCCTATGCTGATACGGTACTGATGGTCGAAGGTTGTAACCCGTTGACAAAAAAGGAGCTCATAACAACAACATCTTTGCGGTATGGACCAGGGAAGCTACTGATATGCCTCCCCAACAAGTGCTTAGTTGTGTCTATATGCTACGAAAACAAAAACAGAAAAAACCACAACCAGTAAAAAAACATGGGGAAAATTTGAAGTGCAAAATGGAATCGACCCCAATGAGCTGGTAGTTCTTCACAGTAAAACTGGAATCGAACTAAAATTGAGCTTATTGAACTCAAATGACCCAATCGAACTCACATACAAAATGAATCGAACTAAAATCGAACCTATCGAACTCAAATGAAAACTGTCTGACTGCCTTCGATCACAACTATCGAACATATTGAGGTGAAATGAAAATGGGTCGATTTCCATCGATCATAGCTATCGTGTACCTAGTGGACTACAATCGAACCTTTTTGAACCCTTCCAGTTACAAAGGAAAACGGTTCCACTTCCAACCCAGGTGACACAACTCAGATGAATACCAATAAATAGATTAAATCAAATACATTTCCGATAGAAACAATAACATAACCTTAAAACCTATATCAAGAAGGAAAAAGAAACATAAAATATATGCCCCAAAACCGACCTTCGTCGTCGGTTTCAATATTGTAGAAGTTGTTCGGCAGGGTACGCCGTTAAGCTCGAATGACGGGTCGAGTGTGAGAGAGAAGGGTTGCACGAATGAGAGCGAGAAAGAGAAGACACAATGGACGCAACATGAGAGAGAGAAAGGTTTATAACTGTCGAAGGAAGGTTGTAAAGAAAATGATTTAAATATTTAAATGGAAAAAGAGAGGGGAACGATCCCACGATTTCCCCCACGATTTAGAAGGGGTAGTTTTGGGAGAAATGGAAACATAGCCATATATTTTTAGAACATGTCAATGTGTGGACTTGTTTCAGAGGTTGGGCCGCTTGGAGCATAGAAAGTCTAATTTTCCTAATATAATATGTTAATAATACGTATTGCAGATATTTGTATCAATATTTAATATATTTTTTATCTTATACATATGTGTTTATTTTTTGAAACTTAAAATCCATTATCTATGTATTTGAGAAAAAGAAAAATCCAATCAATATCCGCATGATACAAATGATATTCCTGATAAATAAATAAAATTATATTCATATTCTCTAAATTTTGGATGTGGAACGAGTATGTACATGATAATCCATATCGAGTCCAGCAAGCGTGGTGCCAAATTTACAGGATGAGGATTAGGTCACTTGGATTTTTAGATTTATCCTAATTTTTAAAAGAGAACTCCGGTTCTCTTGGATTTTTTATACTTTAGGTTCCGATTCTCTTTACAAAATTACAAATCCGATTTATTAACGTAAACCTTGAATAGTGCGAAGATAATTGTTGGAGAAGATATTTGTGTTGGAGAAGATAATCGTTGGAAGATATTTTGGTTGGAGAAGATATTTGTTGAGAAGAAGATATTTTGTTGGATGATTTAGTAGGCCTAATCTTGCTTAGTGTTTGATTCGTTTTATATTAACCGCAAGTGCACGGCCGTATTGAAGCGGTGGCAAATACGGGTCGTCCACTGGGAGGTGTGTCGACATTTGGTTTGTGCGAAGGCGAGTGGTAAAGAAAGGAGAGAAAAATTGATTACACTAGAATGCAAAAGGAAATGAAAGATAAGCAATAAAACTAAACCCCAATGGGGGTAGAGAAATAATGTGAATATAAAGATGTGTGTGTGTGTTCAATTATGCTCCTCACAACATGTAGTGCATGAAATCATAAAACTAAATCCAACTTTGCCTCCACATGAAATAAGATAAGACTATATCGTTACAAGATACAAGACAATAATTGGAATGAAGCTAAATGAACTCATGTATAAAGACTAGACCCTACGATGCCTCCACATGAAATAAGATAACCCAATATCATTAAAACATACAAGGCATTAACCAAGGTAAAGGCAACAAGAGTACATACACTGCAAATCATGTTTCCAATATTAATTCAATCTATATCCCCACCTTATCACTCCCCATAAAATAGGTCCACTAATCTAAGCATAAGATAAGCTTCATTCAAGAGCATTAGCATATCAAAGATAAAAGTGAAATCTCATTAGATGGTTATGGAAATCATATAAGGCTCAAGGGATTAAGATAACACACACCTAATACACCACATGATCATATCACATATTTCTCCACCCCCAAATGGGGATGGAACTACTCACTACTCGTTACACTAACTACATTAACAAAATGAAACATATTACTGAAAAGAAATTCAACTAAGCAAGAAAAGAACATTAAAGGAGCTAATTGAAAGGAACATAAACTAAAGAAACATGCAAGAATTAAAAGACAAGATTAAAAGAAACTAAGAACAATTATTTTATTAACAATGACTCACATTGAAGGTAGCATTCTTCTCCACCTTGAATTTTGCTTCAAGGCTTACTCCTTAGTAGAGAGAATGTCACCAAGCATTGGGTAGTTACAATGGAAGGTGAAAAGTTCTATTTACAGCCATAGAAAAAGGTAATCTTGGACAATCGCCCGATGTCGGACTAAACAAATACCAAAAATAGCTTAAACAAACACTAATACACATGCTCCAGAAAACTCAGCGGATCCGGGAAGATCCGGACCACCAATTGGCTGTTCCAGACCACCAATTGGCGGTCTACAGGATCCGGATCGCGTTCAGATTTGTTGTGGGCTTTTCTTGGTATATTTTCTGGTCTTGGATGCATTTACTTGGCTTGTTGGAGCTCCGACCCGAATCGAATTGCTAAAATACTCCCCATGATGGTGTGGAGTATTTTGTTTTGCTCTTAGGTCCTTCGGTCTTACGTTCAGGTCCTTCTCCCTTGCATCTCAGTCCCCAGATCTCACAATTCAGTCATTTTTCCCTGCTTTTGGGTCCTTTCATGCTTCATCTCTTCAATCCTATTTATTTCTGAAATTCCAACATAAAACTCGTCACGTAGCATTGCTTAGGTGTAAGATAATGGATATAAGATACAAATATAAGCATGAAATGATGTCAATCACTTAGTGCCTAATCATGTTTAATTAATCTTAAACCTTGGTTAATCATGTTTAGTTGGTGATTAAAGAAGAAGATTTTTTTTCCCAGATGATCAGTGTAAGACTAATAATCTTGATTAGTGCTAATTAGGTTTATTAAACACAAACCATGATTATGTTGTGTGACACTAATCTTGGTTTAGGTGCTAAAGCTAGGTTAGTGGCTTAATGAACTTGTTTAGGGAAGTTCCCACTACTTTTTATTCTTTCAAGAAATTCTTTCTTTATGAACACGACATCCTTCTCGACAATCACTCGATTGGAGGTTGATTGACATCATTTCATGCATTAATTGGTGTATTATATCCATTATCTTGAACCTAAACAATGCTACATAACGAGTTTTATGTTTAAGTTTCAGGAATAATAGGTTTGAGAAGAGAGACTAAAAACGCCATAAAAGCAAGAAAAAGGACTAAGTTGCAAGACTTATGGACTGAGGTGCAAGAGAGAAGGACCCGGATGTAAAGCCAAAAGGACTAATTAGGAAATCAGGAAGCTCTACACCATTATGAAGAGTATTTTGGCAATTAGAATTGGGCCCAAACATCAACAACCAAATCGGGTTCATCAAACATCAAGAAATCAAGCCAGAAACGAACCACCGAAATCCAGACTCAATCCAAGCAATCTGGACCACCAATTGGCGGTCCACATTGGTCTAAATGTTCCATGGTTGAATCGGGTCGTGTATTATGTTGTTTTAGGTCCATTTATAGTATGCGTTTAGTCCCATATCGGGGGATTGTCCCCGATTACCTTTTTCTAGCACTATAAATAGAACTCTTCCTTCTCCATTGTATTCACACATGCTTGGTGGCCATGATCTCTACTTGAAGTGAGCCTTAGAGCAAAATCTCAAGTAGGGAGAGACTACTTGTATTGTGAGTTTGAAATTAATAAAGTTTTCCTTTAGTTATGTTGCTTCTTTCTTAGTTTAATTTCCTTTCATATTTCTTGCATGCTTCTTTAGTTTTATTTCCTTTCAATTAGCTTCTATAATATTTCTTGCTTGCTTAGTTTAATTTCCTTTCAGTAGAATATTTCATTTTGTTAATGTAGGTTGTAGTGTAATGATTAGTGAGTACCTCCATTCCCATTTGGAGGGTGGAGAAATATGTGATGTGAATATGTGATGTATTAGGTGTGTGTTATCTTAATACTTTGAGCCTTACATGATTTCCATAACCATCTAATGAGATTTCACTCTTGTCTTTGATATGCTAATGCTCTTGAATGAAGCTTAGCATATGCTTAGACTAGTGGACCTATTTTATGGGGAATGATGAGGTGAGGATATCGATGGAATTGATAAGGGAAACATGACTTGTAGTTGCATGTACTCTTGTTGCCCTTACCTTGGTTAATGCCTTGTGTGTTTTATTGATTTTCTAAATCTGATTTCATGTGGAGGCATAGTGAGTTTTGGTCTTTATACATGAGTTCATTTAGCTTCATTCCAATTATTGTCTTTTATGTTTTAATGATATTGTGTTATCTTATTTCATGTGGAGGCAAAGTTGGATTTAGTTTTATGTTTTCATGCACTACATGTTGTGATGGGCATAATTGAACACACACACATATCTTTGTATTCACATTCTTTCTCTACCTCCTATGAGGTTTCGTTTTATTGCATATTTCCAATTCCTTTCGCATTGTAGTGTAGTTTAGATCATAACTCTTTTCTCTCAATTTCCCACTCACCATCAAACCAACTAAAGTAGACACACCTCCCTGTGGATCGACCCGTATTTGTCACCGCTTCAACGCGGCCGTGCACTTGCGGTTATTTTAAAACGTTCAATCAGAGGTTTTATGCCAAAAGTAGTATCATCTTGTCTCACATGGATAACCCATGAAGAAGTGTTTATCCACTTTTTGTTGAAGTTTGGTCAACATCAATCTTTTGATGTAGGCCTCTCAAAGCCCAAATCTTGAGAAAATTGAGCTTAGGTGTTTTACCACTCCATAGCTCATAAGGCATTTTCGGTACGGATTTGGAAGGAACATTATTTAGTGTGTAAGCCGTAGCTTCTAGTGCATCACTCCAAAAGTAAAACAGCAATTCGGCTTGACTCATCATTGATCGAACCATGTCAAGCAATGTCCTATTTCTCCTTTCAGATACCCCATTCCACTGAGGTGTGCCGAGCGTAGTGAGTTGTGATACAATACCACACTCCTTTAGGAATGAATCAAATTCGGTACTCAAGTACTCACCTCCACGATCGGTTCGTAGAGACTTGATTTTCTTGTTGAGTTGGTTCCCTACTTCATTCTTGAATTCCTTGAACTTGTCAAAGGATTCACTTTTATTTCTCATTAGATAAATATAGCCATAACGAATATAGTCATCAGTGAACGTAATGAAGTGCTTGAAACCGTCTCTTGCACTTGTACTCATTGGACCACATACATTGGAATGTATCAAATCAAGCAAGTTATTTCCTCTCAGACCTTCCTTTTTGAAAGGCATCTTCGTCATTTTTGCCCATTAGGTAAGGTTTGCATGTCTCCAATGATTTAAAATAAATTTGACCAAGAAGGTTGGCTTCTTGCAATTTCTTGATGCATTTTTTATTTATGTGACCAAGACGATAATTCCACAAAGTGTATCATCCACGTGAGTAGTTTTAAGCTTCTTGTTATTGATGTTTAAAAAATTTCTATTATTTAATTCAAGCAAATAGAGTTCATTTCTTATGAAAGCATTTGCATAGAAAATCTCATTCTTTGATATAGACAAGCAAAAGTTTGAAATATACGTTTAGCCCTTTTGGGGCATTTTCGCTCAATCACCTAGTTGTGAAGATCCTCCTTGTACTTGGGGCAATTAGGGCGGATGTGTCCTATTCCATTGTAGTGGTAACACTTCTTATTAGGAGTCGGAGATTTCGAAGAATTCCCCCTCGAGGTACTCGCATGAGCCCCTCGTAGTCTACTTCCCTTCAATGCCTTTTTGGCCAATTTGTTTTTGCCTTTACCTTTGGTGATCTTTTTGCTCCCACCATGGACAGCTAGGATGTTCATGTCCCGGCCCTTCCCCATGTCAACATCAGCCATTTTGAGAGCATTGTGAAGCTTCTCAAGACTCACCCCTTTCTCATGCACATGATAATGCATAACAAAGTCCTTGTATGACAGGACTAGAGAGACAAGAATCAAATCTTCTACAACATCATCGGGGAAGAGAGTTTCACCAACATCTCAAGGTATCCTTGCATAGCGAGAAAATGCATGGATATCGATGTTCCCTCCACCACGTGGCACCTTGCGAGTGCTATGGTGGTCTTATAGCAATTTTTCTAGCACTATCCATGAACATCTTTGTTAAACTTACATGGTCTTCTTGGGTTTTGAATCCAAGTATTTCACTTGAAGTGAGTCACCCATGGAGGCCAACATTAGACTGTGAAGTTTGTTCTCTTGGTCTTCCCACTTGGGTTTAGCCTCCTTCTTAACATCGGTTGCCTTCTCATTTAATTTTTGGATTTCACCATCCAAAATATGAGATAGTTTCTCAAACTTCAACACGATGTTGAGCTTGAGTTGCCAGCTTATGAAGTTGGAGTCATCATTTGCCAAACGATGTTTTTTAATCATAGATCAGACAATAGGTTGAATATTCGATATTTCTGCAAAATAAATTTATATGAGATTTAATGTGAAATTTATGTTTGAAAATCAATATCGCAAATAAATAAATATGTTCATAAATGCAGTAATTCAAGATCCTATCAATTATAATATAAACTAGGTAAGGGTTATCGAATATATTATAAAATCAAGGTAAGAAACATTTTCTAATCATAACCATTTCAAAATTTTGCAGACTTTTGCATTTTCAAGGTCTTATGATTCTTATCGTTTTAATTAAGAGGAAATTTGTTCAATCCTTCTAAGAAAAACTCTTTTTCTGAAACCGAGTGAGGGTTTCGGGTCTTGTTAAGAAAACTTATTTTATTTGATACGAGATACGATTGTCCATTGTATTCATGAACAAATACACTTAGTGTTCACTAAGGGTGAATCTCACTTTATGTACTTATTCATGCCACAACAATGAATATCCATATATCTCCAACTATTCCCAAAGATAGAGGGAGATATCTCCCACTAAAAGCGAGCAGAATATTCCTTGATCGATGACTGCAACTGGATGAAATAAGAGTAGAAAACCTTCTTAATTTTTGGTTGGACAATTAGACATTTACATGAGATTTTAGAATTTAGGTGATCATGCATATTTATATATACACACATCTTAACATTCAAGCACACAAATATGTTCCCTTGTCCTCAACCTTTGTGCCTTCTCTGCGACTTCTTCTTGTGCCATGAATGTAGATATTGCAAAAAATAAACATGCATCTCACAATTCCGAAAATTGTCTAGTGTAAGTCCTATGTAAAATCCTCTCATATGCATGCATATACATAAATAATTGGCTTTTACATATATATAAGTCTTGTGATTGAATAACAATAACATACACATCATTTATACACACATGACTTCGATGGAACATATAAACTCACTTGTCCCTGCGAAAGAGAACTAGTGCAACGCATGTACATATAGTATATATTACACAATTTAGTTTTTCCTTCATCTCTCAATCAAATAATTCCAAAAGCATTTGAAATCCATTAAAAATGATTTATTCATCCATAGTTCAAAATAAAAAAGTTTTGAACCCAAGTTTATTCAAATTTCCAAAAGAAAAACTTTAAGGAAAAATAAACTTATTTGTCTCTTTCGTTTTGTCGATTCCTGGTAACATGATCATTTAAAAATTAAACGAAAATTTGACGCAATTAGACATAAGTCTAAATCTTAATTCTAATATTCATATGACATGTTTTAAAACATCTAAAACAATCAAAACAATCAATCAGAATTACATCAACAAAACTGTCGAAAAACTCGAAATAGACATCAAACATGAATTGTTTCGATTGTCGAAAAACTCGAAATAGACATCAAACATGAATTGTTTCGATTGGAGATGGTAAACTAAAATTAATTATATAGTCTAATCATTTAAAATATGAACTAAATTCTCTGATACAATTGTACAATTTCGTGCCCCTATGTATGTATATATTTTTCGAATTTTATACATGCATTCAGGATCGATTATCATATTTTCGATAATTTTATGTACATTATTCTATATACTATTTTAATATATACTAATTTACATATATATATTAAAATAAATAGAATAGGATCATACCCAAAGGTTATCTAAAAGCTTATGAACATCTAGAGTTGTGTTGCTCGTCGAATTGCCCGTCGAATCGCCTCCAACTGTTCTCTAAACTCTATACAAGATTAAAGAGAAAGAAACTAGTCAATTAATCTCTAAAAATGTTAGAATCTTGCTAATAACCCCTCTAAAACTCCTGAGAATTTAATCTCCAAAAACATGAATAATTAATAGAATTTTCGGATGGATTAATGGGTGATTAGGGAGAGAGAGAGAATTTTTGCATTCAATGAAACAAGTAGGGAGATGAGACCTATTTATAGGCTCTCCCAACAACCACATCATAGGTTATCCACTAACTCATGATCTCTTACTTTTCTCTTCCTTAAACCAATCACAAATTCACACATAATCATCCTAAAAAACATTTGACCATAATTGGAATAAATCCAACCCATGATCAACAATAATCTCTTAATAATTCTAGCAAAATCGTGCTCACCGGTCGACCGAAACTTGCATACCGGTCGACCGATAGGTAGTTAATTGCAGTTTTGGTTGAACCATGAAACCGGACGGTCAACCCATCACACGCTACCAAAACTGTGATTTTTCGGTCAGACTACATTTCAAGTCGGTTGACCGATTACTACCAAGAAGAATTTACGGAACGTCTTTGAAGGTTTCGGTCAAACCACGACTTCTACCAGTTGACCGATGTGTCCTTCCAATCAACCGTTCACATACGCAACAACTGTTGTGAATTTCTGGTCGACCAGTCTCCGAAAATGTTCGACTGTTTTGTCTGATTTTGCCTTTATCAAATTTTGGATTTATTTCCAACAAAATTCGGTTTTTCGGGTTGTTAGCAAATTTATATATCATGTAACATATTATCATATGTAATGTCAAAATGTTACACCTCATAATACACACATCTCATATGAATTCGTTTATGATTCTAACTATGTCGTTTTCACAGCATATTGATTTTATCGATTCACCACATGTATATTATTTCACCTGAAACTCGACACATCATATGAACATAAAATAAAACTTCTTGTTTCCTAATTTTGTGGACCTATAAGAGGATCTTAGTTATATTGACATTGATATGAAACACTTAATATCACAAACTATAAGCGGTATGTTGCTACACATTATAGTTACCCAATTAGCAAAGATGTCTTGTTCACTCGAACTAAACACGATTCATTTAGTGATATTAAAGGTTATCTACTATACTACTAGAACACTTAATGATGCCCAATTGAACTACACTGTGACCGAGAAAGAATTCTTAGCGATCATATTCGCTTTGGAGAAATTCTGGTTGTACTTGATTGTCTCCCACATGATTATTTATTCTGATCACACAACCATCAAACACCTCATGGGAAAAAAAGATGCAAAATCTCAAATCTTGAGATGGATCTTGTTGTTATAAGAATTTGACCTCGAGATTCGCGACAAAAACGGTGTGAAAATGTTGTAGCTAACAGTTAATGTTTTGAGACGACCAACCCACATGACCATATTATTAATGACAAATTTCTTGACGAGGAATTGTTGACAATCGAAGATAACCCTTGGTTTGCCGACATCGTGAAAAACCTTGTGCCCGAGTAACTTCCCGTGGGTTGGTCAAAATCTGACCAAACAAAATTTAGATTTTATGTCATATGCTTTCGCTTGGACGACCCCTAATTATTCAAATACTGCTCTGACCAAATTTTCAGATGGTGCGTCCCAAATAATGAGTTCCAAAGTATGCTCCATTTTTTCCATTCTGAGGCATGTGGAGGACACTTTGGAGCAAAGAAAATTGCCGCCAAGGTGCTCCAATTTGGATTTTACTGGCTTTTACTTTTCAAATATGCTTACGAATTTTGTAAGCAATATGATAGGCGTCAGCGCCTTGGCAGGATTAGTCAACGTGATATGATGTCTTTGCAAAACATCCTTGTCATCAACATCTTCGATGTGTGGGGCATCGACTTTATAGTTCCTTTCCCGAATTTGTTTGGGAATGTTTACATTCTGGTGGTCGTTGACTATGTGTCTAAGTGGGTTGAGGCTATCCCAACGAAGACCAATGACAACAAGGTGGTCACCAAATTCTTAAAGGACATTTTTGTACGATTTTGTACTCCTCGTACCATAATCAGCGATAGGGGTACCCACTTCTGCAATCACTCATTTCAAGCGCTTGTGAGGAGGTATTCGATCACTCACAAGCTTGTCATCCCATATCATCCGCAAACTAGTGGGCAGGTCGAAGTCTCTAATCGTCAATTAAAGAAAATCCTTGAGAAGATGGTTACTTCCTCGAGGAAGGATTGATCGACTAAACAGAATGACGCGTTGTGGGCTTTCCACACAGCGTATAAGACGAATTTGGGTATGTACCCATATCGGGTAGTGTATGGCAAGACTTTCCACCTACTCGTCAAGCTCGAGCATCGTGCTTTCTGGGCGATTAAGAACCTGAATATGGATCTTGATCGAGCAGGGGTGCAGCGTAAACTCGACATCGTGGAATTGGAAGAGTTATAAAATGATGCATATGAAAATACCAAAATTCATAAATCCCGGGCCAAGATGTTTCATGATCGCATGATTATGAGAAAGGTGTTTACGGCCGGGCAGAAGGTATTTCTTTACAATTCCCGGCTTCATCTACTTGCGGGTAAGCTCCACAGTCACTGGTCTGCCCCTTTTATTGTGCAAACTGTATTTCTTCATGGAGCGGTTGAAATCTTGAACCCAAGTAATGGGGACGTGTTCAAAGTTAATAGACAACGCCTCAAACCTTTCATGGTGAGGGCACCAACTAAAGTCAATGACGTCATGTTCCTTCATGAACCTCTCTCGCACTCAACCATCCATGTTCCTGCATGAATGGTTGAGATTTCATATTTTTACATACAAAAAAAGAAAAAAAAAGAAAAAAAAGAAAGAAGAAGAAGAAGAAGAAAGAAAGAAAGAAGAGAAAGACTTCACAAGTGAGCACTGATTGCTGTACGCCCCAACCATTGTGTATTTGGGCCCCATTTCTTTCACGTATTTGTCTTCATTCATTAGTATTTCACGGGTTTTGAGGGGAATTCAGGTTTGTTTCCATCAACATAACCATGAACTTCCCTTTGCACTTAACGTTTGTGAGATCTTTCTTTTTTTATGCATAAATCCATGCAGTATCATGCTCACTTTCATTGAGGACATTGCATGAAGTAGGTATGGGGGTGTTTTACGTGAGTACATATTCGAGTCTGTTTCCTTTGATTTTGTTTTCTTTTTGTGTGCATTGTTAGGGTCATGTTAGTGTGTTGAATTTAATATCGATATCTCTGCTTGCGATGATCCTTGGGTGATTTGTCTTCTTTTGCTTGCCCAGTGCTTTAAAATTTTCACATTTCTTTCAAAATATTCATGTGTTTATGAAAGAAATTTATTTTGTGGGGTTTTGTGTGTGTTTAGCATGTGCAAAACCGTTGAGAGGCAATGTAAAAAGAAAGCTCCCGAAAATTGTCTTGACTTTGATGCATTAGGATATCTAGTATAGTGGCTTTAGGACTTATCTAGTCGTTAGGATGCACCCCGGTCTTCCCTCGGGGGGCGAGTAATCATAGGGTTTCAGTACTCAAACAATTAAGGAAGTCCACCCTGAACCTAGTGAGTCAGTAATTCGTGTCTATTAATTTAAGGAAGTTTGTTGTAGTCAATGACCTTTTAACTCCTGTTGTGAGACATTAAGTGTAGGGGTTTTGTTTCATGTGTAGATAAGAAATAAGTGGGTAGGTGTTCTCTCTTCTCGCACGGCTCCTATCGCTCAGGAAATTAGGTCTGAGGGGACTTTGTGTCAGGTGATTTCTAGTCATCTCACTTGGGATGCACCGACCGAACTCCCGTTACACGGGTTGTAGGGATTGCCCTATGTGGAGATGTGGGTAAATGTGTACATGATAGTGTAAGTCCTCATAGTAATGATGCACGAAACCTGACCCTGGGAGAATTACACACCAACTAGAAAAAAAGAAAAAAAAGAAGAAAAAAAGAAAAAAAGAGGAAAAGGTAATACAAATAAGAACCTTAATGGACTTTACACTTTGTATCACTTGAGGATGTTAAGGTTGCCAATGTTTTTCACTTAAGTCCTTAATTAACTTGCACAAATTATTCATTAGTTTGGGTGTGTGGAATGGATACATATATATAGTATGCCTGTAGTATTATCGTGTCCAATGACCGACAAAAATGAGTCCACCGAATCGAGTTCAAGGTTGATTAATGCATCAATGTTCGAATTTTGTGGGTATATCCGCTGAAAACCCTCAGGAGACACCACTTCTCCTCCTTGGCGGCAAGGAGGTGTAATGGCTTGTTGCACGTGTTAAGTGCAATCGTGATTCCTATGAAAGTGAGTTATAATTTCCTTGTTTTTCGTATGGTTCCTTTCCTTCATTTTTCTCTTTCTTTGTTTTGCTCAGGCTTAACAAAAGGTAAGTGTGAGGGTATTTGATTATTAGCATATCATGCATCATATTCATGTTATATATCCTTTATTTTACCCCAATATTGTGCTACTCGAGTTGTTGTTTGTAGTATTTCAAGACTTAGGTCGGCTGTGAGCATAACCGATGCCAAGTCTTTTTTGGAGTATATAGACGTCGGTTCTGCGGATGGACGACGTGTATTCACCTGGAATAGATGTTGTCTGTGAGGATAACCGACGTCTATTCCCTGATTGACATCATATCATGCATATATTTGTGTCTTATATCCATTATCTTGAACCTAAACAATGCTACGTAATGAGTTTTATGTTTGAGTTTTAGGAATAAACAGGATTGAGGAGAAGATGCATAAAATGACCTAGAAGCAAGGAAAAGGACTGAGTTGCAAGATTTGGGGACTGAGATGCAAGAAGGAAGGACCCGGATGTAAGCCCAAAGGACCAATGAGCAAATCAAGAAACTCCACACCATCATGAGGAGTATTTTAGCAATTCGATTCAGTCCTGCGCTCCAACAACCTACTCGGATGCATCAAATATGAATAAATGAAGCCAAACAACCACACACCAAAACCAGGCCGGATCCAGACAATATAGACCGCCAATTGGCGGTCGGTTTTGGTCCGATCCGCTAAGACTTTGGGAGGTCATGTATTAGGTTGTGTTTATTCTATTTTTGGTATACATTTAGTCCCATACCAGGGGATTGTCCCAGATTACCTTTTTCTATGACTATAAATAGAAATCTTCCTCCTTATTTGTAATCACCAATTGCTTGGTGGCATTCTCTCTACTTGAAGTAAAAGCTTTGAAGCAAAAACTCAAGGTGGAGAAGATTGTCACTTACAATGTGAGTCATGTTAATAAAATAATTTTTCTTAGTTTCTTTTAATATTGTCTTGTCTTTAATTCTTGCATGCTTCTTTAGTTTAATTTCCTTTCATTTAGCTTCTTTAATATTTCTTGTTTGCTTAGTTTAATTTCCTTTCATTAGAATGTTTTGTTTTGTTAATGTAGTTTGTAGTGTAATGATTAATGAGCAATTCCATCCCCTTTGGGGGTGGAGTAGATGTTTATACATGTTATGTAGATGCAATGAATGCTAAACATTGTTGTATGTGAGAAATGTTAGTATGCTTGTTTGAATTAATGAGAACACTTAACTTGATGGTTTCTACCATAATGTTTAGGTACATTTCATGCTTGCTTAGGTTCTTAATAACAAACTTGTCATGCTCATATTAATCACTTAGGTTAGTGCTTTGAATTATAGGTCTTGTCATGATGTACTTCTTATGCATTACAAACACTAACTACACTGAAGCTTATTGTATGCATTCATCACTTCTTATTTCATGTGTACATACACTCCACCCCTTAGGGGTTTTCCATTCCTGATTTCTATCTTCTTTTATTAGTCGCTTCGTTTTAGTTCGTTTTGTGCTTTCATTTCCTTCCTTGTTGCTACTAGTTTAGTTTAATCAATCTTTCTCTCATTTCTTTCCCACTCGCCTTCGAATAAACTAAAGTCAACACACCTCCCTGTGGATCGACCTGTATTTGTCACCACTTTAATGCGGCCGTGCACTTGGGGTTAATTAAAATGTTCAATAATTCCCCTAGAATAGACGTCGACCATAGGGATAACCAACGCGTATTCCCATGGAATAGATGTCGACCTTTAGTGACTGATGTCTAGGTATAGACGACCCATAGATAGATGTTGGTCTATGGAACGCCAATAACTGATGTATAGAAGGCGTATTTCCGACGTATATTCCTATTTTGCACTAGTGCATGCTGCACGAGACATCGCCTCCAACCCTGTGTACGAAGGAACCAAACACATTGAAGTGTATTGCCACTTCATAAGAGAAAAAAATCCAAGCGAAAGAAATCGAAGTTTCTTATGTCCAAAGTAAAGATCAATTCGCAGATATATTCACCAAGTGACTAGATCAAATACAATTCCAGAATATCCTTTAGAAATTAGGATCCTTCAATCTCTTCCGAACTCAACTTGAGGGGGAGTGTTGAGATAAAGATCTAAATCCCAGATTTCTTTCGAACTCAACCGGAAATCAAAATCTTCACCAAAGGAAACCAACATCTCATTGTGGCGCAAATTCAAGCTAAATAGGAAACACAACCAAACCACATATTTTGTATTAGGAAAGCACAATTTCTTCTCAACGACTAGTAGAAGTCTTTATATATCATTGATTAGTAGCATATTATGCATCAGATTCATGTTATATATCCTTAATATTACCCTAATACTGAGTTACTAGAGTGTTTGTTGTTATATTTTAGGGATTAGGTAATAAAGAAGAGAAGGAAGAGAAAAATGACTGAAACGTAAGAATGAATGCCTTAAATGAAGCAAAATGAACATCTCTGTCACGCACAAAGACCCATCTGTAAGAGGGAAGGACATGGGCGTAAGCCCGGAGGGACCAAATAGAAACTGAGAAACTCAACACCATCATGAGGAGTATTTTGGCAATTAGATTCGGCAATAGCCTCAAATGACTAACCAGAGTGCACCCCATATGCATAATTGAAGAGCTTAAGTAGACACGTGAATTTGAGTCGTATCGAACCAAACATGACCGCTAGTTGGCAGCTGAAGACCGCCAATTGGTGGTCTATTTTAGTCAAAATGCAACCCAATTTCGAAAGGATGTGGGTTATGTGTTTTTGTCTATTTTAGGAATGTGGCATTAGTCCCATATTGGGGGATTGTCCCCAGTTGCATTTTTCATGTCTATAAATAGAACTCTTCTTCCTTCTTTATAATACACTCATTGCTTAGTGGTTATTCTCTCTATGTGGAGTAAAATCTTGGAGCAAAACTCAAGTGGAGAAGAATGCTACTTGTAATGTGAGTCATGTAAATAAAATATTTTCTTAGTTTTGTTTTAATGTGCTCTTTTAATGCTTGACATTTAGCTTAGTTTTGTTTCCTTAAATCTTAGTATAATTAGTTATAATGTTTCTCTTCCTTAGTATAATTGTTAGCTTAATGTGTAGTGAGTAGTTCCATCCCCATTTGGGGGTGGAGATGATGTTTATACGTGTAATAAAGAATGAGACATGAAGGTTATCTTATGCAATATGTGATGAATGTGAATGTATGCTTCTCTATTTAAAAGAGAATACTTAACTTGATGATTTTGCCATAATCATTAGGTACTTCCCATTATTGTTTAGGTTCTTAATAACCAACTTGTTTATGCTCATTTTAATCAACTAGGTTAGTGATTGGAATAATAGGTTTTGCCAAAACCATAGGGTACTTCCTATGCATGAAAAGACAACCTACACTGGTGACTTATTGAATGCAATCTTCACCACCTTATCACATGTGTATACACACTCCACCACTTAGGGGTTTTCCTAACGGAATTTCATCTTTCTTGTTTGTTAGGTTCTTAGTCTAGTTTTAGTTAGTCTTGTGCTTTCATCTTTCCCATTAGTTAGTTGTTAGTTTCGTGTAATCAAACTTTTTCCCCTTCTTTTCCACTTGATTTCAGAAGAACCAGAGTTGAGACACCTCCCTGTGGACTCGACCAATACTTGCCACCACTTCATCGTTGCCGAGGAGATGTTCTGTCTAGACTCTGGTTTGGACGATTTGAGTGGATTTGATCTTTTGTTTTTAGTGTTATTTTATTTCAAGACGTCTACGAATCACTAGGGAAGAAGGACAATTTTGGGACCATTTGTACCTACAAAGATAGCCAGATAGCGGTCTGAGACCGTTGATTGGCGGCCTGGTGGGCTTCATTTTCGCTAATGTTTCTTTGTGTGGTTGGTAGTGACATTGTAGTTTTCTGGGAGCCCAATATTGCATGTCTGGACTTGTAGATTGCTCCTAGATTAATAAATAAACCAATCAACTACCCCATTTAATCAACTTGGCCATTAAACGTTAAACCAAAAGATTAGTGGATTGTCAGCTAGGTCATGTATCATTTCCAGACCTTGTACGCATTCATATTTTCTTTGCTTTATTGTTTCTGTTGATGATCACTGACGTGAGGTACGTGCACCAATTCTCTCATTCATGCATGGTTAAAACATGCGTTAGTTAGTAAGGTGCATTGGAACAAGAGTGAGGTGAGTGCTTGTTTGGTGAGTTGCTTGCTAACCCAAGGATTCAAAACATGTTAAAGGGGCACCACCCATAGTCTTCAAGATAAGGTGGGGGATTTTATCACCCCTCCCTTATCTGCACAAACCACACTCAAGTGAAAACCTAATTTTAAAATCTAGACATTAAGCCCTAAGGACCTCGGGCGCATTAGGAGAGTGATCCGGTTGCGACCGTGATAACCTGATCGGTGTCGCCCACTTTATCAGTAGTAGAAGAGATGAGATCTCGGAATCTTGGCTCACTTGCTAGGCTTTGTGGTCTTTGTCATAGGTAGGTGAGGCACGTTGAGGCCATATGACCTCGCAGTTAGGCGTCGTCTAGCTGTAAGGACCTATAGTGACCTTAGGTTGTTTGAGCCATGTTTGCAAGATTAGACTTCTACCCTCACCCACTACCCATGCTTTAGGGATTCTTCCATTCTCCTCTGAGTCATCTTCTTCTCACCTACTTCTACATTCTAATCTCCTCCCCTTTACACTCTCTGTAAGCATTTTAGGGTCTAGTCAAACACTTTTTGCGAGCTTGGCGTCGTGGTGGTGAGAGTGGTTGACTAGAGAGTATTGTGTCGAGATGGATGGTTACATTGGTGACCATCCAATTCAACAGGTCGTATAAACATACATTTCCCAAACTGCTCAATGTGACATTTACACATCCACGCACAACACAAAATGGATGGATTCATGGGGAGACAATGCTGATTCAAATATTTATACATCATACCCACCCCCACTATTCTCCTCCCAAATACCTACATTCCTATCAGCGACCACCCATGACCACGTGGACTAATTCTCAATTTATCAACACCCAACCCATCCATTTCCCTAATTCTGACATGAACCTCAATGTTGACCCCAGACTTGATTCTGTAGAACAAACCCTCCAAATGTTTAGGGAAAACACTCAAAATTTATTGAAGTCCAACTTGAATTCCTTACAAACTATGGAAATGCAAGTGAGTCCGATGACACAATAATTATGTGAACGTGAGAATGGTGGCTTTTCTTGTCAACATGAGGATTCATCTTTCGATATCGAATGACCACCACATCCACAAATTCAAAGCACAATCTTTCAAAGTCAATTTTCATGTCAGTTTTGAGGGACTTGGGGATTCAATTCACATTCACTTAGTGGGGGATTCGATTCAAATTGAGAATAGCATGGACCAGTTTCATTATAAGACAACACAAGATTGTGCCTTATCCTTTTATCTCGTGGCCTTTGAGCCACATGTTCTTAATGTTGTGCCTCTTAAGGACTCACCTTTGGTGGAGCAAGAGCTTCCTAATACCCCTAAGTTTATACGACTTGTTGAGAGTTTGCCTCTTACTATTGTTCCTGATCATCTTGAAAACGAAGGGACACCAACAACTACATTACCAATGAGAGTATTGAGAGTTCCTTAGAGGATACATTTAATCGGAGACCCACTTTCTGTTTGCCTAGTGCAGCGGGCAAGGATAATGAGGTTGTTGGTCTCGTTCCGGCACACTAGTCTATTGGTTGGCGAGTTTGGATTGACGATCGTAACTTCAATACCGCAACGGGAGAAACTCTTCTTCCGTCACTCAATTGCCACCAAACTCTTGAGAGGTTCAAACTCTTTAAGTTTGGTCTTTTGAATCAGATGCCTTTGTGTCTTGATCATGAACCTCTCCTTGCATCTTATGCATTTTGTGAGGGGCCCCACTAATGAGTATTTTGGCCACGCGTAGTATCATGTTCCCATTCCAAGTGCATTGACCCACTTTTGAGCTTCCCATTTGATGTCCGTTGACGAATGACGATGAGAACTTATTTTTGTACATAGTTATATTTGAAAAAAAAGAAAAAAAGAAAAAAAAAGACTCCAAGAGTGAGCATTGATTGTTGTGGGGCCCAACCCGTTTGTAATTGGGCTCCATTTGTTTCATGTATTTGTCACCCTTTTTAAGTATCTCACAGGTTTTCAGGAATTCTGGTATATGTTCATCCACATAACCATAAACTTCCTTTTGCACTTAACGTTGGTGAGATCTTTTATTTTTCATGCATAAATACATGTCATATCATGCTTGCATACATTGATGACAATTCATGAAGTGTGGGTGGTGCTTTACATTTGTTTATATTGGAGTGAAGTCTTTTTCACTTTGTTTTTTGTTTTCTTTTGTTTGTATTGTTAGGGTCATGTTACTGTGCTGCAATTTACATTGATATATCTGTTATACCATGATCCTTGGGTGACTTGTCTTCTTTTGCTTGCCTAGTGCATTAAAATTTTCATTTCTTTCAAAATCTTCATGTGTTTGCGAAAGAAAGTATTTTGTGGGTTTTGTGTGTGTTTAGCATGTGCAAAACCATTGAGAAGCAAAGTGAAAAAGAAGCTCCCTGAATTGACTTGAACATGACACATTAGGATATCCAGTACATCGGCTTTAGGTCTTATCTAGTCGTAAGAATGCACCCTGGTTTTCCATCGAGGGGTGAGTAATCATAGGTTTTAGCACTCAAACAAATAAAGAAGTCCACCCTGAACCTAGTGAGTCGAATAATTCGTGTCTGTTAGTATAAAGAAGTTCGATGAAGTCAGGGATCTTTAAACTCCTGTTGTGAAACCTTAAGTGTAGGGGTTTTGGTTCCCATGAACATAAGAAATAATAATTAGTACGATCACATGGTTCCTATCACTCAGGAAATAGGTCCGAGGGGACTTAGCGCCTGGTGCTTTAAGTCATCTAACTTGGGATGCCCCGACCAAACTCTCTTTACATGGGTGATAGGGATTGCCCTATATGGAGTTTTTGGGGAAGGTATACGTGATAATGTAATTATTCATAGGCAATGATGCACGAAACCTAACCATAGGAGAATTAAACATCAACTAGTAAAAAATGAAATGAAAAAAGAAAAAAAATGGTAATACAAATAAGAACATTAATGGACTTTACACTTTGTATCACTTGAGGATGTTAAGGACTATGTCTTTCACTTAAGTCCTTAATTAACTTGCACAAATGATTAACTATGCTAGGTGTGTGGACTGGATACATATATAGAGTCGGTCCGTAGGATTACCGTATCCATTGATCGACAAAAATAGGTCCATCGAGTCATCTTGCAAGATTGAATAATGCATGAATGTTCAGATTTTGTGGGTAAATCTGTTGAAAACCCTCAGGAAACACAACTCCTCCTCCTTAGAGACAAGGGGGTTTAACGGCTTGTTGCACGTGTTAAATTCAACTGTGATTCCTATGAAAGTAAGTTATGATTTCCCTGTTTTCGAATGTTTTTCGTACGTTTTTTTCTTTTTTCCATTTTCTCTTTCTATGTTTTGCGTGAAACTAGCAAAAGGTAAGTGTTGGGGTATTTCATTAGTAGAAAATCATGCATCATATTCATGCTATTTATCATTAATTTCCCCCTAATATTGTGTTACTCTAGTGTTTCTTGTTATATTTCAGGTATTAGGTAATAAAGAAGAGAATGGAAGAGAAAAAGACTGAAACGTAAGAAGAAAGAACTTAAATGAAGCAAAATGGACCTCTCTGTCATGCACAAGGACCCATCTGGAAGAGGGAAAGACCTGGACGTAAGCCCGGAGGGACCAAATAGCAAACCGAGAAACTCCACACCATCATGAAAGTATAATGATAATTAAATTCGGGCGCAGATTCAAATGACTAACCAGGACGCACCCCACGTGCATAATTGAAGAACTTAAGTAGACACGCGAATTTGAGTCATATCGGACCAAATATGACCGCTAATTGGCGGCTCAAGACTGCCAATTGGCGCTCCGTTTCGATCACAATGCAATCCAATTTAGAACGGATATGTGTTATGTGTTTATGTCTATTATGAGAATGTTTCATTAGTTCCACATCGGGGGATTGTCCCTAGTAGCCATTTTAATGTCTATAAATAGAATTTTTCTCCCTCCTTTGTAATACACACATTGCTTGGTGACCATTCTCTCTACTTGGAGTAAAGTCTTGGAGCAAAACTCAAGTGGAGAAGAATGTTACTTGTAATGTGAGTCATGCAAATAAAATATTTTCTTAGTTTTGTTTTAATGTTGTCTCTTTTAATGCTTGCATATTTAGCTAAGTTTTGTTTTCTTAAATCTTAGTATAATTAGTTATAATATTTCTCTTCCTTAGTATAATTGTTAGCTTAATGTGTAGTTAGTAGTTCCATCCCCAATTGGGGGTGGAGATGATGTTTATACGTGTAATGAAGAATGAGAAATGAATGTTATCTTATGCAATATGTGATGAATGTGAATATATACTTGTTTGTTTAAAAGAGAATACTTAACTTGATGAGTTTTGTCATAATCATTAGGTAGTTCTCATACTTGTTTAGGTTAGTAATAATCAACTTGTTTATGCTCATTTTAATCAATTAGGTTAGTGATTTGAATGATAGGTTTTGTCACAACCATTAGGTACTTCTTATGCATGAAAACACAACCTAACTTGCGCCTTATTGAAAGCATCATTCACAACCTTATCTCATGTGTACACACATTCCACCCCTATGGGTTTTCCTAACTGAATTTCATCTTTCTTGTTTGTTATAATTGCTTAGTCTATTTTTAGTTACTCTTGTGCTTTCATCTTTCCCATTAGTTAGTTGTTAGTTTAGTGTAATCAAACATTTTCTTCTTTTCATTTCCACTTGCTTTCTGAAAAACTAGAGTTGACACCTCCATGTGGACTCGACTAGTACTTGTCACCGCTTTATCGTGGTCGTGCACTTGCGGTATTAAACTGAACTCGAATCAATCATACATGTATTTTCATAAGAATCTCAAGAAATAATATACATACACCAAAATCAATAACCTTTGTATTATTAAGAAACATACAAAAAGATGTGTTTACATCGTACAAAACAATTTATTTGTGCCCATAAGTATCGACTGGGCCTTTATGGTTTCATGCCAAACAAAAGAAATAATAAAAGGTAATCGTGCCCATAAATATCAACTGGGCATGTATGCAATTCTAAAAAATAAAAGAATGAAAAACCATGATCACATCTAAAAGATACAGAAATATCACTTTATTAGCAGACAAAGAACCCTAAAAATCGTACTCATACTTGGGTTGTTTTAAATCTAGACTAGACGAGCTCCCATAAGTCATGTTCTGCCGCAAAAAAATGCTCCTTTGTGTTGGTGAGATGTTGTAGCTGGGCGTGTCACCTTGAACTGGCATACGACGTGTCCAACCGGACGGTGACCGCGACGGTAACGGATTTGACATCGTAAATTCGAGATGAATTGGATTTCGCGTGCCGAAGCCCATAGGCATCGTGTTTTCTTTATTTATCGTTTGGAAGGGATTCCGAAAATGATTTGCTTCTATTGTTTGCGTCGTCATGTACCCACCGCCCGCTGGCTCACACTTGAGTTGATTTTCGGTTTCTTCTTGGGCTTCTTCGTTAGGCATTCCAGTTAGCTTTAACACCAAACGTTTAAACTCATTTTTAGACGTATGTATAATATTTGGTGTCGACTGCATGTATGTTACGGTCGGTTGTCGTACCTCACTGCTGTCGCCGGAAGTGCTTAGTGAGACAGCTTTTCTTATGTACGATTCCTTCGGCGCTTTGAGAGTTGGAGAGCCTGAAGATAAGAGCACACTCTCTTCGGACGAGGTCATTTTGGAATGTATTCTAGTGTGGAGTGGTTTTGGAGGAAATGTTGGGGAGCAGAAAGTTTGGAGTGTTTTCCGTGGAAGTCTTCGGGTTCACTACTTACAGGATGGTTATATGTAACTATAAAGACATGGGACATTATTTAAGGGAGCCAAAAATTAGGATCTAATCGACTTGGCTGAGTTGGGGAACTGAGACAGGTATTCTTCAGCTCCTAAGGACTCGTTCAAAAAAGACATTATTGGCATACTTTTAGATTACGTGTTATAACATTTAAGGATTATAGTAAAAAATAGAGTGTTCTCAGTTCAGTCTAAATGAAAAAAAAAATATTAATTAATTTAATATAAAAGTAATGAAGTTATAAAGGGGAATGGGGTCAATAAATTTGCAAATATTGAATTGTTTATTGATGCAAGGGGGGTTAATAATCGAATATCGACCCAAGCAAATAACCCCAATTAATGTTAAGTGTGTATGAAGTAAAAACTTTTAGATACGGAATGCTTTAATATCAATCCTATTTTAGTTCAACTGTAGACCGTAAGCATGCGGTTTTGGGTGGAAATATCTATCAATTTTTTCCCTCTTAGACGCAATTGAATTTTAATCACTCAAGATTGCTCATCACTGATGTAATTACGTGGTTCATCGCGTTTTTAGTAAAACAATTACAAAATAAGTTGACCCTAAAATAGGAAGTAGCTCAGGTTGTTGAGAATTGTTGAAAAATTAATAAGGATCTTTGGTATTAAAACCAGCAATCCACAAAGCACAATATCAACAAGTGTACGTAAAAAGTAGACTAGAGATACTTATTTGGATTTTTTTTCAAAATAATAATAAAATAAAAGATTGGTAAAATATAATTGTTATGTCCCTAACCCGGATTAGAATTGGATTAGGGTTAAGTGAGGTTTGACTTGGAGGAGAGAGGAGGTATGGTGGAGTTGTTGTGGAGGTATGGGTTGGAGTGTAGGAGTATGGTGTAGGGTGAGGGTGAGGGTGAGGTGATGGGGGTAGAGTATTTAAGTTGGGATTTCTCTCTCTCTCCCTTACTTGCTCTCTCTCACTCTCTCTCCATTTTTTCTGTCCGGCGACCAGCGGAGGAAGAAGGCGCGGAGGATCCGGCGTGAGGAGGTCGCGGCGAGGAGGAGGTTGCGCGTGCGGAGGTGCGGAGGCGCGAGCGTTGCTCCGGCGTTTCTCCGTCGTTGGTTGAGGTATGCCGCTCATTAGTGTGATTTTGTTGCTCACCCTTGTGGAAGGGTGTTGTTGGTCGGTCGGGGGAGGTCGAGGACCTCTCCGGCGACGCGTTTCTTCGTAAATCCTCGGCTGGCGCGAGGTTGAAGACGACCAACGGTCGACCGGGTCCTTCGGGCGGTCGACCGTTTTAGCATTGTTTGCCCGACTTTAACCTTCACCGGTCGAACGATGCCTTGGGGCGGTCGACCGGTAGTGCATTATTGCTGGTGAGTTGGGATTTTTCTACCTGTTTTCGGTCGACCGGTCCTTGTTGTGTTCGACCGGAACTTAAGTGTACTGATTATTGTTGTATGATTGTTCGACCGATTTTATATTGCGTTCGACCGATTGCATGTTTGTTCGACCGGTAGTATGTTTACGTTCGACCGTTTGATGACGTAGAATACTAGGTTGACCCTGTTAGTTTTCGGTCGACCAGGACCCATGAGTCGGTCGACCGATAGATTGGATTTGATGTTGACCAGACTCCGGATTTTGACCTCGTTCGGTCGACCGGTTTTAGACTTTTGTTCGACCGTTGGGGAATTAGTGTTGCGCAGTGAGTTCTACCGATTCAGACTTTCGGTCGACCGAATTCCTCGTGAAAACGGTCGACCGGTTAGACTATTTCGGTCGACCGAATCTGCTCAGAACTGAATTCCTAGGTCCCGTTGTGAATGCCAACTCTGTCCACGGAAACCCGTGTCCTCGCCTTGTGCGTGAGCCGGGAGGTGACGGTGGGCGCGTGATGCGTGCCTGCCCAGGAACCGCCGTTGGGAAGAGTGTGGGTGTTCGGGACGCGTCAGCTCCATGTATGGACCGTGACTTTTGAGATATGTGTTGGCACTTTGTAGTATAGCAGGCCTGAGGGATCGCGGATCCCAGTGTTGATGTTTGTGCGAGCACGCAACTGGCGTTGGGTGAGGTGACTACCGGCCCACGGGCTACGGAGGTCGCTGCCCTGCTTTTATAGCGGCGCGGTTGGTGTTTGCGGCTCGAGGAGCCCGATGACCTGGCAGACTTCGGTCTGGATCTGTCCGATGCTGTGCCGGACTGTTGTGTTGGACCACCGATGCTGTGCCGGTGATGCCGCCGAGGTTGTGCCGGCGATGATGATTGTTGGGCCGAGGCTGTGCCGGCTATGTTGTTTTCCTCGGCTGGGCACCTACCGAGATGATGTTGTTATACCTTCCGGGCGACGGCCCCGTTGGTCCCTGTGGCCCCGACCACTGAGATTTACAGATCTGTTTCTATCGGCGCGTAGACGTGACAGAGGCTCCCTGCTGAACCCTTGAGTAGTGTAGCTGCGTGTGGGGGGTGCGATGTCGCGGGCTACTAGACTGCATGTGCCTGCAGTAGGTCTCTTCGGGAGACCCGATGATTGATTGTCGGACTGATGTCCTGTTTTACCCTTTGGGGGAACTGTTTTCCATTTCTGTTGATGCCATGACATGCTACTAGTATGATAGGTTCATTATGTGATGCATGCATTTAGGTGAGTTGGTATACGGGGTTTCCTTCTGGAAACTCAGGCATCGTTGTGATATATTTTCAGGACCGCAGTAGGTCCAGTTGGGTGGTGATCGGCGGGGACGCGCATTTTGGAGTTGGATCCTCTTCTCGGGCCGCTGAGGTCGACATGATTACTTTTCATCTTCTGTTGTCGTTTTGCTGTAATCATGTATCTTTTGATAAACTCTGATGTATTATGGTGCACCGCCTATTTATTTATGGAAAGTAACAGTCCCGCCTTGATTATTGTGCTCTTGATCTTGTTTATGAATTTTTAAATTTTCCGCTGTTTCGGGATGTTACAACTTGGTATCAGAGCGGTCGATTCCTATGCGGTTCCCAATGAAATCACCCTTGTAGTAATATGAAGCATGCATTTTATCTTTTAGCATGCATACATGGCTGAAGTTATGATTGTTTCTTCTGGCAGATGGCACCTAGGCGTGTGAGGAGTTCTCCACGCGATCGTGATCCCAGTGACGACACATCTGGTGCTCATTGGGACAGGTTGGGCGAGTTTCTGGAGCGTCAGGCAGCTCAGAGCGCCCAGGGCGGAGTGGGAGCTGAGCACGATCGGTTCATGCGTCAGCACCCGCCGACTTTCGATGGCAGGAGGGCCCCAGAGGTCGCAGAGGACTGGATCTTCCGTATGGAGAAGATCTTCCGTGCTATTGGAGTAGCACCTGAGAGGATGGTGGAGCTGGCCACCTATGTGTTTGACGGCGAGGCCGCCAACTGGTGGAGGTCTACGTCCACGGTGTTGTTTGATGACCGTGCAGATGTGAGCTGGGAGGAGTTCTTGGAGGTGTTCCACGAGCAGTACTTCCCCCAGCATGTCAGGGATCAGAAGAGGGAGGAGTTTATGTCGCTCGAGCAGAAGGAGATGACTCTGGCGAGCTACATCAGCAGGTTCAACGCCTTGGAGCGTTATTGCCCAGAGATCTTTGTGACCCCAGAGCAGCGGGCGAGGAAGTTCGTGCAGGGACTGAGACCGCCGCTTCAATCTCGTGTGATCAACAACATGCCGCGGACCCTTGCAGATGCGGTGAAGCATGCTACGATCATCGAGCAGGACCAGAGGTTGTGTGTTCAGGAGGCGCGGAAGGCGCCAGTGAGCACCGGTAGCAGAGTAGTCAGTCGTGGAGCAGGGAACCCGGGCAAGAGGCCCAGGTTCGATGGTGGAGGAGCACGTCAGTCTGGAGCGTGCACTTACTGCGGGAGGTTCCATCCAGGGCAGGAGTGTCCCCGTCGGACTGGAGCATGTATGGGTTGCGGCCAGATGGGGCATTTTGTCCGTGATTGTCCTCAGAGGCAGGGAGAGCCGAGCAGGAGGGCAGGACCACCAGCAGTAGGCAGAGGCGGAGGCAGCCGATCAGTTGTTGCACCGGGGCAGAGCAGGAGGACCGGGCGAGTCTTCACTATCCAGGCTGAGGAGGCGAGGGACTCCAACACCGTCGTGGAAGGTACGCTTTCAGTTTCTGGTTCAGTAGCGCGTGTGTTGTTTGACTGCGGCGCCACTCACTCCTTCATTTCGGAGAAGTTTGCTGGCGAGTTGGGTCGGACCCCTGTGCTGCTGACTGATGTTTTGGAGGTCAGCACGCCCATGGGTGAGGTGGGCACTGTGGGGAGCTTTTTCCCCGGCACCACAGTTGCTTCGGGAGACCACGATTTTCCGGCAGATCTGGTCTTGTTACCGATGGTGGACTTCGACGTCATACTGGGGATGGACTGGCTATCACAGTACGACGTGCGAGTCTTTTGCCGTGAGAAGAAGATTCTGATTCCGATGGAGGGCGAGCCAGATGTTTTGATCAGAGGTACGAGGAGAAGAGACGGTCGTCTGATTGTGTCTGCAGTTAAGGCACGGAGGCTGGTACAGCAGGGATGCAGCGCGTTTGTGGCCACGTTGGTAGTTCCTGATTCTGAGAGGAGGAGGCTGGAGGATATAGAGATTGTGCAGGAGTTCCCGGATGTATTCCCAACAGAGATTCCAGCATTACCGCCGCACCGAGAGATTGAGTTCGGCATCGAGCTGGTAGCGGGTACGACACCTCAGTCGAAGGCTCCGTATCGTATGGCACCTGCAGAGTTGGCAGAGCTAAAGAAGCAGTTGCAGGAGTTGATGGAGTCCGGGTTCATCAGACCGAGTGTTTCTCCATGGGGAGCGCCTGTGCTCTTCGTGAAGAAGAAGGACGGATCGTTGCGGATGTGTATCGACTACAGGATGCTGAATAAGGTTACCGTTCGGAACCGGTACCCTTTGCCCAGGATTGATGACTTGTTTGATCAGTTGCAGACGGCGAGAGTGTTCTCGAAGATCGATCTGCGTTCGGGTTATCACCAGTTGCGGATCAGGGAGGCAGATGTTCAGAAGACAGCCTTCAGGACGCGGTACGGCCACTACGAGTTCTTGGTGATGCCATTTGGACTGACGAATGCACCTGCGGCATTCATGGATCTGATGAATAGGACCTTCCAGCCGTACCTCGACAGATTTGTCGTTGTATTCGTAGACGACATTTTGATATACTCGCCTGACAGGGAGCAGCATCGAGAGCACCTGAGGATTGTGCTTGGCATCTTGAGGGATCAGCAGCTTTATGCCAAGTACACGAAGTGCGAGTTTTGGTTGGATCAGGTGGCTTTTCTGGGGCATATTGTATCAACGGATGGGATTTCAGTGGATCCGGCGAAGGTCGAGGCAGTGACTCAGTGGAGAGCCCCGACGAGCGTGACGGAGATCAGGAGCTTCGTAGGTCTGGCAGGGTATTACAGGCGGTTTATCCAGGATTTCTCCAGACGTGCATCGCCGCTGACAGCATTGACGCAGAAAGGCGTCAAGTTCGTTTGGTCCCAGAAGTGCGAGGACAGCTTTCAGGAGCTGAAGAGGCGATTGACGACAGCACCTATTCTGACGCTACCGAGTGGCAGTGGAGGCTACGTGATTTACAGCGATGCATCAGGAGTAGGCTTGGGTTGTGTTCTGATGCAGTATGGGAAGGTGGTCGCGTACGCTTCGAGGCAGCTGAAGGTGCACGAGAAGAACTACCCTACTCATGATCTGGAGCTGGCGGCGGTAGTTCACGCGTTGAAGACCTGGCGGCACTATCTGTATGGCGAGCAGTTCGAGGTCTTCACCGATCATCAGAGTCTGAAGTACTTGTTCTCGCAGAAGGAGCTGAATATGAGGCAGCGCAGATGGCTTGAGTTCATTAAGGACTACGACTTCACCATTTCCTATCATCCGGGGAAGGCGAATTCGGTTGCAGATGCGCTGAGCCGGAAGGTGGAGGTTTCAGTTGCGAGTATGTGCATCCAGGAGTGGAGGCTACTCGAGGCCTTGTCAGAGTGGAGACCGTTCACAGAGGGTACAGAGAGAGCAGTGATTGCTGGGCTTCGGGTAGAGCCGCAGACGGTCTCACGATTGGTTCAGGCTCAGCAGGGGGATGAGGAGTTAGCTGGTCTGCTACAGTTGGCTCCCAGAGATGGGTCAGATTTCAGTGTGGGGGTTGATGGTGGTTTGAGGTTCAGGAGTCGGATCTGGGTGCCGAAGAGTGATGGGCTGAGAGATGACATCATGGAGGAGGCACACAGAGCCAGATACACCATTCATCCGGGGAGCACGAAAATGTATAAGGACCTGCAGCGGAACTTCTGGTGGAAGGGCATGAAGAGGGATATTGCAGAGTTTGTGGAGCGATGCTTGGTCTGCCAGCAGGTGAAGATTGAGCATCAGAGGCCAGCAGGACTGATGCAGTGTATTGAGCTTCCTGAGTGGAAGTGGGAGCACGTGACGATGGATTTTGTCACGGGTTTGCCGAAGACGAGGAGATTCCACGACGCGATTTGGGTGATAGTCGATCGACTGACCAAGTCGGCGCACTTCTTAGCGATCCGGACCACGTTGCCTTTGGAGGGTCTGGCTAAGTTGTACGTGGAGGAGATAGTCAGGTTGCATGGGGTGCCAGTGAGCATCATCTCTGATCGAGATCCTCGTTTCACTTCCAGATTTTGGGGGAGTCTGCAGCAGGCTTGGGGGACGCGTCTGAGATTCAGTACAGCGTTTCATCCGCAGACCGATGGTCAGTCAGAGAGGACGATTCAGACCTTGGAGGATATGCTGAGAGCATGCACGCTGGACTGGGCAGGGCACTGGGATGAGCACCTGCCGCTGATAGAGTTTGCCTACAACAACAGCTACCATTCGAGTATTGGGATGGCACCGTACGAGGCGTTGTACGGGAGACCTTGCAGATCGCCGGTATGCTGGAGTGATGTGGGCGAGAGGCAGTTAGTGGGGCCGGAGATCGTACAGATGTATGCTGAGAAGGTTGATGTGATCCGGAGGAGACTGGCCACAGCACAGAGCAGGCAGAAGAGTTATGCAGATCGACGCAGACGAGTGCTGAGTTTCGAGGTAGGCGACCATGTGTTTCTGAAGATTTCCCCAGCCAGAGGTGTGATGAGGTTTGGGAAGAAGGGGAAGCTCAGTCCGAGGTATGTTGGACCGTTTGAGATCCTCGACCGGGTTGGAGAGGTTGCCTACAGGATTGCATTGCCGCCGCAGTTTTCAGGTCTGCACGATGTCTTCCATGTGTCTATGCTGAGGAAGTATGTGGCAGATCCATCGCACGTGATTGAGATAGCAGTGCCCGAGATTCAGCAGGACTTGTCGCTCGAGGAGAGGCCAGTCGAGATTGTTGATCGCATGGATCACCAGCTCAGGAGGAGGACCATTCCGATGGTGAAGGTCAGGTGGCAGCATCACAGCAAGCGCGAGGCCACTTGGGAGATTGAGGAGGATGTCAGAAGGCAGTATCCAGAGCTTTTCGGTGAGTAGTTGCTTGATTTCGGGACGAAATCCTTTTAAGTTGGGTGGATTGTTATGTCCCTAACCCGGATTAGGATTGGATTAGGGTTAAGTGAGGTTTGACTTGGAGGAGAGAGGAGGTATGGTGGAGTTGTTGTGGAGGTATGGGTTGGAGTGTAGGAGTATGGTGTAGGGTGAGGGTGAGGTGATGGGGGTAGAGTATTTAAGTTGGGTTTTCTCTCTCTCTCCCTTACTTGCTCTCTCTCACTCTCTCTCCATTTTTTCTGTCCGGCGACCAGCGGAGGAAGAAGGCGCGGAGGCTCCGGCGTGAGGAGGTCGCGGCGAGGAGGAGGTTGCGCGTGCGGAGGCGCGAGCGTTGCTCCGGCGTTTCTCCGTCGTTGGTTGAGGTATGCCGCTCATTAGTGTGATTTTGTTGCTCACCCTTGTGGAAGGGTGTTGTTGGTCGGTCGGGGGAGGTCGAGGACCTCTCCGGCGACGCGTTTCTTCGTAAATCCTCGGCTGGCGCGAGGTTGAAGACGACCAACGGTCGACCGGGTCCTTCGGGCGGTCGACCGTTTTAGCATTGTTTGCCCGACTTTAACCTTCACCGGTCGAACGATGCCTTGGGGCGGTCGACCGGTAGTGCATTATTGCTGGTGAGTTGGGATTTTTCTACCTGTTTTCGGTCGACCGGTCCTTGTTGTGTTCGACCGGAACTTAAGTGTACTGATTATTGTTGTATGATTGTTCGACCGATTTTATATTGCGTTGGACCGATTGCATGTTTGTTCGACCGGTAGTATGTTTACGTTCGACCGTTTGATGACGTAGAATACTAGGTTGACCCTGTTAGTTTTCGGTCGACCGGGACCCATGAGTCGGTCGACCGATAGATTGGATTTGATGTTGACCAGACTCCGGATTTTGACCTCGTTCGGTCGACCGGTTTTAGACTTTTGTTCGACCGTTGGGGAATTAGTGTTGCGCAGTGAGTTCTACCGATTCAGACTTTCGGTCGACCGAATTCCTCGTGAAAACGGTCGACCGGTTAGACTATTTCGGTCGACCGAATCTGCTCAGAACTGAATTCCTAGGTCCCGTTGTGAATGCCAACTCTGTCCACGGAAACCCGTGTCCTCGCCTTGTGCGTGAGCCGGGAGGTGACGGTGGGCGCGTGATGCGTGCCTGCCCAGGAACCGCCGTTGGGAAGAGTGTGGGTGTTCGGGACGCGTCAGCTCCATGTATGGACCGTGACTTTTGAGATATGTGTTGGCACTTTGTAGTATAGCAGGCCTGAGGGATCGCGGATCCCAGTGTTGATGTTTGTGCGAGCACGCAACTGGCGTTGGGTGAGGTGACTACCAGCCCACGGGCTACGGAGGTCGCTGCCCTGCTTTTATAGCGGCGCGGTTGGTGTTTGCGGCTCGAGGAGCCCGATGACCTGGCAGACTTCGGTCTGGATCTGTCCGATGCTGTGCCGGACTGTTGTGTTGGACCACCGATGCTGTGCCGGTGATGCCGCCGAGGTTGTGCCGGCGATGATGATTGTTGGGCCGAGGCTGTGCCGGCTATGTTGTTTTCCTCGGCTGGGCACCTACCGAGATGATGTTGTTATACCTTCCGGGCGACGGCCCCGTTGGTCCCTGTGGCCCCGACCACTGAGATTTACAGATCTGTTTCTATCGGCGCGTAGACGTGACAGAGGCTCCCTGCCGAACCCTTGAGTAGTGTAGCTGCGTGTGGGGGGTGCGATGTCGCGGGCTACTAGACTGCATGTGCCTGCAGTAGGTCTCTTCGGGAGACCCGATGATTGATTGTCGGACTGATGTCCTGTTTTACCCTTTGGGGGAACTGTTTTCCATTTCTGTTGATGCCATGACATGCTACTAGTATGATAGGTTCATTATGTGATGCATGCATTTAGGTGAGTTGGTATACGGGGTTTCCTTCTGGAAACTCAGGCATCGTTGTGATATATTTTCAGGACCGCAGTAGGTCCAGTTGGGTGGTGATCGGCGGGGACGCGCATTTTGGAGTTGGATCCTCTTCTCGGGCCGCTGAGGTCGACATGATTACTTTTCATCTTCTGTTGTCGTTTTGCTGTAATCATGTATCTTTTGATAAACTCTGATGTATTATGGTGCACCGCCTATTTATTTATGGAAAGTAACAGTCCCGCCTTGATTATTGTGCTCTTGATCTTGTTTATGAATTTTTTAAATTTTCCGCTGTTTCGGGATGTTACAATAAAAGTCCTGAAAAAACTTGGCAAAGTATGAGAAACAAAAAGTAGTAGAGGTACCATTTTCAAGAGTAAATGACAGTAACTCTCTACCGTTTTGTAGTTATGATCCTTATTTTTAGAAAAAATATGTATTTCAATTAAAATTTTAAATTCGATTTTAACATGATAGGACGATTGTTTTGGTATTTCAATAACATACTCAAGTTTTTTCTCTTTGTTGTCATCAATTGAATAACCACATGATTGTAAGAGTTTTGTTGATATTTGAAATTAATTTTTACAAATTAGGCATTTCAACAAAACTATAAGAAATTTGTACTTAAATTAATTAAAGATAAGAAGCATAGGAACTCGATTTCAGGATCAAAATATCCAAAAGATAAATATTTTGATTAAAATTATATTATTTTTCTTAATTGGATGTATGTCTTAATACTTAAATAGGGTAATAAATTCAAATTCTTAAAACCTTGATAAAAAAGAAATATTCCAACTCAAAAATTATAAAATATTCCTACTAATAGTTTTTGGCTTTTAAAAATTTAGATTAAGGCGTTACATCCAGTTCAAAAATATAAAATTAATTTTACACAATAAATACGTTTTTTTATATTTGATAACAAAATCAAATTCCTCCTATATTTATCTTTAATTCAAATACCATTTTTTTATAGTATTGTTAAAATGTATATTTTGTAGTTCAAAATTTAATTGAAAAATCAACTAAACTCTTACAATATTGTACTTGAATTGCTGACCAAAAGAGAGAAAGTATTACCAAAATAGCAAAAACATTACCCTGTCATGTTAAAATCGAGATTTGAATTTTTATATTGAAATACATGATTTCCTCAACAAAGATTGTAATTAGAAAATTGCAGTGAAGGTAAAGTTTCTACTTTCTTGAAAATGGTACATCCACTATTTATTTCTTATATATAGTCTATTTTTTTATTTTTTACTATTTTTTATTTCATTTATACAATACAAACACAATCTTCTCCTCGTACAGGCATGTAGAGGGGGTGAATAGACTAATTGGAAGATAATGACAAATTAAAAATGCAATAAGAGAAGAATGTCAATTAGCAAACCACAATTAACATTGTGATATAAAGAACTTAGGCACACAAACTGGGTCATAGTCCTTTCTTACAAGCCTCGCTCGAACCATGAGCTCGACTTGTGTCTTCACTACCAATCCAAGTTTCATGCCGGGTCAAGCATTGTCCACTACATGCAAAGGGCACTCCCTAGTGCTTGAATTTCCTCGCACAACCTGGGAGCTACAACTTCTTTGAGAACTTTGGGGCTCTAACTTGAGCACATGAAGAGATTTGTCTATGGACACTACCACAAAACAAAGTTTAACCGACGGAAGATATCAGTCACTGTATTTCATTATTTGTCGGTGTATGTGAACACTGATGGATATACAGGTGTTGTCTACGTCGGTGTTTAGTTCCACCAACGAATATTCCGACAGATAAATGTCGTCGGTATTAATTTTGGAGTGAAATTTCCCGCCAATTTTTTTGTCTTGTTTCATCGGAGCGTAGAACACCGACGGGGAATCACCGATGGATATCTGTCGGTGTAGGAAACACCAACTCATACATCTTCCCGGTATCACCAACGAATGCCGCCTTACACGAATGGACAAGTGTCGTCGGTAAATTCTATGGGATAACCTTTACCGACGGATAAGTACCATCGTTGTAAGCTACCTGACAAATTGACGGAACTTAAACCGACGGATATGTACCATTACTATAAGTCGTCTAGAACCCGAAGAAAAGCTATTGACCCATTCCAGCTTCCGATTTCCCTGATAAAAATAAGCAATGAAATTATTTGCAAGAGTACTATTCTCAGTTCCATCTAAATAAAAAAAAATTTAATTCAATATAAAAGTAATGAAATTGTAAAGGGGAATGCCCAATTGGGGTCAATATATTTACAAGTGCATCAATCGATTTATTTATTGACCCCACTTGCAAATATTGAATCGTTTATTGATGCAAGTGGGGTCAATAATCAATTGTCGACCCAAGCAAATAACCCTAATTGTTAAGTTTGCATGGAGTTAAAAATTTAGATACGGAATGCTTTAATATCAATCCTATTTTAGTTCGACTGTAGACAGTAAGCATGCAGTTTTGGGTGAGGAAATTTTTATTTTAATCCACTTGATATTAATTATAGAGTCATGCTTAGAACATTACATATTATGGTTTTACAGATTTTTTTTGATTTGATAGCTAAGTTTTAGATATCCTTCTGGGACAAGATCCAGTTGTGGATTGGGAAAGAAGGCTGAGTTGTTAATTTGTGAAAGATTTTTAAAATTTTCGTCTCCTACTGGCTTCTTGGTTGTCGAATTTTGTTGAAATATCTATAACTATTTTTTTCTCTTAGACGTAATTGAATTTTAATCACTCAAGATTGCTCATCACTGATGTTACGTTGTTCATCACTTTTTTAGTAAAACAATTACAAATAAGTTTAAATTAACAACGATCTTTATTATTAACTCAAGCAAAACCGCAAATCACAATATGAACAAGTGTACGTGACAAATAGAATTGAGATTCTTCTTTGGGAAAAAATTCAAATAATAATAAAATAAAAAATTGGCAAAATATAAGTCCTTAAAATCTTGGCAAAATATGAGAAACAAAAACAATAGTCGACGTTTTAAGGCAAAGAATACATAATAACTCCCTACCGTTTTCTAGTTATAATCCATATTTACAGAAAATCATGTATTTCAATTAAAAATTCGAACTAAATTTTGACCTGATAGGATGATTGTTTAGGTATTTCAATTTTGCCATCAATTCAAATACCACACTGTAATAGTTTTGTTGATATTTGAATTTAATTTTTACAAATTAAGTGTTTCAACCAAACTATAAGAAATTCATACTTGAATTAAAGATAAAAAGAGGTGGAACTCGATTTTAGGATCAAAATATCCAAAAATTCATATTTTTGATGAAAATTATATTATTTTTCTTAAATTGGATGTATGTCTTAAGACATAAATAGGATAATAAATTCAAATACTCGAAACCCTAATAAAAAAGAAATATTCCAACCAAAAAATATTGTATTCTACCCGAACCCAAAACAGTATATTCTAGATGAAATATTTTAAGAAAAAATCCAACTCAAAAATTATTAAACTTTCCTACAAATATTTTTTTGACTTTTAAATATTTATATTAAGGCGTACATCTGGTTCAAAATATATAATTAATTTTTAAACAATTAATACTTCTTTTCATAGGCATTAGAGATTCAGTGCATAAAGAACTCAAATGCAGTTTGTAGAAGTTAGTTACCATATAAAATTCACAACTAACAAGACGAGCAATGATATAGCTTAACTTTGTCATTTTCAACCTCGCAAGTAATGTCATAAGCATCAAGTTTAGATACAAAAATTAAATTCTAAAGAGTAGTAATAGGAACCTAAGCTACATGTCAAGCAAATAACCCTAATCTGAAGCTACAACTTCTTTGAGAACTTTGGGACTCTAACTTGATCACTTGAAGGGATTTGGCTATGGAGATTTCAAGTGGTAGAGTTTAAGATGAAGCACAAGTGTCTAGGAAGTGGTTTTTGGATCTTTAATGTGTGTGAGAACTTTAGATTGCCAGGAGTGTGTGAATTAGGGTTTAAAACACTCATATATATAGGCATAGAGAAAATATACCGCAAGACAAAAGACAAAAGAGAGAATGAGGCAACCGATAAAAGATAGCAAAAGAGAACTGTCAATCGTATGCCAAATGATTGGCTGTGACCGTTTTATTAAACTTAAGTGAACGGACGAACAAAGGTGTAAACAAGTCGATCATGCAAGTGTTAGGTACATTGAGAGTATATTTGTCTTTTAACAAGGCAACGGTCGACCGTTATAGAAGTAACGGTCGAACCACTTAGGGTTCTGATGTGCATTTTGAGAGTGAAAGAAATAATAGATCGATCGTTAGGGAAGAAACGATTAAATGAATTCTAAAATAGTTACTGTCCAGTTTTGGGTCCGATTCGGTCGACTAGTATCGTGAAGACCAAATTGGGTAAAGGTGCGATCTTCATGATAATTGTTAGGGGAAAAGACACAAAAATGGATTGAAATGAAAATTTGAAAACCTGGAAACAGTCGTGGTTGTAACGATCAATGGTTCCACCAAGAGATGCTTTGCTGCAAATGGTTAGACCAAATAAAATGGTGATTGACCATTTTTGCACAATGACAAGTTGGTTTTGGGCGGTTTTTTGGGTTTGGTTCGGGTAATCTATTGAAATGCAAATGGTATTTTTTTGTGGCTTCTATAGGTAACTTAATATCAATGTGAGGGAAGAAATTAACTTAAATCTCAAGTTTACATCATTTCCTAAGGACTCGAGCAAGTGAAAAATTAAATCCAATTTATCTTCGTTTCTTGATCATTTTTCGCGCAATTGAGTCATATTTCTTCATTGCCAAACTTGGAACTTAATTTATCCAAGAGATATATAATATAGTGTATGATGTATGCATGTGAGAGTTTATGTTCTATTTCTACATATGTAGTAATAGATTTTGCCTAAATCATCAAAATAACTATATGATTAGCCAAAAAGCCAACATTGTCAACCAATCATGTATGTAAAGGAACATTAAAGTAGTCATAAGTCATAAAGGTGTGGCAACATTACCCTTTGTAGTGGGTCATGCTTTGAAATTCATAGTGACGGGCAATAGTGACGGAGCCTACAGCCACGGATACACCTCCCGTGGTTGTAGGTTTAGTTTCTTGTAGTCAAAGCGTCACACTTCTTTGTTACATGTCCAAAGCGACATTTAGGAGTAAAAACATGTTTCATACCAAACGTACTTGATTGGTCATTAGCAACAACTATCTTAAAATATATATTTGAAAACCATCAAGGGCAAGTTATACAAAGTCAAGCTTTTCAGCTTTTAAACTTTCTTCTTCGACATACATGACAATTAGCTTGCACTTGACAATACACTTCGACATGTCGTTCTTCAACATGATACGTCCATTATAATCTGTAGTGAGCATTTTCACTATGGGTCTACTAGCATTAGCCATAGAAATACACATAAATTACTTTTCGATGAAGGCCTAATATTCACATTGAATGCTTCATTTGCATTATCCTTTTATGGAATGGCTCCTCGAATAGCTTTTGTAATAGAACTCTTCATAATCATTAGAGACATGTTGTAAGAACCTAATCTAAAACACCTTAATTAACTAAACCTAAACCTAATTAACACTAATCTAATCTTGGAACAGTGAAACATGAGGTGTTGGAACGTGAGAGGAGAGAGAGTTGGTGGGTTTTGATTGGATGAGGTGTAGGTTGGATTGCCTATTTAAGGAGAAGTTGTAGAGGAGATAAGGGTTAGCGTTTTCTTCACCTAAACCCTATTCAGAGAGAGTGAAGCGTGAGAGAAGGTTGGAAGGAGGAGAAGAAGGAAGAAGAAGAGGAGTGAAGTGGCTCAAGTTCGGGAGGCTTCTTCACTCGACCAAAAGGTATGCCAAATCTTCATTATAACTCACATGAGCTTTGTGAGTATTGGGGATCGACGTTGGTGTCGAATTCCCCGTCGGATTGCAACCAATTCAGAGGTTGAAGACGACGATCGGTCGACCGGTGCCTCTGGGCAGTCGACCGATCCTATTATTATATTGTTTTGCACCCGCGAACGGTCGAACGATGTCTATGGACGGTCGACCGTTATGCCAGATTTGTGCGGAAAAAGGGTTGATGTTGTTATCGGTCGAACGGGTCCACTTAGCCGGTCGACCGAAAAACAATGAGAATGGGTCAGTTGGGGATTTTGACTTATTAAACGGTCGAACGTCATTAACCATGTTCGACCGATCTATTCGATGCTAAGTCGGTTGGGAGCTTTGACCATCAAAACGGTCGACTGCTCTTTAACTTTCGGTCGACCGACTGAGCATTTTAATTAAGCAGTAGAATGCCTGTGATGTTTCGGTCGAACTGTATCTCAGTTCCGGTCGACCGAATGCCACTTAGGCAAAATGCTGAATTTCCTGTTATCGGTTGAACGACCCCTTGGTTCGACCGGTCGGATATATATATTATATAAATTGGTATAGCGTAGACCATCCAAACGGTCGATTACCGGCCTTGAGAGCGACGGTCGATTACCGGCCTTGAGAGCGACGGATTTCACCTTCGACGAAGGCGTATTATTGTATTATTGTTGCCTCTCTTACCGAGCGGGGTGTGAGGGATGTGTGTCGTAAACCTTAGGCAGTTTGTGAGGGTTTAGCGGTAGGCCGAGGATGTTCTGGCAGGGTGCGCGTCTGGCGGCTCTTGGGGGAGCAGCGGCTGTCGTCTGACCCGAGTTGTGTATTCGGCGGGCTGACTCGCTCCTGGGGTGGCGGCGTGTGTCGGGGGTTCCTTCCTGCACTTTTGGGGAGCAGTAGTGTCGACTGACCCTTGTGAGGTAGCGGTGGACTGACTTGACCCTAGTGGCAGGAGTGGTTCAGTGCCACGGAGGCGGTGAGGGCATTATTGTGGGCCCGAGGTGGATGATCATGTGCATTGTATTGCATTGTCTTTAATTCCTTTTTGTATTTTAGGAGGTTTGGTATACGGGGTTCCTTCAGGGAACTCAGGCATGTTTGTTTGTTTTCATTTCAGGTAGCGAGTAGCATTAGAGTCAGGTGGTGACCGAGGAGGGTGCCCCCGGGATCAGATCCTGTAGTCCTTTTGAGGTGATTACCTATTGTATAGTTTTGTTGTAATCACAGTCAGTTTGTATATTTGACTTCCACGTGGATCTATATTATATATATATTATATAGGTTGGGTTGTTTTCCCGTGACGTGCCCTGTGTTGACCGTTGACGGTCTTTATTATTGTTTTAAATTTTCTGCTGTTTTCAGATACGTTACAATTTGGTATCAGAGCGTTGATCTCGGCGTACTTGTCCAAAGAAACCACCTTTGAGTTAGGAGTTAGGTTTAGAGGATCATGCATACATATTTTATATTGATGATCATCTTGTTCCCTTGGCAGATGCCTCCTAGAAGGGGGAAGGTCGTTGCCCATACTCGCGGTGAGAGTGAGACTGCGAGGGATGAGGCTTGGGAGGATGAGCGTCGGACGTTGTTCGATACGGTCGGACATCTGACAGAGATGCTACAGCAGCAGAAAGCACAGACTGGGCAGACGGGGACTGGCGCTATGCATGACCGGTTTATGCGCCAGCATTCGCCTACCTTTCTGAGGCTGTATGACGCAGAGGCTGCGGAGGAGTGGATCTTCACGATGCAGAAGATCTTCAGTGCTATTGGTTGTCCTCCTGGGGCGAGAGTGGGCCTGGCTACATACGTGTTGGGCGGTGCTGCATCCAACTGGTGGAGGTCCACATCTGCAGTGGTGTTTGCGGATAGGGATGATATAGCCTGGGAGGAGTTCGTTGGCGAGTTCACCGAGCAGTACTTTCTGCAGCATGTTCAGGACGCGAAGAGGGAGGAGTTTCTGAATCTTCAGCAGGGAGACATGACTTTGGCAGGCTACATCGGGAAGTTCAACGCCCTTGAGCGTTACTGTCCCGAGATGTACATCACACAGGAGCAGAGGGCTGGGAAGTTCGTCCGAGGGCTCCGGAAACAGTTGAGGACGAAAGTGTTGACCCATATGCCGAGCACATTAGCCGATGCAGTGAAAAGTGCTACTGTTCTCGATCGTGTCTACAGAGAGAACTACCAGGATGAGAGGAGGCCATCGGGTAGGTTCTCTGGGAGGTCGGGACGTCAGACTGGAGGGAATCTGGGCAAGAGGCCCCGGTTCGAGGGAGCAGGAGCTGCAGTACCACGACATGAGCCTTGTGGTAGTTGTGGGAGGTTTCACTCCGGGCCGTGTTTCACCCCCGGAGCATGTCATGGTTGTGGCCAGCTGGGCCACTTTATTAGGAGTTGTCCGAGCCGAGGAGCTGGACCGAGCAGGCCATCGGGATTACCAGCACCAGGCAGAGGTGGAGGCGGAGGTAGACCACCTTTTAGACCACATCAGGGACAGCGCACCGGCAGAGTCTACACCATTCAGGCAGAGGAGGCTCGTGATGGAGGCGCTGTTGTGGAAGGCACACTTCTTGTCGCTGGTTCAGTAGCTAGGGTGCTATTTGATTGTGGCGCGACACACTCGTTCATCTCAGAGCGATTTGCGGGAGTGTTGGGTTGTACCCTTGCGATGTTGACTGCCACTTTGGAGGTCAGCACACCCCTGGGTCTGGTGGGCACTGTGGGGAGATTTGTCCCCGGCGCCACGGTTGTTTCGGGAGATCAGGAGTTTCCGGCAGACCTGGTCTTGCTACCGATGGAGGACTTTGATGTCATACTTGGGATGGATTAGCTGTCCCAATATGATGTTCGAGTCTTGTGCCGTGAGAAGAAGATTTTGATCCCGAGGAAGGGTTTGCGTGATATTCTGATTAGAGGGATCAGAAGCAGAGGAGGTCACATTATTGTATCTGCCGTGAGAGCTCAGAGGCTGTTACAGCAGGGTTGTGCAGCATTTTTAGCGACACTTGTGGTTGCGGAGGCAGAGTCTTAGTGGCTAGAGGACATTGAGGTGGTGCAGGAGTTCGCAGATGTTTTTCCAGCGGAGATTCCAGGTTTACCACCACACCGAGAGTTGGAGTTCGGCATAGAGTTGGTAGCTGGTACTACACCACAGTCGAAGGCCCCATACCGGATGGCACCTGCTGAGTTGACAGAGTTGAAGAAGCAGTTGCAGGAGTTGATGAACTCTAGATTTATCAGGCCGAGTGTCTCGCCTTGGGGTGCACCAGTTTTGTTTGTGAAGAAGAAGGACGGATCCTTGAGGATGTGCATAGACTACAAGATGTTGAACCAGGTGACGGTGAAGAATAGGTATCCCTTACCTAGAATCGAGGACCTCTTTGACCAGTTGTAGTCAGCGAAGGTTTTCTCGAAGATTGACCTGCGTTCAGGATATCACCAGTTGAGGATTCGAGATGAGGACATTCAGAAGACAGCCTTCAGAACGAGATATGGACACTATGAGTTCTTGGTGATGCCATTTGGATTGACGAACGCTCCGGCAGCGTTCATGGATCTGATGCACCGGACATTCAGGCAGTATATTGATATATTTGTGATTGTCTTCGTGGATGACATTTTGATCTATTCACCAGATGTGGAGCAGCACAGAGAGCATCTGAGGATTGTACTCAGCATATTGAGGGCTCAACAGTTATATGCTAAGTTCTCAAAGTGCTAGTTTTGGTTGGACAGAGTGGCATTCCTCGGATACATTGTATCGGCAGAGGGGATATCAGTGGATCCGGCGAAGGTAGAGGCAGTGACACAGTGGAGGACCCCTACGAGCGTGACGGAGATTAGGAGCTCTGTTGGACTGGCGGGTTATTACCGTCGCTTCATCAAAGACTTGTCGAGATTGGCAGCACCACTGACAGCTCTGACGCAGAAGGGAGTCACCTTTGTATGGTCGCAGAAGTGCGAGGACAGCTTTCAGGAGCTGAAGAGTCTGTTGACCACAGCACCAGTTTTGTCATTGCCGAGTGGCACGGGTGGGTTCGTGATTTATAGCGATGCCTCAGGTGTTGGCTTAGGATGTGTACTTATGCAGCACGGGAGGGTGATCGCGTACGCATCCAGACAGCTGAAGGTCCATGAGAGGAATTACCCGACACATGATTTGGAGCTAGCAGCAGTGGTTCACGTACTGAAGACCTGGAGACACTACCTTTATGGTGAGCAGTTCGAGGTGTTTACAGATCATCAGAGTCTGAAGTACCTGTTTTCGCAGAAGGAGCTGAACATGAGACAGCGCAGATGGCTTGAGATCATTAAGGACTACGACTTCACTATCTCTTACCATCCGGGGAAGGCGAACACAGTTGCAGACGCTTTGAGCCGGAAGGTGGAAGTATCAGTAGCAGGCCTATGCATTCAGGAGTGGAGACTACTGGAGTCTTTAGTAGAGTGGAGACCATTTACAGATAGCTCTGAGGGTGCAGTGATTGCAGGATTGAGAGTAGAGCCTCAGACAGTATCAGCAGTGATTCATGCTCAGACTACAGATGAGGAGTTGAGCAGTTTGTTACAGTTAGCTACTAGAGATGGGTCAGACTTCAGAGTTGGAGTTGATGGAGATCTGAGATTCAGAGACCGTATCTGGGTGCCGAAGACAGAGGACCTGAGACATGATATCATGGAGGAGGCACACAGATCGAGATATTCCATTCATCCAGGGAGCACCAACATGTACAAAGATCTGTAGCGGAACTTCTGGTGGCGAGGTATGAAGAAGGACGTTGTAGACTTCGTGGCGAGGTGTTTGGTCTGTCAGCAGGTGAAGATCGAGCACCAGAGACCAGCAGGGCAGATGCAGAGGATTGAGTTGCCTGAGTGGAAGTGGGAGCACATGACGATGGATTTCGTTACGGGGCTACCGAAGACACGGAGATTCCACGATGCGATTTGGGTTATAGTCAATCGACTGACCAAGTCGGCGCATTTCTTAGCTATTAAGACCACTCTTGCTCTGGAGGGTCTAGCTAAGTTATATATTGATGAGAATGTCAGACTTCATGGTGTACCAGTCAGTATCATTTCAGATAGAGATCCCACATTCACTTCGCGATTTTGGGAGAGTCTACACAGCACTGGGGACTCGTCTGACGTTTAGCACAACTTTCCACCCACAGACAGATGGTCAGTCAGAGCGGACAATACAGACATTAGAGGACATGCTGAGAGCGTGTATACTTGATTGGGCCGGGCATTGGGATGAGCACTTGCCGCTGATAGAGTTCGCCTACAACAACAGCTACCACTCGAGTATTGGGATTGCCCCATATGAGGCATTATACGGGAGACCGTGTAGATCGCCGGTATGCTGGAGTGATGTGGGCGAGAGACAGCTAGTTGGACCTAACATTATCCAGTTATATTCAGAGAAGGTCGATGTGATTCGGAGACGACTAGCTACAGCACAGAGCAGGCAGAAGAGTTATGCTGATACGCGGAGGCGTGAGCTGACTTTTGAGGTAGGAGATCATGTCTTTCTGAAGATCTCACCTTCCAGAGGGGTGATGAGATTCGGGAAGAAGGGGAAACTGAGTCCGAGGTATGTCGGACCTTTTGAGATATTGGATCGGGTCAGTGAGGTGGCATATAGGATTGCTTTACCGCCACAGTTCGCAGGACTTCACAACGTCTTCCATATTTCTATGCTGAGGAAGTACGTGGCCGATCCAGCTCATGTGATTGAGATAGCAGTACCGGAGATCCAGCAGTATTTGTCATTAGATGAGAGACCAGTTGAGATTGTGGATCAGATGGTACATCAGCTCAGGAGGAGAGCGATTCCGATGGTGAAGGTCAGGTGGCAGCATCACACTGTCAGAGAGGCTACCTGGGAGATCGAGGAGGATGTCAGGAAGCAGTATCCAGAGTTGTTTCGGTAAGTCTGTTGTTTCGAATTTCGAGGACGAAATTTCTTAAAGGATGGTAGATTGTAAGAACCTAATCTAAAACACCTTAATTAACTAAACCTAAACCTAATTAACACTAATCTAATCTTGGAACAGTGAAGCATGAGGTGTTGGAACGTGAGAGGAGAGAGAGTTGGTGGGTTTTGATTGGATGAGGTGTAGGTTGGATTGCCTATTTAAGGAGAAGTTGTAGAGGAGATAAGGGTTGGCGTTTTCTTCACCTAAACCCTATTCAGAGAGAGTGAAGCGTGAGAGAAGGTTGGAAGGAGGAGAAGAAGGAAGAAGAAGAGCAGTGAAGTGGCTCAAGTTCGGGAGGCTTCTTCACTCGACCAAAAGGTATGTCAAATCTTCATTATAACTCACATGAGCTTTGTGAGTATTGGGGATCGACGTTGGTGTCGAATTCCCCGTCGGATTGCAACCAATTCAGAGGTTGAAGACGACAATCGGTCGACCGGTGCCTGTGGGCAGTCGACCGATCCTATTATTATATTGTTTTGCACCCGCGAACGGTCGAACGATGTCTATGGATGGTCGACCGTTATGCCAGATTTGTGCGGGAAAAGGGTTGATGCTGTTATCGGTCGAACGGGTCCACTTAGCCGGTCGACCGAAAAACAATGAGAATGGGTCGGTTGGGGATTTTGAGTTATTAAACGGTCGAATGTCCTTAACCTTGTTCGACCGATCTATTCGATGCTAAGTCGGTTGGGAGCTTTGACCATCAAAACGGTCGACCGCTCTTTAACTTTCGGTCGACCGACTGAGCATTTTAATTAAGCAGTAGAATGCCTGTGATGTTTCGGTCGAACTGTATCTCAGTTCCGGTCGACCGAATGCCACTTAGGCAAAATGCTGAATTTCCTGTTATCGGTTGAACGGCCCCTTGGTTAGACCGGTCGGATATATATATATTATATAAATTGGTATAGGGTAGACCATCCAAACGGTCGACTGCTAGATGACTTTTGTTCGACCGATTGGTCGGTAATTCGGTTGGCGTGGTTCGACCGGATGCTATTGTTTGTACAGTACCGAGTACTGTGTGGAGGACCGGTCGACCGGTGTGCTTGTAGCGGTCGACCGATCTGCCGCAGGTTGGTGGATTTATCCACACGCGATCCGTTGAGTATAAGTCGACTACCGGCTCCGAGGCGACGGTCGATTACCGGCCTTGAGAGCGACGGATTTCACCTTCGACGAAGGCGTATTATTGTATTATTGTTGCCTCTCTTACCGAGCGGGGTGTGAGGGATGTGTGTCGTAAACCTTGGGCAGTTTGTGAGGGTTTAGCGGTAGGCCGAGGATGTTCCGGCAGGGTGCGCGTCTGGCGGCTCTTGGGGGAGCAGCGGTTGTCGTCTGACCCGAATTGTGTATTCGGTGGGCTGACTCACTCCTGGGGTGGCGGCGTGTGCCGGGGGTTCCTTCCTGCACTTTTGGGGAGTAGTGGTGTCGACTGACCCTTGTGAGGCAGCGGTGGACTGACTTGACCCTAGTGGCAGGAGTGGTTCAGTGCCGCGGAGGCGGTGAGGGCATTATTGTGGGCCCAAGGGCATTATTGTGGGCCCAAGGTTCAGTATAAAATCGTTGTGTCTCTCTTCTTTGGTTTGCTTTATTCTCGCAATTTTTTTTTATTCCCGACATTCATTAGATCTTGAAATCATCTAGTTATCTGTTAAAGTTACAAAATCAAATTAATTACTCTATTCACTCCCTAAAGTAGCTACATATCCTAACATTTGGTACCGAAACAAGGTACCTCTATTTTCACGACTTCATCGTCGATAGACACGGCTACTTGAGCCTTCGTTGAGGGTTATTCCACACATAGAGCTCCACTCTTTGATGAAAATTATTACTCCTATAGGAAATGTATGATGTCATATATCTTCAGTATCTTGATCTGTGGGATATTGTTGAAAATACATACGAGAAACTGACTAAAGAATATAAGAAATGGGAAAATATTGACAAGGAACTAGCAAATCTTGATGTTAAGGATACGAATGCATTATATTGCACATAAAATAAACATGAATTCAATAATTAAAAAAATATATCTACCGCTCATGAAATATGGTAGGCTCTTGAAGTGACCCACGAAGGCACAAGTCAAGTCAAGGAAACTAGAATAAGTATGCTAGTTGATAAATATGTCTCGTAGCACATGAAGATGAGATATATCTCTCTAACTCTGAAATTAGCTACAATGATTTACTTAATGCCTTTAATGAGATTTATGCTAAGTACAAATTATCAAGCAAAGATTGGGAAAAAGAAGTTTAGATGCTGAACACTACTGGAAAATTGCCCTACCACGTCGCCCCTACCACCTCGGTTAATTACAAACCGACATGGAATGGTGGTCTTCCACATCGGTTTTAATTGACCGACGTGGATGGAGTTTTTTAAATATATTTTTGAATAGTTTTAAAAAAAGAATTCAAAGCCTACCACGTCAGTTTTCTAGTTAACCGATGTGGAAGGGATTCTTCCACGTCGGGTTTAATTAACTGCCGTGGAAGGGCTTTTAAAATATATTTTTCAATAGTTTAAAAAAATTCAAAGCCTACCACGTTGGTTAAAATAGTGGAAGTAGTGTGTGTGTATATATATATATATATATATATATATATATATATATATTAAAACAATCCACTCCAATTCAAAATCGAGATCTTCCTTACCAAATCCTAAACCCCCAAATCTATGGAAACAAATCTCCTCTGTCGTCTGTTTCCGGACGTCCTCTCTGTCGCCGAAGACCGTTCATGGAAGACCGAGGACAACCGCATCACCCTGCACCGCCCCCTCGGAAACCCCGTCTCTGGCGTCTCCTTCGCCTTCGGTGAGAAATCCCCGAAACCCTAAAGTTCAATCTTCTAGGATTTTTTTCTCATTGGGTCTTTTTTTTGCTTCATCCTCTAACCCACCTCCGGCTACCACCTCCTCCCACCTCCTTCTCCGGGTCCCACCATTGTTGACCCACTCCGATAAGACCCTAATTTACTGGTTGGTTTGTAAATTTTTGATAATTTTATGATCCCAATTTTTGTTGCTGGTGGTTGTTTGGTTAATTTTTGTTCATTTCGTGACCCTAATTTTTGTTAAATTTTGTTTGACTTAATATATTATATTTGTTGTTAAAGTCCAAGTGCTTGTGGTGTTTTTGTGCTTTATATGTTTTATTATTTAGTCCAACGTGACGTATGTGTAACGCCCCGGATCTCGCGGGTACACACACTGGGAACCAACTCAAGTGTCGCGATCAGAGACCTCTGCGACGACCGAAGGAGTTACAAAAGACAGACCAAACAACGACTCGACAATACGTAGAGAGATCATACATGGATAGAGTAACATAAAACATAACTGAAAAGTGTGAGATTATCCATATATGGTAACAAGGTCAAATACATTACATCAAATTCAAAAGGGAAATACCTCATAAATAATGCGGAAGCAAAAGACAAACTGAAAAATCTGGTCGACGTGCCCCTCGTGTACAGAATCTTCGACTACTCGCCCAGTCTGCCCTGTGGAAACCTAAGTACCTACAAGCACTGCATTAACAAATGCGTTAGTTTTCAATTAAGAAAACTCAGTATGCCCCTGGCCCAATCAGAGTTATATGGAAGAATGCTTGTAATCTATCAAAGACAAAAGCATCTGAAACAGAAACAGAAAAGCACATAATGCATCAGAAGGCGACAACCCCAACAGTCGTGCCAATCGGGTAACACCCGCTGAAATCCCTCCAAGGGAGTCAGAATACCAACCATGCTGGTCAGACCATAACAAAAAACATCAAATGCAACAGAACGCTACGACTCCAAAAGTCGGGTCGGTCGAGCGCACCAGAACCATTCCTAGAAAGGAACCTGAACACCAGCCTCGCTGGTCAAAGGTGGTCACTCGAGAGTGACCCACCGCTCGGCACAAAGTGGTGTGCCGGATACGTGTCCCAATTCGCGGCAAGTGACCTACATGGTGCCAACGCGAACTTGGGAACACCTACCCTGAGACACAATGGCAGCGCGCCTGCCCAGGACTTATCTTACGCCTGGCCTCCCAACATGAAGGTCTTATGTGAATGGCCTCTGGAGCTAGAGGACCCACTCGTGGCCCATCGGCCCAGAAAACGGAACGTGCCCAGAATTATTAATTATATTAATGCAATGTAAGATACTTAAGCATCTAAATCTAATGTAGCTAAAGGATATGGAACGAGCTTAAGGAAGAGTATCCGGATATCCTCCTAACAGCCCCGAACAAATCATAAATCAAACATCCCAATGAGTAAACAAACGAATCTCGCAACAGCAACAATCATAACTGGAATCAATAAATGAACACGACAATTAAACAAAGTCATCTACGGGTCATGATATGGGTGTCGTAAGGTCTGAAATCCTATGCGTCATACACATTCACAATGCATAAAACAGATTAGTAACAAAGCATGTGAAGTAAGGGAACATGTATGATAGTGGACAAAAATTCATACACATCAACACAAGCAATCAATATATGCGTCTTGAATTTAAGAGCATCAATATGATAAGAGCTTAGAATCCCATACCACAAATTAGAATTTAAATGAATATAAAACAGAGCTAATGTAGGAACATGTGTACTATGATCTGTAACAAGTCGTGAAATATTATACCATAGACAAATGGAATGATGCACAAATACATGATCTAGGGTCAACAACCGATCATGGCCGAATTTTTCGTGTGTGGTCATGAAGGAAGCCTAGTTATGTAGTCCATATTCATTAATCAAAGCATGGAACCCTATTGGAATAAGGCACTACTAATTTTTAACACATATCACATATAATCTAACTTCAGTAGCTAACATGGAGTGCAACAGAGCATAATCATGAATGAACGCATGGTTGTGAATGATCTGAAACTAGTAGGGTGTATATTGCCATGTCTTAATGCTTGAGTAGAAATCTGAGACAAGTAAGGGTTCATATGACTAAAGTCTAACAAAATTATGAAACCATGCGTGATTAGGAAACTTGTATAACCAGCACGTCATGCATGAATATTAGGACAGTTTGGTGCATCATGCTTCAATACAAGGTCTGAAACCCATGATGATTTATGACATTTATGCATAAACATAACCAGTCATGGAACCGTGTCAATAAGTTAAATCGCGAAGCAATAACACGGCCAAGGGAATGATTAAACCACAACATGATCACATAACAACAAGATAAACTCTAAAACTAGCATGAGATAAGTACCTAGCGTGGATATTATCCCATCTAATACAAGTTTAAGCATGTTACAAGTATAGATCTACATTAAGCATATGAAATGACACAAATAAAAGAACCCAAAACTACCACATAATATACATGACCTCCACGCCCAAAGGGGGATGGAACTACTCACTACTCATTAAGAAAAATGAAATTAAACTAAGCATGCAAGAATTGAAAAGAGACAATATAAAACTAAGAAAACATTCTTTATTGCTCACTCACCTTACAAGTAGCCTCTCTCCACCAGAGTTTTGCTCCAAGGCTTTACTCCTACTAGAGAGAATGTAGTAAATACAAAGGAGGAAGAAGAGATCTACATATAGTCATAGAAAAAGGTAAACGGGGACAATCACCCGATGTGGGACTAATGAAACTTCTAAAACTGGATAAAAAGAACATGATAATCTCCCACGAGAAACTGGATCGGATTCGGATCAAAAGGACGCACCAATTTGCGGTCACTTTTTCTCGGATCTGCTTGAATTTTGGATATGTGCTTTAGTTCTTCAGTTCTTCGCGAGGGGTGCACTTGGATTGGTTTTTGGAGTCTGTGCCCGAATGTAATTGCCAAAATACTCCTCATGATAGTGTGGTGTTTCTTGATTTGCTTATTAGTCATTTTGGTTTACATCAGGGTCGTTTTCTCTTGCATATCAGTCTATATGTCTCACAATTCAGTCATTTTTCTTGCTTTCAAGTCCTTTTTGAGTCTCTTCTTCTCAAACATTTTTATTCCTAAACTTAAACATAAGACTCGTTACATAGCATTGTTTAGGGGAAAGATAATGAATATAAGACACAAATGTATACATAATATGATGTCAATCAAATACCCCCACACCTAACTTTTTCTAGTCCCGAGCAAAACAAAGAAATAGAAAAATAAAGGAAAGGAAAAATCATACGTAAAACAAGAAAATCCGAACTCACTTTCGTAGGAATCACAGTTGCATTTAGCATGTGCAACAAGTCGTTAAACCTCCCTGTCTCCAAGGAGGAGTAGTGTTGTCTCCTGAGGGTTTTCAACGGATACATGCACAACTAGACCTCATTTGCTTAATTGGTCTAATTATGATTATTGGAAGAATATGATGAAAATTTTCCTAATTTCAAATGACCTTAAGTATTGGATGTTTCTTTAAAATCCCTACACACCCCCAAATGAAGATGAATTAGATTCACTTTCTAGGGCCAAAATGAAAGAAATCGAAATGAATTCAAAAATCATGAACATCTTATATTGTGGCCTTAATGATGGTGAATATAATAGGATTAGGGGTTGTGAAAGTGCATATGAGATATGGCATAAACTACAAGTGCATCATGAGGGTGATAGTAAAACCAAAGAAACTAGGATTAGTCTCCTCATGCATAAATATGAGATTTTTTCTATGCAAATCGGTGAGAACATAAGCAAAATGAACACTCGCTTCACCGATATCACTAATTCTCTTTTGGTCCTTGGAAGAAAAATCAATGAAGGAGAGATGACAAGGAAGTTCCTCTGGTCGCTTAGCAATGATTGGGAAGATAAAGTCGTCGCAATTGAAGAGACGCATGATCTTTCCAAATTAAAGATGGAGGAACTCGTTGGAAATTTGATGGCGTATGAACTTCAAATTAACCATAGAAAGGAGAAAGAAGCCTCAAAGAACAAACCCTTCTTGTCATTACATGCAAATCTTGAGGAACCAAGGAGGAGTATAGAAGATGAGGACATTGAAGACCTATCCAACGACTTCTTCAAATACCTCAAGAGGGATAAAGAAGAAAGGAATGAAAGAAGAGGTAGAAGAAGTGAAATGAGAGAAAAGAAGAAGGAGAATGAGGAGAGTGAAAATGAGAGAAAAGAGAAGGAGAAGAAAAATGAGAGAAGGAAGAGAAGGAGAGAAAAGGAGAGGTGTAAGAGAAAAGAGAAGAGGTTGGAAGCTCAAATGGCTACTTGGGACGATTCATCGTCATCATCTTCATCCCAATAACCCGCACCTTCATCAACAAAGGAATATGCACATATGTGCTTCATGGAAATTCAAGATGAAGGAAGTGAGGTATCCTCTAACTCTTACTCTACTAGATCATATTCTTGCTCATCTAAGTCATATGCTAGTGATAGTTCATGTTCTAAAGAAGAAACATATTCACACAATGAACTTCAAAATGCATTTCATGACTTAGTCAAACAATATGAGATTATTTGTGAAAAGAACAAGAATGCTAGAAAGAAAATCAATGGTCTCAAATGCCAAATTGATATAGTCATGAATGAGAAGAATGAGGTGCTTGCTAGACTTGAAAATAATGCATCAACTCTTAACGAACAATTAGATCTTCATGCTTGTAATGTGCAATTAAGAAAAGATCTAGAAAAGTTCACAAATAGAACTAAGATGTTTAATATGCTTTTAGGTAGTCAAAGACAATCTTTGCAAAAACATGCTTAGGATATAATGATTCATATGTTAAAAATCATGTAATTCATACCACTTTAAATGGAAAACACTTAGTTGTAAAGCATAGTTCTTCAAGTGTATGGGCTCCTAAAAGAAAAATAGTTTGGATTCCCAAATCTAACATTAAAGGACCCAAAGTTGTTTAGGTACCTAAATATACACTTGTAGGTGCTTGAGGATGAAATCGGTGGTGATCGGGCAAGCTTGAGAGTCAAATTCAACGTCAGTTGCTTCACCAAATGGAGATTAGAACCAATTCAAGTTTCAAAGTGGGTATAATTTCTTATCCACTAATTTTTTCAATCAATTGGTTCTAGTCTAGATTTTATATGCTTAATTGCCAAATCATATAATCATTCATTGCATATCTTAAAATTTGAAACACATCCATTGCCTAAGTGTCAAATTTGTAAATGGATATCAAATAAGGGGAATTAAAACTTCACATGCCTATTGTTAATATATTTGCTTGATGTTTAAAAATGGGAGAAATAGAATTGAACTCAATCGAAAAATCATATTCATATTGATAGGGGGAGCTTATTGAATATCTTTTTCTTAGTGTAATGAAGTGCAAAATTAAGGGGGAGCACTTCATTATAAGACATCCAAAATTCAATGTTTATATCTTACAATTTTTTATAGATGTCAAAGGGGGAGAGATAATTAAGGGGGTAACATGAAATTTGATTCTAATTGAACAAACTATGTACATCCATAGGGGGAGCATTTTTATGCATATTTTACATCTAAAAATTTGAAGTATTAAGATATAGGTTGCCATCATCAAAAAGGGGGAGATTGTTGCCTTTTTTGCCATAATCTATGTTTTGATGATTTAATCAACCTAATCTTAATTATAATCAATGTAGAGTAGCACACATATTGCATTGCATATATATTGCTATGTTCTAACTTCTACCGGTGATCATGACTCAAGGAAGAAAGGAAATCAAGTCAATACATGTAATCAAGCTCATTTAAAGACATATAATTTGCATTTCTTTTGAGTCTTAGGAACTTTGTGTAATTTAGCATACTTGAGCAAAAATCTACTCAAACACACACCAGGTTCCTTATAGAAGTCACACACAAAATTTCATATAATTTGTGCTTCAATAGATCACCCAAACTTAGACCGGAAAACACTAAACACTTAACCTGAACTGTCTGCCCACATTCGGTCGACCGAAAGAGACCGTTCGGTCGACCGAGTGATCAATTACACAGTTAGTGTTTTACTGCTCGGTTTCGGTCGACCGTCCAGACCTTTTCGGTCGACCGAGTGAACACAATTTTCCGACCGTTTGTTTTGTCGTTTTATACCCACGGTCGTATTCGTATTATTCCAAATACCCAAAAAAAACATTTTCGTATCGGTCGACCGAACATAAGATGTCTCAAAAAACCCCAAACTACATGTTCGTTTTCGGTCGACCGTGGACCTTGTTTCGGTCGATCAAATTTGATCTTGTTTGTCAACCTCGTAGAGCCTGTTATGAATCGGTCGACCGAACCCTATTCGACGTTCGACCGATCACTTAAGTGAACTTAATTCATAGCCAAAATTGACCAACCGGTCGAGCGACATACCCGATTCGGTCGACCAATTTTGTTCTGAATTGGGTCCTGCAGATTTTTGTTTTGTGTATCTTACACAACCTTTACCCAAGTCATACTCAACGGCTATAATTGTCTTGGAACTTATAAATAGAGTTGTAAAACACATTTTAACACAACTCTCTCACTCCATATTGTCCAGTACATTAAAGAAAAAAATCGAAACACTCCAAGCCTCAAACCTTCCACACTTTAGTCTTAAATCTTATTCTCACTCAAGTGTGCTCTAGATTAAAGAGTGTTGTCCCACTCATTCATTGCCAAGGCAGCAAGGGTCCTCAGGCAAGCCCAAGACAAAGAGTATAGACTTCGTTGAGAGCCCGAAGTGATCCCTCTCGGATTGTGAGAGGAGGAACCAAGCTCGGCGAGGGTTGTTCGCAACTTTGAAGATTGTAAAGGCGTTCTCTCCCGGCTCGAAATGAGGAGTGGTTAGTGAAGTCGTGAGCGAAGCTCGGCGATCCGAGCGGAGCTTGCGAGAGAGGACTGGGACCTGTTTAATCGTTTTAAATACCACAAGTGCATGGCCGTGTTGAAGCGGCGGAAAATACGGTTCGATCCACAACGAGGTGTGTAGACTCTGGTTTGTTCGAAGGCAAGTGGGAAAAGAGGGGAAGAAGTTGTGATTACGCTAAACTAGACTAACTACACTAAACGAGTAAGCATCAAACAAGGAAAACGAAAGCGAGGGAAATTGAAAGCTGGAAATCAGAAATGGAAAACCCCTAAGGGGTGGAGTGTGTGCACACATGTAAAAAGATGGTGAAGAATGCATTCTATATGCACAAATGTAGGTAGTGTTTTCATGCATAGGAAGTGTCTAAAGGTTATGGCAAAACATATCAATCCATTCACTAACCTAGTTGATTAACATTCATATACACAAGCTGTTTATTTCGGAACCTAAACAAGCATGGGAGGTGTCTAAGATGTATGACAAAACCCATCAAGTGTATTATTCTACTCTAACAAGCAAGCATACATTCACATTTATCAACACAATCAAAATATAAAGCATTCATATCCATTCTTTAATGCATGTATGAACATTATCTCCCCCACCCCCCCCCCCCCCCCCAATGGGGGATGGATCTACTCACTACACATTACTCTAACAATTAAACTAAAAAAGAAAAGAAACATTCTAACTACTTTAGCCTAGAATCAAAGAAATAAAACTAAGCGAAGCATGCATAAAGAAACAACATAAGAACAAAAGAATGGAAAAATTATTTTATTAGATGACTCACATTGAAGGTAGAATTCTTCTCCACCTTGAGATTTTGCTCCAAGGCTTACTCCAAGTAGAGAGAATGCCACTAAGAAATGGGTAATTACAATAGAAGGTGAAGAGTTCTATTTATAGCCATAGAAAAAGGTAATCCGGGACAAACTCCCGGTATGGGACTAAACAAATACCAGAAATAGACTAAATATACACTAATACACACTCCACATAATTTTGGAAATCAGAATTTTGGAAATGGATGGGTTGGGTGGTGATGGGCTGAGAATGAGTCCAATGATTGGTCGTGGGGTGTTGGTAGAATTCAGGATATTCAGAAGGACGATACTGGGGTGGGAATGAAGTATAAGAATTTGAATAAGAATTGTCTCCCCACGAATCCATCCATCTCGGGTTTTACACGGATACGTAATGGTCATATTGAGCATTTTGGGAAAAGGTATACTCATACTCAGACTGGGAGAACATAAGAACATTCCTCGATAACATGACCACTCAACCAACACCAGTCACACGGTACGGCTACTGGAGACACCGGTGCACTCATGTCATCTACCACATGCATGAAAGAGGCCAAAAGTTCTTGCAACGTCTCAGTTGGAGAACCAACATATGATCCGACGTAATTAGATGGTGGTCTAGCAGTCGGTGCATCTCTCATATTACCCCAATATGAAGATTGCTCAGTCAAACAATGAAGATTGTCCCAACCATACGGGGTGTTTGTCTGAGGCACCCCAAGATGCATGGGTCCGGAGTACCAGGGAGAATTGTCCTGGTCCCAACAATGATATGGATGGTCGCCCATGTAACCATCCATCTCGACAAAGAACTCTCTAGTCGATCACTCTCACCACCACGAGGCCAAGCTCGCAAAAAGTGTTTGACTCGACCCTAAAATGCTAACAAAGAGTGTAAAGGGGAGGAGACTAGAACGTAGAAGTATGTGAGAAGAAGATGACTCAGAGGAGAAGGGAAGAATCCCTAGAGCTAGCGTGGCTAATGGGAGAAGGTATAAGCCTAATCTAGCAAGCACAACTCAAACAACTTAATGCTATGGGTCCTTAGGCTAGACGACGCCTAACTTCGAGGTCACTAGTCTCAACACGCCTCACCTCCCTACAACGAAGACCACAATGCCTAGCAAGTGATACCAAATCCGGAGATCCATTACCTCCTACTATCGACAATGCAAGCGACGTCGATCTGGTCATGACGGTCTCAACTAGATCACTCTCCTAGTGCGTCCAAATTCCTTAGGGCCAATGTCTACTTGCTTTTAGATTAAGGCTTTACTTGAGTGTGCTTTTTGGGGCTAAGGGAGGGGTGATGAAACCCCCCCCTTATCTTTGTAAACTATAGGTGATGCCGCTTAAAGATATTTTGAAATCTTAGTCTAGCAAGCAACTAACCAAACAAGCACTCACCTCACTCTTGTCCCGGTGCACCTTACTAACTAATGCATGTTTTAACCATGCATGAATGAGAAAAAGGGTGCACGTACCTCACACCAGTAATCGACAACAAGAATTTAAAGAAAAGAAAATACAAATGTGTGCAAGGTCTACAAATGATGCATGACCTAGATGGCAAGAAGTTTAATCTTTCACTTTGAGTTTTATGGTCCAAGTTTTCTTAAAAGGGGAATTGATTAATCTGGGAGCTAACTATAGGTTGAAACAAGACAAATTGAACTCCCAGATTACTACACTAAAACAACAAACCACCAGAACAACAATGGGAGCAAAAGAAGCTCACCAGGCCGCCAATTGGCGGTCTAAGACCGCTGATTGGCGGTCCAAAAAGTCGTTCTCTGCTCAAACTTTCTCCTGGTGTGTCCCCTTGATGCTGCAATATCCCTTAAATAAAAATAAACTAAAATCAAAAGATTAAAACCACTTGAACCGTCCAAACCAGAGTCTGGACAGAGCACCTCCCTAGCAACGGTGCCAAAAACTTGTTTGATACGTTTTAATTAACCGCAAGTGCACGGCCGCGTTGAAGTGGTGGAAAATACAAGTGGATCCACAAGGAGGTGTGTGGACTCTAGTTTGTTCGAAGGCAAGTGGGATAAGAGGGGAAGAAGTTGTGATTACACTAAACTAGACTAACTACACTAAACGAGTAAGCATCAAACAAGGAAAACGAAAGTGAGGGAAATTGAAAGCTGGAAATCAGAAATGGAAAACCCCTAAGGGGTGGAGTGTGTGCACACATGTAAAATGATGGTGAAGAATGCATTCTATAGGAACAAATGTAGGTAGTGTTTTCATGCATAGGAAGTGTCTAAAGGTTATGGCAAAACCTATCAATCCATTCACTAACCTAGTTGATTAACATTCATATACACAAGCTGGTTATTTCGGAACCTAAACAAGCATGGGAGGTGTCTAAGATGTATGGAAAAACCCATCAAGTGTATTATTCTACTCTAACAAGCAAGCATACATTCACATTTATCAACACAATCAAAATATAAAGCATTCATATCCATTCTTTAATACATGTATGAACATTATCTCCACCCCCAAAGGGGGATGGATCTACTCACTACACATTACTCTAACAATTAAACTAAAAAAGAAAAGAAACATTCTAACTACTTTAGCCTAGAATCAAAGAAATAAAACTAAGCTAAGCATGCATAAAGAAACAACATAAGAACAAAAGAATGGAAAAATTATTTTATTAGATGACTCACATTGAAGGTAGCATTTTTCTCCACCTTGAGATTTTGCTCCAAGGCTTACTCCAAGTAGAGAGAATGTCACTAAGCAATGGGTAATTACAATATAAGGTGAAGAGTTCTATTTATAGCCATAGAAAAAGGTAATCCGGGACAATCCCCCGGTATGGGACTAAACAAATACCAGAAATAGACTAAATATACACTAATACACACTCCATATAAATCTCCGGACCAAAAGTGACTGCCAATTAGCGGTATACAATGTTCGGATCGCTCTGGATTTCTTGTGGGCTTTTCTGGAAGGATTTGTTTGTCTTTGATGCATCTACTTTGCTTGTTGGAGCTCCGACCCGAATAGAATTGCCAAAATACTCCCCATGATGGTGTGAAGTATTCTTGTTTTCTCATTAGTCCTTCGATCTTACGTTTAGGTCCTTCGATCTTGCATCTTTGTCCTTGAGTCTTTCAGCTCAATCTTTTTTCATGCTTTTAGGTCCTTTTATAACTCTTCTCTTCAAACCTATTTATTTCTGAAATTTAAACATAAAACTCGTCACGTAGTATTGTTTAGGTGAAAGATAATGGATATAAGATACAAATATAAGCATGAAATGATGTCAATCTGGACCCGGGTGGGGTGCCGAACCTCTATAAATATCCTCCGTCTCATTGTGGTTTGCTTTATTTCATCTTTACTTGCTTGTTTAGTTTTTAATTCCGCTGCATATTCTTGATTGCTTAAACAAGTAGGTAATTAGCCTCAAAAGTGATTAGAATTAGGGACCCTCACGATCCTACAGTTTTGATCCGATTTTTCGCCTTCGATTTACATTCAACAAAATTTGATCCTTGGGTTTTCAGCAAATTCATATCTCATGTAATATATTATCTTATGTTATGTCAAACTATTACACCCTATACATCTAATATGAATTTATTCGTGATTCTAATTATGTCAATTTTCTTGACATATTGATTTAATCGATTCACCACGTGTATCACATTTCACATGAAACCTGATACACCATATAAATACAAAATCAAGCTTCTTGTTTCCCAGTTTTTGTGGTGTGACCTATAGGAGGATCTAAACTATATTGGCAGTGATATTAAACACTTAATTCCACAAACTATAAGTGGTATGTAGCTATACATTATAGTTACCCTATCAGCATACATGTCTTATTCACTCGAACTAAACATGATCCATTCAGTGATGTAAAGACATCACAATTGTGTCCATCCCTTGCCTTAGGCCAATGAGTCTACGAGATCTATCTCTATATATCTTGATTACCAAGATGTATTGAGCTTCACCCATGTCTTTTGTTGAAAATGAAGATTTCAATGAACTTCTCGTTGTCTCTAGCAAGGGTATATGGTTTCACATGAGGAGTATGTCATCGACATATAAGATCAAAAACACTATGTGGCTCCCACTAACCTTCTTGTATATACAAGGCTCTTCCTTACTTTGGACGAAGTGAATCTTCTATTGACTTCCTCGTCTACATATGTATATGTATATGTATATGTATATCACATAAGGAGTATGTCATCAACTCCTCGATGCTTACTTTAATCCATAAATGGATCGTTGAAGCTTGCAAACTTTCTCGCTATTCTTTGGAACTTCAAAACCTTGAGGTTCTACCATGTACACATCCTCCTCCAAGGTCCCATTAAGGAACATTGTTTTGACATCCATTTGGCATTTCTCATAGTCATGAAATGCTGCAAGAGCGAGCATAATCGAAATAGACTTGAACATGGCACCCAGTGAAAAAGTTTCATCATAGTCAATCCCTTGAACTTGAGTGAAACCGTTTGCTACAAACCGCGCTTTGTAGGATGTCAAGTTCCCATCCATGTCCATCTTCCTCTTGAAAACTCATTTATTTTGAATGACATTTTCCCTTGAGGAAGGTCAACGAAGTTCCACCCATTATTATCATACATGGATTCTATTTCGGATTCCATGGCCTTAAAACAAAGTTTGGAGTCCTCTCTTTCCATTGCTTCTTGAAAGGTCGAGGGATCATCGGTATCTAGTACCATGATTTCATGAAGTCCCAAATACATATCGGGTTTCTTTCTTTCCCTCGTAGACCTTCTAAGTTCTTTCGGTTCTACATGTACTTCTTGAACTTCTTCCATAATTTCTTGCAGAATATGTTCATGTTCGATTCTCGAACGTGCACTAGGCGGGGATGATTGAGTTTCACTCACAATTGCTTGCATGGGTCTCTCACTCACGCTCCCACTAAACCAAAGAAACCTCGGTTGGGCCTTCATAATCTTGTACTTTAGTTCATATCATGATCATGTAGAATATCTTGAGTTCCCTCAAGCACAATTCTACTCCCACTACTTTTAATTCTTTTGAGAAATTCTTTCTCTAAGAATACGGCATCCCTCTCGACAATCACTCGATTGGACGTTTTATGCCAAAAGTAATATCCTTTTGTCTCACGAGGATAACCTATAAAGAAGTGTTTATCCGCTTTTGGTTGAAGTTTGGTCGACATCAATTTTTTGACGTAGGCCTCACAACCCCAAATCTTGAGAAAATTGAGCTTAGGTATTTTACCACTCCATAGGTCATAAGGCATTTTCTCCACGAATTTGGATGAAAAATTATTTAGTGTGTAAGTCACAACTTCTAGTGCATAACTCCAAAAGTAAAGCGACAATTCAGCTTGACTCATCATTGAACGAACCATGTCGAGTAATGTCTTTTTTCGCATTTCGGATACCCCATTCCATTGAGGTGTTCCGGGTGGAGTGAGTTGTGGTACAATACCACAGTCCTTTAGGAACGAATCGAACTTGGTACTTAGGTAGTCACCTCCACGATCAATTCGTAGAGACTTAATTTTCTTGTTGAGTTGGTTTTCTACTTCTTTCTTGAATTCCTTGAACTTGTCAAAGGATTCACTTTTGTTTCTCATTCGATAAATATAGTCATAACGACTATAGTCATCCGTAAACGTAATGAAGTACCTAAAACGGTCTCTAGCACTTGTACTCATTGGACCACATACATCGGAATGTATCAAATCCAGCAAGTTATTCACTCTTGGACCTTTCTTCTTAAAGGCCTCTTGTTCATTTTTCCCATTAGGCAAGGTTCGCACATCTCCAACGATTTAAAATCAAGTTGACCAAGAAGGCTAGTTTCTTGCAATTTCTTGATGCGTTTTTCATTTATGTGACCAAGATGATAGTGCCACAAGAGTGTATCATTCACGTGAGTAGTTTTAAGCCTCTTGTTATTGATGTTTAAAATTTGTCTATTATTTAATTCAAGCAAATAAAGATCATTCCTTATGAATGCATTTGCATAGAAAATTCCATTCTTTGATATAGACAAGCAAGAGTTTGAAATATTTATATTAAAATTATCCATATCCAAACATGATACGGAAATAATATTCTTTCTAATCGAAGGCACATAATACACATTCTTTAAACATAAATTTAAACCACTAGACAATTGAAGTTCAACGGAACCTTGTGCAATCGCAGCAATGCTTGCACCATTTCCAACCTTCAAAATCATCTTGTTCTTCTCGAGTTCCTTACTATCCTTTAGTAGCTGCACATTAGAAATTATGTAAGCACAAGATCCGGTATCAATACCCAATCATGGACAGAGGTGGCTAAATTTATTTCAATAACAAATATACATTTAGCCTTTTTGGGGTGTTTTCGCTCAATTACCCCATTGTCAAGATCCTACTTGTACTTGGGGTAATTCGGCGGATGTGTCATTTTCCACCGCAGTTGTAACACTCCGTATTAGGAGTCGGAGATTTCGAAGAATTCTCCTTCGAGGCACTTGCGTGAGCGCCTCCTACTCCACTTCCCTCAACGCCTTTTTGGGCAATTTGTTTTTGCCTTTACCTTTGGTGATCTTCCTGCTCCCTCCATGGACGACTATGACGTTCTTGTCTTGACCCTTGCCCATGTCAACTTCAGTCATTTTGAGAGTGTTGTGAAGCTCCTAAAGACTCACTTCTTTCTCACGCACATGATAGTGCATGATGAAACCCGTTTAGGATGGGGCTAGAGAGCCAAGAATAAAATCTTCCACAATGTCCTCGAGCATCAGGGAAGAGAGCTTCGCCAATTTCTCAAGGTATGCTTGCATAGTGAGAAAATGTGTGGATACCGATGTACCCTTAGCCATGTGGAACCTTGTGAGTGCTATGGTGGTCTTATAGTACTTTTTTCTAGCACTATCCATGAACATCTTTGTTACAGCTTCCATGGTCTTCTTGGGTTTTGAATCCAAGTATTTCGCTTGAAGCGAGTCATCCATGGAGGCCAACGTTAGACCGCGAACTTGGTTCTCTTGGTCTTCCCACTTGGCTTTAGCCTCTCTCTTGTTATCAGTTGTCTTCTCATTTAATTTTGGAATTTCATCATTCAAAATATGAGACAGTTTCTCAAACTTCAACAAGATATTGAGCTTGAGTTGCCAGCTTATGAAGTTTGAGTCATTATTTGCCAAATGATGTTTTTCAATCATAAATCGCACAACAGGTTGAATATTCGACATTTCTACAAAATGAGATATATAGGACTTAGCATCAATTTTATGTTTGAAAATAAATACTGTAAATAAATAAATACGTCCATAAATGCAGTAATTCAAGATCCTATCAATTATAATATAAACTAGCTAAGGGCTATTGGATATATTATAAAATCAAGGTAAGAAAACATTTCTAATCATAACCATTTCGAAAATTTTGCAAACTCTTGCATTTTCAAACTTTTATGACTCTTGTCATCTTAATTAAGAGGGAATTTGAGCAATCCTCCTCAGGAAAACTCATTTTCTCAAAACCGAGCTACGACTCCGAGTCTTGTTAAGGAAACTTATTTCATTTGATACGAGATACGTTTATCCATTGTATTCACAAATAATTACACTCGGTGTCCACTAAGGGTGAATCGCACATTGTACATCTATTCATGGCACAATAATAGACAACCTTATATCTCCCATTATTCTCAAAGATGGAGGAAGTTATCTCCCACTAAGGGTGACTCGAATATTCATCGATCGATGGTTGCTAGTTGATGAAATAAGAAAGAAAAATACTCTTACTTTTTGGCTGGACAATTAAACATTTATATCTGATTTTAGAATTTAGGTGATCATACATATTTATCTATATACACAACCTAACATTCATTCATACAATCACATATATGTCAAGCACACAAACATAAAATAAATCCATTCACACATTTGTGTGAGTTTATATGTTCCTGTCTCCTTGACCTTTGCGACTTCTCCGTGACTTCCTCTTGCACCATGGATGTAGATATTGGAAAATATAAACATGCATCTCACAATTTTGAAAATTGTCTAGTGCAAGTCCTATGTAAAAATCATCTCATATTCATGCATATACATAAATAATCGGCTTTTACATATACATAAGCCTCTGTGATTGAATAATAATAACATACACATTCATTCATTTATTCACACATGGCTTCGTCGGAACATACAAACTCACATACCCTTGCAAAAGGAACTCGAGCAATGCATGTACATATACTATAAATTACTTGATTTAGTTTAACCTTCATCTCTAAATCAAATAATTCCAAAATCATTTCAAATCCATTAAAAATGATTTTTACATCCACGGTTCAAAATACAAAACATTTGAACCGTAGTTTATCCAATTTTCCAAAGGAAATCTTTAAGGAACAATAAACTTAAGTCTAAATCTAAATTCTAACATTCAAATGATGTGTCTTAAAACATTTAAAACTGTCAAAAGAATCAATTAGAATTAAATCAACAAAACTGTCTGAAAACACGAAAAACACATCAAGCATGAATTGTTTCGATTGGAGATGGTAAACCAAAATTAATTATATAGTTTAATCATTGAAAATATGAACTAAATGCTCTGATAACACTGTAGGATTTCGTGCCTCTATGTATGTATATATTTTCAAAACTTATACATGCATACATGATCGATTTCCAAATTTTCAATAATTTCATGTACATAGTTTTACATTTATTCTAATATCATATTATTCACATATATATATATATATTAAAACAAATATAAGAATATCATACCCAAGGTTCTCTCAAACCTTTATTAAGATCCGGAGTTGCATCGCACGCTAAATCGCCGGTTGATTGGCCTCCAAGTGTTCACGAAAATCTAAACAAGATTAGAGATAAAGGAGCTAGTCAATCAATCTCTAATTAAGTTTAGAATCTAGGTAATAAACCTTCTAAGTTCCCCAAGATTTAATCTCTAAAAGCTCAAAATAATTAAGAGAGATTTTGATGGAGTAGTGGAGAGGTTGGGGGGAGAGAGAATTTTGCATTAGTGTTAAACAAGTAGGGAGAGGAGACCAATTCATAGGCTCTCCCAACACCCACATCATGGGCTACCCAATAACCCATGGTCTCTTGTTTTTTTCTTCCTCAAAAATGTTTGACCACAATTGGAACAAATCCAGCCAATGATCAACATTAATCTCTTAATAATTCAAGGAAGAATCGTGTCGAACGGTCGACTGAAATCACCACTCGCTAGACCGAACAGTTGTTGCTTTGACAAGTTCGGTCGGACAATGAGCTAGACGGTCGATCGAATATTCACAAGAAAAAATTTCGTGGAAAATTTCGGTCGAATCACCTCTCACTCTGGTTGACCGTTTACCTACCAAAATTTCTCCTGGTAAATTACAGTCAACCGTGTCCCTATACCGGTCGACCGTTATAGCGCCAAAATATTTCCTGGATATTTTCGGTTGACTGTTATCACTCCCGGTCGACCGATCCTATTATCGAGACACGTCCTGATAATTTTTAGTCGACCTATGCGCATCCGATCTTTGTCCGGTCGACCGTTCTCAGAACGGTCTACTGTTTTGATCTGATTTTTTGTCGTCGCCAAATTTTTGATTTACATCCAACAAAACTTGATCCTTGAGGGTTTAGCAAATTCATCTCTCTTGTAATATATTATCTTATGCAATTTCAAACTATTACACCCCATAATACATATATCTCATATGAATTTATTCCTGATTCTAATTATGTCAATTTTCATGACATATTGATTTAATCGATTCACCACGTGTATCAAATTTCACATGAAACCCGATACACCATATGAATACGAAATCAAACTTCTTGTTTCTCAGTTTTTGTGGTGTGACCTATAGGAGGATCTAAGTTATGTTAGTAGTGATATTAAACACTTAATATCACAAACTATAAGCAGTTTCTAGATACACATTATAGTTACCCAATCATCATAGATATCTTGTTCACTCGACCTAAACACTATACATTTAGTGATGTACATACATCACTTGTTTCTATCCCTTGCCTCATGATATTAAGAATATATACAAAGTAGAAATGTGTCACATTTGTATCATATATACATTTCTTGATCTTTTAAGCTAATTATAAATATGTAACTTAACTCAAGTCACATTGTGCATTTTATTATCACTATGCTCATTTATTACTATGCTAATTGATAGCTTTTTACAATAATCAAATTAAACACTTCTTATGCGAATTGTGAAAAGAATGTTTTCTAAAAGTTTTACTTTTATATGTCAGTTGTTCTGAATTGGATGTGCAAATATTTTGTTCCTTGATTAATGTATTTGTCTTTTGAAAGTGTTAAGGAATAGGCTCTTGGTCCTTAACCGTAGAGCTCTAAAAGATAATGGTCTACATAAATCAATAGTTATTCACTATCATGGTAATTAACATGGAACATTAATGACCGAGATAAGATTGTCTTGTTGGTCATCGATTATTGTAACTCTACAAATATTTGACGACACGAGTATATAAAAGAAAAAAAGATTACTTTTATATATTGAATAGACCTAACAAGTAAAACACTGTGGAATTGTATTATGTGTCATTAATGTTTTACTATGTCTTGCGTCCTAAGATATGAGACTTATATCTTTTTACATAAGGAATGTTTAATTTGATTCTTGTCAAAAGCTATCAATGAGTATAGTGATAAAGGCAATAGTTGGTTGAACATGACTTATGCTGGAAAAGATTGCTAGTCAAAAAGATTATTATTGCCCCTCTTAATTGAGTGATGATATTAGTGGGCCCTTGATAAAGAAAAATTATAATTTGCACAATGTAGCTTGAGTTAAATTACATAGTTATAATTAGCTTAAAAAATCAAGAAATGGATATAATACAAAGGTGACATATTTCTACTTTGTATATATATTGTTAATATCATGAGGCAAGGGATAGACCCAAGTGATGCACTTACATCGCTAAATGTATCGTGTTTAGTTCGAGTGGAACTAGACATCTATGATAATGGGGTAACTATAATGTGTAGCTAGATACCGCTTATAGTTTGAGATATTAAGTGTTTAATATCGCTGCCAATTTAGCTTAGATCCTCCTACAGGTCACACCACAAAACTGGAAAACAAGAAGCTTGATTTTTAGTTCATATGATGTGTCAGGTTTCATGTGAAAATGGACACATGGGGTGAATCAATAAAATCAATATGTCACGAAAATTGACATAATTAGAATCATAAATAAATTCATATAAGATGTATATATTATGGGGTGTAATAGTATATCATTACATAGGATAATATATTACATGAGATATGAATTTGGTAAAACCCCAAAAGATCAAATTTTGTTGGAGATAAATCCAAAATTTGATAAAGCCAAAAATCGGACAAAAGGGTGGAATGTTTTTCAGGGTCCGGTCAACCGCAAATTCACGGTAGCTATTGAGCGTGTGAACGGTCGACCGAATTGATGCGTTTGGTCGACCGAAAACTTTCAGTAGCTTCCATGAGCTCGTATTGGTAGTGACCGGCTGACCGGAGTAGGGTCATGGTTGGACCGAAAATTTCCAGGAGATTCCACGTGTTGATCTTGGTAGTGACCGGTTGACCGACTTGTGAAGCAGTCCGACCAAAAATTATTAAGAGAATAATTCAGATCATGGGCTGGATTAATTCCATACTTGGTCAAACGGTTTTGAGGATGATTATGTGGCAAATTATGATTGGTTTTAGGGAGAGAAAAACAAGAGATCTTGGCTAGAGAATAATTCATGATATTAGTGATTTAGGAGGCTATAAATAGGTCATCTCACCTACTTGTTTCATATGAATGATTGCAAAATTCTCTCTCTCCCTAACCTCCCCATTAATCCATCCGAAAATTCTCTTAATTATTTATGTTTTTGGAGATTGAATTCTCAGGAGCTTTAGAGGGGTTATTAGCTAGACTCTAAGATTAATTAGAGATTGATTGGCTGGCTCATTTCTCTCTAATATTGTTTAGAGTTTGGTGAACATTTGGAGGCGAATCGGCGGGCAATTCAACGGGCAACGGAACTCTGGATCTTCGAAAAGGTTTTAGAGAACCATTGGGTATGCTTCTATCTTGATTGTTTATTTTAATATATGTAGGTTTGCATGATATTAGAATAAACACAAAATAATGTACATAAAATTGCTGAAAATATGAAATTGATCATGTATACTTGTATTAAAAAAATTAAATATACACATACATTTGTATCATATATTCATTTCTTAATGTCTTAAGCTAATTATAAATATGTAACTTAACTCAAGTCACATTGTTCACATTATAATTTTGCTTTATCAATGTACCCTCTAATATCATCACTCAAATTAAGAGGTGCAATGATAATCTTTTGACTAGCTATCTTTTTCAGCATAAGTCAAGCTCAACCAACTATTCCCTTTATCACTATGCTCATTGATAGCTTTTGACAATAATAAAATTGAACACTTCTTATGTGAAAAGACATAAGTCTCATATCTTAGGATTCAGGACACAGTGAAAGCTTTAATGACACATAACACAAATCTATAATGTTTCACTTGCTACATCTATTCAATATATAAAAGTAACTATTTTCCTCTTTTATATATTCGTGTCGTCAAATATTTTTAGAGCTACAATAATCAATGACCAACACGACAATCTTATCTCAGTAATTAATGGTTCATGTCAATTATCATGATTGTGAATAACTTTTTATTTATGTAAATCGTTATATTTTAGAGCTCTACAATTAAGGACCAAGAGTCTCTTCCTCAACACTTCTAAAAGACGAATACATTAATCAAGGAACAAAATGTTTGCACATCCAATTCATAATAATTGACATATAAAAGTAAAACTTTTAGAACACATTCCTTTCAGTATTCTCCATGATCAAGCTTCAACAGCTTGACAAGGATTCAGTTCGGTTGAGGATGATTTCTTTTTGCATTGAAGGATAACGCGAAGCAATGTACAACGTCCCGACGAGCTTGATTCGGTCTTGGGATGAATTTGTGATCATCTTTCTGAAAAGATTCTTCCCTCAAAGGAAAACTCAACAGATACGGCACCCGATATATCAAATGTATCAAACTGAAACCGAATCTTTTCATGCTTTCTTTGAGAGGTTGTGTCTCAAGCAATTGACTTGAGCTACGGCAGTGGGGTCTGATTGTTTATGAGGGCCTCAATTACAACACTCGCACATTATTAGAGTCGATGTGTCAGGATGATTTCCAAATGAAACTCATTGATGAGGCATGCGATACTTTTGAATTAATGGTTGAACATACCTTTAAGTGGGACACCAAGGTAGAGCCACCAGGTTTTCTGGTCGAGCTGGAGCATACCAAGTTGAGTCAACTATCGCGTCTGTAGCGAAAATGGTTGCTCTCATGCGTAAGTTTGAGAGTTTAGAAATGGATCGAGCTCCTGTACCTCATGTAGCTACTCCCACATGTTGTAGGTGTGGTCTGGTCTGGTCCGGGCCCGATCCGGTTCCCAAATTTAATAGAAAAAACCTTGTCCGGTCAAAACTCGGATCCGACCGGTCCGATCTTCGGCCCGGAGGTTGGAGATGGTCTGGGTCCGGTCCAGTCTGAGTTTGGACCAGTGCACAACCTTAGTCTGTGTATGTAGCACTAGAACTAGTCGTGTGTGTATGTACATGTGAATTGTTGTATTGTAACATTTGTTGTTAATATGATCTTACATTTATATATGCATGAAAATGTAAATTTCCCAACTTGTAAATATACATCTCAATCTAACGCAACCTTGTGTCTCCATGAATAATGTAAAATGTTTTTCGGTTTGATTACTCAACAGTCACTGTCAAACGACCTATTAAGTGTAAAACCAAACTAATTGCAAATTATCACATTAATAGTCAACAAGAGCATGCAGCCGGTTAACATGGTACGAGAGATACCCAACCCAAGAAAAATAAAGTCAACTCCCTTCCTTCCAAAAAAAATCCCTTAGATAAATGATTCAAGTTTTTCTGGTGGTCACTTCTTTAGATATAACTCGACATATCTCTTATATTGACCAAGAGTCGTCCAAATCTGATCCGTCGAAAATCATATTCGAGTTCACCGCGTGTTCTACGGACCTTAAGTAAATGGGAAATTTCAGTCTTTATACTTAAAGTGACTAACTAATTAAAAAAAATCTCACAATGACACCATCGTAGAAATAGACTTATGTTTTATGTGCTGCCCAAAATATACATTGCATAAAATATTTATTTTCTCTCTCTCTTTCTCAGTCGTATTTAGCTTTTCAGTTGGGAGTGAAGACCATATCATACCCACAATAGTCAATATTTAGCTTAGATCGTCGCCTTTGAACTCACCTCGGACTTCTGTCGGACCCCACCAGAATGCACAAGTTGTTTTAGTAATCTTAGAGGAGAAACCGGTCTCAAAAGAAAATGAGTAAGTGAAATTGTAAAAAATTGATGCGGTTGTTACATTGTTGCATTTTCTTTTCATTTTCGAATAGATATGTCGATGTCTTGATGCATTTTGTTGGTTTGTTTATGTTTTATTTGAACCTATTTTTGAATCTGCATCTTCTGGGGTATACAAGACTATTTAGTGGATGATTCGGTTATACATAGAATACTTGAAAATATATATGACAGATTTGGCGGTCCATTGACCGTCGTATATGTCCCGACGCCTATGTCCTGGTGTATATTTCTCGGCTATATACGACCGATGTCTATATAGTGTATAGACGTCTATAGTGTATAGACATCAGCTATATATGATCGGCGTCTATTATACTTTTAAATAACCCAAAAATACATTACATCCTATAGCAGACATTCAACATATACAGTAATCAAGCCCAAGTTGCCCAAGTGTCTCAAGTGTCAATCTTTTGACCATTAACCAAGTACATCAAGCCCAAGATGCCCAAATGCCCAACTCGATCTCATTTCGCAGTAAATGAGTGGTAGTGCACATCAACCACGCCAAAAAAATCCGATGTGGGACTAAACAACAACACCTACAATAGAGGTCAGCTATATAGGGTGACCAACGTCTATACGTTTAAATAATAATAATAATTTAGAAGTAAAGGAGTGGTGGAGTACATTAACCCCCCACCAACCAAAAATATTTTTCCAATGTGGGACTAAACTTCAACACATATGGGATAGTTGCATTAGTGTAACTATTTTTAAATCAATCTAAATAATTCAACTTACTTTCTACAATGTACAAAATTGCATAATCTCCTCACAACAATTTTAACTCATCTCAAAACTGAAGAAAACTATAAATTCACATAAATAACTACGAAAAAGGAAAATATTACCCAAGGAAGGGAAATCAATCTAACAGAAAATAAACTACTTGGTAACAATTACCTTTTATACCTCAAGTTGTCAAAGATTTACACGATATAAATGTTGTAAGAATAGACATCGGTTATACTACAAAAATCGACGTTTATACAAACCTTATAGGAATCGGTTACAGTAATACCCGACGTCTATAATATTAGGCGTCAGTTGATAGGGATCCGATGTATAGCCATATTCACTATTCTGCACCAGTATTCTACTAACATAAACCAAAAATTTATTCTTCAAATATTTGTTATAAAAATCGAACAGACCGTCAAACCGGGTTGGACCGCAAAATAGGAATTTAGCCAATCGATTCATTGATAAAATCAAATTCATCGTTAAGCTAGATCGAAGCAGGTTGGACCGGAAAAAACAAAAAAAAACATTTGTTTGATCAGTAGCTGAACTATGATATGACAAAAAGAGGTTAAACTAGAGTTTGTACCGTAAATTATAAAAAGTAACAGTAAATCATTATTTTGTTTCAATCATTAAACTTTTTAAATAATTAGTACTTTGGGTTTGTGAAAAAGTAGATTATGAAAATATAATAAAATTAATTAACATTATGTATCCTTAAAATTCATCTTTCCTTTTTGTTGATGGTTGATGATCATTATATAATAATTAATATGTTTCAATATTTTGTAAACTTCATTATAAATTTTATTTATATATTGTATAAGGATTTTAAGTACTTAAATATTTGGTAAAATCTTTGTAAAACTCGATTTAATTGGTCAGATCACCGGTTGGACCGTTATCTTGTGGTCGGTTCAACTCTCGGTTCACCAAATGATGATGTCGTATTCGGTTGGATCAAGTTGAACCATTTTGAACCAAACCGAGCATTTACTGGGCCACTAATCGATTTGGTTTCAAAAACCTTAGCTTCAAACACGTCAACCAAAGAAAACGAAGTTTGATTATTTAAGGTTAACGAAGTGATATTTAAAAAGAATTCCCACACTATTTAACATGTCAGCAAAAATGGATGTCCGAACCAATAATAATTATATACGTCAGCTGAAAGACTAGTGGCTTGTGCATGGTAATAATGTGCTTGGAATCCAGCTGGACCTCCAATAGCACATAGATTTTTGGCATCACATTGTATTATCTTAGTGTAGATTACTACACTAATAATGGCAAATGATAAAGTTAGTGCGTAATTGGCATGTTGTTCTGTGGATTACACCACGTACCTATACGTAGTTTGGGGGCTGTTATTTAGGAATCGTCTCGATTTAATATCCATATCATCTTGTAGCAACTTGCACACTTGTGAAACTACAAAAATGTTGATTGCTCCATAGCCATAGGATTGTATTTAATTAGGTGGAATGATCCCTTTGTTTATAAACATAGTGACATCTTATCATCATGAAATTGTAGATATATCGTTGTCTTAATCTCATACTTTGAGACTAATTAAACTTATATAACATCACGATCATGCTTTGAGACTAATGTTTAGTCGCACGTTGACTTGGGTCCAACGCTTAAAATAGTTAAGATTTGTTAAGATAAGATAGAAGGGACGATGTTTAATTTTATCATACGAGGGGGACAAATTTGCTCACGTAAAGCCCTTTTAATATCAATTTATAATAAAGTTAGTTGCCATCAAGAACGAATCATGCTGCTTTTAATAGTGCTTCGCACTACTTCTTGGTTATATATAATCAAAATAATTTTGATTGCAACTGTTGAGCAGATTACCCACAAGGCCGAATCCAGGGCCCATGATGACACTGAACAAAGGTGCGGAGAAACTTGTGCCCACCAAAATTGGTGTTGTTGCAGGTGAACCCATGCCCATTCAAGATTGGCTTGTGTTTAGGTTCATGACTCTGAAGCTATCTCACTTGGCTCATCTAACCATATGTGTATAATTGAATTTGAATGTAATTGGACATGGATCCGAGATTGTTTAAGTAGATGGATCCGGATACGAGTCAACCCGACTATGTGTGTATATATATCATGTAACAAACCAAAACCCTAACTATCAATAATATCTCTTCCTCTTCTCCACCGCCACAACTCTCTCCAAACCCTAATCTTCTTCTTCTTCTTCCTCCTTCTACTAAGAGAAACGGAGACCTTTTGTCTTAGATCTTGTGAGTGGTTAGGTTTTCTACATGGTTTCAAAGCATGTTCGTGGAGAGACCTCGTTTAGATCCACCACGACTGCTTTGATTAGCTCCGCTGGCAAAGAGATCTACCCTTACCCCAATGCCCTCAACGTCTCGAACTTCGTATTGGTAAAACTCACCTCGTCGAACTACCTGCTCTGGGAGATGCAGGTCAGCGGGCTCACGAAGTCCCAAGGGATGTTCGATTTCGTCGACGGTGGGTTTCCTTCCCCTCAGAACATAGTGGAGGTGAGCAAGGATGGATCTAAGCCCGAGCTAATCCCCAACCCCGACTATGACCGATGGAAGCGCTCTGACTGCCTCCTAAAGGCATGGATCATTTCCACCCTCAGCGAAGAGGTCCTAAGCGTCGTCGTTCAACTAGAGACCTTTCGAGAGGTGTGGGATGCACTTCGATTCTCATTTGGTTAGAACTCCGAAGAATGAGAGTCTTTCTTCTTTAGCAGTTTCAGATGCTCCGTAAGAAAAACTTCAAAGTTCTCCAAGATTATCTGACAAAGTTCAAAACCTTGTGTGATGAACTTGCAGCTATTGGAAGACATGTTCGTGATCAGAAAAAGTCTTTTGGATGTTTAATGACCTTGGGATGGAGTACAATCCATTCACTACTGTGTATCTGAAGCCCCCTCACACTGAAGTTGTTTCCTTGCTTCAAAGGTATGAGATGCGCATGCAAATACATAAAATTGATGGAAGTATGCAAACGACCTTCTCTTGGTAAAAGAACCCCATCAAGAACCAGTCTAAGGAGAAGAATGATGGAGGCTTTAACTCCAAAGGGCGTGGGTTCGTTCCTGCATCCCAAAGGCAACCACCTCCTAGCTCTCAGACACAGTTCTTGGGTGTGAAAGGAAAGGAAAATGATACATTTGATGGAATCAATCCAAGTCAACGTCGTCCTCTTGTTTACTGTCGGATCTGCATGAAATTTGGCAACGGTGCACTTAAGTGTTGTCACAGGTTCAACCAAGCCTATGTCTCTGAGGATCTGCCACAAGCATTTGCTGTACTGATGTGAATGAAGTTGATACATATTAGTTCCCAAATTCTGGTGCCTCCTGTCACATATCAGGTAATCCAGGTTTGTTGACTTCGCTTACTCCATATCATGGCATAGACAAAATTATGGTAGGAGATGGTTCATTAGTACTTATAACTCATACTGGACATACTAAAATCACCCATGAAATTTGATCTTTTGTGCTTAAGGATGTTATCCTTGCCCCCACAAATGAAAGTTAACTTGTTATCTGTTAAGAAATTTACAAATTCTTTTCCATACAACATTGAATTTTCAGACAAAGAGTTTTATGTAAAATACAACGACTTTGGCACTATAATCACCACCGGAAAACTTAAAAAAATATTTCATTCCCATCAATGTGCATAAGACATTATTTTCTAACAGGCAAAGAACAGTAGACTTGCATATATGGCATTGTAGATTGGGTCACACGAACCATAAAGTGCTTCAACAACTTAAAATTCAGGGGTGAATCCATATGACTTCCCATCCTTCCTCGTCACATTCTTCCATATGCAATAGTTGTCATTTAGGGAAAGCTATCAAGCTTCCATTTAAAATTCTTTGAATAAAACCACTGAACATTTTCATAAAATACGTAAATTATGATTTGTGGAGCCCATCCCCTATATTGAGTTGAAATTATTTCAAGTTTTATGTTTGCTTTATTGATGACTTTAGTAGGTTTTTACCTGGATTTCCCATTGAAGTTGAAATCTATTTTTTCCAATGTTTTCTCATTTTTGAAAAAAATATTCAATTTAATGGGAAAATTAAGGTGTTTTTGTGTGATGGAAGCCTTCAATGCATCTATTCTATTGTTACATCGGATTTCTGATTCTAAAGGAAAAATCCCCTATAAGACCCTCCTCGAGAAATTATCTAATTATAGTTGCTTCAGAGTGTTTGGTTGTCGTTGGTTTCCTTGTTTAAGTGATTATGCTCATGATAAACTTTCGGAAAGATCTGCTCCATGTTTTTGTTTAGGTTATATAGCATTCATCATAAAGGTTATATTTGTTTAAATACTACTAGAAACAAAATCTATATGAGTAGACATGTTATATTTGATGAACTTTGCATGCCTTATAAAAATCCTCCAAGCATTTTCTTCCTACTCATAATCACTACTCTATAAGTACATTTAATGGTTGTCTTTGTGAAAATCCTGAAAATTCCACCAAAAATAATGGTGGTGAGCATGTTCAACCCTCCTCTCCATGGAGTTGGATGTCCCCTCTGAACCCACATCTCTGCCCTCTGTTATCATTGATCATTGTCAACGGAAATGTCACCCTCAGATAGAACATTCTCATGAGCATACTCCCCAAGAGCATCACACACAAGATGTCCAGTTTGAGATGGATTCAAGTGAAAAGAGTTCATAGGAGTCCACCTCAAATATATCACTGGGAGTTCATAGGACTTCCTATGACGATAACACTAGAATTACCCCATAAGAATCTGAGGAACTCAGTGTGGAACATTAAGTTGCTCATCATGTACCACCAGCTGTTATATCCCCTTTGACATCCATCCAAGATACAACCCAAGACATGATGCTCACCAGATCTAAGTCAGGTATTGGTAAACCAAATCTCAAGTATGCACTTTTTAATATCACTATTGTATTGCCCAGGAACCTAAATCTATTGAGGAAGTACTTCGACATCTAGTTGGCATAAAGCTATGGTGGATGAAATTGAGGCTTTTCATACAAATGATACTAGGGAATTAGTTCCTAGAAGAAAAGGATCTCATGCTATTGGATGCAAATCGGTATTTAGTGTGAAACTTAAACTAGATGGCACTCTTGACAAATTAAAAGCAAGGTTAATAGCCAAAGGCTACAAACAGGTAGAGGGTATAGACTTCACTGAAACCTTCTCTCCTGTCATCAAATTTGCTACTATTCACATTGTTCTTAGTATACCTATAAAGCATAATTGGGAATAAGACAATTAGATGTAAGAAAATGTTTTCCTTCATGGTTTCATTCAAAAGGAAGTTTGTATGAGTCAAGCCCCAGGTTTTGTAAACTCTGATCATCCTAGGCACCTTTGCAAATTTAAAAGGGCATTATATGGTCTTCAACAATCACCTAGGGCTTGTGGTTTGATAGGTATGCATCTTTTCTTTTCACAAAAAGTTTTTTAGCAGTCAATCTGATAGCTCTCTTTTTATGTTTTATGATTTTGGTCCTCTTTTATTACTTCTTTATGTAGATGATCTTATTATCACTGGTGCAAACAATCTAGCCATGCAACACCTTATTTCCAATCTTACTGTTGAATTTCGCATGAAAGATTTATAGGATCGTATGGGTTATGGGTCCACTAATCACTATTAAGCTAATCCCTAATTAACTACTTGGTTGATCGATCAAAGAATTGCAGCGGAAATTAAACTAAATCAAACACAAGTATAAAGTAATGCAAACCACAAAGACGCGACAGTTTTATAGAGGTTCGGCCGCGCCTACATCCTCTCTTGCAAACCCCTCTCAAATCTCCGTTCGAGCCCCTCTTGCGTCTTCACTGTGCCTCCCCGTTCCGGGCCGGGAGCATCGCCTTTTACAAGTCTTCAAGGTCGCGAACAACCCTCGCCGAGCTTGGCACCACCTCTCACAAACCAAGAGAATCACTTCGGGCTTTCACCGAAGTCCTTGCTTCTTTGTCTTGGGCTTTCACCAAGACCCTTGCTCTCTTGACAACAAATGTAACTTGAGTGGGATTCACTCTCTAATTGAGCACAACAATTGCTAGATAGATTGTATGATGAATGATGTGGAAATTAGGCTTTGGATGGCTAATTTCGAGCTTGGAGGTTGTGGAAAATCTCACTATAAGTTTGACACTTTGGAGTCGTGAAATCTTGTGGAAAACTAAGTGTGAACCTCTATTTATAAGCTCCTAAAGATTTCTAGCCGTTTGGACAAGATTTGATTGGGTTTTGTGCAAGATACACAAGGTAGAAAATCGGGCTGCAAATCTGTCCAGAACCGGTCGACCGAAACTACTAAACCGGTCGATCGTTCACTTGATTTCAAGGAGAACGGTCGAACAAATGAATACTCGGTCGGACAAACGCGCTAGAACTTAACTCTACTTAAGTTAAACGGTCGAACCAAAGTATGCGGCGGTCGACCGTTAAGGGGATTCGGTTGAGATAAAGGTGAAACGGTCGGACGAAGATGTGTCGACCGATAGCAGGGAATTTTGTTTCTGTTCAACCCAAAACAAGGTCGTCGTTCGACCGGTTACCGAATGTATTTTGGGTTTAAGTTTGTTTTATACAAATACGACCGTTATAGGAATACGACAAGGAAAAGGGTCATATGAAAATCCAGGATCGGTCGACCGAAAAGGTAGAACCGGTCGACCGGTAGAGTTCGGTAAAATCACTGTGGAGAGTCTGTTATAAACCGGTCGAACTGAGAACTGGTTCGGTCGACCGGTTCACACAGGAAATCTGGGTTTAGGTTTAAAGTGATTTCCGACTAAGATTTGGGTGATCTAATGAAGTCTAAATTAGGTGAAAGTTTGTGTGTGACTTCTCTAAGGAACCTAGTGTGTATGTGATAAGTTTTTAGCTCTTGTATGCTCAATTTACACATGTTCCTAAGACTCAAAATAAAATCAAGATTACAAGTCTTCATATAGCTTTATTACAAATATTGACTTGATTTCCTTCCTTCCATGAGTCTTGATCACCTGTAGAGGTTAGAACATGCAATATATATATGCAATGCAATATGTGTGTTACTCTACATTACTTATGATTAAGATTAGGTTGATTAAATCATCAAAACAAGGATAAAGGCCAAAAAGCCAACAAGATTTTGGACTTTTGCATCATTTTCTTGGTGTGGAAGTTACACGCAATCCCGAGGGGTTTTTATGTCTCAAAAGCACTATGCCTCTATTTTTTTACAAAGAAATGATATGTTTCATGCTAAGTATATTGCCACTCCCATGCCTACTAAGCTTGAAAAGGATAGGGACAACTCCCCCTTTCATGACACTACATTATTAACAAAAATTGTTGGATCATTACAATACTTATGCCTTATTCGTCCAAATCTCTCCTTCTCGGTTAATTACTTATGTCAGCATATGCATTCCCCCACCAATTTCAATTTTTAACTTTGTAAATGCATGTTGCGATTTATAAATGGTACACTTAGTTATGGGATGCATATTTATAAATCATCTACTCTTGAACTTTGTGTCTACTTTGATAGTGATTGGGCGGGTTGTAAAGCAACTAGATGGTCGACTAGTGGATTTTGTGTCTTCCTTGGTTCCAATTGTCTCTTTTTGAAATCCAAGAAACAACATATTGTTGCTCGCTGATTAGTAACATATCATACATTGCATTCATGTTATATATCATTTATTTTACCCCAATTTTATGCTACTCGAGTGTTTGTTTGTGGTATTTCAGATTTTAGGTAATTAAGAAGAGAAATGAAGAGAAAATGACGGAAATGCAAGAAGAAAAGACTCAAATGAAGCAAAGTGGGTTGGTTTTTCATGCACAATGACCTATCTGGAAATCAAGAAGGACCCAGATGAAATCCAGAGGGACCTGAATGCACGAAAAATATTTCGAAGGCAAAAAATCCTTTAATACCATGATCTTGAGGAGTATTTGGAAAATTAAAAACAAACAGGCTCGAACCAGCATACATGGACTGCACCCCGTGTATAAAATGATTGATTTAAGCTCCTAGAAGAAACCAGGGAAGATCGGGCACAAAAGATCCGTCAGTGGCGGATATTTATCCGCCACTGGCGGATCATTTTGATCCAATTTGACCCCAATTTCTCCCGTGGCTTGAGCCTGTTTACTTGGGTGCACTAGACTATAAAGAAAGCAATTAAATCCATCGGATTGCTCCCAGATTCATCTACACCACTATTTCTTCCATAAATATCAATGTTTCTTCTTCCTTTCCCCTACTTCTCAGCATCCACCATTAGAATAGCTTAGGTTTACCCAAATTGGGCAGTAGAGAAGGTGGAGTTTGAAGCTTATAATGTCACTCTTTTGCTAATCTAAAGGTAGATTTGGATTGATGTTGTCATTTACTTTCTTTTTATCCAATTAGTTTTTTTGATTTTTTGGTTAGTTTTGTAGTTAGAGTTTTATGTCATGTTTAGTTTTAAGCTCTTGCTTTCCATGCTTATTATTATGATTAGTGAGTAGATCCACCTCATTTGGGGTGGAAGCAATGTAGTTGGTGGTGAAGTGTATGATGGGTTCTTCTTATTTGTGTCATCTTCATGTGCTTAATGTTAGATCTAAAACTTGTAGCATGTTTACCTTGTTTTAGATGAGATAATGGCCACACTAGGTACTTGTTTTATGATAGATCTATGTTTGACATGTTGCTTGTGATGGGTTCTATTTGATGATGGAATTGACTTGAAATAAATGGTTGCTTGATTTGGTTTATGTTTCACGAATGAACTAAGGTTATGCTTAGGATTGATTGATGCTTTAATGACCACACTAGGTGCATATTGCATGCTTGAGAATCCATAAATTGATCTTAACTTCATGCTAACATATCCTAATCTTGTATACCATGTAATTGTATATCTTTCACACTTAGATTCCACACTAGCTTTTACTTGTAAACACACACTCTTACGCATATGCTTAATGGTTGGACACCCTCATGCACACACACCTTACTATTGCACCTCCACTCCAAGGGATTTAGTTAGATTGTTTTCTTCTATCATAGTTTAGTTTAGTTAGTTTAGCCTAAATATCTCCAGTTATTTCTCTTCACATTCGAGTATGGTGATAACAACAACACGCACAACTCCTTGTGGTACGACCCATACTCGCCGCATCTTCAACGACGCCATGCACTTGTAGTAAATTAAAACGATCAATCACTCTCTCCAGCACAGTATCTTAATATAGAGAAATGGTTGTTGCTATTGTGGAACTTACATGGGTCACATTCATCCTCCGAGATCTAGGAGTCTTCTTAACTCAACCTCCCACTCTCTTTTGTGACAATATTAGTGCACTACATCTGTCTATTAATTCAGTGTTTCATCCTAGAACAAAGCACGTGGAGCTTGACTACCTTTTTGTTCGAGAAAAGGTAGCCATTGGCCTACTCACAACAAAATTTGTTCCCTCCAGTGGGCAACTCGCTGACATGTTCACCAAAGCTCTTGGCAAAGATGACTTTGGACGGGCTTCTACCAAGCTTAGATTTCTTCCCAGGCGGAGCTTGAAGGGGAATGCTGAGCAGATTACCCACAAGGCGGAATCAAGGGCCTATGATGACACTGGACCATCCTGACAAATCCAGTCCATAAAATGTAGGTGTGGTGAAACTTATGCCCACCAAAATAGGTGTTGGTGCAGGTGAACCCATGCCCATTCAAGATTGGCTCATGATTAGGTCCATGACTCTGAGGCTATCTCACTTTGCTCATCTAACCAAATGTGTATAATTCAGTTTGATTGTAATTGGACATGGATCCGAGATTGTATATGTAGATGGATCCGGATACGGGTCAATTTGACTATGTGTGTATATATCATGTAACAAACCAAAACCCTAACTATCAATAATATCACTTCCTCTTCTCTTCCGCCGCAACTCTCTCCAAACCTTAATCTTCTTCTTCCTCCTTTCACTGAGAGAAACGGAGACCTCTTTGTCTCGTATCTTGTGAGTGGTAAGGTTTTTCATAGCAACTTGCAAACTTATGATCATAAAGAATTAAAGTTTTGTTGCTCCGAGTTGTCCACAAAATTCAATATCCATCTTTGAATTTAATAAAGTTTATAAGGGTTCAATTGGGACACACAAGCTTTTAAGGTTGAAGTGTCTCAGGAAGGATTTACAAAACCCTTCACTCGTTGAAACGAGTCTCTCAACGGGATTTAGCTTTTGGGATTTGCATAAAAATCAAGAAGTTAATCAAGACCAGTTTTTTTTGTTTAGAAACCGGATTTTAGTTACCTTCGAAATATCTACGCTCAAACGTTAGTTTCTGGGAAGATGAAAAGGTACTCAGAGGACAAGAAACTAATTTATCAAATACTATCGAAACAAGTCACATCAATGCCTTGAACTGCATAAACCGATGCACCCAAACGCACTGTAGATCGTCTATCCGGTGATTCTTAGAATTAGATTTTATATCTATAAATCCAGTCAACAGTCAAATCACATGCTACATTATTACTGCTGGTTATATTCTCAAAAAACCAAATTGCTAGTTATAGACTTAGCTTCCCTACAAAACACTTGACCCGTTGAGTAGGAGTTTCTCAAAATAAATCGCTTGTCAAGTAGCATGCATGCATTAGCACATGCACTATAACATCCTCAAACAGCGGAAAAAATTTTAAAAATTTAATATACAAACAAAGCAGAGGATATTACTCAAATAGTATTTCAAAATTGTGATTACATCAAAAGGCTATACAATAAATACAAGTAATCACTCCGACCTCAAACGAGAGAAAGCTGGATCTGGTAGCGGTGCTCCTCTCCTCGATCACAACCCCTCTAACGTTGATCACGGCATGAAAAACAAACATGCAACAATACCCGAGTTTCCAGAAGAAAATCTCGTATGTCAAACTCTATAATGCATGAAACTGAAATACTCTAGCATGCAATTCTATCAACAAAGAAAAGCACAAACAACAAGGTTGTGCTCTAGGGCTTTTTCACCCAACCACCGCAACACTCAACGTCGTCAAGCTGGGCTCCAGGGCTTTTTCACTCAACCTTTATCATGCGGTCCATGCTAGGCTCCATGGCTCTTTCACCCAACCTGAACGTACTACGGTGCTCCAGGGCTTTTTCACCCAACCCCGCACAGACTAGCTGGGCTCCAGGACTTTTTCACCCAACTGCAGCTCTCACAATAGTTATGGGGCTCCAGGGCTTTTTCACTCAATTACCGCAACATCTGTGCTCACTAGCACACTTGCTGGAAGAACATCGGCACCACAACTCGCCACACACGGACGACAACAACAATCGCACCTCCAATGTGCAAAAGTGGACACAAACGGTTGACCGAACCAAGAGTCCCGGTCGACCAAATCTCACTAAAACAGGGCAATTGGTTCGACCGGCACTCCATCGGTCGAATAATTCCCACCAACAACATACGTTAAGTCGAACCAAAGTCAGGGATCGGTCGACCATTTAGAAAGTCGTCTCCTGGGTTCAACGAACATAACGACCAATCGGTCGAACGGTAAAGGGGACCCGTTCGACCGAAAACCACCAGTAAAATCCACCATCGCTCAACATCATCAACGGTCGAACCCCCAAGAACTCTCGGTTGACCGAATTCCACCAGTAAAATCCACCATACGTGCAAACAACACCGGACGACCGAACCACCATCAGTCGAACCTAAACACTATTCAACTTAAGTCATCAGTCGGACGAGTCAAGCAGGCGGTCGATCATTTGGATGGTCAACGCCCCAACCAAACTACAACAGTGCACACGGTCGAACGGCAAAGGGGGCCCGTTCGACCGAAACCAACCAGGTTTGCCTCAAATGCACAACCGGTCTACCGCCCAAGGGCACCGTTCAACCGGTGTGAGGCAGAAACCCGAAATCTCATTAGGAACAATCGACCATTTGCACCAACCGATCGACCAATCTAGTAGTAAAATCTACTGTACGTTTGCTTGCGACGAGCCTTTCGGCCTATCGTCGACTTCCAAATACTTACACAATAAAAGTGAGCTACGACTACAAGTTTGACATACCGTCAAGGTTTGAAGAAACCTTCGAAGAACCTCGACGGCGCTTCCACGAGCACTTCTTCCTCAAAATCACAATCCACCGACGAACACTCGATCAACGATCGTACCTCTTCGTTGTTTCACAGCCACACCTCCACCTCCGTCAATCTACACACCGACCACAACAACTGAAAACAAGGTAGGTTGAGAGAGAGATCCAAAGCAAGCTGAACGGGTTTAGCAAAACAACGAACTCACCTCCACCTTCTAGCAATTGCCGAACACCGCAGCCTCGTCGGAGCTCAGCACCTCTCGCCGGAGCACAATCACTGAGGGAGAGAGAGTGACGTGAGAGAGTGTGTGAGAAAGAGAGAGACGTGAGAGAGTGAGAGAGAGAGAAAGAAATTACCTTATGTACTCCCCACCACTTCAATCCTCACCGTCCATCTAATCTCCAATCCGTCTCAATCATCCAATCTAATCTCCTCCTAATCACCACCTAAACAATAATTAAATCCAATTAGGATTAGGATCTCACATGCACAGCATGACATGGATTGAGAAAATGCGTTAAATTTAATATTTCCTGAACACTACTGTTAACCTGTAAGAATGACTCTAAAAGTTAGGACATGCTTCGGCAGTTTAATTAACACATCAGTCAGGTTCTGCTCGCCATGGGCATCTACTCACGCCTCACAACACGACTTCTTATATATACCATAGTTTACAGCTCTCAACTTAGACGACAAGCATAGTCAAATTTAGGTATGATTACACATCGTGTATAGTGGATTCACAAGATTAAGCAAGAAATATAAGATGTACTCGAAAATCATTTGTCGTGACTACTAGATTTGTTACTTCAAACAAGAATGCTACAATGAATTATGAATTCATTTGAAAAGTATAGTGTCCTTTACGCTCCTCATAATCCAAGCTTTGTGCAAATAAGGTAATGATGTAAAATATATTGATCAGAGTTAGTGATTCGCGCAACGCTAGATACAGTCTTGATTAAACACACCAAGAGTTGAATGAAATCGGAGACCTTTCAAGGACATTGCACATCATATTATTGATTTAAGAATTGATATTACTAATTTGAAATTTATTGGAAGGCGAACTAGAAAGACTCACCAGAAATAAAACTACATCGACTGTAATTCTTTTTTTTTTTGTTACCCATTCACATGTGGTCATAATGTATTAATCAAAGATGAGTCCCGTTTTTACATCTTTACTTCGAACACACTACATTGTTGTCAAGGTAATTATGCATGCATAAAAAAATCAAGGTATGTTTGCAGAATCCAAGGAACACAACATGTTGTTAGGAAGGGGCAAGTTAAGAAGCAATTAGTCAAGGAGGCAGGGGTGTACATGGTGTGGGTGTACATGGTGGGGGGGGTGTGGGGGTGAGGGCGGGGGGGTGGGGTGGTGCATGCTATGCAAGTGGAGTCGTTTGTTTGTTTGTTGAACTTCTTTAATTCTCTCTCTCTATATATATATAAGTTGGGGTACGTGTTGAGGCAAGTAAAGGGGACACAAGGTGCATTGGGTGTTGAGTACACCAATTTCTGTCTCACACGCTTGCTGGTGGACTAATCATGTTCTACCCTCATTTGTTTTGCAATTACAAAGTTCAGCTTCCCAAATTATTCTCTACTTAATTCTATTTTTTAGGGTTCCACGCAATCATGATTCTTATTGTAAGGAATGAATAAGGCACGCGTAGAGGTAGGATGACGTAACTCACAACCTTAATAATGAATACTAAACACTGAAACTAATCATCAAACTCGCACATCGGATTAACAATGGCAGGGAGTGTGACAAGAAATATAGTTAAATTAAATGAGTCAGAAATATCGTAAGTATAAAGAAATGGTTTGGTATTTTATTAGTCGAGGATATCGATGTCCGAGTCTTACTCAGGTAGCGGACAACGATCTAAGAGTCATGTAACTAAGCCAACCATAAGGAAACACCTACATATAAACAACACAGGACACACCAATTTACTACTATAACAGTATAACATAGTCACTAGGCTAGTAGCTCCTCTCACTTAAGAAATACAAAATTTTCAAAGTAAGTCGTGTGCACAAATTTACGTGTTTCTAAAAGTCCAAGTGGGTAAATATAAAGTCAGATAATTGGATTTCATCTGTCGTGTGATTTGTGTATGTGCATATCAAAAGATAAAAGATTTAGTGATTCGTGTAAAGCGATATGTAAATTATAGGTAGCAAATACAATTTTTTATCAGATCCATACTCACGATTTTCATGTTCATTCCAACACCTGATGTGATATTACGGTGATATAATGTTTCGTTACATCTCACACATGATACTTATATTCTCAATTTTGAACCCCCAAATTATTCTAATATCATTGCTCTAAGAAAATAAGGCAAAGGATCCTTTTTCCCTCACAGGTCACATTTTTTTAGGATACTCTCGATCTTTTTAGGTTACTAAGCTTTTAGTTATCCCAAATCTTCTTCCTCAAAACGAAAGCATTAATGTCATCAATTTGTAAAGGTAGACACCATTTTACAGTTTGACTCTTCAACTATATCTCAATTTCACTTCCCCCTGAACTTAAAAATGCGGCAATCACCCGTTATATTTTCTTTTTGTAACACTATGTCTCCTGAACTTGAAGAATTTATTATTTTTGCACATATTCGTCGTTATATTTTGTTTTTGTTTTTTGCGTTGTATACCTAATACATTAATAGTCATAATTGTATGTTAAAGTTCAGATCAAAATCGAGGTCGGATATGGTTTGAATTTATATCTGATTGACTACCACTTTGACCCAAATTTCAACAAAATTAGACCTCTGATTTCATCCAAATTTTTAGATACAATTAGGACTATGAGTGTATTTCGTATACAACGCAAACAATAACGAATTCTTAAAGTTTGGGCATGAGAGATGGTAAAGTGTTACAAAATAAAAGGGAGTTGATTGTCGTATTTTAAGGTTCATAGGGAATATGAAATCGGAGCATAGTTAAAAGAGACAAACTGTAATTAACCCAAAATAGTAATTATCCAATAAATAGAAGTGTATCAACACTTCCACATATATTCTACAAATTACTCTTGGAACATGACCTAAAAGAAGCATAGTTTTCAACCTAATGACATCAAATTTAATATTACGCTAATAAGTTTGGGGAAAATAAAGGAGATATGGCTAAAATAGTTAGCCATAAAGATATATTTTAGCGTACTTGTGTGAAATTGAAGAACACAAATGGTAAATAGTGTTGCAGATGTAGAAACCTTTATAAAGTAGAAGTACTGAGCAGCATGAAGTCCAATATTCTTATCAAAAACAAAGTTCAATGATGATAGAGAAAAGTTGATGTTGAGAGGTTTCCATTTATTTGGATTTTTTTATTTTTTTGCATCCATGAATCTAAAGAAACACATGTTTATGCTTAACCCAACTTTAATGTTGAATATGAGAGTTTTGCAGTCACATATGTAGGGACAATGTAGTTAGTCGGGAATAGATTTGGTTTCGAGAGGAAGATTTTAGATTTTGGGATTAAGGTGAACGTCCGAGGACAAAAAATACTAATGGGTGGACAAAACAATTTGGTCCCAACAAAATGAAAGTCATAAACAAAAATAAAAAAGTTAGGTGGTTACGTAGGTATAAATTTGAAGATTCATAATAACATCAAAACTAAATATTAACACCACGATAACATAAACATAAAAAGGTATTTCTTAGTTGCATGAATGCAAAAAACCCATCCTTGAGAAGTCATAAGAGTACATGCATTTTTTTCAAAAGTAGAAAAGTTGGGTGATTTTTTGTCGAAAATAATAATTCTTAAGTACGTTTGGAACACTAATTTTTGGATTCAAGCCTTTCAAAAGCTGATGATTTACCATGTCAAAAACTTGTCTTTCCACCTAGTTTTTTGACTTTTAAGTGAAAAAATTGTTTTACCATTCTAGTTTTTTTACCCTATAGAAAACATTGCGAATAATGGCAAAAAGGTAGCTACGTACAATAATAAACTGGAAAAGTTCATTTTATGAGATTTTCCAGTAACGAAGTATGAGTTTAAGGTGTTGGATGGAAAAGAGAGGAAAGTGGGTTTATTTGAGAAATTTTACCAGCTCATGGGTCATCCAAACACATCCCTAGACTACAAAAAAATAACATATTCATGCCTCCATTCATCTCAAACCTTTCTGCGCAACAAACTATAGACGAACGTTAGTTTTAGGATGTAGCTTTACTCAGCTAAATCACCAAATCCATAGTGGATATTTCTCTCTTTGTGGGAAAGAGGAACATGTGTTGTATGGTCTAGGCTGTTGGTGGAACCACAACCCTAATGTTTCTATTTATATTGTCAAACTAGGTACTGATTAGTTCTAATTAGATCAATACTAGTAACCACCCAATTAGCCCTTGCCTTATTAGAAATCAATATTATGTGATATCAATTGTCTTAATTGGAAATAATTAAAACATTATAAGTATAATTATGATGGCAATAATAATTTCCTAACAATCTCACACTTGGGCTACATATCATTAGGGAAAATATATACCATTACAGTGATGTGATTTCTTTTTGTTTAGTGCTAGCTCAAAAAACCTCAGTCAACTTATAGCTACCCCCCCCCCCCCCCCCCCCCCATTCGTTAGCTACCAAGACCCTAAGATTGGTCATGCGAGATGACTCAACCCGGTGTGTTCTCAAACGCACGCAAGAATGGAGCAATCTCCCATTTTGTTTTTCTCTACACAAATACACAAAAGTAGAAAGCTCTCAGATGGGTTGGTTGTGACAGCCCCACAACTCAACGCCCTTTATATAGGCCTCAACCTACAGCTATTGCTCCAAGAGGCATTTAAGTGCCCACTTAATGGCTCCATAACTCGGATATGAGGAGCCACGAAAGTTATATTATTTGCACCAACGAACTAGCAAACTTTCCTAATGTGTCGTTGCCTTCAAGTTCTTGCCTTATTTGCCTACCTGCGGGCTACGCCTCAGGTGAAATGCCTCCAACTTGCCATGTTTGCTCGACTTCAATCTTGGCCACCTAGCTGGCACAAACGAGTCCCTGGACCATAAGAGGATTCGCCCGAATCTAAGTAAGTTATCTGAATTTGCCTTGTCCATTAGCCCCTAGAACCCCTTGTCTTTGCTCTTGTGGGCTCTTATGGCCCAATACGTTCCTTGAACTCATCCTATGGCCAAGTCCATGGGAACCATTGGCATCACTAGGTCATGGCGGCCTTAAGGGTGTATCAAGTCTCCACCACCTGTTTACTTTGTTGTCCTCGACGAAGACGTTACCTAACCTATCAAGTATGCTTGAATCAAAACGTCGTATTGCCAAATGGCAATGTCCCACTCCCAAGTATTCTCGGTCGATGGAAGCTCATTCCACTTGACAAGAAAGTAGATGTTTTGGTTCCTCTTACTGCCTCCATTCTTCTTCCTATCCAAGATGGCCTCGACTTCTTTGGTGAAGGTGGTGCGCACGCTGGGGGGTGCCTGGGTAGAGATAGACCTAGAGGGGTCCTCCTAGTCTTCCATGTACTTCCTTAGCTTGCTTACATTGAATACGGAGTGTATCTTGTACCTCTCCGGAAGAAAGTTTCAAGATGACAAATGACCCATCATACTTCTGAATGACCGATTTGTTGGCATCTTTGGTTAAGATCTTCTTCCAAATCTGTGGGGTGAGGTTCAGCAAAAGTTTGTACCCCTTCTCAAACTCGAGGTGTCTTCGCCCCTTATCAGCGGCCCGTTTCATCCTGCCCTGAGCCTTTGCAAGCAAGTATCTCGCCTCCTCAAAGTGATCAAGCCTTGTTTTGTCAAACCTATATGCTGCTGGACAATGACCCTCGTCTTGCTTCGCAAATTCATGTGGTGTCATCGGTTGCCTGCACGTAGCCACCTCAAATGGACTCTGCCCAGTGGTGGAAGTCTAGTGCAAGTTGTAACAGAACTGTGCCACATCCATAAGATCCACCCAATTGCTTTGGTTGGCCAAAACATAATGTCTCGGGTACTCCTCCAAAATGTCATTGACCCTCTCAGTTTGTCCATCAGTATCGAGGTGATTAGCAATGGAGAATGCGAGTTGTGTTCCCAACAACTCGAACAGATGCTTCCAAAACTTCCCATTAAATCTTGAGTCCCGGACGCTAACAATATCCTTGGGCATGCCCCAATGTTTCATGACGTCCCTCATGAATAGCTTTGATGTTGCCTCAGGTGGGCATACCTTTGGTGCCGCTATGAAAGCAACATACTTCGAGAATCGATCAACGACCACCATGATTGTTGTCTTCCCGTCCGTGAATGGGAGCCTTAAGATTAAGTCTATAGACCAGCTTTGCCAAGACTGCTCTAGGATGGGGAGTGGTTGCAATAGCGCACCTTGCTTCATTCTCTTCGGCTTATCTTCTTGGCAAATGAGGGAAGTCTGGATGTAAAGGTCCACATCCTTCTCCATCCATGGCCAGTAATAGCTACTACTCAATAAGGCCACAATCCCCTTAGCCCCTGGGTTCCAAGCCCAGCGCGAGTCGTGAGTCTCCTTCAAGGGCTCCCACCTAAGTCCCCCGACCTTAGGCACAAAGGGTCTTCGGCCCTTTGCGTAGGGGATCCCATCCTCAAGCCAGTAGCACCTTGTGATCCCATCTTCAATTTGCTTCTTGATTCTAGCGCATTCAGAATCTTGCTCTATTTTGCTCTGCAACTTCATAAGCATGTCTCCTTCTATGCTGGTAATAGAAGAAATATGGCATGTTTCCTCACAGACCATGCGGCTCAAGGCATCTGCTACTCGGTTGATGTGCCCCGACTTGTACTTAAGTTCATAATTGAACTCGGTCAAGTAATCTCGCCACCTCGTCTGCTTTGGGGTTAGTTTCTCCATAGTCTCACAACATCTAGTTGCAACATTGTATGTCCATACCACGAACTTTGTCCCAAGCAAGTATACTCGCAAAGTGCGTAGGCAGTGCACAGCGACTGTCATCTCCTGTTGATGCAGAGAATAACGTCCCTCTGTTGTGTTTATCTTGCGACTCTCGTAAGCAATTGGGTGCCCATTTTGGGTAAGCACCCCTCCGATGGCTAGGTATGAGATGTCGATAAAGACTTCAAATGGCAGATTCCAGTCTGGCAACTTGAGAACTGGTGTAGTTGTCACCACCCACCTCAGTTCATCGAATGACTCCTGGCATTAGGGCTCCCAGGCCCACTCCCGATCTTTCTTCAATAGGTCGGTGAGTTGTGCAGCAATCCTTGAGTATCTCTTGACGAATTTACGGTAGTAGTTCATCAAGCCAATGAAAGATCTTAATTCCGCCACCTTTCTCGATACTGGCCATTGCTCAGTGGCCTCGATCATCTTTGGGTCCATGCGCACCCTATATCTTCCTATGATGTGCCAAGAAAAGATCTCCTTCTGACCAAAGGAGCATTTTTCAAACTTCAAAAATAGCATGTGTTGCCGCAACTTTTCAAACGCCATTCTCAGATGTTGTTTGTGCGTCTCCAAGTCTCTTCTATAAACAACAATGTCGTTCAGATACACTACAACAAAGTCATTTATATAGTCGCTAAAGACTCATTCATTAAGTTACAAAAAATTGTTGGTGCATATCTCATGCCAAATGGCAGAACTAAAAACTCATAAGATCCATAGTGAGCGACGCATGCAGTCTTGGGCACGTCCTCTTCTGCAATCCGGACATGGTAGTAACCGTTTCTCAAGTCCATTTTTGAGAAATATCGTGTATGTCCCATTTTATCGAACAAGTCCTCCACATGTGGCACCAGATACTTGTTATTGATGGTGACCTTGTTTAGCGCGTGATATTCTATACACAACCGCAAGCTACCATCTTTCTTCTTCTGAAAGATGACGGGCGCTCCATATGGGGCTTTACTGGGCCATAGTAGTCCTTCAATTGCTTCTTGAGCTCCTCTAGGTGAATTGGGGTCGTGCGGTATGGGCTTGGGAAGTGGTCAGCTCCGGGGACAAGCTCTATCTTGTGATCCACAACTCGCTTTGGCGGTAGCTCCTTCGTTAGGGTGTCAGTCATGATATCGCTGTAGATTTTCAGTAAGGGTCGGATCTCCGCGGGCGCTTCCTCTCTTGAGCCATCGCTTGGTTCCACAAGCGCAGCCAGAAAGGTCTCCTCCCCTTTACAAGCGCCATCCTTGAGCTGCAAGGTTGAGAGTAGCATCATGACCCCTTCATTGTCCATGCCCTACACAAAACAAGGCGACCTCCAGTAACCATCACGCCTCCCAAATAAGGCATCACGACCATTTGTGCCTGCATCAAAAATTTCATACCTAAAATGACTTTGAAGTCATCCAGGGGCACATACATGAAGTTGATGGTGCTGCTCTAGATGCCAACCTCTAGGAGCACACGAGCCATGCCAACAATCTTCCTCGCCTAAGAGTTAACCGCTTTGACGCAGCTTCCATCATTGGCAAGCTCTAGTCCCAGCGTACCTGCCTCAGTTTCAACAACAAAGTTGTCTGTCGCCCTAGTGTCCACCACAGCTCGTACTTTGTGGTTGTTGAGTGTACCCTCTACGTGTCGCAGGTCGCAGCCCATCTTCCCCCAAAAACTCCTGATAGCATTCAAGAGTTTTAGAGGATTGACCCTTACCTCTTCTTGCTCCTCGGCCACAAGTGCATTGAGTTTCTCCTTCTTTGGGCATTCTTTTGCTATGTGGGGACCGTCACAGATGAAGCATCCTCGTGACTTCTTGGGTCTGCCCTTGTCCTGCTTTGGCCCCTCATTTTTATGAAACTTGGGTTTGCCCTTCCCCTTGTCCTTGCTCTTGTCCTTGTCCTTCGCCTCCTGGTTGCTTGTTGTCTTGTAATCTACAAGCACATCCGAAGCAATCAGAGCGTTCTGGAGATCTTTAATGATTGATCGTTTTATTTAATCCGCAAGTGCACGGTCGCGTTGAAGCGGTGGAAAATACGGGTCGTCCACTGGGAGGTGTGTCGACTATTGGTTGTGCGAAGGCAGTGGTAAAGAAAGGAGAGAGAGAGGTTGATTACACTAACCACACTAGAATGCAAAATGAGATGAAAGATAAGCAATAAAAACTAAATTCCATAGGGGGTAGAAAAGTAATGTGAATATAAAGATGTGTGTGTGTGTTCAATTAAGCTCCTCACAACATGTAGTGCATGAAATCATAAAACTACATCCAACTTTGCCTCCACATGAATTAAGATAAGACTACATCATTAAAACACACAAGACAGTAATTGGAATGAAGCTAAATGAACTCATGTATCAAGACTAGACCCTACTATGCCTCCACATGAATTAAGATAAGACTACATCATTAAAACATACAAGACATTAACTAAGGTAAAGGCAACAAGAGTACATACACTACAAATTGTGTCTCCAATATTAACTTCATCCATATCCTAACATTATCATTCCCCATAAAATAGGTCCACTAATCAAAGCATAAGCTAAGCTTCATTCAAGAGCATTAGCATATCAAAGATAAGAGTGAAAACCCATTAGATGGTTATGGAAATCATATAAAGCTCAATGGATAAAGATAACACACACTTAATACACTATATTATCATATCACATATTTCTCCACCCCCAAACGGGGATGGAACTACTCACACATATTTAAACTAACTACTCTAACAAAATGAAGCATTATACTGAAATGAAACTACACTAATCAAGCAAGAAATATTAAAGAAACATAAAACAAAACAAACAAGCATGCATGCATATGAAAGGAAATTAAACTAAGAGAGAAACAACACAATTAAAGGAAAAACATCTATTATTAACTCACTCAATACAAGCAACCCTTCCTCCACCAGAGTTTTGCTTCAAGGCTTCACTCTTAGTAGGGAAGATGACCACCAAAGAGGGAGATATGTACAATGGAAGGTGAAGAGTTCTATTTATAAGCATGGAAAAACCTAATCGGGACAATCCCTCGATGTGGGACTAAACAAATACCAAAAATAGACTACGAATACACTAATACACGTGCCCGCCAAAGATGAGCGGATCCGGAGCCAAACAGACCGCCAATTGGCGGTCTATTAGTTCTGGATCGGGCTAATTTTTGTTCTGGGCTTGTGTTGATGTATTTTTTGGTCTTGGATGCATCTACTTCGTTTATTGGAGCTCCGACCCGAATTGAATTGTCAAAATACTCCCCATGATGGTGTGGAGTTTTCTGTTTTGCTCTTAGGTCCTTCGGTCTTACGTTCAGGTCCTTCTCCCTTGCATCTCAGTCCCCAGGTGTCACAATTAAGTCATTTTCCTGCTTTTGGGTCCTTTAATGGCTCTTCTCTTCAAACCTCTTTATTTCTGAAATTCAAACATAAAACTCATCACGTAGCATTGCATAGGCGTAAGCTAATGGATATAAGATACAAATATAATCATGATATGATGTCAATCATTTAACGTCAAGTCTCGTTAGCTCGGTTTACTCCCATCTTTACAGTCCGACGATGAAGTTGTACAACTTGTCTTCTTCGCTTATGGATTGGATATCTAGAAGCAAGGATGAGAAATCCTTCACGTACTCACGTAAGGTGCTCGTGTGCTTGAGCATCCTCAGCCCATCACGAGCCATCCAGGCGGTATTGGTTGGAAAGAATTGGGCACGTCGTTCCTTGGTCATATCCTCCCAGGCGGTGATGGTTGGCTGGTTGGAGTCGACGCTCCTCGATCGCCACCATAGTTTAGCATCACCTACAAGAAACATAGCCCCGAGTGTTACCTTGTCGTCCTCCATGGTGGAGAGTGCCTTCAAGTATTCCTCCAAGTCCCAAAGGAAGTTCTCCAGCTCCTTGGCATTCCAAGCTCCATAGAACGCCTTCGTCTCTGGAACCTTTAGTGGTTTCCCACCAGTCTCGTTCACTTTCTCGTGCAAGGGCCTCTTGACAAATGCAATGACATCGCCCAACACCTTCAGCTTTAGTGTCACATCCGCCTTGACTTCATTCAAGGTGTCCCCGGTGATCACCAGTAAGATGATCTCGTAGACTGTTAACTCCAACACTTGGATCTGGTTGTCGCACTCAGCAAATGGCACCTCCAAAGCTCGAACCTTGCCCTCAAGGGCAACGAGACGCTCTGACGTCCTTGTTTCCATCAGTTTTGATACCAGGTAGTGATAGGATTTCTTTTGGCTTAGTGCTAGCTCAAAACCCCAGTCAGCTTCTAGTCAACCCCCCCCCCCCCCCCCCTGTTAGCTACCAGCAAGACCCTAAGATTGGCCATGCGAGATGACTCAACCCGGTGTGTTCTCAAACGCACGTAAGAATGGAGCAATCTCCCATTTTTTTTCTCTACACAAATACATAAATTACAAAGCTCTCAGATGGGTTGGTTGTGACAGCCCCACAACTCAACGCCCTTTATATAGGCCTCAGACTATCGCTATTACTCCAAGAGGCATTCAAGTGCCCATTTAATGCCTCCATAACTCGGATATGAGGAGCCACGAAAGTTGCCTTGTTTGCACCAATAAACCAACAAACTTTCCTAATGTGTTGTCTTCAAGTACTTGCCTTATTTGCCTACCTGCTGGCTACGCCTCAGGTGAAACGCCTCCAACTTGTCAAGTCTTCTAGGAGTTTATGGTTGCAAAAGCAGAAAATAAACATATCAATGTTTATGACATAGAACAGTTAAAATCAAACTCCCACAAAACAAATGGATCATCCAAAGTTACTCCCACATCAACAGTATGTTGTGAAAGGCCTTAGGTAAGCCTTTGGTTAGAGGACACACAAATATGGAGTGTGTCCCTGTATGTTCCATCAACATCTGACCACTCTGAACTCTTTCTTTAACAAACCAGAAACTTGATATCAACAAGTTTTGAATTCTTAGAGCTTTTGTTGTTGTTGGAATAAAATACCGTCGATTTGTTGTCATAGTATATTTCTAACAGTCTTTCAATGCCATCAATCACACGTAGCCCCTGTTGATCAATTAGTCTCATATTGCTAAACACAAAATGTGTGCAACACTCTATAATAGAGTTTGATCTACTACCCTTCACCTACGTGCTTATGTTTTGTTGAGGTAGTGGACCGACCAAATTTGACATGGTATATGTGGGGGTATTTGATTGACATAATATCATGCATATATTTGTGTCTTATATCTTTTATTTTTAGCCTAAGCAATGCTACCTAACGAGTTTATGTTTAAGTTTCAGGAATAAACATGTTTGAGAAGAAGAGACTCAAAAGGACTTAAAAGCAAGGAAAATGACTACGTTGCAAGCCTTATGGACTGAGATGCAAAACAGAAGTACCCAGATGTAAACAAAATGGACTAATGAGCAAATTAAGAAACTCCACACCAACATGAGGAGTATTTTGGCAATTAGATTCGGGTCGACACTCAAACAACCGATCCGGGTGCACTACACGTAATAACTTGAAGAACTAAAGAAGATATCCGAAAATAGGTCGGATCCAGGAAAAAGTGATTGTCGATTAGTGGACCGTTTTTCTCATAGTCCGACCTGATTTCGCCTGGATATGGGTTATTTGTTTATGTCTACTCTGGGAATGTTTCATTAGTCCCACATCGGGAGATTATCCCCGATTACCTTTTCTAACACTATAAATAGAACTCTTCCTCTTCCATTGTAAACATCTCCTCTCTTGGTGGTCATTCTCTCTACTAGGGGTAAAGCCTTGGAGCAAAACTCTGGTGGAGAGATGTTACTTGTAAAGTGAGTGAGAAATAAAGAATGTTTTGTAAGTTAGTTGTTGTTTCTCTTTATTCTTGCATGCTTAGTTAATTTTGTTTGTTTTAATCTTCGTAGAATTAATTAGGATGTTTTCTTTCCTTAATATGAATGTTAGCTTTATAATGTGTGACTAGTTCAATTCCCCTTTGGGGGTGGAGATGATGTACATATATGTTGTGAAGTTTGGATGTTTGATGAACTTTTTGATTGTGTAGACTTGCATGTTTGTATGTTCATTGGGGGTATTTTAATCATCTACACGTTGGGGGATTTTTGATGTGTTTTGCCATAAGATTTAGACACTTCCCATGCTTAGTTTTCTCATGTTTATTGACCAAAATTTCCTGCTGAATATGCTACGTACATGTTAGTTATGTGTTTGTATTTGTGTTTGCTTGCTTGCTTGATTGAAGAAACTTTGTTTTGATGGATTTTGCCATAACATTTAGACATTTCTCATGCTTAGTTTTGTTCTTCACATGATTTCTTGGTTTTTTATGAGTCTTGCCATAACATTTAGACACCTCTCATGTTGAGCCTAGTCTTATACTAATCAAGTAGTAATTTCCGATACGTTGTGTGAATGGATTGATAGGTTTTGCCACATCTTTAGAGACTTCCTATGCATGAAGACACGCACGCATACATACGTCATTCATCACTTATTTGACTTTATATGTGCACACACTCCACCCCATTAGGGGTTTCCATTCCTGAATTACAGCTTCTTGTCTTAGTTAGTTTAGTTTCATTATTGCGTGCTTTCATTTCCTTGTTTGTGCTTATTAGTTTAGTCTAGTTTAGCATAATAAACTTCTTCTCTCCTTTTTTTCCTGTGGAACGACCAATATTTGTCACATCTTCATTGATGGTTGTGCACTTGCGGTTAATTAATAAACATTTTACACGGGTCAATTGACATGTGGGCCACTTCAACTCATATTGTCCACACATACACACAGAGAAAAATAATCTCGGTCACACGTGCGGGGGAGAGTTGAGCAATTAGTTCCACATTGCTAAACACAAAATATGCGCAACACTCTATAATAGAGTTGGATCCACTACCCTTGACCTAAGTGCTTATATTTTGTTGAGGTGGTGGACTGACCAAATTTCACAGTTCCGTGACAAAATTTTGCAAACATATTCTATGATTAGGTTCCTCGTAGCAAGCTATGAATTCTGTAACCATGGTAGAAAAAGCTATGAGTGTTCATTTGACACTCTTTTAAGAAATAGTTCCTCCTACAAGCATGTAGACATACGTTGATGTGGATCAATTACTATCTTGGCATCTAACAAAATCAGAATTTGTACACCAATGATCTCTAGTATGTCTGATTTTCGATATGTGAGCATGTAATCTTTTGTTCTCTTTAGGTATCTCATAATTGTTTGGCTACTTTCCAATAATCACTCCTGGATTATTAAAATATTTGCCTAATACTCCCAAAATAAATGCAATGTTTGGACGAGTACAAACTTGGGCGTACATTAGACTTTTCTACGTACTACGGGTACCTAAGGAATCTTTTACATCTCTTTTATCTCAAGATTGTTTCGGGGCATTGGTTGAGACTAAATTTGTCTCTCTTAGCTATGTCGTATCTCCTAATGCACAGTTCCTAATGCCAAATCTTTCAACAATCCTTTCAAAGTTGCTCTTTTATGATAACCTGAATACCTTAAGAGTGATCTCATATATAGTATTTTGATTCCTAATTCAAAGAGGCATTTCCAAGATTTTTAATTAAAAAATCCCTTATGAGAAATTTCTTGGTTTCGCGCACCAAGCCTAATCACTACTGGGAAGCATATCACTATTGGCAAGCAATATGTCATCGCCATGTATAATTTGGAACATAAATTTACTACCACTGAATTTGTGATGTACACAACCTTCAACCATATTCACCTCAAAATCATATGAGGTGACAACATGGTGAAACTTGGGATACCATTGACAAGAAGCTTGTATGACACCAAAGATGGACTTTTTTAACTTGCAAACCATAGAATTTGAAATTGCAAATTCAAAGTTCTACGGTTTCTTCATGTACGGTATCATCATTGTCACCATGGAGGGATGTTTTCTTAACATCCATTTGGTGTAGATCTAAATTTAAATTGGCCACTTGTGCCATAATTGTCCTGAAAGAGTTTTTCAAAGATACATAAGAGAAAGTCTCTTTGTAATCTATGTCTTCCTTTTGAGTGAGTCCTTTGTCAACCAGACAAGGCTTATATCTTTTGATGTTACCATTAGAATCACCTTTGGTCTTAAATATCCATTTACCACCAATGGGTTTCTCTCCTTTAGGTGACTCGATAATATCCCAAACATCATTGTCATCCATAGACTTCATCATCCTTCATGGGATCAATCCATTTTTTAGCATTCGAACTTTGTAAAGGTTGTTGAAAATCGATAGGATCGTCTTCAGTTGAACCATTTTCACACCCTTGAAGAAATATGATGTGATCATCAGATATCTCACTTCTCTTTTTTCTAGTGGATCCTCTTAATGTCACTTCTTGAGTTTGTTGAGTTTCATCTATTGGTGTGAGAGGAGGAACTTCATTGTTGTCTCGTCTGAATAAAATCAGGATAGTGTTGTCTAACAATTAATATTTTGTACTAGAGTTGTATCTTGAATTATGACATGAATAATAATCTGATAATTGCCAATAAACATTACTTTCTTCCTCGAAGAAAACATTTTTAACTTTATCTTCCCTCCCAAACTCAATATCCTCAAGGAATCTCACATTTCCCATCTCAAAAAAAAACCATGCAATGGAATTGTAAGACTTAAAGCGCCGAGAGCGTTCACGTATCCAACAAAATAGCAACTGACCATTCTTAAGTCCAGTTTTATTTCAGTTGGCCTGGCCTTGACTCGGCTCGAGAACCCCAAGTATGTTAATGCCTAATATTGTTATGTTTTTCCCTGTCCATAGCTCATAAGGGGTTTTTGTCACTGCTTTACTTGGAACCATGTTGAGAATATAAACTAGAGCCTTTAATGCTTCTCCATAGAGTGATTCAGGTAAAGAACAATAAGTAAGTATACTTCTTACCATATATTTAAGAGTTTTGTTTCGTCTCTCTACAACATCATTCATGCTAGGTTTGCCTGGTAGGATGTATTGAGGGACGATTCGACATTCCTTTAGGTAGATAGCAAAGGCTCATGGACATTTTTCCTGATCCGTCATATCGACCATATTATTCAGCACCACAATCTGATATAATGACTTTAATTTTCTTGCCTATTGAAGTTCAAACACGTCCAAAGATTGTGACTTCTCATGTATCAAATATAGGTAACCATATCTTTAGTGATCATCTATGAACGTAATAAAATATTGTTGACTATATGGAATTAGTTTTAAGACCTATGTAGCTCTGTTGGCACCTAAAATCGTTTTTGTTCATTTTTTATTCTTGCACCCTGAAGTGGCCAGGAAGCTCACTTCACAAAATACACATACAACTTTAAGCTTGTTATACACGGACGTGGCATCCCAGACGCACCTACGTCGTCAGTCTAGTGAACAAAAGTCAAATGTCTTTTACTTTCTGAAATTAATTAAATAACAAGTTTATTTATTTTGTATCACATGCAACCTTTAGTTTCTCAATGCAACATTACTTTCGCAACACAATGTTTGGTTTCCTCATGCAACCTTTAGTTTCCCAACGCAGCCTTTAGTTTCCCCATGCAACTTTCGGGTAAAATGAAGAGTTCATGTAAAACGAAGAAACCTTACAACATGTGTTTGTCCTTTTAAATATATAAGTTTGTCATTTTTAATATTTGAGTTTGTCATTTTTATCATCTGCATTTTTCCTTTTAATATATGGGTTTGTTCTTTTTTACCTATGGGTTTGCCCTTTTTAAGCTATGGGTTTGTCATTTTTATCATCTGCATTTGTCTTTTTTATTATATGAGTTTGTCCTTTTTAACTTATGTGTTTGCATTTTTTAAGCTATGGGTTTATCTTTTTTTAATATATGTATTTGTCATTTTTATCATCTGCGTTTGTCTTTTTTTCATATAGGTTTGTCTTTTTTAACTTATGGGTTTGCCTTTTTTAACCAATGAGTTTGTCTTTTTTAACCAATGAGTTTGTCATTTTTTAATATATGAGTTTGACCTTTTTATCATATGTGTTTGTCCTCCCCTCCGCCCCCTTCCCCTCCCTCCATCCCAAACGATGAACATTTAAAAAGGATAACCATTTAAAAAGGATGAATGCAATGACCCTATTATCTTATATCATCTTCTTCCTCCAATCAAAGCACTCCCAACCCCACCACCCTTCCACCTCCCACTCCCCTCCATTCCCCCATCCTCTCCCTCCCAGGATGACCGCAAGCGTCTCGCCCCCCACCGCGTCATGGAGTTTGTGAGATCTAACATGGTTCTCGGCCTCGGGACGAGCTCCACCGCTGACCACTTCCTCCTCCTCGCTGACCAACTTCACCGCGATATCCTAACCAACGTCGTCGGCTTCTCCACCTCCCTCAAGACCTACTCCCGCATCATCTCTCTCGGCATCCCTCTTACTGATCTTGCATTCCACCACATCCTCGACCTCTCCGTCAACAGCACCAACGAGGTGGATCCCGAACTCAATCTCATCAAAGGCCGTGATGGGTCTTTGCGCTAGGAGAAAATGATGGAGAATTGAAGGTTTTGGGGGAATAATGGAAAGCTTTGAATATATATATACGGTGGAAACCAAATGTCGCATAGTTTAGCGTGCGCGTGATGTGAAACAAAATAAATAATTAATATGTGATTTAATTAATCTTTGATAATAAAAAATATGTGATTTGGGCTGACTGGATTGACCACGTCAGATGGCGTCCGAGACGCACCGCATCTATTAATCATTTTTCCAAACTTTATCATTATAAGATTAGAAAATTCCTTAATGATGAGTAGGATTAATCGAAGCCTTTCGAGCCCTACTCATGACACTCCACGACGCAGTTTTGTATGTCAACATGTTTATATATGCATGTATTTTAAGAATTTGATGTATGTATATAAACTTCATCCTTAATTAAGCATCAACATCGTCTAAGTTTTCCATGCATCATTTTAGTATACAACACATCAATCAAGAACTGATGCCATATGTAGTTTAACATACTTAAGAACACACATCAACACACTATTTCCACCTAAATCTACCCTCCGAGTACCCATGCATCACTCATGTAATAAGGTCCAAAAACCAAATCATACATCAAGTATCTAGTGTGACCATTGACATATCTTGGATATTAAGAGCAAGCCCATCAACATCAACATGATTTAACAGTAAGTTTCAAGATCTAGATTAACAAACACATTTCTCACACAAACATCATTTTCACATCATTCTCCAATCCCTTGTGGGAAAGGATCTTCTCATTTATGAACATGGAGAAACTAAAACAAGTAAATCTACCACTAAACATAGCATGAAATGCAAGAAATAAAACTAACCAATGTATATATTAACAAAAGGCCTACTTCAATGGAAAGTAAAGAGCAAAGGGAACTCAAATCTCACTTTAGATTAAAGATAAAGATCTATTACAAGCTTCGTCTGTATTCACATTTTATAGCAAAATTAGAAGAAGAAGAAGAAGAAGAATAAGAAGAATTCTAACATCGTGCTTTCCTTCTCAATCACGTCTAAAAGTAAGGACAACATATCTTAACACTTCCGTGTGTAAACAAAGCAATTCTAATGTGATTGATACCCATGAAGTTCAAGAAAATCTAGAACTTCACTTCTATGACTTCCTCTCATTTTAGTATGGAAGTCGAAGAAGTCACTCCAAGTACATATTTTTATGTCCTGGAAGTCACTGGAACTCAACTTCCAAATTTTTTTAAAGCTCCTCAAGGTAATAACTACTAAACAGTCATTCAAAAAGTTCAATATTCCACTCCCTTAAAGTTTTGAATATCAATCATACCTAAACACAAGGGAAGACAGAAAAGGTCAATTGCTACATTTAGGCACAAGCATTATATCTAATCTAGGATGTGATCGGTAAATTGGACAACTTTAACGAAGTAAGGAACGATATATAATTCTTAAAAGACTTCTAGGAGACTGCTAGGCTATAAAATTTATAAAATCATGGAACTTGAGTTTCTAATGGAGTTTTGTGACTTAAAAATGTGTAATTCAAATAAGTTCCTTGACTTCTTCTTTGAAATCAAGAGAAATCATGAAAATAAAATTTTAGGTTTCTCTAGTTCCTCCCTACCAATCATAACCTTATTGAATTGGTCGATAGCCTAGGCAAGTCGTTGAACTATATTATCTTGTTCAATTCCTTGCTTGCAACGTTCATTTTTTTTTTTTTTTTCAACTTCATACGGAGATAACCATGCATCATCCATAGTGACCTATAATCACTTAATGGTTTCTTCTCAAGTTTTTTAACTCACTCCAACCGTTGATTTCAACGTGTAGAACTTAGTTATTGGGGTAGTTATCTAAAAGGATTAGGGCATAATATATATGATATATCGTATTTAACATGATCCAACCCCAAAAATGTATAATATTGGAAAACTATTCGCTTAACTATATATGTTTCGGGTGATTACTTGTCTAAAGCAAAACGTGAGTTCATATTTTACCATGAAAGTTATTCTACTTTGAGTGGACTTCTGTCTTCTCATTCAACTTAGGAGATCCTTAATTTGATATAGAATTCAAACAGAATTTGCCCTCTAAAGCTACTTTGCTCCACCTGACAATATAAGATACACGTGTGTGTGTGATGTGTATGTGATTTGCCTCATACCACTAATGACACGTCCGCCAAGAATTTGCAAAAAGTGCAGAGAAGTCGAGAATTACATTATAGTTTTCAGAAATTTAATGTACTTGTCATTTTTGTGTCTCAGGAAAGAGAAACTTCGATTGGTCTTAAGATGGAACAAGAGGAACCACTTTAATATTAAAGAATATTTTTTAGGAGTTATTGAGTTTTGATTCAAAATTTTAAGTTATTTTTCAAGCCAATCACATAAAAATCATTTCTAGAAATTCACCTTCCATAAAAAAACCAACACATAAATTTGTGTTTTTTATGGAACAAATTGATTTGAGGTCAAGAGCCCCACAAAGAAACAATTAGCATATATTAATAAATATTCATATGATGGGTTCTCTTGATGTCTATCTAAACGATTTGTATTTTTTATCTACGGTGAAATCACATATAGTCAATTGTAATTTGTATCATTAGGTTAACCGTAAACAACCTCATTATTTTACAGTAGTAATGTTGCGTACATCTGAGCCCCATAAGTTATAATAAATTGCTTGGATTGTGAGGTTTTGGATAATGTAATTTTTAAATTATGCATGATGCATCAATACATGTCTCCTTTGCAGCAACGTCCCTTTCGTTCGGATTGGCTTTACAATGCACGAAGTAGCAAAGCTACGCGGATATAAATATTGTTGCTTGAAACTAAAGCTAAAGTTGACATTGCTTTCATTTAACTGTCCTACTTAGGGATGTGCGGTTCTTAAATGGTACTAAGATTTACAAAAGGTCATTTGGAACTGATTAAGGAAAATATTGTAAGAATTAAGGTAGTGGTAGACGTAAATATAATGAACACTCTGAAATTTATATCTCATAAAAAAATAAGAAAATGAAATGCCAAAGTTGTTAGTGGTGCGAGAGAGAGTAAATTTGTGTGTGTATTTGTGTGCAGGGCGCGGGTTTTAGAATGAAATGTGTGTATATGTTCATAGATTTATTGCGTATTTAAACGTATAATGATGCAATCCTAAAAATTTGGGACACGAGATACCTAAAATATATATTGTTCCACCCTAAAGGACATGCACGCCTCACCTGATGAAACAGCACCTTAGATCAAAATTAACGGGTTGTACCGTGTCGGACGACCCCCACGACCATTTAAGAATAAAATTAACAGGTCGTTACGTCTGGGTCGTCTGTGCTCTGCATGTTTTTTAAAGTTTTTTTTAAAAAAAAAATTAGTTTTAATCTTTTTATTTTATATTTTTTTGAAAATACGTTTTGTATTTTTTGATTTTTTAGAATTTTTTTAGATTTGTTTCAAGATCAGTCCCGAAATGATGTGGATGAGAGAGATGAGTTGTGATAGGTTGTGGTTAAGAGATAAATAGTGTAAGAAAGACCAGAAAGTAGGTTGAGAGAGAGAAAGCTGGTGTGGAAGATATAGAAAGTTGATTTGAAAGAGGGAAAAAAAAGAGAAAGTTGATGATCAGATCATAGAGATCATGGTTACGGATGGTCCTACACGGCTTCATTGTAACTTGATTCTTGTTCCAATTGCTTATCTTGTTTAATTTATTTTTAGAGACGAAGTTTGGAGATCAAAAGAGGATGATCAGGAAAACCATCGCTAATGACAAATGCTCCGATTGGTGTTTGAGCAAAATACTCGTGTACACGTCTAATCATTTTCTCACAATACTTGCTCCACACAAATGGGAGGGAGCTTTGATGACAAAATCTATTACCATAATAATTTTCAACTTAAACATTTTATTGTATTATTTCGGGTGATTGATATGAGGTTGTTGCTGATCCATGTGCTAATTAGAATTGGATCAAATCAAGTTATTTGTGGACATGTGGACAGCTCTTTACAAATCTTATTCATTGTATTTATCTTTTTATTCTTTCTATATTACATAGTATTGTGCCTATAAAAGTATATAAAAATGCAACATATTTTGAATATTACGGTTGGTTGTTAAATTAAGTATGTAAACCACCTAATTTTTTATATAGGGCTGAAATCAAGTAATCAACCGTATATATTCTTGCATACTAATCAAGTAATCAACCGTATATATTCTTGCATACTAAGAAAAGCCAATTGAAGGTTTAGTTATGGAGAGAGAAAAAAACTTCTCCCTGAATTTTCTTTCAATAGATTTTTATTTAATCGATAGTTGACGATTTTGAAAAATGTTCATAAGTGCTGTCCTACTCATTATTTGTCTTCTTCCAAGCTTTGAAACTTGACTTATTTTGGCCGAATTTGATCTCTGAATGTATTAGAAAGAAAAAGACTTGCACTCTTCTGTATTCTCTCCCATCGTTTGCGTATCAACAAACATTTACAAGCAATCTTTTCTATTTCGGAGAATTTAGCAAAGGAACATATACTACAACAGCCACAAGATTTGCATTAGTCTTTATGTTCAAGAGTATATTTGAGTTAGAAAAGTAAAAATGATTCCTTAGATTGGAAAATAAAAGAATACAAAAATGAATTGCCTCGATGTTTAGTTATCGAGGGTTCATTGCTATATCGCATGCAACTTTTAAAATCTATATAAGAATTCATTATGATCTTTTTTTAAAGAAACATGTTTCTCATTTTTAACGTATTAATACTCATCATTAATACATAGCTGGATTAGTTATATGAAATACAAATAAAACAAAATATTACAAAAAAAACTCAATCTTCTTCTACTTATCTCTTCCATTATCCGAGCTTAAGCTAAATTTGATGGCTCCACCATTAACATTTAAGTGGAAGGAAATTAACACAACCATTTTATAAGATGTATATTTTGTAATTTGTGTAATACGTTATTATCTTTCATTTACACTCTCAACAAAAGGGCAGAGTCATTCATAGTATATACATAGTGGGTCCTATTCAGTTCAATTAAACCGCTTTGATACCAAGTAAAACTTAATTTGTACACTGCATTGAAACGTAAATATTGAAGAAATTACGTGCGACCTAAATGACTTGATCATATTATAGGGTTTTGTATATTTTGGGTAATGTAGCATTATATTTCCTTTGTATTTTCTCAATTCTAATTGTACTTCATTTTTTTAATTCCAAATATGTAAGTGAGACGGCTGATATTGGATCCCCAATAGTTCAATTGGAAGATTAATCAATGCTAATGATTGAATCCCAGAAGTGTCATTTGAATGTTTGTGATGTTTGAGAATTAAAAATGTGATAGATAACAAAGTAGATCAACGTCAACATTACCCTAATTCCTTAAAAGATACTCCCATATGGACGTGGTAAGGGGAGGTTGGGTGTACACAATCATACCACTTTAAAACAGAGAGTTTGTTTCTAATTGTCTCAATGTTGTGAAGCGTGATTTACCAACTGCAATTTTACAATAAATAAAAAAAATGTAGATAGTTTTAAAAATTATTTGATATAGTCCATAATAATCAAGTGGCAAAATACTATTTGATCTCCGATACTATAGAAATGGACAAATAATGAGATAATAATAAAATTCAATCTCAGCCTCGTCTATCCTAACATACAGGTTCTCCTATCTGATCTAACTACAGTTGGCCAATCTAGTGGGAGTATTCAAATGCACCCGAAACAACAAAAGTTTATAAACAAAAAAATAAACCTTTTTAATTAGTGTAAGTTTTTATTGTTTATTACATGAAAAACAAATTCTTTCTGACATTTGATGAGAAGAAAGTCAACTTCCATATCTCTTAGATTCTGTGGTCACGTCCTTTTCTTGGTTGACTGATGAGATTCCAATTCCATGCAAGTTGAAAGAAGATCATGAAATAATGTAATTCACAAGAAGCAGAAGTCCCGTTTGGTTTGGAATTTCCAAGTGTGGATGGATGAACTTGTTTTTTCCCAATCGAATTCCCCACACTAACTTTGCTCAACCACTAAACGATTAAAATCAATGTTAAGATCGACGGAGACCACCCCATTTGATCCTATATATTGTTCTTTAATCTCATGGTCTTATGCTGCAAGTCAATTATTCCCAGCGACGTCGACGTCTTCGAATCGAAATCGTGAGCTAACATCAGAAAGGAGACGGTGGATCTCATCCTAGATTGCCCAAGAACCTCATTTCTACCAACATCAAGCAATTGCACTACTAGTGATGTTGATCTCCGTTAGCGGTGTGATCCACTAAAACTCACTTGCATCACCATCAGATTGCTACATTAGTCCTCCTCCCTCTTCATAGGCACACTTGACATTCATATTTTCCACATCCGTGGTCATGATTAGAGATCATCGTGCTTGAGAATCGTATACCAAGCCAGTCGAACGGGTTACTAATGAGATCAATTATTCCGGAGACCATATCATTCATTCAAATTGGTTGCAACCAGAGTACGTACTTGTAAGGAAGAGCATCCAATCACCAAGATCACGGACCCACGAGTCACCTTGAGTGGTAGACACTGAGGACCTGAAGCACAAGCATATTCTCACACAAATAATTATAGCACATAAGTATTATCTTCTTTGAAATATAAACGCGTATGTGTTCAAATAAGTTATCTAGAAGTCTAGTAATACTTGTTATTATAAACACGATAATAAAATAAAAAAACGCATATGTTCAAATAAGTTAACTAAGAGGTGGGCTAAGAGTGGTAGTGGTTAATGGCAAACTTCATCCATAAATTAAGGGCGTGAGGGGTTAAAGGCATGAAATGTTGTGCTCTCTCTTCCCGCTTCTGCTCTTGTTTGCTTCTGCTGCTCCATCTGCTCTGAAACCTGAAACCTCAATAAGTGGATTAATTCCTCCCCCGACACGCGACATTGCTGTCATCCTTCCCCAACCAACCCCTATATATGAGAATTCTTCTCGACTCCAAAAGATTGGCTTTGTCCTTGGCTTGGCTTGGGTTTCACAGCCATGTGGTCGCGCCGGTGAGGTCTCGCCGGCGAATATGCTCTTGTGCCTTCGGCGAGAGGGGAGTCGTGGGGATTTTGGGCGCCACCGGGACCGGAAAGTCGAAGCTCTCGATCGACGTCGGCACGAGGTTTGCGTCGGAGGTCGTGAACTCCGACAAGATGCAGGTCTACTCCGGGCTTGACATCACCACCAACAAGATGCCGGAGGAAGACCGGAGAGGAGTGCCGCACCATCTCCTCGGCGAGATCGACCCAACCGCCGGGGAAGTTTCCCCGTCGGAGTTCCGGTCATTAGCCGGGAGTCGGGTAGAGTCCATCTTGTCCAAAAGCAAGCTCCCAGTCATCGCCGGCGGGTCGAACTCGTTCGTCCACGCGCTGCTGGAGTCAAGATGCGATTTTGATCGTGACCCATTTGAGATTGTGGTCCCAAATGGGTTTTCCCAGAAGGAGAAGGGAAAAGACGGCCGGAGTAGAGGCAGAGGTGTTCTCCGGTACCGGTGTCGTTTCCTCTGGGTGGACGTTTGCTGGGGCGTTCTGGAGAAGTACTTGGATAGGAGAGTGGAGGAGATGATAGGGATGGGAATGGTGGAGGAACTGAAGAGGAATTTCGATTGGAGACGCGCCAGAGAGGGGAGATATAGAGGTTTGGAGATGGCCATCGGAGTGCCGGAGTTCGACCGGTACTTTTTGAAATACCCGCCGGAATTGGAGTCCGACGGGAGGTGGAGAGAGGGAGAGGAGGAGTCCTACCAAGTGGCAGTGGAGGAAATAAAGCGGAACACGAGGGTTCTTGCGAGGAGACAACTGGAGAAGATCCGATGGCTGAGGGAGGGTTTGGGGTGGGAGATGCGACGGTTGGATGCCACGGAGGCTGTGAGGAGGAAGATGGAGGAGAGGACAGCGGAGGAGGTGGAGGAGGCGTGGGAGAGGGATGTCATGTTTCCGGGACTTAAGGCGGTGGAGAGGTTCTTGGCCGCCGGTGAGCGCCGGAGTTGGGAGAGGAAAGAGATGGTTTTATTTCCACTTTTGCCCTCGTCTTTTTGAGATATGCCTTGGGTATCCCCTTTTATATTAATCATTTATTTACGTTTATTTATAGAGAAGTGGCTCTGCCGCCGATTTTGAAAGGGCTTAGAGAAAACAAGCAATTGGGAAAGCGGGGTTGGATTTATTGTACAAAGTTTCGACATGTTACTATTATGTTTTATTTTTGTTCTCTTTTTCTTTTTCTTGTTATTATTCTTGACCCAAATTCACCACGCACCCACCCATCCGTACTTGAGACAGATGGACTGTGTTTCTGAATGGAAGGTGGTTCAACGTTATTTTTTTATTTGTTGTTGGTGAGATTTTGAATGAAAACAAACTAAGCATGTAATGGGTGTGAGGCGCAGCAGAAACGGAAGCGTTGGGATTCACATACAAAGCATTCATTTGCAAGGAGAAGGGAAGAAGAGGTGGCAGGAGTTGCTGATGTGATGTCTCCATGCACACACATATGGGCATTGACAAAAGGGGGAATTGGGATGGATATTTAAGTTTTGTTTTGTTTTGGTTTGTTCTTACCTTGGGAGCACAAAAAGAAAAACAAAAACAATTCCCCCTACTGTGTTCCAGGGCTGCTTTGCTGCAGGAAAAGGAATAATAGAGACAGGTGGTGGTAGAGTTGTGTGCAATGAATACAATGTCTTGCTGTTTAATTTTGTTCATTCCATTGAGATTTCTGTTCTGGTGTCAAAATGTCACTTTTTGGTGGCAGGTTCTGCCAAGTTGTTGTTCATGATGATGATGATGCTCTCCTGCACTCACAAGGGCTGGCTAGATAGATTCCTAGTTTCTGCATCACATCCTCTGCGCCATAAATCAATTCCTCTTTTTCACCATTTCCCTTCCTAAATCCAACAGACTCAGGATAGGGACCCCATGTCTACAACTAACAAGCAAGCCGTTTCCTCTTCTATATTTTCCAGTTTTCTCCACAATCAATCCTACTAATCATATCTTCAGCTGAGCTTAAGATATTTTAGACTGCACGAAATGGCCACAATACAACAGTAACACCACTACAATGCATGTTGTGTGCTCTTGTGTTCTCTTGTCTCCTTCCTTTGATGTGTTATTTTGAACTTCCTTCTCTTTCAGAAAAATGGCTCTAAAGACTCAATTTAACTTGGGCCTTTTCTTTGCCAAGCCAGACGTTAGAATCGTTATGCTAGTGCAATTTGATTAATTTCTAGGGTATTTTCGGAAAATGTTCTAAATATGTTACTAAATGTTCACAGGATTTAGGAACGGCTTTTGGTTTTGCAAGTTGGTTTATAATTTCCACAAAAAAATGTTGGATTTTGGAAATTGTGTTCAAGCGAAAATTACCAAAATTGGAATCCTAAAAAGTTACTAGGATAGCGAAAAAAAACTCTAATCAGAAACAAACATCCGATCGGACCCTAAGTGTGTGTTTGGATGAGTTTTTTTTAGGTTTGAGGAAGCCTACGTTAACATACTGTACTCATAATAAGCATAACACATATAATATAAATTCCTCCAAACATCAACACGACAACACGTAGTTTGGTTTCAGTTTTTACTACTAGCATTCCTTCCACTTATTTACTCTAAAAAATTCTTTTTCACTTGACAGCTAATTGAGATAGAGGCACACGAGTGGGCAAGTGCCCACCCGCTGACATGGATTTTCATTAAGTTTTTAATATCGATGTCCACACGTTAACCGGATAACATATTTAGCAAGCAATGTGGTAGCTTGTTGTTTAAGTTGATGTTGTGTTAGCCATTCACGAGTATTTTGACCAGGGTTAAATTTTCATCGTGAAACTTTCTATTCAATTTTATTTTCTGCAAATGAAAAAAAACACCCAGTAGGTTAGCACCCCTTTCTATATGTTTATAGTTATAACTTAAGCCGCCTTTTTGTTTCATAACCCCAGTAGTAGGGGCGTCAACGGATCGGATACGGATGTTGCGGAAATGAAAAGTCTATATCCGTTCGGATATTTGACGGATTCAGAGCGGATACGGATAATATCCGCATCCGTAAATATAATTCATCACCTTATAATATTTTTGATTTTCACTTAAACATATTCTTATACATGGTCACATTTATAACTTTATTTGATTTCAAATATTAATTTATTTTATCTTAACTTATAACTTCATATTCTGAAAATGATAATAATATTCAATACTTGAATCAAATTGATTAGTAGATGTAAATTTATTTGAATAAATAAATTTAAACTATATATTCAAAATATAATCACACAATGTTGAAATATGAATACTTATAGGTATATTAATGTATTAAATAAGTATATGATACAAATATGGATACAGATGTTGAAATACAGATATGTAGTTCCGAAGATGATATTATTCAGATCTAATATCGTATTCAGATATTAAATCTCGGATCGGATATTATTCGAATCGAATGTATCACTATCCGTATTCACATTCACATGTCCGGAATAATACACGGATCAAATATTGTTCGGACAGAATATTTTTCGAATAGGACGCGAACGAATTTTCGAATTTCGAACGTCCACTGACACCCCTGCCCAGTAGTACAACTTTTATCGTTGTCGGTCTAAGGTAGTGATTAAATTTTTATACTACAAATAACAAGAAATTTCATCAAAATATATTTACAACAAAAAATAAGGGTTTATCATTAATTCTAATTTTGAAAACATCATTTTTTTATATTACCCTTGTCTTTAAATTGATACCATGTTAATGGTACCGACCTTGTATTTAATCTCTGGATCCACCGCTAGCACTACATAATGTTATGCACCTTTGTACAAAAATGCATAATTAAGAACCTATAATGAGTTGTAAGAGATAAGTAGATACATATCCCGAGGTATTTGACCTTTTTTTCCAAAGTTTCTAAGAGCACCCTTAACGGATGCTCTTTGGGGTCGAGTCCCCCTCACATCCGACCCCAGCTCCCCATCATGGGGGGCGAACCCAGGTCGGGTCCAGACCTGGGTCTGCTACAGGACCTGGGAGGCGACCAAGGTTGGCTGGAAAAAAAATTGTTAATTTTTTTTTGGTTTTTTTATATTTTTTATTTAATATATAAATAATATATGTATGGTAATTTATATAATTAGAATTTATTCGATATAATTAAAATAATTAAAATAATTAATGAAAATTAATAAGATAAATGTAAATATTTAGTAAAAATAAATATAAGTAATTAAAGAAAATTAGTAAGATAATTGTAAATGTATATAATTATATAAAATTACCTAGCAAAATAGAACACATGAATTTACGTAGGTTCACCTAAAAACGCATTAGTAACCCAAAAAATCGACAGATAATTACTAATAAAAATCTCAAAAATAAAAAAAGCGCATTAGAGACCCCCGACCGACCTGTCGGGGGTGTGCATTATAATTACAACTAATTAGTAAAAAAAAAGAAATTAAATAAATGTAAAAATAACCCAAAATAAAGGAAATTAAATTAACATAAAATTGCTTACACGAGCAAACACACATAGATAGGACTACTTCCATAACTAGAAATACGAAGGAAATATACTTAAACCAAATACATCATTCTAAAATAAGTTCAACCGATTAACGACGCTTGGGACGCCCGGAAACATATAGCACTGCGAGCCGATTTGATCGAAAATATATGACAACGTTTTGGAAGGAATGAAAGTTAATTTTGTTTGTAATACGTATTGTAATAATTTAATTAAAAATTATCGTATTATGTAATTGTCGAATTTTAATTAAATCTAATTTTTCAATATTATTTGGCAATTAATGTAATTTAATTAGATTAGGTCACTGTAGAAATAATTTATTTAGTAGTTTGTGTATTTTTGTGATGAAATAGAAAATGAGGTAAAAAAATGATGTGGATGAGAGAGAATGTTGAAAGCGGGTTTGGGTTGGGTGGTAGGTTGCATAGTATTTTTCGCTGACGTGGTGGAGAGAGAAACTGGATTGGAAGGGGAATTTTGGGTTGTGGATGCTCTAAACAAATTAAGGGCACATTTGGATAGAACTAAAAAATCATGGTTTTGAGGAAAAGGTTGGTATTTTGAAAATGGAGTTTTCCAAAGTTTAATTTAGTGTTTGAATACGAAAAATAAAACCAAGTTTTGAAAATTGAGTTTTGGCCAAAACAGATTTTTGAAAAATCAACTTCAACTTCTTTTTTCTAATCAAAATTAAGTTTCATGTGCAAGGAACTCTTGGCTCTTAAATTTTGAAATAAATTTCAAAAACTGTGTTTTTATTCTCACACCCAAAATTGATGGAAACTATACTTTTGAAAATTTGGCTTTTGAATTGTTGTTGATGAGAAAATTAACAAATAAAAATAATATTTCAAAATACATTTTTAAACCAAACGGGTCCTACAGAAATAATGAAAATTATGTATCCTGAAAGTTAAAACAAATACACCCTATGTTGAAGTTGTGTATTCATGGTACCATGAAATATAGTGAGGATATTGTTGATATTATAATATAAATTAATTGTAGTCTATCGTCTTAACTTTTCACTCCGATGCATTTTGCATTTTTATCTTTGGAAATGGGCTTTTTCACTCAAATACACCCTTCTTTTTGTAATTTTGGCAATTTCTGCTAGTACCAACTTTCATTATCTTACTGGAAAATAATGTTCTTTATCCCTATAACACGAAGACACTTTTTTTCTTCTACTTTATAATCCAAACTTCGACTCGTACTACTGAATTGCGTATATATATATATTAATAAGATAAGGTAGAAAAAAACAAGTCTCGCATTGTAGAAGTTAAAGACAATTTTGTCCAGAAATTTGAAAAAAATACAAGTTGCCAAAGTCTCAAATTTGAAGGGGGGTGCAAGTTCCCTATTTGAAATGACTGAGATGCAGTTTGTATGCTGGGGAAGGTCAAGGGAACAACTACAATTAACCTCGTAACTTATTTAGGTTATATTTGAGAAATTATACCTTGTAATCAACGTAATCATACAAACGGAGAACAAACGTCATGGTGTTATTAACTCTATTATTATGTTATACGTAATAGAGACTAACTTAAAAAATGTTTTTCCTTTAATATTTTCGGCTCACAGCCTGAAAGAAGCTTACAAGATTGTGAAGTACACATCGTATGTATAAGTATCGTATAGTATTATAGGATGACTGTTGGGAGGGGGATCTAACGATGCGTTATAAGACGACGAATCAAAGATGCACAACGGAAATCAAAACGAATATTGCACGTGAAAAAAACTGACATCTGACCCTCTCCCAAGCTTAATACAACAAGAAACACACACAAGATAAAAGGAACAAGCAATAACAAACGCACACCTAAAACAATTAACGACACACGCGTTTTAGAAGGTTCGGCAACGTGCATACGTCCTTGAGAGATGCTCCTGCGGGTTTCCTTTCCTTTTTCCGCTTCTCCAACAAGAGAAGCAACCGAGATTACAAGTTTATGAATGCAATATGTTCTCCAAAGCACTCTAGATCTTTGTCTAGCCCAAATATCTTAATACACAATGAAGAAAATAAGAATTGTACGTTCTACAAAAATTAGGGCAAAGGATCCCTTAAATAGACGACTCAAAACCGTATAGAGAATGTGCAGAAAACGTGGACAACAGTCGACCGGTAGGTTACACCGGTCGACCGCTCCACGGTTATCTCTAGAACCGCACCACTTTTCGGTCGATCGAATCACCATCGGTCGACCATTCCTGACTCCAAAAAAGTTCATGTTATTTTTGATCGACCAGTGTCCCACACCGATCGACTGATCCTTCAGGTCCGAGAGATCCTGATAATTTCGGTCGACCGAGCTCCTCCACCGGTCAACCATTTTATCAAGTTTCTGCCTTAACAAAATACAAACTAATTTTCAACAATCGCCACATTGGTTTGAATTTGTTACATTAGTTGTCTTCTAACCCTCTTCCTACGTGCTTCCATGAAGCACCGACAATGCTACCCCCATAGCGTTTCTCCTTCTCAATTTCTGGGGACATTGAGAAGCTTCGAGCACAACTAGAACTTCTCCCGACTGACCACCTTGGTCATCATATCTGCTGGATTCTCGCTTGTATCAATCTTCTGGAGAATAACTTGGCCCTCCCCGATCCATTCGCAGATCTTATCATACCTTACCTCAATATGTTTGGTCCTTGAATGGAACGTCTGATCTTTGGCTAGATAAATTACACTTTGGCTATCACAATGCAATTTAGTCACTTCTTGTTCTATCTCCAAAGAGCTTACCAAACCCTTCAACGATATAGCTTCCTTTCTGGCATCAACCACTGCCATGTAACTCCGCTTCCGTCGTAGACAATGCAGTAGTATGTTGGAGAACAAATCTTCAACTCACTGGTCTTCCACCTAGAGTGAACACGTACCATGTTGTGAACCTCCGTTTATCCAGATCACCAGCATAATCTGAATCAACGTACCCCTCCACATGCCTTTGTGCTCCATCTCTGGTGCACTTCAAGCTAACATTCATAGTTCCCTTCAAGTACCTCAACGACCACTTTAACGCCTCCCAGTGCTCCTTTCCTGGGTTAGCCATGTAACGACTCACGAGGCTAACTACGTGTGAAATGTCTGACCTAGTGCAAATCATAGCATACATAACGGATCAGACTGCACTATGAAACTCTCTCCATATCTCTCCTTTCCTTTTTAGTAGAGAGGTTGCACTTCAACGAGAGCTTGAAGTGAGTGCTAATAGGTATGGCCACCTGCTTGGCATTCTCGAGACTATACCTCTCGAGTATTTTCCGGATATAACTCCTCTAAGTGAGAAAGATTTCACCTCTCTCGGTATCCGTGGAGATTTTCATACCGAGAATTTTCTTTGCCCTCCCGAGGTCTTTCATCACAAACTCTCCATGAAGCTTCTATTTGAGATCAATTTATATGCTTCATATCCTTAGTCGTGCTCAACATATCATCAACATACAAGAGCAAGAACATGTGTGACCAGTCTCTGAGACTCTTTAAGTAAACATAACTATCATAGTCGCAACGTACAAAGCCATGCTCTAACATAAATGTATCGAACCTTTTGTACAACTGCCTTGAGTCCGTTTATTAGTAGCATATTATGCATTGCATTCATGTTATATATCCTTTATTTTACCCCATATTTGTGCTACTCGAGTGATTGTTCGATGTGGTTCAGGGGTTGGGCAATAAAGAAGAGAAATGAAGAGAAAAAGACCTAAACGTAAGAAGAATGGACTGATTTGGAAGGTTCTAGACTTGTTTGTAATGCACAATGACTGGATTGTTACTCGGGAAGGACCCAAGTGAAAACTTGGAGGGTCTTACGTGTAAAGAAAAATATGTTGGTTGCAAAAATCCAGAATCTCCTGAACATGAGGAGTAATTCGACAATTAAAATCAAATGTGCTCGAACCAACAACTCCGAACGCACCCCACATGTTTATTATGTTAACTAAAGTTATGGTCAAACGTCGGAGGCAATCGGAAAAAAATGATCTGCCAGTGGCACACTAAAATCCGCCACTAGCTGATCTGGTTAAGTGTTTGAAAGCCGCATGTCTATGGTGGGTCCGGTTAAAGAAATGTTCAACCTTCAGATCTGACTTTCAGCCGTCTGATCGCCCCCGGATCCATCCAAACCCTCTAATCTTCTATAAATACACATGTAATATCTCATTTCTTCTTCCTCCCTCTCCTCCTTAGGTTAGTTTCCTTTCTTATATAGTAGAGTAGAGGAGGAGAAGAGAATCAAACTTTGTAAGCCTTCATTTTAATATAGTTTAGTTCTTGTTCTTCATCTTGATGTCTTTCATTTGATGTCATTTCCTTTGTGCTTGTTTTCCTTTATCTAGTTTTGTGAATTTTGCATTATGGTTTTGGGTTGTTTTTATGATTTCTTTAGTTTAGAGATGAGTAAAGAGTATTACATCCCCATTGGGGTGGTAGAGAAGAAGGTGTTGTGATTATGTGATGTATTAGTGTGTGTGTGTGTTAATCCTACATTTGAACCTCACATGAGTTCCATAACCATCTAATGATATTTTCACTCTTATCTTTGATGTGTTAGATTAGTGGGCATATTTTATGGGAATGATGATGTGAGGATAAGGATGGAGTGGAAAAATGAAACATGACATGTGCTCATGTTGGCATCATCCTAAATTTTGTCTTGTATGTTTTAATGATTGTGTCAAATCTTATTTCGTATGGAGACAAAGTTGGATGTGGTCATTTTACATGTGCTTACATTAGTCTTATTTCAACTATTGTCTTGTATGCTTTAATGATAATGTTTTATATTATTTCATGTGGAGGCAAAGTTGGATTTGACTTATGGTTTCATGTATTACATGTTGTGCTGGGCACAATTGAACACACACCACACATATTTTCATTTTCGCATTCTTTCTCTAACCCCTATGGGGTTTTATTTTATCATTTTTTTATTTCACTCGCATCATAGTTTAATTCAACTGACATTCCTCTCTCTTCTTCTCCCCCACTCGAGTATTGTAGACTTAGACTCACACGCGCTCCCTGTAGACTCGACCTGTACTTGTCGCGTCTTCACCGACGCCGTGCACTTACGGTAGTATAATTGAATCAAGCATCCATAAAGGGACTTCTTCAGCTTGCATAATTGTCATTCTTTGCCTTGTGTAATGAACTCATCTGGTTGCTTCATATAGATCTCTTCCTTTATGTGCCCATGAAGAAATGTTGTCTTAACATTCATTTGTTCTAACTCCATGTTGTCCATTGCCACCATGGATAACAACACTCTAATAAAGGTATGCTTTACAACGGGTGATAAAATATCGTTGTAATCGACTCCTTCCTTCTAAGTATATCCTTTTGCCACCAACCTCGATTTGTATTTTAACTCCTCATTAGGAGTTCATCATTCTTTCTTCCTGAAGATCTACTTGCACTCAATCACGCGTTTTCCACTCAGAAGCTCTGTTAACTCCCAAGTGTGATTCTTTTGAAGAGACTTCATCTCTTCGGTCATGGACACCATCCATTTGTTCATGTCCTCCTGCTCAATGGCTTCATCGAATGTGCAAGGGTCCCTACATTTGGTAACAAGTGCAAACGCAATGCTAGCGTCATCGTCACCATACCTCACTGGTGCTCTAGTGACCCTCCCTTGTTTCCCGTGATGAATATTGTCCTGCTCAGGCTCTTCCTCTACTTGTGAGTCAATTCTTTCTTGCCGAACTTCTTCCTTCGATTCACCCCTTGAAGTTGTGACCCTCACTTCAGATTCGATCGTCTCCCTGTACAGAACCCTCTTGCTGCTCTTTCTCCTAAAGGCTTTTGAGTAAATTCGTCTCATCAAAGACTACATTACTCAGCAAGAGCACCTTCTTACCCACTGGATCCCAAAGCTTATATCATTTCACTGACCTATCGTAACCAAGAAAAATGCATTGCTTTGATTTTGAATCCAACTTCGACCGTTGTGTTTCATCAACCAATGCATAATCTTTGCATCCAAATATCCCCCTTGAATAATCAAATGACTCACCCGACCACACTTCCTAATGCGTCTTCTTCAAGTGTTTATGACGGTGAGACATTTACTAGATAGCACAAAAATCAACTACCTCTGCCCAGAAATCATTCGACAGATCCGTATGAATTCCCATACTTGTTGCTCGTTCACACAATGTCTTGTTCATCCTTTCAGCTACGTCATTTTGTTTCGGACTTCGCGGTGTAGTGAAATGCCTCGTGATGCTTTCTTTCTCACAGAAACTCATGAACTCCTTTGAGGTGTATTCACCTCCATTATCCATCCTCAAGTACTTAACAAATTTTCTTGTACTTTTTCTTTACCTGAACCTTCCATGCCTTAAACTTCTCAAAAACATCAAATTTAGTTTTCAGAAAATAAACTCATACCTTCCTTGAGAGGCCATCCATGAATGTGACAAAATATTCGGCTCCACCCTCTGACCGAACTTGTACCGGTCCCCAGACCTTGGAGTGCACATACTCCAATATATTTCTCATCTTGTTGATCGTCATCTTGAATCGAATCATGTGCTATTTACCGAAAACACAACATTTGCAAAAATCTAATTTGCAACTCTTATCACCCTTCAACAGACCTTGCTTGTGTAACTCACATAAACCATTTTCCGACATATGAACAAGCCTCATATGCCAAAGGATGGTGTTGTCTTCATCTTGTGCAACACTTGCTACACTTCCTCCTGCTACTGCATTCCCTTGCATCCAATACAAGTTGTCCACTTTGGTTCCCTCTATCACCGTCATCGCTCCATGAGTGACCTTGACCTTTACGTTCGCTCCGGACCATCTCCACCTGAGAGTATCAAACTCTCCTAGAGATATCAAGTTTTCCTTCAACTCTGGAATGTGACGCACACCTGTCAGCGTTCGAATGCATCCATCGAACATCTTAACTTGTATGGAACCAATACTGACGATAGTGCAATACGCATTGTTTCCTATAACAAAGATCTTTCCTTTTCAGTGGTTCATTTGATGTAAACCACTCTCTAACTTGGCACATGTGATAAGATGATCCTTTATCCAAAATCCACCCATCGATGATTTCTCGATACCTGCAGCGAAAATTGTCAGGATGTCTATCGCATCTCGTTCCTCCACAACGCTGGCGGAATCATACCCGTCTTAACCCTTGTGATGCACCACCTTGACGGCTCTACAGTCACGCTTCATGTGACCCATCTTCTTGCAGAAAAAACATTCAAAGGATCTCCTTTTTGATTTCGACCGACCCATTCCATTGTTTCCACTTCCTTTGTTACCCGTCCTGCCCCTACCATTTGGTGCGACAATCAATCCTTCACCCTTGTCTTAAGAGCTACTATCCGAATTCTTCCTCGCATCAAAAGAGATCAACGTGCCCTTGACTTCTTCTAATGCCAACAAATCCTTTCCGTATATGAAAGTGTTCACCAAATTCCCGAACGAGTCCAACAAAGACGTCAACAGAATCATTGCTTTATCGTGATCTTCCAACTTGACACCCAGTTGTGTCAAATCTTCTATAGGTTTGTTGAGCATTGCTAGATGATCATCAAACAGTGTGTTCTCCCTCATCTAAAGTGGGTACAACTGACACTTCAAATTCAACTTGTTGTCGAGGTTTTTTTTCATAAACATCTCCTCCAGACGTTGCCAATATTCAGCCGTTGTCATCGTCGATTCCTCGAAGAGAATATCATCCGAGAGGTACAACTCGATGATTCCTATCGCCCAGAGATTCAGACTCTCCAACTTCTCATCGGTCATCTTCGACGACATCTTCTCAACTTCATCCAACGTGTTCAAGAGCTCATCCGTTTGCGACATTAACGTACAGACCCTCCGTTGCCATGTCAAGAAGTTCACTTTTCAGGTGACTTTCTCCACCAGGAAATTTCTTGCATTCTCCGCCATCGATAAATGAAACCAAAGCTCTGATACCAGTTGTTGGGAGGGGGATCTAATGATGTGTTACACGACGACGGATCAAAGATGCACAATGGAATCCAAAATGAATATTGCACGAGGAAAAAACTGACGTCGGACCCTCTGCCAAGCTTAATGCAACAAAAAACACACGCAAGATAAAAGGAACAAGCAAAAACAAACGCACACCCAAAACAATCAACGACACACTCGTTTTACAAGGTTCTGTATCGTGCCTATGTCCTTGGGGGTCTTCTGTGGGTTTCCTTTCCTTCTTCTGTTTCTGCAACAAAAGAAACAACCGAGATTACAAGTTTATGGAAGCGATACGTCCTCCAAAGAACTCTAGATCTCTCTCTAGCTCTAATCTCTCAATATTCAATGAAGAAAATAAGAATTGTGCGTTCTACACAAATTAGGGCAAAAGATCCCTTAAATAGACTAGTCAAAACCGTATAGTAAATGTGCAGAAAACGTGGGCAACGGTCGACCACTCCATGGTTACATCAGATTCGAACCACTTTTTGGTTGAGCGAATCACCATCGGTAGACTGTTCCTGACTCCAAAAATGTCCCTGTTATTTTTGATCGAACGGTATCCAACACAAGTTGACTGAACTCAACATCCGAAAAGTGCATGTTATTTTCGGTTGATCGGTGTCCCATACCGGTCAACCGAACCTTCTGATTCGAGAGCTCCTGATAATTTTGGTCGACCAAGCTCCTCCACCGGTTGACTGTTTTGTCTTGTTTCTTCCTTAACAAAATACAAACCAATTTTCAACGGTGACTAGCCCAGAACAACTTGTATATTTCACTATCACGGACCTTGGGAGTCCTTGTAAGCTACTCAACTTCATTGCGCATCAACAATTTCCTTTTGAGTCTCCTGGGACGTAGTGGAGTGGTTAGGAGTGAGTGCATGAAGATGCAAGTTCTAATTCCCGCTAGGCATGTTAAACGTTCTGGTGAAAACAATGTGTATCACCTCCAGTTTAAAATCACAGTCCACTTAATACAAGTGGAAGCGGGTGCCGGGGAATTCTAGATCATAAAAAAACAATTTTCTTTTGAAATTTGCACTTCAAAGATGTTTCTGCTGCTTCCTCGTGTAATTTGAGTGCAACCGCAACATATTTTGGGGGCCATAAAAATCCAAAATCATTAATGGAAAAAAATAGTGTATAAGTTAGGTCGGTAAAGATTTTGAAAGGACACTGTATATTTCGATCCTAACATCCTACCATTTTGATGTTTGTCATTTGATTTTCAAATAATGATAAAAGATTTTAGACAGAGATTTCAGAGAAGCTTCTCCTGTGATGTAAATCTCCACGTCAAGGAGGAATCGAAGCTTAGATCATGGGAAAGGACCAGGAGAATCCATCAAGTTTGACGAATAATATTACAAGTTTATTAGAACATGGAATTCTCCACCGTAATCTCAGCAAATTTTCTTTGAAAACCTTTTGTTTTGTCGTTGTGTGGTATGCACATGATAGTAAGGCTAAAAAGGAACAATCCATATATGTTCATGTTTTCTCAAGTTAAGCAGAACACCAGGCTGATGATGGGCATTATTTTGGACAATTCCATGCAACATCCAACTTTTGCTATGTTATTAATTAATTTAACCCTCTTGCGGTTAAGCAAGTCCGTGTGCTACATCAGTCCTAGTAAGAGCATATGTTTGAAATCTTTTTTAGTTCGAATGAGATCCCAAATATGTTATTTTCATATTCTAGATTCTCTATGTCTAAGGTTAAAACCAACTTCTTTTCACACTTAAGATCAAGATGATCTTTGTTCTTCTAGTTTCATCTAACATTGATATTTTAAGAATTTCACCTACATTTCATTATTGTAATTCTGGGCCTAAGTCTGGTCCACTGATGTCCACTATGCACGAACAAGTTAACTGTTCAAGTTGAATCTGGTCCATTCAGGACAGTGACGTCAGCTCCAGTCCTTTTCAAGAACAATATGGGTTCTGGTAACGAGATAGGGTTCTATCACGTGGGATCATGAACTGTTATCCGGACGATTGATCATCAACGTTCTTTTTCTTTCTTTCTCTTCCAAATTAATTTTCTCTCTTCGCAACCAACTTTATTCTCTTTCCTACATTATTCATCTCTTAACCACAACATGTCTTTCTCCACCACATCATCTTTTATTTCCACTGACTTTTATTTTATTCCAAAATCAATTGTATTTACCCAAAACATTAATAATTCAAACAAATATATATTAATTAGTAAATAATTTTTTTATCAATAAAAAAGAAAAATACATATTTATTTAAACCATTGTACGTAGCACAATACAATAAAATATTACATTGCCTAAATTTCATTAAAATGAAAATGCATACTAATAAAAACAATTAATTTGCGGTTCCCCCGAATTGTTGTCATATGTGCTCGATCAAGTCAACTCTGAGGGCGAGATGCCTGCTTTTTTCACGAATGCGTTCTCTGGTGTACATGCACGTATTAAGATCGACAACACGAACGGTGGAGAACCGATTCGAACCCAGAGTTGATGTGTCGCCTAAGTTGGGTGGGAGGTCATGCTCAAAATCTGTTGTATCTTAAATAGTGGAATATGAGTCTCGTCGTCCTCTATTATCATGTTGTGCATTATGATGCACCCAGTGATGATCTTGTTGAGGAGGTCAACGTCCACGCAAGAGCGGGAAGTTTTATGATTGCCCACTGCGCCTACAATACTCCAAATAGACGTTCTACGTCTTTACGCGCTCCTTCCTGGCATTATGCAAATAACTTGTCCTTAGGAGATGGGGGTAGCGGGTTAGACTTCACGAAAGCTACCCACTACAGATAAATATCATCTGTAAGGTAATATCCCATATTATAAGAATGACTGTTGACTGAGTATTGGACGTTAGGCGTGCATCCTTCTAACACGTCATTAAAAACAAGAGACCACTTAAGGACGTTCAGGTCATTACAATACCCTGGAACACCGAAGAAGGAATGCCATATCCAGAGGTCATACGACGCTACAGTCTCTAGGATAACATTGTCTTTTCCACTTCGTCATTTGTATTGTCCATTCCAAGCAGCTGGACAATTCTTTTATCTCCAGTGCATATAGTTGATGCTCCCCAACATTCCCGGAAAGTCTCGTTTGTCACCAACTTGTAGCAGCCTTGCCAAGTCCTCTGATGTGGGCCTTCTCAGATATTCTTCCTGAAAGTTTACTATGACCCCTTCTACAAATTTTTGGAGAGACTTTCTTGTCGTTCCCTCACTCATTCACAGGTACTCGTCAGCATTATCAGCTGAGACACCATAAGCTAATATCCGTAGAGCTGCAATCATTTTTTGTTGACCTGATATTCCAAGTCAACCCGTGGCGTGTGGCCTTCGTTGGGAGAACACCTCGGAGGGCTCAACTGCGTTTGATATTCGGAGGAATACATGCTTTCTCATTCTAAACCTTCTTCTGAAAATACGAGGATCATACATAGGATCGCCAACAAAATAATCAGAATGCAGTTTGGCGTAACCTGTTTCTCCATCTCTATCGGTACTGTTTTTCCTTCTAGCCCGACGTTACCTTTCTACAGGTGGACGAGACATATGCTACGAAAGGTAGTCTATTACTTCCTCCGCTAGTTCGTTTCCCTTATCGTCAGAGGAATTAGTTGTTGAGGACGAAAGACTACTACAAGAAGACACTTTGAAGGCTGAAGAATATAGTGAACGACTATGGTCGAATGGCTTAATCTCCTATCTATGGTCGTGAGAAAGTGAAAAAGTGAAAAAGTGGTTGTGTTGTTGTGGTCGTGAGAAAGTGTTGTGGTCGTGAGAAAGTGAAAAAGTAGTTGTGGTTGTGAGAAAGTGAAAAAGTGGTTGTGGTTGTGAGAAAGTGTTACGGTCGTGAGAAATGGTGTTCGATCGTGGAAAATTGTTCGGTCGTGAGAAAGTCTATAAATACCACGCAAATCTATCGAAGTCATCACACCATCTAAACACCGAAAACTTTATTTCAAAACTTTATTGAGAATGTCGTCTGACAGCAGTGATCCCTAGGAAATCCCTCCCCCAACTTGCCATCCCCATGGTGGAATCGGATTTTCCCAGTTTGCTGACCCATCTTCCTGCTACAACCCTTACTACAACAGTGGTTCCCAACCTCCACCACCTCAAAACCCGTACTACGCCAGTGGGTCCCAACCTCCACTACCGCAAAACCCTTACTATGCCAGTGCGTACCAAAATCCACCAAGGCAAAACCCATACTACGTCAGTGTGTACCAAAATCCACCACCGCAATACCCGTACTACCGAGGTGCCTACCAATCCTTTCTCAACATCACCCGCCGCCAAGTGTATTCCAGATGTATTCCTACTTGCTGAATACTGACTCCACTAAGTTCGAGACTCGTGATAATATAGATCCTTATCCCGCAAGAATGTCTTAATAGTCACCCGAACAGACAACCAACCCATCGTAGGGAAAGCATGGTTGGTCATACACGGAAGACGAGGCCCACGTTTCTGCTTACATTGCCGTTAGTAGCGAGGTGGTAGTGGCGACAAACCAGAAAGCTAACCAATTTTGGGCAAGACTCAAATATTTATATGACGACACCTGCCTTACTAATGGCTAACTCTCAGCTAGAAACCAAGACTCCATCGGTTGTTGGAGGAGAATTAGTCAGACAACGAGCAAGTGGGCGGACATCTATGATGAAGCAACAAGACAGATGGCAAGTGGACAAAACGAGGATGACGTGATCAAACAAGATCATTTAATTTACGAACGTGAGGCCAACACTGCCTTTCAGTACACCCACGCTTGGAGAATCCTGAAACAATACCCGAAGTGGAGTTCTTTGGTCTCCGTACACACTCAATACCTTCCAAGTCACTTGGGAGTGGTACGTACTCCGACTAAACAATCCTTCGGGTCCTCCAATAAACGAAGTTGTACTGACCCATCTGGCTCCAGGTCCTCCACTAAACGGTGTCAGACAGAGCCATCCGAAGTGGAATGCCACTGTTTGATCGTTTTATATTAACCGCAAGTGCACGGCGTCAATGAAGACGTGTCAAATACGGGTCGAACACAAGGAGGGAGAGATTCTGTTTTTAGTGTGATTTTTCGATTAAGGAGAAGAAGGAGAGAAGAAATAAGTTGGTTTTGAGATTTTTGATTTTTAATTATCTAAAGCAAGAAACAAGAACAATTAAAACTAAAACAAGAACAAAGAAATGAATTCCGTTGGGTGGAGGTTTAGATTAGAGAATTCAGAAACTTATAATAAATCATATTAGTTATAAAGCATTACATGATAAATGATTTAACATAAACTCAAGTAATCAAAATATGCTAACACGAAATTAAAATAATAACATTCATTCATCTTCTCTTCACCCTAAATCCGTCACCCCACCATTTGGAAGGAGTTAGAAACTCATAGAGGAAGAAAGAAGGGGTCCTTGAGACATTACAAAAGAAAACTAAAAGTAAGAAATAAAAGACAGAATTTTATTAATGAAAAGAAGAATACAAAACTAAGATTAAGAATAAAAACTACCACCAAAGACTAAGGACCCTTCTAACATCGTTCTCGGGTCTATTTATAGTTGCTACAAGGGATCTAGGTATAATATTGGAAAGTACACGTGTCCAGACACGACTGGACGAAATTGGGAGACGCGGATCGATGCTTGGGCGGCGGAAACGCCGCACATTGTGTGTGTGGTGCGGCGGAAACGCCGCACAATCTGGCCTGATTTTGTCCGGATTTTGGTTGAATATTTATGGTATGATTTGATCCTTCTTTGCGCGTCTGGATTGATTCTTTCCATTCTTTTGAGCTGCGGATTAATTCCTTCATATATTTGGAGATATACATTGATTTTTCTATATATTTTCTCCAAGATAATAAAAGCTACTCGTGATTTGCAATTAGGTCCTTGTCTTTTTTGCAATTAAGTCCCCGGCTACTTTTGTGCTCAAGTCCTTGTTTTTTTTGTAATTAGGTCTTGAATGCTTTTATACTTGGATACATTTCCATTTGTAACCCGATAAACTTGAACTTGGTCTTTATAATAGAAATGAATCTTTTGCACGCGTTTATGCTCGGGATGTGGGTACATTGCATTCAGGTCCCTGTATTCTGTAAATAAGACTAAACACATACCTTAGTAGCATTTATTGATGTAAAAGTAATCTAAATGAAAGACATATGATGCAATGTATGCAATGCATCAAATACCCCCACACCTAGATTTTGCTAGTCCCTAGCAAAACAGAATATAAGAAAAATGAAAATAGGGAAATCCTAACTCACTTTCGTAGGAATCACGGTTGCACTTAGCATGTGCAACAAGCCTTTAAACCTCCAAGTTTCCTTAGAGGACGAGTTTTGTCTCGTGAGGGTTTTCAGTTGACACACCCACAAAGTCTTAAATCAACATTCCATTAATAGCTCTTAATATCCCTACCTCAACCTTTTACATCTCACTAAATTTTTTTGCATGCTCATTCTATAAATCTAACTCGTTAAAAATATGACTTGGTCTTTGTTCCTCCAACATTCACATCACTAACCCTTCTACACATGTTTATCACTTGAATTATTTTGCACGCCTCCTCTGGTGGTGAAGTATCATTCGGACCAACCATGGCATGGATCATTCTTTTAGCTTTGGGCCTTGAGTATTTTTTCTTTTCTTTTCTTTCGTGATTCAACACGTTTGCTTTTTGACACTTTTACCATTTTTGCATTTGTGTAGCGAGTTTGGTCGATAATCCCGAGCTGGTAGACTCAAGTTACCGAGTTTCAAGATACCCCTACGGACCAGTGACTCAAAGGCTTGAGCTTTTGTAATCATTTTGCAAAATGTGTTTTCTTCACTTTATTCCTTTATTTTTATTTTTATTTTCCTCAAGGCTTAATTGCTATTAGAAGTCCACACTTCCCGGTATATTTTCCTCAACCTCTGCTTTTTATCAACCACTTCAAAGATTTGATTCATCCAATTTAAGTGCATACAAGTCTTAAAGGGCAATGAGTTATTTCTTTGGAACTTAGATTTATGTCATAATTTCTACAAGCAGAACTATATAATAAGGAACAAAAACTCAATGCAATTTGTACACGGGTTTTGACAGTTCAATCTTAAGCTATGTCATGAAACATTGAATTTTTTTTTCTTTTTTTTAAGAAATAAAAGACAGATCTATAGATAAATATATACATAAACACCCCCCACACCTAAATCATGCATTGTCCTCAATGTATGCAAATATAAAGCAAATGCACTTATTACCTTGATGAACTGCGGTGGACGGATGGAATTTGCTCAAAGTCAACCATAGTCAGAACTGGATTGAATGACACCATATTGGTGCATGTATCCAGTTGAATTGTTCCCCATGTTGCAATGAGCGTCCTGAGTTACAGGTTCCACACCCCTCACATAAATTGGTTCTCTTATTTGCTCGAGTGACGGTGGGTGTGTAGATGAATTCCTCCCCTTTTTCTTACTTCCTTTTTGATTTTGTGATGATTCAGAAATATTATAGATACGCGATTTCATCACAACATCACTTTGATTGCATGTTATTTCTGGCTCACTATCAATATGAAAGATATTAAATTCAGCTTTTAAGTTCCCAAAAGATAATTGCATGAGCCCATTTCGACAGTTTATCAATGCTTCCGAAGTGGCTAAAAAGGGTCTGCCTAGAATTACAGGGATTTGTCGGTTAGGATTTACAACAGGTGCGGTATCTAGTACGACAAAATCCACTGGGTAAATGAAGTCACCAACCTTGATCAAAACATCTTCTACTATACCTCTTGGTTTCTTAATAGAACAATCAGCAAATTGAAGGGTTGTCTTAGAGGGTTTTAGTTGACCAAGGTTCATTTGCTCATAGACAGAGTACGGGAGTAGGTTAACACTAGCACCAAGGTCTAGAAGGGCTTTGTTGATAAAAGTATCTCCTATTGAACATGAAATTGTGGGACACCTAGGATCCTTATATTTTATAGGAGATGTGTTGGACAATATAGAACTTATGTTTGCAGTTAAGAATGCCTTCTTTGGTACGTTTGTTTTTCTCTTTTTAGTGCACAAATCTTTTAAGAATTTAGCATAAGCAGGTATTTGTTGAATCATGTCTAAGAGTGGAATGTTCACCTTAACTTGCTTAAATACTTCCAAGATTTTCTCTATTTGTACACTTGAGTTCTTTTTGAGTCTATTAGGGAACGGAGCTTTAGGAACATAGACTCGCTCAGGTTCAGGTTGAGCTATGGGTTCAGGTTGAGTAGGTGGGTTGGGCGTTTCAGATTGGACGTCAGGTTCAATGGTCAGGTCATATGTGGGTGCTTGATGGCTAGATTGATTGGACACTCTAGGATTTACCACATTGTTATCAACTTGTCTTCCGGACCGTAATGATACTATTGCATTTATTTGTTGGAACGGTCCTTCCTCATTAACCATTCGAACCGGTCTAGGGTTGTTTGATCGTTTTATATTAACCGTAAGTGCACGACGTCAATGAAGACGTGGCAAATACGGGTCGAACACAAGGAGGGAGAGATTCTGTTTTTATTGTGATTTTTCGATTAAGGAGAAGAAGGAGAGAAGAAATAAGTTGGTTTTGAGATTTTTGATTTTTAATTATCTAAAGCAAGAAACAAGAACAATTAAAACTAAAACAAGAACAAAGAAGTGAATTCCGTTGGGTGGAGGTTTAGATTTAAGGTTTAGATTAGAGAATTCAGAAACTTATAATAAATCATATTAGTTATAAAGCATTACATGATAAATGATTTAACATAAACTCAAGTAATCAAAATATGCTAACACGAAATTAAAATAATAACATTCATTCATCTTCTCTTCACCCTAAATCCGTCACCTCCACCCTTTGGAAGGAGTTAGAAACTCATAGAGGGAGGAAGAAGGGGTCCCTGAGACATTACAAAAGAAAACTAAAAGTAAGAAATAAAAGACAGAATTTTATTAATGAAAAGAAGAATACAAAACTAAGATTAAGAATAAAAACTACCACAAAAGACTAAGGACCCTTCTAACATCGTTCTCGGGTCTATTTATAGTTGCTACAAGGGATCTAGGTATAATATTGGAAAGTACACGTTTCCAGACACGACTGCACGAAATTGGGAGACGCGGATCGATGCTTGGGCGGCGGAAACGCCGCACATTGTGTGTGTGGTGCGGCGGAAACGCCGCACAATCTGGCCTGATTTTGTCCGGATTTTGATTGAATGTTTATGGTATGATTTGATCCTTCTTTGCGCGTCTGGATTGATTCTTTCCATTCTTTTGAGCTGCGGATTAATTCCTTCATATATTTGGAGATATACATTGATTTTTCTATATATTTTCTCCAAGATAATAAAAGCTACTCGTGATTTGCAATTAGGTCCTTGTCTTTTTTGCAATTAAGTCCCCGACTACTTTTGTGCTCAAGTCCTTGCTCTTTTTGTAATTAGGTCTTGAATGCTTTTATGCTTGGATACATTTCCATTTGTAACCCGATAAACTTGAACTTGGTCTTTATAATAGAAATGAATCTTTTGCACGCGTTTATGCTCGGGATGTGGGTACATTGCATTCAGGTCCCTGTATTATGTAAATAAGACTAAACACATACCTTAGTAGCATTTATTGATGTAAAAGTAATCTAAATGAAAGACATATGATGCAATGTATGCAATGCATCAGCCACGAAAGATTGCCTCCTAATTTTCCTACGACGATCCCTGAATTTATACCACATCCTGAACCTCGTCCTACCGGTATAAAAAGAAGCAAAAAGAAAGGTAAAGCGGTAGCAGAGGATCAAGAAGTGCACGCTACAAACCTGGATACTCGTGTTGCTGAACACACCACCGTAAAAGATAAAGAACTCGCATACAGAGAACACAAGTTGGAGTTTGAAAAATAGAAAGAGGAACGACGTGTTAAGGACAAACTCTATGAGATATACCTACAACTACTGAAGGATAAAGAGCTGGGTTATTGACTGAGGGGGACGAAATCCAGCTAGCCAATATACGTAAGCAGTTGATGTAATTTATTTTTGATTGACATGATTTCATGCTTATATTTGTATCTTATATCCATTATCTTTCACCTAAACAATGCTATGTTATGAGTTTTATGTTTAGTTTTCAGGAATAAATATGTTTGAAGGGATGAAGCATAAAAAACCCAAAAGCAGGGAAAAAGGACTGAATTGTGAGACCTGGGGACTAAGATGCAAGGGAGAAGGACCTGAACGTAAGACCAATGGACCAAAGAGCAAAATAGAAAACTCCACACCATCTTGGGGAGTATTTTGGCAATTAGATTCCGATCGGAGCTCCAATAAACGAAGTAGATGCATCAAAGATTGACAAAGAAATCCAGAAAAGCCCAGAATAAATTCCAACCGGATCCAGACTATATAGAACGCCAATTGGCGGTCCCTTTTGGCCTAAATCCTCTCAGATTTTGGTGGGTCGCGTATTAGTGTTTATTTAGTCCATTTCTGGTATTTGTTTAGTCCCACATCGGGGGATTGTCCCGGATTGCTTTTTTCTTTGGCTATAAATAGAACTATTCACCTTCTATTGTAATCACTTCATATTTTAAGTGGCTATTCTTCCTACTAGAAGTGAGGACTTGAAGCACACACTTGCGGTTTAATTAAAACGTTCAACAATTTTCCATTTAAGCGTTGTAAATCTACTTTAATTTCAATTAAGCGGTGTAATGTAGTTTAATTTCAATACAAGTGTGCTATTGTAGTTTAAATACTAAACTAGTTACCAAATAATACCCCAAAACATTTAATCCAAATAATAATTAAACCCAATATCTACAACAAATAAATTAACCTAACATTTTTAAAAACTATTCAACACAATTTTAAAAAAATGACGAAAAAAATAAAATAAAACCAATCCAGACGCGCCGCGGTTGACGACCCGGATGACCGGGCCGTCGCCCCCCACGCGAGACGACCCTCATTAATTTTTCTCGAAGAGATCTACCTTCGGAATGCAAACACTTCATATTCCAAAGTGAAACGAATCGGGTCGGTTTGGTCTAGTTCTGGACTTAATCTGAATTTTTATATTTTTTAATGCTTTGAATAACATTAATTGATTTTTTTGTTATGGCATAAAATTGATAATAAAAATCCAAAATAGTGTGATTATCTATACAACAACAACAACAACAAAATGTAATCCAAAATAGTATTACTATCTACAAGTATTTGTAAATTAGTTGAAGTTTTAGAACATTAACAAAAACTTAAATGAGTTTTTTACTTGGGTAAGCCTACAAATGGTGGCAATCTCCAAAATACACATGTGTTTTCCCATATTTAGTTGGATACACCTTACGTTATGTTTCCTTACTTGGGTACACCATGCCCGTTAGCGGGACCCACTTCGTTAGACTTCTGTAATCCCCTGTAACCTTGTCGTGACCTTTGCCTCTCCATTAAAATGGACCCCTAAATGTTAGGGGATAGTAAAAATATGGACCTGAGTCATCCTTAAATGTCCCATCTGAAACACATCTGATTCCCAAACTCGACACCGAACAAATTGTTAGGATCGATGACCCTCTAATCTCTAAACTAGATGCGGAATTAAAACAATGAACAAGGGATTAAGAAATAAAACAAGCAAACTACAAAATCTACGACACCGAAGTTTCGAGAGTTTCGGCATCGCGCCGGTCCTAGTTCTTCTTGCAAACCTCGCTCGATCCTCTGAGCCTCGCTTGTGGTTCCTCTAACTGATCTCCATTCCGGGTCGAGATCAACACCTTCTATAATAACCTCGCCTCACTCGTGTCTCCTCTCATAATCCGAGAGAGAGCTTCCTCGAAGCTTTTACAACTTGGTGATCCTTTGATATGGAAGTTGAATCAAAATTTAACTAAACACTCTAACTTGAGGACACTTGGATATATGATTGGAGGGAATATGCATGTGGTGAAGTTTGGCTTTGAGTGTAGGAAGATGAGAGCTTGAAGATATACAGGGTTTGGCTTTAAGTATGGATCAATAGGGGTAGTGTTCAATAGTTCTAAAACTAAGATATGTGACCTTATTTATAAGCATTCAAGCTCTACTAGCCGTTTGGGAGTTGGTGAGATTTTGGACCAATGAGAAGCAAGATTTGTTTTAAGTTCGGGGAGATTTCTATGCACCTCCATTCGACCATTTATAGAATGGTAGTCCGAAACATGAAGGTTGGATTGGTCTGAATTAAGTATTCGGTTGACCGAATAAGGTACAAATCACCGTTCACCAACTCCAGTAACTATTTTCAATTTCACCTTATTTAATTTCAGTTTACTGAATTGCATTCGGTTCATCGTTTCAAGGTGGACAATAAGATTGGTCGGGCTCTAATTACACAAGTTTGATAAATCGTTCTCTATTCGGATGACTAAAGTTAGCGTGGGTTTTACACTGACAATTAAGGCTCAAATAGTCGTTGAGTACAACAGTCAAGTTCCACGTTGAAATAGTCGTTCAGCGCCTCAAACCAAAATGGAATTGGTTGACCGACGAGCATTCGATTGTCCGAAATTGGACAAGTCAATTGAGCTCTAAGGTTTGATTCACATGTGACTATTGGAGCAAAGTCCAAAACCAGTCTGAGGCACTTCGGTCGTCCAACTGGATAATTCTAGAGAATAACCTAAGTTTTATTGTTGGGAGATTTTGGTTGACCATTTAGGGTTCGGTAGACCGAACTTGGTCGGGACAGAATCCAAATGCTTAAGTTTATATATTTTCCTATGGACTCAATAAATGGCAAATTACAAGTCTTGGTCTACAACTTTGATTACAAGACTTAGGTCTTGATGTCTTTGTCCCAACGCTCTTTCTCTTTAATAATCTTGATTAACCTATTAAGATGATTGTAAGTATATAAGTATGTATGCAATGCATGTAATCGTGTTTCCTCACTTTTATTGATTAGATTGATTGATTAAGATTAGTTTGATGAATCATCAAAATTAAATAGATTGAGGTCAAAAAGTCAACAATTAATGATGCTCAACGGCGAAGACCTAACCACTCGACTAAAACCAATTGGTGTTAGTGAGGGGACATTTCCGACTTATAGGTCACCACGCCCTAGGCATCCGCGGTGTGTCCGGGAGACCAATGCTCCACCAAGGAATTGAATGGGGAACCCACCCCAACAATCCCCCTAGGAACTTCCAACCAGGCAGAGGCACGACATTAAACCCACGACATGTTCTGATACCAAATGATTCTCAGCAGCGAAGACCCAACCACTCAACTAAAACCAATTGGTGTTAGTGAGCGGGGCCGTCCACCGAGGAATTGACTAGGGAACCCACCCCAACATTAATCACCAAACTGCACATGCACCTAAATTCCAAACATCAAATTCAGACTCGATAATCCCCAACTAAAACACAAAATCATTGCATCCCGATCTCTAAAACTCTAAACCCCTTAAATTCCTTTTCCCTAATACTAAATCCCTAAATCCCCAAATTCCCGTTCACTATCCCTAAATCCCTAGTTGGAACCCTAAATCCGAATTTCTCCCACATTCGTCCTCGTAATCGGCTGTCAATTCTCTAGACCACTAGTCGTCTTAATCACCTTCGCCTGAAGACCCTAATTGGGAGTCCAGTAGAGTCATATTCACACTCAATGGTGCAAACTAGAAGTGGATTGATTGGCAAACGACAATAGTAAGTACCTTGTCTTCACTTTTTTTTAGGTACGAATAGTTTGATTGGTCCTTCTGCTAGTTTTACTGCATTTCAATTTGATAACTTACAGGGTATCTTCTTTGTGGTTTTTTGGTTGTTGTAGCACTAATGATATCAATGGTAGCCTTAAACTGAAATTGCTTTATGGGGGTCGGTGGTTTAAGAGGAAGGGTAAGGACAGAGATGTTGGGTTTATAGTGGTAGCCTCAATGGTAATTGTTTGATATGTTTTAATTAACCGCAAGTGCACGACCGCGTTGAAGCGGTGACAAATACGAGTCGATCCACAAGGAGGTGTGTAGACTCTGGTTTGTTCTAAGGCAAGTGGGAAAAGAGGGAAAGAAGTTGTGATTACACTAAACTAGACTAACTACACTAAACGAGTAAGCATCAAATAAGGAAAACGAAAGCAAGGGAAATTGAAAGCTGTAAATCAGAAATGGAAAACCCCTAAGGGGTGGAGTGTGTGCACACATGTAAAAAGATGGTGAAGAATGCATTCTATAGGCACAAATGTAGGTAGTGTTTTCACGCATAGGAAGTGTCTAAAGGTTTTGACAAAACCTATCAATCCATTCACTAAGCTAGTTGATTAACATTCATATAGACAAGCTGGTTATTTCAGAACCTAAACAAGCATGGGAGGTGTCTAAGATGTGTGGCAAAACCCATCAAGTGTAGTATTCTACTCTAACAAGAAATCATGCATTCACATTTATCAACACAATGAAAATATAAAGCATTCATATCCATTCTTTAATGCATGTATGAACATCATCTCCACCCCCAAAGGGGGATGGATCTACTCACTACACATTACTCTAACAATTAAACTAAAGAAGAAAAGAAACATTTTAACTACTTTAGCCTAGAATCAAAGAAATAAAACTAAGCTAAGCATGCATAAAGAAACAACATAAGAACATAACAATGGAAAGATTATTTTATTAGATAAGTCACATTGAAGGTAGCATTCTTCTCCACCTTGAGATTTTGCTCCAAGGCTTACTCCAATTAGAGAGAATGCCACCAAGCAATGGGTAATTTCAATAGAAGGTGAAGAGTTCTATTTATAGCCATAGAAAAAGGTAATCCGGGACAATCCCCCGGTATGAGACTAAACAAATACCAGAAATAGACTAAATACACATTAATACACGGTCCACATAAATCTTAGCGGATCCGGACCAAAAGTGACCGCCAATTAGCGGTCCACAGTGTTCGGATCGCTCTGGATTTTCTTGTGGGCTTTTTTGAAAGGCTTTGTTTGTCTTTGATGCATCTACTTAGCTTGTTGGAGCTCCGACCTGAATAGAATTGCCAAAATACTCTCCATGATGGTGTGAAGTATTCTTGTTTGCTCATTGGTCCTTCGATCTTACGTTCAGGTCCTTCGATCTTGCATCTTAGTCCTTGAGTCCTTTTTCATGCTTTTAGGTCCTTTTATGTCTCTTCTCTTCAAACCTATTTATTTCTGAAATTCAAACATAAAACTCGTCACGTAGCATTGTTTTGATGAAATATAATGGATATAAGATACAAATGTAAGCATGAAATGATGTTAATCAGTAATCGTTGATGACTTGAGTTTGGAGTTGCTTAAGTCCTGAGTGATTGGGGCCACACATTAGAGTGAAATTGATCATGTGAAATTAAGTTACATGATTCCTAGTAATGTGAGAAGGGATTATAGAGATATAACCAGTTCTGAAGACCTAAAGGAAGTTGTTGCTATAGTAATCCTAAATGGGAGTTGAATGTGTATTCCACTTTGGAGAACAAACCCAGTAGTAGTGTTAACCCATTTCCTACTGTAAATCCTGCCACACCAGATCAACCCCACATAAGCAAATCATAGTTGAAGATGCTTCAGTTGCAGATGATAATGGCCCACAATACAACTGGTGGCATTGTGAGTGTAAGTAATGAGTCCCCAGACATTGCCCCCCCCCCCCCCCCCCCAAAGATGGTGTAACTGTGGACCAGAGGCTAGTGCCACAACCTCCTCTAACCCAAGGAAAACAAAAATGGAAGACATGGAGGTGGCTGCTGAATCTGATGAGAGTGATCCAGATTTTATGTTGTCTAATTCAGAGTTAGAAGAGTCTGAGAGTAGTGAGGTTGGGGAGTATGAGACTCTTAATCCTGAAACTGAGGACTTCATGCAATTTGATTATGGGTCTGCTGCACTAAAGGTTAACATGAAGAATCCTGAGTTAACTGTTAATAATAAGTTGCCAAGTATGCACAATTCGAATGTCCCTCATAACTCATTGCATTTTAACAGAATCAGAAACAATATACTTGAAGAGTCAGCCAGACGAAGTGACCGCTAAGTCTAAGGACCCTACATGTAGGTGGAGGATACATGCTTCTAGATTAAATGATAGGTTTTTTAACATAAAGACACTTAGGTTTCTACATAGTTGTTCTTCTATGTACAGTAGAGGGTCTAAAATGGTCACCAAGCATTGGATTTCTTACCAATGCCTAGAATTACTAGCACAAGATGACATATTGTCTATAAAGAATATAAGTAGACCTGGCAATCGTGTTGTGTAATTTCGTGCATATTACATTGGTTTTCTCTACACGAACGCGACACAAAATGTTTTCGTGTCTATTTTCGGTACACGAAAATGACATGAAATTAATCGTGTATACACAACACGACACAGGAACTACACGAAATGTTTCGTGTACATATCGTGTATTGATGACACGAAACGACATGGTACACGATTCTACACAAATGCGGTACACGATTCTACATGAAACTGATATACAATTCTACACGAAACGACATGGTATACGAAATACACAAAATCGATACACGATTCAACATGAAATCGGTCCACAATTCTACACGAAACTGGTACCCGAACCTGAGACACGAAAATGACACTATAAAATTTCAGGTACCCAAAACATGACACGAAACATGAAATGCTTAATCCTAAACAAGGTTTTTTTCATGTCGTGTTTTCGTGTTCCGTGTCAAATTGTCAGACCTACATATAAGTGACCAACTAGAGAGGACATTCAACATTAAGGTACCATATATGAAGGTGTGGAACAACATAACAACAATTAAACAACAACACAACCACACACCTTAACTAAAACACAAATTACATCATCCTTGCACACACAAACCCGACAATGACAACAAATATAATTTTGAGAATAACATCCAACTTGGTAATGAATCCCCTGCTCTGAAAAACAAAGGGATTAATGTCGCCAACAAACGCGTGCACCTCCAACATTTCTTGGTTGAGCTTGTCAACCTTACTTTCAATCACCATTAACCTATCCATGACTACCTCCTAGAGCTGCTGAGGTGAAGAGTGTCCATCACTCGAAGCCTCATTCGAATCCAACCATTGGTAGGTTGAGCATTTCCTCTTGTTTGTTTACCATGTGAAATAAATATTGTTTCCTTTTTGGCCTTAATCCATGTTTTGATAATTTAACTAACTTAATCTTAATCACAATTTGTAATGTAGCACACATAATGCATAGAAAATATATTGTATTGTGCTAAAATCTACAGGTGATCAAGACTTATGAAAGAATGAAATAAAGTTAAGACATGTCATCAAGCTATTTGAAGACATGTAATTTTCCTTTACTTGAGTCTTAGGAACTTGGACATACAAAAGTTAAAATCTTTTCACATAGACTCTAAGGAACTTATAGAAGTCACTTACAAAATTTCATATCAATCCGACTTGAATAGTAAGGTTGTTCGTAGAGCGGGTTTGACCCTCCAACCCGCCCTGCCCCGTGTGGGGCGGGTTACGGGGATATTTTTCTTTACCCGTTAGCCTTTAAACTGACACTCGCCTACCCGTCAGACTAAATGGGGCGGGTTGCGGTTGAAGTTTAACGGCCCTCTAAACCTGCTATACCCGTTACTCTCCTTTCGCTTTAACCCTAAGCAAACACAACACACACAACACACACACACAACTCGCCGTCTCCTCCACCTCTCCACCCACTGCTCCAACTACCCGTCTCTTTCCAGATCTTCCGCCTCCCTCACCGCGGGCCTCCTCTCACCGCTCTCACATGTCTTCTTTCGCCTCCTCTCACCTGTCCACCCACACACATGTCGTTGGACCTCCGGCCGAAGGCGAGAAGAAACCGAAGGAGGAGGAGGAGAAGAAGAAGAAGGCCGACTAGTTGGACCTCCCCTGCCCAGTCCCCTTCGAGGAGATCCCCGTCCCCTTTGGTGTTTGAATGGTATTTATCTTTTGGGTTGGAAATAGGGAATGCAAGCTCGTAGATTCGTGAAAGTTTTGAAAGATCAAGTTTTTAGTGTTTATTGGTGAAAGTTTGAAAAGATTTGTTGTTTTTGTTAAACAGGAATGTCTTAAATTTTTTGTTTATGAAATCTAACAGTTTATTTTGCAATATCAGGTCTCGATTTGACGAAAGTTTCAGAAGGTTGATTATTTCGTCAGTCAGTCAGTAATGTTTCATATTTCTAGTGGAATGAACTTTGTTGTTCTCTGTGACGTTCGAATTATTCTTTTGAGAAGGACTTGGGGAATTTGAGGTTGTGGTCTGGTGGAAGCATTGAAAGATTGAATATTTTTTGTTATCTAGTAAATTTTTTATTCTTTTAGTTCATTAGTTGAATGAAATCTACAAGTATTTTGGTTGGACTTGAGGAATGTTAGCTCAAAGATTGTTGAGAGTTTCGAGAGATTGATATCTTTGTCAACTCGTCTTTAGTTGAATGAAATATATTATTTTGATCTTTCTTTTGGCAATTGTATTAATTATTTGGGTTGGAATATATTTTTTAGTTATTGGAATATTTTTGGTCTCCAAAGACCAGTAGAAATGTGTTCTTGTGGGTATGAGTCAAAATAATACGTTTCACATGACTGTTTATATGAATTAGCATGTTCTACCTGCGTAACCTGTCCGCCTAATCCACTCTTAAGTGGGACGGGTAGTGGTTGATTTTTTTTGATCCACCCTGTTCCGTCCTGTTTGTCTGTGATGCATTGCATACATTGTATCATATGTCTTTCATTTAGATTAATTTTATATCAATAAATGCTACTAAGGTATGTGTTTAGTCTTATTTACAGAATACAGGGACCTGAATACAAATTACTCATATCCCGAGCATAAATGCGTGCAAGAGACTCATTCCTGTCATAAAGACCAAGTTCAAGATTATCGGGTTTCAAATGGAAATGCATCCAAGCATAAAAGCATTCAAGACCTAATTACAAAAAGGACAAGGACTTAAGCACAAAAGTAGACAAAGACTTAACTGCAAAAAGTCAAAAACCTAATTTCAAATTACGAGTAGCTTTTATTATTATGGAGAAAATCTAAAAAAAAATCAATGTGAATCTCTAAATATATAAAGAAATAAAGTCGGAGCTCAAAAGAAAATAAATAATCAATCCAGACGCGCAAAGGATATTGAAATCATACCATAAACACAGGAAAAATCCAGATTAAATCGGAGCTACAAAGGTGCCGAATCTGCCGCACCTTATGTATAAAATTCGACGAATCCGCCGCACCTTATGTACAAAATGCGGCGAATCCGTCACACCTTATGTACAAAATGCGGTGAATCTGCCGCACAAAATTAGATCGATGTTCTAAATTTTTTACCGATTGCGTGTTGACGCGTCTACTTTCCTATTTTATACCTAAGTCCCTTGTATCGGCTATAAATAGCCCTGAAACGATGTTGTGAGGGTCCCTTAGCTTATGTCCTTAGTTTTTATTCCATAATTTAGTTTTGTTGTTTTTATTTCTTGTTTTTAGTTTTCTTTTGTAATTCCTCTAGGACCCTTCTCCTTCCTACCATCCATGAGTTTCTAACTCTTTCCAAATGATGGGGTGACCGATTTAGGGTGATGAGAAGAGAATAAAGTTATTATTTTAATTTCGTGATTAATATATTTTAATTACTTGAGTTTATGTTAAATCATTTATCATGTAATACTTTATAACTAATATGATTTATTATAAGTTTCTGAATTCTCTAATCGAAACCATATATCTAAACCTCCACCCAACGGAATTCACCATCTTTGTTCTTACTTTAGTTTTAATTGTTCATGTTTCTTGCTTTACATAATTAAAAAACTAAAAATCTCAAAACCAACTTATTTCTCCCTCTTCCTTTCCCTTAATCGAAAATCACACAAATAACAAATCTCTACCTCTTTGTGTTCGACCCGTACTTGCCACGTCTTCATTGACGCCGTGCACTTGCGGTATAAATTTAATTCTCATCAAGTTTTTGGCGCCGTTGCCGGGGAGGCGACGCAGATTTTGTTTTTTGTTGATTTCGATTGTATTCTGTTTATCTTGTGCGCGATCTAAGTATTTGGATTTGTGTTTTAGGAGAAAATAAAGCGCGCGGTGAAATCTGAACGCAGTCTGAGCAACAAGGGCGGTGGAATCGCCGCATACCAAGAAGAACCTGCGGCGGAATCACCGCACATTTGAAGTATCTGGGCTTCAACTTTTTTTGCGGTCGTCTTCATCTCTGGGTGGACGCGTAGAGCATCTGGAAATTTCGAGAGCGGGCGGTGAACCCGACTGAGCATTGCATAGGTAACCTTTGTTGTCTCTTTCCTCGTAATTTCTAGTTTCGGAAAATTTCCTTTTGTAGAACTGCACGTGTTAAGCTTAAATTCTATAATTGGTAATAATTCAACTCTGAACTAAAAATTGGCAAAACTAGAAGAACTTAGTGCAAGCATCATATAATGTTTTGTTTGCGTTATTCTTGCTAAATTCTTGCAAATTAATTCTTGTTGAAGAGTGCTGGAGGCAATGTACGTATCGCGGTTTTATCGATTGCATTTAAGCATATAATCTAATTTGCATACAACCTTGCAATTGCCTCCCACTAAAGACCATTGTTTGACTATCTTTGCTAGATTTAAGTTAAACTATCTTAAGGGCAACTCCGTAGGAAAAAATACGGTGAGAATTTCATCACCCTTCCGTGGCCCACAAATCACAATCCTAAAGTGTCACCCAAACCTTAAAATTAAAATAAATTAGACATTGGCCCCTAAGGACTCGAACTCAATTAAGGAGAAAATTGGTTTGACTTGCTAGGACTCAATCGAATTTAATTTGGTGTCTAGAAAGTGTTTTTGTGTCGACGTAAGTCTTCCAAGCGAAGTGGTTGTCTAATTTGCACCGACTCTGTCGGAAGCGCCCCCACTAGCTATACACGGCCTGACTATGTTGGTTTGATTTGTGAGGGAGGTGAATCAAGCAAATCAACACGACTCAACCAGTTAGGAGTCGTCTAGACTTAAGCGACACTAGGTCTAGGATTGTTTGAACCGTGCTTGTTCAGGAAATTTCTGACTGACCTTCTTTTCTATCTTTAGAGTTAAGTTTCCCTTCTTATCTGAGTCTTCTTTCTCTTCTCACCTCAATTCTCTAGATTAGGATTCCTTTCTCATCTTTCCCCATTCTATTGTTTGTTTTCATTTTCAAAAAAAAAAAACAAAAAAACAAAAAAAATTGTAATTAATTCTTGAAATTAAATTTGGAATTTAAATTTCGAATTTGAATTCAAAAATTGATTCAACCCGGTGCACTCAGATTTGGATTCGGGACTTGAGTAATCGACTCTCACGATTTCATCTAGATTCCAGTCTAGAACTTAGCCATAATCCATCTGATGCACCACCTCACCCGGATCCAATGGGTGAGAATGTAGTGGACCCACCTGTTGCACAACCTATAGCTCTGAGGGATCGATGCTACCCAGCGATGGGTGCTCAGTCATCTTGCATCGTTATGCCCACCATACAGGGTCGCGACTTCGAAGTTAAGGCACAATACATGAGTATGTTGCCTAAGTTCACCTCTAGGGAAGACCATATCTCTTCCTTAGAGAATTTGAGGAAATCTGCTCTCTTATGCAATACCAGTATATCCGTGAGGAGGCAGTGCGTCTGAAATTCGTGCTTCTAGCACTGAAGGACGACGCTAAGAAATGACTATATAGTCTAGCCGAAAGATCCATTAGAAGTTGGGTTGAGTTTGTTCAAGTTTTCTAAAAAACTATTTCCCCAACCATAAGACTATGAGGATTAGGAATGAAATTGTTGCATTCGTTCAATTTGAGAGCGAACCGTTCTATTCCTATCTAGAAAGATTTAAAAGTGTGCTGACCCAATGTCATAATCATGGAATTCCAAGATGGCAATTGTGCCAAATTATTTATGAGGGATTGACACTCACATCTAGGGTTATGATAAAATCCGTAAGCCAAGGTCACTTCATGTCAAAAAATGAAAATGATGCCTGAACTTTTCTTGAGGATTTAGCTGAAAACAATATGCAATGGGACAATGCTAGAACACCGCTTAACCCAAGTATTGGATCTAGAATAGCAAGTCAACCCAAACCAGGTGTCTTAGCTGTAGATGTCAATGTAGCGGCTGAAGCAAAACTAGCTACCCTTATGCGCAGAATGGAAAGTTTAGAGCTACAAACCCAAAACCGAGTGAATCAAGCCTCGACTATCCCGTGCTCTAGATGTGGTCAGACTGGTCATGTAAAGGAGGATTGTGCGGAATGGGACCAAGTTAATGTCATGTATAACCATGCTAGAAATGACCCATACACATCAACCTATAACTCGGGTTGGCGTAATAATTCCAATTTCTCATCAAACCAACATGGTCAACCTCCTAGACAACAACCAAACCCGTATAACCAAAATAATACATCATCTGGGTTTAGTAACAATGACGATCATGAGGTTAGGTTGACAAGCTTAGAAAATTTGATGAAAACCTTTATACAAACAACCAACCAGTCCTTCCAAATAGTAGGTGAAAGAGAAAAGGGTTGGTTTCCAAGTCAACCTGAGGTGAACCCTAGATCTAATAATTCATATCAATCCTATCAAGCACCTTCAGGAAATAACAACCCTAGACCGGTTCAAATGGTTAATGAGGAAGGACCGTTCCAACAAATAAATGCAGTAGTATCATTACGGTCCGGAAGACAAGTCGATAACAATGTGGTAAATCCTAGAACGTCTAATCAATCTAGCCATCAAGCAACCACATATGACCTAACCATTGAACCTGGCGTCCAATCTGAAACGCCCAACCCACCTACTCAAACTGAACCCATAGCTCAACCCTGAGCGAGTCTATGTTCCTAAAGCTCTATTCCCCAATAGACTCAAGAAGAACTCAAGTGCACAAATGGAGAAAATCTTGGAAGTATTTAAGCAAGTTAAGGTGAATATTCCACTCTTAGATATGATTCAACAAATACCTGCTTATGCTAAATTCTTAAAAGATCTGTGCACTAAAAAGAGAAAAACGAACGTACCAAAGAAGACATTCTTAACTGCAAACATAAGCTCTATTCTGTCAAATTATTCTCCTATAAAATATAAGGACCCTTGGTGTCCCACAATTTCATGTGCAATAGGAGATACTTTTATCAGCAAAGCCCTTCTAGACCTTGGTGCTAGTGTTAACTTACTCCCGTTCTCTGTCTACGAGCAACTCAACCTTAGTCCACTAAAACCCTCTAAGACAACCCTTCAATTTGCTGATTGCTCTATTAAGAAACCAAGAGGTATAGTAGAGGATGTTTTGATTAAGGTTGGTGACTTTATTTACCCAGTGGATTTTGTCGTTCTAGACACTGAACCTGTTGTCGATCCTAAGAGACAAATCCCTATGATACTAGGCAGACCATTTCTAGCCACTTCTCAAGCTTTGATAAATTGCCGAAATGGGCTCATGCAACTATCTTTTGGAAACTTAAAAGCTGAATTTAATATCTTTCATGTTGATAATGAGCCAGAAATAGTATGCAATCAAAGTGATGTTGTGATGAAATCGCGTATTTGTAAGATTTCTGAATCAAATAAATCATCACAAAATCAAAAAGGAAGTAAGAAAAAGGGGAGTAATTCTTCTACCCAACCACCATCACTCAAACAAACAAGAGAATCAATACATGTGAGAGGTGTGGAACCTTTACCTCAGGACAACATGGGGAACAATTCAACTGGATACATGCACCAACATGGTGACATTCAATCCAGTTCTGATTATGGTTGACTCTGAACAAATTTCATCCATCCACCGCAGTTCACCCTGGTAATAAGTGCATTTGCTTTATATTTGCATACATTGAGGACAATGCATGATTTAGGTGTGAGGGGTGTTTATGTATCTATATATCTATATATATTTTTGTTTAAAAAAATCAATGTTCCATGACATAGCTTAAGATTGAACCACCAAAACCCGAGTACAAATTGCATTGAGTTTTTGTTCCTTATTATATAGTTCTGCTTGTAAAACTATGACATAAATCTAAGTTCCAAAGAAATAACCCATTACCCTTTAAGACATGTATGCACTTAAATTGGATGAATCAAATCTTTGAAGTGGTTGATAAAAAGCAGAGGTTGCGGAAAATATACCAGGAAGTGTGGACTTCTAATAGCAATTAAGCCTTTAGGAAAATAAAAGTAAAAATAAAGGAATAAAGTGAGGAAAGCACATTTTGCAAAATGATTACAAAAGCCCAAACCTTTGAGTCACTGGTCCGTAGTGGTATCTTAAAACCCGGTAACTTGAGTCTGCCAGCTCGGGATTATCGACCAAACTCGCTACACGAATGCAAAAAGGGTAAAAGTGTTAGAAAAAGCAAATGTGTTGAATCACGGAAAAAGAAAAAAAATACTTTAAGATACTCAAGGCCCAAAGCTAAAAGAATGATTCATGCCATGGTTGATCCGAATGATACTTCACCACCAGAGGAGGCGTGCAAAATAATTTAAGTGATAACATGTGTAGAAGGGTTAGTGGTGTGAATATTGGAGGAATGAAGACCAAGTCAGATTTTTATGGGTTAGACTTATATAATAAGCATGCAAGAATTCTAAGTAAGATGTATAAGGTTGATGTGGAGATATTAAGAGTTATTAATGAAATGTTGAATTAAGACTTTGTGGGTGTGTCAACTGAAAACCCTCAGGAGACAAAACTCGTCCTCTAAGGAAACTTGGGGGTTTAAAGGCTTGTTGCACATGCTAAGTGCAACCGTGATTCCTACGAAAGTGAGTTAGGATTTCCCTGTTTTCATTTTTCTTATATTCTGTTTTGCTAGGGACTAGCAAAATCTAGGTGTGGGGTATTTGATGCATTGCATACATTGCATCATATGTCTTTCATTTAGATTAATTTTATATCAATAAATGCTACTAAGGTATGTGTTTAGTCTTATTTACAGAATACAGGGACCTGAATACAAATTACTCATATCCCGAGCATAAATGCGTGCAAGAGACTCATTCCTGTCATAAAGACCAAGTTCAAGATTATCGGGTTTCAAATGGAAATGCATCCAAGCATAAAAGCATTCAAGACCTAATTACAAAAAGGACAAGGACTTAAGCACAAAAGTAGACAAGGACTTAACTGCAAAAAGCCAAAGACCTAATTGCAAATTACGAGTAGTTTTTATTATTATGGAGAAAATCTAAAGAAAAATCAATGTGAATCTCCAAATATATAAAGAAATAAAGTCGGAGCTCAAAAGAAAGGAAAGAATCAATCCAGACACGCAAATGATATTGAAATCATACTATAAACACACAGGAAAAATCCAGATTAAATCAGAGCTAAAAAGGTGGCGAATCTGCCGCACAAAATTAGATCCATGCTCTAAAATTTTTACCGGTTACGTGTTGACGCATGTACTTTCCTATTTTATACTTAAGTCCCTTGTATCGGCTATAAATAGCCCTGAAACGATGTTGTGAGGGTCCCTTAGCTTATGTCCTTAGTTTTTATTCCATAATTTAGTTTTGTTGTTTTTATTTGTTGTTTTTAGTTTTCTTTTGTAATTCCTGTAGGACCCCTTCTCCTTCCTCCCATCCATGAGTTTCTAACTCTTTCCAAAGGGTGGGGGTGACAGATTTAGGGTGATGAGAAGAGAATAAAGTTATTATTTTAATTTCGTGATTAGTATATTTTGATTACTTGAGTTTGTGTTAAATCATTTATCATGTAATGCTTTATAACTAATATGATTTATTATAAGTTTCTGAATTCTCTAATCGAAACCCTATATCTAAACCCCCACCCAACGGAATTCCCTATCTTTGTTGTTACTTTAGTTTTAATTGTTCATGTTTCTTGATTTAGATAATTAAAAAACCAAAAATCTCAAAACCAACTTATTTCTCCCTCTTCCTTTCCCTTAATCGAAAATCACACAAATAACAAATCTCTTCCTCCTTGTGTTCGACCCGTACTTGCCACGTCTTCATTGACGCCGTGCACTTGCGGTATAAATTTAATTCTCATCAGCCTGCTAAACTACGACGGGGCGTGTAGCGATCGGTACCAAACCCGTCTTGCCCCATTTGCAGCCTTATTGAATAGACAACCCAATTTCGTAGGACACCCAAGTTGTATAGAACTGTCTGCACATAGACGGTCGACCGATTGACAAATGCAACCTTAACCTTGGTTCAGTCGACCGACTTTGACCTTCTGGTCGAGTGATTATCTGTATTTTCAAATGGTCGTTATTCTTGTCATATTATACAACGGTCGTATTCGTATATTCACCTAACTCTGAAAACGTATTTGTCCACCGGTCAACTGATTACCTAGAAACGGTCGATCGAATGTTGATACTAAAAGTGCATATTATTTTCGGTCGACCGAACCCTTTTCATGTTTGACCAATATATCTTTAACCTTGCAATACTCCCAGAACGGTCGACTGTCTCATTTTAGGTTGACTGTTCACTTAAGTCATTACCCTAATAGGTTCGACCGGAGCTTAAAACGGCTCGAACATTTCGTTGTTGTTAAGGAAATGGTCGACCGTTTAGTCCGTCTCGGTCGACCGTTGTGGGACAAAATTGTTGAAATTCAATTTCTGATTTGTGTATCTTACACATAATTTAACCATTTCCCCAACGGTTATAAATCTTTAAGAGCTTATAAATAAAAGTTCACACGTCTTATTTATACAGCTCTTATACTTCTATTTGCTCCATACAATAGAGAGACTTCTTCCAATCTCCAAATCTTATTCCATACACCCTAGAGCTTCAACTTCCACACTTTAGTTATTAATTCCAATAATACTCAAAGTGTGCTCAAGTTAGAGAGTGTTTGAACACTCAACCCCAATTGTACAAAGGAATAAATGTTTTGGTGAAAGCCTGAAGCGCCCCTCTCAGATTATGAGAGGAGGAAATCGAAGTCGACGAGGATTGTTCACGAGTTCGTGTTGTAAATGCATTCTCTCTCGGCCCAGAATGAGGAGTGGTTAGTGAAGACGTAGGCGGAGCTCGCGGAGTCGAGTAGAGCTTGCAAGAGAGGAAGTAAGATCCGATGCTGGATATGAACCTCTATAAAATCGTTGCGTCTTTTTGTGGTTTGCATATTGATTTTCTCTACTTGTTTTTATTGTTATATTTTGCTGCATCTTATTGATTTAAGTAGAGATTAAGAGAGTTTATTAGATTAATTAGGCCACACACGATCCTACAAACATCTCATCAAACACAAAGGGGTTAGGCAGACAACAAATTGATCACAAAGGGGGAGAAATTGTGTGTGACAAACCTGTAAGTAGTTGGACAACGAACAAATTGACGGTCGTAAGACCTTTTTTGCTTTGAGGTGTAAATGTAACGTCCCTAATCCGCACTCGGAAAACAACAACCTATCACAACTATAACAAGCGAATAATGGACATAAACTAAAAATAGTCAAGTTGAGACCTCAATTAAAAACATAACATAATGTCAATATCAGAGTACAATACGGAAAGGAAATACAAGAAACTCTGAATTCCTACTACATGACTACTAAGAAAAGCAGGAAAATACACGACAACCGAGCCCAACAGATCCAGTCCACGCGTCCCAAGCCCAAGTCGCCTCCAGCTGCCTACCTCGTCTGACATGCACACACACAAGCCACGTCAGAGTCTCGAAAACAAGACTCTGTACACCACCCCAACCCGACACTGAACAGGGTCACGTCATCCGTACAGTTCACACTGATCATGTGTCTCAAGGCAACCACGAGTCTTAGCAAGGTCAAGTGTGCATCTCGACCCCACCGCACATCTGATCTACAAGGCAACACCCAACCCGCTCTCATGGTAGAATTGTCACACGTCCCAAGGCGATCATGTGTCCCTACCAGGCCGAGCGTGCACCCTCAATAGGACCGCGCATCTGATCCATGAGGCAACGTCCTACTCCAACCATGCACTCAAGCCCGTGAGCCCGATCAAACGGTCACTCGTCACAGCGCTGTTGAGCTGACCAGTTTCACATCCCATTTGGAGAGCCAACCACACACCTGGGCTTGTGAGCTCAGCTCAAACGGTTACTTGTCACAACGTGGGTGGACCCTCCCGAACCATCACAAATACAATGGAAACCCTAATATGTAGTCATACGCGCCTCACACACCATCCTCACTACTCCACCATACGCTTGAGTCCATGAGCAACACTCCAACAACCACTCGTCACAATGTAGGTGGACGACCAGTTCCAAGAACCTCTCACATGTCACACAATGCAAGGGGTAAACACAATTTACCTCCAAAAGCACTAATTGATCATTTTAATAACTGCAATTGTACGGTATCGGTGAAGACGTGACAAATACGGGTCGAACCTCAAGGAGTTGTAAGCATTGTTGTGACTACCATACTCGAGTTGGGTACGAGAAATGGAGATTGAAGGTATATAACTACATGAAAAATGTGACTGAAATCAAGGAAAAAACTAATAAAAAAGGGTCCTGTAGGAGGTGGAGAATGAATGTGAAAGTGTAGATATGTATTCGTGTGTGTGCAACATTTAGTTCTCATGACATGCATACACATGGAAATCTTATAATATCACAATCCTAAGTGTCTCTACATGGATTACGATTTATCACCATCATTAAAACATACAAAAAATCACTCAAGACGAGGATAAAGACAACCACATGATTATATGTTTAATGACATAAAGAACATGGAATCGATAATGACCAAAACCCAATTATGTCTCCACATGAATTAAGATGTAACATTATCATTAAAACATACAATGCATTAATTAAGATGAGGCCAAAAGAGCACATGCTCCCACATGTCATCCTTATCTCTTTACCACTCCAACCTCATCCTCATCACATCATTCCCCATAAAGTGGGCCAACTAGCCAAAGCATGTCCTAAGCATCAATTAAGACCATTAGCACATCAAAGGCAAGGGTAAATAACCCAACAAAATGACTATGAAATTCATGTGAGTCTCCAATATTAGGATTAAAAACACACTAATACAACACATCAACACTTCATATCATTCTCCACCCCCCCAATGGGATGGATTACTCACTAATCAACATATAAACCAAAGAAACAACAATATAAAAACAACACATGAAAAACTAAAGAAAACTAGACCTAACCAAAGCAATGGAATAAAAATTGCATCAAAGAAAGACAAGAACATAAAGAACAAGAAACTAAAACTTGATTAAGAAAGAAAGATTACAACATGAGCTTTTCCTCTCCTCCCACTACTGTACTAAACATGAAATCCAACCTACTCTACTAAACATGAAATAGAACCTACTCTACTAAACAAGAAATAAAATTATCCTAAGGAGGAGAGGAAAGAAGAAGAAGAAAGGAGGCATTACAAGTCTATTTATAGAAGATTAGAGGGTTTGGATGGATCTGGGCTCAATTGGACGGCTCTAACTCATATCTGGATGTTGCATATTTCTCTGACCCGACAATCCGACCCTCCATCAAAATTTGAGATCCAACAGAGAAGACCCATCCGCCAATGGCGGATCTAGTTTCTCTGATCGGTCTGAAATTGCCGTAATAAGTTAATAACGCTTTGTTGCGCGTGGGTTTGAGCACTGGTCCATTGTATTGAGCCAATTTTTTTTAATTGTTGATTTACTCCTCAGGTTATGGACTTTTGTGACACAATATATTTCTTTACATTTTGGTCCCTCATGTTTTACACTAAGGTCCCTCCGTGTTTTCAGTCCAGTCATTGGGCATTACAAACAGGTTCAGAAACCTTCCCAATCAATCATTTCTTCTTGCATTTAGGTCATTTTCTATTCCTTTCTCTTCTTTATTGTCTAAACCTTGAAACACATCAAACAAACACTCGAGTAACACAAATATAGGGTAAAATAAAGGATATATTGAAAGGGGTGTGTTCTAAAAGTTTTACATTTATATGTCAATTATTATGAATTGAATGTGCAAACATTTTGTTCCTTGATTATTGTATTCGTCTTTTAGAAGTGTTAACGAAGAGGTGCTTGATCCTTAACCGTAGAGCTTTAAAAGATAATGATTTACATAAATCAAAAGTTGTTCACAATCATGGTAATTAACATGGAACATTAATTACCGAGACAAGATTGTCGTGTTGGTCATCGATTGTTGTAGTTATACAAATAATTAACGACACGAGTATATAAAAGAGAAAAATGGTTACTTTTATATATTGAATAAACCTAGCAAGTAAACCAACATGGAATTTTGTTATGTGTCATTAATGTTTTACTGTGTCTTGGATCTTAAGATATGAGACTTATAACTTTTCACTCAAGAAATGTTCAATTTTATTATTGTCAAAAACTATCAATGAGTATAATGATAAATGCAATAGTTTGTTGAACAAGGCTTGTGCTGGAAAGGATAGCTAGTCAAAAGATTGACATTGCCCCTCTTAATTGAGTAATAATATTAGTGCCCCCCTTGATAAAGTAAAATTATAATGTGTACAATGTAACTTGAGTTAAGTTACATAGTTATAATTAGTTTAAAGAAATCAAGAAATGAATATAATACAAAGGTGACACATTTCTATTTTGTATACTCTTAATATCATAAGGCAATGGATGGACACAAGTGGTGCACTTACATCACTAAATGGATCGTGTTTAGTTTGAGTGGAACAAGACATCTATGATAATTGGGTTAACTATAATGTGTAGCTAGATACTGCTTATAGTTTGAGATGTTAAATGTTTAATATCGCTGCCAATTTGGCTTAGATTCTCCTATAGGTCACACCACAAAACTGGGAAATAAGAAACTTGATTTTGAATTCATATGATGTGTCGAGTTTCATGAGAAAATGGACACATGTGGTGAATTAATAAAATCAATATGTCACGAAAATGACATAATTAGAATCATGAATAAATTCATATAAAATGTATATATTATGAGGTGTAATAATTTAATATTACATAGGATAATATATTACATAAGATATGAATTTGCTAAAAACCCCAAAAAGATCAAATTTTGTTGGATATAAATCCAAAATTTGACAAAGGCAAATTCATGGTCAAAACGGTTAACTGTTTTGGGTTCGGTCGACCGGGTTTTTTAGAAACGGTCGACCGAAGGAAGATCGGATACGCGAATGGTCGATCGAAATTGTCTGGAGTGCCTTGACAATAGTAATTGGTCAACCAGGAGTAAACGGTTGACCGAAGAAAAATATCCCGGAGCTATCTTGGGATATGATGGTCGACCGATAGAGATACGGTCGTCCGAAGAGATTTACCAGGAGAAATTTTTGGTAGGTCAACGATCGACCGGAGCGAGACGTGGTTAGACTGAAATTTGCCAGGAAATTTTTCTCATAAATATTCAGTCGACCTTATGGCTCACGATAATCCGAACTTGTGTAAAACCGAATGGTTTAGTTGAGCGATTGGAAAAATTCGGTCAACCATTCAACACGATTTCTGCCTGAATTATTAAGAGAATAATTAGATCATGGGTTGAATTAATTACAGATTTGATCATGAAATGAATGTGTTCTAAAAGTTTTACTTTTATATGTCAATTATTATGAATTGAATGTACAAACATTTTGTTCCTTGATTATAGTATTCGTCTTTTGGAAGTGTTAAGGAAGAAGCGCTTGGTCCTTAACCGTAGAGCTCTAAAAGATAATGGTTTACATAAATCAAAAGTTATTCACAATCATGGTAATGAACATGGAACATTAATTACCGAGATAAGATTGTCGTGTTGATCATCGATTGTTGTAGCTCTACAAATAATTGACGACACGAGTATATAATAGAGGAAAAGATTACTTATATATTGAATAGACCTAACAAGTAAAACATTATGGAATTGTATTTCGTGTCATTAATGTTTTTACTGTGTCTTGGATCCTAAGATATGAGACTTATATCTTTTCACTCAAGAAGTGCTTAATTTGATTATTGTCAAAAGCTATCAATGAGTATTGATTGATCCGTTTTATATTAACCGCAAGTGCGCGGCCGCGTTGAAGCAGTGACAAATACGGGTCGTCCACTGGGATGTGTGTCGACGATTGGTTCGTTCGAAGGCGAGAGGTAAAAAGAAGGAGAGAAATGATGGTTACACTAAACTACACTAAGATGCAAAAGGAAATGAAAGATAAGCAATAAAACTAAGCCCCATAGGGGTAGAGAAATAATGTGAATATGAAGATGTGTGTGTGTGTGTTCAATTATGCTCCTCACAACATGTAGTGCATGAAATCATAAAACTACATCCAACTTTGACTCCACATGAATTAAGATAAGACTACATCATTAAAACATACAAGACAATAATTGGAATGAAGCTAAATGAACTCAAGTATAAAGACTAGACCCTACTATGCCTCCACATGAATTAAGATAAGACTACATCATTAAAACATACAAGACATTAGCTATGGTAAAAGCAACAAGAGCACATACACTACAAATTGTGTTTCCAATATTAACTTCATCCATATCCTAACCTTATCATTCCCCGTAAAATAGGTTCACTAATCAAAGCATAAGCTAAACTTCATTCAAGAGCATTAGCATATCAAAGATAAGAGTAAAACCCCATTAGATGGTTATGGAAATCATATAAAGCTCAAAGGATAAAGATAACACACATTTAATACACTACATGATTATATCACATATTTCTCCACCCCCAAATGGGGATGAAACTACTCACTACTCATTACACTAACTATATTAACAAAAGAAAGCATAATATTTCCTACTCAAATATATAGAAAGTCGAGGGAAAAAGAGCAATTTTCCCTAAATTAAATTATTTCCTACAATTATGAAAAGTCCAGGGTTTTTTCAGCAATTATTCCAATAATTAATTATTAACCAAATACAACTAAATCCAAGGCTTTTCCAGCAAATATTCCAATTATTAATTAATATAGAAAACACAGAATTTCAACGTTTTTACTGTAATATTTCCAATTAATACATTCAATCAGATACTAATAACATCCAAGGGTTTCATCACAAATAACCCAAACAAAACCCAAACCTCAGTCCAACCGACCCAGTCAGTACCGTCGGCCATTCTCCCCCTCCTGACCCCATGAACTCAAAACACAAAGGTGGGTGGCATACCTCGTCGGAGTTCGTCGTCGCGACGTCGCTGAAGCTCTTGCCACCGTCGGAGTGCTTGTAGAAGCTAGGAGGAGGTCGGGTTATGCGGGATTCAGGGAAATTAGGGTTTGGGTCGAAAGGACAAGGAAGGAGGAAGAAGAAGGGTGAGGGTCGGGTCTAACAATCACCCCATCAATAAGGAATTTCGTCCGTAAAATAAAAGGAAGCTACGTACCGAAAAACTCTGTGTGCTTCTCCCGCACATCCACCTAGATCTCCCATGTAGCCACTCGTGGGGTATGGTACTACTTCTGAACCTTAACCACCGAGATAACCCTCTTATGCAACTGGTGCTCTAACCGATCGACTATCTCCATTGGTCTCTCCTTCAATGACAAATCAGGCTACACATCAGGCATATCCATCTCCAACACGTGTGAAGGGTCGGCAACGTACATGCTCAACATCGAAACATGGAAGACAATATGCAATCCAGAAAATTTCGGCGGCAAGGCAATCCGATAAGCAATGACACCAACTCGTTCTACAATCTTAAATGAGCCTATGTATCTAGGACTCAGCTTCCCTCTGTGACCAAATCTCATAACTCCCTTAGCAGGAGAGATCCTCAAGAACACATGATCTCTCCCACTGCAAAAGTCAACTCTCGTCGGTGTTGGTCTGCACAACTCTTCTGTCTGCGTTGTGGTGAACCTCTGCCTGATAACATCCACCTTCTCTGTGCACTGCTGGATGACGGAGGTATTATGATGGTCTTACAGAGTGAGTCTCGTTGACGGGCAAGGTATACCCAAGTAAAAAAATTGAATGTAAGGTGTACCCAAGTAAATATGGAAACACATGTGTATTTTGGAGATTGGCACCATTTGTGAGCGTACCCAAGTAAACAACCCAAACTTAAATAGATATGTTTATTTGAAAAAAAAAAAAATATATATAAATATATTCGGATCCAACCTGCTTCAGAAATGCCATTTGTTTAGGACCGAATACCATATTGAATTCTTGTGTTATCTGGTCTTGACTGGATCACACTCCTAAATATCATATATTGCATATTGAATAGGACCATAGGTTTTGAGTAATCAAGCAATTGATAATTAACCTTTCTTGCAAGCTAGCTCTGCTCGATCCCACAAGCCCCACTCACGAATCTACTAATCTGATATTCATTCCAGTCCGAGATCAAGCATTTACAAAGCAATCTCGCAAACACCCTTTTCAAACTTGAATCTTCCTCTCACAACCCAAGAGGGAAGCTTCCTCCCGAAGCCTTACAATTTTGGTGATTCTAGTAATATGGAAGTAGAATCACAAAACATTCAAACACAAGTGGTGAAGTTTAAGCTTGAGTGTGGAAATATTGAGCCTTGAAAGTAGAGAGTTTTTCCATTAACAATGAGAGCAATAAGGAGTGTAGATATGTCTTAAACTATGATTTCAACACCTATTTATAAGCTTCAAAGATCATATAGCCGTTGGGTCTAAAGACAAGAAGATGTGGAAAACAACTGATCAAAAAAGTAAAGGAAAAGTTCTGTCACAGCCAAAATGGGTCAACCGTTTGCGCATTTCATTCAACTGTTCACTTAAGAACTGAAGTTAACGGTCAATTGGATGCGACACTGATCGAACGAACACAACAAAGACTAGGAGTTTGCAGTCATGAAACTTAGGGAATAGTCAAACGTTGGGATAAAATCTGTGGACCGAGTATGCAAATATTTACTAACCAAATCAGTCAAGAAGGGTTCAACCGTTTAGATAAAACCGGTCAACCGAAAGTTGAATATGCAAATTTAGTAAGATTTTCAACATAATCGTTGTGGAATAACAACAAAAAATTGTTTGAAAAGAAAATTTGAAAAAACAAGAATGGTTGGACAAAATGGACAGAACGCTCAATCGCTAGACCAAAGAAATTCTTACAAATGGTCGAGAATGCCTTCATGCGATTACAGACATGCTGAAGTAGTTTTGGGTGGTTTTTCGACTTAAGTTTGAGTGATCAAATGAAATCCAAAAGATATGAGATTTTTGTGTGTGACATATAGATAGATGATGAGAATTTTATTTATACCGCAAGTGCACGACGTCGATGAAGACGCGACAAGTACGGGTCGAACACACGGAGGGAGAGATATTTATATTTTTTGCGATTTTTTATTAAGGAAAGAAAGAAAGAGAAATAAGGTTGGTTTGAGATTTTTGGATTTTCAATTTTCTAAAGCAAGAACAACAAAAACTAAGAAGAAAGCAAATATGGATGAGAGTCCAGCGGGTGGGGGTTTAGATATCGGGTTTTGTTTAGAGAAATCTGAAACTTATAATAAATCACATTAGTTATAAAGAATTACATGATAAATGACTCAACATAAACTCAAGTAATCAAAATATACTAACACGAAATTAAAATAATAACATAATTCTTCTTCTCATCACCCTAAATCCATCACCCCCACCCTTTGGAGAGGGTTAGAAACTCATGGATGAAGGGAAGGAGAAGGGGTCCTAGAGAAACTATGAAAGAAAACTAAAAACACGAAATAAACGAACATAATTTTATTGCTAAAGGGAAGGGGAGGGGAGAAACCCCTTTTCAATACATGATTCGGCCTTATTTATAGCCTCAACCGGGGATCCCAATACATAAAAGGAAAGTACACGCGTCAAAACACAAATTTGTACGGCTAATCCGCCACATTTTGTACATGAGGTGCGGCGGAATCGCCACCTTTCTGGCTCAGAATCGATCCGGATTTTTCCTGTGTGTTTATGGTATGTCTTAGTTGTCCTTTGCGCGTCCGGATTGATTTCTTTCCTTTCTTTTGAGCTCTGAATTAATTTCTTCATATATTTGGAGATCCAAATTGATTTTTCGTTAGAACTTCTCCAAAATAATATTTTGGTACTCGTAATTTGCACTCGGGTCCTCGGTTTTTTGCAATTAAGTCCCTGACTACTTTTGTGCTTAAGTCCGTGGCCTTTTTGTAATTAGGTCTTTGAATGCTTTTATGCTTGGATGGACTTCAATTTGAAGCCCGATAATCTCGAACTTGGTCTTTATTGTAGGAATAGGATCGTGTGGGTTATGGGTCCACTAATCACTTTTTAATCTAATCACCTACTTGTTTAAGCAATCGATATGCGCAGCGGAAATTTAAAACAAAACAAGCAAGTGTAGGAAATATGCAAACCACAAGAAGTCGGGTCGATTTTTATAGAGGTTCGGCACCCCACCCGGGTCCTAATCCTCTCTTGCAAGCTCCGCTCGGATCACCGAGCTCCGCCTACGACTTCACTATCCGCTCCCCGTTCCGGGCCGGGAGACAACGCCTTACAACCGTCAAACTCGCGAACAACCCTCGCCGAGCTTGGAATCTTCCTCTCACAATCCGAGAGGGACACTTCGGGCTTTCACCGAAGTCCTTGCTTCCTTTTTCAACAATTGAGAACTTGAGTGGAACAACACTCTCTAAACTTTGAGCACACTTGAGTAGGATGAAGAAATGATCACTAAGTGTGTGAGGTTTGAAGCTTTGAGTGTTTTGGATTCTCTCTAAAGTTTGGGACAAGTTTGTAGTGGGAGAGTTGTGTTAAAATGTGTTTTACAACTCTATTTATAAGCATTAGAGAGAATAGATCCGTTGGGACAAGATTTGATTGGGTTTTGTGCAAGATACACAAAGCAGAAAATTCGGGCTGCAAATCTGTCCAGAAACGGTCGACCGAAAAGTGGAACGGTCGACCGAACGCTTGGGTTTGATAAGGATACAGTCGACCGAAATATGAATAGATCGACCGAACACTTAAGTCTATTAAGAAAACGGTCGACCGAACAGGGTTACCGGTCGACCGAATAAGCGTTTCGGTAGAGGGAAAACTGGATCGGTCGAACAAAATCGTATCGACCGATAGCAGGGAATTCTTGACAAGGTTAACCGGTCGACCGAACTTGGCACATGGTTCGACCGTTTGGCTAAGTATATGGAGGTGTATATAGTTTTAATACGAATACGACCGTTGGGCATATACGACAAGAATAACGGTCGGAACAGTAAGTTAAAACGGTCGACCGAAAGATGTGGTGCGGTCGACCGAAACTAGGCAGGAAAACACAAACTGGATAACTTGATCATCCGGTCGACCGAACGGCATGTTGCGGTCGACCGAATGTGGGCAGACAGTTAGGGTTCAGGTTTTGTGTTTTTCCGGTCTAAGTTTGGGTGATCTATTGAAGTCCAAATAATGTGAAATTTCGTGTGTGACTTCTATAGGGAACCTATTGTGTATGTGATTGGTTTTTAACTCTTGTATGCTCAATTTACACATGTTCCTAAGACTCAAAATAAATCAACATTACATGTCTTCGATTTAGCTTTAATTACATGTCTTGACTTCATTTCCTTCTTTCTTGAGTCTTGATCACCTGTAGAGGTTAGCACAATACAATATACATGCAATGCAATATGTGTGCTACTCTACATCATCATAATTAAGATTAGGTTAATTAAATCATCAAAACATAGATTAAGGCCAAAAAGCCAACAATTATGACAGAAATGAGTCTCTTGCACGCGTTTATGCTCGGGCTATGGGTAATTTGCATATGTGTGTGTGTGTGTTCAATTAAGCTTCTCACAACATGTAGTGCATGAAATCATAAAACTACATCCAACTTTAACTCCACATGAATTAAGATAAGACTACATCATTAAAACATACAACACAATAATTGGAATGAAGCTAAATGAACTCAAGTATAAAGACTAGACCCTACTATGCCTCCACATGAATTAAGATAAGACTACATCATTAAAACATACAAGACATTAGCTATGGTAAAAGCAACAAGAGCACATACACTACAAATTGTGTTTCCAATATTAACTTCATCCATATCCTAACCTTATCATTCCCCGTAAAATAGGTTCATTAATAAAAGCATAAGCTAAACTTCATTCAAGAGCATTAGCATATCAAAGATAAGAGTAAAAACCCATTAGATAGTTATGGAAATCATATAAAGCTCAAAGGATAAATATAACACACACTTAATACACTACATGATTATATCACATATTTCTTCACCCCCAAATGGGGATGGAACTACTCACTACTCATTACACTAACTATATTAACAAAAGAAAGCATAATATTGAAATGAAAGTTAACTAAGAAAGCAAGAAGTATTAAAGAAGCTTAAACGGAAAGGAAAGACTAAACAAACATGCACAAATTAAAAGACAAGATTAAAAGAAACTAGAAGAATTATTTTATTAACAAATGACTTACATTAAAGGTAGCATTCTTCTCCACCTTGAGTTTTTGCTTCAAGGCTCACTCCTTAGTAGAGAGAATGCCACCAAGCAATGGGTAATTACAATGGAAGGTGAAGAGTTCTATTTATAGGCATGGAAAAACTAATCCGGGACAATCCCCCGATGTGGGACTAAAACAATACAAAAAATAGACTAAGCATACACTAATACACGTGCTACAGAAAACTAAACGGATCCTGGGCTATCTGGACCACCAATTGGCGGTCTATATGCTTTATATACGTTTGGTTTTCATTGTGGTCTTTGCTTGAATTATTTCCTTGTCTTGGATGCATCTACTTGGTTTGTTGGAGCTCCGACCCGAATCGAATTGCCAAACTACTCCCCATGATGGTGTTGAGTTTCCTGTTTTGCTCTTAGGTCCTTCGGTCTTACGATCAGGTCCTTCTCCCTTGCATCTTAGTCCCCAGGTCTCACAATTAAGTCCTTTTTTCCTACTTTTGGGTCCTTTCATGGCTCTTCTCTTCAAACCTCTTTATTTCTGAAATTCAAACATAAAACTCGTCACGTAGCAATGCTTAGGTGTAAGATAATGGATATAAGGTACAAATATAAGCATGAAATGATGTCAATCAAGTATAGTGATAAAGGCAATAGTTGGTTGAGCATGACTTGTGCTGGAAAAGATAGCTAGTCAAACGATTATCATTGCCCCTCTTAATTGAGTGATGATATTAGTGGACCCTTGATAAAGAAAAATTATAATGTGCACAATGTGACTTGAGTTAAGTCACATAGTTATAATTAGCTTAAAGAGATCAACAAATGAATATAATACAAAGATGACACATTTCTACTTTGTATATATTCTTAGTATCATGAGGCAAGGGACGGACACAAGTGGTGCACTTACATCACTAAATGGATCGTGTTTTGGTTCGGGTGGAACAAAGACATCTATGCTAATTGAGTAACTATAATCTGTAGCTAGATACCGCTTATAATTTGAGATATTAAGTGTTTAATATCGCTGTCAATTTGGCTTAGATCCTCCTATAGGTCACACCACAAAACTGGGAAACAAGAGGTTGATTTTAAGTTCATATGATGTGTCGGGTTTCATGTGAAAATAAGACACATGTGGTGAATGAATAAAATCAATATGTCATGAGAATTGACATAATTAGAATCATAATAAATTCATATGAAGTATATATATTATGAGGTGTAATAATTTAATATTACATATGATAATATATTATATAAGATGTGAATTTGCTAAAAACCCCCAAAATATCAAATTTTGTTGAAAATAAATCCAAAATTTGACAAAGGTAAAATCGGGGTCAAACACGGTGAACCGTTCATGGTTCGGTCGACCGGGGTATCTTCGGATCGGTTAACCGAATAGGGAACGGGTAAGCGCAATTGGTTGACCGTAATTGTCTGGAGTGCCTGGATAATCGGGTTCGGTTAACCGAGTGTGCATGGTCAACCGAGAAGTAGTATTTTTGGTAGACCGAAGGTGACTCGGTCATCCAATGACTACGTCCCAGGAGCGATTTTGGTGGGTCAACGGTAGACCGAGTAAAAGACGTGGTTCGTCCGAATTCTTCCAGGGAATTTTTCTCATACGGATTCGGTCGACCGTCTAGCTCATGGTGCACCGAACACGTGTTATAACCAAATGGTTCGGTTGACCGAATAATTCTCGGTCTACCGAATAAGAACGATTCTGCCTGAATTATTAAGAGATTAATTAAATCATAGGTGGAATAATTCCAGACTTAATTAAAACCTTTTTTATGGGTGATTATGTGGATATTAGAGATTAATTTTAGGAGAGTATAAACAATAGATCATGGCTAAAGAATAACTCTTGATAAGGATGTTTTGGGAGACTATAAAAGGACCCCTACTCGTACTTGTTTTAAAACTAATGCAAAAATCTTTCTCTCATTAATCTCTCCCTAATCACCACGAAAATCTCTTAGTAAAATTAAGTTTTAGAGATAAGATTCTTAGGAGCTTAAAGAGGGATAATTAGCTTGATTCTAAATCCTGTTAGAGATTGATTGGCTAGCTCATTTCTCTCCAACTTTGTTTAGAGTTTGGTGAACACTCGGAGGCAATTCCGTGGAAGATTCAGCGGACAACGTGACTCCGGATCATCAAAAAGGTTTTAGAGAACCTTTAGGTATGATTCTATCTTTGTAGATTATTTTAATAAATGTAGGTTCTATGTTATTAGAATAAAACACAAATAGATGTAAATAAAATTGCTGAAAATATGAAAATCGATCTTGTATATTGTATTAAATTTTTCTAAATATATACATACATGGGGACACGAAATCCTACATCTCAAACATTTTTTAAGATGCTTATGTGGCGAATTGGGATTAATTTTAGGAGAGAAAAAAACAAGAGATCGTGACTAGAGAATAGTTCATGATATGGGTGTTTTGGGAGCCTATAAAAGGAACTCTCATCTTACTTGTTTAATATACATGCAAAATTCTTTCTCTCCCTAACAACCCAATTAACCCATCCGAAAATTCTCTTAGTATTTTAAGTTTTGGAGATAAAAATCTCAGGAGCTTTTAGAGGGGTTATTAGCTTGATTCTAAGTTTAATTAGAGATTGATTGACTACCTCCTTTCTCTATAATCTTATTTAGAGTTTGGTGACAACTTGGAGGCGAATCAGCGTGCGATTCGACAGACAATGGAACTCTGGATTTTCGGAAAGGTTTTAGAGAACCTTTGGGTATGATCCTCTTTTTTTTAATATGTGTCGGAATACATGATATTAGAATAAACATAGACATGTACAAAAAATCAATGAAAATATGAAATCGATCATGTATGTTTGTGTGATTGTTTTTAAAATATACACATACATATGGACACGAAATCCTACATATATAACATGAATCTAATGTATGATATGCTACTAATCAAGCACGGGTCACACAATAACGACAAAAACATATAGCAATAAGCATAACAAGACTAGAGATTCATAACAGCTGCAGGGTAAAACTATAGCTGTAAAATCCACATTCAAAAGGGTACAGTGGTATAGGTGTAATTCCACTAAAGTATTCTTACAAATCACAATTCTCCCAAGTTTACGGAAAAATAATAAATTTACAACTAATTTAGTTTACGTCAAATATATAGAAAGTCGAGGGAAAAAGAGCAATTTTCCCTAAATTAAATTATTTCCTACAATTATGAAAAGTCCAGGGTTTTTCAGCAATTATTCCAATAATTAATTATTAACCAAATACAACTAAATCCAAGGCTTTTCCAGCAAATATTCCAATTATTAATTAATATAGAAAACACAGAATTTCGACGTTTTTACTGCAATATTTCCAATTAATACATTCAATCAGATACTAATAACATCCAAGGGTTTCATCACAAATAACCCAAACAAAACCCAAACCTCAGTCCAACCGACCTAGTCAGTACCGTCGGCCATTCTCCCCCTCCTGACCCTATGAACCCAAAACACAAAGGTGGGTGGCATACCTCGTCGGAGTTCGTCGTCGCGACGTCGCTGAAGCTCTTGCCACCGTCGGAGTGCTTGTAGAAGCTAGGAGGAGGTCGGGTTATGCGGGATTCAGGGAAATTAGGGTTTGGGTCGAATGGACAAGGAAGGAGGAAGAAGAAGGGTGAGGGTGGGGTCTAACGATCACCCCATCAATAAGGAATTTCGTCCGTAAAATAAAAGGAAGCTACGTACCGAAAAACTCTGTGTGCTTCTCCCGCACATCCACCTAGATCTCCCATGTAGCCACTCGTGGGGTGTGGTACTGCATCTGAACCTTAACCACCGAGATAACCCTCTTATGCAACTGGTGCTCTAACCGATCGACTATCTCCACTGGTCGCTCCTTCAATGACAAATCAGGCTACACATCAGGCATATCCATCTCCAACACGTGTGAAGGGTCGGCAACGTACATCCTCAACATCGAAACATGGAAGACAATATGCAATCCAGAAAATTTCGGCGGCAAGGCAATCCGATAAGCAATGACACCAACTCGTTCTACAATCTTAAACGAGCCTATGTATCTGAAGGGAATGTGTTCTAAAAGTTTTACTTTTAAATGTCAATTATTATGAATTGAATGAGAAATCATTTTGTTCCTTGTTTATGTTATTCGTCTTTTAGAAGTGTTAAGGAAGAGGCTCTTGGTCCTTAACCGTAGAGCTCTAAAAGATATTGGTTTACATAAAACAAAAGATATTCGAAATCATGGTAATTAACATGGAACATTAATTACCGAGTTAAGATTGTCGTGTTGGTCATAGATCATTGTAGCTCTACAAGTGAGTGACAACACGGGTATGCAAAAGAGGAAAATATCACTTTTGTATACTGAATAGACCTAATAAGTAAAATATTATAGAAATGTGTTTCTGTGTCATTAATATTTTACTGTGTCTTTGGTCCTTTGATATGAGACTTATATCTAATCACTTAAGGAATACTTAATTAGATCAGTGTCTTGAACTATCGATCAGTGTAGTGTAAATGCATTGGTTGGTTAAGTACAACTTTTGTTGGAGAAGATAGTTAGTCAAAAGACTATCATTGCCCCTCTTAATTGAGTGATGATATTAGTGGGCCCCTTGATAAAGCAAAGTTATAATGTGCACAATGTGATTTGAGTTAAGTCACATATTTATAACTAGCTTAAAGAGATCAAGAAATGAATACTAATACAAAGATGACACAATACTACTTTGTGTGTATTCTTAATATCATGAGGCAAGGGACGGACACAAGTGGTGCACTCCATCACTAAGTGGATCGGGTTTTGGTTCGAGTGGAATTAAGACATCTAACTAATTGGGAGCTATAATGTGTAGCTAGATACCTCTTATAGCTTGTGATATTAAGCTCTTAATATCACTGCCAACTTAGTTTAGATCCTCCCATAGGTCACACCACAAAACTGGGAAACAAGAAATGGGGATTTTGAGTTCATAGGATGTGTCGGGTTTCATGTAGAAAATATGACACATGGGGTGAACAAGCAAAATCAAAATTATGTTGTGATTAATAACATAATTAGAATCTAAATCAAATTCTTATGTGATGTAAATATTATGGGGTGTAATGATTGATCATTACATAGAATAATATATTACATAAGTTGTGAATTTACTACTAATCCCGAAATGTCAAATTTTGTAGGGGTTAAACCGAAATTTGACAAGTCTGCAGAACAGTGCTCAAACGGTCGACCGGATAGCAGTAAACGGTCGACCGATCGGGCTCGGTCGACCGGACGTGTCTCGATCGATAACAGGGAATTTTCATCTGTTCGAACGGTCGACCGAATGTGATCGGTCGGTCGACCGAACATTGCGATGGAATAGTTCATGTTACGAACGGTCGACCGAGTTATAGAACGGTCGACCGAAACATGGTTCGAGCGGTCGACCGAACCTTGAAACGGTCGACCGGTCCAGACGGTTTTGTGCAGAATTAATTTAAGAATTAATTAGATCATGCATGGAATTGGTCCATAATTGATTTAATTCGTGGCTAATATTATTTATTATTAAATAATGGATGGTTAGATGGAATTTTGCATGAGATCATGGGCAATGGGTTGCACATGAATAGGTAATTTGGAGAGAGCTTATAAATACAAGCTTATTTCATTACCCAATTAATTCATTCATTATTCTCTTGAGCAAAATTCTCTCTCCATAATTCTCCACGAAAATCGCTTAATTCTTAAGTTTAGTTTTAGTTCTTAAGAGATCATCTTCTCAAGGGAATTAAAGAGGGGTTAGTAATTAGATTTTAAACCCTATCGGAGATCGAGAGACTAGCTTCCCTCTCTCCGATCTTGTTTAGAGTTTGGTGAATACTCGGAGGCATCCGGCGCGGCGAGAAGCATCCCCAACGTCTCCGAATCTTCAAGAAGTTTTTGAGAACTTCTAGGTATGAATTTCGGAGCCCTTGTTTGTTTTAATAGAGTTTTGAAACTAGATGTTAAAACAAACCGATGCATGCATGAAATAAATCAAAGAAAATTGTAATTGATCCTTATTATACATAAAAATTTCGAAAATATATATGTATAATTAAACATGAAATCCTTCAATGGTATCAGAGCATAGGGTTCAATTTTCTCATGATTTATGGCTGTAAACAAATTTAGTTTACCATCTAGGATTTAAACAATTCGTTTTACCGGTTTTTCGGTCTTTAAATGTTTGTTGAAATAATTCTTTGTAATAATTCGGTTTAGATGTTTTGATTGTTTAAAACATGTCATGTAATTACTAGAATTATGATTTAGACATAAGTCTAACTTGCAATAATTTCGTTTTAAGTATAAACGATTATTTTGTAAGAGAATCAACAAAACCGAAAAACTGCATTTCATCTTTCCATTGGAAATTGGATGGACAGCGGTTCATAATTAATTTTTTGAACTATGGATGCATGAAAAACGTTTTTTAATGGATTTCAAAATGTTTTTCAAAGAATTGTTTGGGATTCTAGATGCTTGATAAACTAGGTTGGATAGTTTATAGAGATATTGCGTGCATGGATGCTCGAGTTATTTTGCAGGAATTGTGAGTTTGTATGTTCCAAATCAGCAGCTATGAATGTTTATAATTGTTATAATACAGGGGCTTATGTATGTAAAAGCCAAATTCTCTATTTCCATCTTTTAGATAAATTGCATATGCATATGAGAGGTTTTTACATAGGACTTGCACTAGTCGGTTTTTATCGAATGTGAGGAGCATGTTTATTTTCTGTAAAATCTACATTTCCGGTGCAAGAGGAAGTCTCCGCTGTAGCGCATCGATCGAGGATCGAGGATCGGGGATCGAGGATCGAAGGGAACATATAAACTCACACGATGTGGATTGTGTGAATGTTTAATTTCTGTTTTTATCTTGCTATGCATGTGATGAATGTGTTGAATGTTAGGATGTGTATAATTAATAATATGCATGATAACCTAAAATTCTAAATCACATGTTAAATTGTCCAACAAAAATTAAGAATAAATTTCTTTCTTATTTTCATCCACTAGCAGTCTTTGATCGAGGGATACTCTGCTTGCCCTTAGCGGGAGATAGCTCCCTCCATCTTTGGGAATAGTGGGAGATATAAAGGTTGTCTGTTGTTGTGCCACAATTAAATATATGAGGTGTGTTTCCCCCTAATGAACCCCAAGTATGTTTAGTTGTGAATACAATGGATAAACGTATCTCGTATCAAATAAAAATAAGTTTTCTTAACATTACCTAGAGCCCTCGCTCGGTTTTGGGAAAAAGTTTTTCTTACGAGGATAGGTCGTATTCCCTCATAATTAAAACGACAAGAGTCACAAGAGTTTGAAGATGCTAAATGTTACTAAAATTCAAAAAGGTTGTTATTAGAAAATGTTTTCTTACCTTGATATTGTAATGTATTCGATAGCCCTTAGCTAGTCTATATTACAATTGATGGGATCTTGGATTGTTGCATTTATGGGCAAAATTTTTATCTGCAACATTTACATTTATATATTCGATATATGTATGCATGTGTATTAAAACATAAAATTGGCATTAAAACCTGTATGATTTATTTTGTAGAAAAATGTCGAACATCCAACCTATCGTACGATCCATGATAGAAAAACACCCTTTAGCAAATGATGGCTCAAACTTCATTAGTTGGCAACTCAAACTCAACATCGTGTTAAAGTTTGAGAAACTATCTCACATTTTGGAAGGTCCAATCCCAAAGTGGAATGAGAGATTAACCGATGAAGAGAAAGAGGCTAAAGCCAAGTGGGAAGACCAAGAGAACCAAGTTCACGGTCTTATGCTAGCATCCATGGGTGACTCGCTTCAAGCGAAATACTTGGATTCAAAACCCAAGAAGACCATGGAGGCTTTATCAAAGATGTTCATGGATATTGCCCGAAAGGAGCGCTATAAGACCACCATCGCACTCACAAGGTGCGATATGGCGGAGGGAACATCGGTATCTATGCATTTTCTCACGATGCAAGGATACCTTGAGAAGTTGGCAAAGCTCTCTTCACCAATGCCCGAGGACATTGCTGAAGATATGATTCTTGGCTCTCTAGCCCCGTCCTTTAAGGACTTTGTAATGCACTATCACGTGCGTGAAAAAGGGGTGAGTCTTGAGGAGCTTCACAACGCTCTCAAAACTGCTGAAGTTGACATGGGCAAGGGTAGGGACAAGCAAGTCCTTTCCGTCCATGGGAGGGGCCATAAGATTGGTAAAGGAAAGGGCAAATCTACCAAAAGTGGTTCAATCAAGAGCAAGGGAGTAGGAGGTGCTCATAAAAGTGCCTCTAGGGGGAAATCTCAGAAATCTCCAACTCCCAATACGGAGTGCTTTCACTGCGGTGAAAAAGGACACATCCGGCCAAATTGCCCCAAGTACAAGGAAGACCTTGACAATGGAGTGATTGAACGTCGGCGCCCCAAAAAGGCCAAATGTATATTTGTTATTGAAATAAATTTAGCCACCTCTGTCCAGGATTGGGTAATTGATACCGGATCTTGTGCTCACATAGTTTCTAATGTGCAGCTACTCATGGATAGGAAGGAACTCATAAGGAACGAGGTAGAATTGAAGGTCGGAAATGGTGCGAACGTGTCTGCGGTTGCACAAGGTTCTGTGGTGCTTCAATTGTGTAGTGGTTTAAATTTATGTCTAAAGAATGTTTATTATGTACCTTCGATTAGCAAGAATATTTTTTCTGTATCATGTCTGGATATGGATAATTTTAATATAAATATTTCAAGTTCTTGTTTGTCTATATCGAAGAATGGTGTGTTCTATGCAAATGCGTTCATAAGGACTGGTCTCTATTTGCTTGAATTGGATAAAAAACAAATCTTTAATATCAATAACAAAAGACTTAAGACCACTCACGAGAATGATACTCTCTTGTGGCACTATCGTCTTGGTCACATAAATGAAAAGCGCATCAATAAATTGCAAGAAGCTAACCTTCTTGGTCTACTTGATTTTAAATCATTGGAGACGTGCCAACCATGTCTAATGAGAAAAATGACCAAAAAGCCTTTCAAGAAGAAAGGTCCAAGGGCGAGTGGCTTGTTGGATTTGATACATTCCGATCTATGTGGTCCAATGAGTACTAGTGCACGAGATGGTTTCAGGTACTTCATTACGTTCACGGATGATTATAGTCGTTATGGCTATATTTATCTAATGAGAAACAAAAGTGAATCTTTTGACAAGTTCAAAGAATTCAAGAATGAAGTAGAGAACCAACTCGACAAGAAAATCAAGTCTCTACGAACGGATCGTGGAGGTGAGTACTTAAGTGCCGAATTTGTAGGATTTCATGTTTAATTATACATATATATTTTTCGAATTTTCATGTATAATAAGGATCAATTTTCAATTTTCTAGAATTTATTGCATGCATAGGTTTGTTTTAACAAACTAGTTTCAAAAACTCTATTAAAACAAACATGAAGGAGCTCCGAAATTCATACCTAGAAGTTCTCTAAAACTTCTCGAAGATTCGGAGATGGTTGGGATGCTCCTCGCTGCGCCGGATACCTCCGAGTATTCACCAAACTCTAAACAAGATCGGAGAGAGGGAAGCTAGTCTCTCAATCTCCGATTGGGTTTAGAATCTAATTACTAACCCCTCTTTAATTCCCTTGAGAAGATGATCTCTTAAGAACTAAAACTAAACTTAAAAATTAAGGAATTTTCGTGGAGAATTATGGAGAGAGATTTTGCATAAGAAAAAATGAATTAATTAAGGAGGTAATGAGATAACCTTGTATTTATAGGTTCTCTCCAAATTACCTATTCATGTGCAACCTCTTGCCCATGATTCCATGCAAAATTCCATCTAACCATCCATTATTTATTAATAAATAATCTTAGCCACGAATATATCAATTATGGACCAATTCCATGCATGATCTAATTAATTCTTAAATTAATTCTGCATAAAACCGTCTGACCGGTCGACCGTCTGCGAGGTCCGGTCGACCGTTTAGACCTGGTTTCGGTCGACCGTTTAGACACTCGGTCGACCATTCGCAACATTAAAATATTTCATCACAATGTTCGGTCGACCGACCGATAAATTCGGTCGACCGAAAACGAACAGACGAAATCCCTGTTACGATGTACACACATCCGGTCGACCGTGCAATATTGCGGTCGACCGTCCCACATCCGGTCGACTGTTTACTATTTAGCGGTCGACCGTTTGTGCACTGTGCTGCAGACTTGTCAAATTTTGGTTTAACCCCTACAAAATTTGACATTTCGGGATTAGTAATAAATTCACAACTTATGTAACATATTATCCTATGTAATGATCAATCATTACACCCCATAATATTTATATCACATATGAATTTAATTTAGATTCTAATTATGTTATAAATCACAACATATTTTTGATTTTGCTTGTTCACCCCATGTGTCATATTTTCTACATGAAACCCGACACATCCTATGAACTCAAAATCCCCATTTCTTGTTTCCCAGTTTTGTGGTGTGACCTATGGGAGGATCTAAACTAAGTTGGCAGTGATATTAAGAGCTTAATATCACAAGCTATAAGCGGTATCTAGCTACACATTATAGCTCCCAATTAGTTAGATGTCTTAATTCCACTCGAACCAAAACCCGATCCACTTAGTGATGGAGTGCACCACTTGTATCCGTCCCTTGCCTCATGATATTAAGAATACACACAAAGTAGTATTGTGTCATCTTTGTATTAGTATTCATTTCTTGATCTCTTTAAGCTAGTTATAAATATGTGACTTAACTCAAATCACATTGTGCACATTATAACTTTGCTTTATCAAGGGGCCCACTAATATCATCACTCAATTAAGAGGGGCAATGATAGTCTTTTGACTAACTATCTTCTCCAACAAAAGTTGTACTTAACCAACCAATGCCTTTACACTACACTGATCGATAGTTCAAGACACTGATCTAATTAAGTATTCCTTAAGTGATTAGATATAAGTCTCATATCAAAGGACCAAAGACACAGTAAAATATTAATGACACAGAAACACATTTCTATAATATTTTACTTATTAGGTCTATTCAGTATACAAAAGTAATATTTTCCTCTTTTGCATACCTGTGTCGTCACTCACTTGTATAGCTACAATGATCTATGACCAACACGACAATCTTAACTCGGTAATTAATGTCCCATGTTAATTACCATGATTGCGAATATCTTTTGTTTTATGCAAACCAATATCTTTCAGAGCTCTACGGTTAAGGACCAAGAGCCTCTTCCTTAACACTTCCAAAAGACGAATAACATAAACAAGGAACAAAATGATTTCTCATTCAATTCATAACAATTGACATTTAAAAGTAAAACTTTTAGAACACATTCCCTTCAGAATTTGACTCATACCTAAAGGAGATTGGTATTGTACCTCAACTCACCCCTCCCGATACACCTCAGTGGAATGGGGTATCCGAAAGGAGGAATAGGACATTGCTCGATATGGTTCGGTCAATGATGAGTCATGCGGAATTACCTCTTTACTTTTGGAGTTATGCACTACAAACTGCGGCTTACACACTAAATAATGTTCCATCCAAATCCGTGGAGAAAACTCCTTATGAGCTATGGAGTGGTAAAACACCTAAGCTCAGTTTTCTCAAGATTTGGGGTTGTGAGGCTTACGTCAAGAGATTGATGTCGACCAAACTTCAACCAAAAGCGGATAAGTGCTTCTTTATTGGTTATCCTCGTGAGACAAGAGGATACTACTTTTGGCATATCACCTCCAATCGAGTGATTGTAGAGAGGGATGCCACATTTCTGGAAAAGGAATTTCTAGAAAGAGTAAAAAGTAGTGGGAGTAGGGTTGTGCTTGAGGAAACTCAAGATACTCTACAAGATCATGACATGAATGATGACATTCAAGATCATGAAGGCCCAACCGAGATTCCTTTGGTTAGTGGGAGCGTGAGCGAGAGACCATCACAAGAAATTGTGAGAGAATCTCAATCATCCCCACCAAGTGTACGTTCAAGAGTTGAACGTGAACCCACTCCTCAAGAAATTTTGGAAGAAGTTCGAGAGACACGAGAAGAACCAAAAGAACTTAGAAGGTCAACAAGGGAAAGGAAGAAACCCGATTTGTATCTGGGACTTCATGAAATCATGGTACTAGATACCAATGATCCCTTAACCTTCCAAGAGGCAATGGAAAGGGAAGACTCCAAACTATGGCTTAAGGCCATGGAATCCGAAATAGAATCCATGTATGATAATCAAGTATGGGACTTGGTTGACCTTCCTCAAGGGAAAAAGACCATTCATAATAAATGGGTTTTTAAGAGGAAGATGGACATGGATGGGAACTTGACAACCTACAAAGCGAGGCTTATAGCGAAGGGTTTCACTCAAGTTCAAGGAATTGACTATGATGAAACTTTTTCACCGGTTGCCATGTTGAAGTCTATTCGGATCATGCTCGCTATTGCCGCATTTCACGATTATGAAATATGGCAAATGGATGTCAAAACGGTGTTCCTGAATGGGAACTTGGAGGAGGATGTGTACATGGTACAACCTCAAGGTTTTGAAGATCCAAAGAATAGCGACAAGGTATGCAAGTTTCAAAGATCCATCTATGGATTGAAGCAAGCATCAAGGAGTTGGAACAAACGATTTGACGAGGAAGTGAAGAAGCTTCACTTCATTCAAAGTAAGGAAGAACCTTGTGTATACAAGAAGGTTAGTGGGAGCCATGTAGTATTCCTAATCTTATATGTCGATGACATATTGCTCATGGGTAATCATATTCCTTTGCTTGAGCAAACGAGAAGTTCATTGAAATCTGCATTTTCGATGAAAGCCTTGGGTGACTTGTCTTCTTTTGCTTGCCGAGTGCTTTAAAGTTTTCACATTTCTTTCAAAATCTTCATGTGTTTGCTAAATAAAATGTTTTTGTGGGTTTTGCGTGTGTTTAGCATGTGCAAAACCGTTGAGAGGCAAAGTAAAAAGAAAGCTCTCAAAATTGTCTTGAACTTGATGCATTAGGATTTCTAGTTTATTGGCTTTAGGTCTTGTCGAGTCGTTAGGATGCATCCTGGTTTTCCCTCAGGGGGCGTGTAATCATAGGGTTTCAGTACTCAAACATTTAAAGAAATCCACCCTGACCCTAGTGAGTCAAATAATTCGTGTTTGTGAGTATAAGGAAGTTTGTCGTAGTCGAGGGCCCTTAATCTATTTTTGTGAAACTTAAGTGTAGGGGTTTTGGTTCCCATATAGATAAATAAGTGGTGTTCTCTCTTCTCGCACGGCTCCTATCACTCGGGAAAGTAGGTCTGAGGGGACTTTGTGCCTTGTGCTTTCGAGTCATCTGACTTGGGATGCACCGACCGAACTCCCGTTACACGGGTGGTAGGGATCGCCCTATGTGGAGATTTGGGGGAAGGTGTACGTGATAGTGTAAGTCCTCAAAGGCAATGATGCACGAAACCTGACCCTGGGAGAATCAAACACCAACCAATAAAATGCTCCAAAGAAAAAGGAAAAAGAAAAAAAAAGAGTCAAATAAGAACCAAAATGGACTTTACACATTGTACCACATTCAGAAGTTAAGGTTGCCCATGTCTTTCACTTAAGTCCTTGACTAACTCTCACGAATAACTCATTAGGCTAGGTGTGTGGACCGATTACATATATAGAGTCGACCCGTAGTATTACCGCGTCCCATGATCGACAAAATAAGTCCAACGAGTCGTGTAGCTAGATTGATTAATGCATCTTGTTTGGATTTTGTGGGTATATCCGCTGAAAACCCTCAGGAGACAACACTCCTCCTCCTTGGCGACAAGGAGGTTTAACGGCTTGTTGCACGTGCTAAGTGCAACCGTGATTCCTACGCAAGTGAGTTAGGATTTCTTGTTTTTTTCGCATGTTTTTCTCTTTCTTTGTTTTGCTCGGGACTAGCAAAAGTTAGGTGTGGGGGTATTTGATTGACATCATTTCATGCTCATATTTGTATCTTATATCCATTATCTTTCACCTAAATAATGCTATGTTACGAGTTTTATGTTTAGTTTTCAGGAATAAATAGGTTTGAAGAGATGAAGCATAAAAGGACCCAAAAGCTGGGAAAAAGGACTGAATTGTGAGATCTGTGGACCAAGATGCAAGGAAGAAGGACCTGAATGCAAGACCGAAGGACCTAAGAGCAAAACAGAATACTCCTCACCATCATGGGGAGTATTTTGGCAATTCTATTCGGGTCGGAGCTCCAACATGCCAAATAGATGCATCAAATACCAACAAAGCCTTCCAGAAAATCCCACAAGAAATTCCAGAGCGATCCGGACACTGTAGACCGCTAATTAGCGGTCCAAGACCGCTAATTGGCGGTCACTTTCGGCCCAAATGCGCTCCAATTTCGCCATAACATGTATTAGAGGATTTTGAGGCTATTTGTGGTATCTGTTTAGTCTCACATCGGGGGATTGTCCCGGATTAGCTTTTTCCATGGCTATAAATAGAACTCTTCACCTCCTATTGTAATCACTCCATATTTTAAGTGGCTATTCTTCCTACTAGAAGTGAGGCCTTGAAGCACACACTAAAGTAGGAGGATGCTACTTTTAATGTGAGTCATTTTATCAATAAAGTTTTGTGTTTATTTCATTGTTTGTTTTATGCTTCTTTTATTGTTTGTGCATGTTTTAGTTTAATCGTCTTTTATTTCTAGCTTAGTTGTAATATGCTTTCTTTGCTTAGTTTACTAATTAGTGTAATGTTTAGTGAGTAGTTCCATCCCCTTTGGGGGTGGAGTAGATGTACATACATGCATTAGAGAATGGGATGAATGCTTTAATTTCAATGTGTTGATTAAACATGAATGTATGCTTGCTTGTTTAAGATAGAATTTACAACTTGATGAGTTTTGCCAAAATGATTAGACACCTCTCATGCTTGTTTAGGTTCTGAAATAAACAACTTGCATATGTAAATGTTAATCAACTAAGTTGGTGAATAGATTGATAGGTTTTGCCATAACATTTAGACACTTCCTATGCTTGATAAACACCACCTTCATGTGCTTAAAGAATGTATTCTACACCCACCTCTTTGCATGTGCGCACTCACTCCACCCCTTAGGGGTTTTCCATTCCTGAAATTCCAGCAGTCTTGTTTTGTTCTTAGCTTAGTTCTTATTTCATCGGTTGTTTGCTTCTTTCACATTTCATACTTAGTGTAGCGTAGTCTAGATTAGCGTAACCAACTCTCTTCTCCATTTTTTTCGCCACTTGATTTCGTACAAGCAAGAGGCTACTCACCTCCCAGAGGACGACCCGTACTTGCCACCGCTTCATCGCGGCCGTGCACTTGCGGTTTTAAATAAAACGTTCAACAGAAGTGTTAAGGAAGAGGCTCTTGGTCCTTAACCGTAGAGCTCTAAAAGATATTGGTTTACATAAAACAAAAGATATTCGAAATCATGGTAATTAACATGGAACATTAATTACCGAGTTAAGATTGTCGTGTTGGTCATAGATCATTGTAGCTCTACAAGTGAGTGACAACACGGGTATGCAAAAGAGGAAAATATCACTTTTGTATACTGAATAGACCTAATGAGTAAAATATTATAGAAATGTGTTTCTGTGTCATTAATATTTTACTGTGTCTTTGGTCCTTTGATATGAGACTTATATCTAATCACTTTAAGGAATACTTAATTAGATCAGTGTCTTGAACTATCGATCAGTGTAGTGTAAAGGCATTGGTTGGTTAAGTACAACTTTTGTTGGAGAAGATAGTTAGTCAAAAGACTATCATTGCCCCTCTTAATTGAGTGATGATATTAGTGGGCCCCTTGATAAAGCAAAGTTATAATGTGCACAATGTGATTTGAGTTAAGTCACATATTTATAACTAGCTTAAAGAGATCAAGAAATGAATACTAATACAAAGATGACACAATAATACTTTGTGTGTATTCTTAATATCATGAGGCAAGGAACGGACACAAGTGGTGCACTCCATCACTAAGTGGATCGGGTTTTGGTTCGAGTGGAATTAAGACATCTAACTATTTGGGAACTATAATGTGTAGCTAGATACCGCTTATAGCTTGTGATATTAAGCTCTTAATATCACTGCCAACTTAGTTTAGATCCTCCCATAGGTCACACCACAAAACTGGGAAACAAGAAATGGGGATTTTGAGTTCATAGGATGTGTCGGGTTTCATGTAGAAAATATGACACATGGGGTGAACAAGCAAAATCAAAATTATATTGTGATTAATAACATAATTAGAATCTAAATCAAATTCATATGTGATGTAAATATTATGGGGTGTAATGATTGATCATTACATAGGATAATATATTACATAAGTTGTGAATTTACTACTAATCCCGAAATATCAAATTTTGTAGGGGTTAAACCTAAATTTGACAAGTCTGCAGAATAGTGCTCAAACGGTCGACCGGATAGCAGTAAACAGTCGACCGATCGAGATCGGTCGGCCGGACGTGTCTCGACCGATAATAGGGAATTTTCATCTGTTCAAACGGTCGACCGAATGTGATCGGTCGGTCGACCGAACATTGCGATGGAATAGTTCGTGTTACGAACGGTCGACCGAGTTATAAAACGGTCGACCGAAACATGGTTCGAGCGGTCGACCGAACCTTGAAACGGTCGACCGGTCCAGACGGTTTTGTGCAGAATTAATTTAAGAATTAATTAGATCATGCATGGAATTGGTCCATAATTGATTTAATTCGTGGCTAATATTATTTATTATTAAATAATGGATGGTTAGATGGAATTTTGCATGAGATCATGGGCAAGGGGTTGCACATGAATAGGTAATTTGGAGAGAGCTTATAAATACAAGCTTATTTCATTACCCAATTAATTCATTCATTATTCTCTTGAGCAAAATTCTCTCTCCATAATTCTCCACGAAAATCCCTTAATTCTTAAGTTTAGTTTTAGTTCTTAAGAGATCATCTTCTCAAGGGAATTAAAGAGGGGTTAGTAATTAGATTCTAAACCCTATCGGAGATCGAGAGACTAGCTTCCCTTTCTCCGATCTTGTTTAGAGTTTGGTGAATACTCGGAGGCATCCGGCGTGGCGAGAAGCATCCCCAACGTCTCCGAATCTTCAAGAAGTTTTTGAGAACTTCTAGTTATGAATTTCGGAGCCCTTGTTTGTTTTAATAGAGTTTTGAAACTAGATGTTAAAACAAACTGATGCATGCATGAAATAAATCAAAGAAAATTGTAATTGATCCTTATTATACATAAAAATTTCAAAAATATATATGTATAATTAAACATGAAATCCTTCAGTATGTAGGACTCAGCTTCCCTCTGTGACCAAATCTCATAACTCCCTTAGCAGGAGAGATCCTCAAGAACACATGATCTCTCCCACTGCAAAAGTCAACTCTCGTCGGTGTTGGTCTGCACAACTCTTCTGTCTGCGTTGTGGTGAACCTCTGCCTGATAACATCCACCTTCTCTGTGCACTGCTGGATGACGGAGGTATTATGATGGTCTTACAGAGTGAGTCTCGTTGACGGGCAAGGTATACCCAAGTAAAAAAATTGAATGTAAGGTGTACCCAAGTAAATATGGAGACACATGTGTATTTTGGAGATTGGCACCTTTTGTAAGCGTACCCAAGTAAACAACCCAAACTTAAATAGATATGTTTATTTGAAGAAAAAAAATATATATATAAATATATTCGGATGCAACCTGCTTCAGAAATGCCATTTGTTTAGGACCGAATACCATATTGAATTCCTGTGTTATCTGGTCTTGACTGGATCACACTCCTAAATATCATATATTGCATATTGAATAGGACCATAGGTTTTGAGTAATCAAGCAATTGATAATTAACCTTTCTTGCAAGCTAGCTCTGCTCGATCCCACAAGCCCCATTCACGAATCTACTAATTTGATATTCATTCCAGTCCGAGAACAAGCATTTACAAAGCAATCTCGCAAACACCCTTTTCAAACTTGAATCTTCCTCTCACAACCCAAGAGGGAAGCTTCCTCCTGAAGCCTTACAATTTTGGTGATTCTAGTAATATGGAAGTAGAATCACAAAACATTCAAACACAAGTGGTGAAGTTTAAGCTTGAGTGTGGAAATATGGAGCCTTGAAGGTAGAGAGTTTTTCCATTAACAATGAGAGCAATAAGGAGTGTAGATATGTCTTAAACTATGATTTCAACACCTATTTATAAGCTTCAAAGATCATATAGCCGTTGGGTCTAAAGACAAGAAGATGTGGAAAAGAACTGATCAAAAAAGTAAAGGAAAAGTTCTGTCACAACCAAAATGGGTCAACCGTTTGCGCATTTCATTCAACTGTTCACTTAAGAACTGAAGTTAACGGTCAATTGGATGCGACACTGATCGAACGAACACAACAAAGACTAGGAGTTTGCAGTCATGAAACTTAGGGAATAGTCAAACGTTGGGACAAAATCTGTGGACCGAGTATGCAAATATTTACTAACCAAATCAGTCAAGAAGGGTTCAACCGTTTAGATAAAACCGGTCAACCGAAAGTTGAATATGCAAATTTAGTAAGATTTTCAACATAATCGTTGTGGAATAACAACAAAAAATTGTTTGAAAAGAAAATTTGAAAAAACAAGAATGGTTGGACAAAATTGACAGAACGCTCAATCGCTAGACCAAAGAAATTCTTACAAATGGTCGAGAATGCCTTCATGCGATTACAGACATGCTGAAGTAGTTTTGGGTGGTTTTTCGACTTAAGTTTGAGTGATCAAATGAAATCCAAAAGATATGAGATTTTTGTGTGTGACATATAGATAGATGATGAGAATTTTATTTATACCGCTAGTGCACGACGTCGATGAAGACGCGACAAGTACGGGTCGAACACACGGAGGGAGAGATATTTATATTTTTTGCGATTTTTTTATTAAGGAAAGAAAGAAAGAGAAATAAGGTTGGTTTGAGATTTTTGGATTTTCAATTTTCTAAAGCAAGAACAACAAAAACTAAGAAGAAAGCAAATATGGATGAGAGTCCAGCGGGTGGGGGTTTAGATATCGGGTTTTGTTTAGAGAAATCTGAAACTTATAATAAATCACATTAGTTATAAAGAATTACATGATAAATGACTCAACATAAACTCAAGTAATCAAAATATACTAACACGAAATTAAAATAATAACATAATTCTTCTTCTCATCACCCTAAATCCATCACCCCCACCCTTTGGAGAGGGTTAGAAACTCATGGATGAAGGGAATGAGAAGGGGTCCTAGAGAAACTATGAAAGAAAACTAAAAACACGAAATAAACAAACATAATTTTATTGCTAAAAGGAAGGGGAGAAACCCCTTTTCAATACATGATTCGGCCTTATTTATAGCCTCAACCGGGGATCCCAATACATAAAAGGAAAGTACACGCGTCAAAACACAAATTTGTACGGCTAATCTGCCGCATTTTGTACATGAGGTGCGGCGGAATCGCCACCTTTCTGGCTCAGAATCGATCCGGATTTTTCCTGTGTGTTTATGGTATGTCTTAGTTGTCCTTTGCGCGCCCGGATTGATTTCTTTCCTTTCTTTTGAGCTCTGAATTAATTTCTTCATATATTTGGAGATCCAAATTGAATTTTCGTTAGAACTTCTCCAAAATAATATTTTGGTACTCGTAATTTGCACTCGGGTCCTCGGTTTTTTGCAATTAAGTCCCTGACTACTTTTGTGCTTAAGTCCGTGGCCTTTTTGTAATTAGGTCTTTGAATGTTTTTATGCTTGGATGGACTTCAATTTGAACCCCGATAATCTCGAACTTGGTCTTTATGACAGAAATGGGTCTCTTGCACGCGTTTATGCTCGGGATATGGGTAATTTGCATATGTGTGTGTGTGTGTTCAATTAAGCTTCTCACAACATGTAGTGCATGAAATCATAAAACTACATCCAACTTTAACTCCACATGAATTAAGATAAGACTACATCATTAAAACATACAACACAATAATTGGAATGAAGCTAAATGAACTCAAGTATAAAGACTAGACCCTACTATGCCTCCACATGAATTAAGATAAGACTACATCATTAAAACATACAAGACATTAGCTATGGTAAAAGCAACAAGAGCACATACACTACAAATTGTGTTTCCAATATTAACTTCATCCATATCCTAACCTTATCATTCCCCGTAAAATAGGTTCATTAATCAAAGCATAAGCTAAACTTCATTCAAGAGCATTAGTATATCAAAGCTAAGAGTAAAAACCCATTAGATGGTTATGGAAATCATATAAAGCTCAAAGGATAAAGATAACACACACTTAATACACTACATGATTATATCACATATTTCTCCACCCCCAAATGGGGATGGAACTACTCACTACTCATTACACTAACTATATTAACAAAAGAAAGCATAATATTGAAATGAAAGTTAACTAAGAAAGCAAGAAGTATTAAAGAAGCTTAAACGGAAAGGAAAGACTAAACAAACATGCACAAATTAAAAGACAAGATTAAAAGAAACTAGAAGAATTATTTTATTAACAAATGACTTACATTAAAGGTAGCATTCTTCTCCACCTTGAGTTTTTGCTTCAAGGCTCACTCCTTAGTAGAGAGAATGCCACCAAGCAATGGGTAATTACAATGGAAGGTGAAGAGTTCTATTTATAGGCATGGAAAAACTAATCCGGGACAATCCCCCGATGTGGGACTAAAACAATACAAAAAATAGACTAAGCATACACTAATACACGTGCTACAGAAAACTAAACGGATCCTGGGCTATCTGGACCACCAATTGGCGGTCTATATGCTTTAGATACGTTTGGTTTTCATTGTGGTCTTTGCTTGAAGTATTTCCTTGTCTTGGATGCATCTACTTGGTTTGTTGGAGCTCCGACCCGAATCGAATTGCCAAACTACTCCCCATGATGGTGTGGAGTTTCCTGTTTTGCTCTTAGGTCCTTCGGTCTTACGATCAGGTCCTTCTCCCTTGCATCTTAGTCCCCAGGTCTCACAATTAAGTCCTTTTTTCCTACTTTTGGGTCCTTTCATGGCTCTTCTCTTCAAACCTCTTTATTTCTGAAATTCAAACATAAAACTCGTCACGTAGCAATGCTTAGGTGTAAGATAATGGATATAAGGTACAAATATAAGCATGAAATGATGTCAATCAAGTATAGTGATAAAGGCAATAGTTGGTTGAGCATGACTTGTGCTGGAAAAGATAGCTAGTCAAACGATTATCATTGCCCCTCTTAATTGAGTGATGATATTAGTGGACCCTTGATAAAGAAAAATTATAATGTGCACAATGTGACTTGAGTTAAGTCACATAGTTATAATTAGCTTAAAGAGATCAACAAATGAATATAATACAAAGATGACACATTTCTACTTTGTATATATTCTTAGTATCATGAGGCAAGGGACGGACACAAGTGGTGCACTTACATCACTAAATGGATCGTGTTTTGGTTCGGGTGGAACAAAGACATCTATGCTAATTGAGTAACTATAATCTGTAGCTAGATACCGCTTATAATTTGAGATATTAAGTGTTTAATATCGCTGTCAATTTGGCTTAGATCCTCCTATAGGTCACACCACAAAACTGGGAAACAAGAGGTTGATTTTAAGTTCATATGATGTGTCGGGTTTCATGTGAAAATAAGACACATGTGGTGAATGAATAAAATCAATATGTCATGAGAATTGACATAATTAGAATCATAATAAATTCATATGAGGTATATATATTATGAGGTGTAATAATTTAATATTACATATGATAATATATTATATAAGATGTGAATTTGCTAAAAACCCCCAAAATATCAAATTTTGTTGAAAATAAATCCAAAATTTGACAAAGGTAAAATCGGGGTCAAACACGGTGAACCGTTCATGGTTCGGTCGACCGGGGTATCTTCGGATCGGTTAACCGAATAGGGAACGGGTAAGCGCAATTGGTTGACCGTAATTGTCTGGAGTGCCTGGACAATCGGGTTCGGTTAACCGAGTGTGCACGGTCAACCGAGAAGTAGTATTTTTGGTAGACCGAAGGTGACTCGGTCATCCGATGACTACGTCCCAGGAGCGATTTTGGTGGGTCAACGGTAGACCGAGTAAAAGACGTGGTTCGTCCGAATTCTTCCAGGGAATTTTTCTCATACGGATTCGGTCGACCGTCTAGCTCACGGTGCACCGAACACGTGTAATAACCGAATGGTTCGGTTGACCAAATAATTCTCGGTCTACCGAACAAGAACGATTCTGCCTGAATTATTAAGAGATTAATTAAATCATAGGTAGAATAATTCCAGACTTAATTAAAACGTTTTTTTATGGGTGATTATGTGGATATTAGAGATTAATTTTAGGAGAGTATAAACAATAGATCATGGCTAAAGAATAACTCTTGATAAGGATGTTTTGGGAGACTATAAAAGGACCCCTACTCCTACTTGTTTTAAAACTAATGCAAAAATCTTTCTCTCATTAATCTCTCCCTAATCACCACGAAAATCTCTTAGTAAAATTAAGTTTTAGAGATAAGATTCTCAGGAGCTTAAAGAGGGATAATTAGCTTGATTCTAAACCCTGTTAGAGATTGATTGGCTAGCTCATTTCTCTCCAACTTTGTTTAGAGTTTGGTGAACACTCGGAGGCAATTCCGTGGAAGATTCAGCGGACAACGTGACTCCGGATCATCAAAAAGGTTTTAGAGAACCTTTAGGTATGATTCTATCTTTGTAGATTATTTTAATAAATGTAGGTTCCATGTTATTAGAATAAAACACAAATAGATGTAAATAAAATTGCTGAAAATATGAAAATCGATCTTGTATATTGTATTAAATTTTTCTAAATATATACATACATGGGGACACGAAATCCTACATATCAAACATTTTTTTAAGATGCTTATGTGGCGAATTGGGATTAATTTTAGGAGAGAAAAAAACAAGAGATCGTGACAAGAGAATAGTTCATGATATGGGTGTTTTGGGAGCCTATAAAAGGAACTCTCATCTTACTTGTTTAATATACATGCAAAATTCTTTCTCTCCCTAACAACCCAATTAACCCATCCGAAAATTCTCTTAGTATTTTAAATTTTGGAGATAAAAATCTCAGGAGCTTTTAGAGGGGTTATTAGCTTGATTCTAAGTTTAATTAGAGATTAATTTACTACCTCCTTTCTCTATAATCTTATTTAGAGTTTGGTGAACACTTGGAGGCGAATCAGCGTGCGATTCGACAGACAATGGAACTCTGGATCTTCGGAAAGGTTTTAGAGAACCTTTGGGTATGATCCTCTTTTTTTATAATATGTGTAGGAATGCATGATATTAGAATAAACATAGACATGTACAAAAAATCAATGAAAATATGAAATCGATCATGTATGTTTGTGTAATTTTTTAAAAAATATACACATACATATGGACACGAAATCCTACATATATAACATGAATCTAATGTATGATATGCTACTAATCAAGCACGGGTCACACAATAACGACAAAAACATAGAGCAATAAGCATAACAAGACTAGAGAATCATAACAGCTGCAGGGTAAAACTATAGCTGTAAAATCCTCATTCAAAAGGGTACAGTGGTATAGGTGTAATTCCACTAAAGTATTCTTACAAATCACAATTCTCCCAAGTTCACGGAAAAATAATAAATTTACAACTAATTTAGTTTACGTCAAATATATAGAAAGTCGAGGGAAAAAGAGCAATTTTCCCTAAATTAAATTATTTCCTACAATTATGAAAAGTCCAGGGTTTTTTCAGCAATTATTCCAATAATTAATTATTAACCAAATACAACTAAATCCAAGGCTTTTCCAGTAAATATTCCAATTATTAATTAATATAGAAAACACAGAATTTCGACGTTTTTACTGCAATATTTCCAATTAATACATTCAATCAGATACTAATAACATCCAAGGGTTTCATCACAAATAACCCAAACAAAACCCAAACCTCAGTCCAACCGACCTAGTCAGTACCGTCGGCCATTCTCCCCCTCCTGACCCTATGAACCCAAAACACAAAGGTGGGTGGCATACCTCGTCGGAGTTCGTCGTCGCGACGTCGCTGAAGCTCTTGCCACCGTCGGAGTGCTTGTAGAAGCTAGGAGGAGGTCGGGTTATGCGGGATTCAGGGAAATTAGGGTTTGGGTGGAATGGACAAGGAAGGAGGAAGAAGAAGGGTGAGGGTCGGGTCTAACAATCACCCCATCAATAAGGAATTTCGTCCGTAAAATAAAAGGAAGCTACGTACCGAAAAACTCTGTGTGCTTCTCCCGCACATCCACCTAGATCTCCCATGTAGCCACTTGTGGGGTGTGGTACTGCATCTGAACCTTAACCACCGAGATAACCCTCTTATGCAACTGGTGCTCTAACCGATCGACTATCTCCATTGGTCTCTCCTTCAATGACAAATCAGGCTACACATCAGGCATATCCATCTCCAACACGTGTGAAGGGTCGGCAACGTACATCCTCAACATCGAAACATGGAAGACAATATGCAATCCAGAAAATTTCGGCGGCAAGGCAATCCGATGAGCCTATGTATCTAGGACTCAGCTTCCCTCTGTGACCAAATCTCATAACTCCCTTAGCAGGAGAGATCCTCAAGAACACATGATCTCTCCCACTGCAAAAGTCAACTCTCGTCGGTGTTGGTCTGCACAACTCTTCTGTCTGCGTTGTGGTGAACCTCTGCCTGATAACATCCACCTTCTCTGTGCACTGCTGGATGACGGAGGTATTATGATGGTCTTACAGAGTGAGTCTCGTTGACGGGCAAGGTATACCCAAGTAAAAAAATTGAATGTAAGGTGTACCCAAGTAAATATGGAAACACATGTGTATTTTGGAGATTGGCACCTTTTGTAAGCGTACCCAAGTAAACAACCCAAACTTAAATAGATATGTTTATTTGAAAAAAAAATATAAATATATTCGGATGCAACCTGCTTCAGAAATGCCATTTGTTTAGGACCGAATACCATATTGAATTCCTGTGTTATCTGGTCTTGACTGGATCACACTCCTAAATATCATATATTGCATATTGAATAGGACCATAGGTTTTGAGTAATCAAGCAATTGATAATTAACCTTTCTTGCAAGCTAGCTCTGCTCGATCCCACAAGCCCCACTCACGAATCTACTAATTTGATATTCATTCCAGTCCGAGATCAAGCATTTACAAAGCAATCTCGCAAACACCCTTTTCAAACTTGAATCTTCCTCTCACAACCCAAGAGGGAAGCTTCCTCCCGAAGCCTTACAATTTTGGTGATTCTAGTAATATGGAAGTAGAATCACAAAACATTCAAACACAAGTGGTGAAGTTTAAGCTTGAGTGTGGAAATATGGAGCCTTGAAAGTAGAGAGTTTTTCCATTAACAATGAGAGCAATAAGGAGTGTAGATATGTCTTAAACTATGATTTCAACACCTATTTATAAGCTTCAAAGATCATATAGCCGTTGGGTCTAAAGACAAGAAGATGTGGAAAAGAACTGATCAAAAAAGTAAAGGAAAAGTTCTGTCACAACCAAAATGGGTCAACCGTTTACGCATTTCATTCAACTATTCACTTAAGAACTGAAGTTAACGGTCAATTGGATGCGACACTGATCGAACGAACCCAACAAAGACTAGGAGTTTGCAGTCATGAAACTTAGGGAATAGTCAAACGTTGGGACAAAATAAGTGGACCGAGTATGCAAATATTTACTAACCAAATCAGTCAAGAAGGGTTCAACCGTTTAGATAAAACCGGTCAACCGAAAGTTGAATATGCAAATTTAGTAAGATTTTCAACATAATCGTTGTGGAATAACAACAAAAAATTGTTTGAAAAGAAAATTTGAAAAAACAAGAATGGTTGGACAAAATGGACAGAACGCTCAATCGCTAGACCAAAGAAATTCTTACAAATGGTCGAGAATGCCTTCATGCGATTACAGACATGCTGAAGTAGTTTTGGGTGGTTTTTCGACTTAAGTTTGAGTGATCAAATGAAATCCAAAAGATATGAGATTTTTGTGTGTGACATATAGATAGATGATGAGAATTTTATTTATACCGCAAGTGCACGACGTCGATGAAGACGCGACAAGTACGGGTCGAACACACGGAGGGAGAGATATTTATATTTTTTGTGATTTTTTATTAAGGAAAGAAAGAAAGAGAAATAAGGTTGGTTTGAGATTTTTGGATTTTCAATTTTCTAAAGCAAGAACAATAAAAACTAAGAAGAAAGCAAATATGGATGAGAGTCCAGCGGGTGGGGATTTAGATATCGGGTTTTGTTTAGAGAAATCTGAAACTTATAATAAATCACATTAATTATAAAGAATTACATGATAAATGACTCAACATAAACTCAAGTAATCAAAATATACTAACACGAAATTAAAATAATAACATAATTCTTCTTCTCATCACCCTAAATCCATCACCCCCACCCTTTGGAGAGGGTTAGAAACTCATGGATGAAGGGAAGGAGAAGGGGTCCTAGAGAAACTATGAAAGAAAACTAAAAACACGAAATAAACGAACATAATTTTATTGCTAAAGGGAAGGGGAGGGGAGAAACCCTTTTTCAATACATGATTCGGCCTTATTTATAGCCTCAACCGGGGATCCCAATACATAAAAGGAAAGTACACGCATCAAAACACAAATTTGTACGGCTAATCCGCCGCATTTTGTACATGAGGTGCGGCGGAATCGCCACCTTTCTGGCTCAGAATCGATCCGGATTTTTCCTGTGTGTTTATGGTATGTCTTAGTTGTCCTTTGCGCGTCCGGATTGATTTCTTTCCTTTCTTTTGAGCTCTGAATTAATTTCTTCATATATTTGGAGATCCAAATTGATTTTTCGTTAGAACTTCTCCAAAATAATATTTTGGTACTCATAATTTGCACTCGGGTCTTCGGTTTTTTGCAATTAAGTCCCTGACTACTTTTGTGCTTAAGTCCGTGGCCTTTTTGTAATTAGGTCTTTGAATGCTTTTATGCTTGGATGGACTTCAATTTGAACCCCGATAATCTTGAACTTGGTCTTTATGATAGAAATGAGTCTCTTGCACGCGTTTATGCTCGGGATATGGGTAATTTGCATTCAGGTCTCTGTATTCTGTAAATAAGACTAAACATATACCTTTGTAGCATTTATTGATATAAAATTAATCTAAATGAAAGACATATGATGCAATGTATGCAATGCATCAAATACCCCCACACCTAGATTTTGCTAGTCCCTCGCAAAACAAAATATAAGAAAAATAAAAACAGGGAAATCATAACTCACTTTCGTAGGAATCACGGTTGCACTTAGCATGTGCAACAAGCCTTTAAACCCCTTAGTTTCCTTAGAGGACGAGTTTTGTCTCGTGAGGGTTTTTAGTTGACACACCCACAAAGTCTTAATTCAACATTTCATTAATAACTCTCAATATCTCCACCTCAACCTTATACATCTCACTTAGAATTCTTGCATGCTCATTATATAAATCTAACTCATAAAAAAATCTGACTTGGTCTTCATTCCTCCAATATTCACACCACTAACCCTTCTACACATGTTATCACTTAAATTATTTTGCACGCCTCCTCTGGTGGTGAAGTATCATTCGGATCAACCATGGCATGGATCATTCTTTTAACTTTGGGCCTTGAGTATCTTAAAGTATTTTTTTCCGTGATTCAACACATTTGCTTTTTTTGACACGTTTACCCTTTTTGCATTCGTGTAGCGAGTTTGGTCGATAATCCCGAGCTGGCAGACTCAAGTTACCGGGATTTAAGATACCCCTACGGACCAGTGACTCGAACACTTGGGTTTTTGTAATCATTTGCAAAATGTGCTTTCCTCACTTTATTCCTTTATTATTATTATTACTTTTATTTTCCTCAAGGCTTAATTGCTATTAGAAGTCCACACTTCCCGGTATATTTTCCTCAACCTCTGTTTTTTATCAACCACTTCAAAGATTTGATTCATCCAATTTAAGTGCATACATGTCTTAAAGGGTAATGAGTTATTTTTTGGAACTTAGATTTATGTCATAGTTTCTACAAGCATAACTATATAATAAGGAACAAAAACTCAACGCAATTTGTACACGGGTTTTGGCTGTTCAATCTTAAGCTATGTCATGGAGCATTGAATTTTTTTTTTGAACGAACATATAGATAGATAGATAGATAGATAGATAGATAGATACGCCCCCACACCTAAATCATGCATTGTCCTAAATGTATGCAAAGATAAAGCAAATGCACTTATTACCTGAGTCAACTTGCGGTACAGGGATCGAATTTGCTCAGAGTCAACCATAGTTAGAACTGGATTGAATGTCACCATGTTGGTGCATGTATCCAGTTGAATTGTTCCCATGTTGCCCTGAGAGTTCTGAGGTAAAGATTCCACATCCCTCACATGTGTTGGTTCTCTTATTTGCTCGAGTGATGGTGGTTGGGTAGATAAATTACTCCCCTTTTTCTCACTTTCTTTTTGATTTTGTGATGATTTATTTGATTCAGAAATCTAATAGATACGCGATCTCATCACAACATCACTTTGATTGCATACTATTTCTGGTTCACTATCAACATGAAAGATATTAAATTCAGCTTTTAAGTTTCCAAAAGATAGTTGCATAAGCCCATTTCGACAATTTATCAAAGCTTCAGAAGTGGCTAAAAAGGGTCTGCCTAGTATTACAGGGATTTGTCTCTTAGGATTGACAACAGGTTCAGTGTCTAGAACAACAAAATCCACTGGGTAAATGAAGTCACCAACCTTAATCAAAACATCCTCTACTATACCTCTTGCTTTCTTAACAGAGCAATCAGCAAATTGAAGGGTTGTCTTAACACTAGCACCAAGGTCAAGAAGGGTTTTGTTGATAAAAGTATCTCCTATCACACATGAAATTGCGGGACACCTAGGGTCCTTATACTTTATAGGAGATGAGTTGGACAGAATGAAGTTTATGTTTGCAGTCAAGAATGTCTTCTTTGGTACGTTCGTTTTTCTCTTCTTAGTGCACAAATCCTTAAAGAATTTAGCATAAACAGGTATTTGTTGAATCATATCTAGGAGTGGAATATTCACCTTAACTTGCTTAAATACTTCCAAGAGTTTCTCCATTTGTGCACCTGAGCTCTTATTGAGTCTATTGGGGAATGGGGCTTTAGGAACATAGACTCGCTCAGGTTGAGCTATAGGGTCAGGTTGACTAGGTGGGTTGGGCTTTTCAAATTGGACTTCAGGTTCAATGGTCAGGTCACATGTGGGTGCTTGACGGCTAGATTGATTAGGAGCCCTAGGATTTACCACATTGTTATCAACTTGTTTTCCAGACCGTAATGATACAACTGCGTTTATTTGTTGGAACGGTCCCTCCTCATGAACCATTTGAACCGGTCTAGGGTTGTTACTTCCTAGAGGTGGTTGATAGGGCTGATATTGATTATTAGGTCTTGGATTCACCTCAGGTTGACTTGGAAACTGACTCTTTTCTCTTTCACCTACAATTTGTGCTAGTTGGATGACTTGTGTTTCTAGCTTTTGGAAGGATTGGGTGGTTGTTTACATAAAAGTCTTAACCAAATTTTCCAAGCTTGTCAATCTAACATCATAATCTTCATTGTTACTAAACCCAGATGATGTATTATTTTGGTTATACGGGTTTGGTTGTTGTCTAGGAGGTTGACCTTGTTGGTTCCATGAAAAATTGGGATGATTACGCCAACCCGGGTTATAGGTTGATGTGTATGGGTCATTTCTAGAATGGTTAAATATGACATTAACTTGTTCCAAGTCTCCAGAAATATGTGCACAATCCTCCATTATATGACCAGTTTGACCACATCTAGAGCAAGGGATAGAATATGTTTGATTCACTAAGGGTCGGATTTTTAGCTCTAGACTTTCCATTCTACGCATAAGGGTAGCTAGTTTTGCTTCAGCAGCTACAGTAGCATCTACAGCTAAGACACCTGATTTGGGTTGACTTGCTATTCTAGATCCAATACTCGGGTTAATCGGTGCTCTAGCATTGTCCCATTGCATACTATTTTCGGCTAAATCCTCAAGAAAAGTCCAAGCATCATTTCTTATTTTTGGACATAAAGTTTCATTGGCTTACAGATTCTAACATAACCTTATACGTAGGTGTCAATCCCTCATAAACAATTTGGCACAATTGCCATCTTGGAATTCCATGACGAGGGCATTGGGTCAACAGGTTCTTAAATCTTTCCAAATAGGAATAGAACGGCTCACTCTCAGATTGAACGAATGCAACAATTTCATTCCTAATCCTAATAGTCTTATGGTTGGGGAAATATTTCTTTAAGAACACTTGAACAAACTCGGCCCAACTCCTAATAGATCTTTCGGCTAGACTATATAGTCATTTCTTAGCGTCGTCCTTCAGTACTAGAGGCACGAATTTAAGACGCACTGCCTCCTCAGAGATATGCTGGTATTGCATAAGGGAGCAGATTTCCTCAAATTCTCTAAGGAAGATATATGGGTCTTCCTTAGAGGTGAACTTGGGCAACATACTCATGTATTGTGCCTTTAGTTCGAAGTCGCGACCCGGTATGATGGGCATAACGATGCACGATGGCTCAGCAGCCACTTTGCTTGGAAGACTTACGTCAACACAAAAACACTTTCTAGACACCAAATTAAATTCGATCAGCTTCAAGTCATAACAAGTCAAACCAATCTTCTCCTTAATTGAGTTCGAATACTTAGGGGACAATGTCTAATTGATTTTAATTTAAGGCTTGGGTGACACTTTAGGATTGTGATTTGTGGGCCACGGAAGGGTGATGAAATCCCCACCGTATCTTTTCCTACGGAGTTGCCCCTAAGATAGTTTAACTTAAATCTAGCAAAGATAGTCAAAATTGGTCTTTAGTGGGGGACAATTGCAAGGTTGTATGCAACTAAATGATATGCTTAAATGCAAGGGCCTCCAGCACTCTTCGACAAAAATAATTTGCAAGAATTTAGCAAGAATAATGCAAACAAAACACTATATGATGCATGCACTAAGTCCTTCTAATTTTTCCAATTTTTAGGTCAGAGTAGAATTATCGCTAATTATGGAATTTAAGTCTAACACGTGCAGCTCTACAAAAAGGAAACTTTCCAAAAATAAAAAATTATGCAAAAGGAAACAAAATTTACCTACGCAACGCGAAGACGGGTTCACCGTCCGCTCTCGAAAATTTCCAGTTGCTCTACGCGTCCACCCAGAGATGGAGACGACCCCAGAAAATTTTGAAGCCCAGATGCTCCAGACGTGCGCCGGATCCGCCGCAAGTTGTTCTTTGGGTGCGGCATTTTCTCCAATCTTCTTGCTCCAACTGTGCCCTGATTTCGCCGCACACTCCGTTGTCTCCTGAAACGCAAACCCAAATAATTAGATCGCGCACACGATAAACAAAATAGAATCGAAATCACCAAAATTAAACAAAATCTTCGTCGCCTCCCCGGCAACGGTGCGAAAAACTTGATGACAATTTTATTTATACCGCAAGTGCACGACGTCGATGAAGACGCGACAAGTACGGGTCGAACACAAGGAGGGAGAGATATTTATATTTTTTTGTGATTTTTAGATTAAGGAAAGAAAGAGAGAGAAATAAGGTTGGTTTGAGATTTTTGGATTTTCAATTTTCTAAAGCAAGAACAACAAAAACTAAGAAGAAAGCAAATATGGATGAGAGTCCAGCGGGTGGGGGTTTAGATATCGGGTTTTGTTTAGAGAAATCTGAAACTTATAATAAATCACATTAGTTATAAAGCATTACATGATAAATGACTCAACATAAACTCAAGTAATCAAAATATACTAACACGAAATTAAAATAATAACATAATTCTTCTTCTCATCACCCTAAATCCATCACTCCCACTCTTTGGAGAAGGTTAGAAACTCATGGATGGAGGGAAGGAGAAGGGGTCCTAAAGAAACTACGAAACAAACTAAAAACACGAAATAAACGAACATAATTTTATTGCTAAAGGGAAGGGGAGGGGAGAAGCCCTTTTTCAATACATGATTCGGCCTTATTTATAGCATCAACTGGGGATCCCAATACATAAAAGGAAAGTACACGCGTCAATACAGCATTGGTAAAAAATTGACCGCACGGATCAACTTTTGTGCGGCTAATCCGCCGCATTTGGTACATGAGGTGCAGCGGAATCGCCACCTTTCTGGCTCAGAATCGATCCGGATTTTTCCTGTGTGTTTATGGTATGTTTTAGCTGTCCTTTGCGCGTCCGGATTGATTTCTTTCCTTTCTTTTGAGCTCTGAATTAATTTCTTCATATATTTGGAGATCCAAATTGATTTTTTGTTAGAACTTCTCCAAAATAATATTTTGGTACTCGTAATTTGCAGTCGGGTCCTCAGCTTTTTGCAATTAAGTCACTGACTACTTTTGTGCTTAAGTCTCTGGCCTTTTTGTAATTAGGTCTTTGAATGCGTTTATGTTTGGATGGACTTCAATTTGAACCCCGATAATCTTGAACTTGGTCTTTGTGATAGAAATGAGTCTCTTGCACACGTTTATGCTCGGGATATGGGTAATTTGCATTCAGGTCTCTGTATTCTGTAAATAAGACTAAACACATACCTTAGTAGCATTTATTGATATAAAATTAATCTAAATGAAAGACATATGATGCAATGTATGCAATGCATCAATGGAACTAAAGAGAATTTGGGTGAATAAACCAACTCTCGAATGTTGAAGTTTACAAAGTTTTTAAAGACTCAAATAAAGATAAAATTACTTGTCTCAAAAAGAATTTGATTACATGTCTTAACTTCAATCTATTTCTCATTGAGTCTTGATCACCTATTAGGATAAGAGTATCCACAATACAGTTACATGTGCAGTCCATAGAATGTGTTTGATCCAATTTCATTGTGAATATAATTAATTGATTAAAAAATCAAAATTAACAGAAGTAAGGTCTAGAAGCCAACATTTTTGGCAAGCAAAACATATACTGGATAACTGCTTTCTTGGATAAGGAAATAGGAAGTCCTACATATCTTTGTATCTATCAAAAATTAAATTTCATATTCAAATCTATATTCGTATTTATGAAAGCTTCAAATAAATGCATCCAAATCCACTTGGATATGGAAAAATAATATTCACCTCCTAAAAAAACAAATTTGGATACATACTATCCTTGCAGATTGTCCACAGATAATCCATATTCATTTGTTCCTCTGTGAACCTAAAGTTAAATACTTTCAAGTTGACAAAATATCTAAAGTCGTTCATAATTGCCATTAGCAGAAGGTTATAATAAAAGTTAATTATGTTTGTTTGACAAAAATTGATGATAATTTAAATTATTAACAACAAGGTATGAAACTGCATCTTAACGACCCAAGTTGTATGAGAATGGGATGCAAACTCACATCCCACTTCACTACGGTTGTAAGCGGGGCGGGGCGGGGCTGGTTTTCGCCCCACCACTACCCGCCCCGCCGGTAAAAAAAATTCCGCTACCCGCCCCGCGTAAGGATGGACTAGGCTATGCAGGGCTGGTTTAGCGGGTTTAATCTTTTTATTAAAGTTAAATACAAAAATCAATTTATTTTCTTTAATATTATCTATTTTAATCAAAGTAAGTACAAAAATGAAGGAAAAAATTAAAGCTAAATACAAACTAAATACAAAAAAATCAAAAACATATAAGGCTTATGCGGGTTATACGGGGCGGGTTGGGAGAAAACCGCAACCCGCCCCGCTTATTATGCGGGTTGTGCGGGTATCGGGTTGGAGGGTAGCAATTTTTTGTCCGCAACCCGCGTTAGACGAGACGGGACGGGGCGGGGCGGGTTGCGGGTAAAATTCAACCCATTTACAACCCTACACTTCACTCTCACGGTAAAGTGTGTGAATAAAAGAGAGGAATAAAAACATGCAATATTTAGTTAAAGTCTAAGCTCTATAGTCTGGGTAATTGGCATATTCCTTCCAAAACTAGTGTTTCCAAACATCTATTTGACTTATGGATTTTAGTTTTTGGTGGTAAAGCTGGGTAACGGACCGGCCCTACCCAACCCAAGAAGCTAAACAGGCCGGACCCAGCCTAGCCCATCGTGTTGCAGGCCGGACCGGATAAGCCCGTTTGAATATTTATTTTCTTGCAAACAAACAGGCTAACCTGTCTGACCCGCCCATTTACGGGCCGACCCGTTAATTTTCTCCAAGCCCGACCCTTTATTTGGTGGTAGATTTTTTTTGTAAAGATCATAATAATTGTTTTTTCCAACTGAATTGGGGTGAATTAGAGTCAGCATAGATAGTAGAAAGTAGAAACTAACTTTTACAAAGTTCGAAAAAAGCATGAAAGAATTCACTTTTAAGAATCCCAACTTCAAAATTTATTTCCCAACGTGCAAAATACCCCCATCTCAGTGAACGCCACCCACCAACCCACCAGACCACTCCAGTCGACCTTTCCAGTCCATCTCCCACTCTCCGCCATCCGATGGACCTCCTCCGCTTCTCCTCCCCTCCGATCCGACGGGGGATCCCTCTCCATCACCCTCCCCAGGGAAAGAGATCCCCTCCGTCGGTGGTTAAGGCGGCGAAGGCGTCCGACGGTGCGATCGACGACCCGAAGGCAGTCGTGTCTATGAACCTCGACTTCGCCCCTGCCCGAAGACGCGTCCGGGACGCCTTCTCCGACGCTCAGAGGAACGTCGACCACATCCTCTTCAAGGTCGAAGTTCTTTTTATATATTTTTCTACTGTTGGGATTTGAAACCTGGTATTATTTCAAGACAAAGAGATTTCCCGGATAGTCCCGGTTGGGGTAAGATCAATAGTATTTTGAAAAGTTGGTTCGGTTCGGATTTCGTGGTTTTCAGATCCTAAACCGACTGGTTTCGGTGGAAGGAAGTTAGAGTGACAGACTGAATTGATCTCGGTTTTGGTTCGGTTTGTTCGAATTTCGGTTTGTATTTGATACCATGTTGACCGACTGGGACATCGTACAAGTGGAAAACAAATTGACAAATTAAACAATATGTCGTTTGCTTCAGTATGCGTGGACTTATAATGTCGAACAAAGTAAAGGTTTGAATTGTGTTCAAGTACATGTTCCATTCATATGAGCGCACATATCATAGAAATTGTAGAGAAAATAAATGTGTTTCGTTCAGTTAGGTTCGGAAGTGGAATCAATACAAACCCAGTCCAAAATATCATTTGTTTTTTCAATCAAACTTGAAATTTCGATTTAGATTCAGTTGGTTTCAGACAATTGGCCTAAATTCTCACCCCTAGCAAGAACTCATTGTTGAAACATCATTTTACAAATGAAGGATATTTTAGATAACCAAAAATAAAATGGTTTTTAAGAAAATATGGATTTTTTGAAAAATAAGGCTATCAAATCTAGAACGACTGAACGAGTGTTTGCATCGCTCTAATTAATGCATTATAAATCTGTGTTTTCCGTTGAAAAATAAAATTTTCTTCTCAATTACGTTGAGTCTCTTCATCTTGTTCCTATTTTTTATGAAACATGACTTTAGCAAAACTACATTTTTTATCGGAACACCATGATAAATACATAATATTTTTTAAAGTTGATTTCCCAAATGGGGCTTAATTGGTGCTCACATAGAAGTAGAGCACAATTCTCTTCCACTTGTTGCTTGTTGTTCCCTAGATTGCTAATTTGCCCTTCTGTGTTTTGTTTCCCTACAGAAGGCTCCACTAGGGATCCCGATGGAGGAGGTGGGGTAGACGTAGCTGTTTTAGAGATGTTGGTAGCTTTCAGTTTGTAGTAAAAAAAATTCTCGTTTTTGGAATGTATGAAACATCTTATGCAGAAGTTTGGTAATATCAAACAGAACTATGAAGTGAATTCAAAAGGATTGGAGGTTTTCTGGAAGAGCTGGTCACCCAAGCCAGGTGTTCCTGCCAAAGGATCACTCTTCTTCTGCCATGGTTATGGGGACACCTGTACCTTCTTCTTTGAAGGTACTAGACTGAATGTATCCTGATAGTACCATAAAATGTGTTTATGTTGTTGGTGTTGGTGTTTAACATGACACAAAACTTAGCAGGTATTGCTAAAAGGATTGCAGATGCTGGTTACTATGTGTTTGCCATGGATTACCCAGGTTTTGGGCTCTCTGATGGTCTGCACGGATACATACCTAGCTTTGATGAAATGATTGACCAGTTAATTGAGCAGTATGGTATGATAAGAGGTGTGGATTTTTTTGTGTGTTGTCATTCGCTTTCTCCACTCTTTCTGCTGTTCACTTTGTGGTTCAGACAAGCATAAAATGATATTTGATAGTCTTTTAGCATCATATTTTTTCTTTTTCAGAGTGTCTGTTTCCACTAAATATTTTCCAATGAAATTATAATAACTGGCTTCTAAAGTTTATACATATTCTGGTTATTTATCGATTATAATGAAAAAAATTCTACGCCACCCTTTGAATAGTCAATCATTTTTGGTGAACTCTTATAACAACTCTGTGAGATGAAAACCTCCTTCAGATGGCTCTAGCTTAGTGAAGCATCTTTTGGTTTCATATAGGCCACTGGCTTACAACACTTTGTTAATCAGCCTTTTTATAAGCATAAAGTATATAACTTTCTATACAATCAGATATTTCAAAATCTTAATGAAATCAAATTTGACTTTTCATTTGATAATTTGTAGCCATGAAAGAGGTGAGTGACCTGCCCCATTTTTTGTTGGGACAGTCTATGGGAGGAGCTGTTGCTCTCAAGGCTCATCTGAAGCAACCAATGGAATGGGATGGATTGATTCTTGTTGCCCCAATGTGTAAAGTAAGGTCAATGATGGTTTATTATAATGGCAAATGGTATTTCTAAATTTACTTGGACAAATTGATAATTTTGGATACCAGGCTCTCTCCAGCCAATGAAACATCTATATATAGTTTTTTCATCTTAGCTTGTCAAAAATAGTAGCAAGTACTACATTGAAGAATTTGTGAATTTAGGTTGTTCTTGTAACTTATGTAAATATGGCTGCCTAGTGCCTACACACAACACCAATTGGTTTGGAGTTGGAAACCAAGATTAATATGGTATGAGAGCTCAAAAGGTCCAATCAAAGCCTTGAACATCACATTTCCGAACTTGTTGGACTCATGAGAGGTTACATGTGAGGGGTGTCCTTGGATCAGCTAGTTTTGTTTGAAATCATACTTGACTATTATTACCTCAAATGTGAGTCACATTACCCTTCATTTTGTACACATCTCTCTTTTGAGAACAAATACATGCTATGCATGGTAGTATGTCATCTAGCAAATGTACTAGCCTCGAGTATGATTAAACCCATACCAGCAGATCCTACTCGTGGGGAGTGTTTAAAGTAGTCCCATGATGGACAGATTGAACTGTTCACGTGACAAGATCTTGTGTAGTTCCGCTCAATTTAATTGGTTTTAAGTTGAAAACCTACACTTTTAATTTAGAGCTTTTTATGGAAAATACACAATCAACAGACAACAAAGAGGTCTTAGTTTCTACACTAGTTTATATACTTCCTTGTTGGTAAATTTTGCCCAAAAATACTGAATGTTGATGTTTTGTCTATTATAGATAGCAAAAGATGTCACACCTTCAGACTTTATCTTGAAGGCTTTGGGTCTTATGGCATATTTTCTACCCGAAGCAAAGTTGTTCCCTGTGGAAAACATTGCGGACCTGGCATTCAGAGATCCATATAAAAGAGAGCTGGTCAGTTACTCTGTGTTTAATATCTTAGCAGTGTCTCATGCAAATCAAATTTAGCATTAAAAATCTATCACATGTTACACTACGTTGACATAATACCTTATCATTCACAAAGCAATCATGAATCATTTTGTCCTATTGTTTAGTTTCTGTTTTTGGAGAACCAAGACAAAATAAGACAATGGAAGTTACTTTGGCATTTATATTGGTTACTTTTCTTCGTGTTTTAGGCTGTCTACAATGTTCTTGCATACTCTGACCAAATGCGGTTGAGAACAGCAATCGAGATTCTTAAGGCTACAGATGATATTGAAACTAAACTAGAGAAGGTGAGTTCATTGTTTACCTGTTTAATATGTATATATTTTTCTACCCTCATTAAACTGTCTACACTTCTTATTTCTCATGGAATAGTAGACGGTTATCGCAATTCTGGATCATAAATCAATCAGAAACAACCTCTTTGATAATGATAGAGTTAAGGTTGCGTACATCTGATCCCTGTTGTCTAGAAGTTAAGGGTAATATGTACAGAAACCAATATAAATGAAATTAATTTGCATCTTTTTTATTAAACAAAGTCTGTCATACACTGGGATGCCAAATTTGGAGGAGCATACTAAGTTTGTGGACCAAAGGGATTCAGCATGCCTTAGTTGAAGAGAGTGAAAATACAGTGTGACTTGCATAATCTAGAAATTCATCTTATAGGTATCTACTTCATTAACTGTATGCGTACTGCTGTCTTTGTTTCCATGCAGAATTATCTTATTTAAATCATTTATTCAAACGCCCTCAACAGAGAAGTCATTTTATCCTTGCAATCCTTGTTTTGTGACTTATGAAGCTCTTACTTCCATTAGTGGAATAATCTTTCTGTGATTTTTTTTTCCGAAAAGAGTTAACCCTTGGGTGGAAGTTTCTAAATCTATGTAAAATAAACAGGTTGTGTTTAATTTTGAAGGAACATTTAGTTTGTCGATCCAATGGATGCTACAAGCCTGTACTAGAAAACAGTAAGAATTGCTATATAACTTACACAATCTACAAATTCATTTGGTTTGTATCGAATTCGTACGCTTTAAGGTTGCTCCTGAATTGTATCATCACAAACACAGCTCTTCTAAATGAATTATCCAAGTGCTTTTGTTGACAACAAAATTAATCTTTCACTCAAGAGCTCCTCAATAGTGGGACTGCTTTATGGTTACAATCACGTCGGTGACCTTAAAAAACTTGCAGCAGCACATCCTCTAGAATAATAGAACTGTCGTATCCAGATCCAATTTTTTGTACCTATTTTCTTGATATGATCTTTGGGTGATGGTGTTACATTTTTTTTCAGGTTTCTTGCCCATTATTAGTCCTTCATGGAGCAGCTGACAAGGTGACGGATCCTAAAGTTAGTGAGTTCCTCTACAACAAAGCTTGTAGCAAAGACAAGACACTTAAGTTGTATGATGAAGGATATCATTCCATTTTGGAAGGGGAGCCTGATGATAGAATTTTAAGTGTAATTTCGGATATAATCTCTTGGCTGGACTCTCATAGTACTCTTCCTTAAGCTTGTTTCATGCACCATTCTGAGCAAGGCCTATTCCTGTATTGTATTATTTTCAAAAACAAGGTAGGAAAATAGGAAGCAATGTTCTTGCCTTGGCAGTAAATATGTATTGCAAGTTTATTTATGTTATGGTCAATGTGTTTTATTGGGAAATATATGGGTCTTTAAAATTTAAACCTCCTAATCTTTGGGAGAATGAAAGGCTGATTGTTTAGAAGAAATTATCAATGAAGTTTGGATTTGTGGGGACAAGTTGAGATGATTCAACTAGTTTATTTTTGTAACATCGATTATGCAAGGCAAGTGGAGTAAAATCGATTTATAGACGAGAAAATGCCTATCATTATTCTTTCGTCCCACCAAAAGTTCACGGAAGAATTAAATACGGTGCGACAAGGTAAGACGCAAATGGGATGTGACTAGGGTTGTAAATGAGTATGGTCAAAATTATTTAACCGTCCTAACCGAACGAACGGTTGGGTAAGATTACAAGTTGTAAAAATCATAGTCGTTTAATAAATTGGCGGATAAGGGTTGTGAAAATCATAATCGTTTAATATGGAATGTTTACAATGATGTACTCGGAAAATATCGAAATTATGGTAATACACCCCAAAAGTTTGAATTTACAGTAGTGCACTCGAAAAACTTATGAAATTACAATGGTTCACCCGTAATTAACGTCGTTAGCCTCCGTCCAATTTAATTTTGACGGACGTTTGATTACACCCTTTAATTGCCCTTTAATTAAAGGAACATTTACAGTGATGCAATCAGAAAATATCGAAATTATGGAAATACACCCCCCAAAAGTTTGAATTTACACTAGTGCACTCGCAAAACTTATAAAATTACAATGTTGCACCTGTAACTGACGCCGCTAGACTCCGTCCAATTTAAGTTCGACAGACGTTTGATTACACCCTTTAATTAAATTCGACCCCTCTAGTTACCCCAAATCACTTCCATCCACATCTTACTTGTATCGCCTCAGGCCTCGACCTCCCACTTCCATCGCTCCTGAATCCCCCATCCACCTCCCACTCGAAAATTGGATGTTTACCTATGAAAATTTAAGAAATTGCAATACATATTTAAGAATGAGTTGTAAAATTGCATAGCCAAATTCAATGTTGGTAGTTATTTTGGATGCATTTTAGGGCTTAATCTTGGCTTCACTTTGACCTACATTATCTCTGAATTTCTATTAAATTTTACAACTCATTTTTTGCTGCAATTTGGCTCAATTTTTGATAGGTACACGTCCAATTTTCGAGTGGGACGTGGATGGGGGATTCAGGAGCGATGGAAGTGGGAGGTCGGGGCTTGGGGCGATGTAAGTGGGATGTTGATGGCAGTGAGATTTGGGGTAACTAAAGGGGTCGAGTTTAATTAAAATGTGTAATCAAACGTCCGTCAAACTTAAATTGGACGGAGTATAGCGACGTCAGTTACGGGTACACTATTGTAATTTCATAAGTTTTGCGAGTGTACTACTGTGAATTCAAACTTTTGGAGTATTTCCGTAATTTCGATGTTTTCCAAGTGCACCACTGTAAATATCCCTTTAATTACTGTAATCAAACGTCCTTCAAAATTAAATTGGACGGAGTCTAACGACATCAGTTACGGGTGCACCATTGTAATTTCATAAGTAATTCGAGTGCACCACTGTAAATTCAAACTTTGGGGTGTATTTCCGTAATTTTGATATTTTCTGGGTGCACCACTGTAAATATCCCTTTAATAAATGGGCGGGTAAGGGTACATGATTTCATCCGTCCGTTTAACTGCGAAACATAATGAATATATATATATATATATAATATTTTGTTATATATACTATATATATATAATTTTGTATTATTATTTTCAAAGATACCCAACAATTCAAAATATCAAAAAACAAACACCACACCCCAATTTCTTTTCCAAACATACACAACCCCCCCCCCCCCCCCCCCCCCCCCCTAAGGTTTCTTCCACTCCAAGCAAGCTTCAGTCTTGCTAGTCGCACCAAGGCTCCAACCTCTCTAAGGAAGCTCTAACCTCTCCAAGGTACCAGTCCTGCTCTCTTCCTCTCCAAAACTCCGACTTGTCTCCTCTCTTGCTCTCTGAGACTCCAACCGGCCAGCCAACCCCATCTCCTCTCTTCCACTCCTCTGTTTGTGAGTTGTCTCGGCTTATTGGTTTTGATTGTTTTGAAATACCTCATTTTGAATTGCAGCGTTGCATAAAATCAAATCGTTTTTGTACATTTCGAAATAGAACTATATAATGATTTTATTACTGCTAAGATTGAAAATACTCCAACTTCGTATTACTTAAGATGTTTCTAAATTGAAACATGTCTTATAACTTTAAAGTTATTTTGATGTTTGTCATTACTCATTATGTGGGGATGTTTGATATAAATTTATGGATGTTTAGATTATGGATTTTTGAAGGTTTTGATTATAAATTTATGGATGTTTGATGTTAAATATTGTAAGTATCATGAGTTTAATTTGCTATCCGTTTATCCATTTGATAGATTTTTATCCATTTAACCATTTATCCAATTATTATATCGATTTTAATATCTATTAAGTTTTAACCATATAACAATTTAACCTCCCAAAACCGTTTAATTAAATAAAACGGGTAGGGTCAAGGGCAGATGTAAAAATAAACGAGTTTCTAACCGAACTGCAAATCATTTCATTAGATGGGTAGGATCATGGGTAAGCCCTATAACTGCCAACGGACCGCCCATTTACAGCACTAGACGCGGCTCCACTGCCCGCCTTTGTTTATGGGTGTTGTGGTGTTGTGAAGGGGGTAGTTTTGTGCGCAAACCTGGCACAAACTCTTTAAGCTTCTCTATCTATCTCAAGTTACAATAGCTTTTGTTTAACTTTTCTTTAGTTTATTGTTAATTGTAATTTTTTATATGCGTAACTCTTACAAATATATTACCAATTAGAAAGATCTGAGTGCGAGAGTCAGGCATGATCCAATTATCGATGTGTCTGTGCGTTGGAGTTTTGTTCCAATATTGCACAAAACTCTTTAGTTTTATCATTATTTTCTTATTCAAGCGTTCATTCTTATTTTCTACAATACTATTTTTTTTGTAGCTAATGTATAGTGTAAAATTATTGCTATAATTGTATTTACACTTGTTGGCGATATCCAAACTAGAATAGTGAAAAGTGGTGAAACCGCAAGTTTAAATGTGTAACCCTTTCACAAGACATTGTCATATACTGCTCGAGTGCTCGGGTTCAAGGCGGGTTGGGGCCAACTCCGACCCAACCAACCAATACTTGATGAGTTGGTGGTCGAGATAAAAACATGCTTCCAATAACTATAGTTATTAATACATCTATGTGTATAATATATATATAGGGTCAAGCTCTAGTGAGCACATGACTCATCAAATGTAATTTAAGCTCCCTGCAATCTAACCATTGGATCTTATTTACAGTTAATCTCACCATTCATTAGCATAACCATTTTTTTCTTAATCTACCTTACATTTTGAAATGAGTGGTGGATATTGTGGTGGCTTAATTTAGTTTGGTTAAGTCCTGAGCTCACTTGAGAATTCATGTATATATATATATTAATTTTTTGACCGACTAAGAAGACAAGTTCGCGGGTTCACGGGTTTTAATTTTTTGAACGGGTTGAAAAATTACATCCTAACTCGGATCCAACAAGTCAAGTTTTGTGGGTTTGACCCGTCCCATTTACAATCCTAGTCATATAAACACTGAATTCCCCAAGTCTCACACAAAATTCAACTAACACAAATTAAGAAATATTACAATTTTCCAAAAAATGGAGTTACCAATTTCAAGTATCGTCTCGAGCCAAATTGACTAATATACCTATAAATGTGTAAATAGATACTCTGTAAATATGTTTGACTAGATGTTTACGTGGAATCACGGCTCAGTGTGAGGGCGCCAACCTTATCTATAGGTAAAGTAGTCTTCTACCCTATTTTCAACACACTCCTCACGCACCTTCTAATGTGGCAAGCCACGTTGGTGGCGGATGATAAATCAAGAAACACCCTACCAAAAATATATATTCAGAAATCTAGTACAAAGCCTACCATAAGAACTCATAACCAATGAAATTCATTCTTCTCTCTCTCTGTCCAAAATAGGGTTGTTTGTGGGGGCGGGTTTGACCCGCCAACCCGCCCTGCCCCATCCCGTGTGGGGCGGGTTGCGGTTGAAAATTTTCCTACCCGCCACCCGTTAACTCGTCACCCGTTAACCCGCCGAACTAAACGGGGCGGGTTGCGGTTAATGTGTTACCCGCCCCGTTTACCCGTTAGAAATATAATTATTAAAAAAACATATTTATGTATTAAAACTTTCATTATTTCATTAAACTTCTAATATGTATGTGATGGTTTGTGACTTTATGTGTTTGTTAATTATTCATTTAAGCACTTTAAATCGTAGACTTGTAATTTTATGGACTTGTATAAATTTTTATGGATGTAAGTTTAATTATAGAGTTGTAGAAATGCATTTATGTGTGTATGTGTCAATGTAATAAGTTAAAATGAGTTTTACAGGAATTCACACGTTACGCCCGCTGAACCCGTCTCGCCCCGCATAATCCGCCCTTAAGTGGGGTGGGTAGTGGCCCAAATTTTTTTACCCGTCCCGTCCCGTTTGCAGCCCTAGTCCAAAACACCCCATAACCAATGAAATTCATTCTTCTCCCAAACTAACCAATACCAGCCATTCTTCTTCTCCTGTCTCTGTCCAAAACACCCCATAACCAATGAAAAATAGCCTTCCCCTCCTGAATCGCGTGGGAAACCAATCAGAGAATAGTTGTACAACCAATTTGTTGTACGTAAGGTGCAAAACCAATGAAAACCTGTCAAGAACATGCTTCATTTGCTGAAGATTTGAAACGAGAATACCATAAATCCTAAACGTCATGGAATATTACATCCAGCCACCTCTCTCACGTCGTCACTTTTCTTAGGCTACAATTAGGGATGAAAATGAATATTTTCGACTTTGGTATAACCTCTATCTGAATTCCAAATAAGCATATCAAATCCGAACTCAAATTCAAAATTTTATAGCCTACCAATTTCATATCCGAATTTGAGAACTTTTCGAATTCGAATTCAGATAATGTTCAAATTACTATAACATATTATTATATATATTTTGTTGTATAATCTAAAATATTTTAGAAAATTGTTTTAAGAGAATTATATTATAATTTGCTTTTGCATTTCTATTATGTTTATATTTACAAAGGAAATAACTTTGTTTTTTATTAACTCACAGTACAAATATTAATGACCGGATATATTGGATGTCAAAATTGGTATTTTCGGATATTCGGATATGGTTTGACCTATATCCGAATTTGTTTCCGAATTTGAAAATGGTAAAAAAAAATTAAACTAATTTCAATTCCAAATTGTATTCGGTAAAAACTTCTTTACCAAATACCAACCAAATTATAATTTTCGAATCGAATACTCGGATAATCGGTTACCATTTGCATCCCTAGCTACAATGGCATCCAAGGTCTACCAAAAGCTGGGTTTTGTGGTCTTTCTTTGGAGTTTTGATGGTAAAGTGGGATTTTTATGGGATGATTCGGTGAAAGGGGGGCGTTGGGTTTCTTTCGGGAAATGGATTAGACTTGTTGGGTATGTAGTTGATAATTCGGTCAAAAATTGGGTTTTGGGTTTGTTTCGAGAAATGGGTTCAAATCTGTTTTTCGATTTGTTGGTTAAAGAAGTGGTTTTTTCTTGGTTTTCATGTGGAATTTATCGTAAAATTTTATTTTATTTTCCTTATTTTTGGTTTCAGGAGGTGGAAGGATGAAGATAGTCTTTGGATGGGTTTTGGTTGAGTTTGGATGAAGAATTGTGTTTGGTAGTGAAGGTGATTGACGTCGAGGGGTGCATGTGAAGGCCGAGTAGCCGGATTTACATGCTTCATTTATGGAGTTGCCGTCCATTACAATTTGTCCATTCTCACTTCTTATATGGTGTTTTGTGATTCATGATGCTTCATTTAAGTCATGATTTATTGCTTCATTCCACCTTCAGAGTGGATTTATTGAACAAAAGTTTTGGTTGTTTCTTCATTTGATGCATTTTATACTCCCTTTCATGTTTGTTATGTTTTTTGGTGCATATTATGTTTGTGGGTGCAACTTCATCATTGTTCATTACTATGACTTAGTTTTTTTTCTCCAGAAAAGTGACATATATTGTGATTTTACCAACGCAAATCCTATAGATGTCGACCTTAACTTAAATTTTGACTAGTCTAACATTGACAATGATGAACTGAAGTTCACACCTCAGCTTGCTTCGAAATACCCCATCTTCAAACCCAAATAACCCAACCTCTTTATCGAAAATACCCACTTTCCAATCCTCATTGTGCGACCTCCTATAGAAAATCCCACCTCAAATGCAAGTATATCGACTAATAAACAGTAAAATACCACAACTAAACCAAACCATGTGTTATTCAAGACTTTGACTAAGCTGCATGGTTCATTCAAAATTTTCGTTTGTATTTGCATACCTCACTTACTTTTGTGCTTCTTTGTTCGTACACTTTGAAAGCTCTTAGTTGAATCAAGGAGTTATAACAAACGCTTTGACGAAGAAGTTAAAAATATTCACTTCATCCAAAGTAAGGAAGAACCTTGTATATACAAGAAGGTTAGTGGGAGCCACATAGTGTTCTTGATCTTATATGTCGATGACATACTCCTCATGGGAAATCATATACATTTGCTTGAGCAAATGAGAAGTTCATTGAAATTTGCATTTTCAATGAAAGATATGGGTGAGGCTCAATACATCTTGGGAATTAAGATATATAGAGATAGATCTCGTAGACTCATTGGCCTAAGTCAACGTACATACATTGACAATGTCTTGGAAACGTTCAGTATGAACAACTCCAAAAAGGGCAATGTGTCAATGAGTATGAGTGTGCAACTCAAGAAGTCTCAACGTGTTGAATCACGTAAAGACTTAGAGTACATGAAAGATATCCCTTATGCTTCGGCAATAGGATCGATCATGTACGCAATAACTTGCACAAGACCCGATGTCTCGTATGCTCTAAGCGTGACAAGTCGTCACCAATCCAACGCAGGTCCTGAGCATTGGACTGCGGTCAAGAATATTCTAAGGTACCTTAACCGGACCAAAGATAAGTTTCTTGTTTATGGAGGACAAAGGGAGTTGATAGCCGAGGGCTATTCGGATGCGAGTTTCATAAGTGATCCCGACGATAGGAGGTCGCAATAATGATTTGTCATCATTCTGGAAGGTGGAGCCGTGAGCTAACGTAGTTGGAGTCAAATCACTACAGCTGACTCAACCACCGACGAAGGCAAAATAAATTTATTATGGGTGGACACAAACAGCAACACAGCTGATCCATTCAACAAACCCCCATACCAAGCCAAATGGCAAAATGCATTTCGAGTCCATGGGTCTAATGAACCATGTGGATTGGCTTGATGAGTGATTAGAGAGTGGTTACCCTAGTTATTATCGTTTTATACATTGAGAATGTATGTGAAAGAAACTTTGATAACAAGTGGGAGATTGAAAGGAAAGTGTTCTATAAGTTTTGTTTTTATATGTCAATTATTATAATTGGATGTGCAATTTTTTTTCTTGATTATGGTATTCGTTTTTTGGAAGTGTTAAGGAAGAGACGCTTGGTCCTTAACGGTAGAGCTCTAAAAGATAATGATTTACATAAATCAAAAGATTATTCACAATCATGGTAATTAACATGATACATTAATTACCGAGATAAGATTGTCGTGTTGGTTATCGATTGTTGTAGATCTACAAATAATTGATGACACAAGTATATAAATGAGGAAAATATTACTTTTATATATTGAATAGACTTAACACGTAAAACATTATGGAATTGTGTTTCGTGTCATTAATGTTTTACTGTGTCTTGGATCCTAAGATATGAGACTTGTATATTTTCACTCAAGAAGTGCTTAATTTGATTATTGTCAAAAGCTATCAATGAGTATAGTGATAAATGCAATAGTTGGTTGAACATGACTTGTGCTGAAAAAGATAGCTAGTCAAACGATTATCATTACCCCTTTTAATTGAGTGATGATATTAGTGGGCATTTGATAAAGCAAAATTATAATGTGCACAATGTAGTTTGAGTTAAGTTACATAGTTATAATTAGCTTAAAGAAATCAAGAAATGAATATAATACAAAGGTGACACATTTCTACTCTGTATATATTCTTAATATCATGAGGTAAGGGACGGACACAAGTGGTGCACTTACATTACTAAATGGATCGTGTTTAGTTCGAGTGGAACAAAGACATCTATGCTAATTGGGTAACTATAAGTGTTTAATATCGCTGTCAATTTAGCTTAGATCCTCCTACAGGTCACACCACAAAATTGGGAAACAAAATGTTTGATTTTAAGTTCATATGATGTGTCGGGTTTTCATGTGAAAAGGGATACATGTGGTGAATCAATAAAATCAATATCATGAGAATTGACATAATTAGAATCATTAATAAATTCATATGAGGTGTATATATTATGGGGTGTAATAATTTAATATTACATAAGATAATATATTACATAAGATGTGAATTTGCTAAAAACTCCAAAAGATCAAATTTTGTTGGAATTAAATCCAAAATTTGACAACGGCAAAATAAGGGTTAAACAAGGTAAACCGTTCAGGGTTCGGTCGAACGAAGTGTCTTCGGAATGGTCAACCGAACGGGGAACAAATAAACACAATTGGTTGACCAAAATTGTTTGGAGTGCTTGGACAATTGGTTTTGGTCAACCATGTGTGAACGGTCAACCGAGAAAAAATGTCCAGGAGCTATCTTGGGATATTTTCGGTAGACCGAAGGTGACACGGTCGTCCGATGAGATTCGACCAAGAGAAATTTTGGTGAGTCAACGGTCGACCAAAGCAAGACGTGGATCGTCCAAATTTTTCCAGAGAATTTTTCTCATAAATGTTCGGTCGACCGTCTAGCTCACGGTCAACCGAACGTGTGTTAAAACCGAATGGTTCGGTCAACCGAGAAGAATTCTCGGTTAACCGAACAACACGATTTTTACCTGAATTATTAAGAGAATAATTAGATCATGGGTTGTATTAATTCTAGATTTCATCAAACGTTTTTTAGGATGCTTATGTGGCAATTAGGGAATAATTTTAGGCGAGAATAAGCAAGAGATCATGACTAGAGAATAGTTCTTGATAAGGATGTTTTGGGAGCCTATAAAAGGACCTCTCATCCTACTTGTTTATGTCAATGCATAAATTCTCTCTCTCATTAATCTCTCCCTTAATCACCACGAAAATCTCTTAATAGTTTTAAGTTTTGGAGATAGAAATGTCAGAAGCTTAAAGAAGGGTTATTAGCTAGATTCTAAGTTTAATTAGAGATTGATTGGCTAGCTACTTTCTCTCTAATCTTGTTTAGAGTTTGGTGAACACTTGGAGGCGAATCGGCAGGCGATTTGACGAGCAACGGAACTCCGGATTTTCTGAAAGGTTTAGAGAACCTTTGGGTATGATCCTCTCTTTTTTGTTTATTTCAATATGTGTAGGAATACATGATATTAGAATAAACATATACATGTACATAAAATCAATGAAAATATGAAATCGATCTTGTATGTTTGTATTAAAATTTTAAAATATATACATATATAGGGACACGAAATCCTACACCAGGTTCGTCCAACGTCAAATTATGTCAAAAAAACACTTGTTACCTATCAACCCACCCACTCATTTCCATGGAACCACCCCAGGTCCCATCAAGATACAAAACGCTAAAGGACATGATGAATGTTACAAGTTATCCTCCCTCGTCATTTGTAATACCCCATGCTAAAGATAATTCCCACCAAAAGCAGTTATACTCAACCATTAATGACGGAGGTAACCCTTCACTATCCTTGAGAATCTTATCTCAACAACACATTGTCCAATCAATATAAATTACCCTTCAAAGTAGGATGTAATCCTACCACCCCCCCCCCAATATACTCTCATACTACCCACAAATATCTCAATAGAAGACAATTGAAACTGGCTATAAAACCCCAACAACTTCTCTTCTTATACCATCTGATTACTCGTCCAAACCTTCCAACCCATCATCACATTGTTTTAGGGGGTGTGTTTGGGCATTTCCGTGTTCATGTTAGGACATTTTACATTGTGTACTAGAGATTAATTGAGTTATTGGGCATTATGATTCCCAGAGGTAGGTTTTCTTCTATATGATCATCGGGTATTTTGAATTCCTAAATTATTATAGAATGTTATTTCCAAGTTTTATGATCATAGGTCAGACAAAATACACAATTTTGATTGGTTGGACATGAAGGAAGACAAACTCAAGTTCACACCCCAGTTTGCATAAAGTATTTTCGTAGTTCACTTAGAGTAAATTGCAATATAACAAAGGGTAATTTCAGTTACATAATCAATTTTCTAACTAATTTTGCAGGCATGTCTTCAACGCAACACTCAGAGAGTACATATGCCTTTGCAACTCCTAGACATCTATAAAGCAATTCGGAAGCCAATCTCAATAAATGTTGTGCAAAGTACAAATATTTCGATGCGTCAACCGCTAAAAGTATCATATCCTAATTTTGTTAAATGCGTACCGATCCAACAAATGAGGAGTAGGTATTTTGATGCAGCCCCGGTCCCAATATGTTGGGATGCTTAGTTTATTTTGAGTTCACATTGTTCCAAGCTCCATCTTGGGAGTCCATAATTCATTCAATACAAACATATACTTCATTAAATCAAGTTCTATAGATGGTTTACCATTTATCAGTGGAATAACTCTTACATATATACGGATTTACCCTATGACAAAAGTTAAATTACCCTCATATACATGTAAGCATGTAAGAATTCATAATGATGATTCTACGTACCAAGTGGATTGACCATACTCTCTACATGGATTTATCTTCGTACCTATTTGAAATTACTCTCTACGACGTACATTTACTAAATATAAAAGAATTAATGATTTGATATTCATACTATACATGAAGTGTTAAGACCTAATCCCTCTTTTAGGGTTAAACCCACGAAATTAGGGAAGAGGCATGGGGTGAGGTGTGCATGCATGGGGAAGAGGGGAGAGAAGGATGGGTTTAGGGTTTTAGGGTGTCGCCGACACTGTAGCATGCATGGGTTTTGGGTATAAGTGGAGCAACTCATCTCTCTCTCTCTCTCTCTTTTGGTTTTCATTTCGTTTCCACCCAAACTCACCATTTGTTCTTGCATCCCGGCGACCAGAGGAGGAAGGAGGAGAGCTCCGGCGACGTGGTGGAGGCCCAAGCGAGGGAGGAACGGAGGAAAGAAGGAGAAGGAGCTAGAAACGACGCCGAAGGAGGAGGAGCTCGCCGCACACGTCTTCTTCACGGTGAAAGGTATGCCAAGTCTTCATATTAACTCCCCAAGCGGTGTGGGAGTGTAAGGGGGCGGCGTTGGTGTCGTTTCCCCGGCGAACCCAACTGGACAGAGGTTGAAGACGCTCTGTTCGGTAGACCAGAAGTGTGGTTCGGTCGACTGAACGAGGTCTGTGTGATGCCTGTCCAGGAGGAAAATGTATGTTCGGTCTACCGGTGGTTGGTTTCGATCGACCGAGAATATTTGCTTACTGCCCGAAAACGGTCGAACGACGTCTGTGTGACGGTCGACCGTTTATGCCAAACTTTAGCGGGAATATTTTATAAGGGTTATATTAGTCCGGTCGACCGGTGGTTGTTTCGGTCGACCGAACCCAGTAGATAGGGTAGACAAACCTTCGGCCGACCGAGTGTGTGTCTCGGTCGACCGAACTGCGCAAAGTCGGTCAAGAGCGTTGACCATCTAAACGGTCGACCGCTCTGGATCCGGTCGACCGACCGCGTGCAGTTTTCCTGTAGTGAAGTGTCTGCCGATCCGGTCAACCGAAAGAGTTTCGGTCGACCGAATGTGGGGGACAGGATTCATGCAATTTTCATTATCGGTTGAACGGATCCTGGTTCGACTGACAGGATATATATGTATATAAAATGTATAGCGTAGACCTTCCAAACGGTCGACCGCTAGATTTGGCCTTGTTCGACCGGTGGGTCGAACTAATCATTGGTGGATTTATCTTCACGCGAGCTGTCGAGTTTAGGCGACTACCGGCTGCCGAGCCCACGGTCGTTCACCGGACCTCGGAGCTACGGATTTCACCTTCGACGGGAGCGTATTTCTGTTGGACCCCTTAAGCTTGTGCGGCAGAGGGATGCCTTCCATGCCTGTGTGGGTGGTAGATGCCTTCTTCCTTGTGTAGGGAGGGGTTGCACTTTCCGTGTGTCGGAGAGCGAGGTCACTTGTGCATGTGCGGCCGAGAGACGCCTTCTTCCTTGTGCAGGGAGGGGATGCACTTTCCTTGTGTTGGAGAGCGGAGGCAGTCAGTGGGCCCGAGGCGGATTTGTATTGCATGTGCATTCAGGGCTTTTCGTATTTGTTTCTATTTATGTTAGGAGATGTTGGCATACGGGGTTCCTTGCGGGAACTCAGGCAGATTTTATGTTTCATTTTCAGGGAACGGGCAGTCGTAGGTTGGTGGTGACCAAGGGGAGTACCTCCGGGATCAGATCCTGTCTTCGTATCTTTTTGTAGAGGTAGCGATTACAGTAGTTATGCAGTAGACTTGTAATCGTTCTTTTGACACTCTGTATTATGACTTCCACGTGGAGATATATTTATATATTTGTATTCAATTGACTTTCAGTAACGTGCCCTTGTTGACCGTTGACGGTCGTATGTTGTATGTTTATTTTGAAAAATTTCTTCCGTTGTTTCGAGACGTTACATGAAGTTTTGTATATAGTTTTGAAGTCAATGAATTTATTCTACTATGAACATGATTTTGCTTGAGTGTGCATGTATTTACCATTAGTTCTTTACATGGAAATCAAGATAAATTGCACACAAATTCTTTCACGTAGAACCCCAAAAAGGAACTTGTCATGTTGATTACACTTGATCACATACCTCAATTTTTTTTTTCACGTTGATCACCATTTTACTATGTCTGATTATGTGCTCCATCTTAAAAGTGCATAATTCAATTACCACACATATATATAATTCATTACATAAAGTTTTATATGTGGTTAAATATTTATTGATGAAGAACTTACTCTTATTTAGATATTGAATTACCCTCTTACATTGAACTATGTAATGGTTCCTAGTGATGAATTCCACCAATTGGATTTGTTGGATTTACCTTCCCATCAATGTGAAATTACTCTCCAACTGTGCCCGGGAGACATGGTCGAAGACATGTACACTCAGTGTGCTTCTTTCACGACATGTTATGTCTTCAGTGACAAGCAAGTGTCCTCAAGAAATTCTTCTGTTGTTTGTTTCTTTAAGTTGAATCCTTTTGCAATGTGAATTAGCAATACATAAAATTTACGAATTCTCCTAATCTTCACTACCCAAACTTCTTACTATAGGGGTGTATTTGTGCACAGGAAACGAACAAAAAATAAATTCTCTGGTCAAAGGGAAAGAAATGGAAAAAGAAACTAGAGGAAACTAGTTTCTATTTGACCAAGATTCTGTTGTATGTGTATGTCACTAGATTTTGCTGGAAAATTTAAAAAATGAGTATATTAACTATAATCTATGTAAAAAGATATTTATTTGAAAAATATGTTGTACGTTAAAATTTAAATAGACATTGCACATTTCAGTTTAATTTAACAAATCCGAAAAATGTGACGTGCATATTATATCTTATATATTACCTTTGTTATTGAATAGTAAATTAAATAATATGATTATTCTGGTCATTCATTTTTAAATTAAGATGCATACCAAATTAAAATTAGAATAGTATTTTATTTTAGAGTATTATTTTAACAAGACAATATGAAGTTTATTATGTATTAGTGTGGTTAATCTTTACCGTATACTTCTATGGTATAATTTTATAATATATTGTCATGATTAAAACAAAAATATTGTTTAATTTTTAAAATATGATTTTAATATTTTTCCTGTTAAGTATGTATAAAGTTATTTATTATATTATTTTGATAGACTTGTATATTATTTTACAACTTTTCTGCACTTTCCATTAGCTTTGATATGAGAAACTGAGGGAACATATTTCAGTATATTCAGAATGGTAAAGGAGAAAAAATGAATTTTTTTTGTCAAACTCACACAAAAACTAAGAAAGGTTTTGATCAAATGGAAATTGTTCTTTTCTTTTTGTTTCTAGGTGCACAATCCCATCATAACAAGGTATTTCCTCTTCAAGGAATTTTATATTTACTTATATACGTACTTGAAATTAATAGTATGACTGAGTTGTATAGGTAAAAAACTTAGAAGGGGGGGAATTGAATTTCTATAAGACTTTCTGGTAATTGGTTTCGCAATTCCAATTCCTAGAATTGAAACCTTATAACCTTAATTATAAACAATGAAACAGTTACACCTAAAACCTCCGAACATTAAATACCTAAACATCCCCTACATCCCTAAACATTAAACATCCCCTAAATCCCCTAAAAAGAAATGGAAACAAACAAGGACAAAGAAGTATTTTTGGACTTTCTGGATTTCTTCATTCACTTCCGGGATTTAATCAACTTGACATTTTTAAATCCATGAAATTATTTAAGAATGATAAGAAAAGTAGTGGATTTTAAAGTCTTCCACGTGAAATGAGTGTTGATTGGCGGGGGCGGATACAAAAAAGAAATTTGGGTGCCGCAGACTGCTTCAATATTGGTCAAATTTTTTTGGAGGACCCACAACTTAAAGATAATACTTTAAATAATTTGATTAATTAAAAAAAAATATTCTTTTTATTTTTAACATTTTTCCAAACTTGAATACATTAAAATTCAATCCAAAAAATACAACCATAAAACACGACACATAAGTTAAGTTGATTTTTTCCTTACAACTCAAATTCCAATATCCAAACACAAAGCAGGTGGTTGGGAAGATTTATTGGCTATGTTTGTTCTTAAGTTTAATATCAATAAAAATCTAGACAAATAGATGAAGCAAAATAGTATATAAGTATAACCTAAAATTATAATAAAAGAATTTTGTAATAATTGTTACTATTTATGTTAATTGCTATTTTCATTTATGGAATTGCAAACTTTAGATTTATTATTCATTCTACGACTCTTATGTATAGAATGATCTTGATGAATAAGTTTCCTATACATGCTAGTTTATTTTGAGTTTTCATTTCATTTTTAGACAACAAACGAACTCGACAGTATCACAGTGAGATATATATGTCAATAAGTAAAACTGTACTAGAAAAGTAAGATTGTATATCATAATCAAAAAAGTCAAATCCCAAATATCCACGACATCTGACTAAAATCTATGCAATATTCCCTTTCAACTAAAAATTTATCAAACTTACACAACAATGGAAGTCCAAAAGATTATAGCTTATTTGGATATCTTCCAAATGATTCCAAATGTAGTTGTTTAAAAAAGCTTCAAAATCACAATCAAATTGACTTTAAAATCATTTTTTATCAAAATATTGTCTTAATTCATCTCAAACCCCAAATTAAACCACAATTAGCCAATTATACCATAACTTCAAGATACTACACTTACATATATGAGATTGAATTAAAAACAAATTGGGATTTTTTTTGAAAATTTGGGTGGGGCAAGTGCCCCACCTACCCTTAACGTGGCTCTGCCACTGCTGATTGGTTGAGGTGAGCTTTGAATGACATGTAACAATGCATTTTGTCTTGAAAAATATTATGTACTTTTGTTGGATGACATTATGTTTTTTGTGATATTTGGTGATGTCGTGATTTTTTGACTTATCAATGTTATCATCATATTAATATTGATTTTACGTGAAATGTTGTCATCTAGTGATTTTATTTGCCTTGTCGGAGTTCTTACCATGTTGTGATATTTCCTGGCTATTACTTTCAAAATGGAAGGAACCAAATAATTATGGCAGGTGCTAGAAGAAGATGAAGAAAAAAGGAGAAGAACCATGACAAATTTGTTAATCATGACGCATAACGTGTTTAGCATTGCAAATGCACAAATGTTTAAACCTATATTAGCTCAAAGAATTTATAGCGATGAGGGACAAGCATATGTTCACAAATTATTATATCATAGGATTCCCAGTAAGGTCTTTAACTGTAGAAAAATATATAGAATGCGACAACAAGTTTTCAAAACATCTGTCACTTGTTATCCATAGAGGGTGTTATCAGCGACACAAAAGGTAACAATTCACGAATAACTCGCAATGTTTCTTGTGACAGTAGGGCAAGACCAACGATATGGGGTGACCAAAGAACAATTTCGTCGATCTAGCTAGATTGTTAGCACTTACTTCAATAAGATGTTAAATGCAATTTTACGATTGCATGACATGTTGGTAGTTGATCATTCAACCAATATTCCCGATAGAATCAAGAATGATCCAAAAGTATTTCCATATTTTAAGATGAGATGACATATTTTATCTTCAATAATTAATATAACATTCTGACATGATTCAATTATTACAGGATTGTGTTGCACACTATCGATGGAACACATGTCAAAACTACGATACATGGAAAAGAAACATCAAGAATCTTGATTCAAGATACAGAAACAGAAAAGGCGAGTTATCAGAAAACATCATGGCAACAACATGAAATTTACTTATGTTCTTGTTGGTTGGGAGGGTTCCACAACTAATGCTAGAATATTACAAGATGCCTTGACACGAGAAAATGGCTTAAAAGTATCAATTGGTAAAAAAAAATATTTTTCTATTAATCCTTTAGCAAAATGTGTATGTGTTATCGTGCCCCTATGTATGTATATATTTTTAAAAAAAAATTATACATGCATACAAAATTGATTTCCATATTTTCAACAATTTCATGCACATTGTTTTACATTTATTCTAATATCATATAATCTATATATATTTATTAAAACAAATGTAAGATGATCATACTCAAAGGTTCTTTAAAGCCTTTATGAAGATCCGGAGTTGCGTCGCATGTCGATTCGCTGGTTGATTCGACCCCAAGTGTTCACCAAACTCTAAACAAGATTAGATAAATGAGCTAGCCAATTCAATCTCTAAATCAAGCTTAGAATCTACCTAATAACCCTCTAAAGCTCCACGAGAATCAATCTCCAAAAGTTCTAATTAATTAAGAGAAATTCAGATGGATTAGTGGAGAGGTTAGGGAGAGAGAGATTTTTGCATTAATTAAAACAAGGAGGGAGATGAGACCTATTTATAGGCTCTCCCAACACCCACATCATACGCTACCACTAACTCATGATCTCTTGCTTTACTTTCCCTTAAACCAATCACAAATTGACACATAATCATCCTTAAAATGTTTTACCATAATTGGAATAAATTCAACTCGTGATCAACATTATTCTCTTAATAATTGGTCGACCGAAATTAACCAACCAGTCGACCGATTGACAATTAATCGTGGTTTTGGTTGGACCATAAAACCCGACGGTTGACCTATCACACATTCCTAAATCTATTGTGATATTTTGGTCGAATAGAACACACAAACGGTCGACCAATTCTACACGAGAAACAACTACTTGAAGTTTTCGGTTGGACTGAGTCATAAGTCGGTCGACCGATTACCACCAAGAAAAATTCACGGAAGTTCCTGGAGGTTTTTTGTCGAACCACGACTTCTACCGGTCGACCGATTAATCCCGGAAAAAGTTCTTGGAATATTTTGGTCGACCAACACGTCCATCCGGTCGTCCGTTCACACACACATTGGCTACTATGAATTTTCGGTCGATTGGTCTCCGAAACGTTTGAATGTTTTGTCTGATTTTTGCATTTATCAAATTTAGGATTTATATCCAACAAAATTTGATATTTGGGGTTTTAGCAAATTCATATATCATGTAACATATTATCTTATGCAAGGTCAAACTATTACACCCTATTATACATACATCTCATATGAATTTATTCATGATTCTAATTACGCCAATTTTCATGACATATTGATTTAATCAATTCACCACGTGTATCACATTTCACATGAAACCCGATACACCATATGAATACAAAATCAAGCTTCTTGTTTTTCAGTTTTGTGGTGCGACCTATAGGAGGATCTAAACTATATTGGTAGTGATATTAAACAATTAATATCACAAACTATAAGCGGTATCTAGCTACACATTATAGTTACCCAATTAGCATAGATGTATTGTTCATTCGAACTAAACACGATCCATTTAGTGATGTGAAGACATCACTTGTGTCTATCTGTTGCCTCATGATATTAAGAATATATACAAAGTAGAAATGTGTCAACTTTGTATTACATATTCATTTCTTGATCTCTTAAGTCAATTATAAATATGTAACTTAACTCAAGTCACATTGTGCACATTATAATTTTGCTTTTATCAAGTGACCCACTAATCATCACTCAAATTAAGAGGGCAATGATAATCTTTTAATTAGCTATCTTTTCCAGCACAAGTCGAGCTCAACCAACTATTGTCTTTATCACTACGCTCGTTGATAGCTTTTGACAATAATCAAATTGAACACTTCTTATGTGAAAATACATAAGTATCATATCTTAGGATTCAAGACACAATGAAAATATTAATGACACATAACACAAATCTATAATATTTCACTTGCTAGGTCTATTCAATATATAAAAGTAACCATTTTCCTTTTTTACATATTCGTGTCATCAAATATTTGTAGAGCTACAATAATCGATGACTAACACGACAATCTTATCTCGGTAATTAATGTTCCATGTTAATTACCGTGTTTGTGAATAACTTTTGATTTATGTAAACTATTATATTTTAGAGCTCTATATTTAAGGATCAAGAGCATTTTTCTTAACACTTCTAAAAGACGAATACAATGATCAAGGAACAAAATGTTTGCACATCCAATCATAATAATTGACATAGTAAAACTTTTAGAACATATTCCTTTCAAAGTGATGCATTGCATACATTGCATCATATGTCTTTCATTTAGATTAATTTTATATCAATAAATGCCACTAAGGTATGTGTTTAGTCTTATTTACAGAATACAGGGACCGGAATGCAAATTACCCATATCCCGAGCATAAACGCGTGCAAGAGACTCATTTCTATCATAAAGACCAAGTTCAAGATTATCGGGATTCAAATTGAAGTCCATCCAAACATAAAAGCATTCAAAGACCTAATTACAAAAAGGTGAGGGACTTAATTGCAAAAGCCGAGGACCCGACTGCAAATTACGAGTACCAAAAGATTATTTTGGAGAAGTTCTAAACAAAAATAAATTTGGATCTCCAAATATATGAAGAAATTAACTCGGATCTCCAAAGATATGCAATAATTAATTCGGACGCGCAAATGACAGCTAAAACATACCATAAACACACAAGAAAAATCCGGATCGATTCCGAGCCAAAAAGGTGGCGATTCCGCCGCACCTCATGTACACAATGCGGCGATTCCGCCGCACAAAAGTCGATCTGTGCGCTCAAATTTTTACCATTGTTGTATTGACGCGTGTACGTGCCTTTTATGTATTACGATCCCCGGTTGAGGCTATAAATAAGGTCGAATCATGTATTGAAAGGGGCTCCTCTCCTCCTCTTCTTTTAGCAATAAAATTATGTTCTTTTATTTCTTGTTTTCAGTTTTCTTTTTTTGTAGTTTCTCTAGGACCCATTCTCCTTCCCTCCATCCATGAGTTTCTAACTCTCTCCAAAGGGTGGGGGTGACGGATTTAGGGTGATGAGAAGAAGAATGATGTTATTTTTTTTTAATTTCGTGTTAGTATATTTTGATTACTTGAGTTTATGTTGAATCATTTATCATATAATGTTTTATAACTAATGTGATTTATTATAAGTTTCAGATTTCTCTAAACAAAACCCGATATCTAATCCCCCACCCGCTGGACTCTCATCCATATTTCTTTTCTTTTTAGTTTTTCTTTTGTTGTTCTTGCTTTAGAAAATTAAAAACCAAAAATCTCAAACCAAACATATTTCTCTTTCTTTCTTCCTTAATTCGAAAATCACAAAAATAACAATATCTCTCTCTCCTTGTGTTCGACCTGTACTTGTCACGTCTTCATTGACGTCGTGCACTTGCGGTATAAACTTAATTCTCATCACGTTTTTGGCGCCATTAGCAGGGAGGCGACAGACATTTTTTTTTTTTTTTGTGATTTCGATTCTATCATGTGTATCGTGTGCGCGATCTAACTAGTTGGGTTTGCGTTTCAGGAGACAACAGAGTGCGTGGAGAAATCCGGGCACAGTTGGAGCAAGTAGGGCGATGGAATCGCCGCACACAAAGAACAACTTGTGGCGGATTCGCCGCACGTTTGAAGCATCTGGGCTTCAATTTTTTCTGAGGTCGTCTCCATCTCTGGGTGGACGCGTAGAGCATCTGTGAATTTTCGAGAGCGGGCGGCGAGCCCGTCTGAGCATTGCGGAGGTAACTTTTCTTGCATTTCTCGTAAAATCTTAATTTTCGAAAAGTTCCTTTTCGTAGAACTGCACGTGTTAGGGCAAAATTCCATAATTGGCAATAATTCAACTCTGACCTAAAAATTGGCAAAATTAGAAAGACTTAGTGCATGCATCATATAGTGTTTTGTTTGCATTATTCTTGCTAAATTCCTGCAAATTAATTCTTGTTGAAGAGTGCTGGAGGCAAGGTACATGCATGGTTTTTTTTATCGATTACATTTAAGCATATAATCTAGTTTGCATACAACCTTGCAATTTCCCCCCACTAAAAAGACCAATGTTTGACTATCTTTGCTAGATTTAAGTTAAACTATCTTAAGGGCAACTCCGTAGGAAAAGATACGGTGGGGATTTCATCACCCTTCCGTGACCCACAAATCACAATCCTAAAGTGTCACTCAAGCCTTAAATTAAAATCAATTAGACATTGACCTCTAAGGACTCAGACTCAATTAAGGAGAAGATTGGTTCGACTTGCTATGACTTGAAGCTGATCGAATTTAATTTGGTGTCTAGAAAGTGTTTTTGTGTTGACGTAAGTCTTCCAAGCGAAGTGGTTGTCTAATTGGCACCGACTCTGTCGGAAGCGCCCCCACTAACTATACACTTCCTGGCCAAGTTGGTTTGATTACTGAGGGAGGTGAATCAAGCGAGTCAATTCGACTCAACCAGTTAGGAGTCGACTAGAATTAGGCTCCCTTAGGTCTAGGATTGTTTGAACCATGCTTGTTTAGGAAACTTCTGACCAACCCTCTCATTTATCTTTTAGAGTTAAGGGGTTTCCCTTCTCTTGTGAGTCATTTTCTTCTCACCTTCTTCTACGTTATAGTCTCCTCCCCTTTACACTCTTTGGTAGCGTTTTTAGGGTCGAGTCGAGCACCTTTTACAATTTTAGCCTCGTGGTGGTGAGAGTGGTCGACTCGAGAGTGTTTGGTTGAGATGGATGGTTACATGGGCAACCATCCATATCATTGTTGGGACCAGGACAATTCTTCCTGGTATTCTGGACCCATACAACCTGGGGTGGCTCAGACTAACACCCCATATGGTTGGGACAATCCAAATTGTGTGACTGAGAAATCTTCATATTGGGGTAACATGAGAGAGGCACCGACTGCTAGACCACAATCTAGTTATGTTGGATCATATGTGTAGGATCGTGTGGGATATGGGTCCACTAATCACTATTAATCTAATCCCTAACTAATCAAGCAATAAACGCAGCGGAAACAAATTTAAAAAAACAAGTAGGGAAATTTACAGAAAATGCAAACCACAAAGAGACACGGCGTTTTTATAGAGGTTCGGCACCCCACCCGGGTCCTAGTCCTCTCTTGTAAGCTCCGCTCGACTCCGCGAGCTCCGCCTACGTCTTCACTATCCACTCCCCGTTCCGGGCCGGGAGAGAACGCCTTTACACCACAAGCAACACGAACACCCCTCGCTTGCTTGAATTCTTCCTCTCACAATCCGAGAGGGACACTTCGGGCTTTCACCGAAGTCCTTGCTTCTTTTGACAACACTTGTAACTGAGTGGGATTCACTCTCTAATTGAGCACAACAATTGCTAGATGATTGTATGATGAAGGATGTGGAAATTAGGCTTTGGAATCACTAATTGGGAGCTTTGAGGTTGTGGAAAATCTCACTATAAGTTTGACACTTTGGAGTTGTGAAATCTTGTTGAAAACTAAGTGTGAACCTCTATTTATAAGTTCCTAAAGATTTCTAGCCGTTTGGACAAGATTTGATTGGGTTTTGTGCAAGATACACAAAACAGAAAATCGGGTTCAGAAATCTGTCCAGAAACGGTCGACCGAAAGGTGTATCGGTCGACCGAACCCTTGAGTCTGTTGATGGATCGGTTGACCGAACATAGGTACTGGTCGACCGAATCACTTAAGTTCTATAGGTCAACGGTCGACCGAGCAGGTACCGGTCGACCGAACTACTGGGTTCGGTAGAGAGAAATCTTGATCGGTTGGACAAACTTGTGTCGACCGATAGCAGGGGGTTTTTCACGAATTAAACGGTCGACCGAATAAGGTAGTTTGTTCGACCGGTTCTAAAGTATATGGGGGTGTATATAGAGAAAAATGTGTATACGACCGTTGTATAATACGACAAATAAAACGGTCGTATTTTTACCAGAAATGGCAAACGAAACGGTCGACCGAAGGTCTACCGGTCGACCGAACAGGTCTGGGTAATCGGTTGAACGGATTGGTCTGGTATAACAAAAATTGTGTATAACCGGTCGACCGAAAGGTGAACGGTTGACCGAACTCAGGCAGACTGATGACCAATGTTTTAGGTGTTTAGGTGATCTAATGAAGTCCAAATTATATGATATTTTGTGTGTGACTCCTAAAAGGAACCTAGTGTGTGAATGCATGCATATTAGCTTAAGTTATGCTCAATTTACATAAGTTCCTAATTCTCAAAGAAATGTAAAATTACATGTCTTCAATCCTAGCTTGATTACATGTCTTGACTTAATTTTTCTTCTTTCTTGAGTCTTGATCACCTGTAGATGTTAGCACAATACAACATGTATACTATTATACTACATGTGCTAATCTACATGTCCTTATTAAGATTAGGTTTAATTACATCATCAAAATACGGATTAAGGCCAAAAAGCCAACAATCTCCCCCTTTTTGATGATGGCAACCTATATCTTAAACCAACCTAATACTTGAAACATGTATAAGTTAACTATGCATATAAATGCTCCCCCTATGGATTGCATAGTTTTTCTTGATAATTTCATGTATATTTCAAGTAACCCTAATCTATTACTTCTCCCCCTTTGACATCCATCAAAAAAAAATACAATAATCAATGTAATATATGAATTTAAATTTCTCCCCCATTGACAATTATATATAACTATTTGAGTTCAATGTAGGATGTCATTTGTAATGAAGATGCTCCCCCTAAATTTTGCACTTCATTACTCTAATAAAAGGTATATCATTTAAGCTCCCCCTATCAATAAGGCTAAATGGAAACAATGAGTATGATTCAAGTTAAGTTCATTTAAGTTTCAACTTAAGCCTTATTCTAACATCCATTTAAAATTTGACATTTAGAATCAATAGATGTGATAAATGATTTGCAATGAATATGGATAATGATTTTCAATGAATTTAACTATATGATATGTCAATTAAGCATATGAAGCTAGATTAGAGCTAATTTAACATGAATTGTATAGATAGGAATTTATACCAATGTTGAATTCGAATTTAGCTCCAATCTCATTTGGTGATGCAACCGGATTTGAATTTGACTCTTGAGCTCACCCGGTCACCACCAATCTCCTCCTCAAGCTCCTACAAGAGTAGATTTAGGTACCCAAACAACTTTGGGTCCTTGAATGTTAGCTTTGGGAACCCAAACCATTTTGGTTTTGGGAGCCCATACACTTGAGGAACTATGGTTTACAACTAAGTGCTTTCCATTTAGAGTAGTGTGAGATACATGGTTTTTCAATTTTGCATTGTATCCTAAACCATGTTTTTGCAAAGATTGCCTTTGACTACCTAATAGCATGTTAAGCATCTTAGTTCCATGTGTGAATTTTTCTAGATCTTTTCTTAATTGCACATTGCAAGCTTGAAGATCTAATTGTTCACAATCTATAGGTGTTGTTTTTAATTTTTCAAAATTTGATGCATAATTTTCTAGTTTAGCAACCACCTCATTCTTCTCATTCATGCATGTTTCAATTTGGCTTTGGAGATCTTTGATTAACTTTCTAGCATTCTTGTTTTTATCACAAATGATCTCATATTGTTTAACTAAGTCATGGAATGCATTTTGAAGCTCATCATGTGTATAATTTTCATTATTTGCACTAGAGTTTGAGCTATCACTATAATAAGACTTAGTTGAGCATGAATTACTAGAACAAGAGTTAGAATCTACCTCACTTTGATCTTCAATAGCCATGAAGCATGAGTGAGCCACTTCTCTTCTACTTTGCAAGGAAGAAGACGATGTTGATGGTGATGAAGAATCATCCCATGTAGCCTTGTGTGCTTCCTCCTTCCTTTCTCTTCTCTTGCTCTTCTCCTTTTCTTTTCTCCTCTCCCTTCTCTCCTTTTTCTTCTCCCCTTCTCTTCTCTCATTTTCACTCTCCTCCCTCTCTTTTTCTTCCTCTTTTCTCACTTCTTCTACCTCTTCTTTCATTCTTTTCTCCCTTATCCCTATTGAGGTATTTGAAGAAGTCTTGGGCAAGGACCTCAATGTCCTCTTCTTCCACCCTCCTTGGCTCATCAAAATTTGCATGTAATGCCACCACGGAGTTTTTCTTTGAAGCTTCCTTCTCTCTTCGATGACTCAATTGGAGCTCATAGGCCATGAGATTTCCAATGAGTTCCTCCATCTTCAATTTTGAAAGATCGTGCGATTCTTCGATTGCCACGACCTTGTCTTCCCAATCGTTGCTCAATGACCGGAGGAATTTTCGAGTCATCTCTCCTTCATTTATCCTTCTTCCAAGAATCAAAAGAGAGTTAGTAATATCGGTGAAGCGAGTGTTCATGTCGCTTATGTTCTCACCGATTTGCATAGAAAATATTTCATATTTATGCATGAGGAGACTTATCCTAGTTTCTTTGGTTTTGCTATCACCCTCATGATGCATTTGTAACCTATGCCATATTTCATTTGCACTTTCACATCCCCTAATTCTATTGTATTCTCCCTCATTAATGCCACAATAAAGAATATTCATAATTTTTGAATTCATTTCAATTTCTTTCATTTGAGCCCTAGATAGAGAATCTAAATCATCTTCATTTGGGGGTATGTAAGGATTTTGAATAAACTTCCAATACTTAAGGTCATTTGATATTAAAAAGATTTTCATTCTATTTTTCCAGTAATCATAATTTGACCCATTAAGCAAAGGAGGCCTTGTGGTGCATAAACCCTCTAAGTGATTAGATGTGCTAGCCATGCTAAAAATACGATTAAGTATAGAATTTAGCTAACAAGGCTCTGATACCAAATGTAGGATCGTGTGGGATATGGGTCCACTAATCACTATTAATCTAATCCCTAACTAATCAAGCAATAAACGCAGCGGAAACAAATTTAAAAAAACAAGTAGGGAAATTTACAGAAAATGCAAACCACAAAGAGACACGGCGTTTTTATAGAGGTTCGGCACCCCACCCGGGTCCTAGTCCTCTCTTGTAAGCTCCGCTCGACTCCGCGAGCTCCGCCTACGTCTTCACTATCCACTCCCTGTTCCGGGCCGGGAGAGAACGCCTTTACACCACAAGCAACACGAACACCCCTCGCTTGCTTGAATTCTTCCTCTCACAATCCGAGAGGGACACTTCGGGCTTTCACCGAAGTCCTTGCTTCTTTTGACAACACTTGTAACTGAGTGGGATTCACTCTCTAATTGAGTACAACAATTGCTAGATGATTGTATGATGAAGGATGTGGAAATTAGGCTTTGGAATCACTAATTGGGAGCTTTGAGGTTGTGGAAAATCTCACTATAAGTTTGACACTTTGGAGTTGTGAAATCTTGTTGAAAACTAAGTGTGAATCTCTATTTATAAGCTCCTAAAGATTTCTAGCCGTTTGGACAAGATTTGATTGGGTTTTGTGCAAGATACACAAAACAGAAAATCGGGTTCAGAAATCTGTCCAGAAACGGTCGACCGAAAGGTGTATCGGTCGACCGAACCCTTGAGTCTGTTGATGGATCGGTTGACCGAACATAGGTACTGGTCGACCGAATCACTTAAGTTCTATAGGTCAACGGTCGACCGAGCAGGTACCGGTCGACCGAACTACTGGGTTCGGTAGAGAGAAATCTTGATCGGTTGGACAAACTTGTGTCGACCGATAGCAGGGGGTTTTTCACGAATTAAACGGTCAACCGAATAAGGTAGTTTGTTCGACCGGTTCTAAAGTATATGGGGGTGTATATAGAGAAAAATGTGTATACGGCCGTTGTATAATACGACAAATAAAACGGTCGTATTTTTACCAGAAATGGCAAACGAAATGGTCGACCGAAGGTCTACCGGTCGACTGAACAGGTCTGGGTAATCGGTTAAATAGATGTGTGATCGGTTGAACGGATTGGTCTGGTATAACAAAAATTGTGTATAACCGGTCGACCGAAAGGTGAACGGTCGACCGAACTCAGGTAGACTGGTGACCAATGTGTTTAGGTGTTTAGGTGATCTAATGAAGTCCAAATTATATGATATTTTGTGTGTGACTCCTAAAAGGAACCTAGTGTGTGAATGCATGCATATTAGCTTAAGTTATGCTCAATTTACATAAGTTCCTAATTCTCAAAGAAATGTAAAATTACATGTCTTCAATCCTAGCTTGATTACATGTCTTGACTTAATTTTTCTTCTTTCTTGAGTCTTGATCACCTGTAGATGTTAGCACAATACAACATGTATACTATTATACTACATGTGCTAATCTACATGTCCTTATTAAGATTAGGTTTAATTACATCATCAAAATACGGATTAAGGCCAAAAAGCCAACAATATGCTGGTCAACAAACTGAGACATTACAACAAACTTTGGCCTCCTTCATGCGTATGACAGACAACATGAGTGCATCGGTGGCTCCAGTAGCCGTACCGTGCGACTGTTGTGGGTTGAGTGGTCATGTTATCAGGGAATGCCCTTATGTTCCCCCAGAGCCTGAGTATGAGCATACATTTTCCCAAAATGCTCAATATGACTATTACGCATCCGTGTACAACCCGAGAGTGAAGGATTCGTGGAGAGACAATTCATATCCAAATTCTTATACTTCATTTTCACCTCAGTATCCTCCTCCCGAATACCCAGAATTCTACCAACACCCCACTTCAACTCATTGGACTTATTCTCAGCACACCAACACCCAATCTCAAAATTTCCCAAGCTCTGACTTGAACCTCATAGTTGATCGCATACCTGATTACCTGGAACAAACTTTCCTTACGTTCATGGAAACCACTCAACAGTCCGTACAAAATATGGTACTACAATTAAGTCAAATGTCGCAGCAATTACGTAAACGTGAGGAGAGTAACTTTTCTTGTCAACATGAGGATTCATCTTTTGATATCGAACCACCACCACATCCACAAATTCAAAGCATAGTCTTTCAAAGTCAAACTCCTAGTCAGTCTGAAGGACTTGGGGTTTCAATTCACGATCACTTAGTGGAGGATTCGATACACATTGCGAATAACATGGACCAATTTCATCATGAGTCGGCACAGGATTGTGCCTTATCTTCTTGTCTCGTGGCCCTTGAGCCACATGATCTTCATGTTGTGCCTCTTAAGGACTCACCTCTGGTGGAGCAACATCTCCCTAGCACCCTCAATTTCAAACAACCTGATGAGAGTTTGCCTCTCACTATTGTTCCTGATCATCTTGGAAATGATGGAACATCAAACAACTACATTGCTCATGAGGGTATTAGGAGTTCCTTGGAGGATACTTTGGGTATGAGACACATTTTTTGTTCGCCTGGTGAGTCGGACTTGCCTAACAAGGCTCTTGACCTCGCTCCGACGCACCAGTCAGTTGGTTGGAGAGTTTGGATTGACGATCATAACTTCAGCACCGCAACAGGAGAAACTCTTCTTCCGTTGCCCCTTATTTCCCAAACTCTCGAGAGGTTCAAGCTTTTTCAGTTTGATCCTTTGAATAAGACGCCTTTGCGTCCAATTCATGAACCTCTCATTTCATCTGATGCTCTTTGTGAAGGGGGCCCACGCATGCGTATTCTGGCCCCGCGTGGTGTCATGTTTCCTTTCCAAGTGCATTGACCCACTTTTGAGGTTCCCATTTGATGTCCTTTGACAAATGAAGATGGGAACTTTTTTTATACATAATTATTTTTAAAAAAAAGTACAATAAAAGACTCTTTCAGTGAGCATCGTTTGTGTGGGCTCCAACCCTTGAGTATTTGGGCCCCATTTGTTTTCCGTATTTGAATCCCTTCTTTAGCATCTCACAGGTTTTGAGGGAATTTGGGTTTTGTCCATCAACATAGCCATGAACTTTCCTTTCTACTTCACGTTGGTGAGATCTTTCCTTTTTCATGCATAAATCCATGTAGTATCTTGCTCACATTCATTGAGGACAATGCATGATTTAGGTGTGGGGGTGTTTATCTATCTATATATTCTGTTTGTTAAAAAAACAATATTCCATGACATAGTTTAAGATTGAACTGCCAAAACCCGTGTACAAAATGCATTGAGTTTTTGTTCCTTATTATATAGTTCTGCTTGTAGAAATTATGACATAAATCTAAGTTCCAAAGAAATAACTCATTACCCTTTAAGACATGTATGCATTTAAATTGGATGAATCAAATCATTGAAGTGGTTGATAAAAAACAGAGGTTGAGGAAAATATACCGGAAAGTGTGGACTTCTAATAGCAATTAAGCCTTGAGGAAAATAAAAGTTAAAAAAATAAAGGAATAAAGTGAGGAAAGCACATTTTGCAAAATGATTACAAAACCCAAGCCTTCGAGTCACTGGTCTGTAGGGGTATCTTCAAACCCGGTAACTTGAGTCTACCAGCTCGGGATTATCGACCAAACTCGCTACACAAATGCAAAAAGGGTAAAAGTGTCAAAAAAAGCAAATGTGTTTTATCACGGGAAAAAAAAACTTTAAGATACTCAAGGCCCAAAGCTAAAAGAATGATCCATGTCATGGTTGATCCGAATGATACTTCACCACCAGAGGAGGCGTGCAAAATAATTTAAGTGATAACATGTGTATAGAAGGGTTAGTGGTGTGAATGTTGGAGGAACAAAGACCAAGTCAGATTTCTTATAAGTTAGATTTATATAATGAGCATGCAAGAATTCTAGGTGAGATGTATAAGGTTGAGGTGGAGATATTGAGAGTTATTAATGAAATGTTGAATTAAGACTTTGTGGGTGTGTCAACTGAAAACCCTCACGAGACAAAACTCGTCCTCTAAGGAAACTCAGGGGTTTAAAGGCTTGTTGCACATGCTAAGTGCAACCGTGATTCCTACGAAAGTGAGTTAGGATTTCCATGTTTTCATTTTTCTTATATTATGTTTTGCTAGGGACTAGCAAAATCTAGGTGTGGGGGTATTTGATGCATTGCATACATTGCATCATATGTCTTTCATTTAGATTAATTTTATATCAATAAATGCTACTAAGGTATGTGTTTAGTATTGTTTACAGAATACAGGGACCGGAATGCAAATTACCCATATCCCGAGCATAAATGCGTGCAAGAGACTCATTTCTATCATAAAGGCCAAGTTCAAGATTATCGGGATTCAAATTGAAGTCCATCCAAGCAAAAAAGCATTCAAAGACCTAATTACAAAAAGGTCAGGGACTTAATTGCAAAAGTCGAGGACCCGACTGCAAATTACGAGTACCAAAAGATTATTTTGGAGAAGTTCTAAAGAAAAATCAATTTGGATCTCCAAATATATGAACAAATTAACTCGGATCTCCAAAGATATGCAATAATTAATTCGGACGCGCAAAGGACAGCTAAAACATACCATAAACACACAGGAAAAATCCGGATCGATTCCGAGCCAAAAAGGTGGCGATTCCGCCGCACCTCATGTACAAAATACGGAGATTCCGCCGCACAAAAGTTGATCCGTGCGCTCAAATTTTTACCAATGCTGTATTAACGCGTGTACGTGTCTTTTATGTATTAGGATCCCCGGTTAAGGCTATAAATAAGGCCGAATCATGTATTGAAAGGGGCTCCTCTCCTCTTCTTCTTTTTAGCAATAAAATTCTGTTCTTTTATTTCTTGTTTTTAGTTTTCTTTTTTTGTAGTTTCTCTAGGACCCCTTCTCCTTCCCTACATCCATGAGTTTCTAACTCTCTCCAAAGGGTGGGGGTGACAGATTTAGGGTGATGAGAAGAAGAATGATGTTATTATTTTAATTTCGTGTTAGTATATTTTGATTACTTGAGTTTATGTTGAATTATTTATCATGTAATGCTTTATAACTAATGTGATTTATTATAAGTTTCAGATTTCTCTAAACAAAACCCGATATCTAATCCCCACCCGCTGGACTTTCATCCATATTTCTTTTCTTTTTAGTTTTTCTTTTGTTGTTCTTGCTTTAGAAAATTAAAAACCAAAAATCTCAAACCAAACATATTTCTCTTTCTTTCTTCCTTAAATCGAAAATCACAAAAATAACAATATCTCTCCCTCCTTGTGTTCGACCCGTACTTGCCACGTCTTCATTGACGTCGTGCACTTGCGGTATAAACTTAATTCTCATCACAAAGATATATTAATTATTTTTTTCTTAAGATTTATTAATATTATTTAATTGATTGAGGCTATCCAAATAGATCTCAATTTATTTGTCCCTACAGATGTTCGAGGCACCCTTTAAGTGAATATGATGGTGATTGGTTACCTTCCACTGCTATTGAGAATTTTAACTATCATCATTCTCAATTGAGAAATTAATGTGATAGAGTGAACTTTTGGAGTTGTGAAGCATCGATTTGTCATTTTAAGGGGGTATATGTCTTTTCCTATAGAAATTCAAGTAAAAATCGTTTTGACATGTTTTCTGTTACATAATTTTATTCGTAGAGAAGATAATGATGATTTGCTTGAATATCTTGATGATGGGTTAGATCACAATGAAGATGAACTTCAAAATTTCAATTAGAAGAAGATGCAGATGAAGAAGAAATTGAAGTTAGATTATCTCAACAACAACAAAAAGAAGTTGCAGATAAAATGCGCAATGATTTGACCAATTCCAAACCAGAAAATGTGAGTTATCATAAGATGTTAGATGTTATGACAGCAATATGAAATTTACATATTTTCTTGCTGGTTGGGAGGGTTCCAGAGATGATGCTAGAATATTATAAGATGCATTGACACGAGAAAATGACTTAAAAGTACCGATTGATAAAAATTCTTATTTTTCTATTAATCCTTTAGCAAAATGAGTATGTGTTAAGATATATTAATATTTCTTAATTCATGTACAAGAAAATATTATTTAGTTTATGCCGGCTATCCAAATATACCTCAATTTATTTGTCCCTACATAGGTACAAGGTACCTTTGAAGTGAATATGATGGTGACGGTCACCTTCCAATGCTATTGAGAATTTTAAAGATGTCATTCTAAATTAAGAAATGTGATAGAGCGAACTTTTAGAGTCGTGAAGCATCAATTTGTCATTTTAAGGAGGAATATGCGCTTTACTATAGAAACTCAAGTAAAAAATGTTTTGACATGTTTTCTGTTACGTAATTTTATTCGTAAAGAAGATAATGATGATTTGCTTGAAGATCTTGATGATGAGTTAGATCACAATGAATATGAGACTTCAAACTATCTCAACAACAATAAAATGAAGTTGTAGATAAAATGCGCAATGATTTAACCAATTTCATGTAGTTTGATTGAATGTTCATGAGATTTTGTTGACATTATTATATTGTATTTTTAATTTTTGTTAGATTTGAATGGATTAAAACATTAACCTTAGTTTTTTTTATGTTTGTGTTCTTATATTGTTTATTTGGTTTGGTTTAATATTCATTTATTTCATTTGTTATTTGTAAATATGAATAACAAAATACATTGTTTTTACATTTTTATGGTAAATCTAAGTAATATGCACAAACAACATAATTTAAATTACGTCGTATATTCAGTTAAGAGACACAAGCAACAAGATTAGTCAAATGAAATGTTAATTCGGTTGAATTCTATTTTCTATTGGTTTCGTTTCGACTCACGGAATCCATTTTCCGCAAGATAATTGGCCACAAAACCCCCCCTTAATCAACTTTGTTAATCAATTGGGCGTCACCCCCTAAATCCCTAAACTCTCCTCTCTTAAGTCTCACCAAACCCTCTCTCCTCAAGCCACAATGGCGGATTCGGCCCCTCTCAACCCTTCCCTCATGTCGAAGCACCAACTCTACGAGATCATGTCTCAGATGAAGGTCAGTTTCTATTCCGGGAAACCCTAATCTTTAATCGCTCCCCGTTGCTCACGTGATCTCGTAACCCTAATTCGACCTCCTAACCGGTGCTTAGTCTGTGGAACCCCGATTGATTGGTAGGAGAGTAGCGGTGAGTGATCGTTGTCTGGGACCCTAATTTTGGCGCTTGAACTTGAATTTAACGGGGAAAGGTGGGATCTTTGGTGTTTTTTGATCACGTGGGTATTGTTTTGGGGATTTTGGTTGCGTCCGAGGAGAGGCTAATCGCTTCTCAACTACTAGGAGAGTAGCGGTGAGTGATCGTTGTTTGGAACCCTAATCGCTTCCCATTTATACTTTGTTTTGTCTTGATTGCCGGGTTCTCGAGAGGGGTTGTGCCGTCTGTGGATCTCTCCTCCTCTCCCTTTCGTACTTTTTTCCTTTTTGCCCATTAATGTAGTTACTTTTTTGCCGATCCAAACAAAAAAAAGGAGGCGCCAAGATTCGAACGTTTGAGTATGTGACCTTTGGCACGAGCGTCGCTTTAGTGTGTGGGTACACTTTGAGATTCCGAACCCCTTGGATTAGTGACCCCTTTAGATTTAATGTCTTTGAAAGTTTCCTAATACTTATAATAAGATTGGCACAAGTTATGGGTGAAATATCTAATTTCACTCCAAATCGAACCAAACTAAGGAAATCTAGATTTTTTTTGGGACCGTTCTTACAAATTCCGACATCATGACCTGAATTCCTAGCATCACCTTTGATTTTATGACTAAGCAAAGGTGTTCATGGTAAGCTTTGAATACTTGCACATGCTACATTTTGTCCGTGTAGCCTTAGTTTACAATGTCATGGATAATGTTTGGTTTAAGTGTGGTTCTGTTGCACTCTAATCGATTGTGACAAGTGCAATATTTTAGTTTAGTCATGTAGCTTTGATGTTTACGAGGCATTTCATATTTTTTCCCTTTGCCAATTTGACTATGATGGTAGTTCATTTCTGTTAAAATATGTGCTCTGTTCCTCTCATTTTTGTATCTGCAATCTTTGTCATCGACATTACATCTTTGTATTTAGAGCCCTGGTTCTATGAAATACAATGATGTTTGTTTAAAGGTGTTGTCATTGCATATTTGTCCATGATAACATGTCATTTATATAATTCATTTGAAAAGAGTAAATGTTGCTGATTTGTGTTTATGCAGACACTAATTGAGCAGAACAAACAGCAAGCAAGGAAGATACTCGTTGACAATCCCTCGCTCACTAAATCGCTCTTTCAAGTAAGTACCATCTCTCTTGATTGTTCTTTTCCTCCATACCTTTTGTTTGTTAGTCTGTTTGTTTGTTTGTTTGTTTCTTTGCTTGTGTTTTACAATCTATGTTTCTCCTTCGTTCTGTGATGAGAACAGTCTCACTTTCTGATAACTATTTGAGTATCTGACACGTCACTAGTGATGAACTAGTAATGTCAAACAAACATGCACTGCAGAGGTCACATTAACTATTTATATTATCCCCAATGCCCATGTGGTTTAGAATGAACTTTCGTGATTTCTCTCATAGGTTTCTGAACGATTATAGATAGCAAGGGCTTCAATCTTGTGATGTACCACTATTTGGAGGCTCTTGTGTTTTGTGATGAGATCTATAAAAGATAAGGAGGCATGTGCTTCTTTAATCAATTTTGACACTTGATTTTACAAAGGGTTACACTGGATTTACATAACAGGCTAGGCTTGAGCTCAACTTATATTCACGGACTAGAATTACATTTTGTTTTTTATGGTATAGTGAGCGCTTGAGCAAGTAAGTTGGCCAGTTAGCTTAGGTTGATCCGTGCGTAGTCAAGCAAATTAGGCATAAATACCATCATCCTTAGGCCATAAATACCATCATCCTTAGGCATAAATACCATCATCTTGAGTTTCTTTTGGTACCAGAGATCCACCAATCATTTTACCCTAGAGATGACCCTCCCCCCACCTCCAGCTTTTCCAACTCTTTACTGAACCATTCCTCTACATTCGTCTCCATTCTAAACCTTCTGAAGCTGTCATTCTCTATTAGGGTCTTAACTCATTGAGGAGAGGAGCCTAAAGCTCTTTACATATTGTTCCTTTTATTTTTTGAAAATGTTTGAACTTTATGGATATTTTTCATTTCAGTAATTTCTGACACAGCAGAAATTGCTCTAGGTGATTGCTGAAGTAAATTAACCCATCTTTTAACCTGATAAAAGAAAACCCATCCTCTAGGGAGTTATGACCCCTTTTATCTCTTTTTTGCTTGATCATTGTTAATTTGTGGGGTCAAAAAATCAAATTGTTATTATGTCATTTTATGAATGCAAGGTGACCAGCATGAGATAATTGAATTTGTTGTGGGAAAAGTCATCCAGTTACTATATTTGTAATTATTGACTTGCGTTTAAGAGATTTTATAATATCTCCACTTACGACCTATTTCCTCTTGACCTTAGAGTTTGATAACTTTATGCCTTCTGAAGTTGTTTGCTTCTCACTTCCTCAGAAGCCTATGCAGTTTGATCTTAAATCTCAGTAATTTTGTCTTTACTATGATCACCGACATTCAACTGCATATCAGCAATTTTTTCCCTACCTCTACTTAGTGCATTTGCTGTGTTATGGACTCCCCTTGATTTTTTTATGCCAAGGATTTGAAGCATTTCATTTTAAACAGTTAGGCACAATACTTGGTGCAATTATACATAAACATGTCAAACTCATGTTACAATATTTTCTCCTGATTAGGCACAAATAATGCTTGGAATGGTGCGACCTCCTCAAGCGGTATATCTTGATTTGCGTTCTTTTGTTCTTCTTGGTTTCTTCTTCTGTTTCATCTGTAGACTAACACATCATTACTTCTAGATGCCCAACATTCAGGCAGGAATAACCAAGCAGCCGCAGCAATCACCACAGGCAGCTTCAATAACCAACACTCAGACTTCCCAATTGCCTTCTGAGCCTGTTCTTCAGGGTCAACCTACTTCCCAGTTACAACTTCCTGCTAGACAGCAGTTTCAACCTCAACCCCCTGTTCCCATGCCATCAACTTCTCTCCCTCAAATTAACTATCATTCTCAAGCAGTGGCACCACATACAATACCACCCATGCAACAACCCAGGGGTCCTACGAATGCCCAAGCAGCATCGATTTCATTTCCACAGACTTCTCAGGTGCATAATTTGCCACCACCACCTCCTACAATGCAACACCCACTTCTTCAGTCACGTATGACGGCAGTATCGAATCAGACACCACATCCTATACTGCCTAGTGGAGTTTCGAATCAGCCCCAGCAACCACCTTTGCCACCACAACCACGGCCACCTTTCATGCAACCTTTCCAGCACCAGCTGCATTCACAAATACCCCACAATATGGGTTTCCAGCCTTCAGTCCCACCTACACAGCATATTACACAACCAATGTTCTTTGTAAGCACTTACACTGACTTTTGTCCAGCGTTGTTACTGTGTTATAAATATCCATTAACATTGTGAAAAATATCCAGCCAGGTGTAGTTCCAACTTCTGTTCAACAAGGGCAACCACCATTGCCAGATCAGCCACCACCACATCGTCTCTATATGGTGATAATTCATTGTCATAGTATATTTTTTGTAAGATATTGAGTTTGATCTTTATTAATTTGTAGCTAGAAGCTAGCTTTCGAGGTATTAGAAAATAATATTAAGACCGTTTTTGGTGTAAATTGGTATCCTTATCATTTACAGATGTGCATCTGTTCATAATTTCCTTACTGTTCAACTCATTGCCAATTTTAGGGTGGTTCACGGTTGGGATCTGACTTTGGCAGTCAAGGATCAATTCTTGCGCAAGTGGACAGAGCCCCTCGAATTCCAGGTCTTCCTGATAATTTATCAAGCAGAGCTCAATCATCTGGTCCTCCTCCCCCAATGCCTGAACAGATGGGAACAGGGCCTAATGCTCAACCCCCTCGTCAACCACAGGTAATATTTGCAACTCATATATCAATAGTATGCATAAAAATAACTACGATTTCTACTGCTGTTGCCCAATGATAAGTCATTTTCTTTTCAGTTGACAAGTGAAATGGAGCAAGCACTTCTTCAGCAAGTTATGAGTCTCACACCTGAACAAATAAATCTCCTGCCACCCGAGCAAAGGCAGCAGGTTCTTCAACTTCAACAGATCTTAAGATAGTTTTGGAGGTCAGAGCTCATCTTTTACTTTTAAGAGTGAAGATTTGAAGGTAGAATTCAAAGAGTAAAGCTGAAACATGCTACAAATTTATTTCACACTCCCAAGGATCCGAAAGAAGATCAGGCTATGGATGCATCTTTCTACTTCACATTTATGTTTCTCAAATAGTACTTACTGTAATATATCTTTTTCCTAAATGGCCGTAATGTTCCTTAGCATGAAAAAATGCATATGTACCATCGCAGATTGTTCCTATGACTAAGTATTGCATGCATGGTGTTGATAGTTTTGTAACGTCCCAACTCTTGAAATGGTGGAATTAGATCTAACAAGGTGATTATGTGTTAAAGATTATGGAGAAAGCTCTGAATATCTAATAGCATGATTTGTTTCATTTTGTTGATTGTTGATTGGTGAGGGACGTGGTCTGATTTCGTTGTTTACATCCCCATATTTCTGATATGTATATTTATCGTTTGATGGTGGTCATTTATGGTAGATCTCTTTTACATATATTGTTTTCTTGTAGAGCTCCAACTTCAATATCTAAAGATACTTCTAACAAGTATAGGTTGAAGCCTTGGGTTAAAGATACTGCTGTCTGCTGAGCTTGTAAAATTCGAAAGCATTTTCATATATTCATTCTGAAGAGGTTAACGTCGATATTTGATCGTGGACGTGAACAATGTGGAATGAAGAGGTATAGAATTTGATGACCAACATTTTTGTAAGGGTGTAATATAATTTGATTTACTTCTGGTTACATTTCATTGCTTCATCGAAAAAACTAGAGGTTGCAATAACTCAGTAATTTAATTTCAAAGATAATTTATTGGCATCCTTTCAAGTTGATTAGTAACCTCATTATAGGTTGTAATCCGTTTACATCATAATTGAATGATTTCATTCCAAATTACTCGAACATTGACATATTTTCAAAATTCAACTTCAATTTCGCTGAAAGTATGTCAAATGTCGACGTCTCCGAATATTTATAGAATTTATTGAATTACAAAATCAATTTTTTTAGCTTACGATGTGATTGATGTGGTAATTCCAACATTACCAAAAAATGAATTTTTTTTATCAGTGCCAGACAATATAATTTGATTATATGAAAATGCATGGAGATAAAATTCATGCAAACTAATTATGAAAAATCCAACATGGCATGCTTTGTTCGGATGTAATCTAATTCTACGTTATTAGATTACGTTCCTATGAAGTGAATCTTATGTTTTAAAGTAATGGAATACAATCAAATGTGTAATCATATTGTATATAATAACCCTTTATCACAAAAAACAAAGTATGACCTCACCGTAATAGGATTGCATGGATTGGATTAAATGAAATCTAATTACGACAAACCAAACTTGATAACATTACAATTCACCGCATGTTTAAAAAATAATTTTGTAATTAAAAAAAAATCAAATAAATATGTGAAGACATTGCCGAGATCCAACATACTTATAGCAAGATAGAGGTTGAGTTTTGACAATGTCACAATGTTAGAGTGATTTGTAATGATTTGATCATATTGTAACAGAATAAGATTATAACTTCCACTAAGGTAATCCAATTACCTCTAAAGAATGTAATTGAATTATCTATGCAATTGGATTAGAAAGTGATAACAACTTACAATTTTCTAAATCTAAAATGTAATCAAAGGTGTCTAATCATGTTACATTACATTTTTTTATTCTGCAAGTGGCACAACCTTTTTTTACATATGGGCCTCTGATTCAACCGAGCCGAATTTGTATTATCTAAAATCTAAAACCATCCCTCTTGTCAAATTTTGACCTTCAATCTGAAAGCCCTGGTAATCAATGGCAAATCATTTACTTGTCGGTCCAGCGATACTAAGAGCACCTTTAACGGGTGCTCTTCGCCCGAGCGTCCTCTCTTGATTGTTGAAAGAGTTTTGGAGAGAAGAATAAAAATAATGACGTGACAACAAATATTGTAGCGTGACTGGGTGGATTGGGTAATGATTAAGGATTTTGTAGAGAAGTTGGTTTGTGCTGACGTGGCAGAGAGAGAAGCTGACATGGCTGAGAGAGAAAGCAGGGCTCCCGGAAACTGCCCGGACCCTGTTAAGGATGCTCTAAGAGGCTGATACTGGTTTACTGGTATTTACAATGGTGTCGAACGTGGAAAACATCTATCTGTCATTATTCTTGTCATCTTGTGCATAAAAATCTTACGACGGTGATATAATTCATAACCGACAAACTTCTTTGTTGTAATTATTATTGTATTCCTTGAATAACGTTAGGCCTCAAAATCGGCATGGTCAATAAGCCCAATAAGCCCCAAATACTTCCCATAATGGTAATACACATTCACCAAAGTCAGCTTTGTTATGTTAGCCTACCAGCTACCATCCATTATAAATACCTACTGTTAATCACACACAATCAGCATGCATAAATCCAATTTAATTAGCATTCCAGTAGAGAATAGCAAAACCAAAATTAGTTGTGCTCTACATGACGTGACCAGACCAGAATGGGAAGTATCCTAGAAGAACAGCTCCTTCCCATTTGCCATTCATTTTGACCTCCCCCAATAAACACACACATATCCATGCAGGTATATAGGCATATAGTCTGGAGAAGGCATATATAGCCAGAAAGAATAAAAACCACCCACATAAATTCCAAAACAAAAACAAAAAAGTCAAATGGCATCTGCACATAAAGCAAGACCCTACTCCATGGGAGAAGCTTGCCTATTAGGCTAACAAAAACAAGCATGTTCCTTCACAGATCCACACCTGCCAGGCCAAGTGGGTTTTTGGAACACATCTTGTCTAAAAAGCCTTTTGCAAAGGAACAGTCCTATCTGCAATGGATGCTTGACTAGACCTCTCCATAGTTTTGCCTTCCCCAAAGGAACACTAAGCAGTACCACCTCAAGTCATGCTCATGTCTAATGTCTTTTCCATTTAAAATAGAATATTACCTCCTATGGGGATTGGATAGTTTCTTTTCCACTGCTTTACTCTAGTCTACTGCCTTTGACACTTCGCTTTCATCGTGACGATCTACTCCACACGCTCATAGTTTACAATGAGTGTTAAATTCAGTTTACATCTTTTTACAGTTTAGATGCTCTAAATGGAAAGTGATGAGAACAATACAATTAACTTCTTTTTATGCAACGTAAGGCTATGATTGTTTTTGTAAAATATATATTAGGACAATTTATTTATTTTGCATGTGTGTGCATACAACATAAGATTATAGTTTCAACATTTAGAAAACCAGCTTATCAAAGTTAACACAAGTATACATGAATATGTAATAGATATATGTGATTATATATGAATGCATGATAGTATGTGTTAGACTTGTTGTGTCTTCTAATCACATTTTACTAAGGCAATTTAAATTGCAATGGTCATAATTAAGCATCAGATGTTGCAATCTGCAAACGACTAAGCGAATTGTATATGATAGCTGTAGCGCAGGGAACCACATAGAAGGCTAGACTTTGGTCTATACAAGTCTCCTGCAACCCTTAACAAAACAAACATAGTACAGTGCCATTAGCCGTAAAGAAGCAAAAGATAGCCTGATGAAGCTATGCAACAGTTAGTGATGAATCCAGCTTAACATGCATGGTGCTTATCTCTAAGTCGAGGATGGTGACTTGTGAGTACTATTGCCGATCCTTGTCGGTTGAATCCGGACTCAACGAGTGGAGATACGTTCCAAACATACAAAAACTACCGCAGTTATGTCTTTTCCTCTGTCTAGTACGTGTACAATCATATTTCATAAACTTTTTGTTTATGAATAAGTGTGTGATTGTACACTCCTAAATCCTAATAAACAAAACTACATCATTTTCCGAGATATTTGAGATATCCTTGAACTCTTTTATATATAATTTATTAATTGAACTATTATTTATTTTTTCTTCTATATTTACTGTTTGTGGATAGTTTCATTTAGTCAACAATATGTATATTTACTTACTTACGTGACAAATAACGTGCCAAAATTTAATTGTCAACTGTTTCACCGTTAGAGAAGTAGAATTAGGGCACCTACTATGGGTGCGCTGAAATCGGCACCCAAACACACGTGTCCCTTGTCAGTTGATTGATTTTTTTTGTTTTTTTTTTTAATTTTTTAATTTGTTTTAGTATTTATTTATGTTAAAATTTGATTTCTGTTAATCAATTTTTTTGTTAATATTACTTTACATTTATCTAAATTAAATTGTATGTTGATCTTTTCAAATTTTAATTTATGTTAATTAAACTATAATCCTTCAAAATATACAGTAAATGATACAGAAATTAAAAATATATTTATTTACTATAAATATAATTACAACACTGATATGCTACAACGTACAAACTTAATGAAATTATAAAACACAAAATGTATAAACCTTTTGTAATATCTATTTTAATATTTTAAGTTTTAATTATTGTAATATGTAGTTGTCAATTATTAATTATAAATAAATTTTGTGTAGTTTTAATCATAATATTTGTTATTTAATTAGATTAAGTAATTACAAAAATAATTTATTATGTAGTTTGTGGATTATTGTGGAAGAATAAAAAATAAGATAAAAAGAAATAATACAAAGGAAAGAGAGGGTTGAAAAGTCGTGGAGGGTTAAACAAGAGAATTTAGTATTGAACTTTTGATAGATAAAACGACGCCATAACGTTGCGGAGATTTTGGAAATGATAGTGGATGGCTTTAGGGAGATGTAGAAATCTCAAAAAAAGTTAACAAAGGTAAGAGACCCGCAATATACTTATAATCCAAGACCCACGATGTTTAACTTGCTGTGGGACTACACTATTATCATAAAAGTAAATAGTATAATGGCCTCAATTCACGAGTATTAAGTAAGAAGAATGTTAGAATGGAGGTCACTTGCTCAAAAGAAGGCTCAAATCATGTTTTTTGGAAAATTAAAGGTTGAAGTGAAATTTAAGGGTATAATGATAGGGGCTACTTTCGTCGCCTTAAACTATTTAAATCGTCCTAAAAATTATCTTTTTGCCCTTAACAAATCAATTAATACCAATTTCGTCCCGTGTTTTTAAACAAGGTTTTCGACTCCGTTTTACTCACATTCCTAGTACCAACACCACGAAAATGTCTGGCAAAGCACCTGAATCCGGTGAGGTAACAGAAGTGAATTTTTTTTCCGACTTGGGCGTCTGGCCAAGACGCCTCCACCTTGGTGGAGGCATTTGGATACGACGTCTCCACCAAGATGGAGGCGTCTTAGCGAGATGCTTTTTTTTTATTTTCTGTTAAATTAATTTTTTCCAATTCCGTTGCAAGATTTCGGTGGTGATAGAGTATATTACAGTGAGCTTTTTGATAGTAACAAATATTTACAACAATCGAGGAAGTTTGTAAATGTGCGAAACAAGTTGCAATAGGAGCCGGATTTTTTTTTGTTATATCATAATACAAACCAAAAGCAAATAACTGGATGGATTGTTACCTGAGATGTGATCACAGACATGAAATGAGTTCTCGTGATACGAGTATTGCACTGCGAAAGAACACAAAAAAGGTTGCGGTTGTCTTTTTTTTGTAAAAGTGGTCGAGCGATGGGATCGTGATGGATGAGTCGTTGTTTCTATTAGCACCTATGGGCAGCACAACCACGCACTTGCAGTTTATTCAGAAGGTCACCGACAGGTCAGCGGACTTAGTGTTGGGGCCAAGCAAATTGTTCGTGATATGATAGATGCACAAGCAAGACCACGTAACATTTTCTTGGTGGTAAAAGAGAAATTCCCGGAGGATAATCTCAATCAAATACACATTTATAATTTCAGAGAGTACATGAGGAGGACAAAATCTGAAGACAGGAATCCCGCACAGCAGTTTCTTAGTCAGGCAGTGGAGCATAACTATTTGCATTGGATTGTGGCAGATGAATAAACTAATGTCCCCACTCACGCATTTTTGGCACATCCGACTTCAGTTCAGTTGTTGCGTACATACCCATTCGAATTTTGCATGGATTCGGCGTATAAGACGAACAAGTATAAGATGCCTTTGTTTGAGATGGTTGGGGTTACTCCAACAAACATGAATTTCCTCGTAAGATATGCGATTTTGAAGGATGAGACCGAGTCTAGTTACCAGTGGGTGTTGGAGAGGTTGCGAGATCTGTTATTGAATATTGTTAGCCCGACTGCAATAATAACGGACCGGGAGATGGGTCTGATGCGACCAGTGGCAGAAGTTTTTACTGAGTCTGCTCATTTACTTTGCACCTGGCATATCAACAAAGACGTGTTCAACTATGCATACCACGTATTCGGTAAAAGCAAATAGCTTGCAGAGAGTTTTAGCCGTGAAAAGTGGAGGAGAGTCATGCTTTCTAATTCACAGATGGATTATGATAGAGCAGTCCGTAATCTGAAAGATTCTTACAAGTCCTGGCCATTGCTAAGGGAGTGTGTGGAAGACACGTGGTTGGTGCATAAAGAAAAGTTTGTGTTGAATTGGACGAATAAAGTTCTTCATTTCAGCAACACTACAAACTGCAGGGTGGAAAGTGCACATTCGGCTCTGAAAGGGTGGATCACTACATCGACTGCCACTCTCGACACTCATTTCGACCACGTGAACTCGGCTATTGAAATGAAGTTGACAAATATTCAAAACTTTCTTGAAGATTCGAGACGTCGAAATTTGGCAAACTACATAGGTCCTTTGTTTCAGCATATAAATGACCGAGTTTCGTATTACTGCTTGTCGTTATTGACTCAGGAGTTGAAGAGAATGCATGACTTAAGTAATGAAGTTGAATATCGTTGCGGGTGTGCTTTTGTGACATCACATGAGATTCCTTGTGCCTGTACCATGTACAAGTGTTTTGCGTCAGGTGATGGAATTTATTTAGAGCAGATTCGTCCAATCTGGAAAACACTTGTCATTGGAGAAGGAGTCCAGATGTCAGAGTTTGTGGATCAGTCAGCACAAGACGTCGAGAATTTTCGGAAGCTCGTTGATGAGATTTCGGAGAGCGACCCTGCAGTAATTCAAGATGTCAACCGGGATCACCTGAACGTAACCTAACTGACGTAACACGCGATCAGGTAAATAAGGCTCTGTGATATCCCTATAACGAATAACGCCCATAAATGTAGTCATCGGCACAACTACAGCAAACTCATGACCATACGGTAACCACTCCACCTAAACGTTTATAAGTTAATAATAATAAAGTTGAAATTTAAATAAACGTGAATGATATATACATTATATACCTGCGATGCAGTCATCTTATCTAGTCGTCTACCAATAGAAAGAAATCGACCCTCACTCTTATCCTCGGCCTAGACAGCCGACATACGCGAACGAGGATGACCACGCTCAATAATCTTTCGCTCCCGATGCGGGCGGAAAGCAAGAAAATACTCATAGATCCAAGCCTGCAGGAGTGTAAGACAACCCATAATCCCAGAACAATCAGCACGACTCGATATACCCAGCTGGCGATACAGATATGTCAACGTAGCCGACCCCTATGAGTACTGACCAATGGTATCTGACTCCCTCGCCTCCAATAGGTCGTGTGGTTTGACTCTGGAATCGTCTTGTCGACAAACAAGACGCAGCCTAACAGTAAGAAGAGGTAAGAAGTCATCTGTGTATCCTCAGTCCGTGGTGGTCGCCATCGTCTGCAACACTCGTCCACAACATCGATACTAACACCATCGCCACTCCAAAATGAGCTATCCCGCCCAAGACCCTCGAGGCTGACACCCAGCAACTCTGATACAAATAACTTCATCTCAGACGTCGACGCCTGCGCACTGACCATACGACCCTTAACAGGAATGTGCAGAATCTTAAAGACGTCATGCAACATGATCGTCATCTCTCCGAACGACAAGTGAAAACTGTTGGTGTCAGGCTGTCATCGCTCCACGAAAGCCAGATTCAACGGCATTTCAATGCAGGAAAACATTTTGTACGGCAAGTGACCCAATCCACTGTCACTAACGGTCGCCGTCATATCATCAATCATCACTGAACGTCAAGCCTGCAATGTCGTACAAGCTCTGTACCGATTATGACACTTAAAAACCTTCCGATCCTCGCCATCCCATATGCGTCTGGAAATGTGGCCTCCGAAACTCAGAATGACGCTGCCATCTAGAGGACCACCGGGCATCATATCCATCACGATCCAAGACTCATCCTCACCCCTATTCTTCTTCTGAGCTCAGGCGTCTGCAGTGCACGAACTCGAATCACCGGTCACAAACCGGCCACCTCGACCCTTCTTAATGACCCACTCAGCCGAAGGACAACAATGTCGCCCCCGTCCTCGACTGTATTGATGTATCGCCTCCTCTTGTGGCTCTAAGTCATACCGACCCCATCGTCACTCTCGTCGTGACTCCTCAACTCATTTGAATCATCATCGTTGTCGAAAGAATCCTCAGGTGTCTGACGACGACGTAAAAGATCTCTCTCTCCTAATTGAAGCAGAAATACCCCGTCTACGTGGATGACGAGGACTTGACTCATCTTCTATAATACGTATCGCGCGTAAGGGAATTGATTTCCCTTTTCCTCTACGGTAACCCGATGACTATTAATTCAATTTTAAAAATAAAATTGTGTTAATGAATTAACTAAAATAATTAAAGTAATTATTAACTTAATAATTAATTAATTTAGCAATTACCACAATTTATAATCAATAATCATTTACTAAAAGCGTACACAACTAATTAAAATAATTATTAACTTAATAGTCGATTTATTTACTAATTATCACAAATTATAATCAATAAATGATTTATTAAACTAATTTAATTCATTATTAACATAATATTCAATTTATTTTAAATTTATCACAATTTATAATTTATTTAAATAATTAAAAAAATTGGGGCGTCTACCGGAGACGCCCAACGTTCGGGGAGGCGACTCCCGCAGACGCCTCGCCATACGTTCTATAACGTTGGGTCGGGCTTCTCCCGCGGACGCCCGAGCCAAAAAAATAAATTAAAATGAACAAGTTAATTTACCAGATTTGAGTAATTCGGGGAGTCCGTTGGTTCTTTTCCTGACCTCCGAGACATTGTTTCTGGTGAATATAAGAGTAATATGAAAAGAGTGGTCTTAGGAGAGTGAAATGAAGAGTTATATAAGTAGAAATGTTAGAGGGTTAAAATGGTAATCTGTAAGGACAATTTAAGTTGTTTTACGACGATGAATAGTAATTAAGATAATGATATTCAAATTATTTGAACATTTTCATTGTAATTATCATTATCTTCACTTTTCTACCAAAATTAACAAAGCCCAAAAAGACAAGATCCGGAGAACAATATGAACTCAATCTGGGAAAATACATCTAATAACTAGACTTCGGTCTTGCATGCTATTTGCATAAAGACTTTTTTTAGGAAAGTTGTTTCATTCGTTAAAGATAGGAGCTAAGGCTATTTATATCAAGTCCTTTATGTAATTGTTTATTTGTTGACGAAAGATGAGTAAGATCTTAAAGCATGAGCCGCAATTTGTATGCTATATGTCACTTTATTGATAGATCTTGTACATCATACAGATCTCAAGGAATGAGAGGGGGAGAGAAGTTTAGAGAGAGAAGCATCCAGCACTGGTGTACTCTGTCTGGCAGAAGCAGCCACCACCTCCTATGCCTACATCCCCTACTCCCACTACTACTGCTACTTCCAGCTCTTTTATAGCCTCTATTGCACATCCCAATGAAACCCTAAATGTGAAGTGAGAGAGAGTGTCTGACAGAGCTGTGAAACTTACCACAAGGGCAAAAGTGAAAGAATCCAAAGATGGTATTTGTAAAATAAAGCTGGGTTTTAGGGATGGTACTCATAACACACCTTTTCATTGTACACAAGATTGAGAGAGAAAGTGACTTCTTTTTTAATAATTAAGTGAGGTGAGATGTCATGTTGGTGTTTTTGTGTTATAAAGAAAAGGTGGTATTGAACGTGAGCTTTTCCATGCAGGCTTCGACATTCCCCTCTCCAAGCATATGTGTGTAAATTGTTGTTATTGGTACTTTTTTATTGTTATTTATTGGCATGCACAGGGGAAAAACACATGTGATGCAGAGATGAGTGGCCGTGATGTTCCCAAGCTTTAGACACAATGATGTGAAAAAAACTGCATGCAGAGATGAATGCCATGTGGACCTTGGCTGTGTTAAACTTTTTTAAAAGATAAGTATTAAGATTAATTACAATTATTAAAGTAAGATAGGAGTCTTATGGTTGTTACGGAAATGAAAATTGAACCCACGTCCCACCCTATAGCAGTGTTAAACATTTTTTATAAGTATTATGTTTAATTATAATTACTAATGTAATATCTACAAACTCTAGAGTCTTAAACTAATTACTAGTAAGTATTATAGTGGTACTATATTATCTAATTATGGGAGGTTTGGACTGTGATTTTGCCACCACTTGATGACTTGATGTGTTGCCAACACAAGTACACAACACATGCTTTTTGTTGGAGTGTGGCTAATTGGTTGAGTAGGTGGTGGGTCATGCTATATATGAAGTAGGGGAGAGTAAAATCCGGTCATGCTATATATGAAGCAGGGGAGAGTAAAATCTGTCAGTCTGGGTTCGGTCAGGAAGTTGTGGGTTTGGTCCGGTCAGGTAGATTTTAAAATTTCGGTTCGGTCCGGTCCGGACTGATCCGATTTTTTTTAAATTTAAAAAATTCGGATTTTGACCGGACCGTACGGTATTCGGTCCATGAGCATCCGGTCCAGTCTAATTTTCGGTCTGGACCCTGGATAAAAATCCGGTCTAGTTCGGACCGGATGGTCTCCCCTGTATTACGAAGTACGGTGGGGATGGATTGAGAGAAGAGAGAGAGAGAGACAATCGTGAGTGGAGGGAGAGGAAAGCATGGAGCGAAAGAGAGAAGGAAGTTTTGGGATTTTGACTGGTTCTGTTTGCTTTGAGGCATGCAAGAATTTACCTTTCGTTAAGAACGTACTCATCTAATTATGAAGTTAAGAATCCTGTTATGGATTTTATCTGACAAATTAAGATTTTGACTTTGCTTAGTTAGTGTTAATGAAAGATTGATTATCACGATTCTTAGTTAGATGTAATTATAGTACCATTTGATAGATAATGCAACAGTAGATCCTAAATTTTTATGTTGATTCCGGTGGTTATTATTCATTTGATATCCAATTATTTAAACATATGATTCTTAGTTGTTTTTTGTATATTGTTGCACACTTGATATCCTTAATTACAGATAAATTAGACTAGATGATAGTTCCAAAATAATTATTAACAAGAAGTTGTATTAATTGATAGTGCTAGATATGTCTAAATAATTCTAATATGATTATACCGGAAATTTTAGAAGAAATAAAATTATAAGAATATATGATATAAGCTTTGAAATAATATAATATGTAAGTTAAGATAATATATATTATTGAAAATTGTTTGGTCGACCACTATTGGCTCTCCGAAGCATATTGACATTTCGGGGTATATTGGCCCTACAGGGTAAATGATTGTGGGTCCAGAGTGGATCTTGTGGCAACGACGTGACACATGTATGAGGCCCTCTCAAGAATCAAACATTAAATAAGTTAATAAGTTATGAGTGAGAGGTTGACATGTACATTGACCGATACCAGTACGTAACTAAGGTGGGTGGTCAGGGAAATCACCTAAATGTTGAATTCAAATGAATGGAAAATGATTGGATTGAATGTAATGAATATGATAACTAAGTTTGATGACTCCAAAATTAATTGAGAATTGTTATATGTATTATACTAAAGAAAAATGAAAGTTAACTCTTTTAACCTAACCTAAGTAATTAGTTGGGTGGTTCTTGCATACTGAGTCTTTGTAGACTCATAAATTTATTTGTTTGTTGTGCAGACTTTGCTAGCTGAAGAGTAGGTACTATTTCTTAGTATTGGTTGCATACGTAGGATTGAATTTTGGGGATTGTCAGTTGGCCATTTTTGTACACGTGGAACTGATTCCTTTGTCAGTTAGTAGTATTTAATGTCAATGTTAAGACGTAGTTCTTATATGATCAGTATGTTATTGTACTTAATGTGAAACATTTTTATATAATAGTCAATGGTATCCTTTTGTATCGATCGTCTTTCTTTCCCGATATTATGGACTCTATACACTTCGGCATATTATCGTGGGAAGAGGAAGTTACAATTAAAGTAGGATATGATTCTTATGGTTGTTACGGGATTGGTCAAGTAAGTGACCTTAAGATTATCACACTAAAGGTCCGGTGAAGGGACAACAAGCTAAGAATGAAGATAAGGATCGAGCTAAATCGATGTTCACTCAGCCATCACATAAGCAAGCTCATTGACTTGGTCGATTAACGAACAACGGTTTACCATTAATTGTGATGGGAGAAAGAAATGTGATTCGTGCCAATTTATGGCGAGGCCACCATACATGTTGATTTTTGTATAGTAGAAGAACAAAAGTTATTGTTTTTGATTTAAGGTTTGTTACATGTTATTTATACAATGGATGTCTTCAAGGAGCCGTTAGACTCCATATGGAAAGGCTAAATGATATCCCTTAATTTGTTGTTCGATTGGCTTGACTGGCTCGGATTTTGGTAAGTTTCCTCAACGAGCTATATTGACTTTATTTCAACATTCCCACTCAAGTTGACTCCGGAAGATGTTGAAGGAACCCAACTTGTGAAGAATGTGTTGGAAGTGTCTTTGATCGAGTGCTTTGGTGAAGATGTCTGTTAACTGATCATGGCTCTGGACGTAAGGAACTTCGATTTCTTTAGTTGTTATTTTCTCACGAATGAAGTGACAATCTACTTCAATGTGCTTCGTTCATTCGTGGAAAACTGGGTTGGAGGCGATGTGTCGCGCTGCGTTGTTATCACAAAACATTTGTATTGGACTTTGATTACTTATGTTCATATCTTTGAGAAGTTGCTTGAGCCAGATTAGCTCGCTTGTTGTGGAGGCCATCGCTCGGTATTCTGCTTCGGCGCTTGATCTAGCCACCACATTCTGCTTTTTACTTCTCCATGTCACCAAGTTTCCTCCAACGAATGTGCAAAATCCGGTGGTGGATTTCCGATCGTGACTACCTGCCCAATCTGCATCAGAGTAACCAACGATTGTATTAGAGTTGTTTCTTTTCATCCAGAGACCTTGACCCGGGGTTTTCTTAAGATAATGCAGAATCCGGTCAACGATCTCTAGGTGTCCTTTATGAGGTGCATGCATGAATTGGCTTACTACGCTAACGGCATATGTGATGTCGGGTCTAGTGACCGTGAGGTAGATTAATTTACCAACTAATCTTTGGAATTGTCCTAAGTCTTGAATTGGTTCACCATCAACAAGACTAACTTTTCTATTTGTCTCGATTGGAGTGTTGACCGGTTTACACCCTATCTTCCCAGTTTCATGTAAGAGATCAAGAATATATTTTCTTTGGGATAAAAATAATCCCTTTTTGGAGTGTGCAATTTCAATTCCAAGAAAGTATTTCATAATACCTAGGTCTTTGATATCAAATTTGGATTTAAGATAACATTTTACTAAGGATATTTCCTGATCATTATTTCCGGTGATTATGATGTCATCTACATATACTAAGATAATTAAAGTGGTTCCATGATAGTGTTTCGTGAACATGGATGCATCAGCTGAGCTTTTAGAGAAACCATAAAGAAGAAGAGAGTGACTGAGTTTTGCATACCATGCGCGTGGAGATTGTTTGAGCCCGTATATGGACTTGTGAAGTTTGCATACCTTGTCTGGATTGGTTTTGTAGCCTAGGGGAGGAGTCATATAGACTTCTTCTTCTAGGTTGCCCTGTAAAAATGCGTTCCTAACATCCATTTGAAACAGATTCCAACCTGCGTTAACAACTACAGAGAGGAGAACACGAACAGTGTTCATCTTTGCAACGGGGGCAAAAGTTTCTTGGTAATCTAACCCATAAGTTTGTGTGTATCCTTTTGCGACTAACCAAGCTTTAAATCTTTCTATAGTTCCATCACTGTTGTATTTGATCTTGTAAACCCATTTACAACCTACCGGTTTTATTCCCTTTGGAGGAGTCACCAAAGTCCAAGTTTGATTGGTTTCTAGAGCTTTTAGTTCGTCCTCCATAGCTTTAACCCACTTAGGGTGATTAATTGCTTCATGATAGCTGGTGGGTTCTTTAGTTTTATCTATTTAACTTAGGAAAGCATAGTAGGTAGGTTTAATTTGAGAGTAGGACAAGTAGTCCTCGATAGGGTAGGTCACATGAGATACCACATAGTCTTGAAGCCGGGAGGGTGGACGAGTAGGACGGGTAGTTCTTCTCTGAGGAATATCTACACTTTCCCTTCGATCGTCCACTTGTGGGAGAGCTTCAGTTTCTTCTTGTGTGGGGTCGTCAATGACTGGAGTTTGTGGAGCAAAGACGTCAAAGTTGTTTGCAACCGGTAGAGGAGCATTGGGTGCAGCGGAAGGTTCTTGATGAGCTTTGAAGTACAGAATATTTTCAAAAAAAGATACATCACGAGAGACATACAATTTACAGTGAACAGGGTCATAACATTTGTATCCTTTTTTTCTAATAGAATATCCTAAAAACACATTTGGTAGAATTATGATCAAGCTTGTCCATGCGTTTCCTGTAAACAAAGCAAGTACAACCAAAAATCCGAAGATGATTAAGACTCATTCTTTTTCCATGCAGGATTTCTAAGGGTTGTTGTTTTGAATTGTCGAACTAGGTAGGCGATTTATAAGGTAAACAGCAGTCAAAATAGCATCTGACCAAAAACATTTTGGAACATTGTTTTGAAAAAGAATGGATCGGGTAACATTCAATATGTGTCGATTTTTCCTTTCGGAAACACCATTTTGTTCAGGAGTGTTTATGCATGTGGTTTGGTGGAAAATCCCTTTTTGCTTCAAAAAACCTTGAAAGTTGTTGCTAGTATACTCAGACCCATTATCAGATCTAAGTATTCTAATTTTAGAATTAAACATATTTTCCACAAAGGCAACAAACTCGCAAAAAACTAAAAAGGCATCAGATTTAGCTTTTAACAAATATATCCAAGTTGTACGAGAGAAATCATCAATAAAGGAAATAAAATACTTGAACCCATTATAAGATTCCAAGGGAGCAAGTCCCCAAATATCTGAGTGAATTAACTCGAGGGCACTACCTGTTGAATTTTCAGAAGCATAAAATGGGAGTCTAGTTTGTTTTGATAAACGACACACATCACAAGGTAGTTCATGATTAAAGGAAGTAAATAATTTTTGTAAAGCTATATGAGACGGGTGTCCCAATCTTTGGTGCCAAATTTCGTGATTAGGCATTTTAACAAGCATCCCTTTTGTTTGGTTTTCGAGCACATAAAGTCCATTGGCAAGTTTGACCGGTGCGAGGGATATTGCCCGAAATACACTATAACCGGTCGACCGCTATAATGCAAAAAAGAGTTGTGCAGGTCCGACGAGCCATTCGGCGTACCGTCGACCGCTCCCACTCCCACACTAATAATAGGTGAGCGCAAAAGCAAGCTTGACATACTTTAAGGCTTGAAGAAGCCTTTTAAGAATCACGGCGAGCACTCCCTCGCAAAACCTCTTCTTCACCGGCAAAATCCTCGAACGTGATCGCCTCACTTCGGCAACACAACCGCAGCCACGCCAAACCAGAGTCTCCGGCTCTCCTAAAGGAGAAAGAAATGTACGGGAGAGAGAGAGATAAGCGTGTGTGAGAGAGTGAGAGAGAAGAGAGAGAATCACCTTTCTATACTCCTTTCTGTTGGCTTTTTGGCCTTAATCTATGTTTTGATGATTTATTCAATCTAATCTTAATTATAATCATGTAGAGTAGCACACATATTGCATTGCATATATATATTGCTTTGTGCTAACCTCTACAGGTGATCAAGACTCAAGGAAGAAAGGAAATCAAGTCAAGACATGTAATCAAGCTCATTTGAAGACATGTATTTTGTATTTCTTTGAGTATTTAGGAACCTTGTGTAATTGAGCATACTTGAGCTAAAAACTACTCAACCACACACTAGGTTCCCTATAGAAGTCACACACAAAATTTCACGTAATTTGGACTTCAATAGACCATCCAAACTAGAACCGGAAAACACCTAAACAAAACTGTCCAAAACGGTCGACCGTTTTAACCTTTCCGTTCGACCGTTTACACATATTTTCAGACCGTTTGTTTTGTCGTATTATACCCAACGGTCGTATTCGTATTATTCCCAAATACCCTAAATTTCCAAACATCCGGTCGACCGAAACTTTCCTAACGGTCGACCGAACCAACACAATTTGGTCTCCCAAAAGTGCCTGGATTAATTCGGTCGACCGATCTCCTGAGCCCGTTCGACCGTTAACTTAAGTTAACTTAAGTCAAAGCTGAAATTTGACCAAACGGTCGAACGGAATACCAAATTTGGTTGACCGTTTTTAGGCAGAATTAGGTTCTGCAGGTTTCTGTTTTGTGTATCCTACACCAACTCTTACCCAATCAATCCCAACGGCTATAACTCTTTTGGAGCTTATAAATAGAGATGTAAAACACATTTTAACACATCTCTCCAACACCTATTTGTCCCCAACATTAGAGAGAAAGCTAAACACACTCAAAAGCTCAAACCTTCCACACTTAGTGATCAATTCCATATTCTACTCAAGTGTGCTCAAGTTTAGAGAGTGTTGTTCCACTCAACCATTGTGAAAGAAGCAAGGGTCTTGATGAGAGCCCAAGACACGAGTATAGACTTCGGTGAGAGCCCGAAGTGATCCTCTCGGATTGTGAGAGGAAGAGCCAAGCTCGGCGAGGGTTGTTCGCGAGCTTGAAGACTTGTAAAGGCGTTCTCTCCCGGCCCGGAACGGGGAGTGGTTAGTGAAGTCGTGAGCGGAGCTCGGTGATCCGAGCGGAGCTTACAAGAGAGGACTAGGACCCGGGTGGGGTGCCGAACCTCTATAAAATCCCCCGTGTGATTGTGGTTTGCATTTTCTATTCCCTACTTGCTTGTATTTGTTTTAAATTCCGCTGCATCATCTTTTGCCTTGCAAGTAGAGTTTGTTTAGGATTAAATCTGTTAATTAGCCTTAATTGTGGACCCATAACCCACACGATCCTATATTTGGTATCAGAGCCTCGTTCGTTAATTTTGTTCTTAACCGATAAATTAACATGGCTCTTAATGCATCCACACCTTTAGAATCTTGTAAACCACCATACTTTGATGGAAATAATTTTGTTTTATGGAAAAGTAAAATGATGTCATTTATTAAATCCATGAACATTAACATGTGGTTCATCATTCAAACTCCATATGAATCACCTAGATATGATTTTAGTAAATGGAGTTTAGAAGATGAGAAAAATGCATCCCTAAATGCTAAGGCTATGAATGTTATATTTTGTGCATTAGGAGATGAACTTTTTAATCTTGTTTGCTCATGTGATAGTGCTCATTCTATATGGAAAACATTAGAAAAGAATTTTGGTGAAGACGACTCACCAACCGGGAAAAAGGGAGAAGCAAATCCGACGGATGTAGCTCAAGCAAAGAAAGTGGTGATTAACTCAACATCTTCATCATCATCAAGCTCATCCGATGGAGAAAGTGAAGATGAGGTATCTTCTAGCTCTTCTTCAAGTAGTAGTTCAAAAGATAATGCCCATGATTTTAATGAACTACAAAATGCATTTCAAAGATTATTTGAAAAATATAAAGAACTTCACAAGACTAACAAATTAGCAAATGAGCAAATTCATGATCTTGAGTGTCAAAATGCATCCATCTTTGATGATAAAAATGATTTGCTTGCTAAAATTGAAGTTCTAACTTTAGAGAATGCATGCTTGAAGGAAGAAAATTTAAATGTTAAAAATACCTCATCTCATGCAATTGATAGTCATATGCTAGAAATTGACACTAATGACTTGCTTATTAAACTTGATAAATCTCACTTAGAAAGCAAGGAATTATTACATGACTTGAATTGCATGAATGAAAAGGTTGCAAACTTAGAGATTCACATGCTTAACATGAATGAAAAGCATAACTCTATGATTAAAAATCTAAATTGCTTAAATGAATCTCTAGCAACTAAAAACAGTGAACTTAATGTCTTAAATGAAAATTTGTCAAATAAATTGCATAAGTTCACACATGGCAATAAAAACAATTTTTATGTTAAAAACTTTCCTATTCAAATTAATGTTAAACATAATTTTGCCATGAAGAGAAAAACTAGTGTAGAGGTACCAAAATCAACTTGGATTTGGGTACCAAAAGCTAAACTTAATGGACCCAAGCAAAAATGGGTACCAAAATCTACTCTTGTAGGAGCTTGAGGAGGAGATTGGTGGTGACCGGGTGAACTCAAGAGTCAAATTCAAATCCGGTTGCATCACCAAATGAGATTGGAGCTAAATTCGAATTCAACATTGGTATAAAATTTCTATCTATACAATTCATGTTAAATTAGCTCTAATCTAGTTTCATATGCTTAATTGACATATCATATAATTTAATTCATTGCAAATCATTCACCCTATTCATTGCAAATCATATATCACATCCATTGATTATAAGTGTCAAATTTTTAATGGATGTTAGAATAAGGCTTAAATTGAAACTAAATTGAACTTAAATTTAATCATACTCATAGTTTCCATCTAGTCTTATTGATAGGGGGAGCTTAATTGTTATATCTTTTATTAGAGTAATGAAGTGCAAAATTTAGGGGGAGCAACTTCATTACAAGACATCCAAATTCTATGCTTAAAATCATATTATTTTTGTTTTTGATAGATGTCAAAGGGGGAGAGATAATTAAGGGGGTTACTTGGAATTTTGTAATCCAATTGAACAAAAACTATGCACATCCATAGGGGGAGCATTATTATGCATAGTTTACAAATACAAATTCCATGTATTAAGATATAGTTAAGATATAGGTTGTCATCATCAAAAATGGGGAGATTGTTGGCTTTTTGGCCTTAATCTATGTTTTGATGATTTATTCAATCTAATCTTAATTATAATCATGTAGAGTAGCACACATATTGCATTGCATATATATATTGCTTTGTGCTAACCTCTACAGGTGATCAAGACTCAAGGAAGAAAGGAAATCAAGTCAAGACATGTAATCAAGCTCATTTGAAGACATGTATTTTGTATTTCTTTGAGTATTTAGGAACCTTGTGTAATTGAGCATACTTGAGCTAAAAACTACTCAACCACACACTAGGTTCCCTATAGAAGTCACACACAAAATTTCACGTAATTTGGACTTCAATAGACCATCCAAACTAGAACCGGAAAACACCTAAACAAAACTGTCCAAAATGGTCGACCGTTTTAACCTTTCCGTTCGACCGTTTACACATATTTTCAGACCGTTTGTTTTGTCGTATTATACCCAACGGTCGTATTCGTATTATTCCCAAATACCCCAAATTTCCAAACATCCGGTCGACCGAAGCTTTCCTAACGGTCGACCGAACCAACACAATTTGGTCTCCCGAAAGTGCCTGGACTAATTCGGTCGACCGATCTCCTGAGCCCGTTCGACCGTTAACTTAAGTTAACTTAAGTCAAAGCTGAAATTTGACCAAACGGTCGAACGGAATACCAAATTCGGTCGACCGTTTTTAGGCAGAATTAGGTTCTGCAGGTTTCTGTTTTGTGTATCCTACACCAACTCTTACCCAATCAATCCCAACGGCTATAACTCTTTTGGAGCTTATAAATAGAGATGTAAAACACATTTTAACACATCTCTCCAACACCTATTTGTCCCCAACATTAGAGAGAAAGCTAAACACACTCAAAAGCTCAAACCTTCCACACTTAGTGATCAATTCCATATTCTACTCAAGTGTGCTCAAGTTTAGAGAGTGTTGTTCCACTCAACCATTGTGAAAGAAGCAAGGGTCTTGGTGAGAGCCCAAGACACGAGTATAGACTTCGGTGAGAGCCCGAAGTGATCCTCTCGGATTGTGAGAGGAGGAGCCAAGCTCGGCGAGGGTTGTTCGCGAGCTTGAAGACTTGTAAAGGCGTTCTCTCCCGGCCCGGAACGGGGAGTGGTTAGTGAAGTCGTGAGCGGAGCTCGGTGATCCGAGCGGAGCTTACAAGAGAGGACTAGGACCCGGGTGGGGTGCCGAACCTCTATAAAATCCCCCGTGTGATTGTGGTTTGCATTTTCTATTCCCTACTTGCTTGTATTTGTTTTAAATTCCGCTGCATCATCTTTTGCCTTGCAAGTAGAGTTTGTTTAGGATTAAATCTGTTAATTAGCCTTAATTGTGGACCCATAATCCACACGATCCTATATTTTCCTCAACCGATCTCAGTTGTCCATCTCAAACCATCTCTAATCCTCCACCTAATCACAATTAACCCATTAAGCAAGGTTAGGATATTACAATACACCCTCCTTAAAAGAATTTCACCCACGAAATTAAATCCAGAGCTTACCAAACAGCTCCGGATACAACTTCCGGACTTCCTCCTCTATCTCCCAAGTAGCCTCTTGCTCAGAGTGATGCTATCACCTGACCTTGATCATCAAAATAGTCCTCCTCATGAGCTGGTGCTCCATCCGATCCACAATCTCTACCAGTCTCTCCTCACAATTCCTGCTGGATATCTGGAACCTCAATTTGGATAACATGAGAAGGATCTGCTACGTACTTCCTCAACATCGAAATGTGGAAGACGTTGTGAAGACCAAAAAACCGTGGCGGCAGCGCAATCTGGTGGGCGACCTCTCCAACTCGGTCTAATATCTCAAACGGTCTGATATACCTCGGACTGAGTTTCTCCTTCTTCCTGAATCTCATCACCCCACGTGACGGTGAGATTTTCAGAAAGGCATGATCGCAAACCTCAAAAATCAGCACACATCTACGCCGGTCCGCGTAGCTCTTCTGCCTTCTCTGAGCTGTCGCTAGTTTCTGACCGATCACACCATCTTTCTCAGTATACATCTGTACAATCTCAGGCACGACTAACTGTCTTTCACCTACCTCACTCCAGCATACCGATGACCTGCAAGGTCTCCCGTACAAAGTCTCGTAGGGCGCCATCCCAATACTCGCATGGTAGTTGTTCTTGTAGGCGAACTCGATCAATGACAAGTGGTCATCCCAATGCCCTGCACAATTCAGAGTGCAAGCTCTCAGCATGTCCTCTAACGTCTAAATAGTCCTCTCAGACTGTCCATCTGTCTGTGGATGAAAAGTTGTACTGAACTTCAGCCGAGTTCTCGGAGCCTGCTGCAAACTTCCCCAAAATTTGGAGGTGAACCTCTGATCTCGATCTGAAATGATACTCACTTCAGCTCAGACGTCGGCGACTGCGCACTGACCATAGGACCCTCAACAGGAATGTGCAGAATCTGAAAGACGTTATGCAACATGATCGTCATCTCTCCGAACAGCAAGTGGAAAGTGTTGGTGTCAGGCTGCCACCGCTCCACGAAAGCTGAAATCAACAGCATGTCTGTAAGACCCGCTCTCCTGCTATAATAATAATAAGTCCACTCTCCGCGGTTATGCATAATTGACTTCTTGGAATGTCAAATTGTGTTATGGCATGCTTGTTTGAGTAGATTTGATCAGATTTCTCTTTGGTCGATCGGGTGCGACACATCGGACGAGCGCGCGGTTGTTTGACTCGATCGACTCAATTTGGGCCCGAGTGACTGTAGGGTCAGTTTTGGACTAAAACTGTGTTGAAGTGGCATGGAATTGGAAGAGTTTCATTAGGGTTTGGATGTGCATTTTCGTTGCTTTTGGATGCCTTTGGAATGGTGCCATTTTGGCATGCCTTATTGTGACTTGAATAGCCATGAAGCCTATGGAAGTTGGAGGGTTGTTTGCAAACAAAACCCCCTTAACCCAAGTCATCCATACCCTCTCACTCCCTCACCCACGAAATTCAGACCCTCTCCATCTCCCTCTCCGGTGCGCTAGTGGTTGGAGCTCCGACGAGTCAAGTGGAGCAAGCTAGAGTGCATCTTCTAGGAGCAACTAGACGAAGATCTGGGTGGGCTGATCTCCGGTAATCTCGGGCAAAGTTTTTCGTGAATTCAGGTATGCTCTTGACCCTTGAAGAGTTGTATGGCAGGGGCTATTGGCCAGAGGGTCAGCCAGCACCATGTTGGTGGTTGGTGCAATCGGTTGCACCATCAACCGAGTTCCCTTCTAGCGTGCGCATGGAGCATGCGCTAGATAGGGTTGGTTGTGGGACAGTAAGAAGGACCAGGGCTCCGGCAAGCTCTGGTGAGGTCGGACTAGGAGTGATGAGGTTTCTTCTGGGCTGAGTTTTGGGGTGGACACAGATCTGGTTGGGTGTGGCTGGTGCACATAAGATCCGACTAGGATTTGTCTTCAACCCTCTTGACTCTTTGTTGGATTGGCTGGCTGGTCCAGACCTTCTAGACGGTGGAAGGGGTCAGGAAAAGGTGTGGAACAACCTTAGGGAGGCTAAGGGTGAGGGTGATCTGGATGGGCTAGCTCGGTTTGAGTAGGGTGCGCTTGAATGGGCTAGACATGCGGTTAGTGCACCATGTGCATCAGCTTGCTCGGTTGTTGGGCTAGGCTGCTTGAATGGATCTCTACTGATCCTCTCTCACCATAGACCGCCTGAGAGGGATACTCTAAGCACGTGGGTTGGAGTGGTCAGGGTCTCATGCATCTGTTTGTGAGTCGATTGAACTTGTTAGCTTGCCTATTGTAAGTTATCATGTTCTATATGTTGAATGTGTTTTGCTCTATATGACTTGTTGGCAGATATAATGTGGTTATATAATCTGGTGTGTGTGTGTGTGTATTCCTGATGTTGTAGTCATGCATGCACTTATGAATGTAAACGGGCTCTTCCATATCATGTGTTGATTGTGTCTTATTCTAAAGCAACATATTAACTCGTTGCACGCATGTAAGCTAGTTTAGAGATCTATATTGTCTACTGATATTTTATGCATGTTCCAACATGATTATCCTACTGATATACATGTAATCCATACCCATATAAACTCTGATCATGCTCTGATATTTCAGTTATCATCGCATATACACTCTAAAATTAAGGATGCATGCTATCGATTATTGTGGAGTTTGATTTTGATATATCTAGTTGTAATGCATCATCCTATTGCGTCTTTCATGTCTATATGTTACTGAAGTGAAGTGTTATGATATGGTTATGTATGACTCTTAGGATAGCAGACCTTATAACATCCTTATCATGACCCGTAGATGACTCGATTAGCTATTATCTTGATTTGCCAATCCGGTTATGATTGTTTATTGTTGTGAGTTTCGTTTGATTCCTGATTGGGTTTTTCTGATTTTATTTGTTTGGGGGCTGTTAGGAGGGTATCCGGATACCTTTCCTTGAGCTCATTCCACACACAATAGATGCATTAGATTTTAGATGCTTAAGTAGCTTGCATTGCATTTAATCTGATTAATAATTCTTGGCGCGTTCTATTTTCTGGGCCGACGGGCCACGAGTGGGTCCTCTAGCTCCAGAGGTCATTCGCATAAGACCTTTACGTTGGGAGGCCAGGCGTAAGATAAGTCCTGGGCAGACGCGCTGCCATTCTGTCTCCGGGTAGGTGTTCCCAAGTTCGCGATGGCACCATGTAGGTCACTTGCCGCGAATTGGGACACTTATCCAGCTGATGCATTGCATACATTGCATCATATGTCTTTCATTTAGATTACTTTTATATCAATAAATGCTACTAAGGTATATGTTTAGTCGTATTTACAGAATACAGGGACCTGAATGCAAATTACCCACATTCCGAGCATAAACGTGTGCAAAAGATTCATTTCTATCATAAAGACCGAATTCAAGTTTATCGGGTTTCAATTGGAAATGCATCCAAGCATAAAAGCATTCAAGGAGCTAATCGCAAAAAGGTCAAGGGCTTAATTGCAAAATGCCAAGGACCTGATTGCAAAATAAAAGGACCAAGTTATTGTGTGGAGAAAGTCAAAAGAAAAATCAAATATAAATCTCCAACAATGGAAGGAATTAATCCGGAGCTCAAGACAATGGAAAGAATCAATCCAGACGCGCAAAAGAATGGAAACAAATCATGCCATAAACGCACCGCAGGAATCCGGACCCGATCCCATCAACCTGGGCGGCGAATTAGCCGCACCTCCCATGCATTGTGCGGCGATTTCGCCGCACCAGAGGTGATCTGTGTGCCCGATTTTCGTCCAGTGTCGGGTCGACGCGTGTACTATCCTTTTATGTATTGGTATCCCCTGTATCGGCTATAAATAGCCCTGTAGGACGAATGTAACACATCTTTGAACCTTTGGTCTTGGATCATTAGTAATAAATTTCTGTTTTATTTTGTTTTGTCTCTCTTTTCTTTTAATGTCTCTAGGATCCCTTCTTCTTCTTCCTCCCTCCATGAGTTTCTAACTCTTTCCAAAGGGTGGAGGTGATGGAATTAGGGTTAGAGAATGATGAATGCATGTTATTATTTTAAGTTCATGATTAGTGTATTTTGATTACTTGAGTTTATGTTAAGTCATTTATCTTGTAATGCTTCATAACTAACATGATTTATAATAAGTTTCAGTAATTCTCTACTCTAAACCTAAATCTAAACCTCCACCCCACGGATTTCTCTCTTTGTTCTTGTTTTAATTTTAATTGCTTTTGTTTCGTACTTTAGTTTATTAAACCAAAAACTCCAAAAACCCTAATTGATTTTTCTCTACTTCTTCCCCTCAATCGAAATAACAAAAATAACGAAATCTCTCCCTCCTTGTGTTCGACCCGTACTTGCCACGTCTTCATAGACGTCGTGCACTTGCGGTATAAATAAAATTCTCATCAAGTTTTTGGCGCCGTTGCCGGGGAGGCGACGAAGATTTTGTTTGTTTTTGTATTTTCGATTTTTTTCTGTTTATCGTGTGCGCGATCTAACTATTTGGATTTGCGTTTCAGGAGACAACAGAGCGCGCGGTGAAATCTGACCGCAATCTGAGCCATCTAGGCGGCGAAATCGCCGCACCACCAAGAGTAGTTGCGGCGGAATCGCCGCACAACCTAGGGATCCGGTCTTCAAATTTCTGGGGCGTCGTCGGCATCTCTGGGTGGTCGCATTGAGCTACTGGAATCTCCGAGAGCGGGCGCCTAACCCGACTGAGCATTGCGGAGGTAACTTTTCTTGCCTTTCTCGTAAAATCTGAATAATTGAAAAGTTTCCTTTCGTAGAATTGCACGTGTTAGGGTTACAATTCCATAATTGGCAATAATTCAACTCTGACCTAAAATTGGCAAAATTAGAAAGACCTTAGTGCATGCATCATATAATGTTTTGCTTGCATTATTCTTGCTAAATTCTTGCAAATTAATACTTGTTGAAGATTGCTGGAGGCAAGGTACGTATCGAGGTTTTTATCGATTGCATTAGAGCATATTATCTAGTTGCATACAACCTTGCAATTGCCCCCATTAAAAGGACCATTGTTTGACTATCTTTGCTAGATCTAAGTTAAACTACCTTAAGGGCAACTCCGTAGGAAAAGATACGGTGGGGATTTCATCACCCTTCCGTGGCCCACAAATCACAATCCTAAAGTGTCACCCAAGTCTTTAATTTAAAATCAATTAGACATTGGCCCCTAAGGACTCGGACTCAATTAAGGAGGAGATTGGTTTGACTTGCTATGACCTGAAGCTAATTGAATTCAATTTGGTGTCTAGAAAGTGTTTTTGTGTCGACGAAAGTCTTCCAAGCGACGTGGTTGTCTAATTGGCACCGACTCTGTCGGAAGCGCCCCCACTAGCTATACACTAACTGGCCAACTTGGTTTGATTGGTGAGGGAGGTGAATCGAGCAAATCAATTCGACTCAACCAGTTAGGAGTCGTCTAGATCTAAGTAACACTAGGTCTAGGATTGTTTTGACCGTGCTTGTTCAGGAAATTTCTGACCAACCCTAATTTTTATCCTTTAGAGTTAAGTTTCCCTTCTCGTCTGAGTCTTCTTTCCCTTCTCATCTTTACCTTTCTATTGTTTGTTTTCAAAAAAAAAATTTAAAAAAAAAAAAGTAATTGATTCTTGAAATTGAATTTGAAATTTAAATTTCAAACTCAAGTTCAAAAATTGATTCAACCCGGTGCACTCAGATTTGGATTCGGGACTTGAGTAATCGACTCTCACGAGTTCATCTGGATTCCAGTCTAGAGCTTAACCCCAACCCATCTGTTGCACCACCTCACCCGGATCTAATGGGTGAGAACGTAGTGGACCCGCCTGTTGCACAACCTATAACTCTGAGGGATCGGTGCTACCCAACAATGGCTGCTCAGCCATCGTGCATCGTCATGCCCACCATACCGGGTCGCGACTTCGAACTTAAGGCACAATACATGAGTATGCTGCCTAAGTTCACCTCTAGGGAAGATCCATATCTCTTCCTTAGAGAATTTGAGGAAATCTGCTCTCTTATGCAATACCAGCATATCCCTGAAGAGGCAGTGCGTCTGAAATTCGTGCCTCTAGCACTAAAAGACGACGCTAAGAAATGGCTATATAGTCTAGCCGAAAGATCTATTAGAAGTTGGGCCGAATTTGTTCAAGTTTTCCTAAAAAAATATTTCCCCAACCATAAGACTATGAAGATTAGGAATGAAATTGTTGCATTCGTTCAGTCTGAGAGCGAGCCGTTCTATTCCTATCTTGAGAGATTTAAGAGTGTCTTGACCCAATGCCCTCATCACGGAATACCGAAGTGGCAATTATGCCAAATTATTTATGAGGGATTGACACCCACATCTAGAGTTATGCTAGAATCTGTGAGCCAAGGGAACTTCATGTCCAAAAATGAAAATGATGCCTGGACTTTTCTTGAGGATTTAGCTGAAAATAGTATGCAATGGGACAATGCTAGAACACCCATCAACCCGAGTATTGGATCTAGGATAGCGAGTCAACCCCGACCAGGTGTCTTAGCTGTAGACTCCAACATAGCGGCTGAGGCAAAACTAGCTACCCTAATGCGTAGAATGGAAAGTCTAGAGCTACAAAATCAATCCCGAATGAATCAACCCTTGTCTATCCCCTGCTCCAGATGTGGTCAGACTGGTCATTTAATGGAGGACTGTGTGGACCTGGAACATGTTAATGCCACATTTAACAATTCTAGAAATGATCCTTACGCATCAACCTATAACCCAGGTTGGCGTAATCATCCCAATTTTTCGTGGACCCAACAAGGACAACCTCCTAGACAACAACAAACCCCATATAACCAAAATAATACATCATCTGGGGGTAATAACAATGGAAATCATGAGGTTAGGTTGACAAAATTAGAAACTTTAATGACAACTTTTATACAAACAACCAACCAATCATTCCAAAGGCTAGAGACACAGGTCAGCCAATTAGCACAGATAATAGGTGAAAGAGAAAAGGGTCAATTTCCAAGTCAACCTGAGGTGAACCCCAGAACTAATAATCAATATCAATCTTATCAACCACCTTCAGGAAATAACAACCCTAGACCGGTTCAAATGGTTAATGAGGAAGGACCGTTCCAACAAATCATTGTTGTAGTATCATTACGGTCCGGAAGACAAATTGACAATAATGTGGTAAACCCTAGAATGACTAATCAATCTAGCCATCAAGCACCCACATATGACTTGACCATTGAACCCGACGTCCAAATTGAAAAGCCCAATCCACCTACCCAACCTGAACCTGTAGCTCAACCTGAACCTGAGCGAGTCTATGTGCCTAAAGTCCCATTTCCCAATAGACTCAAAAAGAACTCTAGTGCACAAATAGAGAAAATCTTGGAAGTATTTAAGCAAGTTAAGGTAAACATTCCACTCTTAGACATGATTCAACAAATACCTGCTTATGCTAAATTCTTAAAAGATTTGTGCACTAAGAAGAGAAAAACGAATGTACCAAAGAAGGCATTCTTAACTGCAAACATATGCTCAATTCTTTCCAACACATCTCCTATAAAATATAAGGACCCGGGGTGTCCCACAATTTCATGTTCAATAGGAGATACGTTTATCAATAAAGCCCTTCTAGACCTAGGTGCAAGCGTTAACTTACTCCCATTTTCTGTCTACGAGCAACTCAACCTTGGTCCACTGAAACCCTCTAAGACAACCCTCCAATTCGCTGATTGTTCTGTTAAGAAACCGAGAGGTATAGTAGAGGACGTTTTGATTAAGGTTGGTGACTTCATTTATCCAGTGGATTTTGTCGTACTTGATACTGAACCTGTTGTAAATCCTAATCGACAAATCCCTGTAATTCTAGGTAGACCCTTTTTAGCCACTTCGGAAGCATTAATAAACTGTCGAAATGGGCTCATGCAATTATCTTTCGGGAACTTAAAAGCAGAATTTAATATCTTCCATATTGATAATGAGCCAGAAATAATATGCAACCCAAGTGATGTTGTGATGAGAGCACGTATTTATCAGAATTCTGAATCAAATAAATCATCACATAAGCAAAAAGGAAGTAAGAAAAAAGGGAGTGATTCATTTACTCAACCACCATCACTCGAGCAAATAAGCGAACCAATTCAAGTGAGAAGAGTGGAATCTTTTCCTCAAGTCAACATGGGGAACAATTCAACTGGATACATGCACCAACATAGTGTCATTCAATCCAGTTCTGATTATGGTTGACTTTGAGCAAACTCAACCCCTCTACCGCAAGCCGACGCAGGTAATAAGTGCATTTATTTTATCTATGCATACATTGAGGACAATGCATGATTTAGGTGTGGGGGGGTGTTTATATATGTACATATCTATCTATTTGATTTTCTGTTCTGCTTTATTTTAAAAAAAAATAAAAATAAAAATAAATAAATATTCTATGACATAGCTTAAGATTGAACTGCCAAAACCCGTGTACAAATTGCATTAAGTTTTTGTTCCTTATTATATAGTTCTGCTTGTAGAAATTATGACATAAATCTAAGTTCCAAAGAAATAACCCATGGCCCTTGTAAGACATGTATGCACTTAAATTGGATGAATCAAATCTTTGAAGTGGTTGATAAAAAGCAGAGGTTGAGGAAAATATACCGGGAAGTGTGGACTTCTAATAGCAATTAAGCCTTGAGGAAAATAAAAGTAAAATAAAATAAAAATAAAGTGAGGAAAACACATTTTGCAAAATGATTACAAAAGCCCAAGCCTTCGAGTCACTGGTCCGTAGGGGTATCTTGAAACCCGGTAACTTGAGTCTGCCAGCTCGGGATTATCGACCAAACTCGCTACACGAATGCAAAAAGGGTATAAGTGTTAAAAAGAAAAGCAAATGTGTTGAATCACGGAAAAAGAAAAATAAATAAATAAATACTTTAAGATACTCAAGGCCCAAAGCTAAAGGAATGATCCATGCCATGGTTGATCCAAATGATACTTCACCACCAGAGGAGGAGTGCAAAATAATTTATGTGATAACATGTGTAGAGGGGTTAGTGGTGTGAATGTTGGAGGAATAAAGACCAAGTCAAACTTTTTATAAGTTAGAACTGTATAATGAGCATGCGAGAACTTTAAGTGAGATGTACAAGGTTAAGACAGAAATATTAAGAGCTATTAATGGAGTGTTGAATTAAGACTTTGTGGGTGTGTCAACTGAAAACCCTCACGAGACAAAACTCGTCCTCTAAGGCAACTTGGAGGTTTAAAGGCTTGTTGCACATGCTAAGTGCAACCGTGATTCCTACGAAAGTGAGTTAGGATTTCCCTGTTTTCATTTCTTTTATATTTTGCTTTGCTAGGGACTAGCAAAATCTAGGTGTGGGGGTATTTGATGCATTGCATACATTGCATCATATGTCTTTCATTTAGATTACTTTTATATCAATAAATGCTACTAAGGTATATGTTTAGTCGTATTTACAGAATACAGGGACCTGAATGCAAATTACCCACATTCCGAGCATAAACGTGTGCAAAAGATTCATTTCTATCATAAAGACCGAATTCAAGTTTATCGGGTTTCAATTGGAAATGCATCCAAGCATAAAAGCATTCAAGGAGCTAATCGCAAAAAGGTCAAGGGCTTAATTGCAAAATGCCAAGGACCTGATTGCAAAATAAAAGGACCAAGTTATTGTGTGGAGAAAGTCAAAAGAAAAATCAAATATAAATCTCCAACAATGGAAGGAATTAATCCGGAGCTCAAGACAATGGAAAGAATCAATCCAGACGCGCAAAGGAGGATCAAATCATACCATAAACGCGTGACAAAAATCCTGATTAAATCCGACCAACGTGTGAGGCGAATCCGCCGCACAATACACATGATGTGCGGCGATTCCGCCGCCCATTGGTCGATCTGTGTGTCCCAATTTCGTCCAGTTGTGTATGGACACGTGTACTATCCAATTCTATACCTAAGTCCCTTGTAGCAACTATAAATAGACCCGAGAACGATGTAAATAGGGTCCTTGGTTGTTGTTCTTATTTGTGTACCTTAGTTTTATTAATAAAATTCTGTTTCTTATTTCTTACTTTTTAGTTTTCTTTGTAATGTCTCAAGGACCCCTTCTTCTTCCTCCCTCCATGAGTTTCTAACTCTTTCCAAAGGGTGGAGGTGACGGATTTAGGGTGAAGAGAAGATGAATGAATGTTATTATTATAAGTTCGTGATTAGTATATTTTGATTACTTGAGTTTATGTTAAATCATTTATCATGTAATGCTTCATAACTAACATGATTTATTATAAGTTTCTGAATTCTCTAATCTAAACCCTAAATCTAAACCTCCACCCGACGGAATTCACCTCTTTGTTCTTGTTTTAGTTTATTTGTTCTTGTTTCTTGCTTTAGATAATTAAAAAACAAAAATCTCAAAACCCAATTTATTTCTTCTCTCCTTCTTTCCCCCAATTGAAATCACATTAATAACAAATCTCTCCCTCCTTGTGCTCGACCCGTATTTGCCACGTCTTCATTGACGCCGTGCACTTGCGGTATAAATTTAATTCTCATCACCAGCGCACCGCTTTGTGCCGAGTGGTGGGTCACTGTCGAGTGACCACCTTTGACCAGCGAGGCTGGTGTTCTGGTTCCTTTTGAGGAATGGTTTGGGTGTGCCCGACTGGCACGACTTATGGAGTCATAGCCTTCTATTGCGTTATGTGTTTGTCTGTTTCAGTTTCGGATGCTTTTGTCTTAGATAGATTGCATGCATTCTTCCATATAACTCCGATTGGGCCAGGGGCATACTGAGTTTTCTTTATAGAAAACTCACGCATATGTTGATGCGGTGCTTGCAGGTACTTAGATTCCTATATGGTAGACTGAACGAGTAGTTGAAGATTCTGTACACGAGGGACACATCGAAAATCGATTGGTTTTGTGGATATTTGGTTTGGTATTGAATTTGCTGATTTGGTTCGCTTTTGGTTTTGGATTTTATTTTTTATAGAAAATCGATTGGTTTGGTAAGGATTTGTTAATTTGTTTTTGTTTGGTTTTTTATTTTATTTTTTAAGAGTAGAGAATAAAGTTTGAATTTGGTTGGATTTCCGTCTTCCCATTATTCTTCAAATCAACTCTACGTTGACAACATTAAAGCTACAATCCAACTATCAAATCCACATATCCAAGCTATGACGATTGTAGAAACACATCCAACATCGTGTATGTCTGCCTCAATATTATTTAGTTTGTCGCAAAATGGGGTGAGGAAGTTTTTTGGTTGTTTTTGAATTTAGAATAACATGCAGTATTAGTATCTAAAACTCATTTCAAACATATTCAAATGCAAATACAAATAAAGTGAATTACAGTGACATGTATGGATGGTCACAACAAATGTAATATTATGTTCACAACTGTTATATAACATTGATTGCCATACTATACTGTAATCTTGTGGATGTAATATTGTAATATTGTTTCAATAGCTATAATATCATTTAACTCTCATTTAAAAACCAAGCGACATACATTGTATTGTAAGTAATATTATGTTCACAACCGTAATATAAAATTGATAGTCGTAATATCGTGTAATTCTGTGGATGTAATAATGTTTCAGTAGTTATAATATCATTTAGCTCTCTCATTTAATAGCCAAACAACATTCATTGTATGCTAGGATCTATGACCCTCTAATCACTAGAAAATTACGGAATTAAAAACACTAATTGAAGGATTAAGAGATAAGAGACAATTGCAAACCACAAATTCGACGACACTGGAGTTAGAGAGGTTCGGCACCGTACCCGGTCCTAGTCCTCCTCGCAAGCCTCGCTTACGGTTCCACTAACCAATCTCCGTTTCAGGCCGAGATCAACGTCGTTTATAACCACCGAGCCTCGCGAACAGCCTCACCTCGTTTGTGTCTCCTCTCACAACCCGAGAGGGAGCTTCCTCGAAGCTTTACCACTCTTTGGTGATTCTTGAATATGGAGATGGAATCACAATCTAACTAACACCCTAACTTGAGAACACTTGTATGTGGATATGGAGTTGATATGCAAGTAATGAAGATGAAGCTTTGAGTGTATTTGGAGCTTTGAAGGTTTGGGAATTGAGAACACAAAGAGTATAGATAAATTGGGAGTGTAGTGTTGTTGTTTGTGTCTCTTGAATGAGGCTTATATAGGCTTCAAAGCTAATAGAGTCGTTGGGGAGTTGGTGGAGTTATAAACCAATGAGAAGCAAGAGTTTGCTTGAAGCTCGGGTAGAATTCTGAGCTAGTTCAGTCGACCGAAGTCCATTCGGATGACCATTTGGTTGCTTCAGAATAAGACTCAAATTACAACTAATAGGGATTTCGGTTTACCGAAAGGGGTTCAGTGCACCATTCTATGGTGAACATGAAAGATTGGTTGTTTTCAAACTTTTGCTAGTTCGGTCGACCGTTGTCTATTCGGATGACCAAAGAGGTAAGATTCAAATGTGACCGTTGGAGTAAAATCCAAAACAAGTCCAAGGTAGTTTGGTCAACCGTTTGCCATTAGGTCAACCTAATCAACAATTACAGGAACTGAACTCAAAAACCAATCCAAGACAGTTCGGTCGACCGTTAGCCATTTGGTCAACCGTTTGGACAATTCCAGAGAGTAAACTCCAAAATGAATCCAAGGCAGTTTGGTCGACCGTTGGCCATTCGATCGACCTAACTTGGCTGGGACAAAATCCCAGTGTAAGGCAATTCTAGTGCTCAAGTTTACATATTTTCCTATGGACTAAATAAATAGAAAATTACAACTCTTGGTCCAAAGCTTTGGTTACAAGTCTTGAGTCTTGATGTATTTGTCCCAATGCTCTTTTCCTTGATTGTCTTGATCAACTTATTAAGATGATAGCAAGTATACAAGTATGTATACATTGCATGTAATCGTGTTTGCTTACTTTGATTAATTAGGTTGATTGATTAAGATTAGTTTGATTAATCATCAAAATTAATATAGATTAAGGCCAAAAAGCCAACATTGTAAGTAATATTATGTTCACAATCGTAATATAACATTGATAGTCGTAGTATAGTGTAATTATGTATGTAAAATTGTAAAATTATTTTAGTAGCTATTATATTATTTAACTCTCATTTAACAACCAAGCGACATACATTATACTGTACTACTAATTGTTTTATATTTTGGATAATTTAAACCCCGGAAGGTCAAGCATGCCAAAGAGTTTTTTTTCATACCTGATGTTGAATGTGAGCTGAAACCAACAATTGGGAATGAGTTTTACTCAACAGAAGAAACTTACAACTATTATAAGACTTATGCAAATGTAGGAGGGTTTAATGTGCGTAAGTTGTTAACGAAGTATAATGAAACATCAAATAATAAGTCCAGGGAGGTGATCTTGAAAAAGTTAAGTCCAGGGAGGTGATCTTGAAAGTTTTATGTCCAGGGAGGTGATCTCGAAAAAGTTAAGTCCAGGGAGGTGATCTTGAAAAAGTTTGTTTGATGATCTTAAAATACGCCTACGGAACTACACATCATTTAGATATTTTGATATACATACTTTGAGAAGCTACTATGATTTTTTTTATAGAAGCATACTAAAGTGATGTTTCTTGAATATGTTAGGCTTTGTCATATTTTTTAGATGCATAAAGTACACACTAGAATTAATCAATTTCTGAGGTGATGTTTTGAACATACATACTTTAATATAATTTTGTTAGTCGTAATACAATGTAATAGGTTTTAACAATGTTCCTCAAATAATGGTGAATGACTACAACTTGTGTAAAATGTATCGTTGTTCGTATTATATTTAATATTACGCTCACAACCGTAATATAATGTTGTTGCCGTAATATTATTTTGCTAGTTGTAATATAATGAAATTATTTTTACTAACTTCCCATAAAAATGATGAACGACTGCAACATGTGTTACATGTGGGTGCTTGAAGATTAGAGTTTATAGTTCTAGTAGTTGCATAGTAGTTAGCTAGATCTTCATCAGTTCACGAACGAAAACATCAACGCTCAGTTGAAATCTTCAAAGCGAGGGTGACGAAGGATGCCAAAGTGGTTGATCCAGTTCACCGAGGAGCAGTAGAGAATCGCTTGTCCGCTCTCTGGTTGGGCAGTAAGGGTCGGAGAAGGGCAATCACTCATTCTTAAAACCAACATATGCGGATCAAATCACGATCTTAGAATAAAAACGAGAGATATTTTTCACAGACAAGGCCACCTTGTCTTCGTCCCTCGCTTGGAGGGCCTTGAAGTCTGTCTAGTCTTGGCTAGTTAGTGTTGTGTGGGTTGCCTTGCCTTAAAAGGGTCTAGGAAGTCAGATCGGATTTTCTTCAATTCACTCGGGGAATGATCATTCTTGATTGTGCCTTAGTACGCGCTAGAGTGGCGCTTGCTCACGCTAGCGCCTAAGCATCCATTTTTCAGACACGGACCAGACTCCTACGAGAGGTTGCAGTGGGGATGTCTTTCGCTAACTCACTTCGTAGTCGGTCGCTCAATCTAGGACGGAAAGTCTTCCTTGTTGTTCGTATAAAAATTAATATTATGTTCACAACCGTTATATAATGTTGTTGTAATAATATGATGTTGTTAGTCGTAGTATAATGTAATTTTGTTTACTAACGTTTCGCAAATAGTGATGGATGATTGCATCATGTGTAATAAATTTCGTTGTTCGTATAAAAATTAATATTACATTCACAATCGTAATATAATGTTATTTTCGTAATATGATGGTGTTAGCTGTAATATAATGTAATTATTACGGTGAGAATAATTTTTTTTTGGATCTCACTGGATAATATATATACACCTATCGTAAAAAAATAAATTTAATCCGGACAAACGAATACATTGTCATTAACTTCGCAAAAATCCAATATGATGATCCTCACGTCAAGCTCTTCAAATATTCAAGTATAAACATATACACATACATATATATACACACACAAAACAAACTTCAATTACCTAATTTAGTGTACAACACAAATTTTGAAGATTGATCACGAGACTCCCAACTTGAGATGTTAATTTTTACAAATCAAATGTGATTTAACACTCAGTACGATGACAAGAACTCTTCCTTATTAGGTGCCTTGTGGAAATATAGGTAGCCACCAAATGTCTCATCAGAACCTTCACGGCTTCACCAGAGATAATGTTAAAACATACAAACGCACCTGTTCACCTACATGCAGAGCGCCCCTTCACCAATCGTCGCTTCCTCTCCCATACGATGCATCTCTTCACTCAGCTTTTACTTCAAACGGTCACCCAGCTTTCCCATGTATATATATATAAACTCATGTAAACCTCAGTATACGGATAATAGAAATCAATCCCTTTTTCCCTATTCCCGTTTAATATGGTATCAGAGCAATCGTTCCATCACTGGTGAATCTCAGAGTGCCCTCACTCATCATCGATCTACCTCAGAAAAAAACCGAAACCAAAAATCCCACCACCCATCACCTTTGCCTTTCAAGGGGGTTGAAGGAGACAAAACAAACCCCGACATCCAAAACCCCTGAAGGAAAAATCAAAAATGGTGGACTCAGAAACAAACGCTCCAAAACTGGTGTCACAGTTGCTCAACGGACAGAACTATCTGTCTTGGGCACGGGCTGTTACGCTAGCTCTCAGCGGGAAGGGAAAGCTGGGGCACATCACCGGGACAGCAAAAAAACCAGAGGAGGATGCCACCGAAACAAAACAAGAAGAGTGGCAGGCGGCTGACCATCTTGTAATGTCATGGATAATCAACTCCATGACGTCCAAAATCGGGGCTATCTTTCTTTACAAAAATTCCACAAAGGAGCTATGGGACGCCGCTCAAAGCATATACGGTAAAACCAACAACTTTGCTCACATATTTAAACTAAAACACGATCTGTCGCAGACAAAACAGCAAGGACAAACTATCACGGAGTATCTCGGGACACTGCAGCGTGGATGGGACGAGCTCGCCATCTACGAACCCACGACTGCTGACCCAAGAGTCCTACTCGAACGAAAGGAGCGAGATCAAATTTATCAGTTCCTCATCGGACTCGACGGCAGCTATGAAGCCATCCGAAGCCAAGTTTTGATGACCCCCACTGTCCCTGATCTCGCATCCATCATAGCAATGATCCAACGGGAGGAATCCCGTCGGACCACCGCTCAGATCGCGGACCGATCTTCGGAAAACCAGGCATTCTTCGTCGGAAAACCCCAAAATCAGACAAGAAAATATGGAAATAAATCTCAGGAAACATGTGACAACTGTAAAAAAACCGGGCACAACAGGAACTCATGTTGGTTCCTACACCCTCATCTTCGACCAACACGGGAAGGAGGTGATCATCGGAACAAAAAACGGAACGGCGGACCAAAAGGAAACAGCGCGGCGGCAAACCCTAACATGGAAGAGGAACAACGAAAATGGGAAGGCGAATCGGTTATTCGCTCGGATCCACGGGGTTTTATAACCACGCGTGATTCGGGCGGATCCGGGTACTCGGGAGGATCCGGGTATGCAGGCGGAACCGGGTTTCCTTTAAACCGACCCGAAATCACAAACCGACCAGATGCTGCAACCGCTGGTCCTGGATCCAGCTCCAGATCCGACCCGATTCCACTAGATCAATTGCTGGGCCACCTCAGCGCATATTTGCAGTCCACCCCTCAGAGTTCAGGTAATTACGCAGGTATATCCTCTTGTTCCAAAAATTACTCTGCCAACAAAACAGAAAAAACACTTAGACACATAAATAATCAATGGATAATTGACTCAGGTGCTACTGATCATATGACCGGAAATTCTGGTCTAATAAGGAAAATAAAGAAACATGTGAACTCTCCTCATAATTTTGTGACTGTTGCAAATAATAATCAAGTAGAAATAAAAGGGATAGGAGAAACCACCATATTAGATCAAGTAAATAAAAATGTTTTATATATACCTACCTTCACCTCTAATCTTCTTTCAGTATCAAAAATCACACAAAATTTAAACTGTAATGTTATATTCACGTATTCTTTCAGGAGCGAACTACAGGGAAGACGATTGGTAAAGGGATTCATGCCAATGGCCTTTATGTTTTAGAGGCTCAAAGCAAGAGTTTTCATACTACTAGTTTATCAAACCATATTCTATGGCACAAACGAATGGGACACCAATCTCATTTGGTTTTAAAAACGCTATTTCCTTCTATTTCTTCTGATTATGCATGTGATGTTTGTCAGTATTCTAAACAAACTAGATTACCTTTTTTTAACTCTAAAACCAAATCAAGTGTTCCTTTCAAAATAGTTCACTCCGATATTTGGGGACCCGCTCCTGTCGAGTCTTACAACGGTTTTAAATATTTTGTGTTGTTTATCGATGATTTCTCACGAAATACTTGGACTTATCTTCTCAAAAACAAATCCGAAGTTTTCCAAGTTTTTTGTGACTTTACAATTTTTGTTGAAAACATGTATGATTTTAAAATTAAGACCTTAAGGACAGATAACGGGACCGAATACACCAGCCACAACTTTCAAAATTTTTTGAAAAATCGGGGAATATTACACCAATTAACATGTATACATACCCCTGAACAAAATGGAGTTTCGGAACGGAAAAATCGTCATCTTCTAAATGTAACAAGGTCATTGCTCTTTCAAAATCATGTTCCCAAACGTTTTTGGTCTGACGCTATCTTAACTGCGACTTATCTAATAAATCGTCTTCCTAGTCCTACTATTCAGAATAAACAACCGCTTGAGATACTCTTAGGACGAAAACTAACCCTAGATCATCTTAAAATCTTCGGGTGTGTATGCTTTGTTCATAAGAAACGCTTAGATAAATTTGATAGCAATGCTGTAAAATGCTTATTTCTTGGTTATTCTTTTCAAAAAAAGGGGTATAAATGCTTTGACCCTGAGTCGTGTAAAATGTATATCTCCCGAGATGTAATATTTAGGGAAATTGAACCCTACTACAACCCTACAACACAATCTCGCCCAGACTCCTCACAAGTTCTACCTGAGTTCAACATCAAAGGACACGAAGAAGGAGAAAGACAAGGAGAAGGACAAGGAGAAGGACACGAAGAAGGAGAAGGACAAGGAGAAGGACAAGGAGAAGGAGAAGGACAAGGAGAAACAAGAGCTCCAACCCCAAGGAGGTCTACCCGACCAAGACGTCCTCCCACTAGGTTTAATGATTTTATCACCTCTCAAGTAACTTATCCCATTCAGAACTACCTCACCTACAAACAAATACAGCCAAACTATAGGGTTTTTCTAAACCGAATAAACGAAACCCTAGAACCAAAAACTACGAAGAAGCTAGTAGCAATCCTAAATGGCAAAAAGCAATGCAAGAAGAACTTAAAGCCCTAGAAACCAACAACACTTGGACTCTCATCCCTAGACCAAATAAAACAAAACCCGTTGGATGCAAATGGGTTTACAAAATAAAATATAATAGCGATGGTACTATCGAAAGGTATAAAGCTCGCCTTGTAGCAAAAGGGTATACTCAAACCTATGGGCTTGACTACCTAGAAACCTTCGCACCAGTAGCAAAAATGAATATTGTTCGGGTTCTTCTTTCCATAGCAGTTAACAAAGGATGGAAGCTTTATCAAATGGATGTCAGAAATGCTTTTCTTCAAGGCACCCTTGAAGAAGAAGTATACATGGTACCCCCTCCAGGTTACAACACTTCTCCCAACCAGGTATGCAAACTCAATAAATCCATCTATGGCCTAAAGCAATCACCCCGCGCATGGTATGCAAAACTCAGTCACTTCCTTCTTGCTTATGGTTTCTTTAAATCCTCTGCTGACGCATCTATGTTCACTAGGCATCATAAAGGAGAGATTCTCATAGTCTTGGTCTACGTAGATGATATCATCATTACTGGTGATAATAATGAACAAATTAATCAAGTTAAACACTATCTAAAAACCAAATTTGATATAAAAGATCTAGGATTCCTAAAATATTTCTTAGGAATAGAAATTGCATACTCAAAAAGGGGTCTATTTTTGTCACAAAGAAAATATGCCCTAGATCTCTTAAAAGAAACAGGAAAACTTGGGGCTAGACCAGCTAATACACCCATTGAGGCAAATCTCAAAACCAGTCCAACCAACGGTGAACCTATTAGAGACATTCACCAATACCAAAGACTTGTAGGAAAACTCATATATTTAACCGTAACCAGACCCGACATTACATTTGCTGTTAGTATAGTAAGTCAATTCATGCATGCACCTCGAACATCACATTTAGATATTATTGATAGAATTCTGAGGTACATAAAACAAACACCAGGACAAGGGTTGCTAATGAAAAATAACAATTCTAACAACATCATTGGTTTTTCAGATGCTGATTGGGCAGGAAGCCATGATCGTAGGTCAACTACCGGTTTTTGCACATTTGTTGGTGGAAATCTGGTTACTTGGAGAAGTAAGAAACAAAAGGTGGTTGCTCGATCAAGTGCAGAAGCAGAATATCGAGCAATGGCGTCCACCACCAGTGAACTCATTTGGTTAAAGCAACTTCTTCACGATATGGGTCAAACTCACACTAAAGCTATGAATATGTTTTGCGACAACAACGCCGCACGACACATTGCTTCCAATCCTGTGTTCCACGAAAGGACCAAACACATTGAAGTTGACTGTCACTTCATCCGTGAGAAAATTCAAGCTGGAGAAATAGAAGTTCCGTATGTCTCCAGTAAAGAACAATTGGCGGACGTCTTCACCAAAGCCCTAAGTAAACAACCATTCGACACCATCATAAGCAAGTTAGGCACCTACAATCTCTTCCAGGCCCAACTTGAGGGGGAGTGTTAAAACATACAAACGCACCTGTTCACCTACATGCAGAGCGCCCCTTCACCAATCGTCGCTTCCTCTCCCATACGATGCATCTCTTCACTCAGCTTTTACTTCAAACGGTCACCCAGCTTTCCCATGTATATATATATAAACTCATGTAAACCTCAGTATACGGATAATAGAAATCAATCCCTTTTTCCCTATTCCCGTTTAATAGATATCCATCTTCACTCCTAAAGATTTGATCTTGCGCGACATGAGGAACATGGGGGCTCTGATTGTGGTGACATCATGTCTCTACGTGGAAGATAACATCTTCAATGGCATGAATTTCATCCTGTTTCAACCACCAAAATATCTAGTTAATACCTAAACATAAAAAAACCAATAACATTTTCTTTCAACCTATCTTTTGGAGCACATACTTGAACGGTGAAGTGGAACTCATGGTGAACAGTTCCCAAATATTCAACCTCTTTTTCTGCCATCAGGAGATCACTATAACATAATACTCCCATGTTTTAAAACTAGTAACTTAAACTTGAATAACTAAAAGAAAATGTGTATCTGCTTAAAATCCTACTAACCAGTAGGCCCACATAAAAGAATGTAGTTGAGTTCCCCACTGCTTCGCACACTAGTGCAGAATGCTCGATAGACGTCACCAAATAGACGTCGGATGTCCAAACAACCGATGTCTATAGGTATAGACGTCGGATATTTGGACATCCGACGTCTATAGGTTGAAAATATCATTAAAGCATATTAAGTTCCAATAACTTACATCTTCAAAGGCCTTCTGATTGATCGTTTTATATTTCTACCGCAAGTGCACGGCCGCGTTGAAGCGGTGGCAAATACGGGTCGTCCACTGGGAGGTGTGTCGACACTTGGTTCGTGCGAAGGCAAGGGGTAAAGAAAGGAGAAAAGGATTGGTTACACTAAACTACACTACAATGCTAAACTAGAATGCAAAAGGAAATGAAGATAAGCAATAAAACTAAACCCCAAAGGGGGTAGAGAACTGATGTGAACATAAAGATGTGTGTGTGTGTGTGTGTGTTCAATTAAGCTCCTCACAACATGTAGTGCATGAAATCATAAAACTACATCCAATCTTGCCTCTACATGAATTAAGATAAGACTACATCATTAAAACATACAAGACAATGATTTGAATGAAGCTACATGAACTCAAGTATAAAGACTAGACCCTACTATGCCTCCACATGAATTAAGATGACTACATCATTAAAACATACAAGACATTAGCTAAGGAAAAGGCAACAAGAGTACATACACTACAAATTGTGTTTCCAACATTAACTTCATCCATATCCTAACCTTATCATTCCCCATAAAATAGGTCCACTAATCAAAGCATAAGCTAAGCTTCATTCAAGAGCATTAGCCTATCAAAGATAAGAGTGGAGACCCATTAGATGGTTATGGAAATCATATAAAGCTCAAGGGATAAAAATAACACACACTTAATACACTACATGATTATATCACATATTTCTCCACCCCCCAAATGGGGATGGAACTACTCACTACTCATTACACTACTGATTAGACTAAGCAAAGAAAGCATAATACTGAAATGAAAGTTAACTAAGAAGGCAAGAAGCATTAAAGAAACACAAAAGGAAAGGAAAGACTAAACAAACATGCACAAATTAAAAGACAAGATTTAAAGAAACAAGAAGAATTATTTTATTAACAAAATGACTCACATTGAAGGTAGCATTCTTCTCCACCTTGAGTTTTTGCTTCAAGGCTCACTCCTTAGTAGAGAGAATGCCACCAAGCAATGGGTAATTACAATGGAAGGTGAAGAGTTCTATTTATAAGCATGGAAAAAGCTAATCGGGGACAATCCCCCGATGTGGGACTAAACCAATACCAAAAATAGCCTAAACGAACATTAATACAAGTCCAGGAGAAATTTCGACGGATCCTGAGAAATATGGACCGCCAATTAGCGGTCCAAGACCGCCAATTGGCGGTCCAAAATTGTCGGATCGTGTTGGAATTTGTTGTGGGCTTTTCTTTCTGGTATTGTTGGTCTTTGATGCGGTTACTCGACTTGTTGGAGCTCCGACCCGAATAGAATTGGTAAAATACTCCCCACGATGGTGTGGAGTATTCTGTTTTGCTCTTAGGTCCTTCTGTTTTACATTCAGGTCCTTCTCCCTTGCATCTTGGTCCCCAGATCTCACCATTCAGTCCTTTTTCCCAGCTTTTGGGTCCTTTCATGGCTCTTCTCTTCAAACCTCTTTATTCCTGAAAACTAAACATAAAACTCGTCACGTAGCATTGCTTAGGTGTAAGATAATGGATATAAGATACAAATATGAGCATGAAATGATGTCAATCACCTTCCTTAGGACCAAGGAATCATATTTCACAGAGGGAACAATCTCAAAGAACCATGGAGGGTTGTACCTAGGGTTGTCAATCGTGTCGTGTCGTGTGCTAATCGTGTCGTGTCAACTCCTCTATATAAGCTCTAGGTGTTGCGCCGTATCCGACCCATTTAATAACCGTGTTGCTAAATTTCTGTCGTATCCAACCCGTTTATACCCGATTATTAAACGGGTTACTTCGTGTACACGTTTAATACCGCTACCGTTTACACCATTGAACACATGATTATCCACTCGTTCAGAGTTCAAACTTCAAAGTTTCGAACCACTCACATATATATAATTGGTAAAATTATAAATATGACATTCAGTTCTTAGAATTTGTTTATTATAATTTATAATTTATATATTATTTATAGACTTGTCGGTATTAGTCGTGTAGTAATCGTGTCGTATTCGCAATCGTGTGCCTAATTACCCAATTACTTATCGTGTTTTATCGTGTCTTAATCGTGTTAATCGTTTTTGCAACAGAAATCCATATCCAACCCATTTAATAATTGTGTTTCCGTATCCAGCCCATTTATTAATCATGTTCAAATTCTCAATCCATATCCGCTAACTTCGTGTCGTTTTCGTGTAACTAATCTACATAGTTAGTAGGTCAGGTCACGAATAATTCTAACTTAGGTCCACAATACATAAATCCATATACACAAACATCTCTAAGTCTTAAGTCTATTACAAATCTACACAATGGAGCCAATGAAAGACACCAAGCACAAAAAAATGTTACATGATAAATTGGTTCCAAGCAGCTTACAGACGTCTTTGGAACCGCACTTCTAATTCTCTTTCCCTAAAAATGTAGGGACACAAAACAAGTGAGTATAAAAATATTCAGTGAATCATAAATATGTAGACCATTCAATAGATAAATCAAATAAGTAATGGTAACACCTATAAAATAAACATTATTGAATGTCCAATAATTGAAGTACCCTATGGATCATAATACTGAAATCAATAGAAAATAGATAAATATCAATATGGAATGTGCAATAATATGAATCAAATCATGATTTTGAGTACTTAATAAAGATGGAAAGAGAGGCAGCTAGAATAGTCATGCGAATGAACATGAAAGATCAAAGTCGATTATAGATTTTTATCCGAACAAAACCACTTGGAGCAGATAATAATTTCGAGAGGAATGGGTTAGTAATCCAATATAATATAAGCGCAACAACTATCTGGTAATACCCAACGATAATCTGGTAATATCGCAACGATGGTCTCGTTATATTGCCAACACCGGTCTAGTATTTCCATTGGATTCACTATGGTTGACCAGACCTATTGGCTAGGACCTTACACCTATGGGGCTATTCATTGGGCACAATGGTGATGGTATTTACCAACTACCTCATAGATACGAAGGTCTAACTTACCAAGGAGTCAAAATCCGATGATTGAAGAATGATTACTAATAGATACATAGATGTACCTTTTATGATTACCATTAGTAATATATATACATATACATACATATATATACATACAGAAAAATTCTAGTGAGTTTGATGTTTAATTTTTCTAAATTAAACTCCCACAATATTCACCACTCATTTCAAATTGTAAGGTAGATTAAGAAAAAAATGGTTATGCTAATGAATAGTGAGATTAACTGTAAATAAGACCTAATGATGAGATTGTAGGAGACTTAAACTAAACTTGACGATCCCTAGACTCACTAGAATTTGACCCTATATATATATATATATATATATATATATATATATATATATATATATATATATCCAAAAGCTGCCAAGCAGCGATGGGAACAACAACTTCCAATGATCAACATATGCAATTATACCATCATAAGCCAGAATTATGCAATGTGATAAATAAGTAACCAACCACGTATATTGGATTTGAGGACTTGAATGGCACTCGTTTAGTTCAAAAGTACATGTTTTACTTACAAAATGCAGGTTCAAAATTACCCCAAAAGAGCAAATTAAATCGTGGATGGTAGCAAATCGATCACAAGGAGGAAGATCTTAATAGATGAAATATATCTTTATAATTTGCATTTTATGTATGGGGTAAAGTAGGATTAGCAATTAGGTTTTTATGTAAGGCAAGCTGAAAGACTATATCCCATCAAAATCAACTTAGATCTTACCAAGATCCAATAATTTCATATTAGGATCCAATAACACGCAATCAATATCTAATTAATATAGAATTAAGTCTTATTAGCATCAAGTTAAGCCAAATTAGATTCAAATTTACCCCAAAAAAGCAAGTCATGGATTGTATCAAATTTTATTTTATAGGTCAGATGTGCAAAGTACCAACAAGTGATAAGGTAGGGTGACAAACTGCAACATTTTGAAAGTTAGGGGTGCAAACTACCAATACGGTAAAGGACAAAGGCAAACTACAATTAACCCTTTGATTATTTTTTCTCACATTATTTTCCCCCATTGTAAGAAGATCTAAAATTAAACCGTATTGGTAAAATAAAATATGACATTGAAAGAGAGAAGGGATAGCCTCTTTAGTTAGAGTGTATTAGTCGATGATATGGAAGTTTATTACTGTGGTATAAATAAAATTCTATATAGATGGAATAATTATAGAACTTTAGCATAATGTTCAACGTAAAGGGGTCTTATTCTCTCTTAATTAATAGTGGGTTTGTTTTACTTTATATTCGTTTGGATTTCCAGAAAAACACAATATGAACCCACGGACTTAAAGTCTCAACATAGAGAACAAGGTTTACGCAATGTAGTAATTCTTGTGGAGAAAATGGCTTCAAAATGCTCAATATGTTTGTTCCAAATTAACACACTTATAACTAGTATTTCGGATGTAGTAATGATAAACTAAACTAAACACAATTAAAAGTCAAACTAGTTGAAAGAAAAAAACAATCTTACTTTACTCTTACTTGGCTGTTAAAATTAATGTTACAACATCTATTTAGATTAAAAATGAAAAGAATTCAACTTGATTTCTTCTACTTCAATCTACTTTTCTTACATGTTTTACATGTTTACCTTAATATAAACACAATCTTTGCGTGCCGTTATAATCCAATTTCTCAACTACCAAATACATCAATTTTTCTTCGATTTATAGTCCTAGCAAACAAAGTGTTGATTCTTAATTATGATACCAAAATAATATTTATCACTTTGAACACACTATTAGAAGGCCATTCGCAATTTCAATTCATCTAAGTTTTTAAATAGAAAAGAAAATTATATGAAATTTTGCTTTTGAGGATGCAAGAATTTATTAATTATCTCAAATTTATTCTTGCAGTAGCCTCAAACTTTGCGTAGCCTAATGACTATTGGTGCAAACAAATTAGATACAGATCAAATATGTGTATTACGATATCCATATTTGATTTGCAGATACCGATAGAGATAAAAATGGATGTATGCGGTGTATATATATGATTAGTATATGTGCATTCATGATATATATTCTTTATTTTTACCCATATTTGTGCTACTCGGGTTTGTGTTACATGTATTTCAGGTTTTAGGCAATAAAGAAGAAAAAGTAAGCAAAAATGACTCAAATGCAAGAACAAAATGATTGATTTGAAAGTATTTGGATGTGTTTGTAATGCCCGAGGACTTGATTGCAGGACTAGAATGACCTAATTGAAAAACCTAGAGGGACCCAAGTGCAAATAAGAAGGCTTTCATGCAAACGTTCCTTAAACTCAAGAACCTGAGAAGTTTTCCAACAATAAATGACAAATGGGCTCAAACCAATGGATTAGGGTGCATCCTACGTGCTCCTTTTTGATGAACTTAACTTGTCGTTGAAATTTGGAGCAAATGGGTGGCTCGGGTTCTGATTTTGGGTCTATCCATAAAATGCAGAGTTGATTTCCGCCGTTATATTTGTTCCAAATCGATCAAAACGACTCATTCTTCTATAAATAGACTTGTAACCTTCCACTTCCTCACATCTGTCCCCCGTTAGAGTAGGTTTTATTTCATGTTTTAGTAGTGTAACTAAGGGGTGGAAAGGAAGTCATTATTGTAATATTTCTTTCGTTGATCAAGTTTTGATTTTATGTTTTTTTATCTTCTTGTCTTTCATTTGATGCAATTTTTATTACATATTGACTTGGTTAGATTTAAATTTATTTACATTTTCATGTGTTGTTTTAGGTTTGTTGTTTTTCTTATTGTTTACATGATTAGGGACTAGTTCATCCCAATGTTTTAAAAACCGAACCGAAGAGTGAACCGAAAACATCTCGGTTTGGTTCAAAGTGGTCGAACCGATGGTTCAACCTGGTCCAACCGATGATGACGTCAGCATGACATCAGCATTTTGTGAACCGAGGGTTGAACCGAACCGACTCCGTAGCGGCGGTCCAACCGACGGTCCGACCGATTGAATCGATTTTTCCTATTATTTTTTAACATAATAAGTAATAACCAAGTATTTAAACTATGAACAATTCAACAAAAATTATCCATTTGTAAAATAACTTAATTAAAATCAGTAAAAAAATGAACAAACATGTAACTAAGTAATATTAGTCTTTCTTCTAACAAATGAACAAACATTTACTTCAACATCTAAAGCAGTAGGGGTGGTAGACTGTCCTAGAGATCCGCCGGTCTGCCGGCCTTGGTGGAGATTGCGAGTGGTGGCGGTGCGATGATGGGTGGAACAGTGGAGATCGCGAGGGTGGAGGTGTGGTGAGGGGTTGGGGAAGGAGTAGTAAAAAGTAAAAATCTTAGAATTTAGGTCAAAATTGAACAAAAAATAAAACAATAAAAACCAAATTTTGTTTAAATTCAAAAAAACGATTTTTTCGGTTTGACCAAACCGAAAAAACCGATCGGTTCGATCGGTTTTTTCGGTTTTCTTCGGTTCGCTCCGGTTCACGAGAGAAATCGGTTTTTGGACCGAACCGACCGGTTTGCTACCGGTTCACGGTCCAACCCGGTCCGACCGTCGGTTCGGTCCGGTTTTTAAAACAGAGGTTCATCGCCATCAAGAGGGTGAGGATGATGTGAAGTATAAATGTAGTTAGATTTGTGTGTGTTTAATATAAATTTTGGAGCGTCATACGATTTCCATACCCATCTTGATGAGTTCAATGATCCTAATGGACACTTAGCACATGCTTGTTTAGTGAGCCTACTTAATGGGTACCAATGAGGCGATGTTAAGATTTGAGTAGATAAATAGATAAGATTACATGTAAGCATGTCGTTATCTTTGACCTTATCTTAAGTGGGGTTTTGTACGTTTTAATGATGGTGATAATTTTAATCCATGTAGACACACTTAATTATGATTGTGGTCATTATAAATTCCATGTTATTCATGTTATGATCGATTAATCATATACGCATGCATCACATATCTAAACTTTGCACGCATTCTCCACCTCCTACGGGACTGACCATATTAAATTTTCTTTGGTGATTGAAATAGCATAGTTAGTTTCAATATATTCACTCAGTTTCATTTTTTTTCCACTCGAGTAGGGTCGACGACCCGCTCTATCTCCCAGTGGACATGACCCGTATTTGTTACCACTTCAACGTGGTCATGCAATTGCAGTTTTGAGCTTCACAATTGACCAAGTTTTTGTATGTTGTGTATATATACAATAACATGAGTGTATATTTTGGTAATTCGCATAGATTTTTACGTCCTACATTTTATAAATTATATCTTAACTATATTAGTTTAGAAACGTTACAATTTTTGTATGTAGTGGTAAAATTTTAAGTAAAAGTAAAAAAAAATGAAAAAACGCTAAGTTAAACGGATATAGGAAAATATTATATTAATCATGCGCATATCTGTATCTGCAAAAATTCAAAATTTCATATCTAAAAAAATTTGAAAACCGATATCCGTATCCACCTAGGTATGAAAAGAATGATATTCATGTCCTTACAAAAAAAGATACATAGACAGATTATCTGTGTAGCAGTTTGCACCCCTACTAATCACCCACCAAGTCACAATGGTTCACGTCTTTGGGCTTTAAACGAGTTTGTCCCTAAGCAAGAAGAGAGACATTAGAATTTTATAAGCGTTATGAATCAAAATAAATTTCATCTAATGTGTTCTAGAAGATAGTAGTTAATGCAATCTTAATTTATGTTTGAAAAACCAAACTGAACCTGCGGTTGGACCGAGGTTCGACCAAAACCCAAAAGTTACTGATTGGTTCACTGAAAAATTAGAAGTCCTAATCAAACCGGATCGAACCGGGTTAGACCGGAAAAAACAAAAAAAAATTGTATGTTTGGTCAATGATTGAACCACAATTTAACCGAACAAGTTTAAATTGTAGTTTGCACCCTGAAATATATAAGTAACAATTTACCTCCAAAAACAATCATGTTGTTTCAATTTAGCCTAGAAACATTATTTTGTTTCGATCGTTAAACTTTACAATTATAATTAGTATTTTGGGTTTGTGAAAATGTAAATTATGACAAAGAAATAAAATAAAATAATATTATGTAACTTTAAACTTCATATTTTTCTTTTGGGTCTTTTACTTGCATGCCACTTGAAAATGCTATATTTCTGTTTCTGTCATCACTGTATAGCAATTTGTATTAATGTCACTAAAAAACTATACAAATTTCATCAATGTCGCTCCGTTAACCTTTTCCGTTAACGACGTTACTGTTCTGTTAACGCCGTTAATTTTTTTTAATTTTAATAGTAATATTTACAAATTCTACCATATATAATTTAATAACTTAGTAATCCAAATTTATTATTTTTTTGATCTTTACAATAAAATACTTAAATTCAAAAAATCAAGACGGTTAATTTTCACAAATACAAATTGTGGTGATATAGGTGTTTTAGTTTTTTTTTTCTTATGAAAATTAAATTCCAAAACACTTAAACAAGAATTAAACCTTTATGATTTTTACAACAAAACACTTAAATTCTAAAAATCATTTTTTTTAATTTTCATAAGAAAAAAACACCAAAACAACCGTGTCACCACTGTTTGTACTTGTGAAAATTAACAGTCTTGACTTTTTGAATTTAAGTGTTTTGTTGTAAAGATCATAAAAATGACAAATTTGGATTACTAAGTTATTAAATTATATATGGTAGAATTTGTTACTATTACTTTTAAAATAAAAACACAAAAATAACGTCGTTAATGAAATAGTAACGCTGTTAACGGAAAAAGTTAACGGAGTGACATTAATGGAATTTGTATAGTTTTTAGTGGCATTAATAGATTTTGTAATAGTTTTTAGTGGTATTAATACAAATAGTTATACAGTGATAGTAGAAACGGAAATATAGTGTTTTCAAATGGCATGCAAGTAACAAATCCTTTTTTTGTTTTGTTGATTATCACTATATAATAATTAATATGTTACAATATTTTTGAAATTTTCATAGTTAATTTTAGTTACATATATATTGTATAAGGATTTTAAGAACTTAAGTATTTGGTAAAATACATGTAGAATTCGATTCAATTCATCAAACCACCGATTGGACAATAATCTTTGAGTTTGTTCGATGCAAGTCTTGATTCACAAAATCATAATGTCATGCTGACGTCATTGTCGATTGAACCATTTTGAAAAACCGAGCATTTATCGGTTCTTTATTTAGTTTGGTTTCAATAACCTTAATCTTAATATATTACCACTCAATATTTGTTGGGAAAAATTAATTGTCCAGTTTGAAGAGATGCTATGAATTGTTAACCTTAAGTGCAGCTTCCACATTTCCTGCTTTAGTCTTGGCAAGAGATATAACGGTTCTGAGACAATGGCTCGAGAAAGGTAGAATAAGAGCGCATTCCATACGATTCTATTTTTGTTTCACTATTTTTAAATTTTTAAAATCTCTAGGATTTAAAGCTCCCTTTCAGGCCTTTAGCTCCAAATATTTTAAAACGAAATATGCTAGTGACTAACAAGTAACAACATTTATTGCTCAAAAGAGAGAAAAATGCTGACTACATAAATTAACAATTCATCAAGCAGGAGCCATGGATGACAGAATCACAACATTTAGACTAAATTTTCTCATAAAACAATGTAGAAATGAATGCCACGAATTGCTATTTATTTCCCCCAACTTAACGCAAATAATACAAAGCCTACTTCTGCTCCACACTTCTAATCATCAGAAACAATTGAGAAGTGGCTAAAAACTTCCAATTGCGTGGACACAAAAACAAATATTAAGATATGATATCATCGATGCAGAATCGGAAAGCGCATCATGAAGCATGGGCTAAATCCAATGTTGTGCAGTGGAGAAAGTAATTAAAAAAAACCCTTTTCAGACAGCAATATATGACAAGTTCAGCCTACCATTCAGCTCTCAGACCCTAAGCACAAACTTCCTACAAAAATATACATAGAGAATATATGTATGCAAAACTAAAGCTAAAATTCCATTTCCACTTCTCTCTGAACCTTTTACTACTTGTCCATTTATTCTCTCAAAGTCCACAGAGCAAATCAAAACAATATCTAACTTTTTATTATTGGCAATAAAGACCTCATCCATAACAATTGGAGCTAGTTGGGAGTGAAAATAAAAACAATTGACCATCACAAAAACCTAAGGTTTGATACCAAAACTCGTGGACACGTTGGGTCATGCCCAACTAGGAGTATAAACGAGCGAGCGAAATTTCGAACAATAAGTATTATCTTATGTTATTAACAAATAATTATGAATGAAACAATAAAAAATTCGAACGAACTATCGAACGGAGTATCAAATTTTTTCAAGTTCGAGCGGTTCGTTTACCAAACCAAGTTTGAAGATTTTGTGGTTTTTCATCAAAATCTTTCATTTTCAAATTAAACTAGAATTGAACGTTTTTCAAATCGAATTTAAATCGAATATCGAGTCGATTTAAAGTTAACATAAACTCCTGAATTATGCCCGCTTAAAAAGGAGTAACATCTTACTCCACTTTGACCAAGAACCTTTTGACACAACGAACTAAAGCCATGCAGTTGAGGAACAGTGGTTTCGAAATCGTTAAAGATTTGACATGTGATGGGTGCATGTCTGCCCCAGGCCCCAGCAGACATGAAAAGATTGAAGTGGAAGAGAGCCCACATTCTCTAGGGCTTTCTCCTAATGTACCAGCATGCCTTGGGCAAAGATGTGACTAAGACATAACGATACCATGTTTGGACTACTTGGAGAAAGACATACAAAACACAGCAACCTTTGAAAACCATCTCTACTCTAACTGTCCTTCTCATGCAAAGTGAAACTAAACTTTATACAAAATCGTCAAGTAATGTCTTACAACAAATGATTCTCTTCCTCAACCCATCTTAATTGCATGCAAAACAAAAATTAGGGGAACAAGGTTCCCATCTCTTTAGGAACCCTAAATAAGTAAATATATAAATGATCATTCAAACTAGTAAACATCTTGTTGGGCACATTAGAAGTAAGGTTGGTAATTAGTCTTAGATGTCATCCTTGTGTTGGACATATCTGTGGGTACAATTCCAGCTCCCCCATCCAAAGTGTTTGTTGGTGGCCTGAACCCTTCTGAACTTGGAGGTTGAGTTCCAAAGCAAGTGTAGTTGTGATTATGAGGTGGTGGGTGAGAGCTTCCTCCAAGTACACGTCCAATGTAGTAATCACTCATGGGAGGGGGAGGAGGTGGTGGATAGGGAGGTTGGTAGGATATGGGGTGGGAAGAAGATGAAGGGTAGACATGGGATTGGAGGTGGTGTTGTGGTGGACTTGGAATCCTTGGGTACAATGGCCTTAAGTGCAAGCTTGGGTCTCCAAAGCTTCCAACTTGTTGGAAAGGCATAGCTTGCATGCTGCTCCCAAAGTTTAGATCCCTCAATCTGTTGAAAATTTTGTTGCAACAAATAATGAATTAGAAATAAGTTGTTGGGAATTGCATGAATTTAGATACATAAACAACTAAAAAGACATTCATTGAAATTGAAAATGATTGGACCCCAAAATGGAAAGATGGGGATCTGAAATTATATGTTTTAGATTGAATCTTTCAAGTGTAATAATTAATGTGCATGGAAAATTGTGAGATAATTGGGAACTAATAATTGTTCATATTGAAAAGTTCCTCTCTACATTATGGTAATCACTATATATGATTATATTCACATACCCCATATGAGCTCCAGGTCCGGTGATGTTATCATTGCTAAACACGATTTGGCGGGCGCGGTTGAGGGTCTCGGTCTCCCTCTCTGATCCGATCAAAATCAAACTAAAAATATCAAATTAAGCCAAAAGGAACAAGGCCCACGTCAAATTTTAACTTCCTTATCATCATATAGAACTCCATATATACCTTTGTTAGGGTTTATCAATAGGTGTGGGCATATGAGTTGAGAAAGTAACATAGATTCATATGGTGTAACAAATCTTGCCTTGTCTATGTCGGTTCATGTGTCCACCTAGGGCTTGAGACTTGCAAAACTTGAGAGAGCAAAACCTACACTCGTACACCTTGGATTCCTCCTTCCCTTCCTTCTTCTTCTTCTTGAACTCTGGATAAACAACAAAAATGGTTAAACTAAACCACCCTAAATCATCCCTTATGAGGAAGAAGAGGTAGTGGAAGGTTATACTATTGTTCTCTTGTGAGGCAGCAGTGGTGGTGGAACTCTCCTCCACCACTTGCTTCCCATACTCCTCTGGCAAGTTGTTGAGGTCAAGGGAGTTGTTTCCTTCCGGTCTCCTGCAAGAGGGGGAAAAAGGGAATTTGTCACAACAACTAATTAGCCAAGATGGTTGTGATGAGGAGAAGAGAAGAGTGAGAAAAGGGTTAGTACATACATGGTTGTTTCGTGAATGGTTTGGAGCAAGAGAGAAGCAAATCAAGACTGGTGGTTGTGACTGCAAGATATATAAAAGAGCAGTGATGGAGTGTCTGTTTGTGGGAGATGGGGGAAGAGGTTTCAAAGTGATCTCTCAGTTCTCCAAAATCTCTTTTCTCCCTCTTTATATGTGAGACTCTAGTCCACTCTAACTCCCTTTCTATCCACTCTATCATATTCTTAATGCGTTTTTAAGTGGTAGAACTAATTTTACTTATTAAGGTAAAAAAAGTTAAAAGAAAATTATTAAGTCATGTAAATGTATCTCACCGACCACGGATTATACGAGGGTGAAAATGAACTTGCGCCTTACCCTCGTTCAACTTGAAATATTTAAAAGAAAAATTATTAAGTCATGTAAATGCATCTCACCGACCACGGGTTACCACGAGGGTGAAAATGAACTTGTCCCTCATCCAACTTGTCCCTAAAGCAGCTGAGATACACATCGTGTTTTATCCTTACAGTTGATAAGTTGTATACCCCCCGTAATCTAGCAATAGTTTTGGCCCTATAAGAAGCTCTCTCTCTTTATTAAGTGAGATTCTTCTCTAGTACTCTCTACTTAACTCTAACTCGAATATCTTTACATATCAAGTGATATACCTTGAAATCAAATCAATATCCTAAATATTTTATGCAGCAAAAATAATAACTGGATTATCCTAAGCCGGTACTGAAATCCAACATTTGTTAGTCACTGAAAATAAAATAAAAATAAAATGTGATAAGAGATGGTAAGAAGAGGGAGAAGGTTATTGTGAGAAATGTGAATGAGGATCGGACGAGTGTGGGTGTGGGAGTCAAGAGTGTTTCTGTGGGTTAGGGTTATAGAGAGAGAGAGAGATGGGGAGTGAGAGGGACGTGGCTTGGGCGCCCTTACTCCCTACAATCCCTAGTCTACGACCTCTACACTGGAGACACAATAAAGGAAAGAAAAAGATATTATTAAGATCCAGGAGGCATGCATGCTGAATCATTTCCAGGGAAGAAGACATGTCAGTGTTGTGTTTGCACAGATCAAGTCTATATGTTCCATGTTGTTGGCCAAATTACTGGAAATGTTTACGTTAATTGTTTAAGATATTTCAAAATGTTGCTGACACTCTTTCCCAATGTATCTTGGGTATACGATCCTTTAAGTTTAAGTTGATAAAAAAAATTACTCAAAGAAAAGTTGATCAATTTTTTTTGTGCCATTTATTGGAGTTAATTTTCTCATCTTGTAGATCGGTGTGAGGGTGTAGTGAAGAATTGATTCTTGAAAAATATGATTTTGCAAGCATGTTATTAGTCGATTTTATACTAAGTTGGATCTATATATATATTAGAGTGGGAATCAGGTTAAAAGAATGAATTTTTTGTGTCTCTAAAATAGGACACTATAAATGATACATTTTGTTATCCGGTTTTTATCTGAAGGGAGTTAAATTTTATTTAAATTAGAGGCAAATTAGTAAATAAAGGATGCAAATCATATTCGAGTCTGAAGAAGAAATAACACCATCTCTTCTTTTCGAGTCTCCCACGAAAGCAAGATAGCGATCTCTTCGACCCAATGCAACACATAGAGTGACAAAAACTCCTCACCAAAACCTTCTTTGGAGACAATTAAGTGGAGATCTTCTTGGGAGTTGTCATAGATGATCGTTGCGAAAAGCCCTTCGGGTTTATAGGTGCAACTCAAAACGAAGTGGTGTGGTTTTGATATCTTATAAGTTGTTAAGAATTCAACCATCTGAATCGGTCCCAACTAGAAGTCTTAGTTGAGTTTTGCTATCTAGGAATTAACTCTGGATGACTTTTTTCATTAGAATTTGCAAATGTAGATATTCATCTATCACTCCGTATAGAAACATGTTCCTTAATAAATTTAGGTGCCACCGGAATTCGGAAGAGCTTCACGCTTTAAACCTTTTTGTAGGAGCGGTAGGATGGGGAGAGGAAAAAAAATCTACCCATGTACTTATATCCACGGTTTGATTTTGCAATCTTAGGTCGAGATTTTGATAATACTTTTACGTGATAATCTAAACTGTAGACGTGACTTTCATTTATGCTCTAGACATTCACATGCAAAAATTAAATCAAACTATTTAGGTTGTGTTTGAAATTTTGAATGCAGCATTTGTAACTTTTATACAATTTTAAAAGGGGTTCACATTTGTAAGATTTTATAAATCACATATATATTCTCTTGTTTAGACACATAATTTTTCAAACTATACTAATTTTTCATATAGTATCTAACATTTGAATTCATTTTAAATTACCAATAAGCTGGACTATGACTTGCGGTTTTCAAATCCCACTTCTTAACATGAGATTTGCTTCTAACAACCTTTGTATATCTAGAGGTGTTACTTCAAAGTAACATGAAAGACTCACGAAATTCCAAGAAAAATCATCCAAATAAGACGTTAATAAATGTCAACTCCCGTTATCCTAGTTGAAATGTAATCCTATATCAAACTACCGCACTTAAAATAACCTCAAATCTTGTTATAAACTATAACTTAGTTCGTTGTTTCTAAAAGAACAATTTTCAGTGATTCACCTAATATTTCTGTGACGTACCCGAAAACAACGGCAATTTAAACAATAATAAAGACCATCAACGGTCAACACAGGACACGTCACTGGAAAACAAATCAACATATATATATATAAAATATATAAGGTACAGACCCACGTGGAAGTCAAAGTATACATAAGTCAACTGTGATTACAACAAAAATGAATATACATGTAATCACTACCTCAACAAAAAAAATATAAAAGAGGACACAGGATCTGATCCCGGAGGCACCGTCCTCAGTCACCACCTCAAACTCTAACCTTGCTCGCTACCTGAAATGCAAACAAACAAACATGCCTGAGTTCCCTGCAGGAACCCCGTATACCAAACCTCCTAAAAATACGAAAAGGAAAATTAAAGACAATGCAATGCAATACACATGATCATCCGCCTCGGGCCCACAATAATGCCCTCACCGCCTCCGCGGCACTGAACCACTCCTGCCACTAGGGTCAAGTCAGTCCACCGCTGCCTCACAAGGGTCAGTCGACACCACTGCTCCCCAAAAAGTGCAGGAAGGAACCCCCGATACACGCCGCACCCAAGGAGCGAGTCAGCCCGCCGAATACACAACTCGGGTCAGACGACAGCCGCTGCTCCCCCAAGAGCTGCCAAACGCGCACCCTGCCGGAACATCCTCGGCCTACCGCTAAACCCTCGCAAACTGCCCAAGGTTTACGGTACACATCCCTCACACCCCGCTCGGTAAGAGAGGAAACAGTAGTACAATAATACGCCTTCGTCGAAGGTGAAACGGCACCAACGCCGTCCTCTACACTCCCACACCTCTTGGGGAGTTAATATGAAGACTTGGCATACCTTTAGGTCGAGTGAAGAAGCTTCCCAAGCTTGCACCACTTCACTCCACTTCTTCTTCTCTTTCTTCACTTCTTCTCTCCTTCTTCTTCTTCTTCTTCTTACTGCCTCCTTCTCTTCTCCGAAAATCTCTCTCACTCTCTGGAGAAGACAAGAATTGAAGAAACGTTTTAATTAATCCTCACCCTCCTATTTATAGAAGAATTCCAATCTTATCTCCCACTCCACCTCCAAAGCCTCCAACCAAAGCTATCCACCTCAATCTCCACATGTCTAACACCACCACCTCTTCATGCATGTATTAATTAGGGTTAATTAGGTTTAGTTTAATTTAATTAGGGTGCTTAGATTAGGTTATTACAATTTCAGTACTTGTTTTTCTTACATTATTGAACACTAGTTTTTCTGGATTCTTAAATGGAGACCTTGTCCTTCTAATAGTAATGGAATATGTGGTCCACCCCTTGCATCACATTGTTTTTTTTAGAGTTATCACCTTTTGCCTTTTTTGAGGAGACCCATCTTTCATTCACTTTATAGGAACGAGACTTCGAGATCTATTATTTTTTCTTCAGAAGAAAACAGAAATGTAAGAAATATCCCTCTGAAAAGAACATGCAGTGTGTATGACCATTGGGATTTATGATTTATAAATGGAGTATTGTAGGGATAGGTCATAGTTTTGAAAGGTTGGATAAGTCATAGTTGAAGATATGAAAATAAAATTAGTGTAGAGTAATAATTGAATCCTAGATTGCTGGAAGGAAAAACCATCGTAGCTCCACCCCATCATTCAAGTTTTCTATTTTCTACGTCAAGGCACCTTATCTGCTTCCACCAGATAAATAAGTAAATTGATGGTAGAGTTAAATTTGTCTCACATGCAAGGCTTTTTTTTTTGGTTCTATCTTTGTGGTGGTTCTCCCCTTCTTGGGAGTTGTAACCTCTTAATGTGCATCCTTTCCTTGAAGAAAACATATGCAAGATTACTTAATTTTTTCAAATACACAGCAGACACCAGCACTATAATTCCTATGTTCATGCATTCATCATCCCCTCCAACACTTAATTAATAAATGAAAGGTTAGAGACGAACCAATCAAGGTTAACAATATATTGAAGAAGTTGGGAGGGGCGGCAATTTCATGAAATCAAATAAAATCATAATTAAGCACATCAAGATCTCTCCAACAATTATAGAATTTGTAAGAGATAAAACCAGTGATGATTAAATCTAGGCGCACGAATATCACGAGTTGTAACGCCCCGAGCCCGGACAGGTGCTTACCCGTCCGAACCCGGTGCGTTAAGATACGATCCACGATCCTGACCGTTGCGCACTCTGATAATTAAATCCATCTGATAGGCCCATAATAATATGAAAAATATAATAAACAAATTGTTAGCTCGATAGCCCGCAAGTTCCAACCGTCAATCAATCAGAATCATCATCATGTGGGAAATAACATAGAATATGACATTCAGTCAATAAGCACAATCAAGAGATATGCATCACAAATAATATGCATGCATAACAATCTGGAACCCCCATTCGGATTCGACCACATCCTGTGCTTCTGAAATCTATCAATCAGTCAGACGCACACCTGGTAGCTCCACACTAATGACATGCAGCCTTTTCCTCTCTCGGGTGGCTCCACGCTGTCCGCTAGACAGCTCTTTCCTAAGTTGCTCTGCCAAAACCATACACACAGCCACAGGACATGTCGACCGAAATACCATCATGCAATCATATGCATATCAATGAATTCAACATCAATACTCAACATGCATGCAACTACGAATATCAAGAGAGACATACATGATATGAAACTGAAGAATAACGAATCAGTACTTGCCTGTCTCGCAACCACAAGATTAATTCCATAATCACGTCCAATCTCCATCTTTGTATATAATGAATCTTACCACCATTAAACTCTTCCCTCACTCCACCTTCACCTTACTTCTCCACTCTAAAACTCATGTATATATATCAATCCATCCACCGCCATCATCTTCTCTCCTAACAGCAAAGCACGTGTAAAGTTTGTGAAAATTGCATCAAAGTCCACACCTTATGAAATATTGAGAACAATCTAGAAACAATTCATGAAATGAAAATCAAGTCCATAGTCATTAATTTATTTGATTATTACCTCAACCTCAAAAATCCAGGATATTACACGAGTTGCATTATTGTGGAGATCATCGGCGGTCGACCAGCGTAGGTGTGCTCCTTATGATTGATGTTTTGGATCGTTAAGTCCTTAGGTTTGATGTCAAGATCCCATAACAACAGCTTCCTCGGAAGGTTGAGCAAAATATTTATTGATTTGTACCGGTCTGTACAGTTATCACTGCTGATGTAATTTGTATACGTTCTTGTGAATACTACGAACACAATTTTCAAGTTACATCTTGTGGTGTCCATAGGCAAAACAACGGCAGTTGGTGAGGAAGCGAAACAAAATTGTAGAAGTGCTTATTTCTAATTATTTCTTTTAAGTTGTCACTTTAAATGTTAAAGAGATCATAAGTTCAAGAAATTAAGAAGATGACAAAGGAAAAGCAGAAATTGAGCTGCATGGGGACTAGAGGGGGTCATGCCCCCTAGAGAATATGGAAATCCTTTCTAATGGTAGTATATATTGGTTCTTTCAATTTTAAACTACCCTTTCCTAAACAAAAACCTACAAAAGTATTTGTTTTCTTAACCTTAAATTACTTTTTCATAAACGAGAACCCCAATTACTCTACACACATTTACCTTATTAGTTGCTGCCCACCACCAAAGATGACTACAGTACTCTCATTTTTCTCAGGTCTTTTACCTCGCAATACTCCGTCGACCGCTTTTGCATCTTCCTTACTGATTCACTCGGCCTCAGATCTGCTGGTACGCTTGGATTCACTTTAAGTCGTTAGAGTAATTTAGCGGTGTTGTTTATCAACAACCCGTTATCGTTTTTGCTATTTTACGTTCTATTATTCATTATTCATGATTGGTACTATATATGTTAGAACCCTAACCCGGGTTTAGGGTTAATCCGGGTTTAAGGTGTGGTTTACATGGGGAAGGTGAGTGTGCAGTGGCTGCATGGGAAGGTGAAGAGGCGAGCACTATAGATGAGGGGAGAGAGAGTTGAGTGGTACTGTAGCATCCGAGTTAAATAGGACCCTTCTTTCTTCTTTTTTTTCTTCTCCTTCCTCATTTCTTCTTCCTTCCTTGCTGGTGCGCGCGGTGGGAGCAGCTGTCGCGGAGGGGGCAGACGAGGAAGACATTCGTGCGGAGGCTTAGCGCGAGGAGACCGGAGGAGGCGACGTACGTGAGCGGAGCTCCGGCGTTTCGTCGTCGTGGTTGAGGTATGTCGCTCTCTAGTGTGGTTTTGTTGTTGACACTCATGAGAGGGTCGTGTTGGTCGGTCGGAGGAGGTCGGAGGCCTCTCCGACGTTGCGTTTGGGCGAAGAAAACCTCGGCTGGCGCGAGGTTGAAGACGACCGGACGGTCGACCGGCCCTTGGGCGGTCGACCGAGTGCATGTGTTTATTTACTGCCTGTTGCGTTTCGGTCGACCGAGGCCTTGTGTTCGGTCGACCGGAACTTAAATATATTGGATTTTATATGCATGTGGTTCGACCGTGGTATATGTTCGGTCGACCGTTATATGACGTAGAAATGTAGGTTGACCCTAACTGTTATCGGTCGACCGAGACCCCTGAGTCGGTCGACCGATGGATTAAAAGATTGAAAATGTTTTACTGTTAGTTTTCGGTCGACCGGGACCCCTGAGTCGGTCGACCGATAGGATGATTTGTAATGTTGACCAACTCCAGATTTTGACCTCGTTCGGTCGACCGGTTTTAGACCTTCGGTAGACCATTTGGGGGATTGTGTTCTGTGCGCAGCGGTAGACCGTGTTAGGGACGGTCGACCGATTCCTTTCTGGAAACGGTCGACCGAATCACCTCTTACGGTCGACCGTTTGGGCCCAGAACAGAATTCCAGGTTCCCTTTTGAATGCCAACTGTCCACGGAAACCCGTGTCCTCGCCTTGTGCGTGAGCCGGGAGGTGACGGTGGGCGCGTGATGCGTGCCTGCCCAGGGACCGCCGTTGGGAAGAGTGTGGGTGTTCGGGACGCGTCAGTTCCAGGTATGGAGCGTGACAAATGTGATGGATTGATTGGACTTATTGTAGTATAGCAGGCTTGAGGGATCGCGGATCCCAGTGTTGATGTTGTGCGGGCACGCAACTGGCGTTGGGTGAGGTGACTACCGGCCCACGGGCTACGGAGGTCGCTGCCCTGCTTTTATAGCGGCGCGGTTGGTGTTTGCGGCTCGAGGAGCCCGATGACCTGACAGACTTCGGTCTGGATTTGTCTGATGTTGTGCCGGACTGTTGTGTTGGACCACCGATGATGTGTCGGTGATGCCGCCAAGGTTGTGCCGGCGATGGTGATTGTTGAGCCGAGGCTGATCCGGCTATGTTGTTTTCCTCGGCTGGGCACCTACCGAGATGTTGTTGTTATACCTTCCGGGCGACGGCCCCGTCGGTCCCTGTGGCTCCGACCACTGAGATTTGCAGATCTGTATTCTATCGGCCCGCAGGCGTGACAGAGGCTCCCTGCCGAACCCTTGAGTAGTGTAGCTGCGTGTGGGGGGTGCGATGTCGCGTGCTGTAAGACTGCATGTGCCTGCAGTAGGTCTCCTCGGGAGACTCGTTGTTGATTGTCGGACTGATGTCCTGTTTTACCCTTCGGGGGAACTGTTTTCCATTTCTGTTGATGCCATGACATGCTATTAGTATGATAGGTTCATTGTGTAATGCATGCATATATAGGTGAGTTGGCATACGGGGTTTCCTTCTGGAAACTCAGGCATTGTTGTTATATATTTTCAGGACCGCAGTAGGTACAGTGGGGTGGTGATCGGCGGGCGCGCGCGTTTGGAGTCGGATCCTCTAGTCAGACCACTGAGGTCCACATGATTACGTTATCTTCCCTTGTCGTTTGTTGTAATCATGTATTCATTTTGGCAAACTCTGATGTATTATGGTGCACCGCTTATTTGTTTATGAGAAGTAACAGTCCCGCTTTGATTATTGTGCTCTTTGTCTTGATTATGTTTTTTTTTAAATTTTCCGCTGTTTCGGGATGTTACAATATAGGCTGTGGAGACTTCAGCGTGGTTTACTTTATGTACAGTAAAGCCACAATGTGGCGGTCATTAATTTGTTAACATAAAACGTGAGAGGTTTTTTGTTTTTCCACGTGTTTTTGTATTGTTTGGTTTATGTGTTATTAATTTACAAAGAAGTGAATTGGTTCGTGATCACTTTCCTTACGACACTACTGCAGAATAAAAAATATACGTCGCTTATTGAATGAATATACACCAAGTGGAACAATCTCTAGGATCGACGTATAAGGTCATAAATGTATATATAGCTGAGGACTATATGTCGCTCGAAAATATCAAACTCTTGAATGAATTGTCTTGGGTTTTTTCACCCCGAAGAGGTTCAAATTACTAACGAAGTTAAGCTCTTTTGGTTTACGATTTGGAAAAGGAGTCAAGTATCATTTTTTCCCTTTTTTTTAGTAAATAGAGTTTTTCTCTTGATTCTAGGATTAAATTGCTGGTAACTGTGAGCAACTGGTTACTCGTAGGCGGGTAGCATAACTAATAGAGCACCCTTAACGGGTGCTCTATTTCGGGCGCCCGAAATGCCCTCCCTAAACGGGAGGGCGCACCAGGGCGGGGGGCCACGTGCCCCCCTCTCCAAATTGGTCTCAGTTTTTTTTTGTGTTTTTTTTCAAAAATGTTTTAAAAATAATTTAAAATTGTTTTTTCAAATATATTTTTATGAAAATAAGTATTTATTTGTTTATATTTTCTAAAAAAAATTGACACTTTTTGGTGTATTGCCTAGAATTGATCTCGAAATGACGTGTAGGGGAGAGAATGTAGGGCGCTTGAGGTATTTTTGAGTGTGGTTAAAAAACATTTAGGGGGTTGGTTTGAGCTGACGTGAGGGAGAGAGAAACCAGGGCGTCCGGGAACTGTCTGGGCGCTGTTAATGATGCTCTTAGACTGGTAATTCTGTAAGATTGAACCAATGTTTTAGTATAGATATAAATTCAAAGAGAATTGTTAAGGTCAGGCAAATTATTAATAACATATGTTACTTGTTATGAGCATGTTTGATTACATTTTGTCTATTCTCATATCAAGATTATTATTAACCGAAAAGAAACATTTCATTCATCTTTAAATAAACACATGCAATTTCTGATGTGTTGGAATTGAGAGAGATAGAATATAGTGTAAATAAACCCATTTTTTTGTCAAAAACGGGTTTTCAATTTTTTTAAAGGTTTAAACCCGAAATGAGCTGAATCAAACCCAAATCTTTGTATGTTGTAGAACTTCAATTGCTTATTAGTTTAAAATATGAGGAAGGCCAAGACAATTAACCCAAAATTTTCGTATAATGGTATTTGTATCGTATACAAATTTATATAAATTCGACTCCTGCATGACGCAAACCCTATCTTCTTTCGAAAGAGAAAGAGAAGGTTCTATGGAAATTCTACGGCTCTATGTAGATGAGATACCCTTGGATCGTCTATATCTCACTAGGGGAGTAAACTATAATAGTGTTCATAACTTCATACAACAACAACTGAGTCTTTAATACCAAACTAGTTGAGGTGGACTAGAAATGAACGTAGTTTAGTCATGTGAATAGTCGTCTTCCACGCGCTCCTATCTAATGCCAAATCTCGAGAAATGTTCCAATCTTTTAAGACTCTTTTGGTTGTTTCTTTCCAAGTTAATCTTGGTCTACTTCTCATTCTTTTTGTCTTCATCGCGATTCAACACTCCCCGTCTTACATGTGCATCCGTAGGTCTTTTTTGTACATGTCCATACCATCTTAGTCTATGTTGTATAAGCTTCTCCTATAGTTGGGCAACTTCAACTCTCTCACGAGTATCTTCATTTCTAATATGATTCATCCACATATGTCCACACATCCACTGCATCATTCTCATTTCAGTCATGCTCATATTTTGCATACGTTGTCTTTTCGTGGTCCAACATTCTGCATCATACAACATCACAGGTCTTACAATGATTTTATGAAATTTTCCTTTTAACTTGAGAGAAATTTTCTTGTTACATAAGACCCTAGATATCTAATCCTATGACTAATACCTTCATCGATCTCACCATCTTTTTGAAATGTAGACCCTAGATATCTAAAAATACATTTTTGCACACCACTTGACCATCCAATATGATCTTTTCTTCATTAGTGTAGATGAAATTGAAACAACACTTCATATATTCAATTTTAGACATACTTATTTCAAAATCTTTTGTTTCTAGAGTGTCCGTCCACCACTCTAGTTTCCTCTCAACACCTATGATACCATTGTCGATTAGTATCTCCTCATCTACAAAATAACATACATCAGGGGTGCACATGGGTTGGGTTGAACCCGAAAATCAACTCGAACCGGACTAGTCGGGTTGGGTTGGAAAAGTTGAAAACCAATTTTCTCGGGTCAGGTTCGGGTTGAAGTGACCCGACCCAACCCGAACCCGAAGATTTTTTTAATAAATTAATTCCCAAATAATCTGGGCCGTCCCCTAAACCTAAAGGCCTCCTAACCCTAAATCCCTGCCACCTCTCATCGCGGAACCCTAGCCGTATATCCCAAATCCCCGCATATCCTACGAGATCAAGAATATCTCTTGTTGATCTGATCACAGGCGGCTGAAGATGAATAATGTCAATTGTCTTATGGAGTCTTTCTTCTTTTACCGGTTGGTCTCCAAATCTCTTGGAGAATAATTGTGATTCTATGAAACAAGTCATCCGAGTTGTGCACACGCACGAGACAAAGAGAGGGAGGTGACAACTAGGGTTAAGGTTTTACACACTTGGATTTGTAGGCTCCCATACTGTATTTATAGGTGGCATTCTCATAACCTTAATTCTCTTGGTCAGTACAGATACGTCACGTGTTAGTGCCTTGGTCAAAATATTAACTTAATCCAATACACATGATGACGAAAAAGAAAATATAAATGAAGCTAGATATCTATCCATTAATAAACATGAACCCTTTTTTATAATCCAAAGAAGACATGTAAGAAAGATGGAGATAAAGATCAACATAGTATGTGGGTTGAGTGTCTCATGGTGCATGAAGAAGAGGGAGGGGAATTAGCATGGCAATTCGTAAACAAATTTGTACTGGGGGTTTACAGCTCTGCCAAAGTCCAACACAGTACCCAATTGTGATCCATGAACTGCCCCTGTCTCGGCCAGGAAAGAAACTAGTGACAATAATGCACACACATTCACATCCCATTGTGGACAATAAAGACAAAGGCACCCCTTACAAAGTGCTGCTGAGCCCATTTAGTATGGAAAATGGGAGCATGCTAGGCCCTACTCTACGACCCTATCTGGCGTAGGGCTCAGTTCACAAGTACATCTTGTGCTCATTAGAGGTCTATGTGTTTATCATCACATGAGACACTTGACAATTAAGACCTCTCGGACCGTCTGTTCGCTTCCAGCTTAAGTCTTGCCAACCAACACTTGTGCCAAACTGCTTAAAAATAAATAAAAAACACTTTGTGCCAAACTATACAACATTTTGGCATGGGACCACTATCTTTTCGGCCCATAACATCACTACTGTGGGAGTGCCAGATACATGAATATGCACCAGGAGAAACCATGTAGTGCTATCAGTCAATGCAGTGGTGTAAATTGAAGTTACACCTACACTGTCACTAATGTGAAGATAAATTGAAGACACTATGGTGCGCTAAAACGACCGACTAAAATGGTTAAAATTGGGACGTACTCCTAGGGCGGTTACAATCTTGGTATTGTTAAACTATAAACGAGATGCATTAGCACAAAGTAAGTTGTTCTATTTTGGGGTTGACAAAACTCCTTGATGACAGTGCTGTATTTCAGCCGCTCATATTGCTGGCACTACCTGTTCGGGATCAGTAGTCCCTAGAAGTCCTCAGGATCTGAGAGCGTTAGCCTGACATAGCAGACATACAAGTCCAATCCATTTATTGATACGTTTTTGTCTTTCTAATTAACCATCCCAAATGAACGCTGCGACAATACTTGAAGGAGAAGTAACAGATTACATTCTTGGCCAACGAAGTATCAAAGTCAAACTGCTTACATCTTTGATCATATTCTGCCCTTCGTTAATATTTGTTGTATTATACTGGCTAGCTTTCTGATCGCATCATGTTCAGAATTAAATCAGTTCCACGTGTAGAGCAGTAAAATGTTCCAGGCAAAATACTATGAGAAGACAAACTCATATTACCCGACAACCTGCACAGTTATATGATTTCAAAGAGAGCACAAGATGCAATAAGTTCAAATTTTTCTAGAGTAACAAACATAGATACGAGATCCATACTATTAGGTAGAAATCAATATTATGTTTGCTTACAAAACCTATACAGAAAACAAATGGAAACGTCCACAAGGAGCACCACGTAAAGACTGGAGACCTTTTTACAATGTCACTGTAATGCATTTAACTAAATTTCAATAAAAAGATACGATAACAAATTATCTTAGCTCTACCAAATAAATGAATGAATAAAGGAGAAGAAAATTATTGCAGGGGTGTCGTTACAAAGGACCAGGTTGGAATCCTCTCTAGACCTGCCGAGGAAATTTAGATGCCCGGATGGCTAGGCTGCTGAGCCACAAAAACAAATTGTAAGGATCTAGTGATATGATCCAGCGGCTTTGAAGTGATCATAACATCCTTTATATTTTATATTTTTATTCTGTTTTGGCAGAATATCAAAGCTAACTGGACAGGACCACAGAAATAAGGCTAAAGGATGCATGTAAAGATTGCACTTCTGCGGTGAGCATTATGGTTGAGACTTACATTCAGAATATTAACTAATCATATCAAACAGTAGTTATATGGAGCCCCTAAAATAGCGGAAATGAAAATGTAGGTGGTACAGTATCTAGATTTCTGACGTCCACATTGTAATACAATGATGCAGGTTTTGGAGCAGCATTAGAGATGGCAAAGAACCCGTTTCTAGCAGCTAGCACTTATCCGATGGGAAATTTTAACTTATAGGCATTTCAATCAGAGCTACTGCTTAATATCAGAATGCATGCTATTTGTTTCCTATGGGATCAAAAGACAGTCGAAGGTTGCAACTTCATGTAAAAACGGCCTTGGATGGTTTACTGGGAGAGGATGCTCACAGACCGATACTTTGACATGAGAAAATAATGTAAGCAAATGCACCGAGAAGATAATAAAGTTCTGAATTAATGGGTCATAAACTTGACAATCTAACACCAAGGTTTTTAAACCGGATCCAGATTTTGAACTGGTAAGGATGCTGGGTCAATGTGTCATGACATATATGCATGATGCTAACTGGCTGCCCAACTGGTTTCCAGTTCAACCAGTAGAACCTGCAAGTCCATTCCGGTTTTTAAACCCATGCCTAATGCAGGTCTGCTGAGGTGTATTATGTCTTTCTAGAGACCAAGTTTAGGATATTTATGAATTATGATTGGATCTGTTTGATCATGTCTAGGTTGTGGGACTCTCTAGAGGAGCTGAGGAGAACGATTAATGTCTTGTATCTTCTATTGTCATTTTTCTGCGTACTAGACTATATAATAACAAGGCAATAACACCATGTAGTTACCATAAACTATCTTTCAAAATAAGCAAGAAATGAATGAAAAAGGACAGACGTAGTACTCTTACCTAAACGAAGACTGCTGCAAATATTGACCGTACATTGTGTAACATGAGATAGAAATACCCGACCAAGGGGGCCTATTTTCCAGCCACACAAATGGAGACTTCATGTATTCATCGAGGTATTATTTTCTCATCTTAAATACCAAAATCATCATCTTTGTCTTCAGATTCGAAAGAGAATTCGTCATCTTGTTCAATCTGAAAGTTATTTAATTTTAAAAAAGTGATACATGCATCTTATGAAACCCTCAACACAAAGAAGTTGGACTGTTGGAGAACTAGCTAACCTTTGATGTCTTCAAATCAGAATCAGACTCAATTCGTGTGCCACTCCCATTGTCTTTTCTGTCAACATCATCAGAATTCTCCTGCAGATGTTCCAAATAAAAATGTAAAAGGCGAAAGTCATTTCCAACATTAGTGAAATTTCACATCCACAAGATTGGTTGAAATTTGAAATGTACGAAAATGCATAAAATGGGAAAAATACTAGACCTATAAAGTTTTGAAAAATGAAAACATATCGTTTAATGTATATCAAAGATGCATTCTTTTTCCCTTCACTTTTGCAGGTCGATATTATGTAAAAATACCAAAACTGCATTTCTTTAGTTGCTCTAGTATGGATATTTATAAAGCTGAACTGAACATGGGGCTGGTTTACAATATATCAATATATGACATCCTTCTAACTCCTAGAAATATAGTCATGTAGAGGAGATTAATAAGAACTTGTAGTGAGAAAATATAAGTTCTAATGAATGAAAGACCACAAACTATAGGACGAGAAAAGAAAAAGAAAAAAGGAGTATCTGCATCATTTTCTTTTTAGAGGGTTAGAAAAAAACTACCTCGATAAACAAAATTGCTAACCAGATCAAGGTTTTCAGAACCGAACCAGACGTCGAACCGGCAACGTCAAAGGTTCAGAGGTTCGACCGGGGTCGGACCGGAATAGAACCGGTGACGTCAGCATGACGTCATAAATATATATTATAGATATAATAATCATATTTAATTATTTATTAAGCAAAAAAATATTCAAAATATTCAAATCATATTATAAATATTCAAAAAAAACAAAAAAATAGAATTTTTTTTCCTGAACCGGCGGTTCAACCCGCGGTTCAATGCAAAAACAGGTTTGGGAGATGAACCGGACCGGACAGGCCTCCGGTTCACGGTTCAACCGGCCGTTCGGTCCGGTTTTCAGAACAGTGAACCAGATGTTGATAAAAGCCTACTTGACCCAAAAGTAATCCTATAAATTTATAATCCTAGTCATGACATGGAACAAGCCTACCAGGGATTCTTCTGTACAGCAGGTCAACAAACCTTTTTTCAGTCGAAGGTGTGTTAGTCAACAATTTGATGTGTCGTGGATTAGACTCATTGCCTATTGAAACATTCCTACTGTTTCAAGTTGTACTTTTCAACAATCTACTATACTATGATTGGCATTTGGCACTATTATACTAGAATTGAAAAGTGGCAGTACCAATCTAATGTGAGTGTGGTACTTCTATCAACATGTGGGAAGTGCGACAAGGTGGGTAGTTAATGTAAGTTGCTCTCTGGTCGTAGAAAGTGGAGCTTTTCTAATCTGACTAATCAATGTCCACTTAAGTTTACGATCCATTTTGGTCGAAAAGAAGTTAAGAACTGATGCTCAAATAGGAGGATAGTGGTAGAACCCAACACAATTAGGTAAAACCCAAAGCAGTTATGAAAATATTGCCATCATGCTATGAACTTACAAATAAAACCAATTATCTATTAGAAATAGCATTGAACCGAATACGGTCTGACAAAGTGTAGTGATATGAATATGAAGAACAAAAGATCATGAGTGCAGATAAGAAAAAACTACAAGAAAAAATAGGGTAAATGTATCCCAAAACAAAACAAGTTGTTAATAAGTACTCACCAACTGTAACTTGTACTGCTCTATGGTCCTCTCCAGTTCAGAAATGTGCTGACTAAGCGCCTGCACGTTAAAATCAACTGATGTTATGTAAAGAAAATTAATTTGGGTTAGAGAAAAATGAGACGTAAGGATAGGACAGAAGAGTGACAAACAATAAAGGAGAAACAGAAGACATGGCAAAAAGAGTGATCACGAATGAAATCAAGATTTTCAATAAAATCTATTGTAAAAAGGAATATAGAAATGATGAATGACCCAGTCAGGAGAGTAAACCAGTCAATGAATGCAAAAGAGCATATTATGGAAAGGGCTTGTAAGTGATGAAAGACATTGCAGGGTCAAATATTGCAAACACCACAGACCTGTAGTTGTTTCATATGTCATCGGAAACAGAAGATGTAGAGAGCAAGAAGAGTGATTATGTATGAAATAAGGATTTTCAATAAAATGTATTGTAGAAAGGAATGAAGAAATGATGAATAACCATGTCAACAGAAGTAAATCAGGCAATGAATGGATGAATGCAAAAGAGCAGATTCAGGAAAGGGTCAGCAAGTGATTGGACACATTGCAGGGTCAAATATTGCAAACAGGACACACCTGTAGTTGTTTCATGCATCATCGAAAAGGAATTATAAATGAACCAACCTCATGCCGTTGCATTCCAATTGAACGCTTTAATGCTTTAGCTTTTGTGAGTAGATTTCTAGGTCTAATATTAATGGGTCGCCGGTAATTCTTTCCTCGGTAGTAAATAAGTGCATATCCTTTGGGGACCTTTTCAATAGCCACCAATATTCCCCCACTCTCATACTCCAACAACCTTGCAGTGTCCTCCACGAAAGAAAGTGTCTTTTGCTTGGAGATCAGCTTCACTAATTCCCTATGCTTCCAATGCAAGTGCATGTTTTCGATAACACCATCAAAAACACCACGAATACCTAACAAAAGAACAAGGAAAACCAATCAGCCAAGTTTCAGAATGATGTTTCATTATTTTGTATTTGGATACTGACCAAGTGGTAAATATGCCTTCATTCGCAACCCTATCCTCCTAAAAACTGTCCGTTCTTCATCAGTAATTGTTTCCTGATCATCAGAAGGACCGACTGGAACCATAGATGACTCAACCTTTGCAAGAAGCCTCTCTGCTCTTAGTTTTTTAGCTTGGGCCTGTTTGACACCGAGTCAAAGTGAATGAACAATGCAGAATTCAAGCAGGATTCCAGCTAATAATCCTAAATACATCAAGAACAACCATTCTCTTTCAGACCTTTCAGGAGCATGACGCCCATCTGAGTAGTTCTACTATTTCCAAGAAATAAGCATTTACATTGTATGAGCACTAGTTACTGTGGAAGGTTTTTTTTTTCTAATAAGAAGATCAAATTTTCACAGCAAAAGAAAAACTACAACATGAAAAGGTGAAAAAAATGCATATTCTGAAAGATGATTTCGGTAAAGAATGAATAGTGACTTAAGATAATGGTCAATGTCCTACTATCAATTTAAGATGGGGTTTATTGATATTCAGATCCCCCAAATGTGATATCAAATCACAATTCTAACCTGACATCTTTATTAAAGCTTCTAACCTAACATGTTCAATCCCATACAAATGAAAACATCATTCAAGTAAAACAGTAGATGATGCTTGCGATGAACTTACCAAAGAAAGCTTATGTTCAATCCTCTTGATAAATTTTGTAACCAATGCTTGGGATGCTTCTTTTTTCATTTTTTCACATTCACTGGGTGATATTTCCCTTCCCCACCGAGCCTGAGCTTCTTGAAATTCAGCCAAGGTACCTGCATGTGGACGACCTTCTAGATCTTTTGCTGGAGAGGAAGACACCTCAGTTAGACTAGCACGGGTTCTTTCCTCAACCTCTTGGATGTCCTTTGTAAGTTCTTCCCTTTCTGCTAATGCAGCTGCAACACTAGTAGGAAGAAAATCCTTCCCGCGGTAGATGACAATATAGTACTTGTTTCTTTGCAGTAAAATGCCTCCTGTTAGTTTCTGAAAGTTAACATATGAACTTTGAGTTACTGTACATCAAAACTCAGTAACATATCAAATAAGTTAATTTATAAGTATAATTACATAGGATTTGAAGGTCATGTCATAAATGGGAAAACTGTTGTCATTAGATTCAAATCCCATGACATAGATATCACACGCTTAAGATGATAAGATTTAGGGGGTGTTTGTGCATAGGAAACCACCGGAAAATGAATTCTGTGGTTAAAAGGAAAACAACGGAAAATAAAAACCAGAGTAAATCAATTTCCTTCGACCAAGATTCTATTTGTGCAAGTCACTGAAATTCACTAGAAAATTAAAACAATGAATTCATTAACTTTTATTTACAGAAAATTGATATTATTTGTAAATTTTGTATATATAAATATATAATTTTATTGTGAAGAGTACGTTGTATTAAAATTTAAATAAACATTGCACATTCCAGTTTAATTTAAATCAAAATGTGATGTGTGAATTATATATTATATACATATACGTTGTTGAAGAGTAAATTAATTAATAAGATTATTGTAGTCATGCACTTTTAAATAATATACTAAATTAAAATTTGAATAATATTCTATTTTAGAATTTTATTTGAACAAGACAATATGAAATTCAAAATGGATTCTTACGGTTAATCTTTATTATCTAGTTTTATGGTATAATTTTATAACATATTGTCATGATGTTTTAAAGATAATCATATTCATTAATTTTTAAAATATGATTTTAATGTTTTTGTAGTTAAGTTTTTATGTAATAAAAATAATTATTAAATAAATTTGATAGATGTGTACATTTTTTACAAGTTTGTTGCACTTTACGTTGGCTTCCTGTGGGGGAGGGGGGTATGAAAAACTGAGGGAAAAGATTTTAGTACATTCTATATGGTAAAGAGAAACATAAGGAAAATGCCTTTTCCAAGACTGACACAAACACTAGGAAAAGTTCTTATCAAAGGAAAATTGTTTGTTTTTCCTTCTGTTTCTAGGTGCACACACACCCCTTAGTATTTATGCATCTCATCCCACTATAATTATTATTTTTAATTTTAATATGTCATTAAGATATCGTTGTCAGGTTCCTAATTAAAAGCAATGAGGTTGACCAAATGAAGACATAATAATATGAAATAGCAAAATGAATGCATAAAGAAAATCGAAAAAAAATGAGACATGATTTGACAAGTATCTTAACAATTGAAAACAAATGAAAATGATAATAAAACAATTGAAACTAATAATTTCGACTAGGGAAGAGGAATGATTCTTATCTGATACATAGATATAAAGATCTTTGACACAAGAAAATAATTGTGCGGACCTTAAGCTCATCAGCCATTAGTTTGTTATTTGTATTTTGGACTCCTCGTTTAACTGCAATCTTCACAACTAGACTCTTCTCCCAGAGCTGAACTATTGCAGCTGCCAAGCCTTGATGATTCTTATTTCTCCCTTGAAAAAGTAAAAGAAGTGCAATAAGCATGTAATTCCACAAGGATTTGGAGTTTTGCATGTCACAGTACACTGAAATATAAAAGGCAGTATTGTACCAAGAGTTTGCAAACAAAAAAGGTGTAGTACCAAGAGCAAAATGACATGGTAGTTGGCGTGCTAACTTCCTCAGATTTGTCAGTTCTGCATTAGTAAGTCTTGCCCTCATTCCAGTAGGAAGCAGTCTAAAAGGTGATCTATAGCCAGGAATATTTGGGGGTAGCAAGTCAGCATCGACAGGGAAAAAACCAGTGCCCCACCAGTCTAGAAAGCGAGGACCTAGTCCATCTAATAGTGAGTTGTATTCAGCTTCTTCTTCAGAAATTTTAGCGGGTTGATTGTCCAACAGAGAATTCTTATTTTCATGCAAAGATGAACTGTTGCCACTCCCAGCAGTTGATTCAGCAGTCTGAGAAACATCAGGAATAAAGACTGTATGACCTTCATGCATGATCTCTGTGGGTGCATCTCCACCATCAAATGAGTGTAATTTTGGTGGCCATACGTACGTACTTCCCCGATATACCACCATTACACTTCCAGCTCTCCAGATAACTAACCCTCCTGTTCGGCGCTGATTAAAAAATAATATATAAGAAAAGTAAATGATTTTCTTATATAGATATTTAACACTAACAGGAAGGTCATGTAAAACAGTTGATAAGCTTCAAGTAAGTTTTCTCACCTAAATACTGTATTTGTTTTTTAAATTGGTAACTGGTATTTATAACTTAAAAGGAGAAAATGAACATTATCTAAGTAGGGGAAAACTAATATCAATGGCATTACCGGCAATTCCTGTAATAGAATCTTTCAAGAGCAAAGTCTATTGATCCAATTACCATTCTCGATTGGGTTAACACAAATCATACAGATCCTTAAATCAGCATCACATCAAACACAAACAATGTCAAATCTTTATGATGCCTCAGCGTGTTTAAGTTCAGGAGAGGAACTTTGATGAACTGAATGCTATAATTGCTGGTGTTCTAATAGCCTCTAAATTCCTAAGAGGTCAATGTCTTATTCTAGGATTAAAATTACATACCATACTAATAATGAGGCCATTGTAGGAGATAAGATCAAGTGCGCGACCACTTGTTTGTGCTTGTGTTAGCGCATTGGCACTGGTTCGGACTACCCTGATAGAATTATTGGATGACGGGAGAGTTAGGGTATTGCTTAGGCAGTTTGCTTGCATTGCGTCGGGCTGTATTTTGGGTTTTTCCTATCAGCTAGATCACCAACTTTACATGGTTCAACTAGTAGTTCAACTTCTAGCAATAAGTACCTAACTAATTACGACAGACAAGCAAAAAAACTCAAAAGTGCACTAGAAAACAATTAAAATGCTGGTGACTGACGACTTCAAGCAGAAGAAATGAACAAAAAAAAAGTTCCCTTTAAGCATTCAAACCTCAACGATCTCATGAGCGGTCCTCATGTCATGCGCAAGTGTCTCGTGGAACTTGAGCCTAACCAACTCTGACTTCCGCCAGGCATTATGAATCTGCTCCACGATCGCCTTTGTAACGCCGGCTTTCGGCACGGTCATCCTCTCCCTGAGTGCGATCCCGGCAGTCCTCAACCGTCTCAACTCCGAATCCTCGAGCGTCAACTCGGCAAGACTCGGAGCCCTAACCCTCCTCCTCCTCCTCCCCCTCTCTTCCTCCACCACCTCCTCATCCCTCTCCCACGGCAACCCGGAGTCTGTACCACTCACATCCGGCCGGTTCCAGCTCCGCTCCAGCAAATCCCCCAACCGCACCTCCTCCTCATCCACCACCTCCTCCTCCCTAACAACCTCGTCTCCCCCTTCCCCGTCCTTATCCAGCCCTAGGTTGCGGAGCCGATGCACGATTCGTCCGATCGATCCGGACTCCTCCCGGCGGGGAGCGGGATCGGGGGAGTCGGACTTCTTCCGGGGAGTGGAGGGAGGGGCCCAGCGCTGGATCCAGGGCGCCGATGGGGTGGGGGCTGGGGCCGATGAGGTGGAGGGGTCGTCCCAGGGGAGTTTGGTAGAGGAGTGGTGGCGGCGGGGTTGGGCGAGGGAGGCGGAGAAGAGGCGGCGGCGGAGGAGGGAGAGGGAAGGATGGGAGGAGAGGGGGAGGGGGCTGTGGAATCTTGAGGTTGAGAGAGCCATTGTTGGGTCCAGTTTAGAAGTTAGGATGTGGTGGTGGAGTTGGAATTGGGAGGAGTTAAGGGAAATGGCGCCATGGGAGGAAAGACTAGTGTGTGAGAGAGGATAAGGTGGTTTATTGGATATTTTGGGCTTGGAGGTAGACTTCGGATACGGTTGTGCATTCGGTCCGAACAGGACTGGATTGGATTTTTATCCGGCATCCAGACCGAAGACCGGACTGGATCGAACCAGTCCGAAACCGAATTTCCAAAATTATCCGGACCGAAATCCAGACTGGTTGGTTCCGGTCCGAACCGAACCCGGACTGACCGGTCCGCTCCGGTTGACCGGACCAACCCGGTTTCTGCTCAGCCCTAACTTGGGAAGTAAGAGAATGGAGAAAGTAAAGGTAATATTTCTACTGTCTAGGCGATGTCTTCTACGGACCCGTTTGGATAGCAGGTGATCCCAATTCCACACGTGTCAGGAGCAGCGTGACGTACGGTGGTGATCCAAACGCCCGTTAGGATCCTGGGAGCCCGACTCCCAATGCGGAACCCGAGGCAAGATTTTGCCTTGGACCGAGAAGTTGAGTGGAATAGATTCTCGACTGCTTTGTCATTTTGATTTTGTTTGAACCAATTTACCCCTACATCATTTGGAGATCAATTATATGTTTAAAAAAATTAATTTTTAAAAAAAAGTATAAACAAATAAAAAACATATTTTCAAAAGTTTTTTTTTTGAAAAAACATTTAAGCGAATTTAAAATGATTTTTTATTTAATCAAAGTTTGGGGTCAATTTAGGAATTTACTTTGACAAGACATTACACACTACCAAAAGTCTTCTGCCTATCCAAACAACTCTTAACCCTTAAGAAAAACTGTTCCTACATCCACATTCCCAGAAGCTGACTTCCCATCAGAAGCTGACATTTGGGAACTGCACTCAAACTAGGCCTAAAGTAACGTAATTTTCCGTTAATTTCTACCGTATAAAAAATTCCCTCAGATTTCTCAAGGTTTTACTTCGGAAAGGAAAGGAAATCGGGTTTGGAGGAGAACACTTCTTTTCTTTCGAGGCTAAGGTTTGGGGGTTTCTAATCGTGCGGCGACGAGAGGGCTTCAGCTACTTTCTCTGACACTAGGGTTGCGGCTATGTTCTGAGCGTACTTCAACGAGGGCTTAGGCCATCTTCTCTAGGGACGTGGGCTTTGGGTATCTTCTTAGCGTGTGGCGACAACCGTTGGGGCTATCTTCCCCGACGACGAGGGCTTAAGGTATTTTCTCACAAACTAGAAGGAGAATGAGAAGGAGAGAGTGGACATTCACTAATAATAAAGGTTAACGTAATACTTACGTCACTAATTCTAGATCTTAACTATGTTTTTGAGTGGCACTTCAAAAAAATACTATAACGTGATCACATTTTAGGAAATATGATGTTTCTGAGTGACATGCACGCAAAAGAGACTCTTAAGACAAGGAATTGAGAGAAGTGAGCAGAAGAGAGATATGAGAGAAAAGTAAGAACGCGGTGAGAGAGACAAGTTTTTTTTTGTTTTTGTTTTTAATTTTTTATTAAGAATAATAAGGACGTTTTTTATTTTAGGAGGGTTATTTTGCAAATTTTAAAAGAGAAAAAGTGACGGAGTGGACCTCCTGAGGAGTTGGAGTACTAAGGTAAAAAAATAAAAACGTAAGGTGCACCCAAGTAAAATTCAAAAACACGGATGTATTCCGGAGATTGACATCTTTTTGAGCTGCATCCAAGTAAAAAAATTGATTAGTTATTGACGGAGGTTAGTGGATGTAACGACGGGCTAACAAAGTCACCCCATGTGACGGTTCGAGTGTACAAAGTAAAAAAACTCAACGGAAGGTGTACACCCAAGTAAATTTTAAAAACACGGGGGTATTTTGGAGATTGGCATGTTTAGGAGGTGTATCCAAGTAAAAACCCAAATATTAATATTTCAGATGACTTCTTTTTAGAGTTAGTGAGGGGCATATGTAGGCACACTCTTGTCGGTGGATATGCCATTGTCTTGTCTTGTTGGTGGCCTAGTAGATTGGTTTTGACTTTGTCCAAGAATTGACAAGAAACCGTCAACTTGTGTTTAAGGGGGCGTTTAGATGGGAGGGGATCCGACTCCCCAACACTGCCGAATTCGCTACAGTGCAACAAGGTAATCCAAACATGGATTGGATCCCGGGGAGTTTGGCTTCCAGCCCGCAATCCGAAGCATTATTTTGGCCTGGATGGAGAAGCTCGCTTGATCAGCTTCTCGCAGCTCCCAACCACGTCCGGGTGTTCATGGAATTTTTTGGACGGTACTACCCCCACTAAATTGAGCTTATTTTGCATTTTATCCCACTATAGCCATTGAAATTGGACTCGTTTCATATGTTAATTACCATACCAACCAGGTCAAAAATTACAAATCATGCCACTGGCTATTACTTAAACTTGTACATCATGTCCTACGTGAAGAATCTAAGAAAAACAATGTAATTTATATTAATCTAAGAAGAAAAATACATTACAACAAAAAAGATTGTCCATGCACACAAAAAACCTATCTGAAACATCAAAAACTGTCGAATAGGTTTGACGTTGACGACCGACTCATCCGCGTTGCAACCACACTCGTTATAAGTGTGCTCCTTTGATCGCGTCTTCGACTTGCACTTCCTACTGGAAGTTCGATCCGCCACCACTCCAACTTGCATCCCGAGCGGGATACACTCCTGATGTTTGCCTCACGGGACGGGACAAACTCGTCAATGTTAAAACATCAATGTTAAAAGACCTGTCAAAATTTCCCCCTTCAAAAACATCAATGCATAACCGTCGAGCATCCAAAATGAAAAATGCCTTGTGTTGAGGAACCATTCAAAATTGTAGGCAAAGTCATGGATAATGACAAAATTGTTATAATGTACTAATTTAGGTTCAACATAAATTAACAAACATCGTCCACATCTAACTGTTGCTAGCATCGGTTGGGCCGTAGTCTTCAATTGACCACCAACTAGGGAGGCTAGAACTTGGGCTCTATTCATCACGCGTTGACAACCAACTAGGCAAACTATAGCAGGGGCTTTCGATATTGGAGCCCGTACTAGCTTCCTTGTCAGCTTCATCGACCATTAGAGCATCTCTTTTGCCTAGTTCTCCATACACCCAAAATTTATAATTTACAATTTTAATTCAACAAATTTATGAAAGTTCAGCCCATGTATGAACTAACCCAAAGACACCAAGACATCGACAAACATTGCTTTTGTCTAATTAGTAATTATACATTCATGATTGGAGAACTACTATTTATATCTAATTAAACAAGCGAACTAAGGCACTTCATGCTTACCATAATAGTAATGTAATTGTCGGTTAATTCTTTGCGATTAGGAAGGACTCAAAATTGAAGTTAATGGTAACATGAGAATTGAAAAACGTAATGATAGATGATTCGTGTAAGTAAATCTTGGACGACACATTCATTTGGCGAATTCAAACACTTGCGCATTTTAAGTTTGAATAATTTATGTTCCAAACTTTTTTATGATCAAATAACATTGTTTAAAAGAATATGGTTTGCACGCATGAGACGTAAAATGATTAGTGAAGGCCACTCAAACAAAGTAACATCAATTAAAAAGATTGTACACCCTTTACTTACGAACACAAAACACAAAAGACTAGTTATTAATCCCAATCAAATTTGTCCAAAAATGGATTTTTACACAAAAAACTACCAACAACATAAACCCATAATTATTAAAAGTTGTGATCCCTGACTCCTTCCTTAAATGGAATCCATCTCCTACATCCCTATCCACTTTCATACCATGCTGGTCTGGGGTCCCCGGACGGTTACTGGGAGGAAATCCCACGATCGTTTGAGTCTCCTACATGCAGACAACCCCACAGTTGCCACATCAGACCCCAAAGAAGAATTGGGTGCGGCATCACGGGCGAGTAATCCCAGGATGTTTGAATTGGAGTTCAATAAAACAAACAAATGTCAAAAACTTTGTAGTGCATTTGTAAAGTCGATCTTAGAACCAAGATGTAATGCACAATGTACCCAACATGTTTACCTGGGGAAGGGTGTCTGTCGCCTGCCACTCGAGCAACCTGCTCCTCCAACAACTCCAACCGGGCCTAAAGTCGCTCTAGGTCGTTAACTCGACATTGAAGGTTAAAGATGGATTCAAGAAGGAACTCCTCCAGAGAGTGGTTACTGTTTAGGGGACGGGTCAACATTTCCGTACCCAAAAAAGGGCAATGGCAGGTGTCCTGCCCAAAAGAACCCAAACACATGTTACGAAACAAAAAGGGAAAAACAAGAAAGACCAAAAACTAAATAGAATGAAGAAAAATCACCGCGTTTGGAGGAGTTAGGAACAAAAATACAAGCAACCGCCCGAGTCGGACATATTGACTTGCTCATGCTTAGACCGAAGCCCACAGAAACAATGTGGTGGTTTTATTGGAAGAGACTTCATGCCGGCGTCGCGGAAGCGGGGGGGGGGGGGGGGGGGGGGGGGGGGGATTGTTTGGGAAACGGGGAAGATGGAGGAATTTCGAAATCGTGCTGGTTTCGCGCATTTTCAACTCGGCAGGAACGATATTTGAGGGAACGTAACGAATGAGGGCCTTTTGGTAATATCGTGTTGGGATGTACAAAACATTAGTGGATTAATTGAAATCATGCATCAAAACATAGAGAGATTCCTCCAATCGAATTTCGGCATAATATGGGGCAGCATTGCTTCCGAGGAAAATCTAAGCAGGGCGGGTGCAGAATCCAAGAATGATTTTCGAATATCATGGATGCTAATGGACTCCACCAACGGAAGCTAATGGATTTGGAGTTGCATTTTCTCATGTAAACTTGCCTTCTGTATTCTCGGTTGGAAATCCCTTGGAGTGATGGGGTTGAGCTCTTGGGAATTTGAAGGCAAGTTTACTTGAGAACATACAAAATACCGATCCATTCAATGGAGTGATTGGGTTGAGCTCTTGGGAGTTAGAGCATTAAGTATTTTGCATGTGATTTTAGTAAAGGTCATTTGTGATTCAACATATTTGCTTGTGACTTTAATAAAGAGTTAAAGACCATATTAGATCCATGATTCATGATCCTTATGCAAGTTTGCATTAGAATATATCTCCACATTTAATTTTGTGCTATGCCCAGTAGTAATGAAGCTTGATTTTGACTAGAACCGAGGCATTACCACTGATCGTCTAATGGAGTAAAAACTGAGAAAGAAATGAAACAGTTACTACCACTGATCCTCTAACACGTTAGGACAAGACATTACTGGATTGGAGAGATTCGTCCAATCAAATTTTAGTATAATACAGGGCAGCGTCGATTCCAAGGAAAATCCAAGTAGGGCGGGCATAGAATCGAAGAATGATTTTTGAATATCATGGAAACTAATGGACTCCACCAAAAGAGTTGTGACGTGTCAGTGTTGTGCGGGTTCTTTTGCGAAACAACCCGGGTCGTTTGGAAAAATGACCCAAGTGTTTCATGAAACAACCTAGGTTTACCAGGTCAAACAACCTAGGTTGTCTTGTGTTACGACCCAGGTAGTTTTGTGAAATGACCCGGGTTGTTTTGACCGGACAACCCAAGATGTTTTGTTTAGGTTGTTTGGCATTGAACAATCAATTTTGTTGTATTGTACTTTTTTGCTGAGATTAATCTAAAAGACGTAGTTTTTGGAGGCAATTGAGTGTTTTGCAATATATTTACATAATATTTCATTTTGTAGCGTAGAACGCGATTTTCTTTGTAATGTATTATCACTTTGTCATTGTCCCACCTTTTCGCAAAATAACCGTCCATTGTGATTTTGCAAAAGTCTAAAAAACCGCAAATGCTGGCTTCGACCCTTCGAGGATGCGATGGGACATGCCCAAGACTGTACGGGATGGTATAATCCCACCTACAATAAAAAAATATATATTAAACAAACCCAAGGATCCGATAACATTGTGTTAGTTTAGATCTGTTTTAATGTTGCACTCGATAGTGCTCGATGGACACTCGATATAGCTCGATGGTTGTTTGCATATAACATTGGGTTCATTTAGATTTGTTCTCTTGTTGTACTCAATTGGGCTCAATCAAAGAAATTAATTTGAATATGTTCTAATGCTGCTAGATATTTCTCGATATAGCTAGATGAGTGTTTAACTGAAACGTGTGTTTTCAAAAAGTTTAACTTTATAAAGTGTTTTCAAAACAGAATTTATGCTTGTTTGGGGGGAACAAAGCATCCCCGTTTGGGAAACCCCCTTAAAATCTCCGCCCACGCAGCAAATTTTTGTCCTCCGAAGGTTCGATTGAAGTGTATCCCGCGATCGTCGTGGATGTTCCTAGCTATGCCCAAAATGCTTTGGTTCTATTGGAGGTGCGACGCGGTACAGATGAAGGTGTTCGTTTTTGTTTCTCATGTACTTTGAGTTATTTTCGTTTTCTTACTTCTTCTGGGTTCTTTGTAGGAGTCAGCCGTGTGTTTGTTTGTCCTATGGGAACAACCTCCTTTTGCCCATGTTGTTATGGGTGAATACACACAGAAGCTGGACAAACTCGCTCGACTTGTGGGCGCACTATATTGACGCTCAGTCGCCGTTCAAGACACGTTGGTAGACATCCTCATAGATCGCAGTATGTTTTTGTTATTCATTATTTTTTAGTTACAAGTTGTTATACGCTGAGTTGTTATGATAATAAACATTGATATTTCCTTATTTTTATTGGGTAGTACCATCCTCGAAGACACCAATAACATCACCCCCTTCCTGGAACACAACTGCCACAACTGCAGGATGACCTGCTTCGCCGAGACACCCACTGCTGACCTCCCTAGTGCCTGACGTGCCTCCTGGCTTTAAAGACCACTTTGGGTTTACCAGGAAATGACCAAAGGTGACGTTTTGAATAGTTTTTGGTTAAAGACGTTTGAAGTTGCAAAAATATTTTTTGGTTAATGTTAGTTGTTAATGTTATTTTTTAAGTTACAAACTTTAATATCCAGTTGCTTGTTTTGAAGAAATTAGTCTGAATGTAAGAAATTAGTCTGAATCTATTCTAATGTTGTGCTCGATTAGTGCTTGATATAACTTGATGGGTGTTTTTCTATAATTAACATGAAAAAATTAATTTGAATCTTTTTTAATGTTGTGCGCGCAACATTAAAATATATTCAACATGCTCGATTAGAGGGAAGGAAACGGTCTGAATTCCGTGAAGAGTCATGTTTTCCCAAAAATAGAAGGTAATTTTTAGGTGATTGATCGTTTTATTTAAACCGCAAGTGCACGACCGCGTTGAAGCGGTGGTAAATACGGGTCATCCACTGGGAGGTGTGTCGACTATTGGTTTGTGCGAAGGCGAGTGGTAAAGAAAGGAGAGAAAGATTGGTTACACTAAACTACACTACAATGCAAAAAAGAAATGGAAGATAAGCAATAAAACTAAACCCCATAGGGGGTAGAGAAATAATGTGAATATAAAGATGTGTGTGTTCAATTAAGCTCCTCACAACATGTAGTGCATGAAATCATAAAACTACATCCAACTTTGCCTCCACATGAATTAAGATAAGACTACATCATTAAAACATACAAGACAATAATTGGAATGAAGCTAAATGAACTCATGTATAAAGACTAG